>CM057449.1:1642602500-1645002500 GCA_016271365.2 Neoceratodus forsteri
TGAGGTGAAATGGAGTGAGCGTTATGGGCAATGACCCAAAGGCACACCCCAATGCCTGTCCATGTCTGTAGGGTGGGGGTGGGGTTGGTGTCACTTCAGTACTTCACTGCCATTCCTGTTCTGCCTGTCTGTCTGTGTGTGTGTGTGTCTCTCTCTCTATATATGTCTATATAATTATCTTTCTATTAATTGCATGTATTGCTATTTTTACCTATTTCTAAAACAAACCTACATATCACATTTGCCTGCACTCTGAACACATACTTATGAAACTGCATATTTGTACTCCAGTTCTGCATAGACCTCATACTTTCCTAATATTCCCATTATCACAAGCATAACTACCTTGCCCTTGTCAAAAGCGACCCTTTCTGAAAGTTAATATCGTATTTTCTCTAACAGTCCATCATCATTACACCTGACTTCCTGACAGCAACACATTGCTTAAATATAACTTACATCACCTCATGGACAAAAACGCTGTTTCTCTAAAACAAACAAACAAAAAAAACTGTAAATAATCCCAAGGCTGAACATATGTCAGCCATTACTTTTTAATGTATTGCCACGTTCTGTACCTTCATGGGGATTTGCATATGTTTCCCTTGATGCTTTGCATTATTGGGATATGTGCAATTGTGTTTTCTTTAAAATGTGGCTGTCTGGCCAATATCATCCAGGATAACACATACATCAGTAACATTTGCTCTGGGGTTCTTTTGAAAGCTTCCTATTCCTTCCATTAAAATGTACACCTCCATATATTTTCCTAATAATGTGTATGCCTTCCTTAGAACAGAAACTAAAACAAATCTTACTACTTACAAATCATTGTGTTGCTTTTCCATACCTTCTTAACAATTCCACATAACTTCACTAACTTCATTATGCAGCCGTGGTGGATCTGACCAGAATTTGTTCTTGCTGGAAGTTGCTGCAGCTAAGCTCCCATCTACAGTATCTATGCAGCACTGGTTCCATACACAAACTAGAGAAAATGAAAGCAAAACTTTAAACTAACTAAATAACAAAAAAATCTTAAATAATTGGTGACCTAGAGGCACAAGGCACAGTAGGCATTTAATGGAGTGATTTATTTGAAAAAACTGCATGTTTTAAATGCTTTACAAAGTTTCTTAGATGCAAAGCTACAGAGCATAGTTAACCCCAAGTCTCTTTTCATCACACTGCACTCAGTTCGGTCTATGCATGGCAATATAGCTCTTTGGAGCACCATGTGACTTCCTAGCCCATGGATCTTTGTGAACTTCACCTTAGAGCCATAATTCACAGGTGAAGTTCACTTTTTCCTTCTTTCACAAAGTTCTTTGATGTGAAGTAGAAATTCACCTTGTGGATTAAATTCGCAAATTTCTTCACAGAGCAAATTTCTCTAATTTTTCCCACCACTAATTTGAAGTATGGTATATAATTGTAGTAATGCATTTATAGAAAAATAATCATGGAAGTAATATGCATTTAAATATAACTACATAAGAAGTATATGGCATAACATGAAGTGTGAAATAAATAATAATGGATAGGCAAGTGTGTGTTATAATTTTGTTTTTTACATGCCCAAGGTGTGTGATGACCCAAAAACCGCAAGAGAAAACCTCAAGAGGTTTATACAGTCATCACACACTGAGGGTGTGTCAAAAAAATATTTAACACACTTAGCTATCCTTTATTTATTACAATTACTGGTGCAGGGAGTAACTGCCAACATAACACAGTTCTGAGTGAGATACACACACATATGCTCCCTGTCCAGTAAAGACTTTTTTTGTCTTTGCCTTTTTTGTTTTACTGTTACAGTTGACTGGGAGACAGAAACTGGAGATCGCTGAAGCCACTACCGAGATCGTGCTGGCAGGGATTGGAGCCAAGCGCAAGTTCAGCAGGATCAACTAGATAGATTTTTTTTTCTTATAATGGCAGGATAAGACAGATAAATAGTGGGGACAAAAAGAAATTACTTGCATCCATGGATGGTGCCCGAGGAATGATAAGTGTGAGTGGGTGGCAAGAAACAGCAGCGGCATGTTGCTTAAAGTGGGGAGAACACCCCCGTACACACTAGGAGCCAGTCAGGTGTGGTGCTAGGAAAGCATAGCGCCAATGATCAGAAAGTTTGTCAGATTTTGAGTTATTACGGCATTTTTTTTAATTTTGTAAAACGAGTTATTAAAGGGGTCACCAGTAACTATATGATAACCAACACTAAATGAATACATGTTTATGAGCATTGTTATGAAATGAAAATATTCGTACAAGTTGACAAGGTATGTACTAAGCAGGGCTGGGAGAACTCAGTGAAGTTCTGACCCTTATTAAAGAAAAAACAGAACACTGTAAAGTTCTGATTTATTCTGATTAGTTCTGATTTATTGACTGAAAAATGCGAAAAAATGCATACAAGTGGCCAAAGTCACTCACATTTGACACAGAGGCCCAAAGGAAATAATTTAATGGATTATTTATATAAAAATTAAACTAAAACTGCTAAATAAAAAAAAGCAATCAGTCACTACTAGCCCCCAATTGGCTGGCCTATAATGGTGGCATATCCTGCTAGGGGCCATGACACGAGTGTGCTGGGCGAGATGAAGAGAGAAAGGCAGACAGATGCAAATACCTATATCATAGCACCACCAAGCACTGCAGACACTGCCAGGCAGCTAATTTTCTTTTTATTAATGGAGCTGTGTGGGTGTTATATTGATGGATGTTCCAGTCAGAGCCGAACAGGCCAAAGAAATGGATATGAATGATCAAATGAGCAGCACTAAGAGAACCTACCCACCCTACCCATGTGTTGCAACTGCTTTGCATGCCCCAATGCACTGTGGTATATGGTATACTACCTGGTCTAAGTGGCAATGGTTTCTAGTACTTTAACTACTTCTACTGACTCTAATCAACATGCTGAATCCTTAAAGAAGAAAAATGAAAGACATAGCGATCCCCACCTCCCAGGCAGGCAGACAGTCACACATCGCATTGGTCAAGTGCAGTGCAGTCATAAAAAAGTTTGCCACTGCCACCTGAAGACCTGATGACACACACCACAATTACATCCTTCCAAGTTCCACAGTTGCTGCCAGCCACTGCCAAGTAATTTAAGTATCAAAAATAAAATATAATAATCTCAGCCCAGTTACTGTAAGTGAGATGTAACCAGGCTAGCATACTACGCACATACAAACAATAAAGAAATTACATGAATTTTCAATTTAGTATCATTTTTTCTGTGAAGTATTCACAGACACATCTGGGGGACATGAGAAATATACAAAGAATATTCAGTTTCTGGGTTTCAGGCATCTGCTAAGCCATGCACTGTACTAAAATTAAAACAGTACAGTCAGGGTCAGTTGCTCAGGGCAAAAAAAAGATAAGCAGTACTAGTAAGGACTGGAGTAAGGACAAAAAGTGATAAGTAGTAGTCATGACTTGTGAGGACTAAAACTGACAGTAGTAGTAGTAGTAGTAGCAGACAGCAGTACCTAACCTTCCAGACCAGATAGTGGTACCAGGTACCACCAAGTAAGTTTGTGACATGAAATGCAGTTGCTTGTTGAATTTGTTTTGGACTCTGAACCCACTGATATTATTTTTTTTTCTATTCTGTGCTGCTCAGGTGATCATTCAAGTAATAGTGGCCTTGTCTAGTTCATCTTGACCTGACTTGTTGTAATTAATTGCTACCTCAGTTAGTAGACCCTATTCTCGAAACATTTTCACCACAGGCACAAACTCTTGAAAGTGTTTTGTGGATAGGACCTGCCTAGAGCAGTCAGTGTGTTTTATTGCAGTATCATATTTGAAATTAAAGTGAGGAATGTTGACTTTGAGAAATGTGAGGTGGTCAACATTTTCTGTTGTCAAACAGGATTGTGTGTCAGTAATGACATTACCAGCTGAACTAAACAATTGTTCTCAACAGACACTAGTCGGAGAGCAATTCATGTACTTCATTGCAATGTTTACTAAAGCAGGCCACATATTTTGTTTGGATTTCCAGTATTGCAAAGGATCAGCATTCCAGTTGATATTCCAGGTACATTTCAACAATGGTCTGTGCTGAGGCTGTATTACAAGAGGCAGATGAAGAAGATGTTACAATTACATCTTTTAAGTGATTCCTGAGACATGAAGCTGAATCAAGTGACTGTGGGACAGTGCTATGCTTGGCCAGTGGTGAAGAAGAAGGTTTGGCTGCAGTGGTTGAGGAGGAAGAGGGAGAAAATGCCGCAACAGTAGAGGATGGGCCACCTGATGCTGTGCTGTGTTATGAAGAAGATTCTGAATGTGGTGCTGCTGTTGTACTCTGTTCCATGACACCACGCACCTCATCAATTATTTCTTCTTTGTTTATCTCGAAAAAAGTGTCATCATTACTCAATAGTTGCTTTGATTTGTATCATGAATCCAAGCTTGTTACTTTAAAGTAGTACTCATAATAAAGCATTTTACATAGCTTGTCACCTTCAACTTTTTTGATCATTTGTCTCATTAGATCTTGTATTCTGGGGCAACCTGCATGTGTCAGCAGCACCACTGGCAGCCTGTGTGATCATTGAACTGACTTGCTTCTCTGACTTTTCCCTAATGAGATTCAGTCTGAATTTAAACATTTTTATTAGGGGTATCACCTGGCTGAGATTTGTTTGCACTAACCTCCCTGGTGATTTCCCCAAATGGCTGGAGTAGGAAAATTAGAAACTCTAGCATGGCCCACTGTGGTGGAGTGATATAGTCTTCTGCATCACCAATTTTATTTTCTAAGGTGTACTGCTTGACAGCTTTCCTTTATTCCAGCAGTCTTTGGAATATATAAAAGGTCAAATTCCATCGAGTAGAAATGTCTTGGATCAGTCTGTGCAATGGTAAGCTGTGCTCCTGCTGTATTTTTTCAAACAAGTGCCAGGCTTTGCTTGAGTGACTGAAATGAGTACATATTCTTTTAGCAGTGCTAATGAAAGTCTTAATCTCCCTGTTGTCATTAAGAAAACCATGAGCTATTAACCCTTGCTGTGCCGTGGACTGATGCATCAGTCCAGGATTCCTATATGTTCTAATTCTGTTGGCAACCTAAGGGTTAAATTTAAGCAATGCACAAAGCAGTGGATGTGAACAAAGCCCCCTTCTCCAAGACCTTCCTTATGTTTGACCCATTATCGACAAGTATAACGCCATCTGACAGTCCCTGTGAAGTGAACCATTGCTGTATTTTCTTTGGAGCTCTTTTTTGATGTTGTATGAGGTATGTTCAGATGGAAAATAAAACATTCTTAGAACAGCAAACTGCAATGCTTCACTATCCCCAGTCCCATGTGAATTATCAAAACATGCCCAATGTGCCATGACAGACAAGAAGGGTTCACGCTGACAGCTTGTCCAGATATCTGTTGTGAGATGCACCACCCTCCCAACAGCACTGCACAAGACACGTCTTAATTTTTTACATATGACATCGTAAAGATCTGGAATCCCTGCTATCAAGAAGTATTTCTGCAATGTATCCTATATTGAGGTTTGAGGTACTCAAGCAAGCAACTGAATCCTATATGTTCAGCCACGTTATATGGTAGCGAATCAACAGCTATCATTTGTGAAATGTTTATGGTTATTGTAACAGCAACAGGGTGAGTTGAGGCCTATTTGGCTTTATGCTCATATGTTTCTGAGATGGTAAGCTGCATCCTTGAAGGAGGAGAGCTTTTGAACACATGGGCACTTTCAGTAACAATCGGAGGAGTCCTTCGAAGTGAGGAAGTAGTGGTGGAGGTGTTTCAGTAGTGCTGCAGGGGCTTCCACTGCTTTCATCTATGAGCGTTATCCCAGAGTGTAGTGAGCTATCACTGTCACTTTCTCTTTGAGACTCACAACTGAACTTCTCAGTAATGTTATAACATCTGTCTAGGTGCCTTTTCAGTGTTGAAGTTCCCAATGAACCTTTCTTTTTACTCCTGCTGACTGGCTATTTACAAATAGCGCTTGTTGCTATCAACTAATAAAGAACTATGACCAAACAAAAGATATTTTTTCAGTTTTTTTTTCACAGGAAGGCACAGGAGAAAGACATAGAACAAATAGAAGAGGGAAATTGTTTAATCGGAGGGTGGTGAATGTCTGGAATGGGCTCCCAGGGAGGTGGTGGGAGCCAGTAGCCTAACAGTATTTAAACATCTACTGGATGAGTACATGGGAAATAAAAAATGGAGCTATGTCCACTAGTTGAGTGGCGGGTCCATTGTATGGCATTTGAAGCTTATGGACCTGAATTCATCTATGAACATATGAACACCTTGATCACCTTTTCAGGGCCCCCTTGGATTTTTCTTGTGCCTGTTCTTCTTGTGGCTTATTTCCACTGCCCCCTCCACAGCCAAAACATTTCTGCCTGTTTCTTCCTCATCTGCAATTTCCATCCCCTTCAGTAAACCTTGTGCTGCCTGATCATTTTTGTCATCTTTATTATTAGTATTACCCTCGTTGAGTTCAACCTCAGAAGAATTGGATGAGAAACTGGCAGTAGAATATTATGCAATTGTTCCATACTGTTGGGTGCAACTGCAGGTGGTACCCACCACACCATTAGTTTTTTTTACTACATAACTTTTTTTTTTTTTTACTTGGGACAGATGATGATCCAAGACATTCTCCTTTTTTTGGATTCAAGCATTTGCTTGGACGATGAAACCTTAGATGTGAAAAAATCTATTTTTGGGGTTTGATTTTGTTTTCCCTTTTCAGGCTGATTGCTGTCTTTTGCAGTGCCTTTGCCAACCTGAGAAATAGAATGTGCCTCATCAAAACTTTGATTCATTTTGTAACAAAAGGTCCCTCTAACGTGATGTCCTTCTGATGACTCCCACCCACAGGCAGGGACATTTACTGTCATGACTCATGACTGTACTGTCTACATAGCACACCAACAGCACAGCAGTCCACCACCACTTCCTTCCACGATTACCGGATTGGCACCTACAATACAATTACTGTTAAATGACCAAGTTCATCAACTTTTAAGTGTGCCTCAGAATTTAAATTGGAGATGCAGACACATCTGGTGCAATAGCCACACGCAGCACGGTCCCACACTGGGGGTTGGTTAATCCTTATACTTAATGTAACACGATATACTATTAAACTAATGATAATAAGGAATAATGGGGAATGAGTTATGATGATAACACTTGTGTGTAGTACTTGTACTTTACTTGTGTTGTACTGTAAACAGCCTGCTGCAAGTCACAAAGTCAGATTATCCCCTGGGCTGCCCACAGCCAACAGCACAGGGCAGGCGCATTAACTTATATGTTGTTTGTCTGAACAGTATTTTTTTTAATACATGAAATCATGAATGAATGTAAGTGATCATGATTCTGATTGGATAGCATAAGTCAAAGATATATTTTGCCACCCTGCTGCCCTTGGCCTGTACACACAGTTGCACTGAAGCCAGGAAAAAAATGTTATTTGGGATTTCTGGGACTGTTATATTTATTGTGGCCCATCCTGCAGCCTCGCTGTCTCCTCTCTGGATGTCACAGTCAAAGATTTATTGTGCCACCCTACTGCCCTTGCACTGCATCCATATCCACACTGAAGCCAGGGAAAAATAATATTTGGGATTTCTGGTAATGTTACATTTATCATGAGCCACCTTGCAGTCTCTCTCTCTCCCCTCTGGATGTCACAATAAGTCAAAGATTTATTTTGCCACCCTGCTGCTCTTGCCATGTACACGTAACCACACTGAAGCCAGAAGAAAAAATAATTGGGATTTCTGGGACTGTTACATTTATCATGGGCCACCCTGCCATCTCTCTCTCTCCTCTCTGGATGTCACAGTCAAAGATTTATTTTGCCATCCTGCTGCCCTTGCCCTGTACACAGAGCTGCACTGAAGACAGAAAAAAATATTTGGGCTTTCTGGGACTGTTACATTTATTGTAGGCCACCCTGCAGTCTCTCTCTCTCCCCCTACCTTCTCGACATCACAGTCAAAGATTTACTTTGCCACCCTGCTGCCCTTGCCGTGTACACACAGCCGCACTGAAGCCAGGAAAAAAAAAGGGATTTTATGTAACTGTAAAATTTCTCTGGGACCCGCAATAGTCAGAGTCTCTCTCTCTCTCTATCATGCTCTCTCTCTTCTCTCTCTCTCTCTCTCTGGCTCAAGAATGGCACAAGTCAAAGATTTTGACAGCCTGCTCTTTCCCATGTACTCACAGCTACACTGTCTGAAGCCAAGAAAAAAAAACTTTCTTTCAGGATTTTCTGTAACTGTAATCTCTCTTGGGCCCCCACTAGTCTCCCCTTCTCTCCTCTGGATCTGGATGGAATGGCACAAGTCAAAGATTTTGCCAGCCTGCCCTTGCTCATACACAGTTACACAGTACAGTACTTTAGTTTGCAACTTTGCATTTGCATTCCCTCCCAGCAGCCACCCAGGCCACCACCATCTCCCCTGTCCTGACACCCACCCCCAATTGATCAGTTTCTCTCCCCCTGCCTAATTTCTTCTGTTGTTCCCTCCACTCTGGCTCAATTTATTAAATGATTTCTGGTGGTTTAAACTTTTCTTGGGGTTTTGGCAGCTTGGAAGTTGGTGCTGCTCTCCTCCTGTCCTCCTCACTCTTTTGTGTCACGTGGCACACTCAGCATGGTTATATGCCATGAGAGCACCACGTGACCTTCTGTTGCCTGACTGGATGCTGCTGGCCACCTGTATGTACCGCCCGCATCCCCATGGCAATAAAAAAAACAAAATCCAGGAAATGGCATCAATACGGACCCAAAGACCCAAAACTGGGCTTCTATGGTGACGTCCTTATTTATCCGGGTCAGTGGCTTGTGGCTTCAATCTGGGGGTCTGGATCTCCCATGGAACATTCCACCCAGCCCTAGTACTGAGCTGAATAAAAGAGGGACTCCCACCAAAAGTGGTACATTGCAGAATTAGAATAAACATACCCATGATAAATCTCATACCAAAAATTAGGTTTCCATGTTACTTCGTTTTGAAATTATGAGCTACAGTATTTTGTAACCCTGATTTCATTACCTATTCAAAAATGCCAGTTTCAGTAAAGAACCACTGCTGATGTCATCTTCTGAACTCGGACTCTAGTACTCCCTGTCAGCAACCTAATAGGACCTGCTTCTCCAAAGTTTACGAAATTGTAGCTATAGAAATTTTTAAAAAAATAACACAGGGTTAGCTGTAGTGCTTGCATTTACATAATGTTCAGATGCATGACACTGTATATTAGAACATGTCAGAAGGTGGTTTTGGAATGCAGCACTGAACCAAGGCAAAGAATGTCAAGGTGGTGCACAATTTTAAACTGTTGGGAGGAGACGCAGTCTCAGAATGTGACAGTGATGTGCCATCTCAAAATCAGTCTTGGAATGCGAGTGGGACACACATAGAGAAATTTGGTGGGGACTCTCAGTTTTAGAATATAGTGGGGTTGCACGCTGTCAGAATGTGACAGGACACACCATTTATTCTGAAATTGCTTGCCCTTACACAAATCAGGATTGTACGCACCCACCATACAGTATTTCAAAATTGTGCATCACATCACCACCACATTCTAGCATTAGGCATCCCAGCCACATTTGAAAATTATGCATCCATGTTACATTTGAAAATTACACATCCCTTCCCCATTCCTGAATTGCTTATCCCTGCCAAGTTGTGTTTCAATGCCACATTCCAAAATTATGCATCACCACCACATTCTGAAACTGAGACTCACTGCCACATTCTGAAATTGATTGTCCCTGCCACATTCTGAAACCATGCTTCACTGCCACATTTTGAAACTATGCGTCACTGCCACATTCCAAAACTGGGTCACCACCCCATTCCAAAATTGTACGTCACTGCCACATTCTGAAATTGTGCATCACTGCCACATTATGAAATTGTGCATCACCTCCACCTTCTGAAATTGTGCATCACTGCCAAATTCCAAAGTTGTGTTACTGCCACATTCTGAACCTGTGTTTCACCACTGCATTCTGAAATTATGCATCACTGCCACATTCTGAAACTGTGTGTCATTGCCACATTCTGAAACTGTGCATTACCGCAGCATTCTGAAACTGTGCATCACTGCCACATTCCAAAATTGTGCATGACCACCACATTCTGAACTTGCATGTCATCACCGGATTCCAAAACTGTGTGCCACATTCAGAAATTATGCATCACCACCACTTTTTGAAATTGAGCATCACTGCCAAATTCTGAAATTGAGGGTCACTGCACATTCTGAAAATATGCGTCACCGTCACATTCCAAAACTATACATCACCACCACATTCTGAAACTGCATCACCGCCACATTCCGAAATTGTACATCAATGCCACATTCTGAAACTGTGCATCACTGTGCATCACTGCCCCATTCTAAAATTGTACGTCACTGCCACATTTTGAAATTGTGTGTCACTGACACATTCTGGAAATTGTGCATCATTGCCACATTCCAAAATTGTGCATCACTGCTGCATTCTGAACCTGTGCATCACTGCTGCATTCCTAAATTGTGTATGACTGCCACATTCCTAACCTGTGTGCCACCACCGCATTCTGAAGTTGTGCATTACTGCCACATTCTGAAATTATGCGTCCCCACCACATTCTGAAATTGTGGGTCATTGCCATATTCCAAAAATACCTGTCATCACCACTTTCAAAAACTGTGCATTACTGCCACATTTTAAAACTGTACATCACTGGCACATTCTGAAAATGTACATTACCACTACATTACAAAACTGTGTGTCACCACCAGAGTCTGAAAATGTATGTCACTGACACATTCCAAAATTGTGCATCACCACCACATTCTGAAATTGTGCATCACTGCCACATTCCGAAATTGTGCGTCACTAACACATTCAAAATTGTGCATCACTGCCACATTCTGAACCTGTGTATCACCACTGCATTCTGAAATTATGCATCACCACCACAATCCAAAACTGTGTCACACTGCAGTCCAAATCTATGCGTCACAGCCACATTCTGAAACTGTGTGTCACTGCCACATTCTGAAATTGTGTATCACCACCACATTCCGAAACTGGGCATCACCGTCACATTTCGAAATTGTAAGTCACCACCACATTCTGAAAATGTACATCACTGCCACATTTCAAAACTGTGCATCACAGCCACTTTGCAAAATTTTGCATCACTGCCACATTCCAAAACTGTGCATCGCCACCCCATTCCAAATTTGTACATCACTGCCACATTCTGAAATTGTGTGTTACTGCCACATTCTGAAATGGTGTGTCACCACCACATTCTGCAAATGTACGTGACATCCACATTCTGAAACTGTATGTCACCACCCCATTTCGAAATTATACGTCACCACCACATTCCAAAATTGTGCATCACCACCACCTTCCAAAATTGTACATTGCCACATTCCAAAAATGTATGTCACTGCCACATTCCAAAATTGTGTGTCACCACCACATTCCAAAATTTTGCTTCACCGCAACATTCTAAAACTGTGCATCACTGCCACATTCAGAAACTGTGCATCACCAACTTGTAAAATTGTGTGTCACCACCACATTCCAAAATTGTGTGTCACTGCCACATTCAGAACCTGTACATCACTGACGCATTCCAAAATTATGCATCACCACCAAATTCCAAAACTTTGTGTCACTACCATATTCCAAAATTGTGCATCACCACTGCATTCTTAAATTGCACATGACCACCACATTCTGAACCTGTGTGTCACCACTGCATTCTGAAATTGTGTATCCCCACAACATTCTGAAATTGAGGGTCAATGCCATATTCCAAAACTATATGTCACTGTCACATTCCAGAACAGGGCCTCACCACCACATTCTAGAACAATGCCTCACCACCATATTCCAAAATTGTATGTCACTGCCACATTCCGAAAATGTACGTCACTACCATATTATGAAATTATGCATCACTGCCATATTTTGAAATTGTTCATCACCACCACCTTCTGAAATTGTGCATCACCACCAAATTCCAAAGTTGTGTCACTGCCGCATTCTGGACCTGTGCGTCACAACTGCATTCCAAAATTATGCATCATTGCCACATTCTGAAACTGTCATCACCACATTCTGAAATTGTGCATTACTGCAGCTTTCTGAAACTGTGCTTCACTGTCACATTCCAAAATTGTGCATTACCATCACATTCAGAAATTATGCGTCACCACCTCATTCTGAAATTGAGCATCACTACCAAACTCTGAAATTAAGGGTCACCACACATTCCAAAAATTTACAACACTGCCACACTCTGAAACTGTGCATCAGTGCAACATTCCAAAACTGTGCATCAGTGCCGCATTCCTAAACTGTGTGTCACTGCCACATTCTGAAACTGTGCACCACCAGCACATTATGAAACTGTGCATCACCACCACATTCATAAATCGTACATTACTGACACATTCCAAAATTGTACATCACTGCCACGTTCCAAAACTGTGTGTCATTGACGCATTCTGAAACTGCACATCACTGCCCCATTCCAAAACTGTGCATCACCACTGCATTCTGAAACTGTACATCACTGCCACATTCCAAAATTGTATGACTCCATCATATTCTGAAACTGTGCATCAATGCCACATTTCAAACTGTGTATCACTGCTGCCTTCCTAAATTGTGCATTAACTCCACATTCTGAACCTATGTCACCACTGCATTCCACAATTGTGTGTCATCACTACATTCTGAAATTGTGAGTCACTGCTGCATTCCAAAACTGTGCATCACCACTGCATTCCTAAACTATGCATCACTGCCACATTCCAAACCTGTGTCACCACTGCATTCCAAAATTGTGTGTCATCACTACATTCTGAAATTGTGCATCATCGCTTCATTCCAAAATTGTGCATCACTACTGCATTCTGAAATTGTGCATCACTGCTGCATTCCACAATTGTGCATCACCGCCACATTCTGAAACTGTGTGTCACTGCCGCATTCCAAAATAGTTTGTCACTGCCACATTCTGTAAATATGTGTTCCAGCTACTTTCTGAGACTGTGTCATTGCTGCATTCCACAATTGCAACCTGGTGACATTTTGAAATCTCATATCTGCAGTATTTTAAAATTGCATGCAACTGTGTCATGCTAAAGCCATGTTTGCCACTGCATTCCATCCCCATCACATTCTGAAGTACTGTACCTTGCATCTACACATTATAGAAGTGCATGTGCTGACCCCCATGTCAGTTTTCCTTTATCAGATGTTTACTACACCTGCAGTTTTAAGTTACATAGGAGAAATAAGTCACATAAAGTAGCCTGCAGGGAGAGCTAGGTCATGAGTTCAGGAAGTGACATCAGCTGCTCTTCACTGAAACTGGCTTTTTTGAACAGGCAGTGAATTAAGGGTTAAAAAATGACTTGTAACTTTTAAACAAAGTAATTTGCATGTAAAGGGTGATATTTTCAGGTCTGATTTTTGGCATGAGGCTGATTGAAAATATATTGGTCCAAATTCTGAATGTATTGATGCAAAAAGTTTTAAATAGTAAGTCAAGCAGTGAGATAATAAAAATGAAAACCACTGGGTTGATTCCTATAAGCAAGCAATAACACACGATGAGGTGTGGGTTATGTGCTGATAAGAGCACACCCAGGGGTGTACTTAGTGCCGAGTGCCATATGCCCCTGGGCGTGTTCTGATCAGCACGTAACCCACACCTTGGAGTGTGTTATTGTGCTTATAAAATGGCTGCTAAGAATTTCATGGTAAAATAATAAAACAAAAATTAGAGGACTGAAGAGTATAAAAAAAACTTAAGATTTGAAATAGTAGAAAAATAGTTCCATTCATTATGTGAGTTTCAATAGTGTTTCATTGGCAGGATGGGATTGTAAGTTGTGACCCTTCCCACATATTCTTTTTAGTTGTTTGATTTATTTTATTGTTTTTTTTGTTTTGTTTCGTAGCTTTGTTTTCTAAGGCAGATCATCAAGTAAAGCGAGGGTAAGGGTGAGGGACCCCCCCCCAAAGTCGCTTGCTAGGTCACTCTGTGTTTTGCTGATTTATTACTTTATTTATTCTGATGTGTAATTTTTTTTTAAGTGTGCTGATGGTTGTGGAGTTATGGTTACTGTTTGAACATATTCATTTGCTGGCCGTATTTATCACGTGACCCAATCACTGAAGGATCACTTCCGGTTTTCCGTTAATGCGGTTAGACATCGCGGTCGCATAAAAAAACCTTTTCTGTGAGGAAGGACGGATGAATAATATACTTTTTATGTGTAGGTTCAGAGCCGGAAGGAATGACAGGTGTTTCTCTTTTGTATTGAAGTGGCGAATTCAGTGAAGTCAAAAGTTAGTTTGGGTTTCTTCGGCTGGGAAAGAAGAGAGAAAGGTCAGAGTAACTTTTGAAATAAAAAAAAATAATGTCCAGGATTGTGTTGGGTGAGGGATAGTGCAACACAAGGCGGTGGTTTTCAGGTTGGGGGGGAACTGCGCACAGTGCTTGCATGTCTGGTTATCGTTGCAGTGAACTGCAGGTAATTTTTTCACACACGGTGTTGGGGACAGTGATATTTTTTCTGTGGTGTGGTCAGCTTTGCAGAATTAGAGCCAGTTGGCACAATACATGCTGATAAGGACATGGCTAAAACTAGGTTTTAGCCAATCAGGATTCTGGATTTTTGATGCTTATTTTATAAGACAAATTATACAATGACAGAAATAATTCCTCAGTTCTGATTGGTCAGTGTGTGCCTGGGACTGCAATGTTATCTTAGTATAACATCATAGTATGCAGTACAGGCACACACCACCCACCACACACCACACACCACACACCACACACCACACACCACACACCACACACCACACACCACACACCACACACCACACACATGACCACATCTTACCAAGAACATTAGATGTCTTGTATCTGAAGTAGCACAAGCTTAGTTTCATATAAAAACCTTATCTACTAATATTGTGGGGACAAAAATATTTGTCATGGCTAAAACATTTCATAGTTAGGCAGAGAACAAGTGTTAGAACATCTGCTTTATAGTGCGGGAACATCTTTTATAGTATCAGTTTTACAGTTCTATTTTTTTATGAGGAAACATACCACATATGAATGCATTGCACCATTATACCTAATTGCCTAGTATCACATAACACACTACAGTGTTACCAGACAATTGAGTGTCTGCATACCCATGATACAGCGCTTTCACATGGGGAGTGTTTCCTAAAAAATAAATTAATTAAAAAATAAAACTGTACAACTGATACTATAAAACAGATGTCTCTACACATGAAAGGGATGCTCCAACACTTGTTCTGTGCCTAACTATGAAATGTTATAATCATCTACATGTTCTCATTTTTGTCCCCACAATATTTATAAATAAGAGCCTTTGTATAATAGCAATAATGACCACCATGGTGTGTGTCATTCAGGGATAATGCTACTTCTCAAGTGTTGGATGCATACAGCTTTGTGTCTAACTACCTGAGGTGTGATGTTATCCCAGCATGACATACACTGTGTTATACATTATTGTTTAAATAGCATGAATGCTGTAACAGAATCATTGATTTATTAACAGGACCTGTGCTGGTTTACAGCACTCTTCCATGTTGCACTGAGTCTGTGAACCCAGTCGGCAATCATTTTGCCTCTTTAGTGGATCACTTAGCGACCCAGTGTGCATCATCATACACTCCTGATATGTGATGAAAGAATAACATGTGATGTCACATCCCACATGGACTCAAGACAGTGTGCTATTTAAATGCCAGGTCCCTGTCTGCACTAGAATTTGAAAATACCAAGACTGGCAAGCAAACAGTTGTAAATTCATATTTTTAAGAAAGGAAGATTGAAGAAATGTGACTTGCATAATATGAATTCTACAATGCTTAAAGATCATCTGTACATTATCTTGCAGACACACAAAGAAAATTGGCATGCAGCAGAATGAATCATTAATATCATGTAAACATATTACCATCTTGTAGAGGGGGGTCCCATACTCAAAGCCAGCTGGATGCATGTGCAAATTGATGCGTTGCATTAAAAAAATGGGCCAGCCAGCTCTGATGCAATATTCAAACAGAATACATGATCAGAACAGATTGCACATCCTGTTTGATTATTGGACTCTGGATGTGTGGCACATAGCTGGTGACCACCATGTTCTGTGTAGCACATCCAGTATGCGGGGCTGAAGACAGCCAATAGGGGATTGTGTGGTGCATACCTGGATGTGCCATGTCCCCCAAGGGTGATGTTCAACCAGAATATGCTACTGAGCTCATTGAGCATGCATGGCACAAATGGGCCTCATGCATGCCTATTTTGGGCTCATTACCATGGCTGTGTTGGGTTGACTACACCGGGCCAGTCCTCACCCCCATCCCCAATCCATGTCTCTAGGACATGTAAATTCCATCCATTCCCTGGTAGTCTAGCAGTATCCCCTTCCCAGCCCTGAGGACCATAACATAAATAAAATCCCTAAGCCCCATTTCCATAGTTTAGGGTTCCTCCTCCCCAATCACAGGCTCCACCACAGCAGGGCACCAGTGGTAGTGCACTGGGTCATTACAGCACCAAGTTGTAATTTTGCTGACCTCTCTTTTTGCAGGGGGCTGTGTCCCCATGTCCCAACCCCACTTACTAATTATTCAAACACTGGGGGCAGTGGACCTCAGAGAGGTTGTGGCAAATCCAAAAATCGATGCTGTGGTGCCCCAGCACTGTAATGCCAGCACTCTAATGCCATGTAAGGCCAATCACAGAGTGTCATATGAATAAGAAAAGATCGTCTTTTCTATAGTGTAGGATCCCCCCTCCCTGCCTCAATCACAAAGTGTCATATAAATAATAAAAGATCCCCTTTTTCATAGTGTAGGTACACCTCTCCCTGGCTCCAATTGCTGTATGAAATAGTATAAGAAACCACGTCCTGTTGCCATAGTATAGTGTCTCCCACCCCCACCCTGGTAGGCAGTAACCCCCTCCCCACACTCCCCCAACCTGACCTGTGCTAGCAACTGGCACAGCCCTCCACACTCTGCCATGGCCAGCTGCCAACTGAACAGTACCTAACCACATACAGTAAATAGTACATGCTCATTGGTTGGTGACAACCAATGAGCATGTACTGTTAACTGTATATGCTCAGGTACTGCTCAGTTGCAACTGGCCATGGCAGGGTGTGGAGGGCTGTGACATTCTCTGGCACAGGTTGAGTTGGGGTGTGCGGAGAGGGGGGTTACTGCTCACCGTACTGGGGGGAACACAACACTATGGCAATGGGACATGGTTTCTTATACTATATCATATAGTGATCAGGGCCAGGGAGGGAGTTTCCCAACACTATGGAAAAGAGGATCTTTTATTATTTATATGGCACTCTGTGATTGGTGCAGAGAGGGGGGACCCACACTATGGAAAAGGGGATCATTTGTATTTATTAGTACGGCACTCAGTGATCAGGGTGGGGAGGGAGGGAGGACCCTACACTGTGGTAAAATAGGGATCAGGCTGATTTTCATGAACCCAGGCATTGGGGATGGGGGGGTTCCTTCACTTTGGAAAAAGGGAGTAGGCTGTATGTTCTTTAGACAGCCATTGGGGTTGGGGAGAGGAGTCCACTAGACTACCAGGGAAATTATTATCTGTGCACTGAACACTGTCATGGATGGGGCAGGGGAGGGAGATCATGTGAGCAGCCCTGGACTGTGCAAGGGGCATCACCCTGCCCCGCACAAAGTTAGGATAGGGTTTTGTTTTCCTACCTTTGCGCCAGTGCATCCTGACATGTCTTCACCAGGGGAGGTTTAAATATTGTGATGTAGAGAATATGCATGAGGGACCCTTCATTTGCCATGGTGCAATGGGGTTTGTGTAGTGCAATGGGGGCTTCTGAATATTTGTATAACCCCGACGGTCCTCACAGGTCCAGAGATGTGTGGGCACATCTAGGATGTTCCTCACATCTCTTTTGAATATGTGGCCCAGGTAAACTAAGGTGCTGGACAGAGCAACAGGCGCAGGAGGCTGGGTTGGCAGCCAAGTTGTGTACGTGATGTGCAGGTGGTGGTTTGTGGATCACAGGTGTTATAAAAGTCTTTGCATGTAAAGGGTGAAAATATAAAACAATGCCTTTTTTATACCAAACTTCTATTTTTAGCAGGTGCAGTAGGGACAAAGACTATTAAAGGTAGGTTATGAAGACTGAAAAAGTCAGGTAATGTGATGTGCTTATATGACTGTAGTTCACTTCCTTTCTAAAATAATTTTTAATGTGATGAATATGGAAGACATCATCTGAAGAAGCCATGGGCCTGATTCTCAAAGCAGTTAGACTGATGCAAGGGGCTTGCATCAGAAAGAATGAGGCAAGGAGCAGCCTGTGCCAGGAATTGTGCTCAGAGCAATTCTTAAATGCATCCTGTGGCAACCGCATGCTGCTTGTGCCATGGGGTGCAGCATGACACAAGGAGCAATGCACCAAGGCAATCCCCTTTTCTTGAATTCTCTAATGTGTATGGCATTGACCTAGCCAAGCACCCCTTAGACCAGCCAGGGCTAGTCTAATGGTCCATGTACCACTCATGGGTGCTCCTGTTCTCCCTAGTAGGGGTGGTTAGAGCACAAATGCTACACACTGACATGCATATATAAATAATTACTCTAGCAGATATCTTTGTGTCCTTATGCTCCCTCAACTGCAAGCATACACTCGGGGAACTCTGTGGAGGCACCAGTGCTGAGACGACTTCTCGAGCTATCCCTCCTTCATACTATGCTACTTGTCTTTCCTTGTATTTCACTACCAGATTATTGGTCTTTGTAGCTTTAGGTCAGTACACCCCTAGGGGGTAGTGACAGGCATACCCTAATTGAGAAACCACACAGATGTACTAGAGCTAAAATACTCAGATTAACTATTGCCACCCTATCAAAGATCTTGGTACTTCTCCTGTTATGGTCTGGGAATACTGAGCTGAATCTTGGTCCTTCTGCAGCTCTTACATCTCCCTCTAATACTGCCAGGCTGAAAGGCATGAGTTTCTGGCATGTTAATGTCAGTAGCCTCATGAAAAAGTTTACTCTGATCCAGGCATGGATTAGCCATACTTCGACGGATGTTTTGGTGATCTCTGAATCCTGGCTCGGGCCAGCCACCTTGGACAATGAGATCAACATCCCTACTTATACGCTATTCAGAACTGACAGACTGACTAGAGGAGGAGGAGTGTGGCAATCTATGTTAAGGACAAGTACTCTGCATCTTGTCTTGATTAAGTTATGGTATAAAACAAATTTGAATGTCTGGCTATTAAGATTGAGTTAGCCACCTCCCTCGTGCTTCATATAATTGGTTGCTATAGCCCACCATCTGCTGGGCTACAGTTCCTTATGTATCTTGGTGCTTTATTAGAGAAAGGGAACTTTGAAACAGTTACCCTAGCAGATCTCAACTTTGACTGGCTAACCAAGCCTTCTACTCCTCTTACTACCTTCTGTGATTCCCTTGGGCTGACACAATTAATTGATGAATCTACATGTCCAAATAAAAGAAACCCGAGTGACAGTACCTTGCTAGATGTCATATTAGTTAATAAGCCCCACCTATTTTCTCATGCTGGTACCTTCTCAGATTTTAGCGACCATTGCTTTATTGCTGGCGTCAGATCGATATATAATATAATATCTACAGCTAAATTTAATACTGAAAGGTCCCGTCGGAACTTTGATTTGGCTGCCTGCATTAACAAACTGAAACATAAATTGCGCTGGCAGGACTTCTACTTAGCCAACACAGTTAACATGGCCTGTGACATCTTCTATGAAATATTGGTGGGGGCACTAAACAAGTATGCCCCTATGGTGAAAATATGTGTGAGGAACAAAGCTTGTCACTGGTTCTCTGCTGAACTGAAGGCAGCCTTGTTGGCAAGAGACAAACTCTGGAAAAAGGCATGCAGATCTAGGTTAGACATTAATTGGTGTCAGTTCAGGAAAGCTCAGAATGCATGCACAAATATGGTTTGGGAAGCAAAGGCTAGATTCTACCATAATGAACTGGAATCCTCTGCAAAGTGTTCCTTTAAATTTTGGAAGACAATTAAAGAAATGTCGGGGCACACCCTGGGCAACTCTCTGCCAGAAAGATTAACTCAGGGAATACTACTATCTGTGATGAAATGGGAATTCTAGACTCCTTTAATAACCTTTTTGCCATTGCTGGTCTTGCATTTGATAACTCTCCTGCATGCTTGGCAAGTTTGCAACTAGGAATACAAGATGAGCAATCTCCTGCCCCTGCCGCTGGCTTTTCATTCCAACCTGCATTCCTGAAAGAGGTCAAAGGTCATTTACTTCAGTTGGACTCTAAGAAAAGCGCTGGGACAGATTCACTAGATCCCTATTTCCTTAAGGTTGTCTATCATGTATTAGCGATGCCAATCACTCATCTCTTTAACCTAACACTGTCTCAAGGGATTATTCCCCAGATATGGAAAACCGCACATGTCATTCCTCTGTTTAAATCTGGGGATCCTTGTGACCTGAACAATTACAGACCAATATCTCTCCTACTTATCTTGTCAAAACTTCTGGAAAAAATGGTGAGCACTAGCTCAGGAACTACATTGAGTCAAAAAAAACTGTTAAATCCCATGCAATCTGGTTTTAGATCAAGACACAGCACTATTTCTGCCCTTGCCAAAGTAACCAATGACTGGCACCATGACCTGGATAGTAAAAATTTTGTCTGCACTGTATTCCTAGACCTAAGTAAGGCTTTTGACACCATGAATCACAGCCTGCTCCTCTCATCCTTGAGGAATATAGGTCTTGACCCAGTTCCAATGAGTTGGTTTACTGATTATCTCTCAGGATGGCTCCAGCAGATCAAGGCTGAGGGTGAGCTGTCCTCACTCAAACCTCTTCAAAGGGGAGTGCCTCAAGGGTCAATACTTGGACCATTACTGTTTGCTATCTATATTAATAATATTGATGGCAGCATAAATAAGGCCAGTATACATCTGTTTGCGGATGACACTGTTCTTTATCTTAGTCGTCCGACTCCTGAAGCTGCCTGTGCAGATCTCCAGGAGGAATTTAACCGGCTGCAGAATCAGCTTCTTTTTAAAAAGCTTCTCCTAAATGCAAAAAAAACTAAAGCAATGCTTTTCTCACCCTACAGTCGTGTGGTGAACCCGGCTACTACTGGAATGTTACCTCTGATCACCACAATCCTCGGAGAGAACCTGGAGTTTGTTCCAAAGTTTAAATATTTGGGAGTGTGGCTGGATCAGAATCTTTCATTCACAGAGCATATTGAGGACTTGTTAAAGAAAGTAAGACAAAAGCTGGGTCTTTTCTTTAGGATTTACCAGTTTCTTACTAGTGAGGCAAAAAAGTGACTGGTCCAAACAACTTTTCTCCCTCTGGTTGATTATGCAGACTTCTTATATAGTCAGTGCCCTAAAGCCTCTCTTGACAAATTGGACATGCTTTATCACAGATCTATTAGGTTTATAACTGGCCTTCCCCTCTCCACCCACCACTGTGCATCGTATGCAGCTGTAGGGTGGAATTTTCTTATATTTAGGCAGAATAGAAATGCTGCAATTTGGACCTTCAGAGCAGTCACAAATAAGCTTCCTCAATATATCATTGACTGTCTCCCGCTAAGCACACCAGGAAAATATGACTTAAGAAGTGCCTCCCTTATCACTTTGTGTATTCCCAAGTTTTTTTCCCGCTATGGTAGAGCAGCAATTAGCTTTGTGTTGCCATCCCTGTGGAATAAACTGCAAAAATTGTTGAAATTCAGCACTCTCATCAGTTTGAAATCGTTCAAGACCCTTTATGCTCGGACGGTGAGGTAATCCTGTAATTGCTTCCCTCATCACTGACTTACCTTCAGTTATAGGCTTCAGCTCCTTGCAGATTATATTATAGTATAATGCTGGCTTCCTGTGCCCTCTTTACTCTGATCTTATCCCAAGGCTGTATATCATTAAACTGTGTAGGAATTCTATAATCGCTTCCCCTCTTCCTCAGACTGCCTCTGCACCGTTTTTCCATGCATAACACTCGGGCCATTGCTCTCCTTCTCCCTACCTTGTTTCTTCCCTACATCTTCCCACCCCCACCCGCTGCACCTCCCCTCCCTGTTCCTTGGCTTCAGTTTTCTGGGAACTCCATACATCCCTTCAACCTTGTTGTACATCCCTGGCCAGGACTAAGTATATAGTACTGGCTACATTAGTCGCCAATCTGTTATCTGACTGAACCATTGCTATTTTCCCCGAAGCCATCTAGGCTTCCCAAATCTCACATATATGCCACAGTTATCCTCTGTGCTATTGTATGCCTACCTCTGTATTGTAGCTGATACAGTTTTATGCACCTTCTTTATATTTATTTGTTGTTATGATGATGATATTGTAACAGTGACTGTAAATAATTCTTTGTAATGTATTTGTAATGTATTTTGATCCTGTAATAACCAGGTCCTTATTGCAAATGAACTTGCTCAATGATGTTCACCTGGATAAATAAAGATTTGATTGATTGATGTTACAGCACATGCGTATTACAACTAATTATCAGACAATCAAATTGACAGTAATTACAGATGTTTTGGACAATGCATGTTAGGCACGATTAAGCACTGTATGAAGCATCTATAAATAATGCCATGTTGCCACAATGAATATGTATTATGTAGTTGTGCTGTTGTGTCATTTCTAAGCATGTACAGTACCCCTCCTGCTGTTGCGCATGCCCCTACATTATTGAAGACTGTCCTAGAGTGCTGCACAGCCTCCCCACAGTTTCCAGCAAACCTCTTAGGTGTGCCATCTCTTTGCCGCATGGCCACCTTTGCCACAAGCTGCAGGACTTTGGTACTGGGACCCTCCCTGACACAGAATCAGGCATAGGGACCCAGGTGCACCGAACTTTGTCACAAGCTGCCATTTGCCACAGCTTGTGTTAATCTAAGGACCTTTTGAGAATCGAGCTCCACGTGTTATATTGTGGAAAGGTGGGGCATCCAATTTGATATAATCACTGTGTGTGAATTAAGAAAAGAAGTTGTGACTGAAGAGTATCTTTTTTGCAGAAAGCATCCCCCCCCCACACACAATTTCTGATGACAGCCATAGTGGTGCACCTCAGGGGCAACTCCTACTATGTATTTATTGACATAATTACCATTTCTTCTGGCACTCTGTGTTATCTGGATGTTATGTTTGAGCCTATCACAGGGTGTAGGATAGGATAGTCACACAGGTTGACTTAAAACAAAGACACTGATTATAAGTGGTGTATGCCATAGGGAATAGAACTCAGAAGGGGGGGGGAGGATGATTTTCAGTCAGTACCAGTTAATATCATGGACTCCCACAAGTCTGAAATGGATGCCACCTTTGGGATCAGCGTAGATAGCATACTCCACATCACTACTTCTACTAATGCAGAAAAGGATAACCTTTTAAATTTAATAAAAGGAAATCAACACATTAGTTTTAATAAAATTTAATAAAAGTAAATCAACACATTAGTACCACCAAAGCCAGCCCTCAAATACTATTGCACAGAAAATAGAATATCATACATTTAAGGATATGAGCTTGCAGTGGCATGTGATAACACTAGCTCAATAGGTAGAACATTCTAAGAGACCTAGAGTATCTAGATGGTTGTGCTGGCACAAAAAAGGCTATAAATACACTGTTTTTCAATTTGTAATTGGTTTATTTTACTCCTATTGGTGGCCAGCAAATCCAACCCATGCCCCTTATAACAAGAGCTTAGCTTTTTCCATTAGAATATTCAAAGTTTTCTCCCTAAACTAGATTTGCATGTTAGCTGGTCTCTTACTATGTGCTCCTCCATTCTTGCTTATCTGAGACATGGCTGGATTCAACTAGTCCAGATTCAGATATTAACTTCCCAAACTATACGGTTTTTAAATGTGACAGGAACAGTCTTGGATGCTGCACAGTTTTGTTTGTTAATGTTTCCGTTCCCTGTTTACATGTTCATTCATACACCATGGGTGAGCTGATCATGGTCTGAGACACACCTTTTTTGGATTCAAGCATTCGGTTGGAAGACAAAACCTTAGGCATGAAAAATCACTTTTGGGGTTTGATTTTGTTTTCCCTTTTCAGGCTGATTGCTCTCTTTTGCAGTGCGACTACATACCGGAGAAATAGAATGCACCTCATCAAAACTTGGGCTCTATGATGCTGGTTCGATAATTATGTTGTCGACCGCCAATCACAGTGACAGATTTATGTCAATTGCAACTTGCGGTTGACATAAATCTGATTTGAGATCCCGGCCTTTTTTTCATCGGGGGGCTTTACTCCCTGAACACTCCATGCAGGGTGCTCTGCCCCCCAACACCCTCTGATCACTAGGATTCCAACTCTGAGTTGGAATTGGATTGGGGAAGGGGTGCAGGACTCGGAAAGAGAGTGCTTAGGTCTCTGGTGGTCTATTACAGTGAAAACATTTCTTTAAAGTTATCAGGGAGGGAAATATTAGTTGGCAGCCTATACTGCATCCACCAGATTGAAGCAATTAAGTTTTCCCAACTTTACTTGTTGATTCAGTCCCTGTGTGACTTCCACCAGTCATAGTTATTGTGTGATTTTAATGCAAATTGGCCATCCAGTAGAAGCCTTAGACTGAAGAATTCTCTTGCACCCCCTTGGCCTGAACCAGTTAATCAAAGAGCCTACTCAATTTGATTCAACCTGCATGGTCTCTACTATTTTAGACTTGATTTTTGTTTCCTCTTTACTCCCCATTTGTGCTTCTGGTTGTCAGGGGAAACTTATTCAATGATCATGCCATTACGGTTTGCTCAGTTAATCTTTCCACTCCCAAATGTATCCTCAATACTATCAAGTTTTGTTGTTTTAGGAATTTTAATTTTTAAGTTTTTCATCATACAGCTCACCAGGATGAAATGCAGTGTCACAGTTTCTGACATGACAAAATGGAGTAACTCCCATTGAAACTGCATTGTTTCCTGTAGTAACTCTGCTGCAGAATTGGGTTTCATCCAGGCAAACTTCTCTGTAGTTTGACCAAGCTCTACTGGGAGCATCTGTTTTCCTTCTATAATGTTGATGTAGCCTGGGTATGCTTCTTTAAGCATTTATACTTGCTTTGTGACTAACATGCCCTTTTTCTAGAAAGAAGTTAAATCTAGATATGCCCCTTGGGTAACCTCCTTTTTTCTTACACAATTAGACATGGGACAAATTATACCAAAATACCAAAAAACTGGATACACCTGAATCCTGGCAACTTTTTCAGAAATTTAACAATTACCGCATTTCTATTATTAGGAAATACAAATCATCCTTTTCAAAGCAAATTTAACTAATGCTAGAAATAATTCCAAGAAATTGTGGCATATGGTAGACTCTGGAAGATGCCTTTGGAGTTCTCCGCTATTAATGTGTTTTATGGTGGTTCTACATCTTACTTTGAAGAGGGTGTCTGCACTGTGTTTAATTCTTTTTATACACAGGCTCTTGCTATGCTGTTAAATAAAGCTATTTTGTCTTCGGATGGCATGAATTATGATCCCTTGGCAGTGTTCCATTTGTCAAGACCTAGATTTTATTTTAGGCCCTTAAAGATTGAGGAAATATTTAAATTCAGTAGTTGGAAAGACCCTCACACACTACTCATTCCAGCATTTTATTTTATTTTAGTCTTTGGTAACTGGGTAAGGCCCACTAGGCACAAGTGCCTGTTTTCAGGGGTGACCTGGGAGCACTGGGCAGTTAAGTGACTTGCTCAGAGTCACACAGTATGCAAGTGGAGGTTGTGAGAAACAAACTCGGGTCTGGTCTGCTGGATGTACCAAGCTTGTTCACACCTCATTCCTCTAACCTCTAGGCTATACTGCCAGCATGAAGGAAGACTCAATAAGTATCCACTTTTAATCTGCTTATTACTCCATCTAAACAAAAGCAAACAAAATGGAAATGAAAATGGGGATGGCAGTGTACCTCCACCTAACATTTTGCGTTGCCCAAGTGGATCTTTTTTGAGTCATCCTTCATGCTGGAATGAGTGATGTGTGAGGTTCTTTCCTACTACTGATGCTACTATATTTTGAACTGACACCACATTCTTGTGCTCAGTTATGATCCCTGAAAGAGGACACTGCCAAGGGGATTGAGCACTTAGATAATTTTTTAGTCAAATGCAGTGCTGGCATTTTGGTCCCTCCCTTAACTTTCCAATTCAGTTCATCACATACCACTCAAAAATTTCCTACAGCTTGGAAACATGCCTTAGTCATCCCTCTCCATGGGGTGGGGGTGGGGGATACAAAATTTTGGTAGAAAATTATCGCCCAATTTCTTTGCTTCCCACTGTTTCAAAATTCATGCAAAAATGGTTTTATCACAGATTAATGATTATTTAGTTGACTACTAGGTTCTTTCTATTTTTCATTCAGGTTTCAGACCCACATTTTGTACGCAAGCAGCACTGATTGACTTTCATGATTCTGTTTCTAGGGCTTTAGATAAATGTTTTGTGGGATTTGTTTTTATTGATCTGTTGAAAGCCTTCAATGTAATCAATCACTCTTTAGTTTGACTTGCCTATCTCATCATGTCTTTTCCTCAATTATAACTAAGGGAGGAATAGTCTGACTAGCAACCAAGGAAGGTAAGATGGCAGAGAGTGACGAGTGATGAGGACAAGGCAGAAGTGCTTATCAAGTTCTTTTGCTCCGTCTTCACCATAGAAGATAGTGGCATAGGTCTTACATTGAGCAGAGCAAAGGAAGACACCCAGGGAGCAGATACTAGCCCCTTCAAAAGGGAGAGGGTCCTTAAAAAGCTTAATAAACTGAAAGTGGAAAAAGCCATGGGACCAGATGGCATACTACATAGGATACTGAAGGAGCTCTGAGATGAACTGGCTGCACCACTGGTTGAGCTCTTCAACAAATCACTAGACAGTGGGAAAATACCTCAGAACTGGAAACAGGCAGTCATTTTGTCCTTACACAAGAGCAAAAACAAGGAAGAGGCAGGAATTTACCACCCTGTTAAATGTTACCTCAGTTGTGGGGAAAATTATGGAGTTACTACTAAAAGAGAGGATAGTAGCGTACCTAACAGATACTGGAAAAATGGACCCAAAGCAACATGGCTTCACAGCAGGACGCTCTTGTCAAACCAGCTTGATTGACTTCTTTGACTAGGTCACCAGAACATTGGATCAGAGAGGGGCGGTGGATGTTGCATACCTAGATTTCAGCAAGGCCTTTGACACTGTCCCTCACAGAAGGCTAACCAACAAGCTGGAACACATGGGAGTTGGCCAGAAGATGGTTAGCTGGATCAGTAACAGGCTGAATGATAGGATCTACAGAGTGCTAGTCAGTGGATCATTATCAAGGGAGGGTAGGGTGAACAGTGGCGTCCCACAGGGATCGGTACTGGGACTGATCCTATTTAACATAATTATAGCAGATATAGCAAATCAACTAACAGGGGAGGTTTGCCTGTTCACAGATGATACAAAACGCTGCAACAGAGTGGACACAAGGGAAGGAGTAGACAACATTAAAGCTAACATTGGAAGGCTAGAGGATTGGTCCAGGGACTGGCAGTTACAATTTAACACCAAAAAGTGTAAGGTAATGCACTTGGCAAAGAGGAACCCTGGGAAAAAATACACACAGGAAGGACATTAAGTTAAGGAGACAAAAACAGAGTGAGATCTCAGCATAATCAACACCACTGACAAATTAAAGGAAGGAAAACAATGTGAAAAAGCAGCACAGAAAGTGGGTGGCATCCTCAGATGTATAAGTAGAGGTATTTCTTGTAGAAAGAGGGACGTTATCATGCCCCTCTACAAGTCCTTGGTGAGGTCACACTTGGAGTACTGCATTCAGTTCTGGAGACCTCACCTCAAGAAGGACATTGGCCACTTGGAAATGGTACAGACAAGGGCTGCTAAGATGGTGCATGGACTGCATCACAGGTCATATGAAGCAAGACTCAGGGAGCTGAACCTATACTCCCTTCAGCAGAGAAGAAACAGAGGGGACATGATTGAAACATTTAAGCACATGAGGGGATTTAACGTAGCTCAGGCAGGCAATCTAATTCAACAGAACACAGCAGCTCGCACGAGAGAGCATGATATGAGACTGGTGAGAGGAAGGTTCAAGAGCAACCTCAGGAAGTACTTCTTCACAGAGAGATTGATAGACCCATGGAAAAGCCTGTCCCAGGAGGTGGTAGCATCATAGACAATCAGGGAGTTCAAACTCACATGGGACTGACACAAAGGGCAAGTTAGGAAAGAGACTGAATATGGAGAGGGTAGTTTCTAGGGCAGACTAGATGGATCGTACAGTCCCCATCTGCCAATGCTTTTCTTATGTTTTTATGTTCTTAAGTACATGAGAGAATTCAATATGTTTCTTGGAATGGCTGTCTTTCATCTTCTCTTCCTGCTTTCACTGGGGTTCCATGGGGATCTATACTTGGTCCTGTTTAATTTTTTTGTAGCCTAACTATCCTCTGTTGTTTTTTGACCTGTCAAACTCTATGCTGACAACACAGTTCTTTTCTGTGCTCACAAATCCCCTTTTCTTGCCAGGATTCTCCAGGGTGACTTTGATAAAGTAGTGAAACGGTTGCTGAATAACTCGTATTACTAAATAGTAAGAACAGGCAAGCAATGCTGCTTGGGTCTTAGCACTCATTGCCTCTGGTAGACTCTTCATTTTTGATTTTTTAAAATACCCACCCACTGAACTTTTTACTGAATTCACATATCTTGGTTTCATTGTTGATTCTTCTTTGACTTTTAAATCACACCTTGATAAAACTGTTTGAAAGTTTGTCAATCATTGCATCACTTAAAGTGTGCCAGACATTGTTTATCAAGCTTGGATTGTAAATACATCATTGGGCAAGACATTCTCCCTATTTTTGATTATGGTTACACTAGTTACTGCCACACCCTTGATTCACTTCTCCTACCTTTAAACACAGTTTATTTTGTTTTTTTGTTTAAATTAAAATGGGATGAGCACCATTGCTTTTCACTACATCAACTAAATTGGTTATCAACCTCTTTCAGGTGTACTTTTCACTGGTTACTATCATTTATAAATCAACCAATAATGGAGCACCTACTCACTTATCACACAGATAATTGTTCCTGCTCACAAATACACTTTTAGAGATGTGCAACACTGAGGATTCTCCTTGTCTACATTTCATATATATTTTGGTACAGAATGTTTCTCATATGGAGCCGCTTTTTCTTGGAACAATTTGTCCCCGCATCTTAAGAATTTGTCTAGTCTTTGCATTTTCAAACACGGCTTAAAAAAATGCTGCCACCAGGACAATTGGTTTGTAATTGTTTTACTAGCTGATTTGTGTATGTTTGTTATTAGATGTATACATACATGACTGGGTTTTCAAAAGGCCTGCAAGATGATGCAAGCTGCTGCAAATGGCAGCTTGCATTGAAGTCCAGTGTGCCAGGCACCCTGTACTAGGATTTGGCACAAGAGGGTTCTCAGTGCCAAACTACACAAAGCTGTCACAACTGCTCCCATGTACTACACAGATCATGCACAGGAGTAGATTGACAGAAGCTGCAGCATTAGCTGGTGGCAATCCAACAAAGGACAGAAACTCATGGGATGTGGTGCCAAGTTGGTCACCAGAGTCTGTAGAAGAAACCAATGGTCATGTAGACAGGTGTTGTGTTGCACATTACTATGATTGTGACAGAGACTCAATGGCTTGTACACTGATAGTGACAGACCCATGAGTGACAAGTATTTACCAGTACTGGTGCAATGTTGTGGTCTGAGGACAACACATAAAGCAGTGATAGTCTAGATTTAAAATAGAGTTGAAGACATATTTATTTAGTTTAGCTTTCTGGCTACGGATGATTCGTTTTAATGTCTGTTTTAGAATTTTATTTTTATGTATATGGTTTTTATGTACAGCACCTTGGTTTTGAAAGGCGCTATAAAAATAAAGATGATTTGATTTGATTTGATAGTCATGTTGTAATGCAGGCATGCAGGACACCATGGACTACTAATACACCAACTACTGAATGCTGGGCTATCACCTGACTCTTCTCTCTGGTTTAAAAGCTACTTAGAAAACCGGTCGCAGAGAGTAAAAATTGCAGACACTCTTTCTGACACCCCGCCTGTTCGCTCGGGTGTCCCACAGGGATCCATGCTAGGCCCCCTCCTTTTTAGCCATTTCTTAAACTCCCACCCTTACCACTGCTCTGAGCAGATCATACTATATGCCGATGATGCTGTTGTATTCTCCACTCACAAAGATCCTGCAACTCTTCAACACAACCTTCAACTTGGTTTCAGTTCTGTACAGACATGGTTTCTTAATCATAAACTGGTCCTCGATGACAAGAAAACCAAATCTGTGCTCTTCTGCAGCTCTCATAACCCACACAAGTTACACCACTTGGCTATCTCGACCACCCAGGGGAACACTCTAGATCAGGTGGGGTCCTTCAAATACTTAGGGATACTGCTTGACCCTAATCTCTCCTATGGACTTCATGTAGATAATGTAGCTAGAGCTGCTAATACGCGGCTTGGTCTCCTCTACAAACACAGACCACACCTCATGCCAGAAGCTTCGAAGGTTGCAGTCCTGAGCACTGTGATCTCTCTAATAGACTATGGTCTCATCATTTATGGCTCGGCCACAACCACAACCCTTAGATGCCTCTTAACTGCCTTAAATAAGGCACGTCGGCTCATCACTGGTGCTCACCGTCTCACCCACACATGTGACTTGTACACTCAGACCGGCTGGCTCCAACTATCAAACTGCATAAAGTTTCTCACCTGCTCCATAGCGAAAAAAATCTACCTTGGCCTTGCACCTTCTGGGGTCTCAACTCTGTTACAACACCGAATTAACAAATGGTGCCTTAGGAGATCCATGCTACAGCTACTGAAAGTCCCCCACTGTCACACTTCACAGGGACAACGCTCTTTTGCTTATCAAGTGCCACTCTGGTACAATGGCCTCAGCCCAACCATCTCCTCTGCCCCAACAATTGGTATTTAAAACTAGGCTCCGGGACTATTTCACTACCAACAGCTCCTGTGACTGCCCAACTTAACCTTGTTTTTCCACTTCCCTTCCTGCTCTAGAGGTCCCCCTCTCCCCTCCTCACTGGATTCTACCCTCACATCTTGGCATACCCAATGCTGCACTTTTCACCCTCTCCCCACCCTTCCTACATTCCTTCCCCCCCTTCCCTCTCCCTATGACTCTGGCACTTATCTGTTGCCTATTTTCTCTGACAAATGCCGCTGGCTGTCTTGTTACAATGCTACTCTTGAATTATATTAATCTGTACTCTGTTTGCAATGTCCACATTGTTGTAATGTCTGTCTTGATGTTCCCCATAATTTGTATTTCTCTGACATGGAACCTTTGTAAAAAAGCCAAGGCTCAAAGGTATTTGTAATCCTAGACTTGATAAATAAAATAAATAAATAAAGGACAGAGATGTGGTTATGGCAACAACAGCAAAAACACACAGACACACAATTAAAAAAAGGAGGCTATCAGCCGGTGTTTTGTCAGGTTACCTGACATGCAGCATCATCCATGCATGGTACTATGCACTGTACCCTATAGCAGTGTTCAGTTCTCTGCATAACACAAATCATCAATGCCATGTAGTATAGCAAGACCATGTCAGTCATCAGCTCACCTTGCACTTCCATGGCACTGTTGGACTGCACTACTGAGAAGCCCGAACAAGCTTATCATCTCAAACAGGCAGAAGTACTGTCATCAGTATACACAGTCTGTTGTGTATCCTGACATGGGTTATGAGTGGAGGTGTAACCAATACATAAGTATATTACATTACTGAGCACCACAGATTTAATTTTGCAGGGTCCACTATCAATGTCACTAGTGTTGGACACAAGATCCTGATGTGAGACTCGATCCCAAGTTCTGATACCTACAGGGCACACAGACAGGATTAATAGTGTAAGTGTCCCCCATTTGTGATGTAAATGCAGTAAACATTTCAAGATGCCAGCTGCAAGATATAATCAGATGGTCTACTGGCACTTTGAGGAGTCACCATTTCCTACAGTGTGTAATATAGCAGCAGTGACCGAATGCATCTCAGACCAACACCAGCAACAGCGTTACATGACCCTGCATAAACAGATGTCATGCTCATCAGTCTCGTACCATGCTGTATTGAGACAAGTCCAGTCACAACCCATTTAAGTATCAATAACACACAGGGCATGGTACATAATGTCTGTCTGCTTTCTGTATGTGCTGACAAACTTGTTCTGTGGTTTTCAGTAGTGCAGACCAACACAGCTGTGGCAGCATAGGGTGCTCAGAATATTGAATGGGTATGACAGCTGATGCAGCATCGGTCTGTTTTAATATGCACATGCATGGGCACTACCAGGGATCACTTGGAGAGTGCCATACATGCACACTGTGGCAGTTTGGGCAACCTGACACAATGCAAGGATGTCAGCCTTCATTCTGCAACATGTACAGTATCTCTGTCCATTTGCTGTTGTCAGTGTCACCAGCTTCTCCAGCATACATTCATTTAGTAACACCTGCCTGTCAGAGCTCTATGTGCTGTCATCAGCTCTCTAAAACTAGGTACTAGTACTTTTACATGTTTGACCCAGTGTGTGTCAGGTGGCCATCCTTTGCTACAAGGTCTCAATGGCTGTGGTGCATGGGTCCTTAGACCAGCTCTGGTTGATCTGTACATTGGCATGACCTACAGGTTTTCTGGGCTTTCAAAATCCCAGAGTAGTGGATGCTGCTGCTATGTTCTGCCACAAGCCCCACCTTCTGCCATGGTGCAGCCCTATGAGTGGTGCAAACATTGTGCAAGCTGCAATGGCACAGTTGGCCCTCCTGTCAACACAGTCACCTTTTGAATTTTGAGACTGATGCATGGTGTGGAGCAGGGGGCCTATTGTGTCAGTTCTTTTTTTATTTGTTACTGATTTATGCTTCTTGTTGCCGTGGCCCTTACCTCAGGAGGGGTGCCCCATCCCCATCCCCCGGTGTCCACCAGCCAGAGCTGACCCTTACCCCCAGGGCTTACCTCCCTGGTGGGGCCGGCTGGGCTCCCTAACCTCGTCAGAGACCTGATACAGTGTTGCCAGTGCCATGGCTAACCAGGAGCAGGGCCTGCGAGGTGCCCTCCTTCATACACCTTGGCAACTAGTTTCTCCTCCATTTTCTTCCTTGTGGAGACAAGGCATGCAATGATGACAGCAGTGGGAGCATGCATGCATCCGCACGTGCTCCTCCAGATATCTGCCTCATCTTCACCCTCCTTCTGCAATGTTCGCACCGGATCGCACCTGAAAATAGGCACCTGGTGTCTAGTGTGCTTACCCGGTTAACAAAAACAAATAAATAATAAATAAATGTTGGCACACTGCCTCCCAGCTTCAGCTAGGGGCCAGTAGTACACTGACCACTGGCATCTCCCCTTCCCAGAGAAGGAGAGCAGTCCCTTGGACTCTCGAGCCTTCTCCCCTGCTGACCCCCGGCAGCTAGTGCTCATTCCCGAACACGGGTCACTGGCAGTGTATGAGGTAAGGCATCCAGCACCTCAGCACTCAGTGCCACTGGGCCGGTATGTCAGTTCTTTTTGACACAAGCACCATGTGTCAGTCTCGGTGCCTTGAAAACTGAGCTTATTGTCTTGTTGTAATTTGTTTATAATTATGACTTGGGGCATTCTGTATATGACACTTGCTTTTCATGGAACCTATCCAGTATTTCTGCAACTTTTAAACCAATAAAAACAGAGGGCTACATTTTTTGTAGAACATAATACAGGCATAAACTCAGACACACTTAATAAGAAGTGGGACAGAACGAGAAATAGGGCTAGTGCTGATTTTATTCATGCTTTGACAGAAACAATTATTGCAGAGGCAAATAAACTGACAACAGAAACAGAAACAGAACAGAAGCACTGAAAGACCTTACCAAACAAGAAGAACTTAATAAAACTTTAGAATCTCTGAAGAAAAAAATTTGAGATTCTGAAAATACATTAAAGCAACATAAAATCAAAAAGTTCTAAAGAGACATCAAAGACTACAAAGAAAATTACAGTAAGTTTATACATACAAAAATACAAACAACAAACCTATCAGAACAGACCATACACAGATTCTGACAGTAGCAATAGTAGCTACACCAGGCAGGCTTATAGAAGACCACAAATGTTGACATGTCCTTGTTAAGAAACACAGACAGCCAGGGACAGGGAAGCAGGGGAACAACAGAGGAAAGGTGTGCAAGACAGCAGTTATCAAACACAATTGAAGTGGCCTATAGAGGGTAAGAGAGAATAAGGGATAGGACTAGGTGGGGCAACAGGTGGAGGCAAAGGTAGAATAAGACAGGAGGAGCCAAACCAAAGCAGCACAAAGCACAGAATTAATACTGATTTTCAACATAAGTAACAAACACTTGACAGAACAACAGACCAAGGTGCTGAGTAAAGGACTGTCATTCTCATTAAGTCAGGCAGTGGATATATTTGAACCAGAGAGTCAGTTCCAGAAGTTTTACAGAACACTGACACTAAAAATATGTTCTCAGAAAACCAAGATACAGATCAATACACAAGAGAAGTGAATTCAGCACTAGGGACAAATTCCACTTTTAACCCACTAGCAGTCAAAAATCCTTCTGTAGAGACATATGTAAAAATAACACTAGAGCAATAAATATAGGAATAGTTCAGAGAACTAGAAAGTAGAAGGTCACAAAAAACAACCTGTCTCAGGGAAAGAGGAGAACCCTATAAGATTTAAATGAAGCTAGATATCTTATAATCAAGCTGTCAGACAAGGGGATGGATAGTCATTACGCAGTAACAGCAGGATAAAAATATGTCAAGAGAGAGAGAGACCAGAGAACTGAGATGAAAGTACAGAGCAATAACAGCCTTGAGGTCCTACACTCACCAGAAGGAGAAAGTAGTGAAGAAGTAGGGGTTTCCTGTCAAGGAAATCACCCAGAACTTAATGAGAACCCACTCCAGGCTTTGAGATGGTGGTGGGTGGCAGCCTAGAGCCATACATGTAGAGTCATTGGGGAGTCAAGGAACAATTCTCCAGATGCAGCCATTGAGACTGCTCTGACTGCAGAGGTCACACGTGTGCCAAGCATGGTGGATTGGCATGGTGTGTGCCTGTGCCCTGGAATGTCACAAATAAGTTCACACAACACTGAGATGGAGCTGAGGACAGATTGCAGGGAAGCCTGGGGAAGAGTTATACAAGCAAAGTAGGCCTCCTAGGGGAGGGGGTAACAAAAGGCCCCATGGCCCCAGAGGGTGGATCACTGTAATACTATAGCATAATACCTGATTCTGGTTGCTGCAGTCATTAATTTTTATAGCGCTGCCTGTACATGCAGTATATAGTATAGAAGGCAGTTATAAATATGTTGTAGGACCCCTATAACTTAGGAACCTTGAGAAAAGTGCACTACGTATGCTGAGCCCTATATAAAAAAATGTATGTTTCTGTAGGGACTGAGTACCTGTATGTTGTGGTCAATAAATTATAACTGTATTGGGAATTGTATATTTGAAAAAGGGAAACCCTGCTGGCATAACACCAAATACTGGCAAAGAGAAGTCAATAACAAATAGCCACATTGAACTGCAGACTTTCTTAACTAGCGGTGGGTGGATTCCTAATAGTTCCAATTCTCATAAAAGTCATTGTTCATGACTCTCAAAAAAATTACTTGTGCCCTCTTCAGCTATATTAGAAAGAGTAGCACTATAGTTGTCAGAAAATGTATGAAAGTGACTTGCTTATACTGTGGTGTTAAGGGTTGATGTCCAACTCTGAACTTGTACTACTCAGACCAAGCACTCTCACTTGTATTTCTTGCTAATTGTAGCTTGAATTCAAAATAGGCAGAGGAGGTAAATTAGAGCTTATCTTCTAATGCTGTGTTTTTGTTGTTTTAGGCCTAATCCAATATTTCACTAAATCTAAACTGAACCCAAATCCTAATCCATATCCACATAAAACAAATGGTAGTTTGGCAAATCCAAAACCAAATCAAAATTCAACTCAGATTTGCTTATTCCTATCAATTACTATAGATGTAAATGGAATAGAAACTTGGATAGGTGACTTGACTTGGCTTAAATGAAGGATGCAAGTATCAGTGCTCATCTAATTCTGTATTTTGTTTGTTCTAGGACAAAACCAATATTTCACTGAGTCTCAGTCAAATACAGATCACAGTATAAATCCAAAGCACAAAATGGTGGACTGACAAATCCCAAACCAAATCTAAATCTACACCTCCCCTTCCCTATGTGCTCACTTCAGTTAATTACTATGAACAAATAGATTGAGCGGAACAGTAATTTGGCTAGTCCTTATGCAGCAGTTCACATTCACTGAACTGTGCTTAATTCAGACTGTGCTGTCCTGTCAGTATTGGATTTGCACGTATTGAGCAAAGAGCACATGGGCAGTTCTCTGATAAATCACACTAGCTTATGAAAAGAAAGGTTGACGGTGGAAAAAAAAGAAGGGTCATGCTACCAGATGAAGACAGTCTCGAGAGATGGATTAAAAAAAAAAGTGATTTCCAGGCATGGCTGTTTTTTGCTATATAAGGGCTTAAGATACAGTATCTCTTTATTCTTAGTCAGCTGAGGCTCTTACTCAGCCCTGTAATAAAAACCATATCTTTTGAGTGTTAAGTCTTTTCACACTACATCAAATATAGTGTCCTTTCAAGGATTTTTACTGGAGGTGACTGTATGTTAATGGACTACATGTCAGAAGAAAGGAAGCAAAAGAAGACAAGGATAACACTGGTCAAGGTGAAACTCCTTGATCTATGAGTTATTGTGCATGTTAGACTATTGAACATACTGCACTTTATTTAGAGCTCATTCTTTCATTCAGAGGGAAACATACTGTGATTTTCTTTCTTACTATAAAATGCAATTCATGTATATTTATTACACCCCAATGCCAATGGTAGTTTCTCTGGGATAATTTAGACTCAGACTCAATAAATTGTTATTTGGCAGTAGGTACATTTCCCGCTGCTCATGTGGTGATAAAGACATAAATAAGTATTCTGCTAGGAAAGATGTTATGCATATCCTTAACACAAGGATGTGCATGCATGAGCTAGGTAAATAGCAACATATATTTTATAATGTAGAAAATAATGCATATTCAAGTGTACTGATAATAAGATTGCTCTTCAGAACAACTGACACATTAGGGATCTAAAGCAGAGATAACATTTAATTAAAATCTGCAGTAATACAATGATTATACTTTGAATACTGAAACCCAATATTAAAATCTAAATCAACATGAAATAAATCAGAAAACAGAAGTGAAAACAGCATAATCCTATTATTACATTCTCCTAGAGGCTCCTGTTTTATGGCTTCTGCTCAGGAGTTTTCAGTATTCTGTTGTGGATTGTTTCTCATCATCTGCTGCTGATAATAATGTGTGTACACATCTGTTATGCACCATTTGAACTCTGGATAACATTGCATTACAACACTCACTTTTCTTAGGGGCTTTGTTTGTTCTTAGCATAACTAGCTGTGTGACCTGCTCCTAAGAATATATTTGGTTTGATATTTTTTTAAGTTTTTGTTAAGTGGGTAGTTACACTAAACAGGCATAGTCAATTTTCAGGTATGACCTGGGCTGGCAGACAGTTACGATGGTGTTGTCATCATACACCTGCAGTGAAACAAGGCAAGTCATACAATAGGAGATACAATAACATGCACCACAATTTTACATAAGACAGGTACAAACATGGACACTGTAAAATTACTTTATGTTCTGTTTTAAACTTGTATGTATTTGTATTTTTCTGAGCAGTTTAGGAAAGGTATCCCACAGTTTTGGTGCATAGATGGAAAACGTCTTCTGATCCATGTTGATGAGCGTTGGAGGTACTTTAAGTATAGACTTGCCATTAGACCCTATGCCTCAGATATCAGACTTTTAGAACATAACCTCAGGTCTGGGGAAGTCAGTTTTAAGAAGCTTGTTAAATAAGCATCATGTTACATAATCCCTTAGGACATCCAGGGACAACCAACTCTTTTATTTTCACAATGAGCAATGAAGAGTTTGTTGACCAGTAAGTAATGCTAAGTGGTAGATGTTGCTATACAAAACCTTTACCCTATCTAAAACAGACTGGGAGGTGTTGGTATACATAAGCAAAACATAGTTTGGTGTTGCTATTAAGATTTCTTTAGGTATGGTCAGGCAGGCTTCTTTGGTGAAGTTATTATTACTCCTGTAGGACTAGAAAAGGATATAATTAAGGAATTTTCTGACAAGTGATACTTGGGCCTCAAGATCAAGTGAAGGATTTCATTTGACTCTAAAGTACTTCAGGGTAGCAACAATGTCTACATGCTGTTAGAACCAACATTGCTGAATATAGACAGGTTAACATCGGTAGCATTGTTTTTGTTTCTATCTGAACTGCATGGTCTTACGTTTTTGTTTTGTTTAATACTACTGTGCTGTTGGTTTGCAAGTCCTGTACATACAGCATTTATAATCTTTGTTTAAATGTACCTTTAGATCTTTCAGTTGCTCAGATTTAGCAAATATGATGTGGTCATTATCATATAGTACAGTAAGGAGTTGGAATTGATTCAACTGTATTGTAGCCTTAACAAACAGTGACAATAACAGTGGTCCCAATAAATATTTTTGCAGTACTCTTAAAGTGACTCTATAAATGGTTGGGAATGCATTTTCTGTTTTTACTCACTGACTTCTATTCGACACTGTTGTTAATCAGTGATCCAAGTCATTACATTAGTAGATACCCTAGTCATAGAGAGCCTGTGTAGCAGCAGTTTGTGATCAACCAGGTCAGATGATTGGGCCATTCTCAAAACACAGTACCTGTAAACATACTACTGTCCATGGCAGTAGTGACATCATTCAAGATACTGACCAAGGCAATAACTGTTCCATTTTCCTGACTGAAACCATGCTGTTTTAGAACTAGAAGATTATGAATCACAACAGATAATGTTAGTTGATTGTAAACTAAACATTCCAATATCTTTTCCAGTGCAGGCTGTATTAATATGGGATGATAGTTTTCAATGCTTGTATTGTCACCATTCTTTGAAACTAGTACAACATTGAACAGTTTTCATACATTTGGTCTAGTGGCAATAATCAGGGATAGCTTAAATATTATGTTAACGGGCATGATTTTATAGATGCAGCAGTTTCAGCAGCTTAGACTCCAGGTCATCATTCCCTTGGATTTTCAATGAGGATTGTAGCCAGCCTGTTAGCACAGTGGCAGCACTGCTGCTCACTATGCTGATAACCCAAGTTTGAGAGTAAGGTGGAGTCCTTGGGGGCCAGCAAGGAGAAGGTTTGCGCATCCCAGAGGATGCTCTCCTCTGCTGGGGAAGGAGGGTTACAACAGTCTTCTGGGTGACCAAAGGTGGTGGTGCAGGTGGCCTTGGCACTAAGGAGAGAAGACACTGGTGAAGCTGAATATGTCTGATACACTTGTGTGTGCATGCACAATTCAGCCCATGGTTGATCAGTGCCTCAGGAACTAAGGAGACACAAGAAAAAAACAGGAACAATCCCCAGATGCAGCAGAAGGATGCCATTCCATAGGCCCTGCATCACTGACCTTGTCACCCACCTGTGGACTAAGCAAGTACCTCAGGTGGGGCATGGCCCAACTTGTCAACCCCACTTTGGAAGAAAACTCAGGGAAAACATGGAGGCAGTATTAAGTCCAGGAGAAGGTGGGTAATAAGGTTGTGATCAGGGAGAAAGCCAATGAGGACAACTGGGGGGGGGGGATGACTGAGTTGTCTAAATAGCCTATTGACCTCCTTTACAGTAAGCACTTCTATATACAGTATGTGTCAGGAGGTCAGGTTATTTTGCATAGACCTAGCACCTAGCAAGAGGGACAAAGTGTAATCTATCTTCTTGAACAAAGTGTTCACAAAGTAGAGCTGGTTGAAAAACCTATAGATGAAAGCATTAGCTACCTGTACAGGGTCAGTACACACTGCCCCATTAATGCTGGTTTTGGTCAGCGTATCACTTTGTTTAGTTCTAGCCCTCCTTTTATTTAGGACCAGAATTTATTTTGATCTCTGGCAGAGTGGGTTAGTTATTTTTTTTGCAGTAGGTACGTTTTGTTTCCCAAATTTCCTTCTTGCATAGGTTACTTCCTTGCCTATATGATAGCCAGTCAGACTGAGAGAACATTTAAAGTTCTTATCTCATGTTTTCATGAGCAATAATAGGATACTAGTGTCCCACCTTGGAGAACCTTTTGATAAAAGGAGGGTGCTTATCCAGGATTATCAAGATATGTTCCATGAAGAAAGTAATAGCTAGATAACAGACTTAATATTATGTAAGTAGAACTCATTAACATTTTTAAACTCTTTAATAAGGCCTAAGAGGTTTATTTTGGAGTAGTCTCTCAGCACTGTTATAAAGTGATAAGGTCAAGTTGCACAAATTAGAGATACTGCAGTGATTGCTGTATAGTACTGCTTGAGATGAAAGAAGCCAGGGACTGTCTTATATTTCTGTCTGATTGAGAAAAAATCATACAGTACATACTCTGCAATTAGAATTAGGATATAATACAGTAATATTTTACAGACAGGCACTGCTTGTAAATTTCTTATACTGTGATGGAAAATGTCCATTTATCAACAGAGGAGAATGCTGTTATTATATTTCATCTTGTACGTACCACACCAGTGGTGAATAAATTAGGTAAAAAAAATCATATTATTTTGGGATATATATTTATTTCACTTAGAACACATGATGATTCACTTACTGTTATTTCTATTTAGAAACTAGAAATAGAACAAAGAAAACAATGGACAAGAAAGAGATTTTACATGGAAATAAATGTAGTTTTAGGCAAAAACAAAACACTAGTAATAACATTAAAAATAGTGTGGCATATGTCAAACACATAATGGGTGACAGTGGAAAATCACACTTATTTCAACATGTAACTAAGTTGCAGTTTTGTCACTTTTAAGGTAAGGATCATAGTATTCACTAGTGGAGATAAATGTGTTATTTTACTGCAATCCATAATGAAGTTCTCAAGTATATCCAGTATAGAGAAGTTCTTTATAGAAAGTACCTTTTGTATGTCATCATGTTATCCTGAGAAATGCAACAGGGATCAAACTGGACACACATTTTGAACTTAAGGGTTTTGATTGGAAAGGGATGAAGGTTGACAGAAAAACTGGAGTTCTCAAAGTCTTCATGGATTACAATGTGTAGAAAAGATAATATATAAAATGGTACCCAGTTAGATGAGTGCTACCAGAATAGTGCCACAATTCACTGTGCTAGTCTGGTAAGTGCTACTATGGACATCAAGGGGGGATTTATAGCACTTGATGTAAGCACTCCCCTGGTCACTGTCCATGGTGCTGAAGAAACTAGAAGAGCACCTGGGTCCTGGCGGCTGTCCAAGCTGCTTCTGTGGCATGGAGGGCTGGGGCATTGAGCAGCTTGGCCAGCACCATTGCAGATGAAGGTTCTAATCCTGCTCTGCAAGAATTTTAGTGCACTTGGGACTTAGACTGTGTTACGTGGGACCATGGATACAGTATTCCATGGCCCCATGATTTTTAACTTTCCCCGATATCTGCTCCCCCTGGATTTAGAACCTCTTAGTCCAGGTGGTGCAGGGGTGGAGTCCCCTGCATTAGGGGTGCTGGGGGCACAGCCCCACACAAAAGAAAAGTTGGAGCTCTTATTCCTGCATGGTTCTAGACCACACTGTTGTTGTAGCACTCACCTGACCCAGTGCCTATAAAACTTGTTTCCTTCCTTCCTTCCTTCCTTCCTTCCTTCCTTCCTTCCTTCCTTCCTTTATTGACAAGCACAACAGAGCAGCAACAGAACTTCTGGCTTCTTTCACTGTTGTTGTGTCATAGTATGTCCCATCAGATACAATATTTACAATTGTGTGTTGTGGTTCCAACTAAGCTTTCATTTCTTATGGTACATGTTCACTCCAGAAAAACATTCACCTGTTTCACTTACATATCTGCTCTACATTTAATGATCAGGCCATAAGTAAGGGTACTATTACTGCAGCAATTCCTTGTGGCTGCACCAATCTATTGCAGTCACCTGACTGTTCATGGAATACCGCCTTTAAGAACTACTATAGTAAGTGATATAATACCTCACTGGAGAGACAAAACACAATTGCTGGTAAGCCTTGTGTACCATAAACAAACAAACAAATAAACAAACAAAAACAATGATTCAATGTAAAAAAAAAAAAAAAAAAAAAGCTTGGTAGGCAGTGACTAAGGAGATCATCATAAAGTCTTTAGAGGTGTGTGGGATGACCAGCAATCACCCAGATGTGCTCTCCTGCCCCAACCCAATGGTATTGCATTTGTGACCAGAAATGGTCTCCTCTAAAATCTGTCTGCTGAGTACAGTGTGGTGAAGACACCATAAGTTTACGCAAGGGAGATAGAACTAGGGATAGAAAGGGAAAGTGAACATGGATCTGCTGATGAGACCAAAGTAAGGTGAGCCAACTGAACCTATGGATTACAAATGACCATGTTTACATTGACTTTTGTTTGCATTTTCAATGGATGCACCAGAGTGTATGTTGTATGAAACTGTATGCTTAAAGAGTAAAAAGACATGTTGCAAAATGTAAGTAGCACTTACATTTAAAGTTTTATTTACTTCATGGAGTTCTGACTTCATGAAGTTACAGCCTCTAGTTGATGACAGCTTCCATTAGTAGGTGGGGCTATTACTTGAGGGTGGCTAGTAAGGGAGGGTAGCTATTAAACAAAGAAATGCATTAAGTCTGTTTTTAACTCTTGTAGACCATTATCTCCTCTCACTTTTTTATGTCAAACTGTATTCAAAATTATTTCCTGTGAAAACAAGTTCATTACACGTGAGATGAGTAACATAAAATCATAGAATGTGATGGCAGAAAAGGGCCAACCAACCCATGCAGTCTGACCAATCCAACCTAATACCCCTGTGATGGCCCTAATGACAATCTTCCTCCTTTATCCCCTTCCCATTTCTTTAGTAATGCCATATATTGTGTCCATTTAGTATCAAAAGCATTTTGCAGCAGTCTCCCACTGTGTGTCAGCATATCTCTTTGATAAATAATTGTTACCATGCTTTACTACTCCTTCCTGTTGTAGAAAATGTTTTTTAACTGCTTTCTAAAGAGACATTTCATTGCTTAAAATTACAACACCCAGAATATCAAACAGATATTGCTGCACTTTTTGTAGTTTATCTTAGGAAAGACATTCAGTAACATATTTTATTTATTTTGTTTAGTTAACTGGGTAAGATCACTAGACAAACAGTTGCCTGTTTTCAGGCATGGCCCAGGAGAAGTACATACAGTGGTGTCCCCCAGGATGAACTCCACATTTAAAACACTCTGCAGTGTGCTGCAGCAGACCTACTGAATAAAGCAATGTAATTTCAATGTCAATTTGTCCCTTTTGTCATGCAGGAAACTGTGGCATTCACTTCATCCTGGCTGTGTCACATTTTCCTGAATGACAAAAGGGACTAATTGCCACTGAAATTACATTGCTTTATTCCATACCTCTCAACCTCTTGCCTCATGAATCAGGGACAAAGCTTAAAAAATCAGGGACAAAGACCCCAAATCAGGGACACATCTTAAAAACTGGTACTATTCACTCAGAACATTGATAGAATAAAGGGATTTGTGTTAAGATACATTTTCTGAAGAAGAACAAGTATATAACTTTAATGTTTGACATTATTTTGTGCTTTTAATCCTTACTGTTCTGTCTCAAAAACATAAATTTTATGAGGGACAGAGGAAAATTCTGAGGCAAAATCAGGGACATCCCTGAAAATCAGGGACAGTTGAGAGGTATGCTTTATTCAGTAGGTCTGCTGCAGCATTCTTCAGAGTGCTGCAAAATGCTGCAGAATTGGATTCATCCTGGGGGACGCCACTGTACATAATGACTGAAATACATGTGATTAAAGGTTTTCAAACAATGAACAGAGTGGCAAGTCATAACATTTAACAATATGAACAAGTCAGCAGTTAAGATCTAGGTTTACATACATATAGTAATCAAAGATGCAGGTCAAGACAGGGTACAAAGCAGGATACAATTGCTCATTTGTAACATTACAATATGCTATGATAGGGCCTATGTACAGGTACAAGCATTTGATTGTAGGAGGTAGTTTTTGAACTATTTTTGAAAGGTGACAGTGCACTGTCTTGTTAGGGGGAACCATCTTCCACAGTTTTGGGGTGGATATTGTAAAGCCTGTTTATCTGAATTTGGTTTTAACCCTAGGAGTGGAGAGCAGGTCATCTCTGAAGACCTAAGAAGGTAGGCAGTTTTATATGGCACCAGATGAGAGAAAAGGGATAAGGGAGTGTGGTTGTTCAATATAATATAAATGGCATTCCCAAGGTAGAAATCCCACAGACCAGCAGGGGGCAACCATCCTTGCTTCAAATATAAGGTACAGTGGTGGACAAGTCGACTGCTAGATAGCACAAATCTACAGATGTTGTTGTAGGCCACATCCCATTTGTGGAAGTTGCGACTGGAGGTGTTTGAGAAGACGGGAAGACCATATGATAATTCGGGGAAGTAAGATACTCCTGGCCACTGACATTCGAGTAGAGGGGGTGAGAATCAGACTAGCCCGGTAAAATAATCCTAATCTTGCACTGACTTCCCTGAAGATATTGGTCAGGTGGAGGGAGAATGCTAAAGAGGAGTCATTGGTAATACCCAAGTATCTGAATAACTGGACAGTGTCTAGGGGGCTGCCATTAGAGCTAATCACCTGCAGTGGTACTTGGATGTTCTTAAGGAGAGAAGGGGTACCAATTAGCATGGCCTGGGATTTGGTTGTGTTCATGGGTAATTTGGTCAGCTGGAGCCAAGACTAAGCACTCCTTAGGTCTGCAGTCAATTTTCTGTTTAGGTCAGTAATGATATTGGCACTCGTGTAGAAGACTAGGTAGTCTGCGTACATGAGGGGTGTATAGTTGGTAAAGCAGTGATGGATCATGCTGATATGGAGGTAGAAGAATAGAGGTCCTAATATGGATCCCTGAGGGACATCAGTATTGACAGAGGCCGGGGCAGACAGGGATGGGCTGAAACATATGCTCTACTGTTTGCTAGTCAGGTAGTTACTGAACCAGAAAGGGAGTGGAGTCAGAGATTTCTAGTTCCCTGAGTTCGTTACAAAGAAGGGAGTGGTCGACCATATCAAAAACCTTTGTTAGGTTCATAAAAACTGCAGCAGTGAGTTGTCCTTTGTCTAGTGAATTAGCAATACTGTTGATTAAGGAGAGCAAGGCCGTGGTGGTACTGTCGTGTTGATGAACGCTGGGCTGGACTGGGGAAAGGAGATTGTAGGTTGTGAAATATCTGGTAAGTTGCACTGACACAATTTTTTTGAGGATCTTATTAATGGCAGGTAGAATAGCTATGGGACTACAGTTGTTTATAATTTTGCTGTTGCCTTTCTTGGGTACTGGAACAAAAGTTGACATTTTCCAGATGGTAGGCACTGTGTTTGTAGTAAGGGATAGGTTCATGATTCTAGCAATTGGTGCTGACAGCTCACTGGCTGCTAATGTTAAGAGTCCAGGCTCTATGCCATCCTAGCCCACAGACTTGGACTCAGGGATGTTTCTTATAAGTTTAAAGATCTCCGAGGCTCTTACCCATTTGAAGTAGAAGGGGGTGTTGTATGGGGTCCACTTCAAAGGGATATGGTTAAGCAGGCAAAGGGGGGGAAGGCTGAGGAGTATATGGCAAGGTCAGTGAAGAAAGCATTGAATGCACTGGAGATAGTGGCTAGGTTATTGCAGTTTACACTGACAACCTCAATGTCAGTAGAAGTAGGGGCTACATTCATTCCCATGGATTTTTCATGGTTTTCCAGAACTGAAGGGGGTTACTGCAGCAGGGGTAAGCTGCATGTTGTAAAACTGACTCTTTTTCTGTCGAATAGCTTTTTTACATTTGTTTCTGACAGTCTTATAAGTTATCCAGTCAACTTGGAAGTTAGTTGCCTAAAAGGAAGCCCATTTTGTGTCTTTTTACTTTAGGAGTGCAAGTAGTGAATGGTCCACCCATTTGTTAAATGTTCCACAAACTCTTCTTGTGGTAATAGGGGCATGCTTATCCTGGATAGGTTTGAAAGTGGAGTTGAAGTGAGAGATTACCTGGTTAACATCATCTGTTGATCAGAGGAAGGACTAGTCGGCAAAAGCTATATCAGATTTAAAATGGTAGGGATTAAGATGGGAGCAATCACAGAAGTGGAGTAAGTGGGGGGGGGGGGCTTACATAGAAATGTATAAACATAGAAGATTGCTGACAGGTAATGACCACTAGGTCCATCCAGTCTGCCCATTTTCCCTTTTTGCATCAGCTGATATTAACTCTATGTGGTCATCAGTCTAGCCCCCCCTCTCCCATATCTATTGTTAATCTATGCCTATCCCATGCATGTTTTAATCCCCCCACTGTGCTTGCTCCACCACCCCCTGTGGCAGTCTATTCCAGGCATCCACCACCCTTTCAGTGAAGAAAAACTTCCTCACGTTTCCCCTCAATCTCCTGTCATGTCCTATTGTTCTTGCCCCAGTCCTATACTGAAAGATGTCCCCCACTTGCACCTTATTTATTTCTTTAAAATACTTGAAGGTCTCAGTCATGCCACTGCATTCTCTCCTCTCTTCCAGCATATACATGTTATGGTCCTTCAATCTCTTCTCATATGTTGTCTGGTGCAAGACCTGTACCATCTTAGTTGTCCTTCTTTGGACTGCTTCCACCCTGTCAATGTCCTTACAAAGATGTGGCCTCCACAACTGTACACCATACTCCAGACGAGGACTTACCAGTGTTTTGTACAGTGGCATCATCACCTCCCTTCTCCTGCTTGTGATGCTCCTACCTTTGCACCCAACATACTACTGGCTTTCCCTACAGCCTTTGTACAATGTCTGGCCACTTTAAGGTCATCTGTGATGATAATCCCCAAGTCTCTTTTTTCTCTGCTGGCTGCTAGCAGTTCCCCCCACCATCCTGTAGCTCTCTGCAGGTTTTTTCACCCCATGTGCATGATTTTGCACTTTTTTGCATTGAACTTCAGTTGCCACACTTTGGACCATTCTTTCAACTTTTCCAGGACCCTCCTTGTATTATACACCCCATTTGGTGGGTGTACACTACTGCAGATCTTGGTGTCATCTGCAAATAGGCAAACCTTTCCTGCCAGCTCTTCTGCAATATCGCTAATAAAGACATTGAAAAGTACTGTCCCTAGGTCTGATCACTGAGGTACCCCACTGGTTACCTCCCATTCCTTGAATTGTATTCCATTGACCATCACCCTCTGCTTCCTGTCCTCTAGCCAGTTCCTTACCCAGTTCAGTAACCTTTGTCCCACTCTCAGACTGGCCACCTTGTTCATCAGCCTTCTATGTGGTATGGTGTCGAAGGCCTAGCTGAAATCAAGGTAGGCAACATCCACCGCTCCCCCCGGTCCACAACCTTCATTACCCAGTCAAACTCTATCAGATTTGTTTGACATGATCTTCCTGCTGTGAACTCATACTGCCTAGGATCTTCGGCTCTGTTGACTTTCAAGTGGTCTACAATTCTGTCCTTAAGCAGTCCCTCCATAATCTTACTTACCACTGAGGTGAAGCTGACTGGTCTGTAGTTTCCTGCCTCTTTCCACTCTTGTCCAGAGGCACTACATGTGCTGTCTTCCCGTCCTGTGGGACCACGACAATATTGAGGGACTTACTGAACAGGGCTGCCAGTGGTGCTGCTAGCTCTATCCTTAGTTCCTTTAGTATCCTAGGATGAATGCCATCTGGTCCCATTGCCTTGTCCACTTTCAGTTTAGTGAGCTCCCTCTGGACCCTCTCTTCTGTAAAAGGAGTGGCATCTACATCTTCTCTCCCCACACACCTGTTTCTTAGCTGTGGTCCCTGACCTTTTCCTTCTACAGTCAATACTGAACAGAAGTATTCATTCAATATTTCTGCCTTTTTCTGGTCCCCCCTGTATACACTCTCCTTCATCCCTTTTCTGCCTTACAATCACTCCCCTGGACTTCCTCCTTTCACTGATGTAGCTAACTTGCCCTTACTGTAGTTCTCAGCCTAATACACTGATTTGTTGCCTTTACTATGGCTCACTTTAGTTGTGTCATGGTAGCACATTAAAAGGGCGAAAACAGAATTGCAACCGCTAAAATGGCTTGTATATAATGCCAAATGACAAATTCAGTGATGTCTCTGTACCCCCTTCCTGTGGTCCACCCCCCAGAGTTAGTATATTTAGTAAGGTGTGTGTGTGTGTGTGTGGGGAGGGTGCAGCCCCTCACAAAAAGATGCATTGTCGAATTTGCCATTCGGTATTGTCCATAAGCTGTTTTCGAGGTTGCCATTCTGCTTTCACCCATCTGACATGGAACCGTGTCCACTGGTCCAAAACCCCCTCCTCCCTCCTTAATAAAGCTTCTTTGATGCATTTAACCATTTTAGCAAAGTCCGTCCTCCTGAAATCCAAAACTCTTGCCTTAGTATGGCTTGTCTCTGACCCTGTGCCAACATTATACCACACTGCATGGTGGTCACTGGACCCTGGGTGACCATATACTTTGACCTATGTGACCCTATCCCCATTTGTTAATACTAGGTCAGATATTGGTTTGTCCCTGTTTGGTGTTAGCACTAGTTGCTTGAGGCCTGCCCCCTGCAGGCAGTCCAAGATGTCTTAGCTCCTTGCTGTGGCAGCTACTGGGATGGTCCAATCTATGTCTGGCATATTTAGATTGTAGTAGTAGCTCCCTATTAACTGCCATCTCTATTATTTCCTCAGTTAGCTTCCTATCCATCTCCTCCTCCTGGGATTAAGGCCTGTGGATCACCCCTGTGTGTATTGCCATGCCATTGCCTGGTTCAAAGGTGACCCAGAGAACCTCAGCCTTACCCTGTCTTCCTTGTTGTGTCAGAGTTTTTATAACCTCCCTCATGTACAAGGCCTCCCCACCCCCCCCTTTTTTACCCTCTCTGTCCCTCAAGAATAGAGTGTAGCCTTGTACATTAACCTCCCAGCACTGATTTGTGGTGCACAATCACTTTGTAATTGCTATTAGTTCCAGGTTTGTCTCTGTCATCAAGACCACCTGGTCTGGGATTTTATTACCCAGGCTGTAGGCATTTGTAACCATGCCCTTCCATGTTTCACTGCCTGCCTGCCTTCCTTCCTTTCCCCTTCTTCCTGTCTGTTTCCTTTTATCTCTCCAAGTTTCTACTCTGTGCCCATATTTTACATCCCCTTTTTCTTCACTGACCTGTTCCACTTGGAACTTGTTTTCCTGTGATGTTTTCCCTTCCTTATTTCTAATCTGTTCCACTTGTAACTCAATTCCATGTGCTATATTCCTATCCCTCTCCCTACGATATTGGATATGTTTTGGGGTGGACATACTTGTGAGTCTTTGCTCTCCAGCAACAGTATACTGGGGAGTGGTCACTTATGGAGTCTGGTAGAACCCCTCAGCAGAATATACTGTTTGTGTGGGGGACCAGTATCCAGTCAATCAGTGTGACACTTTGCTCATTATTTGAGCATCTGGTAGGTTGTGTAATAATTTGGGATAGGAGCAGTTTATTTAAAGATAGTGAGACAGCTTGATTGTTGTTCTTTAACCAGTCAATATTAATGTCATCAAGTATAAGGAATTTGTTACCATCGACTAGTGGATCTATGGCTTCTAATAGACATGGGAATGCTTGAAAGCTAATGTGAGGAGGCAAATATGTGCAGAAAATGTGCCATGTTTGAGCATTACTGAGAGAGAGGACAGCATGACACAATTCCATAATGAGGACCAAAGGGTGGAGGGGAGCTTGGAGTGGATACATTGAGATGATCCTTGAAGTAGATCATGGTGCCCCCCTTGGGGGGAGCTCTATCACATCTTAGGAACCTATAGCCAGGAATGTCACATAAATTGTCATGTATGTTGGCATGTAGCCATGTTTCAGTTACACAAAGTATGCCAGGCTGGTAGTGAACTACCCAAAAAGTGAGCTCATCTTTATTTTTGAGAAGACTTCTGATATTGAGGTGCTTGATTATGAGACCTTTAACCTCTTGCCATGGAGGGAGGGAGGGAGGGAAAAAGAGTGAAGGGGAGAGATGATCCCTGGGTTTGGCTCTATATCCCCAACTACTAGTACCCAACTATTAGTAAGTGAGAGAGAGAGCAAGAAGGATGAAAGCCACCGATATGGGGGAATGCCTTGTGAAGAAACAACATTTGCAATGTTTGCACACATACTGTAGCATGAGATGGAGTACTGTACCATTGCTTTTGGATGAAATGTTGCAGGTTATCAGGGGATTTAAGGGAGGCAACCAGGTTGTTGGATAAGCAGAAGTCTGTAGGGTGCCAAAGCTTGTCATTATAGCTCAAGTCAATGGGAACTGTGTCTGTGAAAATTAATATTGCAGTAAGGACAGTGGCGATAGTAATTGTCAGGTTGAAATGATGCGTGTGTAAGGTAGGGTTTAAGTGATTGCCCATGATTACAGGTGAGGAGGTTAAGTATGGTTTGTCTTGAGAGACAACAGCAAAAACTGTGCTGCAGTGCTCTATAGTATTGTTCCCAGCTGATCAAACTCCTCAAGGTTACGTGTGCTACTACTGAAGAATGCCTGGGGCCAGATATTCCAAACCTTTCCCCGGGGCTAAATTAGCCTGGAACCAATAGCCCACTATATTCAAAAGGGATAGCCCTGGTGCTAAACCTGCTGAATATAGCATGCTAAGGAAGCCAGGCAAACTGGGCTGAAAGTGCAGTGCAAAAAGCCTGGGAAATAAGACAGCTCTGAATATAGCAACCAGGAAGTACAAAACATAGTAGCAGCCCAGTGCACAGTGATGTGAAGGAAGGTCGAGGTGAACCATGTGGCCAATGTGTGTGCTAGTAAGAGAGTGAATTCATTAAAGCTGCAAGCACCACACATGTGAAATTCTACAGAAATGTACCATGTTTCCAAAATGTTTGCAAGGCACAAACGTTTACCCAGGGCAAAAATTTGCTATATTCAAAAGTGACTTGCAAATGAGCCAACTTAGGTAGTCTGTGGGCAAATATCCAGATTAGCATCTTATTATATCCTGATTTGCATGCAGTTTGACCAACATTATTGCAGGGTCCCACAGCTCCACCTGTAGGTCAGTCTGGAAGTACAGGGGCTGGCTGGGTCTGCCCACAGCTCCGCCTGTAGGTCAGTCTAGAAGTGCATGGTGGTAGCTGCAGGCAACATTTGTTCAGAACCATACAGAATATTGTGCCCCTGGGCACTACACAGCACAGGCACAGGTGGTGGTGGTGCTGCTTGCAATTGTCAGACTGTAGTTCCTGCTACAGTGCACAGCAGATACTACAGTAACAAGGGGGCCAGTAGTGGTAAAGGTACCTGTTCAAGGTGCTAACTCAAGCAGACTCAATAGACCATGTGGCCTACTCTGCTGGCATCTTTAGTATGAGGACACAGCAATGTCTATGGTGTGTAAGGCATCAATGACTGCTGCACTTTACACAGTGACAGGCCCATCTTGCAGGTGTGTACTGACAGTGGATATTACTATTATGCTGTTGTGCGACCCACAGATACTGCACCTCTGGCATGGGATATTCACAGTGACATATACATGGCTGGATGTGTGTGCTGTGGTGTCTGTACAGAAGTGCAGTATGTGGCTGGGGGGGGACTTTACCATCAGACAGGCACACTGGTGTTGGGGTATTACCTACACTGGACCATTTGCACTCCGTGGATTGGCCCAGCCATGTGGCAGCACCCAGTATGTGGTGCAGACTGGCCACTTGTACACCTTCCCCTCAACACCCTCCATGCCCCCAGTACTACATGTGTGTGCTGGATTCTGTTGGTGTCCACTGAAGGGTGGTCTGCAGGTGTGTGCTGTATGGACACACTGCCATGGTGTTCACTGGGCTCTGAGTCAGCACTTACTGCCTGGCATGGCTGGAACTGGTGGCAGATGATGACAACATAGGAGGTGCCATCTGTGTGCAGCATGTTTCTTCCCTGTTTGGTTTCTTTCTATGTTTAATATTTATTGGTTAGGGTCAATAATCCACCACTGTCAGACCCTCGTAAACTCCATAATTCACAGTTGTGAATTACAGAGTTTTATAAATCATGGTTCTGTGTCGCACAAAGTTGCACAAAACCACAGTCATGTAAAGCTGGTTTCCCCAAAGTTAAGACTACCTTTTCCTGGGCAGTAATTTGTACCACACAAAGTGCATGCTAAGTCATGCAAAAACACTTTGCTTGGCGCTAATGCACTGAATATAGCATTGCTCCTGTATTCATGTACATGCCCTCTCTTTTTGGCCCTTGCATACATTATACCTTTGCCCTGTGCTAATGCAGTTTGCCTGAGCTATTTGGCCCTTTGAATATAGTGGACCTGCGCAAACCTGGCACAGACCCACTGCAAACGGTTTGTGCTCAGTACAAAGTTTTGAATACCTGGCTCCTAGTAAGTAATGCCAAAAGGGGTGAGTGGAGCTTACCAAGTTGTCTCACAGTGGGGGTGTAAAACTTCACTGATAGGTTTACACCAGTAGAAATCCCTACATAAGGAACACCACCTTAGGGTGGCAGGGTGGCTGGGGAGGGTAGGTGGGTGGAAAGTGTTATTCATGCGGCACTGCACCAAATGCTGCTGTGCAGAGACAGTGCAGAGAGAGACATGCTGTCTCAATGTGCAGCTCTGCTGATTTTTGGCTCCATTACAGTACCTGGTCTCAGGAGTCCTTTGGGGGAGGGGGGTTCTGCTGGTGGGGAGGGCATTCTACACCTGCCCTCATGACACTGTAAGTGTCTGAGTTCTGAGGAAGGAAGCAAACAAACCATAAATATGGTAAATCCTCTCTTTCTTTTGGTAACATTTCATGTGCCGTATATTATGTTATGCTCCACCCAATATTTTACTGGGGTGCTGGTTTAAATAAAATGGTGCTCAGTTTTCACAGGTAACCCATTAAGTGGATGCATGAGGAAGGGCGCTATCCGTTATGGCGACACCTTCCCCACACAGTCCACTCAAGGCAACTGACAGGTAGGGTGATTGGATGAGACTGTGGGCGAACTAGGTAACAGGATGTTGCTATATGTACACGTGCTGGGGGGTGAGAGCGAGCACGGCAAGCATGGGCTGGGAGGGGGTGGAGAGGCTGTATGGAGTGGTGCTGTGGTTGCTGGTTGAGCTGCATTATGGTGTCGGGGATTGGTTGGTGGCTGAGGTCCCAGGTTTGAGTCTAGGCACAGGTGTGATTTTTATTGTGCCCAGCCCAAACCTTTTTAATTTTACTACTTCCCCACAACATGCCCCCCCCAGGAGTTGAGAATCCTTAAGTGGGGGGGCAAAGACCCCTGCAAGGGAGGTGTGGGGGGGTGTAGCTCCTCCACAGAAAGTAGTAAAAATATGGCCTGTCACTGTTGTGCTGGTGCGCCAGGGTTGTCAGAGTGCCAAAAACGTGTTCGCCACTCTGACGGAGCAATAACGGTGATCGCCTTTAGGTGTTCGCCATTATCACCTAGACCCATTTTCACCACATCACATTTCCTTCAGAAGTCTCCAAAATACATTATAATATCTGTTTAGATATGATTCTAACCAGTTTTTAGAAGCTGCAGATTGTTGCTATATGTCGGTATGATATCATAAATCACATAATTCATGATCGTAAAGTCATACTTATGTATAACAGTAGTTTTAGAATGTCAAAAATATGTCTCTGGCCATTTTATGTGTTTGTCTCACCATCTCTCTTGTCCCCTTCCTCCATATATTGGACATTGACTATGCCCTGATCAAATCAACCCACTCATCTGGGTTTTCCAAATGCATGGTGGTCTGTAAAATTGATTTTGTAATACTTGTATTATTTTTTTTAACTTTGAAAGGCCAAGGCAACTTTATTTGTAAGGCACCCAATCTCAAATGCTCTAGGTGTTACACAGTAAGTCAGTAAAACAAAAATAACAACAACAATACAATAGAACATCTTCAGGTCTAATTATAAAGTTAATCAGACTCATATATTAAATTAAATAAATATTTTTTTAGTAAAACTTTGAACACATCAACTGAAGGGGCCTCCCCAATTTGAGAATGTAGAGAGTTGCACAGTAATGGAGCCACAAACCCAAGCACTCAGTCTCCACATGACTTAAGCCGAGACCAGAAAACACTAGGAGGCCTGCCTTGGATGAGCAAAGTGGGCAGATGGGAGTGAATTCAGTTAGGGGAGTCATTAAGGTAGCTGGGGCCCAACACAGGCAGAGCTTTATAGGTAAACATATTGGGCCTGATTCTAGAAGGGTTAGTGCAAGTTGCACCAAAAGCAACTTGCACCAAATGCCATTGCACCAAGGATCCTGCGCTTGAGTATCTATAGAGCAGGGTCCATGTGGCTATGTCCCGTGACTTGCACCAACCCAAACTGTAGGCCAAAGGGAAGGCATACCTAATCGGGTTAGTACAAGCCTCGGCAACCATGATGGAAGGGTGGAAGAGCTTCCCCCAATGCCCCAATAAAACGAAACATGTCCCATAGGGCTAGAGGACCCCAAATAGTCCAATCCCCAATAATCCATAAAAAAAGCCCTGCAGGGCTAGTAGACACCCCCATGCCCCGATCCCCAAATATGCAGTACAAAAAAGCCCCACTGAGCTATTGATACCCCATGCCCTGAATCCTGAAAATTCAGTGCAATAAGCCCTGCAGGCCTAGCACCCCTCCCCACAAGCCCCAATCCCCAAAACACAAGACCTGCCACTAATGCCAAAAAGTTGTAAAGTTAAATAACAAAATCTCTCTTATCTCTGGTAGTCTAGTGGCCCTCCATCCCCCCCACTCGGCAGTGCCAGACCACCCCTCCCCTGATCCATACCCAGACACCGATTGACACAGCCCACCTCTCACTACTGTGGCCAGCCACTGTCTGAGCTCCATCTGCATGCGTACTACTATAAATAGCATGTGCTCAATGAATGACAGCTCATTCATTAAATGTGTACTATTTACAGTAGTACGCGCTCAGACAGAGCTCAGTCAGTGGCTCATCATGGTGGTGAGAGGTGGGCTGTATAAGTTGCCAGCTGGGTAAGGGTCAGGGGGAAGTAGGGTGGTCTGGTACTGCTGGGTGGGGGGCCACTTGACTACCCGGGATAAGGGGGATTTTGTTATTTAACTTTATGACATTTGGCATTAGCAGCAGGTCTTGTGCGTGGGGATCTGGGCTTGGGGAGGAGGCACTAAGTTTGCAGGGCTTATTGCACTGAATTTTGGGGGTTCAGGGCATGGGGTATTGATAGCCCTTATGCTTTTTTTTTACTGCATATTTGAGGGATTGAGGCATGGGGGGTCTACTAGGCCTATGGGGCTTTTTTTGTGGATTACTGGGGATTGGGGCATGGGGGGGGTTCTGCTAGCCTTGCAGGGCTTTTTTTACAGACTATTGTGAATCAGGGCACTGGGGAGTCCTCTAGTCCTGCGGGGCTTTCCTACCCATATTTGGGGGATCCAGCCATGGGAGGGATGGGCTGGCAGGCACATTGGCACAATCTCCAGTGGATGCAAGGTACACTTACACCAGCTAATAGCTGGTGTAAATGTACTTTGATGGATGCCCTCTGGTGGTTGTTTCAGAATTGCAGTTTTTGTGATCTGGCAGCCGCCCTCCCAGAATAGGGTGAAACTGCTGCCATAAACCCCCTTGTGCCATGTCGCAGGGGGTTTATGGCATAACTGGTGATGTAAGTCCACTTTGGCGCAAGCATTGAATCCTGAATGTCGCAACACATGATGCACTTTGCAGCATGTGTAACCCTTTCTAGAATCTGGTACACTGTATTTTGAAGTTGATGCTTTACTGAACTGTCAGCCAGTGCAGAGAATGAAGCTCAGTTTAATACATCCTGACTGAGGAGTTCTGGCAGTCAGGCAGGCCGACACATTTTGCTCAAGCTGTAGGAGATGCACCAACCCCACAGATAGCCTTAGGTAATAAAGAGCATTACAGTAGTCCAATATTGGTGTGACAAAGGCATGTGGACTAGGGTGACCAGGTCAGCTGACACACAGATAGTGTTTAATCTGGCTGTTACATAGGTGGAAAAAGACACTGTGGACTACCGCTGACACCACACACTTATGGTATATAATCATGTAGGGACTCAAATTGAGATGTTGTTACTTACTGTGTTTGATATTTGTAATGGTCTCAAAAACCACAAGAGTAAAGACTGGGTGGTTTGCAAGGTCACCACAAAGCAAGGGTGTATAAAAACAAGGGTTCACTACACCATATTTTATTTTATATAACACTGATTTTTATTATTTTATACAGCACTGACTTTTCAATGTTTAAGTAAAAAAAACAATCCTTTGTATCATTAAATCAAATTTACAGACCACAGTTTGTCTAGAGGCAATAACAGGCTGAGGGATTTTGAAGGGACACTGGATTTTGGATAATTTAGAATTTGTGGAGAAGGGAGCAGAAGATGGGGGAGGAGAAAATGTCTGCATACAGTTTTTTAACATTGCAAAAATCTTATTACACACTGATACACTAGCTATGTATAATGGGATTTGTAATTACATACTCTACAGTTTCTGAGAATTGGTCCAAAAGATATATAACAAGTTATATATATATATATATATATATATATATAATATGCAATGGAAGCAAGTGTAATAAATGATTTATCTGCACAAGAGCAGTTTGACCTCAGGTAACCTCATGAATGGCGTAAGCTATGAGTGAGGTGTCCTAGGTCAAACTGCTCGAGTGCAGATAATTCATTTATTACATGAGTTCTCTATTGCATATTCCATTTATGCAGTTCTTTTGTTTTTGCTTTTGTAGGGGGCATTTGTTAGTCAAAAAATTGAATAAAAATTGAATGTTCTGCCATTTTTTTGCTGCTTATAAAAAATCTAAAAGGAATCTAGAAATGAAACACCTCTCATTTTGTAGATATTTTTATGCTGAACAACGTTTGTGCTCAAAGTACCACACTATCATTTTTTGTCTTTAAGTTAGTTGCATTTGTTTGATGAAAAAGTGCACAAAAATGGAATTTTCTGCTGTTTTTCACTAATTCTGAAAAAAACTAAAAAGCATCTATAAATGAAACCACTCATTTGGTAGATATTTTTGTGTTGAATAAACTTTGTGCTCACAGTGCCATGCTATCATTTTTTCATTTTTAAGTTATTTACATTTGTTTGCAGACACAATGAAAAATATATGAATTTTCTGCTGTGTTTTTGCTAATTATCAAAAAAATCTAAAAGGTATCAATAAATAAAACACCACTCATTTTGTACATATTTCTGTGCTGAACAACTTTCATGCTTACAGTACCATGCTATCATATATTATAGTGGTGCGGTCGCGCCACTATATTTATAGTTGAGGTGTCACTTCTATGTTAAAGTCAAACTTTTGTGTGTTAATAACTTTGGACCAGTTGAACTGATTTACCTGGAAATTGCTATGCACGGTGGGGCATGGTAGATCTCTTGATCTGACAAATTACATTTTTGTCGGACTTACAGTCTTTGCGCACGAAAACTCTGAACAATGCAAAATGAGCCATTCTTGGAGGCAGCTTTTGGGATTTTGTATGTGGCCCTGTGCAGCTGTCATGTGGTGTGCCACTCTGTGAGATAGCTTGTTTGAAAGAGCTTTGGTTGCCGAACATATCACTTTTCATTTGATGAAAACATATTAAGGCATTCAAAAGTTATGCCACTTTTAAGTTCCCATTATAAGTCAATGGGAAAATTTATATGTATGTTTTGCAAACAAAGAATGGGGTTTTGGCAATCTGGTCTCACCTGGTGGTCAAAGAATTTGCAGGCTCATGGCTCAAGAACCTTTGTCCCCGAGAATTCTTTGATCACGAGGTCTGCCATCTTGTATTTAGATTTCTGATCTTAAAAACACAAATATATCAGCTCAGGGGTCACTCCTTAAGTAAAACTTGGATGGGTTTTACCCAGGGGGCTCCAAGGGGCTCCAATCTATCGAGCCGTGCCTTTGGTTTCATCCAAAATAGTAAAAAAATAGAATTATAAAGTTTTAAAATTCCTTCAACTTTTTGATTTACAGATGTTCTGTGTCTATGGTTATTCATATAAGGGTCACATGAATGCTGCAATCTGATTGGTTGTCAGCATTCTGATAGCCTTATGTTAATCTCCTTATTAATGTACTTGTCTAGCCTAATTACAAGAGTATTAATTTGGGTAGGTCTAGTTGTTTTTCAAGTTCCAGTGTTAGAAAGTACAGTCATCATTTTGTCCCCCAATAGACATGCTGGCCAGTGTAAATGGTAGCATGTAATAAACCTAACTCTGAAAAGTTTGGAAATCATCCATCTATATCATTTTCATATCTCTTAATTTCTGTTTTTTTTTTTTATAATGAACTACTTGGCATACATCATTAGAAATCATGCGTTATAATAGTAAAGCACATACAATCGATAGTGAAACTGTAGAATAAAAAATAAAACAAACCCTACCTAGAAATGCCGTGCCCTTGCTGCCATCCTAATCGCAACAGAATTAAAGAAAAATTTTTGTTTGGTGTGTCAAGGATAGTCTACAGCACATATCCCATCAACTGTCTTCGACTCCTGATATAATTAAGACACCCATGGCTGAATCCTGCCAGTGTCTTCAGCACTGGCAAATGGAATGTCTCTGATTCCTGATTTATTTAGAAAAACCATGGCTGAATGCTGCCACTGTCTTCAGAGTTGGCAAATGGAATGCCAGAGGCTTTAAATAATGTAATGAGCAAACAGGGCAGCAGAGGGTTTGATGTTTTTTTTCTTTTAAGTATTGTTTTCTAACAGCTCAAGAGTTTCACCAGCAGCATGCCACTGTATGAAAGACAGAGCGAGGATAATTGTCATGGAAAAGGTGCACTGCAGGCTGTCTTGCAAGGGACCGTTAATTCATACAACTGAAAAGTAAAAATTAAAAGTAAACAAGCTGCACAGCTGAATAAGTGTGTTGAGGGGCACTGTTTGGTGGTAACTGACTTGGCTGCTAGAGCAAAACTTCAGTGGCTGGCAGAGAATGTTTGATAAAATGCACAGAGAGCTTGCGAGTGAGAGAGAGAGAGACGCGGTCATGCTAAGTTGCTGAGCCACTGTGCTTTTCTTCTAGCATTTACAATACCTGCTCTCTGGCACTAACAAACATCATTGGAACAAAAAGAGTAAAAAAAAAAAAAAGTTAGTTACACAAGTTGGACAGATGTCTTTGTGTGGGTGTGGGGGGAGAGGGAGGGTAGAACTGTTTGATGCTGACAGACTGACTTCTGGCTGTCAGGTACAAATGACCCTGCCCAGCAGAGAAAGTTTGTAAAATACTGTTGATATAGATTTTGTACCACGTCTGAGATGGTCATCATGGCAACTCTAACTCCAGCTCTATCTCATGACAAGACTCCCACTCACAAACCGCTGTGGAAGGATTTTTTTATTGTAAAGTCAGTAAGAATTGTAAAAAGTTTCATAAAACAGAAACATACAGATTTTTTTATGACATCCCATTATAATAATAGGCTGTGTCTCTTGCCACATTACACACTCAGGGGGTGATTAACTAGAACATTAACGTAACCACCGTCATTCATTATTGCTTAATTATGTACGTCTGTACACATTAACATAAAAAAAAAATGAGGCTTAGAAACATTCACTTTAATAAATCTTAATGGGGGGGACAATCAGGTTAAAAGCTATAACCTACAGCAAACTAAAACAACAAGATAATGTTTTTTTCCCCAGTTTAATTAACCATGTTTTTATTCTGTTTAGCTTTATTTGTGTATTTGTTGGTCTTAGACTGCAAGGATGGCATTCCAGGCTTTTGGACTTCCATAATGAAAAGTCCATCTGCCAATCACTAGTTAGGCTGACTTAGAGCCACACTTCTTATTTGTTAGATTCACATTCCTGATTGGCAGCCATTAAATTATGTTGCTAAGTGAGCAACCCACATAGTTGGGCCACAGAAGTGCATTGTTCACATAAAAGCTTGCACCCACATCAGAGAGATAGAACCCATTGGCATTTCCATCAGAAGTGCATATTGCTTACTTTATTCCTCCTGGGTATCCACTTGATCATGGTCACTCAATGCAGTTAATTACCAAAGTGACAGTGCCCATCCACCCACCCGGTGGGCCTCGAAGGTCCTAGCATGTCGGCATTGAAACAGCATAACAGAGAGAAATACTCCTTCCTGTGTCTGAATCTTAACTGTTGAAATGCAACAGTGCAATTCTTTGAAAGGGACATGACGTATAGCAGGTTGTCCACAAGCAGGTAGCCTGTTAAACTCTGCACCCATACGTGGAGAGATCGGAAGTGATACTTGATAGTAGGTAGCATAGAAGTGAGCAGAGAGATGGAGAGCAGCAGTAATTCTGAAATTGAACAGTAACAGCATGACTGCGCTACGGAGACAGTCTTGCACCGCAAGCAACATCAGTGATGCGTTGTATTAGACCGATGATCATAGTCATCTGTGTGCCACATGTAAATGGTGAATTTCCATCATGCAGCAGCAGCAGCATAATGAGTGAAGTGCTGTTGTGAAAGAATACTAAGTGATGCCTGTGTGTGTTACTAATGTCATGATGTGGGCGCACTGGGGAGTTTCAAAGGTTAGTGTAGTCGTGGAGGGGGCGTGGGTGTCCGATGTGCCACATGTAAGTGCCGAAGTCGCTTCAGGCAGTATAATGTCTGAAGTCCTGTAGTGAAATCATAGTAAATAACACCTGTCTGTGCTAATTATGCCATGATCTGGGTGCACTGTGGAGTTTGAAACCTCAGTATTGTCATTGGGGGGGGGGCATGTGTCAAATCACAGAGCACAGTCGAACAAAAAAAGAATATATGCAGTGTTAGCACAGAATAGCAATATAGAAAGACAGCATAGTGTTCACAGCAGAATAACAAGTTGCAGGTGCTGTGTGATTCAAACCACCCTGCATAGTTTTTCACAGCACAATATCAAGTTCCAGGTGCTGCTTGATTCAATAATATGTGGCCTGTTCACCACAAACTTCTATCTGTTGAACTATTTTAATGATGGCAGAACACAGAAAACTGTGGTTCACGGCTAATAATAGTGGAAGAACACTAAGTAGTTCCCACATGTTTTCTGTGTTATACCAACAGCTTTTGTCCATTTGTCCTCAAAATTGGTCGCTGTTAGTGCAATAACCCACTCCAGGGTGTGCATTAATTGGGGATTAATCAACATCCCGGGTACTGTGAGGACACTCGGCCTGTGGCCAAATGCACACCCTGTCGTGGGTTAGTGCTTACAGCCCATTCAAACTTTCAGCAGGGGTGCGTGCACTCCGTGGACCTTGTAACTGCATGTTTCAATCAGGTCCACGGGTGAAGTCCCCATGTACAGTATGTCCCTGATTGGCTACCATTTTAGGTAGGCAGAGTGACTAGTGAGGGGCGGCTTGTTTAAATGACCCCAGTTCAACAAACAAGGCACTATGTTTTTCACTTTGGAGCCTAACTGAAGGAGCCTTGTACTTGAGTAGAACTGCGGGAGAGAGAGAGAGAGAGACCAAGGAGAACCGTCTACCAAATCCTACAGTGGCATCTTCATCGCGGGTGGAGAAAGATCACCATACCGGTGGTGCAGAGCAGACAGAGCACCACTGTTGTTGTTCTCCAGAGCAACGGGCTAACCTAGCATGATTTCGAGCTGAGGTCGGAGTGGCTAGTGGCTGCAAGACAGGCAGGGACTAGTGAGCTGAGCTGGTGTGAGCCGAGAAGGACTGGATGAGAGGAGCAAGTGAGTTGAGGCTGCCAGTGCAAACCTCTGTGGTCAGGAAGAAGCTGAGACTCTACTGCTATCCTTTACATCAAAATATTTGTTTTTGTTCCTCTTGAGTGAGCCCTAGTCTCAGTCTTTCCCGCGTCACTGCATGGCACTGCAGTCTTCCTGGCTGAGGATCAATTCACCAACTTATGCAAGTTCTTACTTTTTGAGAAAGAATAAAAAACTAAGGAAATTCTATACAAAAAACTGCATTAATGCATCATTTAGGGTTAAAACACAAAAAGTCAGGAAATGAAAAATCTTTAGGGTTGCCCCTCCGCCCCGGACCCGCCCATCATCCCAAGAGTGACAGCTGACGGGGTGTGTCATTGGAGCTGTGAGGCCTAAATGTCACCCCATTATTATTTACTGTGGCTTGTGAATGTAATTTCAGATAGAATGGGGTGACATTTAGGCCTCACAACCCCAATGACACATCAGCTGTCAATCTTTGGATGATGGGTAGGTCCTGGGGGGAGGGGCAACCCTAAAGATTTTTTGTTTCCTGACTTTTTGTGTTTTAACCCTTTGCAATTGTTCAACGGATTTGCCTGCAATTTGGAATACACTCAAAAACCATACATCTTGGGATCAGCCAAAGTTAAATTGCTGTTGGGATATCACGATGCGGAGTTATTAAAGCGAGATCTCTTGTGGCCTGCGTTTATACTTTTGGAATTCTTAGCTCATCTCTACAGGTTGTGCGGTTTGATGGACTGGTCCAAAATCGTCAGGTAACGTGCAGCCGGGGTCCCTGATATGCCTATTGAAGATTTCATGAAAAAATATTAAATGGTTCAAAAGTTATTCAAAAAACAATTTCTCATTATAAGCCAATGGGAAAAGTTAACAAAAAGTTTGACAGTGTCGCAAATGCAGTTTTTACTTTTGCAAATGGCCCTTTTACTGTCACAAATCCACCATTTTGTTTTCAGTTGGTGATCAGAAAAATGCTTAGCATACAAATTTGGGACCCTCTAGCAACCTAATTCTTTTTGTATTCACCTAGTCGGATGCTGAGGATGCTAGGCATTTTCTTTATTTTGGGGTAAAACATCCCAGAAATGTTTTTCAAATTTCTGGGAAAAGTACTTTCACATTTGCGACACTGTCGAATGAATTTGCGAAAGCTTTCACAAAGTTCAACAGTACTTTTCCAGGCTGTGGGAAAATGACAGCAATTCTTTGCCACCCTGCTGCAATAGAACAGCTTGGTCTTTTGGGCTGAAATTTGGAGGGAACGCAACCAACATCTCACAGATGTGCCTTTCGGTATTTTAATAAAAAAATATTACAGGGCGGCAAAGTTACAGCATTCCAAAATTGATGCTTTTTCCATAGGATAACATTACGGTGTCCGCTGCATTACAGGAATCCTTTGCTGCCCTGTTGCAAAATAACAGTTTGGTCTTTTGGGCTGAAATTTGGACAGAAGAAAGCCAACATCCCTTAGATGTGCCTTTCAGTAGTTTGGTGAACAAATATTACAGGGAGACAAAGTTATGGCACTCCGAACTTCTCTTTTTTTCCCATAGGATAACATTACAGCATACGCTGTGCCTTTCAGGACCTGTATCTCAGAAACGGTGCGAGATACGGACTTTTCATAGGAAAACAGGGGGCTAGGTGTAAAACTAGCTAAGAAAGTCATAAATCATATGACTTCTAAATTTTTTTTCTACGTCACACGGTTCCTGAGATATAAGCAATTTAGTATTCCAGCTCCTCATTTTCTGCTCCGAGACCCATTATTATGCATACATTCTTTGTACTCATTGTCTTTCTCTATGCAGCTTTTGGGGAAAACCAGCCTGTGCACTTACATTACTGTTACCCTTACCACTTCTGGTTGCAGTTCTGTAACCGTTTCACTTACTGTTCCTGTCTACAGCACCATGTGCATTACCCTTCACGTTTTCATTTGCACTTGCGTTTGCATTATTTTAACCATTTGTGTCGACAGTACTGTTTATCTTTCTGTTTTGCTTTGCATCACCATGCATATTACCATTTGCGTTTGCGGGCACCGTGTTATGTGACAAGATATCACGTGGTAGGAGAGATGGGCCAGAGGGCCCCGCACTCCCACTGCCACATTACATTCACTATTTCTCATTATCCTTCTCAAAAAGAAGGGCAATTAGAGGCAAAACAAATCTGCTTAATACATTAGTTAGGGTTGTTCCACAGCGACAAAAGTGAGGAAATTTGGTGTTAGGGTTGAAAGTCCTCCTTGGACCACCCTGACCACACCCCAAACTGGCAGCAGGGTGCACGTTGGGTTGTGGGTCCTAACACTCACCCCATTTTCCTATACCTCTGCTTCTTCACACATCTGATGGGGTGAGAGTTAGGGCCTACAACCCCAATGCACACCCCGATGCCGGTTGGGGGTATGGGTGGGGGGTCCAAGGGGGGCTTTCAACCTTAACATTGAATTTCCTCACTTTTGCCTCTGTGGAACAACCTAACTAATGCATCAAATGGAGTTTTTGCCTCTAATGTGTGTGTGTGTGTGTGTGTGTATATGTGTGTGTGTGTGTGTGTGTGTGTGTGTGTGTGTATATATATATATATATCTATATATAGATATATAGATATAGAGATATAGAGAGAGAGAGAGAGTAGAGAGAGAGAGAGAGAGAGAGAGAGATAGAGAGAGAGATAGAGAGAGAGATATATTCTATGCAAAAAACTTAATTAATGCATCATTTAGGGTTAAAGCACAAAAAGTCAGGAAATGAGACCTTTAGGGTCGCTCCATCCCCCCTCGTGGACCCGTCCATCATCCTGAGATTGACAGCTGAGGGGGTGTGTCATTGGAGTTGTGAGGCCTAAATGTCACCCATCCCATCTGTAATCATATTCACAAGTCACAGTAAAGAAGAATAGGGTGACATTTAGCATCATTGTAATCGTGACAGCAAGTATTTCACACATCATTGAAAGACTTTACCCATATCTCACACCGTTTCCATGATATGGGCACTGAAAAGCACTTGACAGGCACTCTGTCAACCCTTGTGACAGTAATTTCACAATATCTCATGAAACATGCAGCATACAAACAAAATTCCACTGCAGGCTTAATCTATGATTTCAAATCTTTTTCCAGTGGCTAGTTCCCCTACAGTTGAGTTAAGCTACCCCTAGCAAAAAGTCTGCATCTCACTTCGTTTCTGAGATAACGGCGCCGAAAGTCATGACACAGACTGCAATGTAATCCTATGGGAAAAATGTCAATTATGTCATTGAATATCTCTGCAAAGAATTATTTCCCCAACACCTAAACAGCATAGTTGACATTTCTATGACATCCCCTCAACACCCTGCACATTTCAAGTAAAAAGACCAAACTGTGATTGAGATATGGTCATCCCAATATGGGCTAGCTGGTCTTTCCTAGGGCCATCTGATCTTTCTCATTAACATTCAAAAAATACATAAAATTTTCCCATAGGATATAATGGGAATTTCAAATTGTAATAACGTTTGAACAGACTGATATTTTTTTACCAATGAAAAGTGGCGTGTTTGGCCAGTGATGTTCTTTCAAATGAGCCATGTCACAGAACAGCATGCCACATGACAGCCATGCAGGGCCACGGACAATATCCCAAAAACTGCCTCCAAAAATGGATAATTTTGCGTTTTTCAGCATTTTGGTATGCAAAGACCATCAGTCTGACTAAAACAAAATTTGGCAGATCAAGAGATCCACCATGCCCAACCGCGCCTACCAAATGTCAGGCAAATCCATTGAACAGGTCCAAAGTTATTAACATGCAAAATCTTGACTTTAACATAGAAGTGTCATCTAAACCCTAAATATAGTGGTGCAACTGCAGAACTATAATATATATGTATATTTATGCAATGGGGGGAGGTAAACAGAGTGTGATAAATCTGTTTATCTGAGTAACTGTGTACATATAGAGAATACTGGATGGGCAACCACGCAGAACCAGTGTGTTCTGCTACAGTGGGGTTTGATTCCCTGTGACCTCAAGAGGTCCAAGGAATCAAATCCAGAGGTGGCAGAACACCCTGGTTCTGCACTGGGTTGCCCATCCTGTATTTGTATAGTGTATGGTGCATCTTGCATCTTATTTTAGGTTTTCTAACTAAATGTTTTCATTGAAAAATAAACTGTAGTCTCCTATTTCGTATTTCAGGAGTTACGGCTTATTTTTGCCAAGTTGTGTGGTTGCTAGGGACTGGGTGTCCCTATGTTAGCAATGCACACTCCAATTGGTTGCTGCTGTAGAGTGGGCGGGTTTTCAAAGAAAAACATAGTGGGCAGATGTCTCACTTAGTGAGCTTATCCATGAACTGGAGGCAGAAACTTTTTTTATGCTGGTTCTCATCACGGAGAATAAACTGCTTCTGAGCGGTGAGTGTTTTAAAAGAAATGCCACACACAGCTTCCATGTTTGAAGCAGATTACACTGCTGTCAATGAGCAGCATTTTTTTTTATGGTGGCTTTCACACAGGGCTTGAGATTTTCCATCTGAATGAATGTTCTACAAGTGTGGTTAGTACAGCATTCCATTCATTGTTGAGCATGTGGCTGAACAGCATGTCAGTATGGTGGAATTTCCAGTTAGAACAGCATTCCACCATATACTATAAATGTAATTTATGTATACAGTGCTTATGTCATCAGCCATTTATCCACACAGTGCTTATGTCATCAGCCTTTTATCTATGCAGTGCTTACGTCATTTAGAATGTTCAGCCTCAGTAGTAGTATTAACCATATTCAAATGCGAATAACTTTATAATGAAAAATGATAGTATGGTACTGTGAGCACGAAGGTTGTTCAGCATGGAAAAATCTACAAAATGAATAGTGTTGTATTTATTGATACCTTTTAGGTTTTTTGAAAATTAGCAAAAACACAGCAGAAAATTCATACATTTTTTTTCATTTTGTCCACAAACAAATGTAAATAACTTTAAAACACAAAGTTTATTCAGCACAGAAATATTTATAAAATGAGTGTTGTTTCATTTATATATACTTTTTAGTTTTTTCAGAATTAGCAAAACACTGTTGAAAATTCTATTTTTGTGCACTTTTTCATCAAACAAATGCAAATAACTTAAAAACAAAAAATGATAGTATGGTACTTTGAACACAAAAGTTGTTCAGCATAAAAATATCTACAAAATGGGAGGTGTTTCATTTCTGGATTCCTTTTAGATTTTCTATAATCAGCAAAAAATGGCAGAAAATTCAATTTTTATTCACTTTTTTGACTAACAAATGCTCCCTACAAAAGCAAAAGCAAAAGAATTGCATAAATGGAATATGCATTGGAAAACTCATGTAATAAATGATTTATCTGCACTCAAGCAGTTTGACCTCAGACACCTCACTTGTAGCTTACACCACTCATAAGGTTACCTGAGGTCAAACTGCTCTTGTGCAGATAAATCATTTATTACACTTGCCCCCATTGCATAGCCCATATAATATATATACCTTAGAATACTGGATGAAGAAACATGCACAAAGGACCTTTATTCCTGGGACCCTGATAATACCACAAACTGCAAAATAGAAGAGTGAGTGGTTTAAGGTCATTTGAATCTCAATATGGAATCAGAGTTCTGTTGTGCTTTTTGTTCCACTTCTCATTTATTTTATTTTGTTCTTTTGGTAACCAGGTAAGGCCCACTAGGCACAAGTGCCTATTTTCAGGGGTGACCTGGGGTCATTGTGGTGGTTAAGTGACTTGCTCAGAGTCGCACAGTATGCAAGTGCAGGTTGTGGGAATTAACACCAGGTCTGCTGGATGTACTAAGCTCATTCACAGCTCATTACTTTAAATTCTAGACTATACTGACACCCCATTATTGTTATAGTGTACGATGCACCTTTGCACCATTTTTAAACAACATAAATGTTAAACATTATTCAATGAACCTTTTACTGTTGACTAAACCAACAAGGAACACAACTGACTTTTTCAGTTATCAGTGAAAGCATAACACATTCAATCTGCCTGAAATCAAACCCATAAGCAAACATCACAATGTTTAAATGTAAACTTTGCAAATGCATGCAGTGTGGCAGAATACTGATGCTCTGTCAATTGTCTGCTGTATGAATCTGATTACTAAAGATGCAAATGCTCAACAGCAGACCACTCCCACGCACAACAGATAACTGATAGGTATTAACCATGCCCAGCAGAACTGTGATGGTCCCAAATTCCACTGTAGGAAACAGAAACATAGAAACATAATCCCTGATGGCAGAACATGACCAAAGTTCCACCCAGTGTGCTCATATTTCCTGTAATCCCTGGAACCTTTGCTGTTATCTTTTGTTCCTCCAGGGTACTTACCCTTCCCATCCTATTCCCATTCTCCTCCCTGGTCTTTTCACACTGGGTGCCTACTATTACCTACATTCAATCCCATGTCTGATTGAATCCCCTGACTGTGTTTTCACCCAACTCCTTAGCTGACAGACTGTTCCAAGTTTCCACCACCCTTTCCGTAAAGAAGTACCTCTTCATGTCCCTCCTGAACCTCCCTCATGTTAATTTCCACTTGTTACCATGTGATCTCAAGTTGATATTCAGGGTAGATAATTCCCCCACAGATTACCTGGTTAATTCCTTTAAGGAACTTTAAGGTCTTTATCATATCTCCCCTCTCCCTTCTGGTTTGCAGTGGGTACATATTTAGTGTCCTGAGGTGCTCCTCATAGGATCTATCCTGTTGGCCCTGAATCATTTTTGTTACACTATGCTGCACTGGGGGTCCAAGGGGGCTTTCAACCCTAACACCGAATTTCCTCACTTTTGTTGCTCTGGAACAACCCTAACTAATGCATTAAACAGAGTTTTTGCCTCTAATAAATATATATATATATATATATATATATATATATATATATATATACACACACACACACACATATATAAACTTTGTTAATGCATCAGTTATGATTGTTAGTAAAGTGAGAAAAACTAGGGAAATATGGTGTTAGGGTTTCCAACCCTAACGTCACCCCCCCACTTCCACCCAGCAGACACCGACAAGCATCAGGGAGTGCCTTGGGGTCATCAGGCATAATGCTCACCCCATTCCTTAAATAAATAAACTGAGATGGGTACAGTATAGGAGAATGGGGTGAACATTAAACTTGATAACACCAAGGCACTCCCCGATGCCTGTCAGTGTCTGCAGGGTGGGGTTGGAGATTTAGGGTTGGAAACCCTAATGCCATATTTCCCTACTTTTGCTGCTTTACTAACAACCTTAACTAATGCATTAACAAAGTGTTTTGCAATACATTTCCTTACTTTTCAGATAGATTACTAGTATCCTTATTTGCCTGTAGGAGCACAGGGCTCCATGGTTTTCTTTATTTTACTGTGGTAGCGCAGGGTCCTTCAGACCCTACACACCCATCCCTGCATAGAAGCATGACAAAATTATCAGCATAGCCATCTTATTACCCCAGCACATATACCCAGTGCAGAAAACTTTCAAATCACTGACAAAACATAATTCTGCACAACTGTAATGCCATTTCATGTCACGGGTGTGAAACAAATTATTGACAGGATTTGAAAAATGACAGCTGTGACATACATGATGTTGGGTAATAAGAAAGCTGTGTTGAAAATCTGGGATCAAAATATTTAAAATTTCTAGAGTTACGAGCTGGCATACTGTATTGCAATGAATGGTCATAACTTTGGCAGTTTTTCATATTTTGACCCCATATTTTGAATATATTCTTCTTATGACCCCATCTCATAAATCCCATAGGTGAACATTTTAAAATACATGTCAAAATGCCATTCCATGCCACAGGTGTGAAAACACATTTTGGGCAGGATGTGAAAAAGGACAGCTGTACTGTTCATGAGGCGGTGTGAAAAAATTTGAAGTGAAAGTAATAAGAATTACCAATGTTATGCACGAGCATGGAAAACTTTTCAATTACCATGCATAACTCTGTCATTTTTAGGAATTTTCCCACCAGATTTTCAACATGGACTTTTTAGGACTCCACCTTATGAACACTGGCACTGTCATTTCCTTACTGGGTCCCAAAAGGTGATTTCATGCACCAACTGCAAAATCATCTTTCGGCCCAATTAATGAAACAACAGTGATAATGTTCTTGAGGTAGGGTCTCAAAAAGCCCATGTTGAAAATTTGGTGAAAAATGCCCCCCAAAATGGTTAAGATATCAACATAAGTTCAAAATGCCATTGAAATACATTATACGGCACTTACCTTGACACCTTAGTTTGTGGTTCGGCTTTTACGAGTACAGATGTGTCCCAGTCCACAGAAGATGACCACGGATGATCTCAGGTGGTAAGTATAGGGCAGGTGTGTGTGTGTGTGTGTGTGTGTGTGTGTGTGTGTGTGTCATGGTGAACGCTCAAGTAGGAGGGTTGGGATGGGATGGGATGGGGAGAGGGACAGTATGGGGATGACAAGGGACCATTTTCTTTTTTTCAGGGTAAAAAAATAAGGTTGGGGCTTGTAGATTTCCCAAATCTCTGCTGACAGCCTAGGTCCTGTGTATTGTAACAGTCCCATTTTTGCTCACATGTTAGGCTTTCCTTCCTCCTCATATCCCAGTCCCACTCCTTACAAACCACATTACTATACCAGAGCCCCCTTTATGGAAAGAAATCAGAACCTTTGCTTGTCTCTGCCATCTCAGTAACTTCCATTCTCCCAAGGGTTTTTTGGGATAATAATGTAAGTTCATGCATCATGATGTCCCCAAGAAATGTGTGGGAACAGACTGGTATTCACCAGTTAAAAGATGGCTTTGGATAGTTCTCTGTACAAAACTGTTCTTGGACTCCAAAGCACACAGCTCCTGGTAAATTGTTCCACACAAAATGAATGCTTTAGGCATGGTTGCCAGCCAGTGCTGGACTACTTGCCTTCAGTGCATAATATATAGAACAGAATGAGAGGGGACCCAGAAAGAGTCTGTGTTTTTTTAAAGAAAAAGACATTTATCGGTACTGTTTTAAAGGTATAATGTTGAGTATGTGTGTAGCGAGAAAACAAATTGCATTCAAATTTGGCTTTTTTTGGCAATCCTATTGACAAACTCCAGAATTTGGGTGCAAAAAAAACCAAATCATTTGAGACTGTTATAATAATTTACAGGAAAAGCTGCCAATTAATGGGAGAGTACTGATTATGTCTTGGGGGAAAGTTTTCTTGTTTACTGCTGGGGGTGGGCTTCCATTGCCGGCACAGGGATTTGGCCCTCCGATGTTTGGAAACAATAACTCAAGAGATTGCAGTGGGGTGGGGTAGCTGAAACCAGGAGTGGGCATCCCAGTGTCAGATTATATAAAGAAATAAAATCATGGCAATGGGAGGGCAGGGGGTGCCACTACACACCAGGGAATATGTTTCTAAAGGGGACAGTGATTGTAAGGATGGAGGGTGCAACTAGACACCAGGGAATCCTTTTCTAAATGGGGACAGCGATCAGAAGGGTGGGGTGGTGCCACTAGACACCAGGGAGACAAAACATTAAAGGTGATGGGGATCAGAGGGTGGGGGTGCCACTAGACACCAGGGAAATCCCGGAAAAGTACAATATTTTTGACTGATGAAAAAGGATCCTTTTTTCATCACTGGTGATATGAAAAAGGATTTTTTTTCCAACCATGCGGTAATTAAAAAGGATTCATAACAGTAAATAAAACACATTTCTGGGCATAGCTCTAGCACTGAAGTGCAGATTCCACCTAAGGGGGTCCTGATCAACCAGCTAAATGTGATGGTGTCTCTCCAGGATGTTTATTTTGTGCCTTTTTAATTTTTTTTAAGAAAAAATGGAAACAAGATTGCAGCAAATAAAAAAGGAATTTTCCCATATGAAACAGGATTCCTTTTTCATTTCATACGGCTACATTTTAATGCTTACTAAGCATGTTCAGAAATTATTTCTTCAAAATTTTTAATTTCAATAACTTAAAAACGACTTATTATTTTTTCACCAGACAAGTGGGCTAGTCCCTTTCTGCCCTGAAATTTTCAGAGCAAAAATACAAACTGTCTGGGCTGTGGGCAAGTTCAAAGAAAAATCCCAGCAAAGTCAATGAGCAACAACATGTTTTGTTCACCTCTCTATAATTCAGAAACCGCACATCTGACCAGAACGTAATTTGCCACATCAAGAGGTCAACCCACAGGACAGGGCTCACCAAATTTTGTGTAAATCCATTGAACAGTTGCAAAGTTATTAAAGTGCAAAATTTTGAGTTTAACATTGAAGGGCCTACACAACCCTAACTAAAGGGGCACGACTGTGCCCCTATGATAGATAGAGCAATAGATAGATAGATAGATATAGATACATCTTGGCAAACAATGTATTTAATGCATCAGTTAGGGTTCCAGTGACAAAAGGTTGGAAATGTGGTGGTAGGGTTTCTGACCCTAACACCCCACTCCTACTGTGCTGGCAGCAACAGGCATGGAGTGTGTGCACTGGGGTTTTCAACCCTAAGGCTTACTCTTTCTATGTGTAAGTAAGCTGAGATGGGTACAATATAGGAGAGTGGGGTGATCATTAGGGTTGAAAACCCCAAACCACAAGTCTCACGCCAGTTGGAAACCCTAATGCCATATTTCTAAACTTTTGTTGCTGGAACCCTAACTAATGCATTAACAAAGTTTTTTGCCATGAATTTGCTTACTTGTTGAAATGGTAGAATTGCATCCTCCACCATAATATATCTCAAAGCCTTATTTGCCTATGGGATCGCACCCATCCATCCATAATATTTGAGATAGAGTAATAGTATCCTTATTTGCCTGTGTGAGCACAGGGCCCTCTGGGCACTGTGCTTTTACCCCACCTCATATACCCCTTACAGAAAATTTTTGAATGCCTAGCAAAACATAATTCATGCAAATGCAATGCCATTCTGTGCCACAGGTGTGAAAACACATCTTGGCCAGGATTTCAAAAATGACAGCTGTGACATATACAGTATAAGGTGGCATAATAAGAAGGCTATGCTGAAAATTTGGGGGCAAAATATTTAACATTTCCAAAGTTATCAGTGTGCGTAGCAACGTTGCAATACATGGTCATAACCTTGGTAATAGCGTTGGCATTTTTACATATTTTGACCCCAGACTTTCAACATAGCCTTCTTATGACCTCACCTCATGAACAAGGGCAGGAACATTTTTCAAATTTCACCTAGTGACCATGATATTGCTTTTTGGGTGGGAATTGCGTAATGTCACTGATATTGTTCATGAGGTGGAATCTCCAAAAAGGCCATTTTGAAAATTTGTTGTCAAAATGTACAAAAATGTCTGACTTTTGCATCAAAGTTGAAAACCCCATTGAAATACACTGAACCGCATTCATCTTAATTTGTCATATTGCAGTTGTTGGTTCCATCAGCAAGGCATGCTAAATGGTGGTGGCTTTAATCAACAAGTTTATCCCCAGGCCTGGTTTCAGTGGCAGGCATACCAACTCAAACTGGAAGGGATTATTTTAATTTTGCAGCAAGCAGTGTCCTCCCCCCAACACAGCCCCAAAATCTTTAAATTTCTGTCTCTGTTCATAATGAGCAACGGGAATGCAACACACAAATACTATGTTGGGCACTACGTAAGTTAGGTCAATTCATTTTGTGGGATGCATATAGAACTTAGCAAGTGCTCATGCTGGTACCACAGGTGGTATTGTCAGTCTGGTGGCCCTAGGTGCTGTCCACATGAACTGATCATGGATGCATCTACAGTGGATAAATGGCTTTAGTGTCAAAGGTTTATGACAAGAGACAGGGAGCACAAACAGACATTTTTTGGGGGGGTTGCATCTGTACAGCTCTGCAGGAAGGTAGGGCTGTAAACTGGTGAAGGTGATATAGGTGGAAGTTCCCAAAGTCTGTTACACTCCTGCAGACTCACCACTTAGCCACTCTACTTTGCTGCATGGCTGAACACCACTGCATGTACACCAGTCTGATTCCCAGAAAAAAGAGTAAGTTTGGCTGTATGGCTACCGCAGAATAAGAAAAAGAAAATGGCACCTGGGAGCACTTGTATCCCACAAATGTTTGTGCACATCTCTGTATTGTTCCCAGGTACATAGTACATAACTTGTCACCCTCATGTGTCATGCGAACAAATGCATGTCATTTCCAATTAGAAAAGTTCTACAGTTTGATCGTGATTCACCAGTCACAATTACCACTCAAGAAGCTAGCAGCATCAGAGAGACAGCAGCACTACACACTGCTTTCAGATACAGCTGGAAGTCATCTCTTATGTCAGTATCCACAAAATAATATGGTAACCAAATGCATCAAGTTTTATTAGAAAAAATTATTAGTGTCATCCTGCTTCAGCTGTCAAAATTCATGCCATGGACAGCTACTGTAGCACCATCAGAGAAACATCAGTAGCACAAACAGTTTTCAGATGCAACAGTAAACCATGTCTTAAGACAGTAGGCTAGGTGAACAGCTTCAAATCAGCTCTCCTCAAGGGAGAACACTCAAGAAATGCATCTAATTAAATCAGAGAACACTTCTACATTGCGAACCTAATTCAAAAGTCAAAATTCCCACTCCAGACAGCTTGTAGCTTACGGGGGAGATCTCAACTCACGGCTGCAGTGTAGTGGTAAATATTTTTTAAATTTAAACAATATAAACACTGAAAACATGGAAATAATGCTACATTTCACCCTGGGGGGGTACATCAGCTTCAGAACGGTGAGTTTAATTACCATCACACATACCGCCATAGTTCCTCATTAATGATTTTTCGTCATGAAAAAGGATCCTATTCCATGACCTGTAATATGAAAAATAATCTTTTCTCTGTCACGAATCACAAAAAAAATATTTAAAACATAAACAAAAACAACTTGTGGAGCATTTCTGCAACAGATAAGTGTTGAATCCAGCTGAGAGGGTCCCAATAAGCAAACTACATCTGTTGCTTTCTATGAAAGACAGTTTTTTTTGACTTTTTTGATTTTGTTTCCCTCACTAATTGTAAAAGAAAATGGTGGCTGCACGTAAAAGGATTTCACATTTGTGATAAAGGATTACCCATTTGTGGCAAAGGATTACCCATTTGTGATAAAGGATTTTTTTTTGTACTGCACATCTAACTGCTCCTATTGAAAATAATGGGAAATTTTAAAATTCAATTACTTTTGAATGGATAATTATTTTTTCACCAGATCTTCAAAAGGTACATCTGTGACCCATGACCTGTTTACCCAGAAAATGTCAGATCACAATTCCACACCATTTCTGCACAGCTGTGTGACAAAGATTTAACAAAACTTGGTAATTTTCACATTTTTGACACTCTGTATCTCTACACCCATACAGGCAACCAGAACGAAACCTACCACATCAAGAGGACATTTGTCCCTGATGACACAAGCAGAATTTCACATGCATCAGTTGAACAGTTGTGAAGTTATTGAAGTGCATAAGTTTGAGTTTAACATAGAAGTTACCATTGAACCCTAATTATAGGGGCGTGACTACACCCCTATAATATATATTCACGGCAAAAAACTTTGTTAATGCATCAGTTAGAATTCCAGCAACAAAAGTTTGGAAATGTGGTGTTAGGGTTTCCAACCCTAACATCCTACTGTGCAGGCAGCAACAAGCATGGGGGGTTGTGCCTCGGGGATGTCAACCCTAAGACTCACCACATTCCATGTGTAAGTAAGCTGAGATGGCACAGTATAGGAGAATTGGATGAGCCTTAGGATTGACAGCCACCAAGGCACCCCCAATGCCTGTTACTACCTGCACGGTGGGGGTGGGGGTGCGGTGTTATGGTTAGAAACCCTAACACCACATTTCCAAACTTTTGTCACCAGAACCTTAACTGATGCATTAACAAAGTTTTTTTGCTAAAAATTTCCTTTCTTTTTGAGAAAGTATAATCATAGCCTTCTTTGCTTGTGGGAGCACAGGGCCATTTGGGCCCTGCATTCCCATCCCTCTATAGATACATACATGTATGTTACTGTGCAAGCATTTCAGCCAAAACAGCAAACAAATTGTCAGCATAGTCTTGTTATTACCTCACTCCATGCATTTTGGGCTGAGAATGTTCAAACATCATTCAATGCCACAGGTGACAAAACACATTTTGACCATGAATTTAAAACTGACAGTTATCATATTCAGGAGGAGATATAAAGAAAAGGCTATGTTGAAAATCTGTGGTAAAAATATTGAAAATTACAAAACTTAGGACGGAGCATAGTGGAATGTCAACAGATACACAGAACTTTGCATTTTAACACATTTTGACCACAAATTTTCAACATACCCTTCTTATGACCTCACCTCATGTATGGTGAAAATTTTGAAATCTGGCCCAAAAGGTAATTTCACCAACTGACCATGAAAGAACATTTTGGGCAGAATTTAAGAAATGATACAGCATTTTTTCATGTGGAGGGGTCTCAGAAAGGATATGTTGAAAATTAGGTGCCAAAATCTTTAAAAGTGACAAAGTTTTGCACCAAAGTTGAAAACCCAATTGAATTACATAGAACCACATTTACCTTAGTTTCTGAATTCCATGGTAGTTTAGTGGACCCTCCCCCCTCCCTTGTCTCCGTCCCCATATAAAAATATATATTGTTCCCTGGTAGTGTAGTAGTCCATCCCCATCTCTGTTCACTGATTACCATCCCCATATAAAAATATATATTTCCCTGGTAGTCTAGTGGTCCCTTCCCCTCCCCCAATGTCTGATCACCCTCCTGTTACCTTACTAATAAAATTCCCTGCTAGTCTTGTGGTCTCTCCCCCCTCACCGGTGACTTATCACCACCCCCTTATTCCCCCAAATATTCCCTGGTAGTCTAGTGGTCCCACCCCTCTCACTGATCTCAGATCACCCTCCCAGTTTTGAAGACAATATTCCCTGGTAGTCTTGTGGTCCCTCCCCATCTCTGATCCCTGTCCCATGAAATTGTTAAAATATAACCCTGGTGGTCAAGTGGATCCCGCATCCCCCCCCACCCTCTCAGGTACTGACTCACCACCCAGCTCCCAAACCCAATCCCCAGCCAGCAACCAGCACAGCCCTCCTCTCACCACTGCAGCTGGATGCTGACTGAGTTGTGAATGAGTGTATACTGTATTCAGTAAGCACTCATGCATAGCTCAGTCAGCATTCTGCTGTGGTGGTGAGAGGAGGGCTGTGCTGGTCAACTGCTGGAGATCAGGCTGGAGGGGCAGCAGGGTGCTGGGTCACTACCTGAGAGGGTGGTGGGTTCACCACACCAACAGAGTTATGTTTTTAATATTTCAAGAGACATGAATCAGGGATGGGGAGGGACTCACTAACTTTCAGGCAAGTTGTAAAACAATGCCAGGAGGAGATCAGGGAAGAAAATGGTACCCTAGACTACCAGGAATATTGTTTACAATATCAGGAGGGTGATCAATGATTAGAAAGGGGGTGGGACTACTAAACTACCATAGGATATGTTTTCAATAAGTGGAAGGTGATCAGACATAGGGGAAGGGGGGTGGTGTGGGACCACTACGCTACCACAAAATAAAATATTTTTTCAGTAATGGGAATCAGACATTGGGGGAAGGGGTGAGACCACTAGACTACCAGGGAATATTTTATAGAATTAGGAGAGGGAGATCAGACATCAGGGAGGGGGAGGGACCACTAGACTTCCAGGGTAATAATTTTGCTTAGATGGGGACAGGGATCAGTGAATGGGGAAGGGGAAGGGACCACTAGACAACCAGGAATTATATGTGATTTTAGAGATGGAAATGAGGTTTCTTAAGGTGCTGAAGTTCTTTTTTGCAATTTGTGAAAAAGAATCCTTGTCAGGGGCTCAGATTCCTTTCTCGCAGTTACTTTTTTTGCAATTTGCAGCAAAAGAATACTGTACATCCTTTTTCACAAATTGTGAAAAGGGATCCTGCTTCATGATTCCATTTTTACAGTTTGCGAAAAAGGATATTAGCATGTTGAGAACACATTTCTGACTCTTTTATGAAAAAAACTGAACACAGAATCTGACTCTATGGGCCCTGATTTCATAAAAACAACCAGTAGTGTTTATTAAAGGGCTTTTTTACTTCATTTTGTTGCCACTGCTAACTGAAAACAAGATGGCAACAGCACAAAAAGGACTTCCCATTTTCAACACAGGATTACCCATTTGAAAAACAGGATTAACCATCTGCGACAAAGAATCCTGATTCTATGCTCTCATCTAACTTTTCCCATTGAAAATAATTGGACACACTGAAATTTAATAACTTTTGAACAGATTAATATTTTTGTTTACCAGACTTTCAAAAGGCACCACTGTGACCCAGGACCTATATATCCTAAACATTTTAGACCAACATTCAACACAGTTTTTGCACAGTGGCATGACAAAACATATGATAAAGGATGTTAATTTACATGTTTGTTTGACACTCCATATCACCACACCCATTCATCTGACTGGAACAAAACTTGCCAAAAGAAGAGATCCATGGTCCCTGATGGAGCATGCCAAATTTCCTGCAAATCATTTTAACGATTGCAAAGTTATTGAAGTGCAAATTCTGAGTTTAACATAGAAGTGAAGAATGAACCCTAACTATAGGAACATGATCACACCCCTATTATATATATATATATATATATATATATATATATATATATATAATTGGACAACAGTCATGCCCCTATAGATAGGGCTGAGTAGCATGTTAAATGTTAAACTTCAAATATTGCACTTTAATAACATTGCAATTAATCAGTGAATGTGCACAAAATTTAGCATGCACCATTGATGTGGCAAGTTTTGTTATGGTTGGATGTGTGGATTCTGAGATCCAGATAATGCAAAAACCTTAAAAACCACCACTTTTTGCAGAATGTTTCTCATCACTTTTCATCCAGATGGTGTGGAATTCTGGTGTGAATTTTTTGTGGTAGAAAGAGCTTGGGTCACAGAACTGCCTTGTATTTGTTTGGTGAAAAAAAAATTAATCTGCTGCAAAGTTATTAAATTTTTAAATTCCCATCATTTCCAATGAGAAGATCACTCTCCAGGATAGAGGTACTGTATAAAGCTCGACAAAACTTGACAAAGGATTTGGTCTCACGAAAAAGGATTTTTTTTTCATGAGGGGCCAATCCTTTTTCATCAGAAAAAAATCCTTTTTAGTGAGCTACTATCTTGTTTTTCTTTTTTTTGTAAATATTAAGAACCCATGAAAATGAGGTGCTTTAGGGACACCAGGAAATAGATTTTGTTTATTGGAACTCCATTAGTTGGATTCTGCAGTTGTCTGGTACCAAAATTATCCTGGAAATTTCTTTGTATGTTTTAAATCCTATTTTGTCAATCACCATCACGAGTCACAAAAAAGAATTGCTTTCTTTACCTTTTTTTTATTTTGGTTATAAATCCAGTTGCTGTGGTCCCTCCCCTCCCTCCCTCCCTCATTGTCTGTTCGCAGTCCCGCTGTACATTCATATTATCCCTGGTAGTCTAGTGGTCCCTCCCCCATTGTTAAATCACTATCCCTAGGTGCATTTTACTTGTCACTGGTAGTCGAGTAGTCCCAACCCACTCCCCTGTTCTCTAATTTCTCTCCCCATGTATAAAGTAAAGAAAAATCATTTTTAGTTCAGTGGCCCCTCTGCCTTCCCTTGATTGCTGTCCCTGTATTAAAAAAAAACCTGCTGTCTCATTGTCCCTCCAATCTCTGATCACTGTCCTCATGGTACTTTATGTCTCTGTGGCTAGTCGTGCCCACCCACCCCCCAACACCCTGTGTCCATTCCTGAAGTAAAGAAAACCATCCCTTGATGTTTTTTTGTTTACTTCTTTTTTCCTGAAAAAAAAATAAAATGGTCCCTCGCTGTTCAGCCCCCCAATACCTCCCACTCAGCACCCACCACCCCACATCCCCCAGTACACCCCCATACACTCTCACTCACCTGAACAGGTCCCAGGTGCAAGATCCACTCTCCTGGTCAAAGATATATCTTGCTGCTGGAACTAGTGACTGCAATATGAAAAACTACGGTAAATGCGTTTCAATGTATTTCATGGGGGGGTTCAACTTTGGTGTATAACTTTGCATTTCTTAATATTTTGACACCAAATTTTCAATGTAGCTTTTTTAGGACCCCACCTCATGAACAATATGACTCTCATTATATGACTCCTGCCTGAAAGGTGATTTCACAGTTGCATAGTGGAATTTCAATTTTTTTTCTGCCGTTGTTCATGAGGTGGAGTCATAAGAAGGCTATGTTAAAAATGTGGGTTCAAGATATGTAAAAATGGCAAAGTTATGCCCATTCATCGTAGTTTCACAATGCATGCTCGTACATTTGGAAATGTTAAATATTTTGACCCAAAATTTTCAACAGTACCTTCATATTACCCCACCTCATGTCTGTCACAGCTGTCATTTTTCATATCATGGCCAAAATGTTTTTTCACACCTGTGGTATGGAATAGAGTACCAGTTGCACAGAATTATGTTTTGGTGGAGATTTGAACATTTTCTGTACTGGTTACATGAGGTGGAGTAATAAAATACAGTCATACTGACAATTTAGTCACTATTGTCCTATAAATAGAAGTTCAGGGCCTGGAGGGCCCTGAGCTTCCACACCTTCATTCGTATATGGATGTACAGAGGGAAGGGAGGGAAGGGTCCAAAGGACACTGTGCTCCCACAGTAAAATAGGAATAATGTTATACTATCTCAAAAAGTAAGGAAATAAGTTGCAAAAAACTCAGCTAATACTCTAGATAGGATCAAAGTAACAAAAGTTGGGAAATGAGGCATTAGGGTTTTTAACCCTAACACCCCATTCCAACCCTATACACACCAATAGGTGTTGGGCATGTGCCTTGGGGTCATCAGCCCTAACGCTCACCCCTTTCTCCTATACTGTGCCCATCTCAACTTATTTAGGTATGGAATGGGGTGAGTGTTAGGGCTGATGACTCCATGAAAAAAATCCTGATGCCTGTTGATGTGTGCAGGGTGGGGGTCGGGTGTTAGAGTTGGAAATGCTAATGCCTTATTTCCCAACTTTTGTCACTTTGGCCCTAACTGGAGCATTTTGCAATATGTATATATATATATATATATATAGATAGGGATAGAAAGGTATACAGATAGATAGGTAGATACATAGCTAGCTGCTAGATAGACAGACAGGCAGACAGACAGATTTATAGATAGATATTTTTCTTTATGCCTTTGTCAGTATTTTGATATATAATTTGCATTATTATTTTGCTATGTAAGTTGTTCCTCCTTATTTCCCTTTAACCGGGCTGTACCTGGAAATGAGTCTCGGCTCAGTGTTCCTTTACTGGTTGCCAACTTTTTTTTTACATTTAATGTTAATTGACACATGGAACCACAATTGAATACATTGTTATAGTAAAACACTATAGCATATTAGAAAATACATTTCTACATGATTCAATGGTTGTATTACACTGCATAGGTAGAAAATATACAACTAACAGATAACACCACCAAGAGACAGGCTAGTAGTGAAAAGAGGCATGGCCGTCCAACACAGGATGAATTCTACCTTCAGTCCAAGAGGGGGTATAAAAAAAACAGCGATAATTAAAAGGTGCCTAAGGCACTGGTCTCTACTCATATGTGAGAGTAAAGTTATAGCAAAGTTCTATGGAAGTCAATGTTCAGCAATTGTGGAAAGAAAAACACCCAAGGTTGCCACCTTAAGTTAAATTTCTCTAAAGTGTTTCAGTAGGTAACAGACATTTTTTCCATGGAATATATTTACATCATGATATGGTGCCATGACCCCAGTGTAAGTGGTTCCAACTTCATCCAGAGGTGGGTGATCACCTTTTTAGCTGCTAAAATACATGTCCAAATAAGGGTTTTACTAGACATTTTACAATGAGGAGGACGAATGGACACCAGGATAAAGGCAGGTGTAATCTGGAGGGATTGAACAGTAAGGATATAAATTTGAGCGAGTACTATGGATCAGTATTGAGCCAAGCCTGGGCAAGAATCTAAAATATGAGCCTGGCCTGCCAGGTGAAATCCATAGTCATGCCAGCAGTGTCCAGAATTAAGTGGCAGAAAATGTAGGAGCCTATCCAGGGTATGAAAATTACATGATCTATATTTCCAGGTGAATTCCTACCACATGTTGGAGGAAGTAATTTGAAATGCTGGAATTGCATATTTTGTCCACAATTGGGAAATTTATAGTAGCAGAAAGCTCCATAGTCCATCTGTCTAAAATTGAGTGGGTAACTCTTTTGCCAAGGCCTGCAGTCCGTGATAAGTGTTGCCTGTTACATGTCAGCAGGGGCAATTATTTTGGAAGTCCATAAACATGGCCATTAACAAGGAGGTGAATGAGAATGTTTGGTGTATTCCAGACACCTACAAAGTAAGTAAGTTCTAACTTGCAGATACCAAAAGTGTTCCCCTATTAGTAAGACCATAAGTTAGTTGGAGAGTTTCAAATGAGAGAACCCCATTATAATCCAGAAATTGATACATATTGTATCTGTATCTATCTATCTGTCTATCTTTCTGATTATATTCATTGCAAAAAAACTTTATTAATGCATCAGTTAGGGTTCTTACTGAAGCGACAAAACATGGAAATGTGGTGTTAGGGTTTGCAACCCTAACACTCCACCCCCACCTTGCAGACACTGACAGACATCGGGGGTGTACCTTGGGGTAATTGGCCCTAACACTCACCATATTCCATAAGTAAATAAGTTGAGATGGGCACAGTATATGAGAATAGGGTGAGCATTAGGGCTGATGACCTCAAGGCACACCCCTAACACCTGTCAAATCTGCAGGATGGGAAATGGGTGTTAGGGTTGAAACTCTAACATGACATTTCCCTGCTTTTGTCACTTTAGTAAGAACCCTAACTAATGCATTAATGAAATTTTTTTGCAATGAATTTCCCTACTTTTTCTGATAGCATAACCATATCCTTATCTATCTGTGGGAGCACAGGGTCCTACATAGATGTGCATATGTATGTAGGTGTGGAAGCACAGCTCCCTTCTGTCCCTACATTTCCATTTATAAGACAACAGTGACCAGATTATCAGTATAGCCATCTTATTACCCCACGTCATGTACCTTGGTACAGAAAAATTATCAAATTCATGCTGAAACATAATGCTGTGCAACTGCAATGCCAGTCCACCCCACAGGTGCAAAAACACACTTTGGGCAGGATTTGAAACATTTGCTGTACCAGGGTATATGAGGTGGGGTAATAAGATGGTTATGCTGACAATTTGGTCACTTTTGTCATATGAATGAAGGGGCAGAGCCCAGAGGGCCTTGTGCTTCCATGGTTGCATACATATACATATGTACTGACAGATACCTCTACGTTCCTATTGGCAAACAAGGATCTGATTACACAATCTGAAAAAGTAAGCAAATTCATTGCAAAAAACTTTGTTAGTACATCAGTTATGGTTGTTACTGAGGCAGCAAAAGCAGGGAAATGGTGTGTTAGGGTTTCCAACCCTAACACCCCACCCCATCCTACAGAGACTGACAGGTGTTGGGGGTGCTTTGGAGTCCTCAGCCCTAATGCCCCCATCACCACTCTGCAGAGACTGACAGGCATTAGGGAGGGTGCCTTGGAGTCATCAACCCTAATGTTCACCCAATTCCATAAGCAAATAGGCTGAGATGAGTACAGTATAGTAGAATGGGGTGAATGTATGGGCTGATGATTCCAAGGCACCCCCTGATGACAGCTTTTGTCACTTTAGTAACAGCCTTAATTGATGCATTAACACTGTTTTTTTGCAATGAAAATATATATATATATATATTCATTCTATGCAAAAACCTTAATTAATGCATAATTTAGGGTTAAAACACAAAAAGTCAGGAAATGAAATGTTTCGGGTTGCCCCCCCCCTCGTGGACCTGCCCATCATCCTGAGATTGACAGCTGATGGGGTGTGTCATTGGGGTTGTGAGGTCTAAATGCCACCCCATTCCATGTATAATCATATTCACAAGCCACAGTAAGGAAGAATGGGGTGACATATTAAGCTCTTTTAGCCTCTCTCATAAGGCTTCTGTTGCAGACACTGCACCATTTTAGTTGCCTTCCTCTGGACTGCCTCCACCCTGTCTATGTCATTGCGGAGATGGGGTCTCCAGAACTGCATGCAGTACTCCAGATGGAGTCTCACCAACTGTCTGCACAGAGGGATAACAACTTCCAACTTTCTGCTGGTAATGCCTCTCCCTATACATTCCAGTATCCCCCCAGCCCTCCTTACTGTCTTCTCACATTGCTTGCCTACCTTAAGGTCATCTGATATGACTACCCCAGGTCCCTTTCTATTTTTGTTGTTGTTAGTACCCACCATTGTGTATTCTTCCCCTGGGTTTTTGCTTTCCAGGTGCATTATTTTGCACTTCTTTGGATTAAATCTAAGCTGCCATACTTTTGACCATTCCTCCAACCTTGCCAAGTCCATTCTCATCCTTTCCACCCACCTTGTGTATCAACCCTGTTTAAGATCTTTGTGTTGTCTGCAAAGAGGCATATGTCTCCTTCCAGCCCCTCTGCAATGTCTCCCATAAAGACATTAAAAAGGACCAGTCCCAAAACTGAACACTGTGGTATCACACTAGTAACCACCCTTTCTTCAGAGTGTACTCCATTTACTATTACCCTCTGCATCCTGTTGTCCAGCCAGTTTGTTACCTAGGCTACCACCTTGGGACCCACTCTGAGGCTGTTTATTAATCTTTTGTGTGGGACTATGTCAAATGCCTGGCTAAAGTCTAGGTAGGCCATATCCACAGCCCCTCCATGGTCTATTACTTTGGTCACCCAGTCAAAGAAATCTGATTTATCTGACATGACCTTCCTGCTGCGAATCCATGCTGCCTTGGGTCCTGTGCCCCGCTGGCCTCTAGGTACTCAACAATTCTTTCTTTCAAAAGTGATTCCATCATTTTATCTACCACTGAGGTCAAACTAACAGGTTTGTAGTTTCCTGCCTCTGCCTTGCTCCCACTTTTGTATACTATAGGGGAATCACATCTGCCCTCTTCCAGTCCTCAGGCACCATGCCATCCTCCCATGATTTGTTAAAAAGGGTAGTTAGTGGTGCCACAAGGTCTCCCCTTAGTGCTTTTAGAATTCTAGGGTGAATCCCATCATTGCTTGTTCACCTTGAGTTTTAGGAGTTATTTCAGGACCCTTTCTTCTGTGAATGGACTGGTATTGAGACCCCTGTCCAGAGTGCTTCTATTTTTTGGTTTAGGTATGTGTGTGTGTGTGTGTATATATATATATATATATATATATATATAAAGACCATCTTAGGGTAGCTGGTTCATTACACTGGGGTGTCAACAAACAGATGAGGCATACTGATGAGTCCTGGTAGGACGAAACACGTGTCTGTCATCTGTTAGTACCCTTTGCAAACTGTGTGAGAGGCCTTTCTGCACTGTGCAATTCTGCTTAAAGTTGAACCAGCATAACATTCTGTGGTGATTTGCATATGCAGCCCATGATGCTTTGCATTGTGGGGGTATGTGTGATTTTGTATTTTCTTAAAACTTGTATTTTCTTAAAACTTGGCTTCCCAGCCAAATGCTCTTTGGGGTAACCCTTACCTCAGTGTCTGCACACAGATGTTCTTTGTCTTTTAAATAGTTTTTTATTTTAATGGATTCACCACAATATAACCCAGACAGACCGTCTTAGGGTAGCTGGTTCATTCCACTGGGGTGTCGAACAGACGAGGCATACTGATGAGTCCTGGTAGGACGAAACACCCTTTGCAAACTGTGTGAGAGGCCTTTCGGCACCATGCAATTCTGCTTAAAGTTGAACCAGCATAACATTCTGTGGTGATTTGCATATGCAGCCCATGATGCTTTGCATTGTGGGGGTATGTGTGATTTTGTATTTTCTTGAAACTTGGCTTCTCAGCCAAATGCTCTTTGGGGTAACCCTTGCCTCAGTGTCCGCGCACAGAGGTTCTTTGTTTTTATATATATATATATATATATATATATATATATATATGTGTGTATGTATATATATATATGCGTTTGTGTGTGTAACCCCTCGCTATAGCAAAATTTCAGGTAATAAATGTGCCCAGTGTGGCTCCCGATGTTTCAAATGCGTTCAGTGAGTTAGGTGGGTGAATGCCAATGTAGCTTAAAAACTGACATTTTTACTACTAAAAAATGTAGTTTTCCTTTTACCGAAACTTTTCTTTTCTCGATGCTCACTCACCCACCTGCCAGCCTTCTGGTTTGCTAGTCTGACTCTCTCAGTCTCCTACTCTCTGCCTTCACAACAGATTTCAAAATTTCCTCTTGCTGCTGCACAGGGCATAAAACTAACACGGAGCAGTTGCTAAGATCTCGCTTGCTAAACACAGCCTCTGAAACCAGAAGAAGCCAATGTGCGGCTACGGTTTGTGAGTGGAGGGGTGAGGGGCTGGGCAACATGCTAGTTACCCACCGTCTGTAGCAATTTCACATTAAAAAACAGAAAAGCCTAAAACTGCTGTACCCACTAGTCACAGGTCTGTCTTTAAGCAAATAAAGAATCCTGTAAATGTGTGGGTGACATACAGTGTGTGCTGGCCAATAGTAACAAATGGGGAGCTATAACAAATGCAGATTATGGCTCCCAAACCATTTCACAGAATCACAGAAATGTACAAGTCGGAAGCCATGAGGTCATATACACTTGACCAGTTTCTACCTTTAAAGGGTGTATAATTTGTTATAGTGAGTCGTTACTGTCATATATATATATATATATATATATATATATACACATATATATATACTGTATATATATTCATTGCAAAAAATTACGTTAATACATCCGTTATGGTTCCTATTACAATAACAAAAGTATTGAAATTTGGTGTTACGGTTCCAAACCATACCACACCACCCCACTCCCCCACCCTCCACACACCAACAGGCATTGGGGTGTGCCTTGAGGCCATTGGCCCTAACTCTCACCCCATTCCATGTGTAAGGAAGCTGAGATGCTACTGCATAGCAGAATGGGGAGAGAGTTAAGGCTGATGACCCCAAGGCACACCCCGGAGCCTATGGGTATGTGGAAGGTGGGGAGGGTGTGGTGTGGTAGGGTTTGGAACCCTGACACCGAATTTCCATACTTTATTCATTGTACTAGGAACCCTGATAAATTAACTGAGTTTGTTTGCAATGAATTTCCTTACTTTTTGTGAAAGAATCACTACAGTTGTAGTTGTGTATCGGAGCTCAGGGCCATCTGGGCTCTGCACTCCCATCTGTCCATAAATGTAGAGGCATTGTAATTAACCTTCATCTCCCTGTTGGACATCATGATTTTAGATGTGTGAGCAAATTATCACCATAATCATCTGATTACGCCAGGACATGTACCTTGTACAGAAATGTTTAAAATCCCCACCAAAACATAATTCTGCTCAACTGCAATGCCATTCTGTGTGACAGGTGCACAAACACATTTTAGGCAGGATTTGAAAAATCACTGCTGTGACATACATGAGGAGGGGTAATAAGAAGGCTAAGTTGCAAATTTTGGGTTGAAATATCAAAAATGACAGTAGTTATGAGCAGGCATACCAAAATTGCAACAGATGATCATAACTTTGTAATGTTTTCATATTTTGACCCTAAATGTTCAACATAGTCTTCCCATCACCCCACCTCATAACCCCATAGGTGAAAATTTCTTACTGCATGGCAAAACACCATTCCATGCCACAGGTGTGAAAACACATTCGGAGCAGGATGTGAGAAATGGCAATTGTACTGTTCATGGGGTGGTGTGGAAAAATGGCTATGTTGAAAATTTGGAGTGAAAATACTAAAAATTACCAAAGTTATGTGAGTGCATAGAGAACTTTCAATGACCAATGTGAAACTCAGCCATTTAGGCATTCTTATACCAAATCTTCAACATGGCCTTTTTGGGACCCCCACCTCATGAACACTGGTGCTGTCATTAAGTTACTCAGTCCTGGAAGGTGATTTTGCACAGCAACCATACCATTTCACACCACAGGTGCAAAAACATGTTTTGGGCAGGATGTGAAAAATGACAGCTGTACTGTTCATGAGGTTATACAAAAAAAGGCTATGTTGAAAATATTGAATGAAAATATTTAAAACTGCCAAAGTTACATGCTTGTGTAAAAAAATGTAAATGGCCACAAATAACTCAGGCGTTTTTTTGATATTTTTTCACCACATTTTCAACATGGGCTTTTTGGGACCCTACCTCATGAACACTTGCACAGCTATTTTGTTACTCAGTCCTGAAAGCTGACTCCATGCAGCGATCATGAAACTACTTTACGGGTCCGATTAATGAAACAACAGTGCCAGTGTTTATAAGGTGGGGTCCTAAAAAGCCAATGTTGAAAATGTGGTGAAAAAAATACCTCAAAATGGCTGAGATAGCAACATAAGTGAAAAAACACCATTGACAGCCATCATACAGCACTTACCTTGATTCATCAATTCATGTTTTGACTTTGAAGAATGCAGATGTGTCTCAGTCCACAGAAGATGACAGAAGACAATCTCTGGTAGTAAGTATAGGGTGAGGGGGGTGTGGGATGGTACATTGCTCAGGGGAGGGTCGGATGGGAGAGGGAGGGAGAACGGGGAGATGATGGGGGACCATTTTCTTTTTTTCAGAAAAGCAAATGTTGGGGGATGGTTTTCTTGTTTACAGGAGACTATGTTATACATATTTGGGGACACTGGGAGTGGGCGTACATATATTTTTTCCTATAGGCTATAAGAGAAACTTTAAAGTTTTTTAACTTTTGAGCGGATTAATACTTTTTTCATCAGACCTTCAAAAGGCACATCTGCAGCCCAGGCCCACTATACCCTAACAATTTCAGACAAGACCCAAAAACCATTTCAGAGATGCTGCTGAGCAAAGAATTTGCACCTAAATAGTAAATTATACATTTTTGGGGACTCCGCAGTTCTACAGCCACACCACTGACCAGAACAAAACTTGCCAGATCCAGAGATTTATGGTACCAGGCAGCGCATGAAAACATTTGGGCACATCATTTATACAGTTGCAAAGTTATTAAAGTGCAAACTTTTAGGTTTACCATAGAAGTGGCTGGGCAACCCTAACTACTGGCATGAACTTGCCAGTATAATATATATATTCCTTGGTGTTGTTAACCCTAATGCTCACCCCATTAGATTTGTATGTTTGTGGACTATATAGAATGGGGTGAGCTTCAGGATAGACAATGCCAAGGAAGACTGAACCCCTGATTTGTTTTAGGGGTGAGGGCCGAGGCTTTAGGGCCCCTATAATATAGCTATATATCTATATTCTTTGAAAATAATGATGTTAATGCAGATATTAGGGTTATAGAATGCAAAGTGCACAAAAAAGGGAAATGAAAAACATTAGGGATTTTGGTTTCCTGAGTATTGGCAAAGCAGTGGTGGGGTCTTACTTGAGGTTGTCAACCCTAATGTCCAACCCTTCCCCCAGCCCATCGCCTCCTGTCTGAAGCACAAGATACAGCTCCAGCCTAGTGCCTCGTAGGGATACAGTATGGCGAACATAATCTGTCAGATTTTCTTCATGCAGGGCCCTACATTTGACCCTGTCTGATCAGGGGAGGGGTTGGGCATTAGGGATGACAACCCCAAGTAAGACCTCAACACTGATTTGACAATATTCTGGAGACCCAAATCCCTAATGTTTTAATTTCCCTTCTTTGGGCGCTTTGTGTTCTACAACCCTAATGTCTGTGTTAATACCATTTTTTGCAAATAATTTCCCTTCTTTTTCTGCTAGTGGAATTGTATCCTCATTTTCCGGACTGACGAGGTGGTCACCTTGTTGCGGTGGTCAGGCTTGATCATAATTCAGCTGAAAGATGAAACCAAGAACCCCTCTAATAATCTAAAACAAATAAACATACTGGAGGTATTTGAAAAAATATTGCAGGGTTTTAAGCAGCAGAGTGTGTGTGTAAGGGGGCACTAGTACTGTAATTGCTTGCACTTCTGCAGCCACAGGTGTAAATTACACATACCAACCTCTGACTTCAGAAGTGCAGGTATCACAAAATCCATGATACCAAAATTGCAGCACTACTTTTGTGTGCAGAAGCATAGGACCCTGAGAACCCTGTGCCTCTTCAGCTACAGGTATAAGACAAACTAAACAACTTCTGGCTTCGGAAGGGCAGGTCCCTTTAGGGCGTGCAGTTATAAAGATAGATACACTGTCACAATGTGGGTATAATGATTTTAGCAATGGATCTAGAAATTATTCAAGAAGGCAGCAGGTTTTCAGTTATGCTGATGCATTTAGAGAATCATGCATTAATAGATCAATCTATCTAGAGAGGAACAGCACCTCATACAGTGTACATGAGTGCAGTGGAGCTAGCCATGATGCAATGCAATGCAATAACTTCCCGTAAATGACATGTCACAAAACACTGCAGTTAAAAAGTGCATCACCACCATTGAATTACATTGTTCCCTGCAGAATTACTGCATTGCATCCAGGCTGTTGCTGCTATATCTGTGGTTGCAGAGGCAGTGATATACTGCAGCATTATTGAATTGCATCCAGGCTGGTGCTGCTATACCTGTGATTGCAGAGGCACAGCCCCCATGGGCATGAGTACATGTAGCAGCAGAAGCATGGCCTCACTTTGCAGATAGAAGGGCCCGTGGGTCCTGGGCTTCTGCAGTCAGAGGTTCTCATGCATGCTGTATGAGGCACCTCACTAGATAGCATGATCCACTAGTTCATGGTTATCGATATTCATATGCATAGCAGAAAAACTACTACCCCCTTGAATGATTTAAAGATCTGTTGCTGAACCATGCCACACATTGAAACAGTACCTCTGTCTGCCTAACTCTAGGCCCAACTGAGGCCAGCCCTTCTGAAGCTGGAACTTGGTGTGCCTGTCTTACACCTGTGGATGGAAAGACACAGGCTGCTCAGAGGCCTGTGTTTCTGTGGACAGAAGTTTTGTTACAATTCTGGCATCATGGATTTTGTGGCATCTGTGAATCTGTAACCAGAGGTCAGTGCATATGTCTTACATCTGCAGCTGCAGAAACACAGACCTGTCAAGAAAGTCTGTATGCCTTACAGTGTGCATGAGCACCTGAGGTTACAGAAGCACTGACCCTATAGCAGTCTGCACTTCTGCAGACAGAAGAACTCTTGTAATTTGGATATCATGGATTTTTACCTATAGCTGCAGGGGACTGTGCTTCTGCACACAGAAGCAGTGCTATGATTTGAGTATCATTGATTTCTAGCTGTAGTGACGACTGTGCATGACACAAATACAAATCCACAAAGGTACTGTAGCACATCAGCGGATAGCCTCCAACTGGCTTCATCTCAACCCAGGGAAGACAGAGGTGATGGTCATCGACTGGGTCAGTTTGGGTCAGCAATTGCAAGTGGTGACCTTTCTTTTCCATCATTATATGGTCTCAATCTTCAAGCCATGGATGCGGTGAAGGATTTGGGCATCATTCTGGACTGCAGGCTGACATTTGAAAAACAGGTGTCAGCAGTAGTCAGGAATGGTTTTCACCATTTTCGTAATATCACCCATATTAAACCGTAATTGGTGCCAGCTGACCTTGAGATGGTTGTACATGCCTTTATCACCTCCAGATTGGATTACTGAAATGCTCTGTACGTAGGTCTATCTAGAAGTCTGGTACTCTGACTGCAGTTAGTCTAGAACACTGCAGCCCTGTTGGAGTTGGGGACTCCTCATAGTGACCACATGACACTGGTGCTGCGGGCCCTGCATTGGCTTCCTGTTCGATGGTGTATCATCTCCAAAATTTGCTTACTTACATTTTTTACAAGGCCTTATGTGGACTGGGCCTAAGCTACCTGAAAGATCTTCTGAAGTCCTACAATCCTTCTTGTCCCCCTCCATTCCACAGACGCAGGTTTACTTCTAGTTCCTCATTTCCATTTTAAACAGTCCAGGGATAGGGGCTTTGGATTTGCAGCCACTTTATTATGGAACTCTCTTCCAGATTTAGTATGCTCTGCCCCAGCTGTGGATACCTTTAATCACACATTAAAACCATACTTATTTATACAAGACTTTCCAGATTATTAATTAACTTTAGATGTTTCTGTCTTATTTAATGTTTTTATTTATATTTTGATGTATTTATTTTGTTCTTTGAATTTTTTAATTTATGCTTGTTTTCTTTTTTTGTTGTGAGATGCTCTGAGCCATTGGGAAGGGCACCATACAGTATAAAAAAAATTTGCCTTGCCTTGCCTTGCGTCATCTGGAAACAGTTGTACGTTGTTTGTCTTACCTGATGATGGCTGTCTGTGCTTGCTTGTGTGGTCATGCCCTTTTGATGCTTGGGGGTGGGGAACTAGGGTGGACATTTCCATACTTTTGTGGCATTAAATTAAACCGTAACTGATGCATTATGAGGATTTTTTTGACACTTACAGTAGATATTTTTTCTCCCTCCAGACCTGCGGTGAGAATATTTAAATATTCTCCCTGTAGGTCTCCAGGACCAAAAACATCCTCTCTGTAACTTCTGATTTGTCCCCACCAGCAGCACAAGTGCCACCGTCCCAAAATTAAAACTTTTAGTTTCAATTCATGACTGGCTTCCAAGCAGTACTTTAACTTTCACTTGAAAAAAACAGTTAAAATCCTTTTGTATGTTTGAAAACACTTTTCCCCCTTATAAAAGCACCCACAACTTAGCCACTCTGAAAACATTTTGCAGAAAATAATTTCCCCTGCAGCATAGCTCCTTCCATCTCTCAACTGGAAGTCATCATGTCACCACAGCCACTTTCCTTCACTCCCTGCCTTCAGGCACTGTCCTGAGGTCTGCATCCTCACAGGTCACACCCACTTACTTTCCCAATGACTGACTGGGCCACTCACTCAGAACAACCACACATAGTGAACTTGCATGCTGATGCACACAATAGCATCATGTGTGTCAGTGCATTAGATGTTAGAAACAACTGCTTGGCCATTCTGAATTACTGCTTAGGTATTCAAAAAACACAAAGGAAACTTCAGAAAATGCTGAAAAGCATTCGATATATGAAATATACCATGCCACATTAATTTCTGTGTATATCTGCCTTGTGTACATCAACCTTTGCTATCACTCGTGGCTCCATCACTCACAATGTCATAAGGTCAAACTACACTTGTGAGAAATGTTGCAGATATGTCTGTATGAGGCAAAGCTTATACCATATGTATCTCTCTCTCTCTCTCTGTCTATAGATATGGTCTGACTGAAGATATATTTATCTTCATGAGATGCCATTGATATTATGATCTCTCACGTGTGGTTAGGCTACATGTGAGATCTTAATATCACTGGTCTCAAATGAAGATAAATATATCATTGCTCAGGTCATGTCATATTTTGTTTGCACAGACATACATTTTAGGATAAATATGATTGAGAATGTGTGAAAATGCTTGTCTAGATTGGTTACAGGCTGTGGTTATAGTGTAGGTAGGAAAAAAGGACAGATTGAATGGGCAAAGTGGTCCTTATCTGCTGTCAAATTCCATGTTTCTTGTGATTTTGTAATGTGTGACTAACTTTCTGAGTCTTATATATTTGCTGAAGAGCTTGGAGCTGAGGATTATAATTCAGCAGCTAGCTAATTGCAGAGTTCTATTTGTGCGTGTTTGGGTTGGCTAGCTCTGAGATCTGGTACTTCTTTTTAGGAATGTCTAGTAATATGCATGTCTCCTCAGATGTGGCACCGAGAGGGTCCAGAGAAGCAGCAGGAGTGGACGCCACCAACACCACGGAGGATACCACAAGCATGGATGCATCTAGGGATGCAACACTAAGTAGGTGTGAGCCAGGCATACATAGTCCCTAGCCTGGTATGGCAGCAGGATGCATTATGTTGCCCGTGGCAGCGTGTGTGTGGCCTGCATGCATGGTCGCAACTTCTCTGTGCACCTATGTGTGTCCAGTGTGTGCTCGTTGCCCCCATGGGTTACAACCACGCATTGTACCAGGCAACACTGCCTGTGGGGCACATGTCCAAAACAGGCCTATTCTGGACTGTGGATGTGTGACTGCGGGTCTGCCCAGTATGCCATGCAGTACATGTGCCTTGGTGTTGGGGGGGTGTGCACCACACACATGCACAACTTCCTCCGTGGACATTTGGAATACACCATACCACTGCCACGATAGCCACCCACATGTGTTCTGTCCCATGTGTGGTACTGTGCTGGTGTGCTACCATGTGCGACCCTCTGCCATGATGGGATGGCCTCACCATACTACGATACACTCCAGCACCTCACACTGGTCAGTGAAGACCTTCAGATGTTTTGAACATCGAGAGTGCATATTGCTGGACAGTGGTTTCTGGGGGGTGAGAATGATCCTCCACACCAGCGTCTGTCTGTTGTTCCTCTGCTCCATCCTGCACTGTATGTGCTGTCTGTAGGTGTCTCAATCCTCTTCTTCCTGTTGCAGCCATGGCCAGGGTGCCCTGAATGTACACTCACAGTGAGGTTGGCCTGGGACATGGCCTGTGTGCTGCTGTACCCTCCAGGTGTTAGACTCCCCTCGCATACTGCCTTGCAGGGCCTACTTCTCATGAGGTGTGACATGTGACCAGCGAGGTCCAGGGATGTCATGCTTGTACTGTTGGTCCATCCAGTGGTGGATAGATCGACATCAGCTATGGGTTCCTCTTCCAGTGCAGCTGTGTGTGCTGTTGTGTGTTCTACCGTGGTCACTTGTGTCCATGGTGATGTGGCCAGCTGTGTGGTGTTCTCCAGGGCCCGAATGGTCCCTCTACATCATTCATCTGCAAGTCTATGTCATCGCTGTGGGTGCCATTCCCACTGTGCTGTTGAACTGTTGCATTGCCCTCCGGTTCAGGGTTGTGCACAGTGTGCTGTGGTGTCATATCTCTGTCGTACTGTCTGTCCACATCGGTGGGCTGCATTTCTGGTATAGACACTGATGTGTGGCTCACTGGGTGCACCTCTGCTGTGTCAATGCTGCTGCATGTCTGTTGCGTTTGATTGTCTGTGGGCACCATCACCATGGTGGTCCATGGTGGCAGTGTGACCAGAACATTGTGGTCTACCATGGTTGCCTCCCCTATCTGCCCATACCCGTGACAGTGTGTCTGGTGGTGTCTGCTGTGGCACATCCATGTGTGGTGTTCCAGTGTGCATTTTCCATCATGGATGCGTATGTCCCCATGGGTATTGGCTGCTGGTGCTCTACTGGCATGTTGTACACAGGTCCGGTGTCTCCTGGTGGTCCTCGCGCTTAGTTTAGGCAGTGCATGTCCATGCTGTGCAGGATGTATGCTTGTTCACCCATACCATGGCCATGGACCACTGTGGCATTTCATGTGTGTGTGATGTCTGTGTGCACAATGTGACCCATGCCATGCATGCATTCCTGTGCATCTGGCACATGCCCCTCTCATTGTTGCTTGGACCTCCTATGTTGCTGTATGTCCCTGTGTTCAGTGCAGTGCCACTATGGGCAGGGGTGACTGGTGTCTGGTTTTGTGTGTGCATTGGCCAGCGATATGTTGGTATGGTATTGGTGGTGCTGCACTGTGGGGCTTGTCCATGTACATCTCTTGTGTCAGCTTATATCTGTGTGCATAGGCCATGTTCCATTGCACTTTGTGCCTGCCTGTGTTGCATCACCTTGGCTAAGTCATGTAAGGCACTGGCCATGGTTATTGCAGCCTGTGTCTAGGCCAACTGTAGCTTCAACAGTTCCCTTTGATGTTCATTGTTGAGCTCCATCATTGCGGACATGTGCTCCAGGGTGGACACCTGCTGCTGGGAACATGATGTACACCATGCAGTACTGTGAGGAGCTCCATGTTGCACTCTCATGTGGTCCGGCAGCCTTCCACCATGGTGTTCCGTATGCCACTCACAGCCTCCCCGTTGTGGCCTAGGCGTTCTGCAGTGGCACTGTTCTGTGCCTCAGCAGCACCATGTAGTCCCTCAGGTCTGAGGCCATTGCTGCCTCAGCGTGTATCACCTCTTGGCAGTACTGGCCTAGGTCAGCATCCAGTAGTGGTGATGGTGGCTCACATCCTACTGGAAGCTGTGGTGTGGACACATGCTGTTCAGGCAACAATGGGCTGGTGTGTGGCAATGCACTCTGAATGCTGGTTGCCTCGTCACTGAAGTTGTTTGGTGTCTCCGTTCCTGTGTGCATGGCCTGGGTGGCACTGTCCACACTGCCAGTGGGGTTGGTCACTGCATCCAGGCATGATGTTTCAGTTATGGCTCCTGCATTGTCCTGGTCATCATCCGTGTGCATGCATCCTGACTGTGTGTCGGTGTGTCTGTGTGAGTTGCCCCCACCTGCTGTTGCTCCAGTTGATGTTGTTGGCGGTGGTGTTGCTGTCATCTGCATCTGCTACTGCTGCCGCTGCTGCTGTCATTGTCCATTGCAGTGTTGGTGTCATCATCCATGGGAACATCTGCATGGGAGGGGTTACAGCATTACTTGTCTGTGTGTTTAGAAACATAGAAACATAGTAGTTGACGGCAAATAAGGACCGCATGGCCCATCCAGTCTGCCCATTTCTTTTTCTACCTTATAAATGTGCCATCGGCCTTTGCTCTGTCAGTGGCCTATCTATTCATACTCATTTGTATTGCTCCCTTATGCCTATCCCGTGCCTGTTTGAAGCCCTGCACTGTATTCATAGCCACCACTTCTTGAGGTAGGCCATTCCATGCATCCACCACCCTTTCTGTGAAAAAGAATTTTCTCGCATTTCCCCTTAATCGCCCCCCCAATCTCATGCTGTGTCCTCTTGTCCTACTATTTTTCTTGTATTTAAACATGTTAGACTCTTTCACCTTGTTAATGCCCTTAAGGTGTTTGAATGCCTCGATCATATCACCTCTCTCCCTCCTTTGCTCAAGGGTATACATATTAAGCTCTGTAAATCTGTCCTCATTCATATTGAGCTCTGTTAATTTGTCCTCATTTGTCTTCTGATGCAGTCCCTGCACCATTTTGGTTGCCCTTCTCTGGACTGCCTCAATTTGGTTAATGTCGTTGTGAAGGTGTGGCTTCCAATACTGCATGCAGTACTCCAGATGGGGCCTAACCAGTGTCTTGTAAAGAGGGATTATTACCTCCCTCTTACGACTTGTAATACCCCTACTAATACACCCTAACACCCCCCTAGCCTTACCTACTTCTTTAGAGGTCTGGCTGGATGATTTCAGGTCATCGGTGATGATGATGCCCAAGTCTCTTTCTTCCTTTGTGACTGCTAGCAACTCCCCTCCCAGCCTATAGGTGGCTTCAGGGTTTCTCTTCCCTATGTGCATGATCTTGCACTTCTTTGCATTAAATCCCAGTTGCCACTCTTCTGACCATTTTGCTAGTTTATCCAGATCTCTTCTCATTCTGCCCACCCCATCTGGATCATCTACCCTGTTGCAGATCTTGGTGTCATCTGCAAACAGACAAGCCTTACCCTCTAGTCCATCTGCAAGGTCACTAATGAAGATGTTGAAGAGGACTGGCCCCAGGACTGATCCCTGAGGTACTCCACTTGTGATTTGCATCTCTTCTGACTGTATACCATTTACCACCACTCTCTGTTTTCTGCCTGTCAACTAGTTTTCCACCCAGTTGACCAACTTCTGACCCACCCGAGCCTACCCAGCTTATTTATCAATCTTCTATGTGGAACAGTGTCAAAAGCTTTGCTGAAGTCAAGGTAGGCGACATCAACTGCTCCCCCTTGGTCCACCACTCTGGTTACCCAGTCAAAGAAATCTATGAGATTAGTTTGACAGGACCTTCCTTTTGTAAACCCATGCTGTCTTGGATCCTGTGCCCCTATGGATTCCAGGTGTTGCACTATCCTTTCCTTAAGGAGTGCCTCCATAATCTTGCCCACTACTGAGGTAAGACTGACTGGTCTGTAGTTCCCTGCTACCACTCTTGTGGAGCGGGATCACATGAGCCCTTCTCCAGTCTTCTGGGACCTCTCCTGTGCTCAGAGACTCACTAAACAGTTCTGCTAATGGCTCTGCTAGTTCCACCTTTAGCTCCTTAAGTACCCTGGGATGTATGCCATCAGGTCCCATTGCTTATCCACCCTGAGCTTAGCAAGCTCTTGTAGGACCTTTCTTTTGTGAAGGGAGTAGTGCTCACCTCCTCCCCCTGTGTCCATGGTGCTGAGCTGTGGGCCCTGCCTCACTCTCTTCAGTAATACTGAGCAAAAGTATCTATTTAGGATAGATGCTTACATGGTCCTCCTCACATGCTCCCTTTTCTCCATTAAGCTTAGCACACCTCTGGACTTTCTCCTTTCACTAATGTATCTATAGAAAGTCTTGTCACCTTCTTTACTGTTCGTGCTAGTGTTTCCTCAGTTTGGGACTTTGCCTGCCTTACTGCCTTCCCTGCTTCCTTTAGGGCAGTTTGGTATGCCTCCCTATCTTCATCCCACTGTGTTCCCTTATATTTCCTGAAGGCCAGCCTTTTGACTCTGACCTTTTCTGCTACTGTATTTGAGAACTAAAGTGGTTTCCTTCTTCTTTTGCACTTCCTTTTCTGTCTAACACAATGGGATGTTGCTTCAAGTATTGCATCCTTAATGCTTGCCCACTTTGCCTGTACCCCCTCACCTGTGTTTCTTTTTGCCAGGGCTAGCTTAACTCTGTTGGCCATCTTATCAAAGTCAGCTCCTCTGAAGTCCCATATTTTTGCCTTGGAATGGGATGATTTAGATGTAGTAGCCAAATTGAACCATACCATGTGATGGTCACTGGCCCCCAGGTGACCTTCTACCTGGAGATCTGTGATCCCTTACCTGTTAGTCAGTACTAGATCTAGGATAGCCCTGTCTCTTGTGGGTTGTTGTACCAGTTGTTTGAGGCCCTCCCCCTGCAGGGAATCCACTATGTGTCTAGTTCTGGCAGATGTTCCTGCTGGTATTGACCAATCTGTATCTGGCATGTTGAAGTCTCCCATTATCAGAACCTCCCCTTTAGCTATCATGTTTTGTATATCCTCTAACAGTAATGTGTCTGTGTCCTCCACCTGGTCTGGGGCCTGTAGACAACCCCAGTTCTTATGGCTGTCCCATTTCCTGTTTCAGGGTGACCTACAGTTCTGGCTCCTATGTGTATTCTAATTTCTGTAGCTTTGATATTTTCATTGACATACAGGGCCCTCCTCCCCTCTTTTGCACCTCGGTCTCTTCTGAACAATACATAGCCAGGTACTGAAGTCTCCCAAGTGTGGTTACTGGTAAACCACGTCTCACTAATTGCTACTATGTCCAGTTTAGCCTCTGACATTATTGCCTGCAGGTCTGGGATCTTATTTCCCAGGCTGTGAGCATTTGTGTACATGATTTTCCATTGGGCAGATTTCTGTGTGTTAGTTGTTGGGTGAGGTTTGGCATTACCCCTGTGCATCGTATGGGGAGACAAACCTTTTTTCTTACCTGATGATGCAAATGAACTGCAAACATGTTTACAGGCACACCCATGTGTGCCCCTGTGTGCTGTGTCCCCACATTCACCTGTTCAGTGCTGTGCATGTAGGCACAGTGGTATAGTGTGACACCAGCATGTGTAGCTGACATGTTCTGCCTGTGCCCATTTGTGTGTCATGGTGGTGTTGTCTATGGTGTTGCTCATGGCTGGCTTGCAGGCCATGCACATGCTATGGGGTACCACATGTTGAAGCCTGTGTGCTGGTGTCACTGCCAGTGTAATACACTGATGTTGGGCCATGGGCACTGTGCTGCACTGCCTGCATGTGTTTGCAGTGGTGTGGTCATTATGGCCCTCTGCCGGCATTGGCACAACCCACAGTGTTGTGTCTTCACCACTGTGTTGGCCATGCCACTCCTGCACCATGCAAGTGCTGTTGTGGTGTGTGCAGCCTGTCTCATGGTCCATGTGTGTGTTGGTCCCCATGCCATCCCATGGTTGCACACCTTGCAATGTGTTCTACAGCCTATACAAGTTGAGGTTTGTGTCCCTCTGTTTCATACAGGGTTTGAGATGTGCCATCACCTGTTGTTCAGGGTCAGCCAGGGTAAGGAGCTGTGATGGTCCCCTGCCAGTGCCACTGCTGTACCACCTGTTGTGTGCAAGCTTCTTCTTGCTGTGGCATTTCACATCATTGTATCACTTCTGGAGTTCATGGATATTGCACCTCACATGCCCCACCACGTTCACCCGGGTGGTAACCTGCTCCCATGCCAGTCTCCTACTGTCTGTCAGCTCCTTGTTGCCTCCCATGGGTAGTAGTGGCCCACATTGGGCCTCTTCCTCCTCCTCCACTAGTACATCTGTTTCTGCCCTTGTGAAGTTCTGCTTTCTGGTGTGGGCGGGTGGCCATCGGGACCTTGTCTGTGTTCCCTCATCCATTCCCCTGCCCTCTGACAGTCCTGTTGTGCTTCCTTCCTCTGTGCCACTGCCAGCATCTGCTGTCCTACTCCTGGCATACTGTGCTCCAGTGCCCCCACCACCCTCCAGTACAGTGCTGTCATTGGCTCCTCTTGGCCTGCCCTACTCTGATCCTGTCTCTCCTCTGCTCTCTGTCTCCTTCTCCTGCCCACTGCATGGGCATTCCCACCATCCTCGTCAGTTGCACTGTCATCCTCTTCCCTCTGTGCTCTGTGCTCTGCAGGTCCCTTTCCTGCTGCACTCATGTTCTATGTCTCCTGCTGCTGCCACAGCAGTCCCACCATCTGTATCTGTGGCACATGCATCCTCTGGTGACTGAGCCCTGTGCTCAGTGATTCCCCCTTCATCCTCCACTTGCAATCACCTGCCATCCACCATTGTGGTACTGCCCCCTTCCTCCATACCACTGTCATCCTCCTCTCTCCTTCTCCTGACTCCCTCTGTTCCCCTGGCACCCTTCTCTCCTATCCTCCTGCCCTTGGTCACACACCTTCCACTGTCCTGCAACATTCTTGCCATTCCTCCTTCAACGTTGACACAGCCAATGTCTGTCATGGTCCCATGCATCATCTTTATGGGGCATGCATGCACTGCATCCTTTCCTCAGACCTTGCCACAGTTTCACCAGTTTTCTGATTTTCTGGTGCATGCACAATGCCACAAAGTTCATTGGTACACGGCTCATCTTTGCCACATGCTACGCCATTCCCAGGGTACATTTGAAAACCCAGCCGAACTGATAACTGATTGTGATTTTGTTTCAGAGTAAACTATTAATGCTTCTCTCCAAGGTTATTTTAATCAGTTGGGGATGAAACAAAAACAGGGTGAACCAATGTTAAAAAAATGTAATGGGTTACTGTACCGAGTTTGTATTAAACCTCAGACACAGGAACGTATAGAACAACTGGTTATACCACAAAAGTACAGATCTGAGTTGTTACAGATAGCACATGATAGTCCTATGGCTGGTCACTCAGGGAGGGATTGCACCCTTGCTGGATTGCTGTACAGATTTTACTGGTCTGGAATTCATGAAAATGTTGCTACCTATTACAGTTCTTGTGCTGAATGTCAGAAAGTAGCCCCATTCACTAAAAAAGACAAGGTGCCCCTGGTACCCCTAAACTTGATAGATGTGTCTTTTGAAAGAATTGCAATAGATGTGATTGGTTCTTTAGACAAAAGTAAAAAGGGAAATCAGTTCATTCTGTTAGTATGTGACTATGCTACTAGATACCCAGAAGCAGTTCCAATACATATTGTCACAGACCCAAAAGTGGCAGCTGAGCCTGCCAAAATTTTCAGCAGGGTGGGCATACCTAAAGAAATTATTACTGGTCAGAACAGTAATTTTGGTGCTGCATTACTGAAGGAGCTATACCGAGTACTAGTGCTCACTGCCAAAAGAACCTCCCCCATCACCCTCAGACAGATGGTCTTGTTGAGTATTTTAACCAAACCCTAAAATTTACATTAAAAAGGTTTGTAAAAGGGGAAGAGAAAGGTTGGAACCAATACTTACCTTACCTGCTTTTTGCTTACAGAGAAGTGCCACAAGCCTCAACAGGTTTTTCACCTTTTGAAATTATGTATGGTAGACAACATAGAGGGACACTAGATGTAATAAAAGAAACATGGGAAGATAATCCCACTCAAAAACAATCTATTACATTTTATATGTATGACGTGAGAATGAAACTGGAAAAATATGTTGAAATTGCTAATAGTAATCAGGAAGAGATCCAAAACCAGCAGGAGGCATATTATAACCATAGGGTAAAAGAAAAACATTTTAAGCCAGATGAAAAGGTCTTGCTGTTATTACCCACCACAGAAAATAAACTATTAATGAAGTAGAAAGAGCCTTACAAAGTGTTGAGATGTACTGGCACAGTTAACTTTGAAACTGAGACCCCTGATAGGAAAAATCCTGTACCACACAAACCTCCTGAAGAAATGGGTTAAACAAAACATCAAGGGCTTCTTTGCTAGTTTTACCAGAAACTGATAAAGATGATATTGATGTAGCTTATGACAGACTGGAACAAACTGTAATTGATTATGCTGTAAAGGTGAATGTTTCCTTAACCTCCAATCAAAGCGCAGAAATTTGTAATTTACTAATGACATTTAACAGTACTTTTACCACACTGCCAGGCCGAGCAAAAGGGGTTAAGCATATAATAGTTACAGGGAATGCTCGCCCTAATAAACAAAAGACGTACAGAATATCAGAGCGGTTAAGAGCAGATGTGGTTATGGAAATACAACAAATAAAAGAATTGGATATCATAGAAGAGTCGGAAATGCTTGGTCATCACCAATCGTGACTGTAAATAAAAAAGAGGGGAGTGAAAGAATCTTCTTGACTTTAGGAAACTTAATAAAGTGTCCAAATTTGACAGTTATCCTATGCCATGGGTAGATGATTTGGCAGACAAATTGGGGAGTGCCAAGTACATCAGCACCCTCAATTTCACCAAGGGTTACAGTCAGATTCCCCTAGCTAAAGAATCCAGAAACAGAACTGCATTTGTCACACCTGTTGAATTCTATCAGTTCACCACAACGCTGTTTGGTTTACATAGTGCACCGCTACATTCCAGCGCTACATGGATGTAATTGTATCCCCTCACACTGGCTTTTGTGCTGTGAACCTGTATGATGTTGTGGTTTACAGTCCAGACTGGAAAAGCCACCTGTAACACCTATGAGCAGTTTTTCAACCTATCAAAAATGCAGGTCTGGCCATTATAGAAACATAGAAACATAGAAACATAGAAACATAGAATGTGACGGCAGATAAGGACCGCTTGGCCCACCCAGTCTGCTCATTTCCCTACCGACTGGATAGGCTGCAGATCCTAGTTAACCAGCAGCCTACTTCTTCCTACCCCCAACCCCCAGAATTGCCTTATGACTATCCCATGCATGCTTGAATTCCACCACTGATTTTGACTCCACAACCTCCTCCGGAAGGCCATTCCATGCATCCACAACCCTCTCTGTGAAAAAATACTTCCTTAAATTACCTCTGAGCCACCCCTCTATCTTCAAATTGTGCCCTCTTGTTCTTGCACACCTCTATTTTTGAAAGATGCTACCCTCTTGGACTTTGTTGATTCCCTTGAGGTACTTGAAAGTTTCTATCATGTCCCCCTCTCCCTCCTTTCCTCGAGGCTATACATATTAAGCTCCTTAAGTCTCTCTTCATATGTCCTCGGTGCAGACCCTGCACCATTTTAGTTGCCTCCTCTGACAGCTTCCATCCTGTCTATGTCTTTGCGTAGACTGGGTCTCAGAACTGCACACAGTACTCCAGATGGGGTCTCACCAGCTGTCTGTACAGAGGGATAATAACTTCCTGTTTTCACTGGTGTGCTCTCCCTATGCATCCCAGTATCCCCAAGCCTCCTTGCTGCCTTCTCACATTGCTTGCCCACCTTTAGGTCATCTGATATGACTACCCCAGGTCCCTTCCATTTTTGTTGTTGTTAGTATCTCACCTCCAATTGTGTACTCTTCCCCTGGGTTTTTGTTTCCCAGGTGCATTACCTTGCACTTCTTAGCATTGAATCTAAGCTGCCATACATTTGACCATTCCTCTAACCTTGCCAAGTCCCTTCTCATCCTTTCCACCCCACCCTGTGCATCAACTCTGTTGCAGATCTTAGTGTCATCTGCAAAGAGACATACTTTTCCTTCCAGTCCTTCTGCAATGTCACTTATAAAGACATTGAAGAGAGGACTGGTCCTAATACTGAACCCTGCGATACCCACTAGTAACCCTCCTTTCTTCTGGGTGGGACTCCATTTACTATTACTCTCTGTGTCCTATTCTCCAGCCAATTCTTTACCCAGGCTATCATCTTGGGACCCACTCCCAGGCTGGCTAACTTATATATTAATCTTTTGTGTGGGACTGTGTCAAATGCCTTGCAAAAGTCTAGGTAGGCCATGTCCACAGCCCCTCCCTGATCTACTACTTTGGTCACCCAGTCAAAGAAATCTATCAGATTCATCTGGCATGACCTTCCAGCTGTGAATCCATGCTGCCTAGGGTCCTGTGCCCTTCTGGCCTCCAGATACGCGACAATTCTTTCCTTTAGAAGTGATTCCATCATTTTCCCTATCACTGAGGTTAAACTAACAGGTCTATAGTTTCCTGCTTCTGCCTTGCTCCCACTTTTGTGAAGGGAATCACATCTGCCCTCCTCCAGTCCTCGGGTACCACCCCATCCTCCCATGATTTGTTAAAGAGGGTAGTCAGTGGTGTCACTAGTTCTACCCTTAGTTCTTTTAGAATTCTGGGATGAATCCCATCAGGCCCCATTGCTTTGTCCACCTTCAGTTTAAGAGTTCTTCAGAACCCTTTCTTCTTGTAAATGGGCTGGTATCAACTTCGTATCCAGAGTGTTACTACTGTTTGTTTTAGGTACCCCCTCTTCCTTTGTAAATACTGAGCAAAATATTTGTTTAGTATCTCTGCCTTTCACATTCTCCTCTGCCCACCCTCCCTCCCCTTTATTAAGCCTCACTATCCTCCCTTGGTCTTCCTTTGCTCCCTGATGTACCTATAAAAGTTTTATTCCCCTTCTTAACTGAGTTGGCTATCTTTTCCTCAGTTTGGGCCTTTGCTGTTCTGACTGCCTTCCCAGCCTCCTTTTGCTTTAACTGATACAGTTCTCTGTCCTGCTCCTGCTGTGATTCCTTGTACTTCCTGAATGCTTTCTTTTCTTGAACCTTCACTGCCACTTCCTTTGAGAACCCTAGTGGTTTCTTACATCGCCTTGTTTTGTTTATTTGCTTCACACAAAGGCTCGTTACCTCTGTGATGGCAGTTTTATTATTCCCCATTGTTCTTCCACCCTCCTTCCCGCCCATTTGCTAGTGCATTCCTTAGGCACTCACCCATTTTGGCAAGTCAGCCCTCCTAAAAGTCCAGTACTTTTGTCTTTGTATGGCTGACTCTATTGCTGTGTTTATTGTGAACCATACTGTTCAATGGTCGCTAGTTCCCAGATGGCTACCACTTTACATCTGTGATCCTCTCTCCATCTCCATTTGAGAGTATCAAGTCTAATATTGCTCCTCTCGAGTGGGCTCCAGTACTAGTTGTCTAGGCATGCCCCCTGTAGGGCATCTAGAATAACTGCACTCTTCTGGCGGCAGCTGCAACTGCGCTCCAGTTAACATCTGGCATATTCAGATCACCCATCAGCAATATCTCCCTTTTCTGCCATTCTAAGTATACTTTCTATCATTTCCTTGTCCACTTCCTCCCCCTGAGAAGGGTGTATCTAACCCTGTGTGGATTGTGGTGCCATTGCCTGTCTCCAAATTTACCCACAGTGCTTCTTCTCTCCCTGTTTACCCTTTGTTCTGTTGCTTTATTCCTTCCCTTATGTAAAGAACTACCTCCCCTCTTTTACCCTCCCTGTCCCTCCTGTAGATAGTGTATCCTGGTATGTTTACGTCCCAGTCATGGTTTTGTGTGTACCATGTTTCTGTGACTGCCACGATATCCAGATGTTCCTCCTCCATCAAGGCCACTAATTCAGGAAGCTTGTTACCTAGACTACGGGCATTGGTACTCATTGCTCTCCATTTTTTGATGGCCTTACCTTCTGTTGCAGCATCCCCCACTGACTGTTCTACATTGGGCATGCAGGAAACAAAATATTTGAAATATGTTTTGGAAAATGAAGTACAACCAGTGATTTCCAAGATAGAAGCTGTAGCTAACAGTTCTAGCCCTAAAACAAAGAACTATGTTAGGTAATGTTTAGGGTTGGTGGGTTACTAATGGAGATTTGTTCCCAACTTTGCCAAGTTAGCTACTCCCCTCACTGAACTCATGAAGAAATGGTTCCCAAGTAATGTGAAATGGTTCCCAGAGTGTGATGAAGCTTTTTGGGTCATCAAGGCTGCATTATGTTCAGCTCTTGTTTTACGAAGCCCATACTTTGAGAAACAATTTTTGTTACAGATAGATGCATCAGAGACTGGCCCAGGTGTGGTCTTGAGTCAAAATATAGATGGGACAGAACACCCCATTCTACTGTATATGTCAGTAGGAAGTTGCACAACAAAGACAATAGGTGCTCCACCACTGAAAAGGAATGTCTTGTTGCAAAGTGGGCCATGGACTCTCTTAAGTTTTATTTACTAGGAACTGACTTTGTACTTCTAAACAATCATAATCCTCTCTGTTGGCTTAACCAAATGAAGGATAAAAATTCCAGAATCACAAGGTGGTACCTGGCACTACAGTCATTTTAATTCAAAGTGATACATGAATCCATAAAAGAGAATGTCAGTGATGATTATCTGTTAAGATATGGGTCAAGAATTAGAATTAAGAAGGTTGAAAAAAAAACTGTTTAAACTTCACTGCTTGTTATGCTGCACATGCACTGAACTGTAAAGGTTATAAGCTAATGTTAAAAGAGTATTGATAGAAAGTTTTGGAAACCTGTTTTTAAAACAGATTTCCTCTTAAAGAGGAGGTATGTGATGGGATGGATAAGACCCTGTCCCATTTGTTTCACTTGGAACTCCCCTACAATTGGGGGTTCCTAAAATATCTTCCTGGGCTTGCCTAATGCCCACTGCCAGGCTAGTGTTCTGTGTTAAACAGGTTAATAGTGTTTGCATGCGAGTGCCCTGTTAGCCTCCATGCCTGTCTCTTTAAAAGGCATCTATTTCCTAGGTTAGAATTGATCTGGTTGGGGGCTGAGTAGTTTCAGGCTCAAGTCCCGCCTGGGCTGTGTTACAGCTGCTTCATTCTGCCATCACTAAGTGCACAAAGGAAGCCCTATTAGGATCCATCATTGTTTGCTGATGATATGTTTACAAAGGAAAGCAGGCTTTCCTTTGTAGCATGGACTATTTTGCTAAAAAACACCATTTTGGTCCTGGTTTAGCAGTTTGTGTCAACTGGAACAATAGGGGACCTTAAAAATGGAGTCTGTCTCCATAGGTCTTGTGGGAGTGAATTTCTTTAGGAACTGTAGTTTTTACTGTTTGGCACCTAAATGGACCTGGAGGGGGAGCCCTTTCTGTGACAGACAGATGGATCAGCCAACCAAACCTTTTGGATCACTGGGAAAGTCCAGAGCTGCCTGCAGCAGTAGTCAGTGTGTAGTTGGAGTTGAGAGAGTGAACAGCTTGAGTAATTCGAGCAGCTGCTCCTGCGTGGTAGCACAGGGAATCAGCAGGAAGGCTGTGTCTGGCCTGCCTGCTGCCATCTTCCTGTGCGAAGCGGTCTGCAATCTAATATGACTCTTTCCAAAATTGCTGTTGTGACCTGAATCATGAATTGTGAGAGTGAACTTCACCTGGTGTGGACTGAAGACTTGCTCTTGAAGCGATCAGTCTGTCAGGACTTGAAGACAACCATGGAGCATAGAGTTTGCACAGATACACTGTCTAACTACAACCGGACTGTCATCCGAACTGTGGTATTTGGCTGTTCTTACTATAATTGTGCTGAATGTGTAGTGTGGGTCATGATTTGTTTCCCCACACCTTTTAATGTGTCATGCTAGGTGGATTCTGCATCCAGCAACTAACTGGACTGACATCCAAACCTTTAACCTGGTCTGGGCCTCTCCATCTCGCCCTAGATTGCCACTCAAGCCGCACAGATTCATCTGACAAAAGAGCTACTTGGGGATTTGGCTCCCTGCTCAACACCATTGAACAGGATTGACCATCACAGTGCATCATGTGGGCCCTGCTTCTCCTGGCAAACCAGCTTTCCATCTTGTGGTCTTCATCTCGTCAATCCTGCATCTTGGTCTGGGTAGCGTAAGTAAACATCAGGGTAACTCCCTGCAACAAAAGCTCAAAATCATTGGTGTCTTATCTGATTTAATTGTTGCGGTTAATCATTTCAGACTGAGCCATCTGGTTGCGGATTACAAATTGTGGGTTAAAGTGCATGTTGTTTTCTTTCCCAAGGGCCCTAATAACAGCTGCAACACTGGCCTACCCTGGGCAATGCTTCAGACTAGCCTGCATAAGAAATGGGTACCCAGAGGGTGTATGACTGTGCTATAGGAACTCTCAGTGCCTGCATGTTTAACCTGACTAAACCAGATCTAGAATCAAATACCAGATTACTGCCCCACCCTTGTTCGTATCCCCTGAATAAATCAGATTCTATTATTTCTGCATATAACCTGGTTATTGCATACCTTTGTGGAGGGGATACTGTATTGCCTTTACACTGTTCCATTTCAGGTCTTGTTTTACAGGGGGACTCCAGGGCCCATGAAGTTGGTCCAGCCCTGGTGGTAAATGTGCCAAGTGTGGGTTAAGTATTCTGTCTTGTTGTTAACTGTGATTACTTATCTACTGACAAATGTAAGCCACTAGAAGGGTCAAAGGGGGGTATCAGTGTCTAAGAGGGCTGTACCTAGAGCAGCTACACTACCCTTAAACCTACCCTCCAGGTGGAGGCACCCATTCATTGAGCTCAGGCCCCTCAACCTGCGATTAGTCACACAGGCAGGGTTAGTATCTCTTGGGATAGCGCCACCTAGGTGTTACACACAGAATGAGTTACATTTAAGGAGCTGTTCTGTCATCTCCTTTTCTGTCTCTTGTCTGTCTTGTTGGCCAACCAAATGTTCTCATGAGACCTAGGAAGTGATCACTCCAACGGTCTCTCAATTCTCTGCCTCTTGTTATCTCTCTGCCTTCACTTGCTGTTTCTATCTTTTCTTTCCCCTTCCATATTTGTGTTTATAAAAATATATGTGAATGTTTGTGTGAAACTGTAAATGATACTGGGTTCCCTTAGTTTGAAACTGTATATAGTTATACTGTTGAAATGATTGAAAAAAGCTATTTGGAATTTAGGTTGTTAACCTTGACATGTAGCACAAACTCTTTTGCAGAGTTGTCAAGAAGAGGCCAGTTCAGGGACATCATGTTTTATTTTGTTACACCTGCAAGGAAAGAAACTTACAAAGTTCTGGTCTCTTACTGAGCTCAGGAGGGAGAAAAAAGAGCAGCAAAGCTTTCGCTAGAGTGAGAGTGAGACTGAGAAACTGGAACTTGGAATTAGAGATTCCGTCAGATGAAGGACTTTGTTTTCTCAGTTTGCACTGTCTTTAAAAACATAGACTTTGATGGCAGATAAGGACCACTTGGCCCACTCAGTTTGCCCATTTCCCTACCTATTGGATAAGCTTCAGATCCTAGTTAACCAACAGCCTACTTCCTCCTACCCCCCCACTAGAACTGCTTTATGTCTGTCCCATGCATTCGTGAATTCCCACACTGTTTTTCACCGCATGACCTCCTCAGAAAGGCTGTTCCATGCATCCACCACCCTCTCTATGAAAGAAATACTTCCTCACATTGCTCCAAGCCATCCCCCCTCTATCTTCAAATTGTGCCCCCTTGTTCTTGCACATCTCTTTTTCTGAAAGATGCTAGCCTCTTAGACTGTTGGTTCTCCTGAGGTACTTAAATGTTTCTATCATGTCCCCCCTCTCCCTCCTTTCTTCGAGGGTATACATATTAAGCTCCTTTAGTCTCTCTTCATATGGCTTCTGGTGCAGACCCTGCACCATTTTAGTTGCCCTCCTCTGGACTGCCTCCATCCTTTCTATGTCCTTGTGGAGATGGGTTCTCCAGAACTGCATGCATCATTCCAGATGGGTTCTCACCAACTGTCTGTACAATGGGATAACAACTTCTTATTTTCTACTGGTGATGCCTCTCCCTATGCATCCCAGTATCCCCCAGCCCTCCTTATTGCCTTTTCACACTGCTTGCCTACCTTTAAGTCATCTGATATGACTACTCCAGGTCCCTTTCCTTTTTTGTTGTTGTAAGTACCTTCCCCCACATTGTGCACTATTCCCCAGGGTTTTTGCTTCCCAGGTGCGTTACTTTGCACTTATTTGCATTGAATCTAAGCTGCCATATTTTTGACCACTCCTCCAACCTTTCCAAGTCCCTTCTCTTCCTTTCCACCCCCCGTGTATCAACTCTGTTGAAGATCTTTGTGTCATCTGCAAAGAGGCAGACCTTCCCTTCCATTCCCTCTGCAATGTCACCTTTAAAGACATTAAAGAGGACTGGTCCCAGTACTGAACCCTGCAGTACCCCACTAGAAACCACCCTTTCTTTGGAGTGGACTCCATTTACTATTGCCCTCTGAATCCTGTTGTCTAGCCAATGTTTTATCAATGCTACAACCCTGGGACCCTCTCCAAGGCTGGCTAACTTATTTATTAATCTTTTGTGTATGACTGTGTCAGATGCCTTGCTAAAGTCTAAGTATGCCATATCCACTGCCCCTCCCTGGTCTACTACTTTGGTTACCCAGTCAAAGAAATTGATTATATTCATTTGATATGACCTTGCTGCTGTGAATCCATGCTACCTTAGGTCCTGTGCCCCACTGGCATCTAGATACTCAATAATTCTTTCCTTCAGAAGTGATTCCATCATTTTCTCTCCCACTGAGGTCAAACTAACAGGTCAGCAGTTTCCTGCCTCTGTCTTACTCCCACTTTTGTGAAGGGAAATCACATCTGCCCTCCTCCAGTGCTCAGGTACCACACCATCCTCCCATGATTTGTTAAAAAGGGTAGTCAGTGATGTCACTAGTTCTCCCCTTAGTTCTTTTTTGAATTCTGGGGTGAATCCCATCAGACCCCATTGCTTTGTCCACCTTCAGTTTTAGGAGTTCTTTCAGGACCCTTTCTTCTGTGAATGGACTGGTATAGACCCCCCTATCCAGAGTACTTATATTCTTTGTAAATAGTTATATGAATAATTTTTATTTCACTGTTATTGATAATAATAAAACATTACTTGCAAATTTTCTACCTGCTCCTGGTCTTCCTATGATTCCTGACCTGTGCCTCGACAACATAGAATAATACACGTTGACTGCAGAATGACAGTTCTAAGGAATTTTATTCTGCAGTTTAGCAGATCATTCCACAATACATATTATCATTCCACAGTACAGCAATCAGTTCTGAGGAATTTTCTTTCTGCAGTATAATTCTTTAATCCACAATTCATAGATTCATTCCACAGTTATGTGACTCACTGAGCTGGGGAATGTACATGCATAAACTGTGGATTTATATATTAAAGAGCAGGTATTCACTTTGACTGCCTTTTTTTACATACAGGGTTTTTGCATTCCTGTCCAAAAAATTGTTTTGTTTAATCTGGGTTTGTATAATTATTCCTTAGCTGGCAGCAGTAGTTTAAATGTACAACATGTGTAGACTTCATGCCGATAATACATACGGAGCAGTCAGGGAAAAAAAGATAAGTGTAGAACCGAGTAGTCCAAGTTTGCCTTTGCTGCCTGAAAAATACAGTCATGGCATTCACTCTTGGCAAAAAGATTCAGCAGTCATGATATAGGGTGCAATCACCATTCATATGACTTTTATTCTATTGTTTAAAACATAAAATAATGTTCAAGTACAAAGATAAATGTTTCTATTCCTATTAAGATTTCTATACTTTCTCCTTGTTCAGCTGAAGTTAAGACCACTGTAAATTTTTATGAGGAAAACAGTTGTAAATTACTATGCCTGGGAGTTAATGAATGTCTTACCAATCTGAATTAGAGGAGAGCTTTTAAACATGTCTCCACAATATGCACTTTTGAATAGAAACTTTGCACTTTATTTAAAATTTGCACTTTAAAGGCTATAAAAAGGTCACGTGTTTTTATGGAATGAATAAAGGGTATTACTATTAAAATGCGATGTATCATAATATATGGTGATTGTATCTTTAAATTAATTATACATGCAACTGGTTTTTCTGCTATTTAAGCAATTCAGGCATGGTGGTGTTATCTTTGACAAAGACTCTAGGGAGTTGAAATGTTAGAATGTATAGTGTGGGTCTCCTGACCCAGTGGAGTCTGTATGACAATTTGTATTTGGCAAAATAAATGAGCTCTGAGCAACATAGGCAACAGCTGCTGAATCTTTCTGGTATATGCCCTGGGTAAGTGCCATGACTGACCTGTTTGTGATTTGATTATTGTCATAGAGTACCCCAGGTCACTCTAGTGCAGCTCTTTAATTTGCCTTGATTGATTTTGAGCTATGCACAAGTGAGTGCATATTGTGGTGGAACCAAAATTACAGCCATTAGGTCACAAAGTGGTGTGTCTCTTACAAGCTGGAGAATACAGGCAGACAGCCTAGTATGCAAACATCTGTGATTGTATCAGCCATAAATGAAAGCACACCCATGACCAGCAGTAATGGTGAACACATGGGATTTACAGAAAGTCTTTTTTGTAAACTACTAAACCTTGATCTGTTTGAAAGAATTTTAGATGCAAATGGAGGTAACAGGGACACGAATAATGAAACCCGTAACACAGGAAGTAACAATACCAGAAATATCAGCACTGCCTTCTTCTCTTACGAATGAGCTGCTGTAAAAGCAAGGTGAAATTTCTGGCTAATACAGCCAATGGAAGCTTATATAAAAGCTGATAGAGTTTCAAGAGGATTAAGAGTCATGAAGGATTCAACATTCAGCTTAGATGATGAGGAGTTCATGAGAGATTGGTGTGCCATTTCCATAGAGGCAAGTAACAAGTGCATGGAACTGATTATTAAAATGACCAAACAAATACTACTTAATGTTGATAAAGAATTAAAAGCAAAAGAGGCACAGATAAAAGTATTTGAGACTGACACTAGCTTTAATTTATTTAAAAGCCAACTTGAAAAAGAACTAACTCAAGTACCAAGATAGTAAAATTTCAGCAGCTAAAAACAAAAAGTTCAAATGTGATGAGAATGACTACATTAATGGTCATATCTTTTCTTGGTCAAGGAATGATGGTAAAAGAAGATGGAACAGAAATACAAATAATAGAAAAACCCGGGTATGTTTTGAGCAGCCACATTCTATCTTAAAGAGGACTGTGCAAACAATGACCAGAGAGAAGTCATCCACTAGTGCAAGTGACACTTCTTAGAACAGTGACTCTGATGCTTCTAATGTTTTTTTAGATTGCAACCAGGAATAGAATTACCCCATGAAGAGAGGGAAGCACAAGGATCGATATCAGGTTGAGTAAGAAGAACATGATGAGGAAGGAGAAGGAGGTCAGGGATGCAGTGGAGGTCACCAGAAATGAAGATATCAGCACCCAATTTAGGAACTGAGGATTTAAGGACAGAAACTGAACTTGGGAACACAAATAATTTATCAAACTACTCTTTAACTGATACTGAAGTAAGCATCTTGAGTAAAGGACTGTCATTTATATTGACAACTGACTTGGGTTTTTTCCAAATAACTATTGATCTTCACAGACTTGCAGATCACTTAATTTGCAGTGCTATTACTTCAAGGAAGACAGCCTGGGAGGTGTCTCATGGGACACAAGCGTGAGTATTGGGGATGTAGCTCCAAATACCAGTGACTGTAGTTCTATAAAAGATACAGAAGAGGTATTTGAAGCACTTTATGATTTTGATTGAATAGAGGATGATACTGCTATCATTGGAAGGAAACACAGTATGTTTTGCCCACCTACATCAGCAGTGGTTAGCACATTTTTTAAACTGTGTGAACAGGAGTAGAAATTGTTGAAAACTGATGAATATGTTATGAGTTACTGTAATGTGTCAGCAGCAGAAAAGGAGGATTTACTTAATCTTAGGAAAAATAGGGATATCATTATTAAGCCTGCTGATAAGGGGGAAATATGGTGATCATGAATACCTGTGACTATGTCAGGGAAGCTGAATGACAGCTAGCCAATATGTAGTTCTATACATCAATAAATCATGATGCAACACAGGATATAAAGAAAAGGGTAGATCATTTTTTGAGCTGGGCAAGAGATGAGGAACTTATAACAAAGAATCAAAAATAATTTGTTATTACTGAGTATCCACTAAGGGCCCAATTTTATTTGCTTCCCAAGATACACAAAATGCTTATAAATCCACTGGGGAGACCAATCACTTACGGTATTGGTACTGCCACAGAATCCCTTGCTAGGTTTGTTGATGATTATTTGAAAGAGCTAGTCCCAAAAATTGCCATTACACATTCTGGACACTGGGGATGTTCTAAATACAGTAAACTAAAAGAAGTTAAAATGGAGAATGGCTTGATGCTAGTAACACTAGACATCTAGTCATTATATACAAACATCCCCCATGAAGGAGGGCTTCAAGCCCTAAGGTACTATCTAGACAAAAGACCAGCAGGTAGCAGACCTAAATCTGAATTAATTGTGGACATGACAAGAATTGTCCTTGAAAATAATATTTTCACCTTTGACAACAAATTCTATAGACAACAAAAAGGTACTGCTATGGGGGAATTCCTGGCACCAAACTATGCCAATTTATATCTTGGACACTGGGAAGAGAAGTACATATGGAATAAACATGCCAATCCCTTTGGTGAAAAAATTCAGGTGTGGTATCATTTTATTGACAATGTTCTTATGGTGTGGTGAGGAAATTCACAGGAATCAATGGATTTTGTTTAGTACCTTCATAATTCGAACTCAAATCTGAAGTTCACCTGCCACACGAGTAAAGAAAAAATTTCCTTTTTGGATCTTAAAATAATGGCAATAAATGATGGTACTATTGCCACAACCTGTTTATGGAAGCCTACAGACCATAATACAGTCCTGCTCACCAGAAGCTGTCATCCTTGCCACACCATTGAGAACATACCAAAGAGTCAATTTTATCGAGTAAAAAGAACTTGTAGTGAACCCCAACACATGCAGGAGGAAATAAAAATATGGAGAATAGGTTTAAGTAAAGAGGATATGCAGACAGTTATCCAGAAAGCTAGAGTAGCCACTGATGATATAGAAAGAGACATCCTTTTGCAAAGGAAACAGCCATTAGCACAGTCATCAGAAGATCCAGATAGAATCAACTCTGTTAGTACTTATAGTACAAGATCATGGAGAGTTCAAGATTTAATCTATAAGAACTTACATGTGTTGGGTGCAGATTATAGGCACAGAGAAACATCTAAAAACCCACCAAGAATGTCATAATGAAGGACTAGGAACCTAAGAGACATGTTAGTCCATTCATCACATCAAGGAACTAGAGCCAGACCTAGAAACTGGTTGCCACCATTACCTAAAGGTTGCAAAAAATGTAAACATTGTAAATACTGTGATGTAATTATGGAATGTGTAATGTTCAGGAGCCCAGAGGATGGTAGAATGTTTGACATCAACCGCTTCATCAACTGTGATACTACTTTCATCATATATTTGACATTGTGTACATGCGGTGCATATTATGTCGGAAAGACAAAAAGGAAAATGATATAAAGGGTGGGGGAACATATGAGAGCAGCTAAGAACAACAACTTGGAATATGTCTGAGCACAGCATATGCTAAATGTACAGAACAGAGATGGTCACAAATTACAATTTATTGGTATAGAACATGTCCATTTAGGCCCGAGGGGAGGAGACAGAGAAGGTCTCTTAAGCAAAAGATAAAAGTATTGGATATGCACACTTGGATCCTATAAAGGGAGAGGTCTCAATGAACACGTAGAACTAAAACCATTTTTACAAAATAGATACTAATTCCCTTTTCTTATTTCTTCCCTCCAGGCAGTGTCTGATCTAAAGTGCTTAATAAAATTTTACATATACTAAAATCTTTCTTCTACTGTAAGTACATAAACTTAGACAACAAATGAACTTGGAAGAAGTCTGTGAAGGACAAATTTAGATTGGGTAATGCCAATATATTTCCAAGCATTTTGTTATTTATAGTTATTGACCTTGAGTAAAACTCCATATAGGAAACTATTAACAAGAAATAAAGCCCCCCACCCCAACACTTACAAGTCAAACCGCTACAAAATCCTCTTTACAATGAATTGGTACCTATTTAACATTCTTTAGTCTGATTACTTTTGTAATTTGGGTTTTAAAAATAAGGGATGCACTTGAATGAGAGTTAAAATATAAGAATCCTTCATTTTGCACAGTTTGTAAATGTCATTAAGGAAAATGTTCCTATTCCTATTACACTTTCTGTACTCTGTCCTTGTTCAGTTAAAGTTAAGACCACTATAAATTTATATGAGTGAAACAGTTGTAAATTACTGCGCCTGGGAGTTAATGAATGTCTTACTAATCTGAATTAGAGGAGAAAGCTTCTAAATATGTCTCCACAATATGCACTTTTCAATAGAAACTTTGTGTTTTATTTAAAATTTGCACTTTCAAGGCTATAAAAATGCCAATTATGTGTATTTATGAAATATATATATAGGGTATTACTGTTAAAATGTGATGTATTACAATATATGGTGATTGAATCTTTAAACTAATTACACATGTGACTGTTTTTTCTGCTGTTTAAGCAATTCAGGCATTGGGGTATTATCTTTGACAAAGACTCTGAGGAGTTGAAATGTTAGGGCATATAGTGTGGTTCTCCTGACCCAGAGAAGTCTGTATGGCAATTTGTATTTGGCAAAATAAATGAGCTCTGAGCAACATCGGCAACAGCTGCTGAATCTTTCTGGTGTATGCCCTGGGTAAGTGCCATGACTGACCTGTTTGTGATTTGATTATTGTCACAAAGCATCCCAGGTCACTCTAGTGTGACTCTTTACTTTGTCCTGACACTGTCATTTACTTTCTACACAGTGAAGTTCACTGCATGTCTGGACACATAGATCTGCAACAGGTCCCATTACATGAGTAAGTTAGGAACCCAGTAGATTCATGTACAGAATTACTCTGGATGAAGGCTGCTATAACATGCATTTTCAACACATGCTGTAATTCTTTAAGGCTACATTTTAGCATTGAGCATGTTTCTGTGTGTGAGCAAAGTAGGTGGGGGTGGTGGCACCAATATGCAGCATCTTGCAAGGCTTAGAAATACAGAGAACTATAAACAAAGAGACTCTGTTGATCAGGCATACTGCATAACTTTTTTGTTTGGACAAGTTGTAAGAAAGTGCAATGCTCCAGTATCTTTACATCTTTTTTTAACACTAGATATCATTTACTTTAGATTTTACGGTACATGACCAATTAAACATATGCAGGATTAACAGGGTAAAATATTACAAACATATTCAGAAATGTATATGTATACTAAGGACTTTTTTCTGTCAGAATGTGTAAAACAATGTAGAGGAAATAAATAAACCAATATTTTTGTTTCACAATTTCTCCGCCCATTCATTTAAAAAAAAATTCTATTCTTTTCACTATGTGTGCCAGCAATTTCTCATCGCACATCATGTAAGATACAGAGATAAAGCATACACAGATAATGTATACAGTACATTAGACTAGCTGACAGTCTCATTGCCAGGAGTGGGCGATTGGACATGAGAACCTGACAACACTGCTTTAAAACAAATTTGTAGATGCCACTTTCCCCCTACTCCAGTTACTTCTGATCCAACTGCACACATCCAGCTCAGTCCACTCATTACAGAGGAACACTGCATTGAGTCCTATAAGCATACCTCTCAACTGTACCACATTATGTGGAATGTTCCTCATTTTGCGTCACAAAAGCTCCCTGTTCCACATTGTGAGGTCTTGTCCCACATTGAGTATTAACTTTTAAAGCAAAAATGTATAGTAAATGATGCAAACATTATATTATTCAGACTTAATATTATTATTATTAAATATTTTATTATTATAACAGACTTTCTGAACATAAATGCAAACATTTTAACAGTGTTCTGAGCTTCCTAGGTAAAGATTTGATTAAGTGTTCCACATTTTGCTCATTTGTTCCACATATTAAAAGGCAGTGTTCCACATTTGGGGGACAAAAGATTGAGAGGTATGCCTATAAGTATGATCTTCGAATACACAATTGAGAGGGAAATGTGTTCCCCTCAGTAAAGCTGTATTATTTAGAAACATAGAAACATAGAATTTGACAGCAGATAAGGACCGTTTGGCCCACCCAGTCTGCCCATTTCTCTACCTGATGGATAAGCTGCAGATCCTAGGTAACCAGCAGCCTACTTCTTCCTACCCCCACCCCCTAGAATTGCCTTATGACTGTCCCATGCATGCTTGAATTCCACCACTGTTTTTGACTCCACAACCTCCTCTGGAAGGCTGTTCCATACATCCACAACCCTCTCTGTGAAAAAATACATCTTTAAATTACCTCTGAGCCGCCCCCCTTCTATCTTCAAATTGTGCCCCCTTGTTCTTGCACACCTCTTTTTTTGAAAGATGCTACCCTCTTGGACTTTGTTGATTCCCTTGAGGTACTTGAAAGTTTCTATCATGTCCCCCTCTCCCTCCTTTCCTCGAGGCTATACATATTAAGCTCCTTAAGTCTCTCTTCATATGTCTTCCGGTGCAGACCCTGCACCACTTTAGTTGCCCTCCTCTGGACAGCTTCCATCCTGTCTATGTCTTTGCGGAGATTGGGTCTCCAGAACTGCATGCAGTACTCCAGATGTGGTCTCACCAGCTGTCTGTACAGAGGGATAATAACTTCTTGTTTTCTACTGGTGATGCCTCTCCCTATGCATCCCAGTATCCCCAAGCCCGCCTTGCTGCCTCTCACATTGCTTGCCCACCTTTAGGTCATCTGATATGACTACCCCAGGTCCCTTTCCATTTTGTTGTTGTTAGTATCTCATCCCCATTGTGTACTCTTCCCCTGGGTTTTTGTTTCCCAGGTGCATTACCTTGCACTTCTTAGCATTGAATCTAAGCTGCCATTCATTTGACCATTCCTCTAACCTTGCCAAGTCCCTTCTCATCCTTTCAACCCACCTTGTGCATCAACTCTGTTGCAGATCTTTGTGTCATCTGCAAAGAGACATACTTTTCCTTCCAGTCCCTCTGCAATGTACACTATAAAGACATTGAAGAGGACGGATCTAATACTGAACCCTCGCGGTACCCACTGCTAACCCCCTTTTTCAGAGTGGACTCCATTTACTATTACTCTGTGTCCTATTCTCCAGCCAATTCTTTACCCAGGCTGTCATCTTGGGACCCACTCCCAGGCTGGCTAACTTGTATATTAATCTTTTGTGTGGGACTGTGTCAAATGCCTTGCTAAAGTCTAGGTAAGCCATGTCACAGCTCCTCCCTGATCAACTACTTTGGTCACCCAGTCAAAGAAATATTTCAGATTTGTCTGCATGACCTTCCGGCTGTGAACATGCTGCCTTGGGTCCTGTGCCCTCTGGCCTCTAGATATGCAACAATTCTTTCCTTCAGAAGTGATTCCATCATTTTCCCTACCACTGAGGTTAAACTAACAGGTCTGTAGTTTCCTGCTTCTGCCTTGCTCCCACTTTTGTGAAGGGGAATCACATCTGCCCTCCTCTAGTCCTCAGGTACCACCCCATCCTCCCATGATTTGTTAAAGAGGGTAGTCAGTGGTGTCACTAGTTCTATCCTTAGTTCTTTTAGAATTCTGGGATGAATCCCATCAGGCCCCATTGGTTTGTCCACCTACAGATTTAAAAGCTCTTTCAGAACTCTTTCTTCTGTAAATGGGCTGGTATCAACTTCTGTATCCAGAGTGTTTCTACTGTTTGTTTTAGGTACCTCCTCTTCTTCCTTTGTAAATACTGAGCAAAAATATTTGTTTAGTATCTCTGTCTTTTCACAGTCACCCTCTGCCCACCCTCCCTCCCCTTTATTAAGCCTCACTATCCCTCCCTTGGTCTTCCTTCGCTCCCTGATGTACCTATAAAAGGTTTTATCCCCTTCTTAACTGAGTTGGCTATCTTTTCCTCGGTTTGGGCCTTTGCTGTTCTGACTGCCTTTCCAGCTTCCTTTTGCTTTAACTGACACAGTTCTCTGTCCTGTTCCTTCTGCGATTCCTTGTACTTCCTGAATGCTTTCTTTTTCTCTTGAACCTTCACTGCCACTTCCTTTGAGAACCATAGTGGTTTCTTACCTCATTTCATTTTGTTTATTTGCTTCACACAAAGGCTTGTTACCTCTGTGATGGCAGTTTTTATTATTCCCCATTGTTCTTCTACCCCTCCTTCCTGCCCATTTGCTAGTGCATTCCTTAGGCACTCACCCATTTTGGCAAAGTCCGCCCTCCTAAAATCCAGTACCTTTGTCTTTGTATGGCTTGACTCTATTGCTGTGTTTATTGTGAACCATACTGTTTGATGGTCACTAGTTTCCCAGATGGCTACCACTTCTACATCTGTGATCCTCTCTTCATCTCCATTTGAGAGAACCAGGTCTAAGATTGCTCCCTCTCGAGTGGGCTCAATACTAGTTGTCAAGGCATGCCCCTGTAGGGCATCTAGAATAACTGCACTCTTAGAAGTGGCTGCTGCAACTGCACTCCAGTTAACATCTGCATATTCAGATCACCATCAGCAATATCTCCCCTTTATCTGCCATTCTAAGTATACTTTCTATCATTTCCTTGTCCATTTCCTCCCCCTGAGAGGGGGGTCTGTATACAACCCCTGTGCGGATTGTGGTGCCATTGCCTGCCTCCAAATTGACCCACAGTGCTTCTTCTCCTCCCTGTTTACCCTTTTGTTCTGTTGCTTTGATTTCTTCTCTTATGTAGAGAGACAAATATTAAAACGCCGCAACTCTAGGAGAAATAAAAGACACTAAAACCACTAGCTCTTGAAACTGTGGAAAATCATTCCACAGAACTGACCACTGACAGTGATCAGGTCTGCGGAATTGCTTTCTGTAGTTTAATACAACAATCCACAATTCATACTAACTCATTGATTCCACTGTTCTAAGTCAGAATTTCCATAAAAGTTGCCAAAGTACATTCTGAAATTTAGTAAAAGCGAAATTCCAACTTTCACCAATATTTCACCAGCAGAAGTTTCATTTTACACGGCTCTAGTTTGCATTCTTCTTAATGTCATCATATACAGCACCAAATGAATCCATATAGACTGTGGTGTGGCATTGTACACATTTTAAAGTTATGCAGTTATGGAGTAATTTGTAGAGTTCATTAATAGTTACAGAAGTGATTTTAGAATACTGTAATATTTAGAGATTTTAGAGTACAGTAATAACTATAGAGTTATTGTGGTTCAAAAGTGAACTTTATTGCATTGGCATAATAAACTGGTGCCCTTTCATGAGTTGTGTCTCTTGCCTCTTCATACTTGTGAAAACTTCCATCATGTAGTCAGATAGTGTAAAAACCACCGTACCCACAAACTGACCAAGACAGCACACCTTAATCAAGGCCCTGACAAGTTGGCAAATGTCATTCGACTCATAAAGTTCGGCATACTTCATCTGGCATAGTTAGAGTCCAGATTAGTTTAGGTTCACAAATGATCTTGCCACACTTGAAAACAATTCTCCACCTGCTAACAATTTCTCTTCACCACAAGGTGAATATCATAATGAAGGAGAGGTACTATTGCTTCCACTGCCTAAGAACATATACATTTGAACTCCTTATGTTTGCCTGGGTGCATGTGTAAAGCAACCATCTTGGAAGTGCTCCAGGCAGAGCATTGGCTGGGGAGATGTATCTTCTAAGCAGGCAATGCAGCCAAACTACAAGAGGTGTAACCTGTTCACATTCAGTCCTGGCAAGACTGCTGATGCTTCTTGATGGCTGTAAGCTTGTCACATATGAAAGCATGAAGCTGCACCTATCACAGTACAGCTTTATCCTTTCATTATGCCTTTCATCCTGGTAGCACACCTGTGGCCCCCCATCTTCCCTCCTAGCAAATGGGGAGCAACTGCCTCTCATCTTCCACTGTTGTGCCCCATACTGAGAAGCAATCAATCCCTCCCACTGCTGCCATTGATTCCTTCCCACCTCCCAATTATGGCCCTGGTACCCCATCCTGAAACAATAAAAACCTGGCCCACTGCTTCCATTGATACCACCCACCTCCCGATTGTGTCCATGGTTGCCCTGTCCCAAAAATAATTCCACATTCTGATGCTGTTGATTCCCACCCACCTCTCAATTATATTCCTGATACCCCATCCTGAAACAATAAAATCCCTGCCCACTGCATCCATTGATTCCTGCCCACTTTCCAATTGTGCCCCTGGTGCTCTGTCCAAACAATCCCAACTACTGCTGCCATTGATTCCCACCACATCCTGATTGTATCCCCAGAACCCCATTCCAAAACAACAACAAACAAACCCACCTGCTGCTGCAGTTGATTCCCACCCACCTCCCTATCCTGCCTCAAGAACTCCATCATGCTGTGCTAGTTAACCCTGCCTCCTTACATGGTGCACTGCTACATTCCAGTGGTACATGGATGTAAATTTGTCCCCTCACACTTGCTTTTGTGATGTGTACCTGGATGATGTTGTGGTTTACAGTCCAGTCTGGAAAAGCCACTTGGAAAACCTTTGAGCAGTTTTCCAAGATATCAAAAATGCAGATCTGGTCATTAATCATACCAAATGTGCACTGAGTATGCAGGAAACCAAATATTGGGATATGTTTTGGGAAATGAGAAAGCAAAGTCAGAGATTTCCAATATAGAAGCTGTAGCTAACAGTTTTATCCCTAAAACAAAGAAACATGTTAGGTCATTTTTAGGGTTAGTGGGTTACTATCGGAGTTGTTCCCAGCTTTGCCAAGTTAGCTACTCCCCTCACTGAACTCATGAAGAAAATGGTTCCTAAATAATTTGAAATGGTCCCCAGAGTGTGATGAAGCTTTTTGGGCCATCAAGGCTGCATTATGTTCAACCTTTGTTTTACGAAGCCCAGACTTTGAGAAACAATTTTTGTTACAGATAGATGCATCAGAGACTGGCCCAGGTGTGGTCTTGTGTCAAAATATAGATGAGACAGAACACCCCATTCTATAGATCAGTAGGAAGTTGCACAACAGAGAGAAAAGGTGCTCCACCATTGAAAAGGAATGCCTTGTGGCAAAGTGGGCCATGGAGTCCCTTAAGTTTTATTTGCTAAGAACTGACTTTGTACTTCTAAACCATCATAATCCTCTCTGTTGGCTTAACCAAATGAAGGATGACAATTCCAGAATCACAAGGTGGTACCTGGCACTACAGCCGTTTAAATTCAAGGTGATACACAAATCCGTTAAAGAGAATGTCAGCAATGATTTACTGTCAAGATATTGATCAGGAACTGAAAATTCAGCACATACCGATTCTGTTGATTCCCACCCACCTCTCAAATATATTCCTGATACCCCATACTGAACAACAAAATCCCTGTCCTCTGCTTTCATTGATTCATGACAACCTCCCAATTGTGCCCCTGGTGCACTGCTGCCATTTATATCCACCATATCCCAATAGTGTCCACAGTACCCCACTCCAAAACAACAACAAACCCACCTGCTGCTGCAGTTGATTCCCAACCACTTCCCTATTCTGCCTCAAGAACCCCATCATGCTGTAGTAGTTAACCCCCTCCTTCTTGCTCCCTTTGCTGATTTTCTGCCCTTCATTCTCATCCCTGCCACCCCTCAATGGAATGTGACACCAGGGTGCCCACCCTTGGTGTTGCCAACCTGAAAAGAAGAAAACAAACAGTCCCGAGTTGTCTGTCTTCCTTCCCCTCTGACCATCTGGACCCATCACCTTAACCCCCTACCAGCACCCACTACCCCACACCCTCCAACACCCCTTACTTACCTGTTCAGTCCACCACTGAGATGAACGGCATGGCCTGCTGCTTCCAACACCAAATAAGAACTGAGAAGAAGAAAGTAAGTTAGATTACTGGCTTTGACTTTGTCATTTGTTAACATTTTTACACCAAATTTCAAAATAGCCATTTTGGGATCCAACTCATGAACAAGGTAGGCAAAATCTTTCAAATCATCCCTGAAATAAGACTTTTGATCACACATTTTCAACATAGCTCTCTTGTACAGCACCTAATGAATATGACAGGTGTAATCTTTCAAATCCCCTCCAAAACATGTTTTCACAGTCACAAATGTGTGGTCAAAATGTCAAAAAAAAAAAAAAAAAGGAAGTGATAAGGAAATGTTGAATTTTTTTTCAACAATTTACTTATAACTTTGATTGTGTTTTTTTAGATTTTGGGCTGAAGTGTGCAACATAGCCATTTTGCTACCCCACTTGATGAACATGGCAGCATTTATTTTGTAAATTGTCTCTGATACAAGTTTTCACAGTCACTTTGAGAAATCAACTTTTGAACAGGATTTAGAAAAGTCCATCTGTCTTGATCATAATGTGCAGTCAGAAAAAGACAATGTTGAAATGTTGGGGTCAAAATGTCAAAAAAAAGTTATGAGGAAACTAATTATTTCAACATTTATTCATAACTTTGTGATATGTACAAGATTTTGGTGCTAAATATGCAACGTAGCCCTTTTGTTACCCCTCTTGATGAACATGACGGGTTTAGTTCTCAAACTTTTGGGAATTCCACAAGCCTCTTGTGCACTGAACAGATGGCACCCAGAGCTTAAGGCATTCCCAAGCTGGTAATCAGGATTCTTGATCCCGTACACCACATGCAGCCAGTTAGACCAGCTTTTTGCTGATCTAACATCCCTTAGAGAAATAATTACATGAAATGTTGTCATGCTGCACACATAAAACTACCCAAGTGACATGTGTGCTGCAAGTATGATTTAAATGTTCAATTGGAACCAATTGCAAGCTTATGGAATGTGTGCAGCAAGCAAGTGCGGAAAGCATAATTTTTATGTTAAATTGGAAAAGACTGCATGCATGTGGCATGCATGCAAAAAGCAAGTGGTCACTGATAACTGCACATGTAAACATTAAGTGACTTGCTCAGGATCACCATACACAAGTGGGAGTTGATGAGATTCAAACACAGGTCTTCATGCCTCCAAGTCTCCTGGCTTGTAGTTCAGTGTCTTTAACCACTAAGCCATACTGTCTGCACACATATGGCTCACTTGCACTTCAGTACATATCTGAATACATCTGCATGCATGTGGCATGCTTGTAGCCACTGTTATATTTTTCAGTTTTCTTTTCTTCCTCATTTCAGTTTCATAGTTGCACTGTAGCACATACACCAATGGAAACACATGTGTCCATTGGTCAGAGTGCTGGGGTGTACCCCCTTGAAATGAATGGAGTTATTTTTTATTACTATTTTATACGTTATGATGGTGAGTTAGAGAATAATGAAGGCCACTGTTCTAGTAACAAGGCCTTGTTAGTCAAGCAGTAGCCTTCATTAATCTCCTACTCTCCATCAATAATGTATAAAATAGTAATAAAAAAAATGCCCCCATTCATTTCAATGGTGCATACCCCTGCAGTCTCCTTTGCCCTTTGTCATAATGTGCCTAACAGTGGGGATGTGGAGGTCAGCTTCATTGTGGGACGGGGGCATATGCCTCACTATAGTGGGGCTCCAATAGTCTGTGCATACCATAGCACTAAACTCTCTGTGAATGCAAGGGACAGCTCTAGAATGTCTGTAACATCTCTAATAGGTAAAACATTTTTGTTTTTACTGAAAAGGGATTTGCAAATCAGGAAAAATTCTAATGTATAAGATTAATCTGTATATACCCCAGAGCAGTGCTTCAGATTTGGGCTTAAATCCACCCAGTTACTAACCAAGTTTTTTTTCTGGCTGAAGTTCTGCCCCCCCAAAATAGAACTATGACCCAAGTTTCTCCCTGATTCCATTTCATTCAGTACTCATCCCCTATGGGTCATGAAGCCACCCAAAGGTGAAGAAATGTGAAAAACCCATTAATATTTCAGTCCTTCCTCCTTCCTCAATCCTACTGTAAAAAAATTATTTACTTTTACTTACTTGGCCATATGGCCAAAACCTGCTGCCTGGCACAGTGTGCCACCAGCCCAGTTTTCAGTTCACTCACCTCTTTCTTTCCATCAGAAGCTGGATGCTAGAACCGACCATCACAGGTCCCCAGTGTAATCAGCGACTAAGTCACCTCACCAACTGAACCCACCCAACCTGGGTTGCTTGCTTCTTGTTTGGCTGCTGCCATGGCTGCTGCTGCACTGCACTGATCATGGCTTATGAAGGCCACCCACACCACTATCACCACTGCTGATAAGCCTAGATTGCTGCTGTGGGGGTCTGTACTGTTTTTGTTTGCAAGGCAAGCCTAGTAGAGTAAGTAGGTAGCCTAGTCTAGAGTTACCTTCTAGCTCACCCTCTTCCTTTTTAGCCACCTGGAAAGACCGAGACTCACTAAGAGTAAATCAACAATAATATGCTGCCACAACACTACTGTTGAGAGTTCAGTGTTCACTAACTCCTCCAAGCTGTAGTGTGCAGTCTGTCTACTCTGTGGCAGGAAAGAGTGTTACACTTGCAAGACTTGTGCTCTTTCTTGGCTGGAGCTCATTGACATCACATGTGATGGTGCCATTGCTAATACAGTAGGTGGAGTGAGTGGATGACATAATACAGACACAGTCGAATCTGGAAAGTACCTGCAGTGTGACCACACACAGGCCAGGTGGACACTTGTGCAAAAGATTAAATCCAAATTTAATGCCATTATTGCCACACCATAAGAACAACCTAGGCACAAATACGTGGGGGGGGGGCAATTGCCTTCCTGTGCCCTACCTAAATGGCACCCTGCTTAATGGTGGTTATTCATTCTCAGGTGCTCATGCAATGGTTTCCATTGTGTTCTGAAGCATTGTATCTCTATGTTTCGTGACGTATCCTAATCATATGGGTTAGTGTCCCTCATTGTCCTTCATTTTGAGTGTCCATGTCCCTCATTTCAGTGACAAAATGTGAGATATGTTGCATGCTTCCAAGACCCTACTCAGCACAAAGAGTGCTGAGCATGGTCATAGAGTATGTGCTCAATACAGAATGACAAAAGGAAAGTAAGTGAGCTGAAACAGTCATGGAGAAACACATTTGTAGCACTAAATATGCATAAGGGATTTGCATGGTTCAAAACAAAAAAGATAGGCTTCACAACACAGAGGCCCTTCTTCATAAATCTGGAATGGGGGATGTTGACTGTATATCCTAGGTATTTAACACAGTAAGCAAACAATACTTTACAAATTAATGGCAATTTAAAGACAAAAATCAAAAGCCATTAAACAACTTGTCAAAGGTTCAGAATTAATGAGTTTACCTATTCTTTATGGGAATTCAAATAAAAATGTATTTTAATGGCCCTAATTGCTAGCAGTAGTATAAGAAATAGAAACTGATGTGTTTTTTTAGATGAGATTTGCACCAGCTTAGCTGCTGCACACTTGGCAAGTGTGCAGCATGTGAAACTGATGTGATGTTTAAATGATGTTCACACCAGCTTAACTGCTGCACTCACGTCAAGCATGCAACACATGAACCTGATGTAATTTTTAGAAGATGTTCACAGCAGCTTACCTGTTGTGCACATGTCAAGTTTGTAGCATGCGATTCTGATTTGCTTTTTAGACCTGGTTCGCTTAGGTTCACTTTGTGTATGCGAACCACATGTAAACATTGCACAATTAAGTATGTGGGATACATTCTGCGTGAACACAGCACACCTATATTTCTGTAAAAGATTTAATCAATTGGGGACCTTTTTAAGGGGTTTGTGCCACATATTTGGTGCAAGTTGCCATAAAGAGGGTGAAGTGTTGCAAATGCATGCAGTCTACGAGAATCGTGTGCAAGGTGCATCATACTGTTAGGCGCAGCACCAGGGTTGATGCAGGCTTGACATAAGTCTTGTGTCCACTTTTGAGAATTGAGCTTGACATGATTTATTTTGTAAAGCCCTTCTGATACAAGTTTTCACAGTCACTTTGCAAAATCACCTATCGGGCGGGATTTAAAAAGTTCCACTTCTCTTGATTGTAAGGTATGATCATAAAAGGACTATGTTGAAAATTTGGGGTCACAATATTAACATCCAAATAATGAAGTTATGAAGAAACACTGACTCTTGCCAATGTGTACTCATAACATTATTTTTGCACATTTTGACCCCAGATTTTCAACATAGCCCTTATGTTGCCCCACCTCGTAAACATGACAGGTGTTATTTTTCAAACCCGTCTGTACCATGTTTTCGCAGTAACTCTGCAAATCATCTTTCATATAGGACTTAAAACATCCTACCTGTCTAGACTATAATGTGAGGTCATGAAAAGACAATTTTGGAAATTTGGGGTCAACATGTCGGAGCCCACTGACAATAAGATATTGCCTCTCAGGTGGCTTTTCCTGAGTAAATACATTGTAAAAATTGGTACAATCTGGGCCACCACTGAAAACAAGATATTGCATTTCCATTGTGCTATCCTAAGCAAATACTGTGCAAAAATATATACAATCATGACCCTACTGAAAATGAGATATTGCATCTCAGCTGGCCGACCCTTGGAAAATACATTTTAAGAATGGATGAAAACAGGACCGTTAGGATGGTGTGGTAGCACAGCTGTTCTGCATCCACTTGCTATGCAACAACATACATTTGGGAATGAGCATGACCCATTGGGGTTTGGCTAGGGTAAGAATGACTGAGCATCTCAGACAAATATTTGAGTAATGTGTGTTTTGCTTTTCTGTCGCATGCTCCACAATGGATATATCAAAAAACCAAAAGGTGTGAGAAACTACTCCAGAACTACTCAATGTTTTACCACTAAGAATTTATTATGTGATAAAATCAATCACTAACATTATAAGAACTTATCCTGGTGCATTGAGAGTGAACCTCTTCCTCAAGGGGCATGACCAGTAGCCCTATGGCTCAGTTTAAAGAGTAAGTCATAATGACAGTGTAAATTCTGCCTCCATTAAATTATCTTTACAAAAGGGGGCTTATAAAAATGAATTCATTAAAAATTCATATGGCTATAAATGGACACAATGGACCTGTGGACAGCCTAGCCTAGTGAGCACAAGGATCATACATTTCACTCACAGAGTATGTGATGAATATATATATATATATATATATATATATATATATATATATATATATTTGTTAATTCAATACAAATATGAAGTAATATTAAACAATATTAAAAAATTCTAAAAAAGGGGACATATATAGGGCACTGCAGCTATTGAGATCTGGGTCTGTCCCCAGATAATACTTAACGCATATCATGTGACATAAATACTAATGACTGTTTTTCAAGAAATAAATAAAAATAAATAACAGCAAGAAGTGGCTAATGGGCTTTCTATACCCTGTACTGATCACATTTTTCCTTGCAGAATCTGCTAGAGTAATATCTAAGAAATAAATCTCTTTGCTGTGTGTTTCATGTGTAAAGTGTAATCCTAACTCATTTGCATTCATATATTGCATAAATCTTTTTGGTTCAGACTCTGGGCATCTCTAGACGCACAAGATGCCATCAAAAAATGCATCCACACCACTATGTATTTCTTGAACTCATTCATCAAGGGGTCATGAATAGCATCCCCTCACAAGCCCATGCACAAGTTGGCACAGGAGAGCACCATTGACAACCCCATAGCTGTACCTTGAACCTGCAAATAGAAACCTTTGTCAAACAAAAAATAGTTACTATGCAGTATGAGTTCAAGTGCATCTGTTATGAATAATACTGAAAAGTCTATTTTATCCTAGATTGATGGAGTTTCTTTCCACCTCTCCCATTTATGAACACGCCGTGTTTCCTTTTTTCATTTAAAAAACCCACAACTCCCACACTCTGCCACATCCAGCCACTCTCCCCACATCCCTACCCCCTGTAAACCACCACCACCCCATACACCTTCCATGTGCACATGTCCTATCAGTAGTAGTGTCCTTTTCTCTTTTTTCTATCCTACCAGACCATGTTCTCATCATATAGCTCCTTCGTTCTTCTTGTTTTCTCACCCTTTTTCCCTACTCTGTCTTCCTGTGTTCAGATGGTTACATCTTGTCTGTTTCCTGTTTCCTCCTTATCCAGAAGTTCATGGCCTGTAATGTATTCCAGTAATTACAGTTCACTTCTTGCTGTTATTTCCTTTCAGCTGCTGTCATTAGTAATTATTTCACATGACATACACTTATATTATCTGGGGCCAGACATATACCTCAATAGCTGGAATGCCCTGCATATGTCAGTTTTTTAGGGTTGATTAATATTGTTCAATATCACTTCTTATTTCTATTGGTATGTCAACAATTTTCTTTTATATATTCATTACATACCCTATGATTGGAATGTATGATCCTTGTGCTCACCAGGCTAGGCTACCCGCAGGTCCATTGCATCCATTTATAGGCGTATGAATTTCTAATTAATCCTTTTTTACCCCCCCTTTTTTACCTAGACCCCTTTTGCAAAGGTAATTTAATGGACACAGGATTTATACTTCATATGAGTTACTATATAAGCTGAGTCATAGGGCTGTTGGCCACACCCCTGAGGAAGAGGTTCACCTTTGAAGAGACAGGGTAGGTGCTTGTAATGATCGTGATTGATTTTGCGATGTATGTAATAAATTCTTAGTGTCAAAACACTGAGTGATCTTGGAGTGTTTTCTCCCTCTTTTTTTTCAGTGTCACTATGACTGTTCTCATTCATTGGGGAGAGGAGGCTGTTCCCACTGAGTGACTGCTGACTGGAGGAGACCAGTTGGTAGCACAGTCAGAAGCATCAGAAGGGGAGGATTGCCACTGGACACCAGTCACGCATGCATGCATCCCCAAATGTGCATGACTGACTCATTGCAAGTCACTTCCCCAGGAAAGAATATCTGGTAACAATAGGAAAATGCCAGCAGACCAAGCCTGCACCTGCCAGGTGCTTGCTCCACCAACATGGCTGACCACCCACCATTGTGGTCCTCAGTAAGTTGTGGATAACCTGTAAGTGTGCGAGAAGGTAATTGACAGGACTGGGGACATGCTCCCACTGACACCGGAATGAGAAACAGGTTTGTGGAACATAAAAAAGCAGGATCCCACAGAAAACAATATAGTGCATCTTAGTTGTGCTATCATACTAAGGTTCATACTAAAAGTTTTGGAACAGAGAAGGTGGTTATCCCATATGTGGTCCCTCTTATTAACCATATTAGATCAGTTCATGTTCCTCAACTTCCTTAAGTATGTATTTGTCAAGTTTGGATTTGAATTCCAGCTTATCCTTACTAATAATTATATCAATTGGTAATTTATTCTAAGGGCTTATGATGCACTGTACAAAGAAGCCCCTCCTCCTATCATGGGTAAATGCAGTGAAAAAAATGTGTAGAAGCAGGACCCCACTGGAAATGAGATGCTGCTGCTGCTCTAACTTGTTACAGATGCAAGCAAATATGTTTGGCATTTACAGTTGCTTGTTTTTATTTTGTTGTGAGTGAGTTAAAGAGGTAAAGTAATTTAAGTGCTGATACAAAAGAACAAGAGGAGGAGGAGTAACTTTTAAAACTCACACGCATAACAGGCTTAGCATCTATTATACAGTAGCAAGAACATTTTTAGGACTGTGATTGGTCAGAGAGACCTAAAGACAGTGATTCTATTCTCAGCACAACATCACTGTATCTAGTCCAGGCTCTCACATGACCTCATCATAAGATATCATCATGGATATTAGTTCAGGCACATAAATATTCTCTGACAGTTTGCCCAATTTACTGTAGTACAATAAATCATACAAAAATCATAACTACCCATAGCAGCTCAGACCACAATGTAACTCATTAAAATCAGCATACCAACTGCCCACAATGCAAACCACAACTTCTTACATAAATCACCATTCCATGTGGCTTCTCAGTCTCACTGTAAGAGATGCACGTGTTCGGTCACACATTCAAGTGAAGCAATCAATCAATCAAAATCTTTATTTATCCAGGCGGTCATCATTGAGCAATGCTCATTTGCAAGATGGACCAGGGTGGAGCATAGTCACATATTTATACAAGGCAACACAACTATTTGCAGTAAGATACAAATAAGTACAAATATAATACAAGGCATAAAAATAAAATAACGCATAAGTTCATACAAGCTTGGAATAGTACAGCAAGATACAAGGTGTAAAACAACATGTATATACACATAATAACTAAAAGCAGCAAAGAGCAGGGTTAACTAATATAGTGGATTGGAAAACACTAGGGTAGTAGAGGGGGTCAAAGAAAGGGGAGGGTGGAGAGGTACTAGGAGGGTGTCAAGAAAAGAACCTGGTAGGGGAAGGTTGGTGTGCTGGGGTAGAGGAAGGGAATAAAGTGGAAACACTGGATACGTAGGGTATGAAGGGGAAGAGGTGGTGAGGATATCTCAACCAGAGGGTGCGGAGAGCTCCTACCCGACGATGGTAGACTAGAAGTGAAGTTGGGATGTAGTCAGTAAGGCCAAGGGATATGGGTGCAAACTGGGGAAGTAGGACATCTAGAGCATGGAAGGGTGGCAGAACAAAGTGTCAGTGCAAGTCCATGTGGGGAAGGATGCCAGGGCAGACACTGATATAGATCCTGGATGCAGGAAGCAGTTACACGTTTCTTTGATTGTGCGGTAATATAGTGTCTTGAATGCAGTCAGATAGACAAAAGTGCTCAATTTGAGAGTTTTTTGCAGATTGTTCCATAACGTAGGCAGCTCAAAGCTTATGGCTGCTCTGCCAAAGTGAGATTTTGCCTTAGGCAGTTTAAGTGTGATAAATTAGTAGCTTCTTAGCACATAATTCCTTATTACACTTAGGGGTAGACAGCAGGAGATAGCTCTAAAGGTCCAAAGTATGGCATTTCTGTCTTGCCTAAACTTGAGGGTGGTCCACCCCATGGCGACATACTGGGCACAGTGGTGTGTGGCAAAAGGAAGACCCATGATGAACCTCAAGGCTCTATGATAAAGCATGTCCAGGTTTGCCAAGTAGGAGCTGGGACACTGGCTGTAAAGGAAATCCGCATAATCAACTGGCGATAGAAAAGTTGATTAGACCAACCGTAGCTTGGCATCTCTAGTGAGAAATCAGTTGATTCTAAAGAAGAGTCCTAATCTCTGCAGCAGGTTTTTTAGCAAGTCCTCAATGTGTTAGATGAAGGAGAGTCTGTGGTCTATCCATACTCCCAGATACTTGAATTTTGTGACAAATTTCAATTTTTCTCCTAGGATTGTGGTAATCTGGGGAACTGAACCACTGGACACTGGGTTTGCCGTATGGATAAATGAAGAGAAGAGCATCACTTTTGTTTTTTTGGTGTTGAGAAGTAGCTTTTTATGAAGTAGTTGGCTTTGCAGAAGATTGAATTCAGATTGGAGATTGTTGCAGGCAGCCTCAGGCATTGGGCGACTTACATAGAGGACTGTATCATGTGCGAACATATGAATGTTGGCATTTTTAATACAGCAGTCGATATTGTTAATGTAGATTGCGAATAGAAGGGGACCTTATATAGATCTTTGAGGCACCCCTCTTTGGAGAGGTTTAAGAGGAGACAGATCTCCTTTGGCTTTAACTTGCTGAAGGTGCCCTGTAAGATAGTAAACCAGCACAGGGAGGAGGAGTCCATTCCTATTGTTCGTAAGAAGGAAAGGAGCAGGTTGTGGTCAACGGTGTTGAAGGCCTTGCTTAGATCCAGAAAAACAGCACAGATAAAGTTTCTGCAATCAAGATCACACTGCCAGTCATTGGTTACTTTAGCAAGGGCCGTGATAGTGCTATGTTTAGCTCTGAATCCAGACTGCAAAGGATTCAATAAATTCATTGTTTCATGGTAAGATCTCTGCTGTGCATTTACAATTTTCTCCAGGAGTTTGGATAAAACTGGAAGGAGAGAAATTGGCCTATAGCTGTTGAGATCGCTGGGGTTGCCTGATTTGAACAGAGGGATGACTTGCACTGTCTTCCATACAGGTGGCAGAATACCCTGAGACAAAGATAAATTAAATAGGTGGGTAATAGGCATGGCTAGAACATGTTAGGCAATTTTTAAGAAGAATGGATCTAAGGTGTCGGCACCAACACCTTTTCTAGTGTCCAGCTGTAAGAGGAGGTCCTCATCCTCTTTTAATGAAGCAGATTGAAGTGTAAATAACGCGGAGGCAGCAGGGGATTCAGAAAGGTGGTTATCAACCTGGGAGAGTAGCATGCATGCTGGGGAGTTGTTAAATGCCAATCCAGCAGTGCAAAATGGTTGTTAAAAGAATCTAAGATTCCCATCCTCTCACTGATAGTTGAGTTGCCAGAGGTAATTTTGGTTGGAAGGGAGTTTCATGGGGAGTGGCCCAACAGTTCCTTAATAGTGTTCCAGAATTTAATTGGGCTCTTAGCAGCACAGTCAAGTTCGCAGCAGAAAAAAGTAGCCTTTTATTCTCTGGTCATTTTTGTGCATAAGTTTCATATCGTCCTGAACTGACTCCAATCATTAGGAGTGTTCAATCTTTGCCCTTTTTTCCAAAGCTTATCCCTTTCTAAGAGTATAGACCTGATTTCAGGAGAGAACCATTTACAGGTTTTATTCCTTGCACAAACTTTAGTCAGGGGAGCATGATTGTTGAGGGCCCCCGACAGGATGTAATGGAAGATATTGTAAGTAGAATTAATAGTTTTGGTCAGGTAAAAATCCTGCCATCGCATGGAGTGTTTAAGCTCACAAAGGTAAGTGAATACGTCGAAGTTACGACTGGATCTCTTCATGGAGAACTTTGTCATGAGTGGCGATTTGTTGACTGACCTTACTCCAGCAATAAAGCAATGGTCGCTATCATCCGAGAAAAAAGTACCAGCATGGGAAAAAAGATGGGCTTTGCTCACCAAGATCACATCTAGTAGGGTACTTTTACTGGGGTTCGTTATATTAGGGCACGTTGAGTCAACAATAAGTTAAGGCAGCCCATGGGCATCGCAGAAGGATGCAAGACTGATGCAGTGGAGAGCCAGTCAAGGTTAAAGTCCCCTAGGATGATAGTTTCTGGTAGGCCTTGTCTCAACTTGTAACTTAGGTATGACAGGAGCTGTGAACCAATGAACAGAGGCCTATAGCATGCTATTACACAAAGTGTGCTAGTCTGTGTAATCTCCACTTTGAGTATCAGACATTTGAATTCATTAGTGACAAATGATGAGACCATGCAGGAAGCCACAAATTTGTTCTTAACATAGATAACCATCCCTCCTCCTCTAGTTTGTCTGAGAGCTCTGAATAGTGCATAGTTGGGGATGTTTACTTCCCTATCAGGGGTGGCAGGTCTAAGCCAGGATTTGAAAATCACAAGTACATCAGCAGAGGTGTGATTCACCCAAGCTTGGATCAAGGTGAACTTTTTTAACAGGCTGCATACGTTAATATGCAGGAAGCTCATGCCTTTAAGTCTTGCTAGGTCTGCTGGTGACGTGATGGCTTCAGGAGGGCCAGTGTTAAGTTCTACATTGCCTGAGCACAACAATAGGATAAGTAGTATTTTCCTAAGTGTGCCAATTGTAAGCTAAGGTTCCTGGTTTTTACCCGTCTACCAGATTTGTTACCTTTGGAATGTGGAGCATTGCCACTGTGGGTAAAGTGGCCTGCGGTTGCGAAAACTAATACTCTACTGACCCCTTCATGCATTTTCCAGTTAGTCTGCATAGCAGGAGGTGGGCCTTATGGTGGAGGCATGGTACATGTACTGCCATAGTGACTAAGCAAAGTATAAAGCTGCAGATAAGGATGTTTGAGCTCACAAAGGGAAACAAGGGATAGATTACTAGACACAGTACAACACAAGATGGGGTGTAATTCATGCACGGTGACAGCTCAGATGGCTGGTACAGGCCAGCTGGTACCACAACTAGAAGATGCAATAAGAGGAGCCATATAAATCCCCACATGATGGAACCTTGTGTTAAGGTAAAGCCACTCATGTAGCCCAGAGACCAATACAAGCTGCTAAGTTATTACAGCTTAACGGTAGCCTGCAAGAAACTGAGTCTATGGATTAGAGGTCTAAGGTCAAGGCAAGTTTTGTGTTTTATAGAGATTGTTTGCTAGGGGAGGTAAACCCAAGAAGAGTCAGTTTGCTTAGACAAGGAGCAGCCTTGTGAGTTTGAACCCCATCGACTGGAAAGACAAGAAGGAGACAAGGAAATGGATCTCATTGGAGGGGAGTGGTACCAGGGGGCATGGAGTAAAAGTGGGCAAGAAGCTACTGTATTTAATAACAGGTGGAGGTGGGGGAGGGAGGCAGGTAAAAAAGTTGTGACAGTTGCCATACCTTTGTGGGTCAAGAGTCCAAAGCTGCAGTCTCGAGCAACAGCTGAGGTAGCGTCGGCTGCCCCCAGTAGCTGGGTGTCCCACGGCTTTGGTGCAGAGAGCCTGGAGAAGTGTTCCTCAGCTGGGAAAGAGAAGGAGAGCATGGATTAATAACAGGCCTTGGACAAAAGGGCAGACAGAGCAGCAGTGGGTCCAAATTTGCAGCACAAAGGGAATGTGGATTACTTTGCGCCCAAAAGTCTGGGGTCAGTGCAAATGGACAGAGAAAGGGCTGTACACACAGATTTAATTCTAAGAATCTCAAATCTTAACCCTTCTAGTTACAATCTGTAATAGTGGCAAACATTTGATCAACTTTTTCAACAACAAGCACTTTAAAATCAACATTTCAGTAGAGGAAACCAGCTTTTAAACAAGGACCAATCGGAGTTTGGCCTGAGAAGGCACTCGTGAACCCATTGGTTGCAGCAGTTCCCATATCTTTGTGGGCCGAGAATCCGAAACTGCAGTCTTGAGTGGCAGCTGAGGTAGCGCCAGTCGCCTGGTAGCTGGGTTTCCCATGGCTTTGGTGCAGGAGCCTGGAGAAGTGTTCCTCAGCTTTATGGGCCTAGAGTCCGAAGCTGTGGTCTCGAGCAGCAGCTGAGGTAGTGCCAGCCGCCCACAATAGAGTCACATGCAGTATCAATTTCTAATCATAAATGGAATTAAATTATTTAAAATAGCACTGGCTTGCTACCAGCACAGCACTCTTCTCTGTCACCAATAAATGGTGCTGATTTAAGTCAAGCACCTGATGCACTTCTGAAGTGCAGTGGAGAAATACAGAAACAAACCAGCACTGCTCTGACAAACAACTCTCACTTCCAGTGAGTCACTTTTTCAAAAGTAGAGAGCACAACTGCTACTTACTGACCACCGGCTTTTTACTCCTTTGCACATTATCTGATTCTGTACCAGATGCAGTGCAAAAACAATGGATTGTGGTTGGGGGAGAAAGCAAGACAGACATTCAAAGGCAACCCATTAAAGGACAGCACCAGCTAGTGGAGAGAAAGAAAACAGTAACTTATCTTTTTAATATACTTGCACAATCAAAAAACAGCTTATAGACTGTCAAAAAATATCTTTTTTTATATATAACATGAGCCATTGTATAATAGCAATAATGCGCTCCAGGGGTGTGTGTCATGCTGGGATAATGTCACTTCTCTGGTGTTGAACACACACATGCTGCAGGCCCGTGCTTCAACCATTCAAGGTACGACATCATTCCAGCATGACACATGCCCTCTCATGCATTTAAGCAATTATGCATGGCAGGGTGTGTGTTGTGCTGGGATAGCGTCATGCCTGGGGTGGTTGGGCACGAGGCAGCAGGGTGAGTGTGGCCAACCATCCCAGAAGTGACGTTATCCCAGCACAATGCACACTCTGGAGTGCATTATTGCTATTATACAATGGCTTGTTTATATTTTAAAACAAAATTATTTTTTTTTTATCTTTTATAACTGATTTTTACTTTATTCATTGTGGAGGTATATTACAGCAAAAAAGTTTTCCTTTTTTTGGCCAGTAGAGGGCGCTGTTTGTGAGTGGCTTTGTTTCTTCAAATGGACCCTCACCCCCAATACACACACTTCTCTCTTCATATTTCTGGTCTTCACCCCCCCCCGTGTTTTGTTTGTGTTGTGCCTAATAGTTCTTTTTCCCTTTGAGTCTGTCATGCCACATATTTTAATTCTGTCAGCTTCATTGCCTGTCATGGGAGCATGTGAGTTGTACCACACTAAACTCTGAACAGATAAGTGGCCATACCTTGTGAGGGGGAACTAATAAATTCTGCAGCTGGTTTCTTAAGTTAGGGCTGGCATGGAGGAAGCGTGTTAGTTTTTACACAGAAACTACATTTTTATGCCTGTATTTTTCCCAGGAATGGATCTGCCCAGGAATGGAAGTGCCAACTTTGCAAAAACTTTATGGAGTGCAATGTGTTGCACTTCACAGGATCTTCACCAGCAACATTTGAATTTGCTGGATCTTTAGACCATACTTGAGAATTTAACCAAGATATAGATATAGACATAGATATATAGATACAGATACAGATATAGATATAGACAAAGATATAGATATAGACAGAGATATAGATATAGATATAGACAACGATATAGATATAGATATAGATATAGATATAGATATAGATATAGATATAGATATATTATCTTTTGATTAGGCTTCTTACTTGCCAGTTTGCCTCCATAATCCCTGGCCCACCCAGCCCCATCATCCACCATCTCTGGAATTTACCTGGCACCTTTAGTGCTCCACAGCGTAATTAGATAAACCATAGTGTCAGGGACTAATATAGAATTTTTATCATTGACAGATGAGCAAGGCGATGTTTTTTTTCCTATGGCATGCAGACATGTAAGGATTCCTTTAGTAATAAAAACAGTCAATCCAAGCTGAACGATACACACATTGCCAAAATGGCACATCTTAAGAATAAGAAGGTGAGACTGCATATGCACATGGTCCCCATCTCCTAATATTGAAGGTAGAGAAAGTTTCCCAGAAGCATAGGAATTCAGAAGCCTACAGCATTTGGCGCTGATGAAAAAGAGTTCCTAACAAAATGGGAACATGAATTAAACAAGGCATCAAGTGCTTTGATATTGTTGCCAATTAAGAAAACCAGAAAAGATCATGAAAAACTGGTAAAAAAATATATGACTTGGAGAGCACTGAGTTTAATAAAATGAAAAAAATTTGTCAGGCATAAAAAGAAGGTATAAAGGATGATCAGTAAGTTTAAGGAAGATCTGAAATCATGTAAAGAACACATGCTGTTGTGAAGTGCAAGAGACTATAATGAGGGTGCCACATGCAATTGGAATGGGGCACTTAAAAAGGGTAGATAGATTATACCGTAATAAAAGAAATAAAATACAAACAATCTAAAACTTAGAGCTACCTTCAAAAAGCAAGGTAGAAAGCAGAGACCAGGGGGAAGTGAATGGGAACTACAGACAAATAAAAAATAGAGTTGATTTATGTGACTTGGACAAAAAACCAGGAACCCCCACCCCCCGAGGGATGAAAAGAAGAAGCAAATGAGAAGGGTGGAATCAGCATAGGATGAGACAGAACAGGTCTTAGATATCCACAGATATACAGGTCAAGACCTATCAGGTTTCAGAACTGGCAGTAGTAAATATTTCAGATGATATACTCAGAGAACACCAAAAATATGTAAGGAGCATAGGTTGCCATTTGCTCCATATATTCAGCTCAATGTATTAGAACTTAAGGCAGTATATTTACAATTACATGACTGTACTGATCTGTTACCTGTAATTTGTTGTCTCACCCGGGTCGCCCCTGAAAAAGGGACCTCCGGGGCCCAGTGGGCCTACCCGGTCATCAAAATTCAATAAATAAATAAATAAATATTTGATTGTAGGCAAAACATGTCATCACTGTCTTTCTGCATTAATACATGTATGACACAATTTAGATTCATCATAAGTACTGTGTATTTGTATTTCTCTAAGATGTTTTCAAGACTTTTTTATTGCTAATGTTAGAATTATTGACTCAAATCATTAAGGACAGCCACTACTGGCAATTTTTTAAAATTCCTTCCCTTTAGGGTACTTTTTGACTACTGATACTGGATTCATACCATGGATGTGTCAGCTGGTTGCTATCACACATTTCTGATGGTAAACAGTACAGCACCACACCAAAATGTTTCATTTATTAACCTTGGGCATGGCCAGAGAGCAAAGTCATTTTAAAACTTTAAACTCCATCTCTCAGTTCACAAGAGAAATGCAGTAAAAAAAGAATGGATATTTTGGTGTTTTTGCATGAAATACTTTATTACTAAAAACTATAGGAGGAAACTTTTTTCTACTAACAAATACTGCTGCTTTAAAGTAAACATATGCACATTATGTTGAGCTCTACATTTAAAGAATGTTTGGGCTAAGAGTCTAATACTGAGTAACACAGTAAATTATGCCTTAGATATAACTGTGTGCAGCCTCAGTATCTTTTTCTGAGATACTGCCAGTCTGGTTTAGTGCTGGGGGGGGTTCTTCTAATCACTCACTTCAACTCATAGCTGAAGGGACTGGCACAGAGTAGGCACTGTGGGTACATGTAAGATTGTGGGCATTCCTTGAGAGGATAAAAGGCTATATATCTCTCTAAGGCAGACAGCAGGAGGCTAGGGCACAAGTTTAGGGAAGTGGAGGATGAGATCATAAAGGAAGCAAAACAAGGGAGATGCTCCTTATGGGTGACTTTTACCTGCCAGATGTCGACTGGGTTATCCCAGCAGCAGCAAATGCAAGAAATTAGCTGCTTGTAGATGCATTCCAGCAAACATTCATGTTACAGAAGGTTGAGGAGCCTACAAAGTAGGGAGGGAGCCATCCTAGACTTAGTCCTCATGAACAGGGACAGTGTAAGGAAGCTCAGAGTACAGGACCCACTGGGAACCAGCGATCATTAGACCATGTGGTTTAATATTGAATTACTGTAGAAGTGAAAAAGAAGCAGTCACATACATAAGTGCTGGACTTTAAGAGGGCAGATTTTGGCAGGAGGTAGGACCTTTTGTTGGAGGAATTGGAAGGGTTTGGGATAGTAGATGAGAAAGAAGAAAAAGTGGATTAAGAATGGGATATTGGAAGTCACACGTCTGAAAAAGTAGGGAAGACAGGAGGGGTTGAAAACAATTTGGATTCACAAGGGAGGTGGGGGAGGATGTGAGAGAGATAAAGAAGGGCTCCAGAAAACATAGAAATGGCTGGGTAGAGGGGGATAGGGTACTGCTTCTACATAGAACAAGGGAGTCCAACAAGGCTGAGGGGAGGGCAAAGACTGATGCTGATTTGAGAATAGTTGAGGAAATTAAGAAGAGGACAAAACATTATTTTATTCTATATGAAATTCTATTCAAAAGATAGAATAGTCAGACCAAAAAAGGGTGAAGGGTTGAAGGAGGATGATAAAGGGAAAGGTAGAAATACTGAATCAGTTTTTCTGCTAAGTATTTACAGTGAAGGATAAGGCACCATTGTCTGATTGTGTTGTTAAGGCAAGGGTGGAACAGGGGAGGGCATCAAAGAGGACCCAATTTTGGAGGGAAAGGTGGTAATGGATTAAATGACTTAAGGTGGAAAATCAATTGTACTAGATTGGCTGCAACCCTCTAAACTAAATAAAACGGGACGGGTCCTCGCTGCTCCACTGGCTGGGCATTTCAATAGCTCACGAGAGACAGGGGTAGTATTTAGGGACTGTTGAACAACAGATGTAGTTTCCCCACATATGAACAGAAGTGGGGATGAACCTGGGAAGTATAGACTTGTCAGTCTGACATCCATAGTGAGGAATTACTAGAGACATTAATAAAGGGGAGGCTAGTGGGTTTCCTGAGAAGGCAAAGGGACTCTAGGATAGCGGACAACATGGGTTCATGGGATGTAGGCTGTGTCAGATGAAGACAGTTGACTTCTTTGAATGGGTGATGAAGATGGTGGACAACAGTCAGGTGGTGGACATACTAACATTGACTTCAGCAAAGCCTTTTACTCTGTTCTACATGGACAAGTGATCAAAACATTGGATGACCTGGGAATGGAGGAAGATCACATCATGGGTAGGAAATTGGTTAATGACAGAACCCAGAGAGTTGTCCTTAATGGTGAACACTCAGAGGTCAGGGATGTTATCAGTGGTGTGTCACAGAAATTTTTATTGGGTCTGGTTCTCTTCAATATCTTCATGTGTAATACTGGAGTAGGGATCCAGGGGAAGACCTACATCTTTGCGGACAATACAAAGATCTGTGGAAGAGTGATTAGTGAGGAAGGGGTCAGAAAAATGAGGCAGTACCTGGAAAGACTAGAACAGTGGTCAGAGGTATGGCAGTTCCAATTCACTGCAAAGACATGCATGGTAATGCAGATGCAGTAAAAAAAAACATAGAATACAGAATGTGGGTGGGGGTAATAGTGAAACTACAACCAAAGAAAGGGACCTGAGGTAATAATATTGAACAATTTAAAAACATTAGCACAGTGCAACAGAGAAGTGGAAAGGTTGAACTGGATGATGAGATGTATGGGGAATCACTAGCCCAAAAAATGAAGTTGGTTCTAACGCTGTACACATCCCCTGTTTGTCTGCACCTAGAATACCATGTGCAGTTCTGGGACTGACACTTGAAAAAAGACAAGGGAAGGGTGATCTTGGTTCAGGGGAGGATAAACTAAATGATACAGTGACAGCAGGATAAGCCTTGAGTGGCAAGATGAGAGAAGGGGGACATGACAGAGACATTCTGAAAAATCAGTTGGTGGAGGGACAAAACCTTTTACAGGTACATAAGTGAAAAAAGAAAGGCAAAGGGAGGAATAGTGAGACTGAAGGGGGAGGATAGGGACCGTGTGGAGGATGGCAACAGTAAAGCTGACATATTGAACAGGTATTTCTGCTCAGTCTTTACTAAGGAAGAGGAAGGTGATGGGTCTGAAGGGAGTACAAGGGGTGAGAATAATGCAGAAATGGACACGTCCTTTTACATGAGAAAGGGTTCTGAAGGAACTGGAAGTAATAAGAGTTGATAAAGCAATGGGGCCAGATGGGGTGCACCCCAGGGTCCTTAAAGAACTAAGAGAAGTGGTGACTGAACCTCTGGCTATCCTGTTTAGCCGATCACTGGAAACAGGGGAGGTACCCAAAGACTGGAGGACAGCAGATGTAGTCCCCTTATACAAAAGTGGAAACAAAGAGGAAGTGGGTAACTACAGAACAGTCAGCCTCACCTCGGTAGTGGGGAAGATCATGGAAGCACTACTGAAGGAGAGATCGATGGAACATCTGGTTGTCAATGGACTACAGGACCCAAGGCAGTATGGTTTCAACAGGGGGAGGTCATGTCAGACCAACCTCATTGAATTTTTTGACTGGGTGACTAGGGAGGTGGATCAGGGGAGGGCAGTGGACATGGCCTATCTGGACTTCAGCAAGGCCTTTGACACTGTGCCACATAGGACACTATACAAACTGGGGAATATGGGTGTGGGCAGGACAGCGGAGGTGTGGTGGGTAGGTAACTGGCTCAGGTAGCAGGACACAGTGGGTGGTGGTAAATGGCTATTACTCACAGAGGGAAGAGTGACCAGTGGGTACCACAGGGATCAGTGTCTGGGACGACCCTATTCAACATCTTCATCGGTGACATTACGCTTGGACCTGAGAAGCCAGAATTTCACTGTTTGCTGATGACACAAGCTCTGTAACAGAGTAGACACACCAGAGGGTGTAGACAGAATGAGAAGGGACCTGCAGAAACTTGAAGAATGGTCAGGGGTTTGGCAGTTGAAATTCAATGCAAAGAAGTGCAATATAATGCATATGGGACACAAAAACCCTGGCACAATATATCAGTTGGGGGGTGAGGATATAGCATGCACCAAGCAGGAAAGGGATCTTGGGGTCATCATCTCTGATGACCTCAAGGTAGGGAAACAGTGTGACAAGGCAGCAGGTAAAGCAAATAGGATGCTGGGATGCATAGGCAGGGGACTCACCAGCAGGAAAAGGGAGGTCATAATTCCACTATACAAGACACTAGTGAGGCCCCACCTGGAGTACAGTGCACAGTTCTGGAGACCTTACCTATGTAAGGACATAGACAGGGTAGAGAAGGTTCAGAGGAGAGCAACACAGATGGTACATAGATTGCATCACAAGTCCTATGAGGACAGGTTGAAGGAACTGAATATGTACTCCCTGGAGGAGAGGAGGGAGAGAAGGGACATGATAGAAACATACAAGTATCTTAAAGGGAGTAACAGGGTGCAGGAATACATTATTTTTAAGTGAAAAAGATGTTCCAGGACTAGAGGGCATGGGATGAAGTTGGAGGGAGGACGATTCAGGGGAAACGTGAAGAAGAATTTCTTCACAGAATGGGTGGTGGACAAGTGGGACACCCTGCCAGAGGAAGCAGTGGGGGCTGAAACAATCACAGGATTTAAGAATGCATGGAATAGGCATAAAGGAATTCTGAAGGTCAGGGATAAGGGGCAACAGACTTCTAGGAAAACATAAACTGAACTTGCAAGCTCAAATGGGCAGACTGGGTGGGCCATAGGCCCTTATCTGCTGACACTGTCTATGTATCTATGTACAGTATCTATTCAAATACCTCCATGGTATATGAAAAAAGACAGCATATAGTTGGCCTGGTGACAAAGAGAGCAGAGGCATTCATGCTTCACCTGCCATTGCGGTGGTAACTTGGTTTCCGGAATGAACTCAGTCACTTGGGGGTCGGCCACGGGGAGGAGGCTTGAGCATCCCAGTGGAAGCTCTCCTCCTCCTCCTCCTTGGAGGGAGGGTAGACTGCTCCACCACAGTACTGCCACCTAAGTGACCATGGGTGGCAGTATGAGCTAGAGCAGCAGTTCTGTGTAGGGGATGCTCTCTGATAGTAGACACCAGCATGTTCCTCAACATGCACTCATCTGGTCATCATCTCCACAGAGTGCCCATGAGATGGTAAGCAAGAGCATGGGAAAATATCACCAGTGGTAGGATTCCGTCCCACAGAGCCTCGCAGAGCCCACATCCACCTACTGGGCAAAGGGGACCACCAAAATAAGAGCAGCACCAGAAGGGGCTTGGGGAACCCAGACAGCCCTGCTACAGGGGAATCCATGGAGAACTTGGTGGTGACCAGGTAAGTCAAAGATGGCGGGTGACAGGTTTGGGGGAACTGGGAGGTATGCAAGGTGGAATGGGAGAAAAAAAAGAAAGAAGGTAGCAGAGAGTTGTTTGTGGTGAGTGGGAACACAAGTATCGGGGAACATAATGAAGCTGGTGGGTGGGAAATGTAGGAGGGTCATCAGAAAGTAGTTCTTTACAAAACAAGAGCTAGAGTGTTGAACAGACCACCAAAGGAAGTAATCTGCTGAAATTAGCAGGGTTTTTTTTTACATAAGAGGGACACACACGTAAGGCTGGTAACTATGGTCACAAAAAAGGAGGGGGTAATGGGAGTGGATTGTCTGTCTTCCTTCCTCTGAAAATTATGTCAATTAGACCTAGGACTAGAACAAAGAGCCCAAGATTCTAGTTGTAATCTGTTCACAACATCCAACTGCAACTGCATGAGAAAGTTAAACACCTCAAAAAAGTGTTTGCCCTCCCTCCCCAGCCGAAGTCAGATTTCTCTAAGTGCAACTAGGACTGGGTGAAATTGAAAGTACAATTTAAAATGTTATCACTGTGAGTGGCAACAGTGGTGCATCTGTTGCAATTTGTCTCAAAAATAAATGTTTCATCTCGTCCACGTATTGGAACTGGCAGTCACTTTTTGGTGAAACCTGGCTTTTTCAACTGACTTTGATACTCCTCTTCGATGAGGCTCCTGGAAATAGTTTCTATACTCCCTGTTTTGAGATTGCAAACTGGGTGAAAATTACCTTCTGCCAGTGAAATGCTGATTTTGCTTTTGTGAAATTTGGTGAAATTTCTTAGAAAATTTTGCAACCTTTCACCAAAATTGCGATTTCAGTTATTTACACATAATTTCAAAGGTAGTAGTTCACATTGCACCATATTTGGGATGTTGCATTTATCACAGTCCGTACAGATGTGTACCAAGCTTCAGATATCTATCTTTAAAGCTAAGTGAGTTAGAAGCTTCCAAACTTTCAGAAATTTAAAAATTTCATTCTGCAATTACGTAAACTGAAGGATTTCAAAAGTATTAGTCCAAAGTGCACTGTATTTGTTATTCTGACGTTACCAAGGCCCATAAAAATGTGTCCTAAGTTTGAGATCTGTATTTGTAAAGGTGACTGAGTTATAAGTCTGCAAACATTTGTACATTTTAAAACTATATTTCACAATTATGTAAACTGCAGAAGTTTTTAAGCCCCCATAAATTTAGAACTAGAGAATGGAATATCACCAATTTTGTTAAGTTCATTGACCCTAAATATTAAGCTTTCAGGTCACCCCCATGGCCCAACAGCAGAGCATCATGCTGCCATGCTGATGGCCCGGGTTTAGAAGCGAGCCTAGGAAGTCACATCGGGAAGCAGGCCATGGCCGAGACAGCTGCCGCTTGATAGTGCATCTCAGTCAGGGAAGGTTGGCACTGGGTTCCAATAACACAAAACCCCCCGTGACTGGGCCAGGGAGCTTTCTCCTGTTAGAGGGAAAGCTGTGACTGTGCGAGGCTGACAGAGGCACTACTTCAACCAGAGGAGAGGGAAGAGGATAAAATGTTGGAGAAAAATGGTAGCCAACTGAATGATGGCTTTGTTCAGCCTGATCAGGGTATTTCCTTGTGAATAGGGTGTATCCCTGAGAGAAGAGCTGCCAACTAGAAGAAACAAAAAAACAATATGAAAAAAAGAGCCTGTGTGTGTCATCTCTCAGATCTAAATGCTGGCTAAGTCATAAGCAGTCAAATATTCTAAAATAAGCAATTAAAGTTGAACTGCATGAGCTTTTTTGGAATTGTAGAATGCTATGATACTTTTGTCGAAACCATGCCAATACATTTTGCCCAGCCATACACTTGAGCTGCCATTGTAGAGGAAGTAATGGCTGGGTAAAGTGTCAGTAAGGTTGCATTCATAGGAGGCTTCATGTTTAAAGTATAGTGATACCAGTGTCAGTTCACTTTCTTGAATGTCAAACCATGAAGAATAGTCAGGGACATCACTGTGCACTACCCTGAATTCTTGCAACATGGCAGATAACCACTGGAGCTCACAGAGTTATTGACTTGTGGAAACACATGAACATGTTTCTGTACAATGCCACTTGATGACTCTTTAGCAATCTTTAGATAACAATATATTTTTTTACTATTTGAAAATAATGGCACCAAGTGACATCCAGTTTGACTAGTTGTGACTAAGGCCATTGTGCCACACATATCTGGATCTCTTTATTCATGAAGGAGCATGAAGCTGGGTGTCACTGTTGCAGGAGTGTTGGATGGATATTGCAGGACCATGATCTTAGAGCAGGCAAGGTGGCTCGGTGGTGATAAAGTGCTTTTTGAATGTTAAATTCTGCAAGTGGAATTCTAGTGGTATTACTTATTATGCATCCATATATTTTTTAGCACATTTTGTCAATTAGTAAATTATGAAGTATCAACAATAAATTTTGAAATACTAAACCACATTTATCCAGCTTAATTAGATTTAAAGACATATTTACTCTGCTATGCATACCAAATCTTGAGTGTATACCTGCAATAGCAGTGGAGCTATAAACATCCACACACTTTGAAAATGTCCATACAATCTAACAAATAAATTGTGAAATTTTGAATGTCTGTAACTTACAATTTACATACCCAATTACCTCTCTGTGTAGCTGTTTCTCTGAATCTTCCAAGAAAATATGCATATAAATGTTCACTTATCTAGCTACAGAACAAGTCACATTAAACTGCTCCTTCAACTCACTGTTTTTTCATTTTTTTAGTTCTACCAATGCAATGACAACTGTAACCATTTTTACTCTCAACTGTTTTTCTACTCTTAAGCAACTCACATGAACTGCACATACAACACTTTTAGAGGTTTCCTCCAGCCCTTTCACAACATTTATGTAATACATATCCAATACATTGGTTGCTCAGTCACTGCATTTGCACTGCACCACTATTCAGTTCATACTGCACAGACATTTCATTTCAGGGCTAATGTGCATGTTTTAAACTGTTTTCATTATTATTAACTGCTCCAGTTTTCTCAGTATAGCCATGCGGAGCTGCAACACAGACTATTTTCTTCACTCCAGAACCTCCCGAATCTCACTGCTTGTCTAAGGTTCAGGCATGTTTCTCCTGTGCCTGATGGTAGTTTCCATGTCTTCAGTTCCAGTTCCGACCCCATAGCAGAGTTCAGGGGCCAGGATCGTGGGACTGTTTGGACAGGGCTCGACTCTTGCCCTGAACTCCTGTCTGCAGACATACTCTACTGTAGTACTGTACAGTACAAACCCAGTCTCGATGCAGTGGCAGACTTTCGGAAGGTGAAGAACTGCTAAGCCAGCAGCTGAGGGAGTCAGACAAAACAAATCTACTGTACTGTATAGTATTTAATTATGTTTCATTAGCACAAATTACTATTTTAAAATGTGCTTTGAAAAATATTGTTGCACTGCTCAGTACCATTATAAGTACAGTACATGCATACAAGTCAGTTTCATGGAGCATTTCACAAAAAATTGAATTGTGATATGAAAAGGTAATTAAAAAATGCATTTTTTTCTGAAATCTCTAATTGGGAGTTTATCTTTTGGGCAGTAGATCTTTCTTAGAAAATGTACTGCAGTTTTCCCAAGGCACTTCTGTAATGTATTCACTGGATTCATTCAAAAACTCTTAGCAACATTTGTGAAATGCATTTTACTATATGTTACAGCTAAATGGAAACTATCAGCAAATCCCAATGAAACATTTCTCAACTCATGAAATAAACATAGCTAAGCCATTAAGAAGCCCATTCAAAAATGTTAAACCAGTGAGTTACAGAAACAGTTTAATGTGACTTGTACTGTACAAAGGTGACTAAGTTTTAAGCATGGACATATTTTCCAAAATGTTCACACAAATAATAAATTGCCAGAATATGAACCTCTGTATCTTCCCTCCCCACATGCAAATGTAATGAACCTAGCACACATTTGGGGCCTCTTTCATACAACATGCTGGCCAAATTGTAGATCTCTATCTGTAATACTGACTGAGTTACGACCACTTAAAAAAATCAGAATATTCCAAAAAATTTCATGAAATGTTATAGAATTTCACAAAAATTCTTCAGAATCAGAATTTGTGAATTTCATCCAGCCTAAGTGGTGATTGTTTTTATTACAGATGTGTGCCAATGTTCTTCGTAAAGTGCTGTCACTAGATGATAATAAAGCCAATATGCCTTTGAAGGTCTAGTTGACATAAAAAATTCCAAGAGATCAAAAACAATAATAGAAGCCAGTATGGTGAATCCCAGGGGTCATAAAACTGGCAGAGTAAAGTAAAAAAAAAAAACTACAAAAAAACAACAACATTGCAACAGACACAGGGAACAAAACACCAGATACCATTAGAGTAACAAAAACCCAATGCACAACATATGTTCTATAATGTTTGCATATAGTATTCATTTAACTAACAGATCTTCTCTAAGGAGACTGTTGTTGAAGGGAATTCAATGCCTGGCTATGAGAGAGGAGGACTGTCTGACACCCCCATCCCAATGGCACAGATGAGAGAACAGCTGTAGTTATTTTACTTTTATAGTCTATTGATTGATAATTTTGTGGGAACTGTAGAAGCTTTAGGGAAAGACAGACTGCAGTTTAAGTGTCACTGTGACATCACTGCTGACACTGAGTGCCAGACAATCAGTGCTCCAGGGCCTGAGTGCAACAGTGCAGGAGTGTCACATCTGACCTGGGGACTTTTGGAGGATTTCTGCAGGTAAGTCCACAGTGCCAAAGGGGGCTCTGCCACTGAAGGTATCAGGTAGGCCTCAGGTATCATAACTGGTAAACCTGTAAAGATACAGTATAACTTTCTAGTTAAGGTACACTTACTTGACAACTTATTTATTTTATTTATAATTTTTGATCAGGAAAGGCACACCAAGCTGTGCTTCCTTGTTGCGAGGTGCATCCTGGGAGTGGGCTACATGAACCTGTTTTATTGATGTGGGAATGTTGGCCATGACAATGGCGAAAATTCCCCTACTCTTTTTCAAATACGTGCCATTGAATATTTTGCTTCCACATGATCCGATTGTGCTTTGACAACTGTGATGTTACCTTATACATGTGGTACTGTACTAAATGCTTATATGAGCGGGGTTGTTTAAATAAATGCTTGTATGGCTGTGGTGTTTAGAGATGTGCAAAGTTGGTAAACTTCATTCTGTGGAATAATTCATGAAGTTTGTCAAATTTGTGAAGTGCCAACTTTGCAAAGTTTTTGGTGGGTGAAGTGGCAGATTTTCAGGATAAGTTGTGCAAATTCACTGGCAAAGTTGCAACATCACCTTAACTTCACCTGAAAAAGTGCAATTTCTCCAGGAAAACTCATTGTCAAGGGGCAAAGTAGTGAAGTTGTCAATTTGTGAAGTTATTCATGAAGGCAAATTTTGCAACTTTGCTGGTGAAGTACAACTTCATAGGATCTCCAGACTGGTGTTTTACTTGCTGAACTACTGAAACAATTGGTGTCTGTAATTAATTACCTATTTAAGGTAAAAGTAAATGGTACAGTACAAATGGTATTGCACTGAAAGCTTGTGTTAAATTAGCATTCATTCCTAACTATAATACGTATCTAGGGTAGGAGTACAAGGCAGCAGCCTAGGAGGGACTGCCAGGTATACTAGGCAAGACAAAAACTGTAACAGAACTCCATATATAAAGTGGGACTTTTGATTCCAGTCAAAAGGTACTGGGAAGCTAGAGAAAATCAAGTTATTAACAACAGTCTAGGAGGTTATCATAGGATCAGTAAGGAGATAAGGTGGGGCGAGGAGGTAGTCAGTTGTGAGGACTGTGGGCACTCTTCTCCAGGGCTACACTCTGGAGTATGGGACACTGCCCCATCTGCTGGACCTTTGCAGAGCTCCATTCTCAGCTGGTAACAGCAAGAGATGACATAACTCAGCTATTGCACCAGCTCAGCTGGGGTCACCCTCCACACCTTCACTCACCCAGAGGCCCACTGGCCTGGGGAATGGAGGGCTGTGGGGAAGAGGATGGAGTAGGGTGGCAGGGGCAGACACAGGGTGGTTGACCAATACAAACCATTCTCACAGCAAATAACTTTGCACCCCAGGAGGAGGCTCAGGTATCTAGTTCCATTAGGGAGGGACTGAGTCAATCAAAGGAAATGAAAAGGATAACCTGGCGGCACCTGGGTGGTGAGCAGAAGGAAGTCAGCAAGGACAATCTTAGTGATCAGGAACTCAATGATTAGGGAAATAGATAAGGGTGGTGGGTGGGCGGAAGAGGAGGGGGTTGGTCAGATGCCTTGCTGGTGCATCAGCCATCCAGGATATAAATAGAATAGGGAACATGGCAGAAAAGGGGGAAGGGATCTGTGGGTACTGGCATACTTCAGTACCAATGATTTCATGAACCTGCCTGTTGAGGCAGTGAAGATGAACTTTAAGAGGCTTGTGGGGACAGACTGAAGGTGCATTCAGCTTTCCTGGCCTTTTCTGGTGTCCTCCCTGTATGGGATAGAGGGAATGGGAACTACAGAGTAAAGAAGGAAGAGGCTGAGGAGTTTAATGGGTGGTTGAAGGGATGGTGTCTGCAGGAGGGGTACCAGTTTGTCAGGGACTGGGGGGGCTTCTGGGACAGGAGGCTCTTCAAGGGTGACAATATTCACCTGATGAGAGAAGAGGCCACTGCTCTTCGGCAGAATGTAACATCTACACTGGACAGTTAAAATGATGGCAGGGGAGATGGGGGTTAGGGAAAAAACTGAGAAGGGAGAGCTGGTGGGGAACTAGAGCTACTGCAGAACAGGGGACAAGTAGCAGCAAGGTAGGTAATGTCAAGGTTAAAGTTTCAAGTGGGATAGGAGAAGAGGTCAATGAGCGCAGGTTGAACAAGCTTATAGTCAGCATGAAAAATAAAAAAGTACTTAAGGAGACTAGGGATGAATAAGGAAAAAGGAACAGGAAAAGGAAAGAGGGGATCAGGAGAAAGATGGAAAGTGGTCTGCCTTAATGCCAGGAATTTGGGAAATAAAATTAGTGAGCTCCAGGCAGTGGTGGCAGAAATTGAGTTGGACCAACTAGCCAGAAATGGGTGGAGAGAGGGCTGTTAGGTGTCTACCTGATGCTTCGGCTAAGAGGAATGGACAGCAGAGCCTAAAGATTGGGAAAACAAAAGAACAAACATCAGAACCATCAGAACAAGCATCTTTTGTAAATAATATCTTCAGTTTTGTTGGAATCCAAATACCAATCTGTTACAAAGGTGATGTTATTATCTTCCCCTATTTTTCTCAGGGACTTAGGTACTACAAGATCTTCTCTATTCCTGTCACTCCCTTTTTTTATAAGCCTTCTTAATCACCTACCTTGAATATCCCCTCTCCTTAAATCTGGTAGACAGCATCCCAGCTTCCTGTTAATATTTCTGTGAAGACATACAATTCCTGTGTAGTATAAAGAATTGCCCATATGGGATGCTGTCCACCAGAGATCTGGGATGGACACTTTCCACTCTCAGCAATGTATTCCCCCGAAATGGGTTTTCTGAAAGGCACCACCTCTACTAAATTACTCGAACTGCTTCTCAGTCTAACAACCAAAATTCAATAGACTCCCAATCACTATGATGTGTACATTTACTGTAAAGGTCAAATTATTAGAGTTCAGCCATTCAGTGAAGGGAGGGGCAGTATCCAAACACCAACCCCAGACACAGAAGATGTAATCGATAAACCAATACCAATACACTATGTGTATGAGGTTGGGTTCAAATCCCTAAACACAATGCCGTCAATCAAAGAAGAGATTGACATTCATGAATATTAATGAGTTGCATTTAGAAAACTTCCTGGTTTATTCAGCACCCCCTCCCCATGAAGCCCTTAGGTAGGCCAATGCACACCGAGGTGCTACCTGTCTGTGGTAAAAAAGGGGGATGCTCTGTTGGTGGGGGACTTAAATCTGCCAGATGTAGACTGGAGCATCCCAGTCATGACATCAGCTAGAAGCAAGGCTGTCCTAGACTCACTGTGGGGGACAGTTCTCAGGCAACTAGTCAAAAAGGCCCTGCAAGTACTCGGTGCTCATGAACAGGGACAGTATTGGAGATTTCAAGGTGGGATGCCACCTGGGGACCAGTGATTACTGTACAGTATGGTTTAACATAAGGATGGCAGCAGAGGCAAACCACACAAGTATGAGGTTCCTGGACTTCTGGGGAACAGATTAAAAAAAATGGGTGAATGCCTTAGAGGCTACCTAATGGGGGATTGCCTGGATGGGGTGGAGGAACAGTGGCTCAAACTAAGGGATGGCATAATGAAGGCAAGAAACCTTTGCACAAAACAAGTGGGCAAAAACAGGAGGAAAAAGAGACCACTATGATTCTCGAGGGAAGTGACTAAAAAGGTAAAAGCTAAAGGGATGGCATTCAGGAGGATCAAGGAGATGCAGAGGAAAGAGGCTGGGGGATATACAATGAGAAGCAGAAGGAAGCAGTGAAGGCAGTAAGGGGTGCAAAGGAGCAAATGAAGAAAAGGAAAGTCAAAGTGGCAGCTAAACTGAACAGGACCTTTTTCAGATACATACACGAAAAGAGGAAGGCAAGGGGAGGGATTGTGAGGTTAAGAAAGGCAGGGAGAGACCGTGCAGAGGAGGATCAGAAAAAACTTGAAGAGATACTTCTGTTAAGTCTTCACAATAGCAGGAGAGAGGGATGGACCACATAGAAGCAGAAGGAACACTGGGGCAAGGAGGTGGTACAAGTCTATTTGCAGTGAAAAGAGTCCTGAAATGACTTTCAAATCTGAAAGTGGATAAGGCTATGGGCCAGAAGAGGTACATGCAAGGGTGCTGAGAGAGCTTGAGGAGGTACTGGCAGCACCCTGACATCCCTATTCAACAACTGAGGACTGGAGGAGGGAAGATATAGTCCAACTTTATGAAAGATGCAGTAAGGAGGAGGCTGGCAGCTATAGGCTGGTCAGTCTTACATCGGTAGTGGGGAACTTAATGGAAACACTTTTGAAAGAAAAGCTAATGGTGTTGAATCCAGCAGGTTGCAAGACCTGAGGCAGCATGGATTCACAGGGGTGTGGTCATGTCAGAAGAACTTGTTAGATTTCTTTAACTGTGTGACCAGGGAACTAAATCAGGGTAGGGCTGTGGACATTGCCTATCTAGACTTCAGCAAGGCCTTTGACACTGTACCACATAGGAGTCTTATAAGGAAGCTAGGCAGTTTGGATGTGGGATCAAAGATGGTAAACTGGGTACAGATCTGGTTGATGGATAGGCAACAGATGGTGCTGGTAAATGTAACTCACTCTAATGAGGGGAAAGTGACCAGAGAGGTACCTTAGGGCTCAGTGCTGTTACCAGTTCTCTTCAATGTCTTCATAAGCAAAACTGCAAAAGAGCTGGAAGGAAAAGTAGATAGGCAGATAGATAGATAGATAGATAGATAGATAGATAGATAGATAGATAGATAGATAGATAATAGTTTTATTTTTATACAGGATAACAAAAGCATGTCATTAGAAAAGAAATCCCTTTTTCACAAGACAGCCCTGTAAGGTGTTACTACATGAAAAATTTAAACTGTATAGATCAAATGTTAATACTTAAAAATACAAATTGCACAATCATGTACTTTTACAGACAGGACATACAATGCTGTGTTTAAAACACCTTAAGTACACCATCAACACTTTACACAAGTATACAGGCAAATATATACTGTAACTTCGTCATTTACTAGGAGGTAGATACTAATCTAAATTACAATTTAACAATTGCACACCACTTGAAACATTGTTTTTAGTACTATATGTATGCATGTTTGCAGATGACACCAAGATCTGCAGTAAGGTAGATAATCTGATGGGGTGGAGAGAATAAGTAGGTACCTGAGAAAACTTGAGGAGTGGTTGAGGGTGTGGAAGCTAGGTTTCAATGCAAGAAGTTGCACAATCATGCACCTAGGGCACAGAAACCCAGGGTGGTGTATAACATAGGGGGAGATGTACTGATGATCACAAAGTAGGAAAGAGACCTTGGGGTTATCATATCTGATGACCTCAATGTGGTGGGGCAGTGTGACAAGTCAGTAAGTAGGGCCAGTGTGATGCTGGAGCACATAGGGAGGGGAATCACTATCGGAAGGAGAGAGGTGGTGTTACAACTGTATTGATCACTGGTGAAATCCCACCTGGAGTACTGTGCCCAGTACTGGAGACCACATCTCAGGAAGGACATAGTCAGGGGAGAGGCTGTCCAGAGGAGGGCAACTGAAATGGCAAAGGGCTTTCATCATGCACCTTGAAGGAACCTAAAAAATAACTCTTTCTCCCACCTTGGCTGCTGGAGGTCTGAATCCAAGCAGGGAAGAAGGAGACTACTGAAGACTACAGGAAGTTACTGTCCCAGAACAGGAAGGGCACATAGGCAGTAGGAAAGTAGGTGTAAAAATACATAGAGGGAGTAGACAGTAAGCATACAAAGCAACAGGAGAGGGGACACAAAATAAGTCAAGATGGGAGTGGTGCAGTGCAGTGGCTGTGGGGCAGCAGTGTTCCGGGATACTTTCTGGAGGCTGTGATGCTGCCTTGTTTGCAGTCACCTCTCTGGTTGGAGGGAGGAGGTTGCACATCTCCAGGATGACCTGGCTAGGATCTGTGAAACCTCTTCCCCCACCCAGGGACCACCAGGGCCACCACTGCTACCTCAGAGTTTGCCAAGAAAGAGGATCGGTTGTACCAGGGTGGGCACAGGAAGGGAGAAGGTGGTGGAACAGAGGTGCAACCCTCCAGTTGTACCTCTCCACAGTTCATATGCTGTTCTGGTGAAGAGTAGTTCCTCTATGGAGGCACCTGCAGTGGAGACCAAGGAGGATGCTAGGAACCTCCACAATGGAGACCCACAGGAGGGTGGCATGAGACCCCACAAGAGAAGAAAACAACTCCTGGTGGGGGACTCAATCATTGGGGGGTAGAATAGGAGGAAGAAGGGGATAGGGAGGTAATGTGCCTGCCAGGTGCCATGGCAAGAGTGACAGGAAGCGAATCCTCAGGATCACGGGAACAGCTGCACGAGGGAGAGAACTGGATGTCATTTTCCAGCTAGGGACAAATGACCTGGCTGTGAATGGTATTACAGCAGTGCAAGAGGAGTTTGTAGAGTTGGAGAGGGGCCTTAGACAAGTAGCATGTATGGTAACCTTCTTGGAGGTGCTGCCTGTCTATGGCAAGGATGATGCTAGGGTATTCCGCACCATGGGATTCAATGAATAGTTGAAAAACTATTGTGGAGCTCAGGGTTTTGGCTTCATTGGGGACTGGGGAGCCACCTAGAGGGATGCAGGCCTGTACTGGTGCGATGGTCTGCATCTGTCCAGGGGGAACCAGGATCCTAGGTGATAGGTTTAAATGCTTCATTGGCAAGCATTTAAACTAGCCAAGGGGGGAGGCACTGAAAAGGAGCAGGGAAATCCCAGCCTCCCCCCCACAAAACACAGTAGTTAGAGAGGTAAACACCAAGGTAAAGACATCAGTACAGAACAGGACAGGGGTAAATGCAGAAAAAGGCAGTAAGGGCAAGGATGGGGCTAAAAGGGGTAAGGCCATCAAAAAATGAAAGGTGATGAGTACCAGTACCCACAGTCTGTGTAACAAGCTCCCTGAACGAGTGGCCTTGATGAAAGAGGGATGCCTGGATATTGTGGCAGTCACTGAAACAAGGTACACAGAGAACCATGACTAGGATGTCAAAATACCAGGATACACAATCTAGAGGAGGGACAGGGTGGGTAAAAGAGGAGGAGGAGGAGGAGTAGCTTTCTATATAAGGGAAGGGATTAAAGCAACAGAACTAAAGAGTAAACAGGAAGTTGATAAGTCACTATGGGTCACCCTGGAGACAGGAAATGGCCCAACAATCCACATGGGGTTGTGTACAGACCCCCATCTCAGGGGGAGGAAATGGGCAAGGAAATAATAGAAAGCATCCTTAAAATGGCAGAAAAAGGGGAGATATTGTTGATGTGGGACCTGAAAATGCCAGATGTTAACTGGAATACCTTTGCTGCAGGCACATCCAAGAGCAGGGTCATTCTTGATGCCCTACAGGGGGCACGCCTCAGACAGCTAGTGTTGAAATGCACTCAGAAGGGAGCAATCTTAGACCTGGTACTCTCAAATGGGGAAGGAGAAAGGATCTCAGATTTAGAAGTGGGTAGCCATCTGGGAACAAGTGACCACCAAACAGTGTGGTTCACAATAAACACAGTCATAGAGTCAAGCCATACAAAAACAAGAGTATTGGTCTTTAGGAGGGTTGACTTTGGGAAAATGAGAGAGTACCTCAGAAAAGCACGAGCAAACAGGCAAGAAGGAGGGCTGGAGGAACAATGGGGAATAATCAAAACAGCCATCACGGAGGCAACAAGCCTTTGTGTGAAGCAACTCAACAAAACAAAATGAAGGGAAAAAACACTACAGTTCTCAAAAGAGGTGGAAGGGAAGGTTAAGTAGAAAAGGATAGCATTCAGGAAATATAAGGAAACAGAAGGAACAGGACAGAGAACTTTATCAGTTAAAGCAGAAGGAGGCAGGGAAGGCAGTCAGTATAGCAAAGGCACAAACTGAGGAAAAGATAGCCAACTCTGTTAAGAAGGGGGATAAAACCTTTTATATGTAAATTAGGGAGTGAAGAAGGACCAAGGGATGGATACAGAGACTTAATAAAGGGGAGGGAATGTGGGCAGAGGGTGACAGTGAAAAGCAGGGATACTGAATGAATATTTCTGCTCAATATTCACAATGGAAGAGGAGGGTGAGGTAGCTAAACCAAACAAGAGAAACACTCTTAATAGGGGGGTCGATACCAGTCCATTCACAAAAGAAAGGATTTTGAAAAAGCTCTTGAAACTGAGGGTGGACAAAGCAATAGGGCCTGATGTGATTCATCCCAAAATTCTAAAAGAACTAAGGGTAGAGCTAGTAATACCACTGCCTACTCTCTTTAACAAATCATGGGAGGATGAGGTGGTACCCGAGGACTGGAGGAGGGCAGATGTGATTCCACTTCACAAAAGTGAGAGCAGGGCAGAGGAAGGAAACTATAGACCAGTTAGTTTGACCTCAGTGGTAGGGAAAGTGATGGAATCAATTCTGAAGGAAAGAATTGTTGAGTACCTAGAGGCCAGTGGGCACAGGACCCAAGGCAGCATGATTTCACAGCAGGACAGACATGTCAGATGAACCTAATAGATTTCTTTGACTGGGTGACCAAAGTAATAGACCAGGGAGGGGCTGTGGATATGGCCTACCTAGATTTTAGCAAGGCATTTGACACAGTTTCACACCAAAGATTAATATACAAGTTAGCCAGCTTTGGAGTGGGTCCCAAGGTGGTAGCCTGGATAAAAAACTGGCTGGACAACAGGACGTAAAGGGTAATAGTAAACGGAGTCCACAGTGAAGAAAGGAGGGTAACTGGTAGGGTACCGGAGGGTTCGGTACTGGGATCAGTCCTCTTCAATGTCTTTATAGGTGACATTGGAGAGCACCTGGAAGGAAAAGTATGCCTCTGTGCAGATGACACAAAGATCTGCAACAGGGTTGATACACAAGGTGGGGTGGAAAGGATGAAAAGGGACTTGGCAAGGTTGGAGGAATGGTCATATGTATGGCAGCTTAAATTCAACCCAAAGAAGTGCAAAGTAATGCATCTGGGAAACAAATACCCAGGGCAGGAGTACACAATGGGGGGTGAGATAATAACAACTGCAAAAATCGAAAAATGACCTAGGAGTAATTATATCAAATGACTTAAAGGTGGGCAAGCAATGTGAGAAGGCAGTAAGGAGGTCTGGGGGATACTGGGATGCATAGGGAGAGGCATCAACAGTAGAAAGCAGGAAGTTGTTATCCCTCTGTACAGACAGTTGGTGAGACCCCATCTAGAGTACTGCGTGCAATTCTAGAGACCCCATCTCCGCAAAGACATAGAGTAGAGGCTGTTCAGAGGAGGGCAACCAAAATGGTGCAGGGTCTGCACCAGAAGACATACGAGGAGAGACTAAAGCAGCTTAATATGTATATCCTTGAGGAAAGGAGGGAGAGGGGGGACATGATAGAAACTTTCAAGTATCTCAAGGGAATAACAAAGAACAAGAGGGCAATATCTTTCAGTAAAAGATATGTGCAAGAACAATGGAGCACAATTTGAAGATGGGGGGGACGGATCAAAGGGAATGTTAGAAAGTATTTTTTCACAGAGAGGGTTATGGATGCATGGAATAGTCTTCCTGAGGAGGTTGTGGAGTCAGGAACAGTGGGAGAATTCAAGAATGCATGGGACAGACATAAGGCAATTCTAGTAGGGGGTAGTATGAAGTAAGCTGTTGATTAACTAGAATCTGCAGCTTATCCATCAGGTAGGGAAATGAGCAGACTGGGTGGGCCAAGCGGTCCTTAGCTGCCTTCAAATTCTATGTTTCTATGTTTCTATCATGAACCCTATGATGAAAGACTGATGGATCTCCGTATGTACACCCTGAAAGGGGAAGGGGCATGATAGAGACCTATAAGTACAAGGGTTAACAATGTGCAGGAGGGGAGTATCTTTCAGAAGAGAATGAGCACCTGGACAAAAGAGCTTGCAATGAAGTTGTAAGGGGGGAAATTTAAGAGTAATGAGATGAAGTACTTCTTCATTGAAAGTGTGGAGGACACCCATAACAGTCTTTCAGTGTAGGTGGTAGGAGCAAAAACAATGGTGGGCTTTTGCAATGCATAGGATAGTAACAAAGGAATCTTAGTAGGAAAGCGGGTGTGTGGGGTGGGAGTAGCCTGAGATCAGGTAGGGTCTTCAGTGACAATATAGTCAGAGTCAAACTGGGCAGACTTGGTGCGCTAAATGATCATTATCTGCTAACAAATTCTCTGTTTAGACGGGATAGAGCAAATGGTAAAGTAGGAGTCATAGCCCTCTGTATGTCAAGGAAGACAGTGGAGACTGGAGACATCAGATGAGGTAATGGATAAAGAAAATTGCTGTGGGTTCAGCTCACCATGGCCTCAGCTAGGAAAGTATATATGGGGGTGATCTATCAACCTTAAGGACAGGAGGAAGAGATAAGAAGCTAGAGGCAGAACTAGAAATTGAGGGAATGGAAAAGGAGGAACTGGTGGTGTTGGGAGATGTAAACCTGCCAGATGTTAATTGGGACATTACAGCAGCCAGGAGCTCTAGACATCAGGACCTGGTGCAGTTGGTTAAGGAACCCACAAGGCAAGATGTCATTCTCAATGTGGTGCTCACCAACTCAGAATTGGTAGGAGGAGTGAGGACAGGGGAGCTGCTAGGGTCGAGCAAGTGTAACTCTTTATGGCTCAACCTGGCCCTTGGGATCAGTAAGCCCTCATCAAAGGCTAAACTCCAGGATTTCAGAAGGGCAGACTTCAGCTGGATGAGAGAGCTGATCCAGGACAAGTTGGTCAGAGTGGACAAGCTCAGAGATGTTGAGGAAAGGGGGAGTCAATCAAGGGGGTCATTCTTTTTTTTTTTTTTTACTTTATTTCACTCCGGTCACAGCCCAAAGAACCTTCTCTCAGGCATCCTGCTGTGTCCTGCCCACCTGAGGCTCCCCAGAACTGCTTCTCCTCTCTCCTCGCAGCCAGCACCCCCAGTTTAATCCATCCGGGGTGGGTCTCCCCCTCCTCTTGGGCACTTTTCTAAGGCAGTCTCTGGCTGCAGGTGAGGGCTGGCAGGAGGAACTGGAAGGCCAGTCTAGGTGACCCTGGCAGAGTTCATGGGGGACTGGTGCCATTGCCTGTTCCTGGGAGCCAGTGTTTTCCCTGTTCTGAGTGGACCCCCCCTCCCTGCGTGGGCATGCCTGATGCAATGGTGCATGGCAACCCTGCCAGCATCAGCCACACTGTGTAGTGTGCAGCCTGTGCACTGCAGTGCTCCCGATCTCCACTGGGAGCCACTGGTGCTCTGGGCTATCCCTCACCCACCCGCCCGGAGAGGAGAAGAGAGCCACCTGTTGGGCACTCAGTCCTCAACCATCCACTGCTGACCACTCGCTTCCGAACTCGGGTCACCGGCATGGTGCAACGTGTGGTGTCCAGCACCTCAACCCTCAGTGCCACTGGGCAGAGAAGGGGGTCATTCTTGAGACAAAGTTGTGCATGAGAATGGTAATGAAAATAAAAATGTACTAGAGACCAGTATGGTTCTCTGGAATAGTCAGGGAAGCAGTGAGAGCTAATAAAAAGGTCTTCACAAGGTACAAGAACAAACAAGGGAAGGAAGAATGGGGGAGAACCAAATGAGAATGAGGGAAACCAAGAAAGTGATTACAGAAGCAAATGCAGACACATAGCTGCATATCATAGAGGGTGTCAAGGGAAGGGAAAAGCAGTTCTTTTGACATATTAGGGAACACTAAAGAAGGAAGGAAGAATTGTTAGGCTAAGACATGGAGGTAGGACAATTGAAGAAGCAGCTATTCTGAATGACTACTTCAGCTCTGTATTTACAAGGGAAGACAGAGGGCCTCTGCCAGGGAGTGGCATTAATGTGGCTGTAATGGGGGATCCTGGAGAAAGGGCAGCAACTATTTACCAGTGAAAGGATGTGGAATGGTCTAGCAGCCCAAAGACAGATAAGGCTTCATGGACATATGGGATGCAGCTGAGGGTCCCCAAGAAATTGGCAAAGGAACAAACTGAACCTCTGGTAGGGTTGTTCAATAGCTCAGTTCAGACAGGAGTAGTTCCAAAAGACTGGAGGGTAGTGGATGTAGTCTCACTCCATATGGGGGTACAAGGAGCAGCTGGGTAATTGCAGACCTGTCAGTCTTACCTCTATTGTAGGTAAACTGACAGAGGCACTAGTCAAATAAGACCTTCTGGACTACCTCGAGAGCAATGGACTCCCAGATAATAAACAGCAGGGGTTCATGGCTGGGAGGTCTTGTCAGTCTGACTGAGTAACAAGGATAGTGGATAAGGACCACACAGTGGATTTCCTCTACTTCAGTTTTAGCAAGACTTTCAACTTAATGCCTCACAGCAGGTTCCTGAAGAAGCCTCAGGATCTGGGTGCGGCAAAGGACACAGTTAGATGGATGAGAAACTGGTTGAAAGGAAGACAGCAGAGAGTTAGGGTTAACAAGGCCAAATAAGAAGGGAATGAGGTCAAAGGTGGGGTAACACAAGGATCAATCCTCAATCCAGTTCTTTACAATATGTTCATTAGAAAAATGGGAGAAGGAATTCAGGGCAAGGTGTGTCTGTTTGCAGAGGACACTAAGCTCCATAGGAGGGTAGACAGTGAAAAGATGCTAGGGAGATGCAGAGTGACTTGCAAAGGCTATAGAGGTGGTCAAAGTTTTGGCAGTTGAAATTCAATGCCAAATCATGCAAGATAATTCACATAGGGAAAAAGAACCCCAGGACAGAGCACTGGATGGGAGGAGGTAAATCTGGGCATGACCTCTGAGTAAAGAGTATAGGGGTCATTATCAGTGACTCCCTATAACAATCAAGACAGTGTATCAAGACAGACACTAAGGCAAAAAAGGATGCAAGAGTGTATAAGAAGGGGTATTGACAGCAGAAAGAAGGAGGGAGGTATTACTACTGTACTGATCACTGATAAAACCCCACCTGGAGTACTGTGCCCAGTTCTGGAGTCCTCATCTAAAGAATGCTAAGGACAGGTGAGAGACAGTGCAATGTAGGATGACCAAAATTATTCAGGGCCGGCAGGGCAGATCTTACATGGATCAGTTCAAGGCACTGAACATGTACTAGCTGGAGGCCAGACAAGAGAGGTGAGATATGATAGAGACCTTAAAGTTCTTGAAAGGGTAAACAAGGTAACCTGTGAGGAGTTATTTAGCATGGCTAGTGGATCAAGAACATAGGGACATGAGTGGAAACTGTCTGGGGGAGGTTTAAGGGGGATGTCAGAAAGTTTTATTTTACAGAAAGGGTGGTGAGCCATGGAACAATATGCCAGCTGATGTGGTAGGTGCCATAACAATCAGTAGTTTCAAACACACCTGGGACAGAGTGAAGGGTTTTGTGGTTACTCAGGGTGATACTGGTAGGGCAGGAGGCAGGAAGCATGAAGGTGGATACTGCAGGGTAAAATCCTGAATGGACAAGTCCAGGGTTTGTAAGGGTTTTATGGCCAAACTTGATGGACCAATGGTCTTTCTCTGCTGTCATGGTCTGTGTTTTTAACAACAATTTTTTTTTGTTAGTTGTTTAACCAGGACTAGCACACTAAGCTGAAAGCTTTTTTACAGGTGCGACCTGGGAGCACAGGGAAGTTAAGTGACTTGCTCAGGGTCACTCAGTCTGCTAGTGGAAGCTGTGGGATTTAAACCCAGGTCTGGTCTGCTGGATGTCACCAGATTTGCAGCTCAGAGCCTTACACCACTGAGCTATACTGCCTCCTATGTCTCACATTTTAATTACTTTTTATCCCTCTGCTCCCCATAGAGAGCACATCATTTTACTAATGACACAGAGGCAGATGGTACACCTGAAATGTAGAGATTGATCCATTTTTCTGTATCACTCCCTCAGTCATGATTTACCCCATCAGATCAGCAGCATGACTTCATTAGGTAACAAAGCACCACCTCCAGACTCCATGAATCAGAATCATATCTTCTAAACATCTAACATGCTCATTTGACTTTCCCACAAGTTAGGAGGATGAGGATCTGATAGCGGTCACTCATCATTTAATTCACAGCTTTATTCATTTATTTCATTTATTCATTACAAATCGGGTTTACAACCTTTGAGTCAGAGACTCATTTATAAAGGCACCTCGTCACAGAAGGGCAGACATCAAGACAGTTATTACAGTGCAGATTAAAACAGAGGATAACATTACAGGTGCAGTAAAGGAACATTTAACATAGATACACTTAGGTTACATAATGTAGTAGTTTGTATGTTACTAAGGTTGCATAGTGTTACAAAACTGTGAGTTACACCCATGGATGTAGTAGGTCCTCAGAGAAGACAGCGGGTTACATCCCTGTTTGGACCTAGTAGGGAAGAACAGGGTCTGGGGTCTGGGGGAGGGAGAGGCTGTCCAGTGGACATTGTCGAGCCAGGGGGCAAGGTGGGGGGGGGTACCACAGGTTACAAATGGGGGTTAGTTGCACCTACAACAGCGGGTATTAAAGATAAGCTTGAGCTCTTGTCCGATCTCTTTGTTTTTTCTTAGAATTTAGAAGGATCCATTATGGGACCTTGAGCATTTAATTCACCTCTCTGTCCTTCCAGGGAAGGGAAGTTCAGTCCACTTGACTTTCACATACCCTCCCCTGCTAACTACCAAATAGTGGTATTAGCATTGATTGTGAAGGCAGTCGCTGGACCATCCTCCCAGCAGGAGGAATCGTGCAGCCTTGGTGACCATAATTCAAAGGACAGTGCAATAGGGACAAAAAATTAAGGGAAACAAAATATAAAATAAGACTATTCCATTTGTATGCATGCAGTCACTTTTATAACTCACTGGTTTGAAAATGCTTTGATACAATCTGCATAAAACCTATTTTAGATTAATAATCAAAACTATGCTTATGTTTCCTTTTAGAATAATACTGAATTAAAGTGGTGCACCATTCTTTTAAAGCAGTTTTGAAGATCCAGATTTAAAAGTGCTTCTAATGTAGAAAGTAATCTTCCAATGCTTTCTTATGTAAAACAGGCAGAATACAGGGTGGGTTGAGGAAAAATGTATTTTATTGTGATATAATTGTACCATTTTAGAAAGGAGCAGCCCACTGGAAAACCACGCCACTCTTATTTGTTTATGCTGAATGTGAGTGAAAAATCTGAAAATTAAAAGATATATGGATAGCAGTGGGCAAGATTATGGAGGCATTCCTTAGGGAAAGGATAGTGCAACACCTGGAATCCATAGGAGCACAGAATCCAAGACAGCATAGGTTTACAACAGGAAGGTCCTGTCAAACTAATCTCATAAATTTCTTTGACTGGGTAACCATAGTGCTGGACCAAGGGGGTGCAGCTGATGTCACCTACCTTGACTTTAGCAGAGCTTTCGATACTGTTCCACATAGAAGATTGATTAATAAGCTGGGTAGGCTCAGGGTGGGTCAGAAGTTGGTCAAATGGGTGGCAAACTGGTTGGTGGGCAGAAAACAGAGAGTGGTGGTAAAAGGCATACAGTCAGAAGAAATGCAAGTCACAAGTGGGGTACCTCAGGGATCAGTTCTGGAGCCAGTCCTCTTCAATATTTTCATCAGTGACATTGCAGATGGACTGGAGGGTAAGGTTTGCCTGTTTGCAGATTATACCAGAATCTGCAACAAGTGTAGATGATCCAGATAGGGTGGGCAGAATGAGAAGAGATCTGGAAATACTGGCAAAATGGTTTGCATGGTGGCAACTGGGGTTTAACGCAAAGAAGTGCAAGATCATGCACATTTGGAATAGGAACTCTAAAGCTACCTATAGGTCGGGGGGGGGGAGTTGCTGGAAATCACAAGGGAAGAAACAGACTTGGGCATCATCATCACAGATGACCTGAAATCATCCAAGCAGACCACTAAGGCAGCAGGTATGGCTAGGGGGGATGTTAGGGTATATTAGATGGGGTGTCACAAGTCAGAAGAGGGAGGTAAAAATCCCTCTTTACAAGACACTGGTTAGGCCCCATATGGAGTACTGCATGCAGTACTGGAGGCCTCACCAACACAAGGACATTAACAAAATGGAGGCAGTCCAGAGAAGGGTAACCAAAATGGTGCAGGGACTGCATCAGAAAACAAATGAGGACAAATTAACAGACCTCAATATGAATACCATACAGCAAAGGAGGGAGAGAGGTGATATGATTGAAGCATTCAAATATCTTAAGGGCATTAACAATGTGAAAGAGTCTAACGTTTCAATATAAGAAAAATAGCAGGACAAGAGGGCACAGCGTGAGATTAGAGGGAGGCCAATTAAGGGTTAATGTGAGGAAATTATTTTTCACAGAAAGGGTGGTGGATGCACGAAACGGCTTACCTCAGGAAGTGGTGGATATGAATACACTGCAGGGCTTCAGACAGGCTTGGGATAGGCATAAGGGAACAATACAGATGAGTATGAATAAATAGGCCATTGACAGAGTAAAGGCTTATGGCACATTCATAAGGTAGAAACAATGGGTAGACTGGATTGGCCTTGCAGTCCTTATCTGCTGTCATCTTCTATGTTTCTATGTAAAATACTGTGCATATAATATATATATTTTCACGTTTGATTTTTAAACAGTCTTTGAAAGGAGCGTATCAATGGTATAGATTGCTGTGTATTAACACGTTTTAAAAAAGTTCCAAGCCTTAATAATTATAAAGTTATACACGTCTTATGATAATTTCTTTGAGAAACACTAGATGCGTAAATTATTAGGGCTTGGAACTTCCTTTTCCTTAAATGAAAAGCTTGGATAAAATATAACATTTCTAAGTCATGTTGATGCAGTGTCTGTGCATCAGTATGCATCAAATGTGTTGATACATGCCATAAGGTATCAGTGTGCATTGACGTGTATCAGTATGTTTCCATGTGTATCAGTACTTGATGACTGTATCAAAAACAAAACAAACAAACAAAACAATCAAATGCAGTCCCTGTCTCTAAGGGTACCAAATGTATATATTTCTAATGATTTTTTTTTTTTTTTGAGAATGGCTAAAGTTGGAGCACTTAATGCTAGGAACTTCGTTTTTAAAAAATGCAAGCTTGGAGTCAGTGCAATATTCTTATGCCATAAAGAAACAAGTTTCATGCATCAAAACATATCAAAATCCCTCCATTCCTTCAAATTAATTTTAAATTTCCTCCAATTCAAGGTTTATATTTTGTGCTTGGCATGGATCTAAATTATATTTTGTAGTTTATACTGTAAGTAATTTATTTTTTATCTTGAAAGTCTAGTTGAAGACTTAGACCTATTGAATTATACAAGTTTTATTATGTGCTGCTTCCTGTTTGTATACATTTCTAAATTTCTTATTTTTCTTCTGGTTTCCTTTACTAGCCTAACAATGTTGTCTGCACCATTTGGCTGTTACAATTACCTTACTTCACTGGTGGGCTTTTTTCTAAAGGCATGGTATGTGTTTTTTTATCTATAAATTGCTTTTATTTTAGAATTACTGTATAGGAAATTATGCCAAAAAATGAGCACTGCCCCCTTGTGAAATGCTGTATAAGGTACTGTGAGATTTTTCCCATTGGCCTCCTGATGAAAACATCATATAATGTTTAAGTGTTACAATGGGACAAAGCAGGGAGGCATGTCACTATAATTACATGTATTTTAAATTTGACTGATTCTTTGGTAACATTAACATTTTGTGCATAAAGACTTTTTATTTTATTCACTGGCTTACTTGTGCTGCTTTGGGAGCTCACTGGCCATGTTCACGGAGGTGCGGACATCCTGCTGGTCTGTAAAGATTAAAGAATCTCATGACATCATCACATTGTGTTTTCACAGAGATATGATTATTTTGTATGTTTTTCTGTGCTGACTGTCCTTAGCTTTGGAAATTTGATCCATGGCAGTAAAACTGAAATACTGTATCTTTTATTCAGCAGTGGCTATAACTCACGGTTTACACTGTCTTAGCACCTCTTCACCTAGTTGAGACCTTGTGATTCTGCAGGGCTCCTAAGGTTCCTGTAAGGCAAGCAGAAAGCCTGCCTCCTGCTCCTTTTCTCAGACAGGTCTCCCAGCTGTCCTCTGAAATGCATCTCTTCATGTTCATTAACTCCCGTTCCTCAGGTGACTGTCTACTGCTCCCCTTTACTATGTACAGACGACCTTGCACTTTATTTTAATTCTAATAGCTTAGCTAATATTAGTTCTCAACTTAATTGTGAGATTCATAATTTGTAGACATGACTCATGAATAGCAAGTTAGTCCTTAATATTAAAATATCTAAGTCAGTGTTGCTTGGGTTAAGCTCAAAACTCAGGACACGTACTCAATATTTTTGGTTGTCTTGAGACATCACTGATTGATTCAGATGAGTCTTTCAAATACGTTGGAACCCACCTTGACCCCATGTTCAATTTCTCTTCGTATTTCCACAAGCTGCAAGTCAGTACAATTTTATCTAGGGCTAACCTATAGACTCAGGCCTGTACTCACACCGAAGGCTCTACTTGCTATTGTAATGGATGTTTTTCTGTCCAGTTTAAATTATGGTTTCCCATCATTCTTTAATTTTTCAAAGGGTAGAGTGACTCAGCTGTACTGTATTTAGTGTTTTGCAAAACTGTAAAATTTTGCCCGGTGAAATATTACATGTAATTCATGCATTTTGCAAAATATTTAACCAGGTGAAATGCAAAATTTTGCCCATGGATCAAGTGAAATTTCACCCTCCAACTGGTGAAATTCACCATTCCTGGACACTAATGACTCCCTGATGTCCAGTGGTCTCCCCCCGGCCACTCACTGGCCCAAATTTCCATTAAAATAATTTCTCCCTGGTGTGCAGTGGTCCCCCGCAGGATCACTGGCCCAAAGTGAATAAAGCAAGCACCCCAGTTCACTCATTATTTTCCCCGATCCCCCCTGGACCCCCAATCCTAACAAAATGTCAGTCCTCACTCCCGGATGTGTCTAGTTGACCCCCCACCTTCTTGGCCACTCAACAGCCCAAATTTTCATTAAAATTAATTCTCCCTGGTGTCTCATTCATTGAAACACTCAGTTGGGCTGCCGACCTTCGAGGTGAGTGGAGGGCTATGCCAGTGGCCTGATCAGGGTACGGGGGAGGGAACGGGGTGGGCGCTATCTGATGACAGGGTGGGGGGTCCACTAGACACCAGGGAGTGTGGATTTACATTTTTTTAGGATTGTGGGTCTAGTGGATTGGGGAAAATAATGAGTTAACTGGGGGAGGGCTTGCTTTATTCACTTTGGACTGGTGATTGGTGGGGGGCCACTAGACACTAGGGGAGAATTAATTCTAAAGGAAATTTCAATTTCCAATTTTGGACCATCCTTCCAGCCTATTCAGATTCTTTTCCATTTTCAAGACTTTCTCTTGGGTGTTCACCCAGTTGCAGAGTTTTGTATCATTCACAAACAGGCATACTTTCCCCTCCAGCTCATCAGCGTTGTCGCTGATGAAAATTTTGAAGAGGATGGAGCCTAATACTGACCTCTGTGGCACTCCACTGGTCACCTTGCCCTCCCCTGACTGAGCTCCATTAACTAAGATCCTCTATGTCCTATCCTTGAGCTAGTTTGCAATCCCATTGACTGTCTTCTGACTAAGTCCTGTATTCTCTAGCTTCTTATTATGCCTTCTATGGGGCACAGTGTCAAAGCCCTTGCTGAAGTATAGGTACACTATGTACAGTGCCCCTCCCTGATCCACTGTTCTGGTCACCCAGTCAAAGAATTCTATCATGCTTTTTAGACATAATTTTCCTGCCGTAATCCGTGTTGCTTGGGGTCAAGCTTTCTGGATTCTTTTAGATGATCCACTACTCTATCTTTCAGCAGGGTTCCCATAAGTTTGCCTACCACTGAGGTCAGACTGACTGGGCAGTAATTCCCAGGCTCTTCCCTGCTTCCACTTTTATCTAAGGGTACTACCACAACCTTTTTCCAGTCTAGTGGTACTGTGCTTCTTTTCAGTGACTTATTAAACAGGTCAGTGAGCTGTGATGCAGTTTCTTCCCGTAACTCCTTTAGAATCCAAGGGTGCATTCCATTGGGTCCCATTGCTTTGTCTACTTTTTATTTGCTAAGCTCTTCTAGGACTCTTTCTCTTGAGAAGTGGAAGTCATCTGCTGTTCTACTGTTGCACACTGCCTTTCCCATAGTAGGGCCGCTGCCTTGGTCTTCAATGGTGAAGACTGAGTATTCAAATTTATTTAGCACTTCTGCCTTGTCTTCATCCTTTTCAGCTATCTGTCCTTCAGTTGATTTTAGCCTGATTATCCCACCCTTACTCTTTTTTCTTTTGCTTATGAACCTAAAATATGTTTTGTCCCCCTTTGTTACTCCCTGTGCTATTTTCTCCTCTGTCTGGGCTTTGGCTATGCTAATAGCCTTTCCTGCTTCTCACAGCTTTGATATGTAATGCTGCCTGTCTGCTTCTTTCTTTGTCTACTTATATTGCTTGAAGTCCCTTTTTTTGTTTTTTGCTATTGTTTCTATTTCTTTGGAGAACCACAGTGGCTTTTTTCTTCTTTTTGACTTGCTGATGTGCTTTGTGCACTGTTCAGTAACTTAAAGTAAAGCTGTCTTCAAGGCTTCCCAGCATCTCTCCATGCCCCATGAGTTGTTGATTTTCAGCAAGTTTCTTAACTGAGTTTTCATGGTGTTGAAGTCTGCCTTGCAGAAATCAAGTATTTTGAGCTTTGTGTGACTTGATTCTGCTACTCTTTCCACTGTTAACCAGACTAACCTGTGGGCGTTGGTTCCCAGATTTGCCCCTTTGGTTTTGTCTGAGATTCTGGTGCTGTTTGTTAGCACCAGGTCCAGGACAGTCTGTTCTCTGGTGGGGGACTGCCCCAGCTGACTAAGTCCTGACTCCTTCAGGGCAAGTAGGAACTCTTTATTGCGTTCAGACTCTGATGTGAATGAGGACCAATCTACATCAGGTAGATTGAAATCCCCCACAAATAACAGGTCTCCCTTGTAGGTCATCAAAAAGATGTTTTCCATGAGCTCTTTGTCTATGTCAGAGTCTTGGGAGGGAGGTGTATATATGACTCCCACTCAGATGGGTTCTTTGTCCCCTGCTCCTAGGGTGACCCATAAAGCTTCTGATCTTCCCTGTTTTGCTTGTATTTCTATTGCAGAGATTCCTTCTCTTACATATAATGCCACCTCCCCCCCTTTTTTCCAACGCAGTCCTTCCTAAGAAGTGTGTAACCTGGTATAGCGATGTCCCAGGTATGGTTCTCCATAAACCATGTTTCTGTGAGTGCTATCCAGTCTAATTTGACTTCTGTCATTAAAGTAGACAGGTCAGAGATTTTATTTGACAGACTATGTGCATTGACACACATAGCTCTCATCCCTGTTTTGTGAGGCATGGTGAAGTAGTAGAATCATTATGCTGTACATCAGAGTTGCTTCTCGTGTGCCTATTATGCTTATCCCTTTGCCTGTTATGGGAAGTGTCTTGATAACTATCAGTTCCAAGATCATTAAACGAGACCTGTGTTGAACTAGCTGTTGGTGGAGGAGGGGCTCCTGACACTCTTCTTTCCATGAAGTGTCATTGCTGCTCCTCCCCCACTCACTAGTTTAAATGGTCTATGTGCACATCGAGTTTTTGTCCAAGCACCTGAGTTCCTTGTTTGTTTAGGTGCAGACCATTTCATTTGTAGATGTCCCGCTCCCAGAAGTTGTGCCAATTGACAATAAAGCTGTGTCCATTTTCCTGACACCATTGTATAAACCAGGCATTGAATCAGAGATATCTCGCTCTCTGATCCGTTGCCTGATTCTGCCCTTTTCCCATACAGGCAGGATCTCTGAGAAAGAGAAACTGGATTAAAGAGAATTAATTTTGCTGGCCAGATTTATGTTTTGTCTCTTCTACTGTGTGAGAGGTTATGTTGTTTGAGCCTATTTGGAGGATGACATGCAGTTTATGGTCCACTTTGTGTATGATATTCAGAATGCAGTCAGTGTCCCTCCACACAGATGTACCCGGGAGACTCTAACAGCAACTTTTGTACAGCTGGATTGCTGAAGGTGAGACTCCACACCTCGAATAATTGAGTCTCTGACTATTAGTACTTGTTTTTTGGTGGTTGCTTTGATTGCTCATTTGGGGGACTGTTCAATGTTTTGCTGTATTGGATCCACCTGTTCCTTAATCTCCAATGTCTCTGTTCTAACTGTCAGTGAAAAGTATCTATTTGTTGTGTGCACAGGTGTGATTGTTCCAGTAGCTATAGGCTTTGGAGCATTGTGGTTTTTGACCAGTTTCCAACCTCCTGGTCTGTTTGTCCTTTGGGGAAATTTGACCTGTTTGGTAAAGGACTGTTTCTTGGTGCTGTTTTGCTGTGTATAATGGAGAATTATTCTTAGATAGCTTATCTTGGTCCTTGCTGCACGGAGCTGAGTTCTTAGGTCCTTTAGGGCAGATTATATTGGACTGTATCTCACTCCCAAGATGTATGCTGTCATGAAAAATGAGCCACATGTATTGCAGTTTATGAGCTCCATATGAGTACAGATGAAAATAGTGTGAGGATGGAAGAAGTGCAAATGTAGACATGGCCAAGTGAAAATGATTATTATTATTTTTTTTTTGTCCTGGGGGAAGTGTGGACAAAAGAAAAGGTTGTCTAAGGTAGGTGCCTACCTGTCTGTACTCTGGTGGCAGAAAGTAAAGAGGAAGAAAATAGGAGTTTAGAGTGACAAGACAAAAATGAAAATAAATGTACGCCTTTTTTTGGGGGGTGGGGTTTACCCTGCTTTGTCCCATTTTACAACACGATGTGGCATAGGTAGGTCACCTATAAGAGTGGAGTGTTCGGGGGTGGGTTTGAGGGTTACGCTATGTTTTCCCTGCTGCAGAGTGAAAAAACAAGCTTATGTAATTAGGAGAGGCAGAAAGGGGGGTGGGGCCATGTAGACCATATAAATGAGGATGGTCTAGGGTGGGTCGGATTAGGGGGTACAGTGGGTGGGCAGAACTATTGTTTCTGCTACCTGTAAAAACAATCAGTGACATTCTGCCTTTTAGATGTACCAAGCCCTTGTTATGTCAACTGCAAATAAAACCAAAGTACACACAGAACTGATAAGATGTAAAGGAAACTTGTTGTTTTTATGTTAAAGAGGTGTGAAGTAAGTGTTCCAACAGCTCCTTATGCTGAGAGAGCAGCCGCTGGCTGGATCTGAGTAGAGCAAGTGTGGAGAGAAGCCGCCTCAGTGGAGAAAGGAGCCCGGATCAAGGGGGACTCACCCAGGTAGAACTGCTGTCAAGGAATCCCTGCTTCTGCACCTGTCAGAGTCTGCCTTCCCTCCATAATTAGTCTGTCTCCCAGTTAGTGATGATCAGTGAAGCTCAGCAGACAGCACAGCTAGGGGCTGGACCGCACTTGGCGTATGCCTCCTAGGGTTGTCCTTTGTGTCTGAGCTGTTGCTTCTGGCTGAGAGCTTTCTATTAACTGACCACTATTTCAGTTGTGGGTACAGCAGTACAAATGTTGATTTACATACAGCAGCCAGGAATTCTGGGTAAGTGTTCCAACAGCTCCTTATGCAGAGAGAACAGCCACTGGCTGGGTCTGAGCAGAGCGAATGAGGAGGGAAAGAAGCCACCTCAGCAGAGAAAGGAGCCCGGACTGTGCACTCCAATGGGGATACACCCAGGTAAAATGGCTCTCAAGGAATCCCTGCTTCTGCACGTGTCAGAGTCTGCCTTCCCTCCTTGATTGGTCTCTCTCTCAGTTGGTGAAGATCAGTAAAGCTTCAGCAGACTGTAAGGCTAGGGGCTGGACCACACTTGGCATATGCTTCCTAGGGTTGGCCTTTGTGTCTGAACTGCACCTAACAAACAAGCAAAAATAGACAAATTACTCCACCCACCTTTGTATTACTACAGGGAAAATAGGCCCTGGCAGGCAGACAGATAAGTTTGACTTAACTGTTAATTCTTTTGTAACCACTAGGGGTAACTTGCTAATGTGCCAATGTGGCTTGTGATGTATAGGCCAGACAAAAGGGCAATGAGGCACCTGAATTCTAAACATAAGGCAGCCATTCAAAATAAAAATATAGAAACAGAGAAATTGTCCAGGTAGGCAATGATGAAAGTCTATCTGGTCTGCTCTGTACCTACCTAACTCACACCTACCAGCCTAATGCTGTGAATGCACTGCTGGGTATCTTTGTGGTAGCTTAGCTCCCCCTCCCTTCCCAGTTTTCCATCTAATTCTTATCTGCCCTTTATGTCTGCTCCATCCCTTTTTGAAGTCCACCACAGTTTCCATTTATGCTATTTCCCCATGGAACTCATTACACCTGTCATCCACTCTCCCCATGAAAAAATGCCTTCTCACATCTTTTATGCCTTCCCCACATTAGCTTGTACAGTACCTAGGACATCTTGTGGTAGACAACTCATGATGTGTAAAAAGTTGCTGACTATTGACTCTGTTAATTCCCCTCAGAAATGTTATCACATTGCTTAGCTCCCTTCTAGTCTCACAAGTAAACATATATTGAGGTTCATCAAGTGCTCTTCATCAGATTTCCTTTGCTTCCCCTGAAATACCTTTGACACCCTTCGCTACACAGCCTGTCCCTATCTTTCTTCAGATGAGAGTTCCAGAACTGTGTATAGCACTCCAGAAAAGTCCAGATGCACCCATACCAGGGATCTGTACAGAGGCAGAATCACCTTCTTGTTCCTACTGAAGAAGCCTCATCCTGTGCAACCTAACGTTCTATTAGCTCTCCCATATGCCTTACTGCACTGAGCCACTGTCTGCTATGGTCACTACTAGGTTCCTTTCCTCTGACATCTGGGGAATTATAATTTTTTTTTTATTGTAATATTCAGAAAAGACCTTTGAGTCAGAGACTCATTTACAAAGGTTCTACGTCATACATAAAAGGTACATTGACAGCAAGTGAAGTACAGGTTACAGCACAATAACAAATAACACTCAAGAGGTTACATAGTTGTTCAGTAGGTGGCTAACAAACGTTTAGGTACATTAGCACAGCCAGAAAAGTTACAGGAAGTTCTGTAGAAGGCTGATAGTCATATAGTTTCATAGGGGCTTTTTTAGGTACAGGGACCCGATAATAGTTTGTTTGAGAGCAGCAAAGTCAGAATCAGGTGTTGGGGCAGTCACATCGGCTTGAGGCCCAAAGGTATTCCCTTAGCTTGGATTTGTACGGGACAAGCCTTATTTCATCAGTTATATGGATAGGGAGGGCGTTTGTCCAGGAGGGGGCTCTGAAACTGAAAGTGCATTGGTATTGGGAGGTCCGACCATGGGGGACCCATAGTAGCCGCTTGCTTGTACTATGGGTTGTTTTGCCTGGGGGTGTTGGGATGATAATTTGGTCTAGAGTAGGTGGGGTGAGGCCTAGCAATACCCTTTTTGGTCATAAGGCAGGTGTGGTACCTGATTCTGCTGTCCAGGTTTAGCCAGTTTGTGCTACTGTAAAGGGAACAGGAGTGTGTGAAACGATCACATCCAAGGACGAGACGGCAGGCTTTGTTTAGCACGAGTTGGAGTCTGTTTAGGGATGTGGGTGGTGCACCACTGTATATTAGGATGCCATAGTCTAGCAGGGAGAGGACTGAGTAGTTTATGATGAGTTATAATGCTTCAGGGGTGAGGCAGTGTTTGTACCAATACAGTATGCCTAGTCTGGAGCTAAGGGCAGTTGATAGGTGTAGGATATGTTGATTAAAGCTGAGGGCGGGGTCTAATGTGATTCATAAGTTTTAAAACTGCTTACTTGTTCTAAGGGGGTCTGATTGGCAGTGAGAAGTTGGGGGAAGAGGTTCTTGTGTGGGTTCTGAGGGTGGGCGAAGATCATGACTTTAGTTTTATTATAGTTGATAATAAGACGCTGGCTAGTGAGCCAGTTTTCAATTTCACGGAAAGAGTGCTGAAGAGATTGGTGGAGTTTGAGGTGTGCTGGGTAAGAGGGGAACAAGACCGCATCATCCGCGTAGAGGAGCAGGTTTCCAGGGCATGAAGATGGGAGGGAGTTGAGGTATAGGCTGAAAAGTAGGAGGCAAAGTATGGAGCCCTGTGGGACACCGGAGCGGATCAGGAGGCGGGGTGACAGGACAGGGCCTACCTTGACTATCTGCGTTCTATCAGAGAGATAGCTGGTGAACCAGTTTAGGGCGTCATTAGAGAAACCCATGTAGGCCAGGATGTTCAGTAAGAGGGCATGGTTTATGGTATCGAAAGCCTTAGAGAGGTCCATGAGGATGGTGCCTGTGAGGTGGCCACAGTCCAGGGCTGAGTGGACATGGGAGGTGAATTCAAGGAAGGCAGTAGTGGTGCTATGGCCCTTGCAAAAACCATGCTGCTGTCATAGTAGGTTATATTTATTTAGGTGGTCAGTAAGTTGGTCAGCGACTATGCATTCTAGTGCCTTAGACAAGGGGGTAGGATAGAGATGGGGCAGTAGTTGTTTGTGGATATGTGGTCACCACTTTTGTGGATAGGTGTGATGTAGGCCGATTTCCAGTGGGTGGGGAATTTCCTTGGCAGAGGGAGCGATTGAGAATGTGGGTGAGTGGGGCCAGGACTTCCTGGAGGGTGAGGCGGAGAAGTCTGAGGTCCAGGGAATTGTGACTGTAGTGATTTTGGCTGATAGCCTTGGTGAGGTAGAGTTTGGCTGTCTCCGGGGTAAGGACTCGTAGGTAGAAGGGTGGAGCAAGGGGAGGATGGGGGGCAATACGGGAAGGCGGGGGATCGAAGAAATTTGGGGGTAGCACATGGGAGAGATCAGTGAAAGCGGTATTTAGGGCCGAGGCTATCTTGAATGGGTGGTTGGAGAGGTTACCATCTACAGTGGCGTGAAAAAGTATTTGCCCCCTTCCTGATTTTCTCTATTATTGCATATTTGTCACACTGGATGTTTTCAGGTCTTTAGAGAAAATGTAATATTAGATAAAGGGAACCTGAGTGAACAAATAACACTTGTTTTTTTTTTTAATTTCACTTATTTAATGAAAAAGTTAACCAACACCAACTGGCACTGTGTGAAAAAGTAATTGCCCCTTACACTTAATAACTGGTTACGCACATTTAGCTGCAATGACTGCAACCAAACACTTCCTATAATTCAATATCAGTCTTTCACATCGCTGTGGAGAATTTTAACCACTCTTCCTCGCAAGAACTGCTTTAATTCAGAAACATTTGGTAGGTTTTCGAGCATGAACTGCTCGTTTCAGGTCCTGCCACAGCATCTCTATTGGGTTTAAGTCGGACTTTGACTAGGCCACTCCAAAACTTTAATTTTACTTCTTTTAGCCATTCTGATGTGGACTTGCTTTTGTGCTTTGGATCATTGTCTTGCTGCATGACCCAACTACGCTCAGCTTCAGCTGACGGAAGGATGACGGACATTCTCCTTAAGAATTTTCTGGTACAGAGCAGAATTCATGGTTCCTTTAATTATGGCAAGTCATCCAGGTCCTTAGGCAGTAAAGCATCCCCACACCATCACACTACCACCACCATGTTTGACTGTTGGTATGGTGTTCTTACTGTGGAATGCTGTGTTTGCTTTACGCGAGACATTATGGGATCCATGTCGTCCAAAAGTTCCACTTTGGACCTCATCTGTCCATAGAACATTTTCCCAAAAGGCTTGTGGATCATCCAGGTGCTTTGGCAAATGAGAGACGAGCGCTTATGTTCTTCTTGGTTAGCAGTGGTTTCCACCTTGCTACTCTCACATGAAGCCCATTTTTGCCCAGTCTCTTTCTGATTGTGAAGTCATGAACACTGACCTTAGCTGAGTCAAGAGAAGCCTGCAGTTCTTGATGTTGTTTTAGGATCCTTTGAGACTTCCTGGGTGATTTTACCCATGCCTGGAGTAATTTTGGCAGGCTGCCCACCTGGGAAGATTCACTACTGTTCCAAGTGTTCCCCATTTGGAGATTATGGCTCTCACTGTGGTTCATGGAGTCCCAGAGCCTTAGAAATAGCTTGTAACCCTTTCCAGACTGGATAGAGGGCAACAAATTTTTTTCTGATCTTTTCAGGAACTTCCTTTGATCATGGCATAATGTGCTTGTTGAATCTTTGTGCTGGCAACGGACTCTGATGGTAAGGGCAAAATAAGTGAGGTTTATATTGAGCAGGGCTAGCTGTAATCAAGCTCGACTGTGTCAATCAGCTGACTTAATTATCCCTTTAATTGGGTTGATTTAACTAGGGGGCAATTACTTTTCACACAGTGCCAGTTGGTGTTGGTTAACTTTTTTCATTAAATAAATGAAATAAGTAAAAAAAAAAAGTGTTATTTGTTCACTCAGGTTCCCTTTATCTAATATTATATTTTGTCTAAAGACCTGAAAACATCCAGTGTGACAAATATGCAATAATAGAGAAAATCAGGAAGGGGGCAAATACTTTTTCACGCCACTGTATTAGTATTTGGTCAGGTGGCAGATTTGGGCCTTTGCCACAGAGTTCCTTTATATTCTCCCAGAACTTGCGTCCTGTGCCCCAGGTGGAGGTTAAGGTGGCCTTGTAGTAGTTCGTCTTGGTGGTGTGTAGGGCCCAGGTGCACTTGTTTCGGGCCTCCTGATAACGTTGCCTGTCCTGAGGGTGTTGGGTCTCATTTGCAAGGTGCCATAGCACTTCATGCTGATGTAGTAAGCCTTGAAGGTGGTCTGAGAACCATGGGGCATGATTCCCTTTGGCCATAGTTTTGGTAAGGGGTGCAAACTTGTCACAGGCTGCATTAAAGGTGTTTATAAACAGTTCAAGGGCATGGTCTAGGTCAAGGGCATTGGTTAGGTGTGTCCAGTTCCATTCTCTGAGGTGGGCTTTGAGATGGGCTAGCTTACCAGGCCATAGTTTGCGTGGGGCAGTAACTTTGGGAGCAGCTTAGAGGGGGGGGGTACCAGACCAGTTGCAGAGTACTGGTGAGTGGTCACTTAGGGTGTCGGGGAGGACTTGGGTATTTGTTATGTTGTGGGGACAGTTGATGAAAACTAGGTCTAGTAGGGAGGATGTTCCTGTGCGGGCATGTAGCCGGGTGGGGGTTTTGATGACCTGAGTGAGATCGAGGGCAGCAGCCTCGATGATGTATGGGGCGGCTGTTTTGGCCAGCCAATTTATGTTGAAGTCCCCCAGTAGTATTTGTTCATATTTAGGGGGTAGGGTGGAGAGGTAGGACATGATGGCTTGGAAGACTTGCTTCTGGTCCCTGGGAGGGACATAGGACATGGTGAGGAGGAGAGGGGATGTAGACTTACCTAGAGTTAGTTTTAGGGTGAGGACCTGTGCCCTGGTTGTTAGTATGGGCAGAGGGAGTAGGTGGCCAGTGAGGGAATCCTTGAGGTAGACAGCACAGCCACCCTCTCGCTTTCCCACTCGGTTGGAGTAATAGAGGTGGTATCCTGGGAGGTTGACAGCCAAGTCGGGGACAGAGAGGGAACACCAGGTTTCACATAGGGCAATGATGTCTGGGTCATTCTGGAGTACCCAACCTTTAAATGAGTCCCATTTTTTTTGTATGCTGCAAATGTTTAGTGAGGCAATGCGCAGGCCATTTCCAAGAGATGGGCAGGATGGTGGTGAATTTAGGGGACCGGGGTTTGGGTGGACATTGCCTGTCAGTAGAAGAAGAAGAATGAGGGACCTGAGGTGGTAGCAGTTTGTATGGGTAGCAGGTCTTTGGCATTTATGCTGTGTGTGGCTGATCGTGGGTATTGGTAGTTTCAGGGTGAGGGGGCAGATAGGAGGAGTAAACAGGGGGGTGGATGTTTGCTCTGTTGGGGATGTGGAAGGAGGTTGGCAAGAGAAAGGGGGGCTCCAGTGGGTTACATGCCGTGGGAGATGGCATCCATGGGTGAGGGTGGAGGTGTCTATGTAAGTGTTGTACTGGGGGGGGGTTGTCGGTGGTTTTTCTTTCTGGGTTTGTAGATGCTTGTCACTATGACACTCACCAGCCAATACTCAGTTTTTGGATTGTTTCTATTGATATGCATGACTTTGCATTTTTCAGCACTGAATCTGAGCTGCTAGATCCCTGAGCATTGTATTCTATTAACATCTCTTTTCATGTCACTGACACCCTCCTTAGTGATGACCCTCTCTTGACAACTTAGTGCTATCGCCAAACGGGCTGATCCTACCTTGTATCCTTTCACCTATGTCACAGATTTACAGGCTAAGAAGGACTGGACCCAAGACTTAACCTTGAAGTATACTACTAGGGACTCCTCTGTCCCCTGAGTGCTCGTCATGTACCACCACCACCCTCTGGGTCCTTCCCCTTAGACAGTACTCAATCCATCTGGTTATGCCCTTCCCTAATACTACTGTAGGTCACCAGATGTTCTTACCAAATGTCTATGTTTCACAGACTCAAAGGCCTTGCTAGTGTCCCGGTAGAGGGTGTCAGCAGCCAGACACTTATCCACTACCTGCATCACCAAAAGAAATAAATTAGGTTCATCTGATATAACCCCTCTTTCACATACATTTTCTGACCAAGATCTTGCAGGTTGTTAACCTCCAGAACATCCACAATCTGCTACTTTAAGGAGGTTTTCAGAAACTTGCCCTCAGTGGGGGATTAGGCTCGTTGACCTGCGACTCCCTGGGTCCCCCTTGTATTTTGTATTTTTGAATTTGAATTTGTTCTAATGGGAGAACGTTCCATTATACAATGCTAATTTACAAGGAGGTTCTGGATAGGACCAACAGTCAGTGCAGAAATAAATGGAATACAGATCTGAAACATAAATGACTGTGTGACAAGCTGCATATAAATTTGCAGAAAATAGTTACAAGGCAATACAACATCGGCAGTGATGGAAAAGCTAATTACATGGTGAATTTGCAAAAAGATATCAAGACAATTACAAACATTCTAAGTTAGGCAGAACTGGTGGGCAGATCTAGATCAGAAAAATATATTTTGTTCAAATGTATGACACAAGGGCCCCCACCTTATGGAACGGTATTACATCTGCCCTCCTCCAGGTTGACACCACAATCCCAGTATCAAGTACCAAGCTTTCACAGTAAACACTGCTCTTGATGCATGGCAAATGCTTGAAGAGCCATGCCGTAATGCTGAGCACTTTCAGTAAGTACTGCTGAAAGAGAAACTCGTAAATTAGAAAACACTGTTATCTGAAATGATGGGCCCATCCTCAAAATGGGTTTCCTTAACTGCAGCAACAATAAAATGATATTCAATTTAAACAGAGTCTGCATAATATTTGTAACAAGCTGCAGTAGCAAAAAGTAGTGTCTGAAATTGGTTATGAACAAATACTGTTGTTTGACTTAGAGGAGATTATTTTAGGCATTTCATGAAGTTCTGGTAGGAAACTTCAGCAATACCAAACATATTATTATTAGCTACAGGTAGTAACTGTCTATAATGGGTTGTTTATAAGAATTGCTGTTTGTGTCACAGAAACATTATTCTGGCAAAGCTTGAGAGAGTAAACTTTTCAAAAGGTACACATTTTTATTTTGAGCATGTAAAAAAGATTCAGGGTCATTTTGATAGTGTAAGTATACAATAAATACTGCTTGACTAAACAGGCATTTTCCTGTTTTATGAGCATTACTTGCAGGCAAACAGTTACAGTTTATTCATTTTTGACAATCAGCTTACAAGGCTTCATGACACCTAAAAACACATATAAATACAAATACTGTAATTGCATAATCAGATATAGTTACATTTTGAAATACACAAAACACCAATAAAAAGCTAATTTAATATTGTTGGATCTGTTACATCATGATGTAAAAATTAAAAAAAATGTACAAGAAATACAGGAGCTACATTTCTTTAGAATTAGGGCAACCATTATTGTATACAACATATAATATAAGACAATAACTTCCATACTTAGTCCAAAACCAGACATATTTTAGAATTCTAGCATCAGACAAGTAAAGTTTATATGGATTTTAAAGGAGACCTACTGGCAAACATGAAGCTCTTACCACTGCACAGATTGGGGCATCAGTAGCCAGATCCCCCCTGCAGACACAATATACACCAAAGTGTTAATTTACCTGAACACTCGTAAAAACTGTAATGAGATCCTTACCAGCTAGCATTTTGTAACATCATGCTGCTCACCCCTGAGATTGCACTACTAAAACCATGAGATGATAACGTGCCTTTGCCCCCTTCCTGTATGGTGCCCTTATGAATGGAAATTTAGTACTCTCCATATCTCCCATGCCCTGCTCTCTTTCCACAAATGATGCCTAAATGCCATGCATATACCATGTATACACATGGCATTTAGGCAAAGTCTATAAAAATAAAGCAGGGCATGGGAGATACAGAGATTATTAAATCTTCATATGTAAAGATACCATAGAGGAATGGGCAAAGGTGTGTCATTATCTCGCGATTTTTGCAGTGCAATCTCTGGGTCAAGTAACACAATGTTACAAAATGCTTGCTGGTAGGGAGTGTATTACAGTTTTCACAAGTGTTCAGGTAAATTAACACTTTGGTGTATATTGTGTCTGCAGGGGGGGATCTGGCTACTGAAGCCCTGATCTGTGCAGCATTTGAGGCTTCATGTCTGCCAGTAGGTCTCCTTTAAAGCCAAGAAAAATTGATGCATTTCATTTTAGTTTAACACCAGCATTGTTATTAGAACATTGTGTGTACATTAATAACTTCCCTACACAGAAAATCCATCACAGCATACTAGTGAGTTCTAACATTGAAAAATAAATACTCCATATAATATTTAAAGCCAACAGGAAACCAGATACTTTAGTCAAAACAGTTTTATATAACATTGTCAATAGAGCGGAAATATCCTTCAGCCATGTCTCTCATTGTTTTGTGTTTAGTTGACAGCAAAGAATATATATATATAAAACATTGTTAATAGAGTGGAAATATCCTTCAGCCATGACTCCCATTGTTTTTTGTATAGTGGACAGCAAAGAACCACATGTTTTGTATCATCTACTTCACCCATGCCCATTCACACTGCGTGACCATAGTGCTAACAGGAGAGGAAGAAATCCTGCTTAGGGAGATAAAGGGGTTTGTGGGATTTGCTGCTTTTGTGAGAGAGGGAATTATAATTATTACCTAAGAAGCTTAATAACATCCAAGCAAAGGACATAATATGCAACAACTATAAATTAACAAAATAAAACAAAGGAACAATTTTTTTTTTTATCGAAGGTGCTCTCTTCCAAAGAGAAGAATCAGGTTTGCCAGTACAGCGTGGGTGTAATGGTGATTGATCAATCAAACAAACAAAAGGAAAAGACCTGGAAAGGGTGGCAACAGGGGTTTGACCGAGGGAAATATCTTCAGATGTAATGATTGGGGTTTGCTTATACAAGCGTTAACATAGGGTTTTTCTTACACAAGTGCAAACAGTTGAAACAAACAATTCCATGAGTATGAAGATATTGAAAAGGTTGGAAAGCAATTTAAAGGGTTTTGAAGGGATTTGCATACACAGCATGGGTTAGAGTAGTGTCACTGGGCATAAACAGCTGAAATAAGCAATATGAAGCATTTACAAAGTGTTATACAGTTTTGATTGCATTTCCAAGTGTTGGAAGTGTTTTAAGTAAGGTGTGAATACAAACTGTTACACTAAGGCAAAACAATAGTGCATTCACAGTGTGTGTAGGGGGAGAGAGTACTGGACTTACAGGCTGAGATGATGATCAAACAAAAGGGCCTTTTACTGTACATGACTGGCTCTGCACCACTACAGTGTTATCTTGCTTGCCATGTAAATTCAATCAACACCACATCAGAAGGGAAAGTTCACTGTCCTTGTGTTCCCTGCTTTTCTGGGTTCACCATTTCATTTTGGTTTATCAGAGGTTGCTTACACAAGTATAAACATAGGGGTTTGCTTATACAAGTGTAAACATGTGAAACAAACAATTCCAAGGGTTTAAAAGTATTAAAAAGGTTGGAAAACAATTTGAAGTGTTTTGAAGGGATTTGTTTACACAGCATGGGCTAAAGGAGTGTTGTGCAGTGTAAACAGCTGAAAAAAGTAATACCAAGCATTTCCAAAGTGTTGTATTTCTTTTAAAGTTTAAGTGTTTCCAAGTGTTGGAAGCATTTTAAGTAAGGTAATAGTACAAACTGCTACACGAAGACAAACAATGGTGGTGGTTCACAATGTGTGTAGGGGAGTAAGTAAAAGAACTTACTGGCTGAAATGATAAGCATACAAAGAGTGCAGCATGTAAAATCCAGCATGGTGCTGTAGGTTTTCTTTGTGCTTATATGGGCGGCTAAGGGACAGGGGAAGGGGGCAAAGTGGTGAGGGAGGATTGGAAGGCCATTCAGGGGATCACATGACTGCAGCTGATGAAAAGCATGACTGAAATCCTCCTACCAGTTAACCATATATTCATGAGATCATGTGACTGCAACTGGTGACTAGAGAAGCAGAGCCATCTTATAAATCTCACAGAGGTCCATGTGACCCTTTACATGAGCAACCCTGAAGCATGAGTGCCTTGAAGTAGGAATGTTGCAACCATCTAAATGGTGTCTGGGAGCATCTGCAAGACTCCTTAGGGAGGGCCACAGGCCACAGGCTACCTCTGTTCAACAGAGGGCAGGTATGGAAAGAAGGGAGGAGTAAGGAGAGGGTAGTACAAAGGAGTGGCTGGTAGACAAGCAATAATACCTGACGGGTTGGGCGGTATTGGGCAATACCGGACTGCCCAAGGGCGTAATAAGGGCCGACACCACAGGCGGGGAAAAGTCCAGTATTGCCCATACCGCCCACCCTGGTGGGTGTTATTGCACTTAGAAAATGGGCAACTGTGTTAAATTTTTGAAAACAAATATAAAAATAAAAAAATATGTAAAATATATATAAAAATCAACTGAAATTAAGTTGTCTGGTTAAATAGTCCCTGCATTGCTATAAATTCTAAAGGTGGGCACTGCTGTTTTTCCCCCTTTGCTATCAGCATTTCTTCCAGTTTGCTATTTTGTCCCCCCCCCAAACACACACTGAGGCACCATAGTGCAGCTCTTTTATTTTTTGATGGGTGACTTGGAATTGAAAACGTAGTGTAGTGAGCTGGTGAGCTGTATATGAAGAGCAGTACCCTTCATTTTTTGGTTTTGCAACGTGGTGCGAGTTTCAAATCCGGAAGAATACTGTAATGAGCAGGCTAGTGCAAAGCGAAGGGAAACTGTGTTGACTGAAAAGAAAAAGAAAGAAACTGGCAAAATATGAAGGTACAACACTCAGGAGGCATGGCAGAGGTACAGTTTGGGTTCAGGAGGGATGGTCGAAGTTTGTGTGTTGCGGTATGTGTTGCGAGCAGCAGACTGTTCACCTGGTTGCCGATGGACTGCTGACTGGGGGAAAAAAAGATTTTGTGACTAGCGCTTCTTCCTGCATTTTGATGTGTGTGTTTTGTGTGAACTTCTACATAGATGTGGTAGCGATGTTGGCTGCAGTGCTGAGCTGTTTGTGAAGTGGAAAGTTACCGTGGCAGGGACAAGCGGGGAAGCTGCTTCCAGTATAGCGTGAAATTATGCTTTAGTGTGTGCTTAATGTTAGAGATGCTGCTTATTAATTTATATCTGGACATTTCTAAATAAATATAGAGACTGGGAAAACAGGGAAAAGGTGGCAAGCCTCAGTGAGTGTTCCAAAAACAAGACAGTTATGCTGAATGGGGGAGTTCGACCCCTCGCTAAGCGAGGGGCCAAAAATGGTGGCGATTTCAAATTTAATATGGTGTTTTGGCCAATCAACGAGCAGGGTGGTGGGTGCACAAATACTTCAGTGGGTGAAGGGGCACTTGGGCTGGCACTTTTTATTTCCTGGGCATCTATTGAAAGTTAATGTACCCCCTTAGCAAGGGTAACAGCCAATCAGATGCCAGGAAGTAGAAAGACCATTTTCTAATTGAGGATAGTATAGTAGGTGGTGCTCCTTTTCTGTGGTAGACCTATATGGTAAAGTACACGTTGGAGGTAATACTTCACCCTATCTAGACTAGGCATACAAAGGGAGTTCAGGAGACTATAGTACTCCCTATCTAGGGTAAGGCAACAGGACAGGGAACAGAGGAATTGCAGCTAAATCCTATCTAATGTAAGCTGACAATTGAGTTGGAGGGGTTGGAAATAAACCCTATCTAGAGTCAACTGAGAAAATAACTAGTGGGGGTGTGACTACACCCTATCTGGGATGGGCCGTCATAGGTGTGGTAGGAGGAGATTGTTAGGCACTGACTAGAGCGTTTACCATATCTGTCTAATGACAAGAATAAGACCCACATAACTCGCATGTGATAGGGTGTAAGCATGTACAGACAGAAGGGAGGACAGGACTAGGGAGGTATATTGTAGGGGGTGTGGGGTGGTGGTGTTCCTTGGTACATTGTAGGAGGTGAGTGGTTGCCAGTATGTAGGAACCTGAATTACTTGATGGCAGAGGTACGGCAGCTTAGATGGTAGGAAGGCTAGTCAGAGAGGGACAGAGGGGGAGGTGGGTTGGGGGGGACAGCCCAGATAAGGGATGAAGGTATGCAGTGAAGGGTCGAGGACTGGAGGACCCAGAAGCAGTGGGACCCCCTACCTCAGAGTTTGAGGGGACCTAGGGAACAAGGGTGGAGAGTGGTGGGAGATAAGGGAGGGGAGGGGAGTGGGAGCATCTAGCATGGTGTCAATGTGGAATAGATTCCTCCCACTGACTTAGGCTAGGGAAGGGAGTGACGGTGTTCACAGCAGTAGTGAAGGAAGGGGACAATCTACTGGAGGGAGGAATGGCTGCAGGGAAAAATGGGAGTGGGATGAAAGATGGAGGAGGAGGATCAATGCAGGGAGAATAGAGGGCACAAGATGATAAGTCAGTGCAGATGGAGAAGGTAAGAGGGGTGGCTGTGGAAGGCAGGGCAGATGGTCAAACCTAGGGAGGAGGAAGAGCAGGGGTAAAGTTTGAAAGCAAGATTGAGGGGGAACTGAAAGGTAGGGAAGGGGCTAGGCAGAAGAGTAGTGTAGTGGGAGAGGAGATAAAGGGGCAAGGGGAGGAAGAGTTGTAATTTTGGGGGACTCGATAGTAAAAGGCATACACTGTGGTGAGAAGGGGACTGCACACACAGGCAGGAAACTGGCTTCTGGTTTGCATGCCGGGGATTACGGTTCAGTGGGTATGCTCTATGATGGCTTAGCTTGTTCAGGGGGTGAGGGGGATCCTCATGTGATTATCCATCTGGGAAGAAACAACTTAGCGTAGAGGAGGAGGCAATGCAAAAGAGATTCAGAGAGAGGTGGGGAGGATCTGTTGGGGGTGGCCAGATCGGTAGCCTTCTCAGAGGTATTACCCTGTACCTAGAGCCAGCACAGCTAGCAAGAGAAGGATAGAGGATTGTAAGGACTGGCTGCAAGGATGGTGAAGACAGGAGGATTATAGTTGCACTGGACCCTATACACACCAGGTAAGCTGCATCTCGGCAGAAGGGGCTCCAGGGTCCTTGGGAACAGACTGAGGAAGTGCATAACCAGGACCTTAATTTAAACTAAAGGGGGGGGTGGTCTTCAGGCCTTGTGCCTCCAGGAGAAGGAGACCAGCAGGCCTCCCCCCATTCTGGGCAGGTTGATTCAAGAATAAGGTTCGAGAGAGACAGGAGGAAGCAACAACTAGAAGGGAGTAGAGGAGATGATGGTTTAGGTGGAGAGAACTTGTTATTGTATATGGAAGCTTGCAGAGGAAATGATATTAGGGAAACTGAGGAGAAAAGGAGCAGAGAGCAAAGGGCGGGATTTGGTATTAGACAGAGGGGAAGAAGAGAGAAGACTGTCAGGCTGGGGGAGGAAGGCTCAGATTCATGGTGGGTAGTGGTGTCCCTGAACACACAAAGCCTTCAAGTTCAAGTTTATTGCAGGAAAACTCCATTGAGCAAGCTCATTCACAAGGAGGTCCTGTGACATGAACACTTAACGTACAAACATAGATAGGTAATAACAGTATATACATGAAATACATGTTACATGATACAGGCTGGATATACATACAAGGGTACCACATAGGGTGACCGCAGGTGGTAAACATTGATATGACATAGGGAAGCGACTTACAGGTTGCATACTGATAAATGAAACATGATGACTGGTGTGTGCAATACATATATTTTGGCAGCTAGAACAAACAGACTACAACTGATATGGGGGGGAGGAGTGATTTGATAGAGTAGCAGTGAGGCGTAAGCATAGATAAAGCCAGGAGTAGAAGGGAAGGAAAGCAGTTAATATGACAAAGCAATTATACCTTACCAGTGGATAAATACGGCACACATGGGGAAGGAAGAGACTTAATGACAGTTACAGGTGTCTTTTATTTTGGCTGAACTTAGCAATTTGTAGAAGTTTATTGAAACTGTGCCAGTTAGTTTCAGTACGGTTTGTAATTGGTTCCAAATGGAGGGAAGGGCATATGCAATAGTACGTTTACCAAAGGAGGTCCGTGTCCTTGGCATGTTAAGCATAATAAAGTCAGATTTTCTTAACGAGTATGCACTATGTGAGATACTAATAAGGGAAGAGAGATAGCTTGACAATTTCTGCAGGAGCAGTTTAAGAGTGCATAGCCCAGCATGGAGCAGGCGTCTTGTAGTAAGGGATGTCTAACCAACAGCTGCATATAAGTCACAGTGATGCGAACGGTAAGGGGAGTTGGTAATGAACCGTAATGCATGGTGATAAAGGATGTCCAGTTTACTTAGATTTGCAAGAGTGGTGGAGGAATAGATTACATCGCCATAGTCGAGTAGGGGGAGAAAAGTGGCCTGTACAAGCTTGTTTCGAGTTTCAAGGGGGAAAAGGGGCCTATTTCTGTAGAAGAAACCTAACCTTGCTTTTAACCTTCTAGAGACATCTTCGAAGTGGTCATTGAAAGACAATTTATTGTCGATCCAGGTACCCAGATATTTAAATTTGGTTACAACTTCCAAAGGCTTGTTTAGCGTGGTGACAATGAAGTCTTGGGCAAGAGTATTGGGGGGGCCTGTGACAGCACTGAGGGAGAATATCATCGCTTTAGTCTTCTTAGCATTGAGCAGAAGCTTTGCCTTTATTAGATTATGTTCAACTTGTGCGAAGTCCGCATGAAACAGTCCCTTGATTTCAGATAACGATGAGCCAGAAGTATACAACACAGTATCATCTGCAAAAAAGTGCAGATTGGACGTAAATATGTTAGCATCTAAGTCATTAATGTACAAAGAAAACAAGATAGGGCCTAAGATGGATCCTTGGGAGACTCCTCTTGCAACTGGCAAGGCAGCAGAAAAAAAGCCTTCCGCCTTTACTTTTTGGGATCTTCCACTTAGGTAGCTAGAGAACCACTGGGTGGTATGGTATGTGCCACCCAACTTTGCAAGGCAATTGACTAATAGTTTGTGATCAACAGTATCAAAAGCTTTGCTGAGGTCCAAAAGACTGTGCCAGTTACCTTCTTAGCATCTATAGAGATCCAATCATTGGTTACTTTTGCTAGTGCAGTGATTGTGCTATGATTAGCCCGGAAGCCAGATTGAGCTGGGTTAATGAGAGAGAAGGTTTCAAGTGAGATTTTAACTGAATATGGATCAGTTTTCGAGAACTTTAGAAAGGATAGGCAATATGGAGATAGGCCTATAGTTGTTTACATCGCATGGGTCACCGAGATTTAAATAGAGGAGGATATGTGCTGATTTCCAGCAGGACGGCACAGTAGCAGATGTAATGAAAAGATTGAAGATGTGGAGAATTGGGGCAGTGAGATGGGCGTAGCCTGACCTTAGGAAAAAGGGTTCCAAGCCATGCGTCCCTGCACTTTTTGTGTCTAAGTTAAGAAGATAATCTTCTACTTCTTTATAAGTTATCTTCGCAATTGGAAGGGGCTGGGTGCAGGACTAGATGTAGGGGAGGGTATGCTGGCTCACCGCAGCACCAGCATAATGTGACGGTCAAAAGCTAATCCAGCTGTGGCAAAGTGGAGTTAAGTTCCTCCAGGATTAGAGACTTGTTTTCCACAATCTTGCCACTTGCAACTATCTTTGTTGGGACAGAGGGGGCCATGGGCCGTCCTTCTATAGCCTTGATAGTCTTCCATATTTTATGAGGGTTACCTTTAGCTTGTTCAAGAGTAGAAATATAATAGTTAGCTTTAGCAGAGCGAAGTTATTTCACACAGTTATTCCTGGCTGTTCTAAAGGCCTGCCAATCCGAAGATTCTTTGGAATGTCTAGCTTTAGCCCAGAGCTATAAGGGCTGCCTTGAGATCCGAGGTGAACGAGAGGTTGGAATTGTTCCGTACCCTTACTTTGATGAAAGGGGCATGCTTATTTATTATTGTAGTGAGTTTGTCATTAAGGATGTAAGCTGCCTTGTTGACATCTTTGGCTAGGTAGAGATCTTGCCATCTGATCATGCTTAGGTCAGATAGGAAGTTTACTGCACTGAATTTGCAAAAGATCTTTTGTTATAAAGATGGTCTCATGCGGGCCTTAATTTGAGATCTTCATAAGCAACAATTCCATGATCGCTCATGTCATTGTGAAACACTGCCGAATGAGATATTTTGTGTGGATGGGTGGTTAGTACCACATCTAGAATGGAACTGTTGGCAGTATTTAGAGTGTTGTTCCTAGTGGGTTCACTGACTAATTGCCCAAGACCTAGCTCGTCACAAAGGGATTTGAGGCCGTGTGATTTAGGTGACAGCCAGTCCATATTTAGATCTCCTAGAAATATTGTTTCAGTTTTTGCATCTACGAACATGGATTTCAAAAGATTAAGGACTTCATCACCACCAGATGGGGGTCTATAGCCACCTAGGATAGTGATGCATTCCGAGGAGGGGAGATGAAGGCTCAGCGAAACTAACTCAAATTCCTTGGCTAGAGATTTGCAACTAATATTGGTGACCGAGTACTTAGATTTGGTGTAGATAACCACACCCCTGCCTCTAGACTCTCTATCTGCTCTAAATAAATTGTAGCCCTGCAATGATATTTGTTGATCAGTGTTCGTCTTTTTTAACCACGACTCAGTAATTATGATAAGGTCAGGGTTAAAGTGTGCAGCCCAGGCTTACAGCTGTACAAGTTTTTTAGGCAGGCTTAAAATGTTGACCATCATCATTTTGAGACCTGTGGCCTCAGCAAAATCGATAGGCAAGGTAAGTTGTGGGGGGGGCAGGGTTGAGCTCCACATTTCCTGAGCAGAGAAGAAGCAGAAGTATAACTTTCTTTAAGGAGCTTATAAGAATGGAGACTGCTTTTTTATTTCTTCGCGGTAACCCATATCATGCTGCGAAAGAGGCGGCACCACTGTAATGACAGTTGATCATGACCAATGTAAGTGCTTGAATAGACATAGGTGAGCCTTGGTAACAAGACTGATGACCTACAGATGTTGTTGCATATAGGAGGTGCACATTGCAGCTCTCACAGAGACTTGGCTAATGCAAGCCATGTCTAGGACCTCTTGATTCCTGGGTATAAACTGTACAGAAGGGAGAGGCAGTAATAAAGGGGGGGTAGCGGTATATGCAAGAGAAAGAATATGATGTAAGAGGGAAGAGTCAGAAAACGGTAAGGCAAGGAGGCTGTGGGTGCAGTTGCAATCCACTGGGGGGGAGGTAAGACTCTGGGTGCCTGCCTAACTAGGTGTAGGAAAAGGACAGGGAACTGGTGTCTGTAATACAGGTGGCCATGAGGAAGGGGGAGGTAGTAATTGTGGGAGACTTCAACCAGTTAAAGGTGAACTGGAAGACATCTGCCATAAGCTGGGCCTGGAGTCAGGTAATCCTGGATGGGATACAGAATGGATTCCTGACCCAGAGCATCATGGTGCCCACTAAGGGAGGGAGGGAGCAATTCTTGATCTGGTGCTGATGAATGAGGATGACGTTCAGGATATTCAGGTTCAGGAGCTCTTGGGTGGGAGTGACCATTGCGCAATGTGGTTCAGACTGGATTTGGAGAGGGAGAAGATAGCCCAAAGACCAAGGTCTAAGACTTTAGAAGTGCAGACTTCAGAAAGATGGTGGAGCTGATAAAGGGTCACCTGTCTGGTATCAGCAGAGAGATGGGGGAGGATCAGAAGTTGTCCATCATTAAGCAGGGAGCAGCGGCTGGCACAATGGAATGTGTTAGGCTAAAGGAGAAAAACTCAAGGGGCAAAGAACACAGCTGGTTCAGTAAGAGGTAGCCCAGGCAGTTAGAAGCAAGAGGACCACCTACAGAAAGTTCAGGAGGCCCAGATTGAGGAGGACCAGGAATAGTACCAGAGGAAAGTAGATCAGCAGGCTAATGCCCAGAAAAAACTGCAGCTAGTGGAGAAGATTAAAAAGGGGAAAACATCTTTTCTAAGTATATAAGTGAAAAAAAGGATAAGAAGAATGCCACAGGGGAGAGGGTAGGGGTGGGTGGAGAAAACAGAGACAAGGCAGAGGTGTTGAATGAACATATATGTTTGATCTTCACAATAGAAAGGGATGTCCCAGTACCACGGGGAGGGCAATTATAGAAAGACTGGTGAGGGAAGGTTTGCTGGCCCTGAGTAAAGACAAATCCCCAAGCCCAGATGGTATCTATCTAGGAGTGCTGAGAGAACAAGCAGAGGAACTTGCAGGACCCTTGGGTGACCTGTTCAAAGTTCTCTTGAATGAGCAGTTGTACCAGCGCACTGAAGAAAGGGACATGTGGTGCAACTTCGTAAAAATGGACTGAAGCATGACCCAAGCAATTATAGACTGGTCAGTCTGACCTCAGTCATGTGTAAGCTCATCTGCTATAGTCACTGCTAGGTTCCTTTCCTCTGACATCTGGGCAATTATGACACTTACATGCCAATACTCAGTGTTTGGATTGTTTCTACTGATATGCATGTCTTTGCATTTTTCAGCTCTGAATCTGAGCTGCTAGATCCTTGAGCACTGTATTCTATTAACATCTCTTTTCATGTCACTGACACGTTGCTTAGTGTCGATCCTCCCTCACAACTTAGTACCACCGCCAAACAAGATGATCTTTCCTTGAATCCCTTCACCTGGTCACAGATTTACCAGTTGAAAAGAACTGGACCCAAAACTGAACCCTGAGATACACTGTTAGGGACTTCCCTCTCCCCTAAGTGCTACCTATTTGCCACCACCCTCTGAGTCTTCCTGCTTAGCCAGTTCTCAATCCATCTACTTATGCCCCTCCCCAAAACTAGGTATCCAGATGTTTTTACCAAATGTCTGTGTTTCCCAGACTCGAAGGCTTTGCTAAAGTCCAGGTATAGGAAGTCAACTGGACACTTGTCTACTGCCAGCACCGCCAAAAGAACTTAGGATCATCAGGCGTAACCCCTCTTTCACACAGCAGTGTTGCCTAAGGTCTTGTAGGCTGTTAATTTCCAGAAACTCCACAATCTGCTACTTTAAGATGGTTTTGAAAAACTTGCCCTCAGTGTGGGTTAGACTCATCGGCCTGTAATTCCCTAGGTCCCCTTTGTATTTTGTATTTTTATATTTTTTATTTGTTTTACCAGGAAAAAGTTCCATTGAGCAATGCTAATTTACAAGAAAGTCCTGACTAGGACCACCAATCAATGCAGAGAAGAACTGAATACTGATCTGGAATGGAGATGACTCTGGGACAAGCTGCATGTCAGTTTGCAGAAAATAGCAAGTCAGTTACGAGGCAGTACAACATCAGCAGTGATGGAATAGCTAATTACATGGCAGATTTGCAAAAAGATATCAAGACAATTACAGACAACCTAAATTCAGCAGAACCGGTGGGCAGATCTAGATCAGAAATAAATATTTTGTTTAAATATATGGAACATGCCACCCCCCATGGAGTGGTTTTCCGTCTGCACTCCTCCAGGACAATACCAAACTCCAAGTATCAAATACCAAGCGTTTCACAGTAAACGCTACTCTTCTGGAATGACAAGTGATTTAAGAACCATGCTAAAATATTGAGTACTTTAAGTAAGCACTGCTGAAAGAGACTCCTGAAAATTAAAAAGCACTGTATCTGAACTGAGGAGTCCATCCTCAAAATGGATGTTATAACTGCAGCAGCAATAATAGGATATTCAAGTTTAAACAGAGTCAGCATAATGTCTGTAAAAAGCTGCAGTGGCAAAAAGTAGTGTTAGAAATGGGTTGTGAAGAAATACTGTGATTTGCTTTAGAAGAAGGTTCTTTTAGGGCCTGGACACACTGGGGAATTTAAAATGATTTAAGTGCCTTAAACATTTTAAATGCACTGTTTGCAGACAGACTACAAGCCCCTTAAAACATTTTAATGAAAGTGTTTTTGAACCCTGCTAGATACCTAGTCTTAAAACCATTTTTAAAAATGTTTTGGAGCTAGCATGGTTTTACTCACAGGTGTGGCCAGAAGTAAAAACATTTTAAGCTGTAATGGTTTAACTAAAAGAGTGCTAGCTGCAGTGTGTACAGGCAAGCACAGGTCTGTGTGTTGGAGTTAACACAAGACAGTTACAAGCAGAACAGGTTTAACACTAGCAGTGTGGCCACACTAAACCATTACCAAAAATGGTTACTGAGCAGTGTGGCTGCACTGAAATGGTTGAGCTAAACTGATTTTAAAAATGATTTTCAAAAACAGTTCTTTATTGTGTCCATGGCCTTAGTTATTCCACGAGGGACTGCTAGATATACAATATAAAATGTATTGTTATTATTTGCTACAAATGGTAAAGGACTATAATGGAGGTTGCCTTATAAAGGCAACCTGGGTTGTCAGGTATCAGATCCCTGAAAGAGAGGTAGCTTAGGAGGAAAGAGAAGGGAGAAGGGATAAGTAAAGGGGGTGGAGCTGGAAAGGGGAAGGAGAAAAGGGGCGGGGGAGGAGGGGATGAGGTCAGAAAGGGGGAGAGGGCTAGCCAGGTGAGTGACAGGTAGACACACGGCACAGGATTGGACATGTTCAGAGCAGGGAAGGGGCCAGTTTGGCCTATATAAGGGGATGCAGAGAACAGGAGACCCTCTCTTTCTCTGCTGTTTCAACTGAAAATTTATAGGAACAGCACCAAGTGGCCTTTCTAGAGGTCTGAGCTGAATTTCATTAAGGTAAGGTTGTTCAGCCAAGGGGCCTAGCACATGGGCCAAGGCAGCAAGAAGAAAGTAAGTTGTTGGGCATGACTTAGAATGGTAATTTTGTTTAGATTGCTGGAGCTGCTGGATTGTGGGGTTCATTTCAATTAAATGTAGAAGGTACATGATTTATGGCTAGTTCTCAGTATTGTGGAGTGGTAGCAATTTGACAAGAGTTATCAGATGCTAAGTGGGAATGTGTTGGAAAAATCTTCAGGTTGTTTAAGCCAGCGTTGCCCAGAAAAAAAATGTTTAAGGTTTCTGCTGTAATCCCATCGGTGTTGCCCAGCAAAATGTTCGAGGTTTCAGCTGCAGTCACAACTGGACAGTCTATTTAAAATGGGGGTTAAATGGCACAGGGGATTGCAAGGCTAACGAGAGACACTGGACCATGGAAGGGGGCTTTCAGGACACCAGTGGTTTCCTGCAGGCCTAGGTGAGGAGCAGCACCTAGTGGTACCATCACTGCAGCCACGAAAATTGTTTGTAGCTTCTCTGGTTTCCTCAGGTCGCAGCGCAGCTGCAGCAGATGATTGGCAGTCAGGATGCCATGCAGGGGCTCCCATTTACATGTTGAGGGAGCAATGGTGTGGATGGTGCATCAACTGAAGGACAGGGAATGAAGCAAGAGGATGAGTGGTGCCGAGCAAGTCTGAGGGCAGGGGACAAGGAGGCAAAGGGAAGAGGAAGGCATGAGTGAACACACTGGGTGCAAGTAAATAAGGTTAAATGCAAGGCAGTTGAAGGAAGATGCACCGAGCACCTGAAAGGGATGAGAGGGGAAGACAAATGGGGCCAACGAGTAGGCCGTCAGGTTGGGAAACATGGATGACAGCATCTGGTGGAGTAGGCCTGGCGAGTGATGTCATTGGGTCCCACACGGCCTGGCATTTGTGGTTTCTACTGTCAGGGATAGTTGGGGGCAGTTCTTTAGCAGTCACATGTAGCAGCTAACAAAAGGGGAACAAGGTTTAAAAAATAAATAAATGCAAGAAATCCGGTGGAGCGGGAAGCAAGAAGAGTGCAGTGGCCAGGTGAGTAGGCCGGGCATGGTGATGTCATTGGGGCCCACGTGGCCCAGGTGCGGTGGTGAAGCAGTGAAGTTTTAATTATTTAATTCAAAGTTTTCACTGGGCAGACAAACAAACAAACAAGCAGTTAGCTGCTCATTTGCATAAAGTACAGTGGAGGCTTTAATTATTTATGCCACAGTTTCAGGAGGCAGAAACCAAGTGGATAGCTGCTCAGCTGCATAAAGTACAGGAGGTGGCTTTGGAGGTACAGGCACAAATGTGATGCCTAAAACAGGAGCCAAAAAATGGATTTAGAGGATTGTAGGCTGATTTCCCTGGAGACAATAATGGGAAAGAGTTGGGAAGAAAAAAAAAGACAATACATATTTAAAGAGAATGGGGATAATGTTATTTACATACAGGAGCCAGAACATGACCTCAGAGAATGATGGCTCTTGATTGTAAAAACAGGATGGGGGGGGCAGGGGTCTGGAGCAGTAGTGCTGGGACAAAGGGGATATTAAAAAAATTGGTAAATTAAGATAACAATCACTACCAGAGGGTTTGTTCTCATGTACAGGGTTTATAAGCTGCTGAAGTGGGAAGTTAAGCTTGATTATTGCATTTCCAGCTGATGGATTTTTGTCTGTTGACTGCAAAAAAAAAAAACAACAACAAAAAAACATTCTGACCTGACATCGAGACCATATCCAGACACGGAACAATCTCACGTAAGGGAGGCTACATTACAATGGTCTCTGGGCTCACTGGGGATGCCCCCCTTTCCCCCCCACAGCAAGTAGCAGGTTGCAAGGGGGCTGTGAGAGGTAACGGATCCATTCGATTGGTAAAACATTAAACTAAAGGCTGTGAGAAGTAATACAAGGACTTTCCTGTTAATTATAGTTAAAGAGTGGTCATTGGGAGCAGGGGAGGATATGAGGGAACAAAAAACAAAATAAAAAAAGAGAAAAGAAAAGAAACATAAAGCGGGGAGAGAGGAAAAGGGAGTGACAGAGGGCATGGTATAATGTCGTGTCTTGTTTAGTTTTAAGATGGCACCCAAGAAGGTTCCAAAGCAGAAGGGTGCAAGCAGCGACCAACTGGCCCTGAAGGCAGTGGAGATCATGGAGCAGGTACAAGCGCTCATCAAAGAATCAAAGGAGGCAGAAGACAGAGAAAGACAGGAGGCAAAGAGGAAGAACCCACCACCACACAAGGAGCCACCAAAGAAAATGGTGATGAGGAATAACACCAGAGTGGGTAGGGAGCTACAATCTGACCCTGGTAAGGAGCCATCTGTGGATTTGACAGTGGATGGTAGCCTGAAAGAGTATTTGGGAGGCATTATGGCTAAAAAATTGGACAAAGGAACTACAGCACTGTTAGAGTTTAAAGATCTGGTTTGTACTTCTTTAAATTTGGGTTTGGAAACTGCTGTCGTATTTGTGGATTTTGTCTAAGGCCTTTGACCTGGTGAGCCACTCCCTTTTACTGGATAGATTAAAAGATGTAGGCATAGTTGACGGGCCCAGAAATTGGATAAAATCCTACTTAACAGGATGTACCCAGAGGGTGGAAATCTCACAGACATTATCTACACCTAGAAATGTAAGCAGAGGAGTTCCACAGGGGTCCATTTTAGGGCCCTTGTTATTCCTCTTGTTTATTAATGATCTGCCCCAGGTGGTGAGACATTCAGCTGTGAGGCTTTATGCTGATGATATTGCGATCATCACCACCGGCAGTTCTGTTATGGATCTCCAACAGAAGCTTCAAGCGGACTTTGCCGAGGTGGGGGGGGTGGCTCACCAGGTCAAGGCTTTTGATGAATGTTAAAAAAACTAAATTGGTGCATTTTTCAAATAAGAAGCCTTTATCACAAATTCATATCGTATCACACACAAATAGACTTATAGAACAGGTGGATAGTTACTGCTATTTGGGGGTGACTTTTGATTCCATGTTAACTTTTGATGTTCATATAAATAATAATATAAAAAAGGTGACTAAGAAATTAGGAGCCTTGAGACGAACTACCAAGTGTTTACAGATTAAGGACAGGAAAAAAGTGGCTGAACAGCTAATTATGCCAATCTTGACTTATGGGGATTTAATTTATAGAACAACGAGTAAACATCAGTTGATTAGATTGGATAGGGTGCAATATAGAATAGCTAGATATGTTGTACAGTGTTCATATAGAACTCATCATTGTAATATGTTTATAAAATTTAATTGGCAGTCTTTAGAAATGATTTTTCAAATGAATTGGATAATACTGATACATAAATATAAAATACTTTATCCAGAACATTATATTACACAAACACTCTTTTCTAAAGCTAGTAAAGGTAGGTATGAGTTATTAAAATCAGTACATAGACATAGAGTTTGTCCTATAAGAATTTACAATAAATATGGTAATGGTTCCATTTTATGTCAGGCAGCTAAAGTATGGAATATTCTACCCCCTCCAATAAGATCTTTAGAAGACCACATGATTTTTAAAAATGAAATTCTAAAATTTTATAGAATAGAATGTTGTTGTACATGAATATGTTTGGGATATATGTTTATGTTTCGTATTTTCTTTTTATTTGAAATTGTGTCTTAAGGTATTGTTGGATAACTGAAAAGTTGTTTATTGTTTATGTTCTGTCTTTATGTGAGTATTGTTATATATTTTATGTTTAGATGTAACTAAGTGAAATATAAATAGGACTATCTTGTGAACAGGATTGTATAATCCTAATGATTAGAATTTCCTGTATAAAAATAACGTTTTATCATCATCATCATCATCATCATCATCATCATCATCATCAGGAGATGGACAAGGCTTGGCAAGGGCTAAAAGGGCAGAGGAAAGAGAATCAGGAGACAACAGGGGGAACCAGGGGGAGTAAGACAGGACAGGAGGAGGGGACCACCTGGCATGACCCTGAATGACCATGTTCCACACTCGATTAAAGAAAAAATCTGGAAAGGGGAGTACATGGATATGTTCACCCTGGTTGACAAGGAGGCGGCCAGAAGTATGAATAGAGTGAGATGGTGGGGAAATCAGAAATGGCTGTGGCCCTGGCTTTAGTGGGGAAAACCAGTGAGGACATGACCAACTAGAGCAAGACATTTGGGGCATGGATGGAAGGATGCATGCATTTCAGTGCCATCCTTCTGCAAAAATTGCCAGAACTTGCCATACCTTTATTGACATATTCAGCCATTATCAGGGATGCACACAGGGTAAAACGGGGATATGGGTGGCTGGTGTATGATGAGAAGTTTTGTTAGTGATTGGCATCCCATTGGGATGTCCAATGGGACGCTACACAGGTGGACCTGTGGCTCAGAATGTTATCCAGGCATGGGGAGGTGGGCAGTGAAGGACAAAAAGGGAACGGCGGGACCCCCACCAAGATGTGCTGGGCCTGTAGCAAAGCATTGTACACGTGGGCCAGTTGCAAGTTTAAGCATGTATGTTCTAGGTGTGGGGGATACCACCCAGTGATACGATGTTGTACACAGGGTGACAAGCCAGCTTATCAGGCACATGGGCAGCCCTTTCGGGAGGGGATTTGGGGGAATGGGGGGGAATGGGACAAGGGAACAACCACCATGGACATTATGGTAAAGGGGGATTCGGGGCAAGGGGTAGATGAGGCCAGGCTAGTAGACATGAAGGTCAGGCAGGGCTTCTGGCTAGCCTCCACCCCCATAAAAGTGGATATTTTGTAAGCCTGGACAGTTAGGTACCCGAACCATTAGGCCAGGGAGACATGGAGACAAGATTTTAAAGAGGGTTTTAGTTTACATTACACTGGTGATAGAAAAAGCATGGGGGCTAGGAACTTAGGGTCCATAAAAGGGAAGGAAGAGATTGTACAGAAAAAGATGCAAAAGAAAGTAGTCATGGGCAGGGTAGATGGCCCATTCACAGCCCCTCCTTTCAGAGTTTTGAGGAAGTCCCCATTGGGGTTGGTGCCCAAAAAGCAACTAGGGAAAATTAGACTCATCCACCACCTCTTGTACCCGGAAGGGGATTCAGTGAACAATGCCATTTCACAAGAGAGGAGCATGGTGCGCTACACCATATTAAACAATGCAGTACAGCTGATTAGGTTAAAAGAGGGCTCCTGGCTGGCAAAACAGACACAGAGGTAGCATTCAGACTGTTGCTGGTAATAGCAAAAGACTGGGGTCTGTTGGGTTTCAGATTTAAATGGGAGTACTATTTCGATAAGGCAATACCCATAGGTTGTTCAGTGGTATGTGCAGCATTTGAAACTTTTAGCACATGGCTATAATGGGTGTTCAAGGACAGCTATGGTCCTGGAGCTGTAGTGCATTACCTGAATGACTTTTTGCTGATAGGCGAAGGGAAGGACAAGATGCTAGAGATGTTACAAGTCTTCCAGGGCAAGCTTGGTAAGTTGGTGTGCCTCTGGCCAGGGACAAGACAGTGGGCCCTGGCAAAAAACTGTAGTTCTTGGGAATAGAGCTGGATGAGGAGCAAAGTTGTTTCCAGCTGCCCAGCAGGAAGTTAGGGAGGTTAAGGGAGCTCATGGAGGAGTGAAAAGGAAAAGAAGGGTGCCCCTAAAACTGGTGTAACAGTTGCTCAGGCATTTAAACCTCGCCTGCATGAGAGTGGCACTGGGCAGAGTTTTCATGCACTGTTTGGCAAGAGCTACAACAAAAGCCAAGTGTCCACACCACTGGGTGGATATTACCAGAGGGGTAATGGAGGATCTAGAAGCCTGGGAAGGATTTTTAATTTGTTACAACAGCATCACTTTCTGACTGGAAGAGTGCCTTCAGGATAATGACTTGGAGTTGTACACATATGCAGCTGGGGGGTACAGCATGGGAGCATACTTCAGGGGGAAGTGGACATCCAAATGGTGGCCGGAGAAATGGGTGAAGCTAGGGCTGATGAAGGACATCACTTTCCTAGGTGGCCATGGTGGTTTAGGGAGACAGAGTATGGAAAAAGAGAGTGATATTTAGGTGTGACAACAAAGCTGTCATTGAAGCCATGAATAGGCAGTCGGGGTCCACAGAGTCTGTTTTGAGGGTAGGCTGACAGTAAGTGCTGGAGGACCTCAAGTTAAACATGTAATTCAGAGTGAGACACATTGAGGGTGCCAGGAACATGATAACTGACAGTCTTTCATGTTTACAATTGTACAGGTTCCAATAGTTTGCACCAGGGGCTGCTGTCCGGAGAATGCAGGTACCTTGGCACCTATGGGAGATTGGATGAAGTGAGCCCAACTGCTGTTTCAGAATGCCTGGACCCCAACACTCTGAGACAATACAAAAATACATGGAGGGGGTTCCAGGCATTCTGCTTGTGGGCCAAGATGGAGGTAAGTGGCCCAGTCCTGGAAGCACAAGTCATGAAGTATATAGAAGACAGATGGGAGACCGGGATGGCGGGATCCACAATGGGACTGCAGCAAGCAGGGTTTGGGATGATATGTTAGCTACAAGGGTGGGGACGGCCTACTAAGACCCCAGCAGTATGCAGGATGTATTAAGGGTGGATTAGGCTACAGGGGAGGCAACTAGACAGAAGGAGGCCATTGGGGGGCCCAGTGTTTGACAGTCTGTTGGACAGCCTTAACCAGGTCTGCACCATGGCCTATGAGGTATGAATGTTTGCAACAGTTTTCTTAGTGATGAAGAAAGGGGTGTTATGAGTCAGTGAGATAGTAGCCAGCAGCAAAACAGATGGCTCTGGGGGGTTGCAGTGAGGGGATGTTAAGTGGGGTGGTGACAGGATAGACATCTGGCTGCACCGTTCCAAGATGGATCAGGCTGGGAAAGGGACTGGGGTAGAAATTAGAAAGGAAGTTGGAGTGGCACTGTGGCGGAGTTAGGCTACACCCTTTGCTGTGACTGATGGACCACTTTTCTATCTTCTTATTTCCTACCTACCAAAACTTCTGTTGCACAACAGTTAACGCTTTTCTTCTCCCCCCTCCCATTCTAGGTTGGCCACCTACTGTAGCTCTTTACTATCCCTACTAAACTTCCTACTAGTTATCTCTTTTCATTCTTTTTCCATTTCCATCCATCCAGTCCCTGGAATGATGCCAAACACCCAGAGAGGTGTTGTGTAAAGTGCATAAGTGCATTTTGTGTACAAAAAGTATGATGGCTATTTTAGATAGCAGGAATGAATACAATTAATAAAGCCTTTTTAAAGAAAAATGATTACAAGCCATATAAAACAATAATTTCATGATTAGTACAGTTATAAGAAATCCTTAAGGTATTTTCATAAATTCTCACTATAAACCTGATACTTTATAAGGTTCTATGTATGAGAATGTGTTATACTTTATAAAAGTGCTTTGTCACTGTGTATCAGAGATGTAGAGAGTCAATATATGTGGAGATATACACTGTACCTTTAACTGAACCAGGAAATCCCCTGAAACAACCCCCTCCACCTTGGTTTTGAAACAACATGTTCAGACATGAAACAGCATGTCCAGACATGCAAATAGAAAAGGGTTCAGTCAGGTGACCTCACCAAAAGAAATAAAAACCTCTTCATTGAGTTCACTTCGGTTCAGTCTAATAGAGTTCCGTCCTGAGAGTGAAGGAGAGAGAGATGCTACTGTAGACAAGCTGTTGAATGCAAATGAAAAGGGTCTTAGGAGCTCTAAGATCCCGTACTGTATTATGGGAGAAACTACTGATGTTAAATAGTGATTTTCTTTGCAAACTTTTTAGAGGTGGTATTTCATGCTGCACTAAAGGTGGCACTAATGATAGTTATGTGCTGCTATTCCTTTCAATATAGCACTGTGCCCATATGCATGTCCCCACCCCTCTCTTAATTCCTTGCATGCATTCTTTTATAGTGCTGGTGCTAACATGTTGCACCAGCACTAATTGGGTTTTTGAATATTGCAGCTGGGCGCAAATGCGGCGCACATCCGGTGCTAACACTTTGCACCCAATGCAAGGCTTTGACTGTCTGGCCCATAGTTTCAGTTTACTTTAGGCAATCAGCTTCAAAGGCTTTTATGGCAGTTAAAAACACATATAAATACAAGTAAATACATAATCAGACATAGTTTCATCTTGGCATACACAAAACTGCAATAAAAAGCTAATTTAATATTGTTAGACCTATTAAGTCAGGATATAAAAATGAAAAAAATTCTACAAGAAATATAGGAACTACACTTCTTTAGAATTAGCACAACTATGGGATGCCGTTATGGACATAATTCAGAATCACTGGCTATACACACTGGGCCAGATATTCAAAAGGTTTGCGCCATGCGCAACAGGGTTGCGCATGCTCAAGTCCTAAATTGTGCCATTCTGCGATATTCAGCAGGAGGCAGTTGTGCCACTGAAAACAGGCTGAGCAACAGCGCAATCCAAATGAATGCATGCTCAACAGGAGGGGGAGGAACCATGCATAAACTGCACAGCCCGATATTCAGCCGGGCTGTGCAGGTATTGAGCACAACCCCCAACCTGAGCCTGCAGGACCTTGAGCCAAAAAAAAAGGCTAAGTTGAGGGCCACCCACAGGTGAGCTGCTGTATTGCAGGGCGCAACACAGCAGCTGCCACCTGTGGCTGGCCTAACTCAGTCCCTATGCCCCCAGCCCGATCGCGGGCATAGTGTACTCCCCCCACCAGCCCGATCGCGGGCATCAGTATGCTCCCCCTCCCTTTCACATCCCTGGTGGTCCAATGGACGAAATGCCCGATCGTGGGCAGAAAGTAAAGTGAAACCCCTCCCTTGTGCCCGATCGCGGGCAGAAAGTAAATAGAAACCCCCGAACATGTCCCTTGTGCCCGATCGCGGGCAGTAAGTAAAGTGACCCCCAACCGAACATTTCCCTGGTGGTCCAGTGGACCAAAATGCACTATCACGGGCAGAATGTAAATTGAACCCCCAAACATCTCCCTGGTGGCTAGTGTCCCCCCACCCACCCACCCAGACCCACCCGCTCCCCCGGCGGCGGCGGGCGGCAGCATCCCACCTGCCTGCCGCCCCACCGCCAGCTGACTGCTGCCGGTAGGGCTGCACCCGATGGTGCAGAACAAGAGCCAATGGGTGTGCAGCCGCTATCATATGACAGTCCAGATTTGTGAATGATTTGCGATTCATTCACAAATCTGGACTGTCATGTATGTAAAGGCAGCGCGCCCATGGCTCTTGCTCACCAATGGCGTGCAAGCTACCGGGCAGTCAGTCAGGGGGCGGCGGGTGGCAGGCGGGTCGGATGCTGCCGCCCACCGCCGCTGCTGGGGGGAGCGGGTGGTGGGCTTTGTGGGTGGGTGAGTGGGGACACCAGCCACCAGGGAGATGTTTGAGGGGGTTCAATTTACATTCTGCCCACGATCGGGCATTTCCGTCCACTGGACCACCAGGGAGATGTTCGGGTTGGGGTGGGTCACTTACTTACTGCCCACGATCGGGCACAAGGGACATGTTCGGGGGGGTTTCACTTTACTTTCTGCCCGTGATTGGGCATTTCGGTCCACTGGACCACCAGGGATGTGAACGGGAGGGGGGGGAGTTGTTAAACATACCGCCCGCGATCGGGCATTTCGGTCCACTGGACCACCAGGGAGATGTATGGGAGGAGGTGGGGGAGCCACATTGCTGCCCGCGATCGGGCTGCAGGGTGCATCGGTCCCCGACGGCTGCTGTCTGGCAGGGTGCCAGGAGCAAGTCCTCGGGGATCGGCGCACCTACATGCTAATGGCATGCAAATGGGGTCATAATCAGATGCAAATGGCCCCCCCTGCGCCTTGCATGAATTATGGCCCCATTTGCATGTCACCTTTTGAATATCATGATTTTGTGCATGGCGCAATGGTACTGGCCACCGCAAGTTGAATGCTCCACTCTGACAACTTGCGGTGGCGCAAGTTCCACTGCGCCATGCACAGTGGCTGTGGTTGGGGTGATATTCAAAGGAGTTGCTCAATAGTGCAACTCCTTTGAATATCGCCCCGGCCACACCCCTGCGCAACTATTTTGTGCAGCGCAAGGGCTTGCGCCTCAGAATGGCGCAGTTTGAATATCCAGCCCACTATGTATTAAAACACATACACTATATAGTGAAATACATACATCGTATATTGAAATATATACATGATATAGTGAAACACATACACTATGTACTGAAATGCATATGTCATACAGTGAAACACATACATTATATAGTGAAATGCTTACAATATATGGTGAAATACATACCCTATCTGCTGAAATATGAGTACTGAAAATCCACATACACTAAATACTGTAAAAATGCACTATGTACTGAAACATATACACTACCCACTGAGATATGCTACAGACTGAAAAATCCACACACTATCTACTGAAATGAATACACTATATATCATAACACATACACTATGTATTGAAAAAAATCCACATATACACTATATACTGAAACAAACACACTACATATTGAAATACATGCACTACATATTGAAAAACCCACATAAACTATCTACAGAAACAAATACATAATATATTGAAACATACAGTACACGCTATATATTGAAACTAGGGATGGGCAGGTCAGCTGTGACCTGGTTCTGATTTTGACTGTTTTTTTTCCAAAAGGTTATGATTTACTCTGATGAACTATAGACCTATTTTAATCTATATGCATATGAGAAATGCATTAGTATTATTCTTTTAAATCCCTCTGTAAAAAAAAAAAAATAAACCTTTTTTTAAAAAAAAAATTGTGCCTCTAGTTTTGTGTTGTTTGGTCAGTAAGCAGCCAACAGCAATAAAAAAATGAAACTGAAGATTCAGTAAACAGAGTTAAACTGAAAAATTACAAGCATGATTCGTGACTAAGTGACAGGAAACAGAAGATAGGGTTGCACCCAAAAATTAAGTGGTATCAAACAAAAGGTTCAATAACACTGAAACTCACTAAAAGTGCTACAGAAAGACACTGACAAAGTGGCTTACTTAAACATGGACATGAAACAGAAGATTCTGTAAACAAACAGGATTAAACTCCAAAATTAAGTGGTGTGATTCGTGACTAAGTGACATGAAACAGAAGATAGGGTTGCACCCAAAAATTAAGTGGTATCAAACAGAAGATTCAATAATACTGAAAATTACCAAAACTGCCACAGAAAGCCATGACCCTCCCTTCACAAATCTGTATGGCATTATGACCTAGTAGTAGTTCAGGCACAGAGATGAGCAACACAGAGTCTGAGATGTGACACCCCCCTTCACAATTTGTATGGCCCTGTGGCACATAGATGGGCAACAGAGTCTGACACATGACACTTCCCTCATAAAATACATGAGGTGCTACATGACTTAGTAGTAGTTCAGGCACAGAGATGGGCAACACAGAGTCTAAGATGTGGGTGACACCCCCCTTCAAAATCTGTATGGCACTATAAGCCTCCCCTCAAAATTACTGAGGCACTATAACCTTCAGTCACAGTCCTCCTATCCTGTCTGACTGTGCTCCCCTTCATTATTTTTTTTTATTTTTATTTTCTGCACTCAGCTGTTATCTGCTGTTGAATTCACTAGCCTCTCTCTCTCTCTCTCTCTCTCTCTCTCTGACTAACAAAAACAGGTGATTTTTATGTTGCTTGCACGCATGTGCAAGAAATATAGTGCCATCATCCGAGTTTTCGGAGATGTGGCACCCGTCTTCCAATTCAGTCACTGTGTTTGCAGGCGTAGAAACATAGAAACATAGAAGTTGACGGCAGATAAGGACCGCAAGGCCCATCCAGTCTGCCCATTTCTTTTTCTACCTCATAAATGTGCCATCGGCCTTTGCTCTGTCAGTGACCTATCTATTCATAGTCATTTGTATTGCTCCCTTATGCCTATCCCATGCCTGTTTGAAGCCCTGCACTGTATTCATAGCCACCACTTCTTGTGGTAAGCCATTCCATGCATCCACCACCCTTTCTGTGAAAAGAATTTCCTCATATTCCCCTTAATCGGCCTCCCTCTAATCTCATGCTGTGTCCTCTTGTCCTGCTATTTTCTTATATTTAAACATGTTAGACTCTTTCACCTTGTTTATGCCCTTAAGGTGTTTAAATGTCTCGATCATATCACCTCTCTCCCTCCTTTGCTCAGGGTATACATATTGAGCTCCGTTAATCTGTCCTCATATGTCTTCTGATGCAGTCCCTGCACCATTTTGGTTGCCCTTCTCTGGACTGCCTCAATTTGGTTAATGTCCTTGTGAAGGTGTGGCCTCCAATACTGCACGCAGTACTCCAGATGGGGCCTAACCAATGTCTTGTACAGAGGGATTATTACCTCCCTCTTACGACTTGTGATACCCCTACTAATACACCCTAACACGCCCCTAGCCTTACCTACTGCTTTAGAGGTCTGCTTGGATGATTTTAGGTCATCAGTGATGATGATGCCCAAGTCTCTTTCTTCCTTTGTGACTGCTAGCAACTCCCCTCCCAGCCTATAAGTGGCTTCAGGGTTTCTCTTCCCTATGTGCATGATTTTGCACTTCTTTGCATTAAATCCCAGTTGCCACTCTTCTGACCATTCTGCTAGTTTATCCAGATCTCTTCTCATTCTGCCCACCCCATCTGGATCATCTACTCTGTTGCAGATCTTGGTGTCATCTGCAAACAGACAAGCCTTACCCTCTAGTCCATCTGCAGGTCACTAATGAAGATGTTGAATAGGACTGGCCCCAGGACTGATCCCTGAGGTATCCCACTTGTGACTTGCATCTCTTCTGACTGTATACCATTTACCACCACTCTCTGTTTTCTGCCAGTCAACCAGTTTGCCACCCAGTTGACCAACCTGACCACCCCGAGCCTACCTAGCTTATTTATCAATCTTCTATGTGGAACAGTGTCAAAAGCTTTGCTGAAGTCAAGGTAGGCGACATCAACTGCTCCCCTTGGTCCACCACTCTGGTTACCCAGTCAAAGAAATCTATGAGATTAGTTTGACAGGACCTTCCTTTGTAAACCCATGCTGTCTTGGATCCTGTGCCCCTATGGATTCCAGGTGTTGCACTATCCTTTCCTTAAAGTGCTCCATAATCTTGCCCACTACTGAGGTAAGACTGACCAGTCTGTAGTTCCCAGCCTCCTCCTGCTACCACTCTTGTGGAGTGGGATCACATGAGCCCTTCTCCAGTCTTCTGGGACCTCTCCTGTGCTCAGAGACTCACTAAACAATTCTGCTAATGGCTCTGCTAGTTCCTCCTTTAGCTCCTTAAGTACCCTGGGATGTATGCCATCAGGTCCCATTGCCTTATCCACCCTGAGCTTAGCAAGCTCTTGTAGGACCCTTTCTTTTGTGAAGGGAGTAGTGCTCACCTCCCTCCCCCCTGTGTCCATGATGCTGAGCTGTGGGCCCTGCCCTACCTTCTCTTCAGTAAATACTGAGCAAAAGTATCTATTTAGGATAGATACCCCAGTGGCCCCAGTTCCCCAATCACTGCTGCAGCTGTCTATGACAGCAGTTGAAAATGCAGTGGTTGTGCAGTTGAAAGGGAGAGCTCCGCTTCAGTGAGCAGAGCTCCACCCTCCACATACACACACACACGCACACATACTGCGTCCTCATGTGCCTTCCCCCTCCCCCATGCACACGCTGTATGGCCGACGGGGGTGCCCAATCCCCTGTTGGCTCCATGCCCCCTCAAAGCTTCCAGGTGCCATGCTGGGAGCCCACCCCAGCGTGACAAAATGTGTTATGGCTGATGGGGGTGCCCAATCCCCCATCGGCTCCACGCCTCCCCAAAGCATTCAGGTGCCACGTTGGGAGTCCACCCCAGCATGGCAAAATGTGTTATGGCCAATGGGGGTGCCCAATTCTCCGTTGGCTCCATGCCCCCCCAAGTATCCAACTGCCACACTGGGAGCCCACCCCAGCGTGACAAACGTCCCTCATCATCTTATTGAAAAAAACAACCTGTAAATGTAAAAACTGTCCCTCGGCGCTTCTTCCTGTCCCCCTCCAACAACCCGCACCCAACCATTGCACACCCTGCCTCCCCACACCCCTCTCACCCCATACTTACCTCCGGACCTCGGCACGACGATCTTCGGTGGATCGGGTACACGTCTGCACTCTTCAAAGAGGACCGCGAACTGAGGAAATGCTGGTAAGCTGTATAATGGGATAGATAGGGTTTTTTCAACTTTGCTGCATATCTCAGGCATTTTCTGGAATTTTGGCACCAAATTTTCAACATTGGGTTTTTGGGACCCCTCCTCATGAATTCTATCACTGTCATGGCATTAATCAGGCCCGAAGAGTGATTTCATGGTCACTGTGCAAAATCACCTTTCGGGACCGATTAAGGAAACGACAGTGCCAGTGTTCATAAGGTGGGCTCTCAAAAAGCCTATGTTGCAAATTTGGTGAAAAAGTTCTGAAAAATGACTGTTTTACGAGTGTGCGTTGCGCAGTTCCTATGCACATTTGTAAGTTTGCGAATTTTTTATATTTGCACTCCAGATTTTCAACATTGCCATTTTACCACACCTCCTTATGAGCAGTACAGCTGTCATTTTTCACATTGTGCTCAAAATGTGTTTCCGCGCATGTAGCGCACAATGGCACAGTCAGTGTGCGAAATCAAAGTATGGGACACTTTAAGAACATCACAGTGACACTGTTCATGAGCAGTGGTCTTAAAATGGCTATGTTGAAAATTTAGTGAAAAAATTCCTAAAAATGACTGTTTTACGAGCATGCGTTGCTCAGTTCCTAAGCATGCTTGTAAGTTCACTAATTTTTAATATTTTCACTCCAAATTTTCAGCATTGCCATTTTACTACACCTCCTCATGAGCAGTATAGCTGTCATTTTTCACATCACCCAAAATGTGTTTGCATGCATGTAGCATACAGTGACGCAGTCGGTGTGCACAATCACGTTTGGGACAGATTAAGAAAATCACAGTGACACTGTTCATGAGCAGAGGTCTTAAAATGGCTATGTTAAAAACTGGGAGAAAAAATTCCCCAAAATGACTGTTTTATGAGCATTTGTTGCTCTGATCCTATGCATGCTTGTAAGTTCGCAAATTTTCAATATTTTCACTTCGGATTTACAACATTGCCATTTTACCACACCTCCTTATAAGCAGTACAGATGTCATTTTCACATCTTGCCCAAAACATGTTTCCACCCATGTAGCGCACAATGGCGCAGTCGGTGTGCAAAATCATTGTATGGGACACATTAAGAAAATCACAGTGACACTGTTCATGAGCAGAGGTCTAAAAATGGTTAGTTAGAAAATTTGGTGAAAAAATTCCTAAAAATGACTGTTTTACAAGTGTGCATTGTGCAGTTCCTACGCACGCTCGTAAGTTCACAAATTTTTTATATTTGCACTCCAGATTTTCAACATTGCCATTTTACCACACCTCCTTATGAGCAGTACAGCTGTCATTTTTCACATGTCGCCCAAAATGTGTTTCTGTGCATGTAGCACACAATGGCACATTTGGTGTGCGCAGTCAATGTTTGGGACAGATTAAGAAAATCACAGTGACACTGTTCATGAGCAGAGGTCTTAAAATGGCTATGTTGAAAATTTGGTGAAAAATTCCCTTCAGACATTCTGCAATGTTACTAATGAAGACATTGAACAGGACTGGCCCCAGGACCAATCCCTGCAGCACCCCACTGGTGAACCCCTCTCCCTAGACTGCACACCATTTACCACCACTCTCTGCCTCCTGTCTGTTAGCCAGTTTCTAACCCAGTTTACCACCCTTTCCCCCATGCCCAGCCTACCCAGATAGTTTATCAGCCTTCTATATGGGATGGTGTCAAAGGCTTTGCTGAAATCAAGGTAAGCGTTCTCCACTGCCCCACCCTGATTCACTTCCTTTGTCACCCAGTCAAAGAAATCAACCAGATTTGTCTGACATGATGTCCCCACTGTGAATCCATGCTGTCTATGGCCCTGGGCTCTGATGGCTTCTAGATGCCCCACTATCCTTTCTTTAAGCAATGTGTCCATGATCTTCCCCACTACTGAGGTGAGGCCGAATGGCCTATTGTTCCCTGCCTCCTCCCTGCTGCTGGACTTGTGTAGAGGGACAACATGTGCCCTCCTCCAATTCACTCATGTTGAATGACTCAGTGAACATGGCTGCCAGAGGTACTGCTATCTCCCTTCACAGTTCTCTTAATATCCTTGGGCATATGCCATACAGTTCCATCACTTTGTCCACCTTCAATTTAGTGAGCTCCTGCAGGACTCTTTTGCTTTTGAATGGACTATTGTCCACCTCTTCACCCCCTTGGCAACTGCTGTACTGCTGCGCCCCTTGCCCCTCCCACTCTTCTGCGAATATTGAACGGAAAGACACAGTGGATGTCTTGGGAGAAAGGCATGGAACTATCACTTCCAAATACCTAAACAGCACATACAAGCAAGCAACATTCAGCATTGACAAATGCTTGTTAATTTTACTGTGGAGTCTGCAATGTCTGCGCTCTGCTGCTGTCTACTCTGCACTCTGCTGTTGAATTTGTTGGTCTTTCTACTCTCTCTCTCTTTATAATGCATATGAGAAATGCGTAATAATAATAAAAAACCTCTTTTGAGTACTCTGCAGTCTACTGCAATGTCTTCACTCTGCTGTTTCTTGTCTGCTGTTAAATGTATTGGTCTCTCAGTCTCTACTCTCCCTCTCTCCCTCTCCTCTCTAACAAAATGATTTTCAGTGGTTTCAGTTTTTTGGGGGGGAAGCTACACACACACACGCACACACACAACTGTCTCTGTTGAATGCAAAGCCCCAAATCCTGCCCCAAGTGTGCTTGATACTCAGTTTTCTAGGGATATCCTGTGGTGGCTGACACAGAGAAATGGCAAGAACGTGTGTAAATCACAGAAAAGAGACACCCAATGGTTGACTCCCTTCAGTGCCATAATCATGAGTGTTTCCCTTTGTTGGTCATCTGATAGTTCAGGTACTCAGGAGTCTTCAGCAGAGATCAGGGAAAAAAAGATAAATGTGTTTTTTTCTGTATGTTTCTGCAGCCTGCATTGCCTTTTCCATGCAGTACTGGTTGGACTGGACTAAACTTATGAACTGGAGCAACACAGCAATCCGGGTCAAGCCACAAAAGGCTCAATTTTCCTGATCAGAGCCGACTCTGCCCCGTTGGGGGAGGTCTGAACTGCACCAGGGCCAGTTTACCCATCCCTAACTGCAACACATACACTATCTATTGAAATAAATACACTATACTTTGAAAAATCCACATACATTATATACTGAAACAAATGCACTGTACAGTACCATAGAAAGGGTGGGGTGGCTAGTGCACTCACCCCAGGTGCATGCCTTCGAAAGGCATACTGCTGGTGCAGTTTCAATACAATGATATCTGTGCTGTGAATTTAAAAAATATTTTCCTTTAAAGTGAAATGATGTAATAACTAATGTCTGCCAGCAGGGGTGCATTCCCATGGAAGGACCAGTAAGGGGGAGGTGGGTGGTCTGCTGTCACTGGAAAGAAAAAGTCAGGTGGGGTCCAGTACAGACTGTATATAAGGTACGGGCAGGCGCGGGAGACTCTGAGTGGGTTTTGAGACTGAGAGAGAAAGAGAGGTGGTACATAGTTAGACTAGAGATAGAGACGGAGGAGTAGTGTTTTGCTGACAGAGACTGGACACAAAACAAAAGTGAGGTGAGGAAGTGATAGAAAGAATAATTACACAATAAAAGAATTGGAATTAATAGGGAGAGAGGACAGCGCAGACTAGAGCGGCTGGGACTGCACGGAGACATAAGAGAGTCGTGCACTGAGAGATCTGCTGCTGGTACTGGAACTGGATGGGTGGTTTTTTTTTACAATATTATGAGTGAATGACTAATGTGATTATGACTAAATTGATCGATGATTTTCCGATTCCATCCTCATCCTCCTGTCACAGGAGGAAGGAACATCCTGTCATCATCCTTTTGAGTAATAGTGCAGTGTAGTACAGTAGAGTATGTCCTTGTTGTCCCAGTCCCTCCCCTTCCGAGTGCCACCCGGCCCGAGGCCAACAAGGCTATTGGAAAAAAATAAATAAATCTTCCACCTGAGCTCTTCAGGCACTGGCAGCCAGTCAGGCCTGCGTGGCTACACCCTGCCTCGATGCATCCCAGTCCATACCCCATTCTCAGTCCCAGGGCCGGGCCATGAATCTCCCCGAGTCGCTGGTATCTCCTCCACAAGTTGAACACTTGTGAATGTGACCAAAATGAAATTATTGAACCCTGTCCCTCACTGATGCTCTCGATGAATAATTCTGGCAGCTGTGCAGAGCACAGTGACCCTGCGGCAGCAGTGACTGGCTTGTCTGTGAGCCACCCCGTGGCCTGTCCCTGACCATCTCTTTCTCTCTCTCTCTCTCTCACTCTTTTAATTGTAAGAATATGTGATGTGAGAGAGAGAGAGATATAGAGAGAGTAGAGTGGGCTGCTGCTGGCTGAGTGAGTCTGTCAGCTCGGCTGTCTGACTGCTCTCCTAAAGTCACAAGTCATCATCATCAATTGGATTCCATTATTTTTTCTTCTAGTTTCCCAGGTGGGCAGCCAGTGGCATAACCTCCCCCCAAAAGACCCCAGTCTCTCCAAGATCTAGACAGTAGATGGATGTATAAGCTTGAGCACTGCAGCCCTCATTGTAAGGGGGGTGATAGGCTTAAGTAAAGTAAGTCAAGAAGTTATAGCAGCTGCTGCAATATTTGGCATTTGCATTTGGCAAGACATTTTAGTGCTTCTTGATTTACTTTACTTAGGCACCAGAGCAGGGGCCACTGGGGCAGCTGCCAGCCACCAGGCACTAGGACAGTAGCACAGAGCAATTTGCAAATAAAAAATAAATGGCACAGAAGCACTGTAAGCACAAGCACAGAACTGACACACAGTGACACACGCACTGTAATTTCCTTGTTGATGTAATAGAACAAATGCCCTTCCCTTTGAGAGTCAGTTAGATGACATAGTTCAACTACTTGAGTCTGTCTAATCTAAGTGTTGTTTATGTACTAAAGGGAAACGGTATTAATATTATTTCAACAACAAATTACAGTAGGTGGTGGTCAACTTAACCTTTCTGTCCTGTCAAAAAGTTATTTGCAGTTTACATACCCTTCATACCAAGATACCCCATAATTGCAGTACCACTTCCTCCCTCTCCCTCCCTCTCCCACATTATGTGGCTGATCATGGTACCCCTTACCAGGGAGGGACAGTCAGTAGTACTGCAAGTAGGCATTTCTTTGTGGAGGATGTTGGACTGCTAGAGGCAGCTTATTAGGTTGCTTACGGTAACGGTTAACCTGCTAAAATGCAAGCTCAACGTCCCCCAGTCTTGAAGAGAGATGTCGGATACAACTATATGCCTGTGTTGGGAATAAATTCTTGTAACTGTGGGGCTTAGTCTGCCCCCACCGTCAATAGTTAAATTGACTGATATTTCATCATTATTGATGGGGGTGTGGGGGCAGAGGCGGAGCCCCCAATTACTAGAATTACATTTACAATAGGAGACTGCTTCTTTAACTTCCCCATACAGCCCAATGCAATAATTACAACTGGTCCTATGTTCTCCACAAACACTACAGCCATTGCTGCTGTTACATACTGTGCATTAACAGCAATGCTTTTTTTTTTTATGTTTTCTGGTCTTATGTTTTGTGATATTCAGTGATATTATTCTTTCTGTGGGGGGTGCTCCGACCCCACACCCCCCGGGTGCACCAATTAAGTAGTATTCTTTACCTGGGGTGGTGCCCCCACAGAAAGAGTATCACAGAACATTATAAAACATAAAGCAACCTCACACCTAACTAGGCAGTTAAATTATTGTGGATCCTCATTCTCCTCTGCCTGTTTGGCAGCCTGGCACATTGGAATGTTCTCCAGCAAAAAGTCAGTCAGTTGTAATTATTGCATGGCATTGTATGGGAAGGTTAAACAAGCAGTCTTATTGTAAATGTAAAATTATTGTAATTGGGGGAGGTCAACCCCCTCACACCCCCATCAATAATTATGAGTTCCTTTGCTGCTAGTTTTCAATGATTGTGGAGGCAGTTGGACTTTGCAACAAGAGCACACCCACAGCATAATCACATCTCCACTGTAGTGTGTGGAGTTTCCAAAAAACCACACCACTGGTCCAATGTCCTCCACAAATGCCTTGCAATTATACTGCATCCCAGATGAATGGGGTCATGGGGAAAAAGTAGTATTGTTATGTAAATTGTAGTTATGTTGTAAGGGGTTGGGGCTGATGTGTCATGTTGGCCAGACACTGCTACTCACTCTGTTGCTCACTTTTTTTTATAGAATTGGACATCTTTTGATATTTATTGGCATCGCGATACTCTCATACATTCAATCTATTAGACTGAACATAGTAGGTATCAGAGTATCGCTAGTAAATATTGAAAAATGCAAACTAATTAGTTTCCTTGGGTTGGGTTACCTGGCATCTGATGACAGATACACTCACTTGGCCACTGTCTCTCACACTGAAGCCTGTATAATATATGGCTTTTTGAAGACCATGGTCTCTTACTACTGTACCTATTTCTTAAACGTTAAGAAATAGGTAGTAGGCTTCTTTGGGAGCTGAGCAGACAGCAGAATAATGCTGTACACAATTGGATCTGGCTGTTGCCGTTAGGCCATCCGCCCCAGTCCCAGAGAGCCAGCCAGTCTAGTAGTCACTTTAGTCTTTTGTGGTGTCACCTGACTCCAGTAATTAAGTTATCTGACTGTTTATTATCAGCCTAAAGGGTAGCAGTGCCAGCGGTAGTAGTGGTACTTTACTTCCCGGGTCGGGTGGGTCCCTCCCACTCCCAGTTTTGTCTGGAGGGAGTGATTCAGTAACTGACTCACTCCCACCCAAACAGAACTGGGAGTGACCCACCTGACCCGGGAAGTACAGTACCACTACTACCGCTGGTGCTGCTATCATCTAGGCCGATGATAAACAGTCAGATAACTTACACAGAAACATAACGTTGATGGCAGATAAGGACCAGAAGGAGCCAGGGCCCATCTAATCTGCCCATTTTTTCTACCTTATGAATGTGCCATAGGCCTTTACTCTGTCAATGGCCTATCTATTCATACTCATCTGTATTGCTCCCTATGCCAACACTATCCCATCCCTGTTTGAAGCCCTGCACTGCATTCATATCCACCACTTCCTGAGGTAGGCCGTACCATTCCATGCATCCACCACCCTTTCTGTGAAAAAGAAGCTCCTCACATTACCCTTTAATTGGTCTCCTCTAATCTCATGCTGTGTCTTCTTGTTCAGCTATTTTTTTTTATTGTAACATGTTAGACTCTTGCACCATTTACCTCCTTTATTCTCTCCTCATATGGCTTCTCTTGCAGACCCTGCAACATTTTAGTTGCCCTCCTCTGGACTACCTCCATCCTGTCTATGTCCTTGTGGAGATGGGTCTCCTGAACTACACACAGTACTTGAGATGGGGTCTCACACCAATTGTCTGTACAGAGGGATAACAACCCTCTGTTTTCTGCTAGCGATGCCTCTTCTTAGGCATCTGTGAATCTACTAGCCCTCCTAACTGCCTTCTCAAATTGCTTGCCTACTTTTAGGTCATCTGATATGACTACCGCCAGGTCCCTTTCCATTTTAGTTAGTACCACACCCCCCAATGTGTGGTCTTCCCCTGGGTTTTGGTTTCCCAGGTGCATTACTGTGCACTTCTTTGCATTGAATCTAAGCTGCCATACTGTAGAGCAGTCATCCAAGTTTGCCAAGTCAGTCCCTTCTCATCCTTTCCACTCCCATTGTGTATCAACTCTGTTGCAGATCTTTCTGTTGTGTGGAAAGAGGCCACTTCTACCGTGATTGGTTTACCAAAATTCTTCCTAATGTAGAAACTGTCGAACACACATGGCTAATGTATAGTGAGACCAAGAAAGCTATCTATTTCTTCCCAAGCATGCTGTTTGCAAAGAAATCATCCACTACATCGAGTCTGGCAAATCCAAAAAAAGGATTTTGTGACTGGAGGCATTTAAATACCAGACTTCCAGATCATGAAAGCTCCCCTGAACACCGAGACAGCTATTTACGTTGGAAGAATTTTGAAATGCGCTTGAAGACAGGGGCCACAATGGATGATCAGCTGCAAAGGTCCATTGCCTCAGAAAAAGAAATGTGGCCTACCATTCTGAAAACTATTCTTGATGCTATTCTTTTCTGAGCAAAGAACAACTTGGCTCTCAGGGGTCCACAGATATTATCAGACACACACATTCTGGAATTTTTCTTAATTTGCTAGAGCTGATAAGTCACTATAATACAGAGCTTGCAGGGCATATTGCCAACCATAAGAAGGGGTCTACCACTTATTTTTCTCCTACAATTCAGAATGAGTTTATTAACTTGCTGGGTTCCACTGTGAGGCATGAAATAATCTCAAAAATTAAGGAGGAAAAATATTTCTCTATTATGTTTGATTTGTACGCTAGATGTGGCTCACAAGGCGAAAATGTCTCAAATCATTTGGTATATGAAGACACAGGATAATGATTGCAATGCTGAGGAAAGTTTAATTGATTTCATCATCTCACATGAAAAGACAGGAAGTGGGCTAGCTGCAGAAATTGAAAAGAAAGTAATTGATGATGGCTTAGATATAGCTAACAGTCATGGCCAGGGGTATGACAACAGTGCTAATATGGCAGGAAAGTACCTTGGTGTGCAAGCCTGTGTAGCACAAGTGAATGAACATGCTAGATTTGTTCCATGTGCAGCTCATTCTCTTAATTTAGTTGGGGTCCATTCTGTGAGTGTATCAGTGGACATGGTATTTTTTGGCACACTGCAGAGATTATTTACATTCTTTGTAGCTTCAACAAGCCACTGGGAGGTGCTGTCCCAAGCAGTAAAGGTCACTCTGAAAGGTCACACTGAAGCAAGATGGTCATCAAAGTTTTGCACAGTTCACTCCCTTCATCTTCAAATACTTGATGTCTTTAAGGCATTGTAACAAATAAGTGAAGATGCAACCAATGATGACACGGTATCAACAGCCCAGAGCCTAATCAAACAGATAGATTTCAAATTTCATTGTACCCTAGCAATGTGGGACAAAATACTGAACCTGGTTGAACAAGTAAACCAACTGTTGCAATGTAAGGGATTGCCTGTCGATAGTGCTTCAAAACATATCAGTGGATTAAAGGATGCACTGCAGCACATGCGGGATGATGGAATAAATGTTGTTGTACAACATGCAGCAGAACTTGCTGAACAGATGTCACCGAATGCAGAATTAATAGAAAAAAGGAAAAGAAATGTGAAAAGGATGGCCGATGAGAATGTCGAAGATGAAGGGCACTTTATTTCTGCTGAACAGGCTTTTAAAATGCAGTTCAACAATGTTCTAGACTCCCTCATTTCCCAGATTCATTGGAGGTATGAGGCATTGTCTGAAGTGGCTGCTGACTTTAACTTCCATACTGGGCTATCTTTCTCAACAATGGAAGTTAGAGAGTTAAAGAAATGTGCAGCAGATCTGGCAATGAAATATTCTAAGGATCTAGATGCTTGTGAGATAGTATATGAGGTAGAGAGCTTCAAATTTCAGGCAGCTTCATTACTGCCCAATTTTTCTAATGCCACTCTCCTCAGCTTGTTGAAGCTCATTTGCAAATGGTCTTTGAGTACTTCCTAGCCAAACACTTAAATTGCTCTCCGACTCTTCTTGATGCTCCCTGTGACTGTTGCTTCTTGCGAGAGTAGTTTCAGCAAACTGAAGCTGATCAAGACTTAAGATCATCTATGGGACAAGAAAGACTGTCAAATCTCGCTATACTATCTATTGAAAATGCTGTAGCCAGTGCCATTAACTTCGACAAAGTCATTGATGAATTTGCCTCTTTGAAGGCAAGAAAGGTTCACACATAGGCCAGACAGAGAATTGTGAAATGTGTATGCTGTATCTACTGTGGATATGCGATTCAAATAACATTTTTGCATGAAAATATACAGCATCACCTCTCTTCAGCTACCAGGTTTCCCTCATGTCCTGATTGCCTTGAGGTTTTTGGTTTAGTACTCAGTGGCCTGTGCTGTTGTGTGTGGGGCGTTGGTTCGTTCAGCTCCAGCTTCATATCTTGTATTGCTGTGTTCCTGTGTGTTGTATAGATTGTTCAATTCTCTCATTTCATATATTTATCAATTAAGTTGGAGAACTGAACTGGCATCAGCATCTGCATTACTTTCTAATGCAGAATCCTCTGTTAGCAAACAGTGATTTTAAATACTAACTACTGGTTCTCACTTGGCCACTTTACAACACAGTTTGTTCTGATTCCATGATGAAAAAATAAATCTGAAGTCAGGGGTTGCTAGGGATACTCGATTCAGGAGAACATGTAACACAAGCGTGTTTTGGTTCAGTAGGGGACTGATTCAGTACTAGATGATCCACAACTACCAAATCAGGCTACAGCAAGTAACCGTCTCCCTCCAAGAGCTTCAGTGGGCCTAGAGGACCCCCAGAACCCCATGCTTAATGTAGCAATCTTTCACAGTATATTTCAGAAATGCATATAGGGTGGGTGGTTGATGGCATTGTTGGTCAGCCACTCATCCACAACAATTGTGGCTGCACACTCTATACTAGCCAATCAGAGTCTCCCACATCTCATATTCCATGGGGGCAAAATATTCCCTGAAATCAGGGGTAGGGAACTCTAACAAAAGTATGTTTTTTCTTCAAGAAAAGCCACAAAAACTCCCTGCAGAGCATGTAAACCCCTCAGAGCTTCTGGGGGTCTTGCAGCCCCCAGACCCCCATGCTTTATGTAGCAATCTTTCACAGTACATTTCAGAAATACATATAGGGCAGGTGGTTGATGGCACTGTTGGTCAACCACTTGTCCACAACAATTGGGGCTGCACACTCTATACTACCCAGCCAGAGTCTCCCACATTTCATATTTTATTGGAGCAAAATATTCCCTGAAATTGCGGGTAGGGAACTGTAACAAAAGCATATTTTTTCTTCAAGAAAAGACCCAAAACTCACCACAGAACATGTAAACCCCTCAGAGCTTATGGGGGCCTTGTGGTCCCCAGACCCCTGGCTCTTTACTTGGAGGGGGCAGAAACTTAATCTGTTGCTGAGGGCACCAAACTGTCTAAGGCACTGGCACTGTATATTGAAACACATACACTATCTATTGAAAAAAAATCGGCATACTCTATATACTGAAACAAATACATTACATATTGAAATACATACACAATATATTAAAAAATCCACATACTCTATATGCAGTACTGAAACAAATACACTACATGGTGAAACATATATTGAAATACATACACAATAGACTGCAAAATCAATCCACATATGCTATATACTGAAACAAACAAACTGCAGTGAAACAAATACACTACATACTGAAATTAGCTCTGCCCCTGGATTGGCCTGCCCCTGCACTCATTTCCTACTGCATTCAGGGAACTGCTGGTGTGGAGAGAGTATGTTCAAAGCTGCAGAGTGGAAGGTAAACAAAACAGGGCTAACTCTTCTTCAACTTCTTTATGGGGTTTTCCGTCCTGTATTGCTTGTACAATTTGATCAAATTTCAGAAAACTGTGATGTGACAAGAAACTTTTAGAACTAATTTAAATATACAGTAGTTTATTCTTTTGAGTGCTGCCTTCTTTTCTGTTAAAAATTCATTTATATGGGAAATTAATACTTAGGCTATCCCTAACATATCACTCTCATACCATATAAACATAATGGACTGCAGATTTATGTGTAATTAATTACTATGTTAGTTCAGCAATTTAGCTGAATGCTTGTAAAACATTGCAGGAACTGTGATAGTGTAAGCAAAAAGCTTTCATAGTTTGCTGTGTATAGTGATTGTTTTGATATTGTTTTTCTTTTTATTTTAATGTTTTGTTTAATAAAGGTACTTGATTGGGAAACAAAAATATGTATTTTTTGCAGCAAGTGCTCAGGGTCCAGTTCTCATCAGGAGCTCAGCTGGCATACCCATGATTTGCACATTTCTCTTCTGAATACTGTAACTCTGCATTGTGATGTCTCACTGGTGCCATTTACAGTCCCTAGCCTCTCCATAACATATATGTGGAGCATTGCAAGGTGGTCAGAGCTCTGCCAGGCACTGGGGCTCCACTAAAAAGCCTGCCCTGGTCAAGTCACATAGTGTATACCCTGTTAATAAGGCATGACTGTGTTTTGTGATTTGAGCTTTGCAAACTGTTTTTTTCTTTCTTTTTTCATAGATATTTTTATCTCCTTGGTCACCCAGTGACCCCCTTTCCCACTGACCTGTCCAGCACCATCACCCACTCTCCCTTGGCCTTACCTGCTCTAAGATCCCTCACAACCTCCCTTGGAGGGGCCAGGAGGGGAGGGACATTCACAAGGAGACACATATTCCAGCAGAAGCAGAGCCTGGTTACTAGTGCAAAGCCTGTGGCAGGTTTGTGGATCATTCTGCCATGGAGGTTTTCTACCTTTGGTTTCATCCCCTAGCAGCTAAGCATGCAATGATGCCAATGCATGTAAAGGCATGTACTGTACTTGCTTTGTGCCTGCCTGAGCCCTCCCCATTATGCCACCCCACTGCCATGCCAGCCTTCTTCAGCTAGGTGGCTATTGAAGAGTGAGGTGGTTGGACTCCCCCTCCAGAGAGGAGAGCAGTCCCTGAGATGTTCAATCATCTCTCTCCCCCATCTGACCCCCATGCGACCCAGGTCCACCCTTGAAAGCAGGCCACTGGAATGGCAGGCAGTACAGCTACCACCAAGCCACAAGGTCACCCCACCAGACTGTGTTTTTATAAGTAAAGACAGCACTCAGATGAAAGAAGAAACTGTATTTTAACTACAGTTGTTATAAACATTTTAAGTCACATCACAATGTTTTGAAATTTTATAAAAGTTTTGCCAAGCAAAATAAGATCGAAACATACATAAAGAGATAGACAAATTAACCCTTTTTTGTTTTCTTTCTGCATTTATTTATTGAAATCTTGGATTACTACCTTTGAGCAACAGCTCTTTACATACAGTAGGTTCCACATCAAAAGAAAAACATCATCATGTTAACAATTACAATAACAGGCACATTGCAATTGTCGCCAGGCCTGAATACATCTAGATAGAATGCAACAAAAGCCATAGGTTCACTGAAAAAATACAGATCAAAACTGAGATTTGACCAGACACATTGGGACAGGTAAAGGACAGAGACAAGTGGTTTTAAATGAATACGTTCCAAACAGACAGTACACTTCATTTAAACAATGGAGGCAGTGCACAAGACATGCCTGAGTCCGGTGATAGCTAGATTACAAAGGGCAGGAAGATATAGCAGGGCAAAAGTGGAGGGGGGAGGTGGATGAGGGATGGGGAACGAGGTGGGTGAGAGGGAACAATGTGGGAGGAAAGGGATAGGTGGGGATAAGCGGAGGGGGTAGCAGAGAGTAAGTGCTGAAATGGTGATGGTACAGTAGGGTAATGCGGGTAGAGTGTGAGACATAAGGTGCACATATGGAGCAGGGTGGCAGTCTTAGTGGTAGCAGTCACAGGTAGCCTCAGTGACTATGCGCTGTCATAGCAAGTGTCTGAAGGAACCCAGTGTGGTTGTATTTAATATAGCAGGTTGCAGTGAATTGCTCCAGTGTGGGGCTCTGTATGTGAAAGCACACTGTCCTAGAGCAGTACGGCACCTTGGGATTTTGAACATCTGGCTGGAGGAGTTTCTTGTAGCTCGCTGGTTTAAACGAGGAGTCAGAAGGGCTTGGACACTGGGTGGCATCATACCAAGGCTGACTTTTTTAGCAAACAGACAGGTTTGAAATCTGAGCCTGCTGTCAAATTATAGCCAGTTGGCCTGGGAGTAAAGATCACACATGTGGGTCATTTGGTCAGTACCAGTGAGAAAAAGGCAGGCTTTATTTAAGGCTGTTTTGATGTGCCAGAGGGCTGTGTCCATAGCTGATCCATATATGATGATGCTGTAGTCAGCGAGTGGCATAACAGAGCTATGAATGGCAAGGTGCAAAGCGTCTGGGGTCAGGTGGCATTTGTGTCTGTAAAGCATACCTATTCTTCTGTTTATTGCCTTTGAAGTGTTGTTGATATGCTGGGTGTAGGACACGGTAGAGTCAATAGTTATACCCAGGTACTTAAATTGTTGGACTAGCTCAAGGGGTGATCCCTCGACATTGGTGATGGTAAGCAGAAAGTTTCTGTGCTTGCTGTGGTTACTGGTGAGCATCATATTCTTAGTTTTGTCTGTAGCTCAAGATAAGCTTCTGGTCAGTAAACCATTTTCCAGTGGATGTGAAACCTTACTGGAGCTGGTCCTGAAGTTGCTTTGATTATGAGTGACTAGTGAAAATAATGGCATCATCTGCATAAAGAAGTATGTAGCCATTGCAAGAGTTTGGGAGCTTATTTACAAATATATTAAATAACAGTGGGCCCAGGATGGAACTTTGTGGGACCCTGGAGTGTACTCGCCTGGCTTCAGAGCAAGCATCTCTGATTTTCACCTGTTGTGACCGGTTGTTTAGGTAACTATAGAACCAAGCAGAGGTGTCTGTCTGGGGAAAGTCCAATGCTGGTGAGTTTTTCGATAGGGAATGTGTGAATTACAGTATCAAAGGCCTTGGTTAGGTCTATAAAAGTTGCCCAAACAAGAGCCCTTGTTCCAATGAGTTATGGATGAATCCTATAAATTCTAATAAGGCTGTGACAGTACTATTTCCATACTGAAACCCATGCTGTTGGGTGCATTGCAGTTGATATTGCTCCAAGTGTTCCATGAGTTTATCAGCCACAATGTGCTCCAGGGCTTCAGAGAGTGCAGGAAGAATTGAAATTGGGCTGTATAGGGCCCGGTGGCGCTGAGGGTTGAGGTGCTGTATGCCACACCTCGCGTCACGCCAGCAACCCAGGTTCGGGAATGAGCCCGGGTGCTGGGGGTCGGCAGGGAGGGAATATGATTGAGCTCCCAGTTAACTGCTCTCCTTTCCCGGGGGGATCCAGGGGCATCCCGGTGCAAGAGGGACCCCGGGTGGAGACCGGGGATTCAACTGCTACCGGGAGCACAAGCATAGCAGTCGGGGGCCAACACCTGACCAGAACATGGGCAGATGCGTGCACGTTCGTGGCCGTTGGCATCATTGCATGCCACTGGCTTGGGGGGGCAGGAAAAAGGGAAAAAGTAGGGCACTGGCTGCAGCGGCATGATGGCCGTCTCCGCAGCAGGACTCTCTGGCACCTGGGTGTGTGGTAATACCGGATCCTGAGTGGGTGGATTGGGCTCCAAAGGGAGTGCTCCCCACCACCCCGCTGTGGGGGGTAAGCCGCGGGGGTAAAACCATGTGGCCTAATGGGGTTGTCGGAAAGACGGTCCAAGGGGATGGCGGCCGGACAGACCTGAGGGCGATGCCAGGACATGAAGGTAGGCAGATCAGTGGCCCTAGGGGGATAAAAATAGAAAGAAAAAAAAAAGAAATTGGGCGGTAATTTACAAGAAGTGCATGGTCACCACTCTTATGCACTGGGGTGACTATGGCAGATTTCCAGCATTTTGGGAATTGTGAGAGGCTGATAGATATGTTGATTATCTTAGTGAGGGATGCAAGAACTTCATCAAGTGCAAGATTTATGAATTTAAGATCTAGAGAGTCCCCACTGTGCCTTGATTTCCCAAGTACTTTCTGGAGGTATCTCCTTGCTTCACCTTCAGAGACAGCCTTGAAATAGAAAGGTGGATGGTCATGTAGTGGGGCTTTTTTCACCTGGATTCCACCTCTCTGAGCCCTGTTGAAATAGTCTTGGTGCAGAAAAGCTGCTGGGGTCAGAGAATGCCCTATTGAATGCGTCAGCGATGATTTTTGGCTCCATGGTTGGGGTTCCATCAAGATTCAGCATGTTGGGGGTAGTCTTAGAGTCTTTCCCTGTGATATCATGAATATTTTTCCAGAATAACCTGCTGTTATTTCAGGTATTTGAGATGGCTTCCTTGTAGTACTGGCTTTTGGCAGCTGGATTGCACTGGTGCACTCATTTCTAGCCCTTTTGTAGTTTTGAATATTGGATTTGGTTCCTGAGGCCCACGCCATGAACCACAGGTGACACCTAGCTTTCAGGAGTTCAATAAGATCTGGAGTGATCCAAGGGTTGTAGGTCCCCTTTACGTTCCTGGTTTTCAAAGGTGCATGCCTATCACAGATAGTGATGGGCAAAGTGGCCCCAATTCACTCCGCAGAGTGATTCACAGAGTGAAGGTGAATTTGCCGAGTGTACCGCAACGCGAAGCAGAGTACTTCGTGTTATCAATGAGTAATGCGAAGTCCATTGAAAACAATGACTTCATGTTACTCCGCCTTCCCAAACCACTACTCCACCAATTCTTAAGGTGAAATACATTAAAAACAATGTATTTCACCTTACTTTGCCTTGTTTTTAATGTCCAATGGCAAATTTTGCAGTGTTTCATGGGATTTCAGGTCACATGGGCTCTAGATTGTTCTGCACAGCCTCAGTTTGGGGTAGTGTGTGTAGGAAGCTGTAGGAGACAATCTGCTCTGAGAGCTCTCTGCTATTCAAACCTTCAAAAAGCTGTTAAAAAAGCCTTTTTGAGTCATTTTTTTGCTAAAACTTTAGTTCATCGATTATAGGAAACCTTCCTGTAATCATATCATTGAGCATTTATTGTTTGTGTATGGATTTTGAATGTTAATGTACAACATTCAGTCTGTGTACTGAGAGACAGTGGAAATGTGCTTTTGGGGAGGGGTGTATCTGTGTGGTGTATGTAGATTAACTTGGAGAAAAAGACAGTGCTTTCTGTTTTGGTGATATTTTTCTTGTTTAACTGTGTTAATGTACACACAGTAATATTTTCAGCATTTCTTGCCATTTTTTTGCTGATTGTTGTGGTGCAGCAGTGCATACTTTTAGTTTGTTTAAAATATGTGGTTATATTACTGAAGTTTTCAATTTGCATGCATTACTTAGTGTGTGTGTGTGAGTATGTGTGTGAAGCGTGTTATCAAATCAGACACCTTTTATTGTGCCACATAATAATTTCAGCAATGTGAAGCTGCTATCCACTGCAGCTGTGTGATTTTTATACTTCTTTGTGGTATCTTTACTGGTACTAGTACTAGTACTAGTGACTGTTACTGCAGCAGTGCATTACACTGCCCCCCTCAAGGCCCGCCCCAACCGGCAAAGGAATTCTTTTCCAGATTTTAATTTCTGATTGTGAGCACTGGTTAGGTGTTGTGCCTTTGTGTCTGCATCTCTTCAGTGCACAGTGCAATCTTAATCTGTCTTTGCATTCGCAGCTCTTTAGGGGCCAATCTCCATCTGTAATTTAAGTCACAGTTGTTTCTTTGACTTCCCTTCAGAGTACTGGACAAATGTGGTGCTTAATTCTGCATGAACATTGTACTCATTAATATGCGTTTTTAAGTCAGGATCATCATCACGAGTCACTTGTGATACAAATCATGTTCTTCATCATCACGGTCACAAATGCAGTCACAAATCACGATTCACGATCATTCACATTACGAATCATAACATTAATTTTTTTTCTAGTTACTTGGATGTATTGTAAGACTGTTTTGTAGTATCTCTCCAAGCTTCACCACCCCACCATTGTACTCATTGATACTTGTTTTTAAGTCTGGGAGTTTTAAGCTACAGCTCATCAGGGAAGTACAGACATAGGTGGTAGGCTTTCATGTTTCTTCATCATCACGGTCACAAATGCAGCCACAAATCACAAATCACAATTCACGATCACGTCACGAATCACAACATTCATTTTTTTTAATAGTTACTTGGATGTATTGTAAGCCTGTTTTGTAGTATCTCTCTATGCTTCACCACACCATCATTGTACTCATTAATGTTTGTTTTTAAGTCAGGGAGTTGGACAGTGTCTGCAGTACATACACAGACTGGAAAGAAGACTGAATGCACACATGCAGTTTAGTACAGTATACTTGCACTGCTCAGAATACAAAGTGTCACACATACGGAAGACAACAAAAAAGGGCATAATTACATACAAGGGTTGGGGATGGTGGAGGAATACATTTTATAACACAGCAAGGAAGGTGTGGGGGGCACATGATGTGAGGAAAAAAAAGTAATGTGGGATCCCATGGTGATCCAGCAGCAGTTCCAGCATGGACATAATTTGCAACTGATATTCTTCTATGTGATCCAGCTGTTGCTCCACAGCACTCACCCTCTTGTTGTTATCCTTGACAGTACTCTAGAGAACCACCAAGTCAGCCTGTGTTACATGCAGTTCTCTGGGGTCCACACATTCTACAGGCTGACCTGCTGCTGGGGGGGGGTTGGGTGCTGGTGGAGCAGCAGGTGCTGCTGTGTTCCTCCTCTTCTTAAGGATGCCACAATGCACAACTGCACCCTCTGCCACAGAATGGCCAGCAAGTGCAGGCATGGTCTGTTCTGTGGCAGCCTGCCACTCCAACTGCTGGTGATTGAGCATATGGGTGCACTGACCCTCAGTCCCCAGGTGAGTCCTCCGGGGGCCACTGCACATCTCCACCTCACATAGGCAGAACTTGACCACACTGCTGTCCCTCCACACAGTAAAAAAACTGTCAAACAATGGAGGTGCGGGGAGGACCAGGCAAAGGCAAGGGATGGCCAGATGAACTGGCAGCTGGCTGGTCACAGTGCTGAACAGGGCTGGGATTCACACCTGGGCCCTGTGGAATAGGCACATCCTGTTCCAGAGAACCTGGACTTGGTAGTGGTGGTGGTTCAACTGCCTCAGAGTCAGGACAGGAGGTGGTGCTAGTCCTGCTTTCGGGGGGGACACTCACAAGTATCGAGTGGTCCAACAGGAATGGGTGCCCATGCCCTCCACACATGCATGGGACAATGCTTACCACTACCACACTGTCCCAGAGCTGCCCCCACCCCAGATATTCCCTCACCCTGGTCCATCTTTCCTACTGAGCTCCCTCAGTCTGAGCAGTTACTACTCACACTGTCACACAACACACACACACACACACACACACAGTCACACAGACAAACAACTAACTACTTATAAAGGTAAGAAAAATAAAATTTACAGAAAGAACAAATTAAGTAAAAAAGAGTACAGAAAAGATAAAAAAATTAGTTTTTAAAAAAGCTGTTGGGTCTAAATCAAAGTTTAAATCTCCTCCTCGCTCTGATCTCAAAGTATCGGCAGTCACGAAACACACTATTCTCTCTCCGTCTGCACAGGAGAAAGTAAAAGTGTCTGCTTGTATGACTCACTTTCTTCCTGCCTAGTTAAAGAGGATGTGACTTACAGTACTACAAGCCATGTGATGTGTGGGGGGCTGCCAAATCTGAAACACCAAGTGGATCACTTAGAATCATAATGAGGAACGCAAAGTCCATTAAAAACAATGACTTTGCCTTACTTCGCATTACCATTCCACCTTAACATGAAGTGGTAATGACAAGGCACAGTGAGCACTTTGCATTGCCCACTCCATGTAGTGGACTGGCAACACGAAGTGCCCACTTCGCATTCACTTTGCCAGCAGAATTTAAATTTGCTGCATCTCTAATCACAGACCGCGTTGAACCAACTGTTGAAGTGGTCAAGAGCTGTATCAACATTGTTTGTGGTATGTATTACTGACCAGTGCTGATTCTGAAGTTCAATTTTTAGCTGCTCAAGTTGACCATGAATCATTACTCAGTTGGTAATAGTCCTGGCAGGGGGTTTGCAGTACATATGACAGGGGAGTGGTCACTAAGTCCATCTGGAAGAACAGTGACTGAAGACAAATTCTCTGGTCAGTTGGAAAGCAACCAGTCCAGTAGGGTGCCATTTCTGGATCGGTAGTTTACTCTGGTGGGGGTCTCCACAAGCTGAGCAAAGTGAATGGCTGGCAGTGTGTCCATGTGGGCTGATGCTGTAGGGGAGAGACAATTGATGTTGAAGCCTCCTAGTATTATTAATTTGGAGTGCTCAGGTTGCTTAAGCTTTTAAGTGGTGATGTGAAGCTATCCGCTGTACTCCTTGGGGGGATGTAGGTTGAGATCACAATAAGTGTTTTATTGTGTGCCCCTAGGAGCAGTTCGATTGCTAGCATCTGTATTAAGTCACTAGGGTATGGTACAGGGACAGCAAGCCCCTGTAGTGTGTCCTTTATATAGATTGCACAGCCTCCACCTCACTTGGTGAGGCAGTCCTGCCTAAAAACCAAGTATCTTGGAATAAGTATTGCGGCATCAGGAGTCTCAGAGGTGATCCAGGTTTCTATTACAGAGATATCCGGATTACACTGGGTACTCCACACCTTGAGTCCTTCCAGTTTAGGGAGTAGGCTGCAGATGTTTATTGTATCCAATTTTAGAGACCCTGTATTTTGTTGAGAAGAGTTCAAGTTACTTTGCTGGCCAGGGTTGGGATGTATATTACCTGAGAGCAAGAGCAACAGGATAACCATCCTTTTGATCATCACCTTAAATAACTTGTTATTGTGGATCTGAAACCTTCTACCTGAGTGGTCCAGGGTGCATGCTCTGTGGGAGACAAGGAAGTGTGGGATGAGTGCCAGGGTGGAGTTCCAGTACAGCAGCTATGAGCACTGGTATCTGAGTAGGTATCCCACTGGGTTGGATAGGCAGAGGACAGCTTGTAATAGTTTATGGTTATGGTGCCGTATGCATGTAGTACAATTTGCTGGCAGGCAAGGTAGCTGGTACATTAGCATTGTCAACAGCTAGACATACAAGGATGGTTAGCACCAACAGAAGGATTCTCGGAGGCAGCATGGTGGCAAGGCAGACCATATTGCTTAACTTAAGTAGGAAGTATGTCACTTGAGGTACAGTTGACAGTGAAGAGTTTGCTCTTTCAGTCACTTTGCCAGCACTAGTGCAATAAGATTTCAAAGGCAGGTCCTATAAGCTAGGCTTCCGGTGTGCTGCACTTTCAGAGTAGTACTGCACCTTTAAGACTAGGACTGCACCTTTAAGAATGGTGCTCCTAGGATTTTCTTAGAATTTTTCTTAGGATTTTCTTTTCTTAGGATTAAGCCAGAGCTTGAGAGGCAACGTGTATCAGCAGCACATAAACATGCTTAGAAGGGGTTGAGAAAATGTAAAAACATTCTAGCAAAAAAAAGACGCATCTGCCAGGATTTTTAGTCAGTTAGGCCCCATTTTCCTAAGGTTAGCATTGCTGTAAACATCTAAGAAGCATGCTAAGTGGGAACATCAAGGTTGTACGAGTGTAATATTCAGCAGCCCTGATGCTATCCTGATCATGTGCATGTGCATGTGTACTACTGTGGCCATGCAAATGAGGAATCCCCTCTTTCATACCGGGCATAGTGCTATATAAAAGGTTTCAGAAGTGCTTAGCAGCTGAAGTTGCAATGCTGTTTACTGTTTACAGTGTGTGCTCTTATTGGATCACACAGTGATGCGCATTGTCAACCCACCCCTGGTCATCATTCTGATGTCCCCAAGTAGTATAATACAATGATCCCTTGCATCTAAGGGTTCCCCACCCCTGATCACAGTTTAAACGGCCCCAATTATTACAGTAAAATGATCCCTGGTGTCTAGTGGTCCCCCCATCCAAAATTTCCTTTCAGAGGCCTCAATTATTATACTAATATGGGTAGGAAATAGGTTGAAAGAGAAGCAGCAAGGGGCTGTGATTAATGGAGTTCAATCAGAAGAGAGGGAGGTAATGAGTGAGGTGCCACAGGGATCCATCCCAAGTCCTGTCCTCTTCAATATGTTCATCAACAATACTGGAGAAGGAATCTCAGGCAAGTTTGTCTATTTGCAGAGAACAAAGTTCTGTGGGAAGGTAGATAGTGACGAGGGAATTAAGGAGATGCAGAGAGACCTGCAAAGACTAGAGAAGAGGTCAAAAGTTTGGCAGTTGAAATTAAGTGCCAAAAAGTGCAAGGTGATGCCCCTAAGGAACAGGAACCCTAGGACAAAGTACTTGATAAGAGGGGTTAAGCTGACCACTACAGCTGAGGAAAAGAACCTTGGAGTCATTGTTAGTGACTCCCTTAAACAATCAAGCCAGTGCAACAGGGCCTGCAGTAAGGCAAATAGGATGCTGAGATGTATCAGAAGGGGTTGTGACAGTAGCAGAAAAGAGGTATTGCTATCTCTTTATAGATCATTAGTGAGGCCACGCCTGGAGTACTGTACCCAGTTCTGGAGTCCTCACCCCAGGAAACATAAGTACAGGCTAGAGATGGTTTATGAAAGGGTGATCAGGATGATTCAAGGCTGGTGGATCATATGAGGATCGACTGAAGGCACTGTACATGTACTTGCTGGAGACCAGATGAAAGAGGGGTGATATGATAGCGACCTTCAAGTTCCTGAAAGGAATAAACAAGGTGAACTGCAAGAAACTACTCAGAATAAGAGCTCATGGACATGGGGGCATAAGTGGAAACTGGTGGAGGGGAGGTTCAGGAGAGATATGAGAAAGTTTTGTTTTATAGAAAAGGTGGTGGAACCATGGAAAAAGATGTCAGTCAAGGTGGTGGGTGCCAAAACCATAAATGTTTCAAGCATGGTTGGAATAAAGTGAAGGGTATAATGTTTACTGAGGGTGTTAGTGGTAGGAAGGTGAAGAGGGGGATGTAGTGAAGGCTAGTACCCTGTATGGACAGTAGGTCCTGAGGTTTGTAAGGAAACTATGGGCAGCTTGGATAGACCATTGATCTTTTTCTGTCATCATTGTCTATGTTTCTATGATCCCTGGCATCTAGTGGCCCCAGTCACCAGTCATAAATCCAAGCCCTCTCCCCATCACAATCACCCAGGTCCCTCCACCCCTCCCCCATTGACTACCCACTTACCTAAGATGGCAGTCACCTGCCTGTGACTCTGATCAGTACAGCCCCCCCCATTACCTTAACTGGCCACTGTGTGATGTGCCTACTATAGGAACAGCTGTTTCTATAGTAGGCATGTGCTCACTCCCTGATATTCAGATAGTAGCCAGTCAAGGTGGTAAGCACAAGGTCTGGGCCTGTCACCATCACAAGGGGGACACTAACAGTTGGGGTCAGTTGGTGGCCATCCTAGGGAGGTCACAGAGGAATATGAGTGGGTGGAATGTGGAGTAGACTCGAACTTATGATTGAGGGGTGAACTAGATGACAGGGATCATTTAAATATACTAATCAGGGGCATCTGAATAGCGATTGGGGTGGAGGAACTACTAGATGCCAGAGATCATTTGAATATAATAAATTGGGAACATCTGAACAGTGACTAGGGTGGGGGGACTACTATGGATGCCATGCATCATTTTACATAGAAACCTAGAAACAGAAGTTGTCAGCAGATAAAGACCTCTTGGCCCACCTAGTCTGCCCAGTTTTCCCTGCCTACTGTGCCACCGCAGACCCGACTTGATCTCCAGTTGTCTTCTCTACTTGCCTTACTACCAAGGTCTCCTTGTATCTATCCCATGCATACTTGAATCCTGTCACCATTTTGGCACCCACCATCTCCGGTGGAAGCCTGTTCCAGGCATCTACCGCCTGCTACATGAAGAAGTATTTCCTCACTTTTCTTCTGAGCTCCCCCCCACTTCATAGTGTGCCTTCTTGTCCTCAAGCTTCTTTTTCTATGGAAAATGTTGCCTTCTTGTACCTTATTAATACCTGTTAGGTATTTGAATGTTTCTATAATAGTCCACCTTTCTCTCCTTTCCTCTAGTGAGTACATTTTTAGTTCCTTGAGTCTCTCCTTGTAGGGCGTTTGTTGCAGGCCCTGCACCATTTTGGTAGCCCTCTTCTGTACCACCTCCACCTTATTAACGTCCTCTGCACATGTTTTAATGTTGAACCACACTGTACAGTGATCACTGGTTGCCAGGGAACAAGCCACTCTTACGTGACTATGTGCTATCACAGTACCCTGTAGGGCAGGGATTCAGAGGAGTTAAGGGAGATAGTGTATCCCAAATAGGATAGCACCTTTATGCCTGTGAGTTATTTTCAGTTGTTAGCATGCTAATACATCTATAGGGCTTCTGAATGATGAAAAAAGGAGTTGAGGGCTGGCACTGCTCTGTTGAATGCCTCTATGCAGTTATGCGCAGTGGCAGTGTGTGGAGATGCTAATGAACCCATAATGGCATGCAAATGGTCCCTTTATTATAACACTTGTGGGCTTCTGAATGGTGAACAGGAGGTGAGGGCTGTCACTGCTTTTACATAATGTCTCCATGCAGTCATACACAGAGGCATTGTGTGAAGATGCTAATGAACCCATAATGGCATGCAAATGGCCCCTTAGCACCTTGCCTGCCCTATGGGATTATTAGCATTCTGACAGCTGATAATAACTCACAGACATAAAGGTGTTATCCTACATGGGATAGCTATCTCCCTTTGCCCATCTGAATCCTTGCCCCACAGGGGGCTATGATAGTGCATTGTCACGTCCCCTGGGATCCAAAGATCACTGTACAGTGTGGTTCAACATAAAAACACGTATAGGGGCAAGCCACACAAATATGAGGGTCCTGGACATTAGTATGGTGTATTTTAAAGAAATGGGAAACTGCCTCAGAAGCAGCTTTGCAGGGGAGGATTGCCGGTAGGGAGTAGAGGAACAGTGGAGAAAATTAAGAGAAGGCATAGTGAAGGCAACCAGTCTCTGGGTGAAGGAAGAAAGCAAAAGCAGGAGCAAAAAAAAAAGACTGTCATGGTACTCTAGGGAAGTGGCCACAAAAATGAAGTAAAAAAGGGTGGTATTCAGAAGATATAAAGAAATGCAGAGGGGTAATGATGATAGGGATGTGTACTAGGTAAAGAGAGGGAAGTCAGCAAGGCATTGAGGGGATCAAATGCTCAAACTGAGGAAAGGAAAGCCTAAGGGGTAGCAAAAGGGTACAAGACTTTCTACAGGTACAGAAGCGAGAAGAGAGGAAGGCAATGGGAAGGATAGTGAGGATAATGAGGACGGCAGTAGGAGACTTCACAGAAGAAGATTAGGAAAAAGCAGACAACCTCATCAGGGACTTCTTCTCAATTTTCACAGTAGAGGGAGAGAGGGGTGTACCAACAAGGAACACAGGAAGGAGGGAGGGACACAAGTCCATTTTCAAAGGAAAGCGTCCCAAAGGGACACATACACATCTGAAAGTGGACATGACCATGGACTGACCAGGATACACCCAGGGTGTTAAGAGAACTCAGGGAGGAGCTTGCTGCACCACCTATAGCCTTATTCAACAGCTCTCTTGAAATAGGAGTCATTCCAGAGGACTGGAGAAAAGCAGATATAGTCCCACTTCATAAGAGTGGCAGCTGGGAGGAGGCCAGTGATTCTCACATCAGTGGTGAGAAAATGAATGGAAAACCTGTGAAAGGAAAGTTTAATGGAGTACCTTGAATCCAACAGGTGACAGGACCAAAGGCAACATGGATTCACTGGGAGGGGGGTCATTTCAGATGAATCTGATTGATTTTTTTGACTTGGTGACTAGGGAACTAGAGCAAGGAAGGGCAGTGGACATTACCTACTTGGAATTCAGCAAGGCTTTCAACACTGTGTCACATATTAGACTAATAAATAATTGGGCAGTCTAATGGTGGGATCCAAGGTGATAAACTGGATAAGAAATGGGTTAATAGATATGCAGCAGAGGGTGGTGGTAAATAGCACTTACTCCAATGAGGAGAGAGTGACCAGCGGGGTGCCGGAGGGCTCAGTACTGAGACAGGTCCTTTTCAATGTCTTCATAAGTGACATTGCAAAAGACCTGGAAGGGAAGGTATGCCTTTTTGAAGATGACACAAAACTCTGTAATAGAGTGGATAGGAGGTCATGGAGAGAATTAGTAGGGACATTAAAGAACTTGAGGAATGATAAAGGGCATGGCAGCTGGGTTCAAAGGCAAAACTTGAAAAATCAGTCATCTACGGGATAAAAACTCAGATACTGAGTATAACATGGAGGAGGAGGTAATGATGGTCACTAAGTAGTAAAGAGACATTGAGGTTATCATATTTGATTATCTCAAAGTGATGGGACAGCATTACATGGTAGTGGGCAGCGCCAGTGGGAGGCTGGGGAGCATGGGGGGAGGTATCACTTGCAGAAGGAGGGAGGTGGTGTTACCTCTGAATCAGTCACTGGTGAGACCCCACCTAAGAATACTGTATCCATTTCTGGAGGCTGTACCTCAGAAAGGACATAGACATGGTGGAGGCAGTCCAGAGCAGAGAAACTAAAACAATGCATTGGTTACATCAAAAACCATACAAGGAGAGACTTGATGGATCTCAACATATACACCTTATAAGAGAGAAGAGAGAGGGAGGGACATGATACAGACCTACAAGCACCTCAAGGAGTGAACAGGGTACAAGAAGGAAAACTTTTTCAAATGATAAAGTTCACCAGGACATGATAGCCTGCAATGAAACTGGAAAGGAGAATGTTAAGAGGGATGTGAGTAACTATTACCTCACTGAAATAGGGGAGGGTACTTGGAACAGCCTGCCAGAAGAGGTGGTGGGAGCAAAGACAGTGCGGAGCTTCAAACATGCACGAAATAGGCATAAGAGAATATTGGTAAGTAGGCAGGAATGGGACAGGGTCAACGGAGACCAAGCAGGGTCTGCAATGACAGAATATGCAGGGAAAATCTAAGCAGACTGGATGGGCCAAGCAGTTCTTTTCTGCTGACAGTTTCTAGGTTTCTGTGTTTCACTGTGCACTGCACTCCCACAGCTCCCATATTGAGACATGCAGTGAGCATCTATTGGAGCATGCTGCCTGTCTGAATAGATTCCCAGCTGGCTGTGCGCTATCTAAGTTGCATCACTAAGGAGTGCATGGCACTAATGGCTGGCTCTGAAAATGGGGGTCCATGTATTGTACCACTCTAACAGGATTAGCACAGCACTGTGATAAGCATAGCTGGTGCTATTTTAAAAAGCACTCTTCTGTGCAGTGGTAATCTGTCAGTGTACACTATTTTTTTTATGCAGGACTTCGAATTGCAACCAGGTGCCCGTAAAAATAGGGGTTACTCTAATGAATATAATATGTACAGTTATCTTAAATGCTTTCTGGAAGTGCTAAAAAACTGCCTGGGCAGTGCTAGTTAATGTTTCTGGTAATCTTGTTTTAACTACCCACACACACACACACACACAGCCTGGCATCATTCCCCCACACACACACACACTGTCAGTCCTGCTCACAATAAAAAAATAATTCCTGTATAGTCTGGTGGCCTCTCATTCACCCAATCCGGGTAGAGCTAAAATATTTATCCCTGTCAGCCTAGTGGCCTCTTCCACTTACCAGACTCCGGTAAAAAATGAAAACTTATCCCTGGTACATTTTCAGGGATATAAGTTTGTCATGGCAGTCATACACGTCATTGATTCCATGACGTTTGATCTTTATTCAGGACTTCCATGACTTTCACTAGTGTCATCAGAATGTAGTAATGATGACAGTGCCACAACATTTACTACTGTTTACTAATGATTTCATGAACAAATAATGAGTCATTAAAACCTTATCCATGACAAACTTATATCCCTACTGGTAATACAGTAGTCCTTCAAACTCCCATTATCCACTGCCCATCCCCCAGTATCTGGTGACAACCCTCTCATCCAGTGGCAGCCTCCCCGGCCCTGAGAAAGTGGCAGGCTCTTACCCTCTGTTCACACCATTGCTGACTGTCATCTGTCAATCAAAGGACTGTATCGATTGATACACATCTTTTTTCGGCAGGCAACAACCAGCCATGGCAGTGAGTGAAGGGTACATGCCAGCCAGTGTCTCAGTGCCACAGTGAAGGGTTCTGTCTTCAGATACCAGTAGCAGGAACCACTAGACTGCCAAATGTTTGTTTCCTGGATCAGGTGAAGGAATGGGACAACAGACTATCAATGATAAATGTTCTATTTCTACCATGATCTGGTGTTGGGGTTGGGGTTGGGGGAGACACAGAACAATCAGATAATTATTTATTTTATGTTGACCAGGACAGAGAGTGTGTGGGGTGCTCACTAGGGTTGCTCGGAATCTGCCAAATGGAACTGGATTTATCAGACTTTGATCTGATTTACAGATTTAAGATTTTAAGATTTGCAGTCCAAAAATTCTAAATTTTAAACTGAATCCTTAAACCTGTTTTACATAGGCATTAGGATTTCAGATTTCAGATTTCAAATCCAAATCCTAAATCTGATTTTTAGGTTCTTTTAGAATTTGAAACGGAATCAGATTAGGATTCAGAAGTTCCGAAACTCCTAAAACTGGATTGGAATCAGCTAATTCCAAGCATTCCTAGGCAGGCTGTTTGTGTGCAATTAAAACATGATTTATGAAAACATTAACCAGTGCTGCCCATGCAGCCTGTTAGTGCTTTAAAGAAGCATTTAAGATACCAGTATGCCCTGTATGCATCAGCAGCTGGTTGCACTTAGCAGTCTTGCACAAACAAACTAGCAATCCTCTAACAGATCAGCACTGTGCTAACTGCTTTTAAAAATAGCACCGGCCATACTAAAAGGTTGTCAACCGTGCTAATTACAGCACCACATTAATCCTGTTAGTTTTGCACTATCCTACAAAAATCTTGGTTATTGTCTCTTAAGCTTCAGAAGATCTTATGTATTTCTTTATGTGTTTTGATTTCCATCTTGATTTGCTTCCACAATTTCAACCAAATTTCAAAATGTGATGTGTCAGCTTTTATAATAACAGAATTTAAAATACAGGGCTCACAGTGGTGCAAGGGAGCTGTTTTCCTGCTGCATCGGTGGCATCAGTGGAGTGGAGCAGGTGGGCAGTCACATTGGTGGCCACTAGGAAGCAGAAGGTGCCTGCAATCGGTGGCGTCTGTGAGGGAGCAGCGGCGGTTCATGCGGGTGGTTGCATCGGAGGCCATCAGGAGGCAGAAGGGGCCAGCAAGGTGCCTGAGATGGAGCAGCTGCGTTGGTGGCTGAAGAGCTCATCCCCAACCAATCGGGACTGGCAGAAGCAGCAGAGCCAATCAGAGCTGGCAGAAGGAGAGAGGAGTTTTGGCCAATTAGGTCCAGTGGCATGAGATTGGAGTTTGTGGCCAGGCTTTAAAAGCCAATTGTCTGGGCCACAACTCCAGGTCTTGCAGCAGCATAAGGGAGTTGTTTTTCTGCCATATTGGTGGCATCAGCAGAGCGGAGCAGGTAGGTGGTCACATTTGCAGCCACCGGGAAGCAGAAGGTGCCCGCAGTCGGCGGCGCCAGTGAGGGAGCAGTGGAGGTGCAGGTGGGTGGTCACATCAGCAGCCTTCAGGAGGCAGAAGGGGCCAGCAAAGTGCCTGAGAGGGAATAACTGCATTGGTGACTGAAGAGCTTGCTCCCAGCCAATAGAGGCTGGCAGAAGGAGAGAGGAATTTTTTTGTCCACCCTCCATCCCCAATCCTGACAGCTATGAAATTCAGGTTGAGGGAGGAGCTTACAGTGAGGAAACTTGTGGATTGGTACAAGGTGTCTATGCTGTTCTTCCCACAAAGTGGCAATCACTTATAACTCGAGAGGACTGTGCTGCACCAGCCACAATAGGGATGCACTCCTGGCAAAACCTTTAGATTTTTAAACATCTTTTAAACTTTTACATTTTTAAACTATTAACTCTTTAACTTTTAAAACTACCTGCTGCAAGTTGCCAGGCAGCACAGAGATGGGGGCTTGTTGCCACTAGGGCTATTGTCATATTGTTTGCTTACTGTTGTTGCTGGGGGCTTGTCACTGCTAGGGACATTGCCATATTGTTTGCTTTCTGTTGTTGCTGGGAGGGGGATTCAAAACTTTTTAAACTACTTTTAGGACGAACTTGCTCTGACCTGCTTCCTGGTAGCAGGTGACCTGCTGGGTATTAGGTGGTACCCCAGTGGAGGCAAGGGGAAATTGGTATAGGGAGAGGGAGGTGCATTATGGGGTACTTGACAGAGATGGTTGGGCTGTGCAGGGTCATAATCGGATGGGGGGTGAGACTTTTGGTTATAGGGTTGGGGGAAACAGGTTGGTGGTTTGCAGTGGCTGTGGAGCACCAATGGCCATGAGCACCCTGTGGAGACTAGGGTGATGTCCTATATGTGCTAGAATAATGGTCTTGGAGGCTGTGTTGCACAGGCCCAGGGGTGATCTGGACAGCTGGGTGAAGAGCATGGATGCAAGGAAGGGGAGGCAGGAATCTTGGGGGGGGGTGTCAGCAAATGTGGGTGTAGAAGGATGGGGGCCAACAGAACTCATGCTAAGGCTGACCGGCTCTGGGTGCAGATACAGGGGTGGGGTACCATGGGACCAAGCAAGGGTGGAGGAAGGCAGAGAGAGGGAGTTACAGGCAGCCATGTGACAGGACCTCAAAGGACCACAGCAAGGCATCTTGCCTCAAAGGAGGTGATCTCTGGTATGCAACCAACTGGGGGGATTTCAATCTCAAATAGGTACTTAACATTGGTGTACACCAAGGAGGAGAGGCCCTCAGGGGATGCAGGGGTAGCAGTCAGCAGTTGGAGGATGATTAACGAGGTGGAAAGAGAGGAAAGGGTAGGGGCGAGGGCCTTAAGACCCTTGGAGGAGCCAGAGTTAGCACAGGAAGAGGAAATGGGAGCAGTGAGTACAGAGGAAGGACTGATGAGGGGGTGGTAAGGAGAGAGCATGGTTCCCAGGGTAAAAGGGACCAGCAGGGATCCAGTGCAGTGGGGATTAGAGAACAAGGCAAGGGGGGAAGTAGCAGGGGTCCATGCTGGGTAGGAGGGGCTGCAAGTGCAGGAGAGGAGGCTGGAAGAGGCATAGGTACAGCCTGTAGGAGGATGAAGGAGGCACAGGAGGAAGGGTGAGGCCGGGGACCATCCAGCAGTGCAGGGGGACAAAAGGATAGTGGGGTAGGGATGGATGAGGAGGAGGTTGACTGGGGAGGTCATGAGGAATGTTGGAGGAAGCCAGGTAGGGGCGATGGAGGCACCCTTGGGGTTAGCACAGGAAAAATCAGTAATAGTGTATGGGGATTCTATTACTAAAGGGATCCCCTGGCTATAAAATGGAGTAGTTTTCAAGGGAAGGTCATTTTTCTGTGACCCAGGGATGAAGGCAAGCAGGGCACTCCTAAAAATAAAGGAGTGCAGTAGGCTGAGTAGGGGAAACCTAATCTGATTCTGTACCTATGTATGAATGACCTTGCCGGGGAGGAAGTGGTGGAGGTACTGAAGAGGTTTATGGAACTAACAAGAGGGTGCAAAGGGAGGGTGGACTCCATTGCTTTTTCAGAAGTTCTGCCAGTACATTGCACCAGTACAGCTAGACAATTGAGAATCAAGGATTTTAACCACTGGCTAAGGCAGTTGTGTAGGAAGGAGGGCTACGAATGTATAGGTGATTGGGGAGACACATGGATGGACCAGCATCTTTATGCAAGAGACAGGTTGCATATAAATGATGAGGGGGCTAGGATTTTGAAGGGGAATCTGCAGAGATACATAGCTAAAATACTATGGAGTGCTTTAAACTAGGAGAGGGGGAGGGCGAAGCTAGGTGTAGCCCAGTGGGAATGGCAGGAGGACCTGATCTAGCACTCTCGGGCGAGAGAAACTGAAAAAGGTGGGGAGAAGAGAAATTGGGCTGGTGGAGGGGCTTGCTAACAAACAGCAGGAGTCTGGGTAATAAGATGGGAGATCTACTGGCTGTGGTGGTGGAGGATGACCTGGACCTAATCGCAGTTACGGAGACATGGTTAACTGAAAACCACAGTTGGGAGGCAGAAATACCTAAGTACACACTCTACAGGAGGGACAGGACAGGTAAAGGTGTTGCCCTTTATGTAAAAGATAGGATTAGGGCGATGATGTGCGGGGCAGGGGATGGACCAACAGAGACTGCATGGGTCACTTTAAGCAAAATGGGGGGGAAGGCAGTAAATGCAGGGGTGGTCTACAGACCACCAAATCAGGGGAGAAAGTAGATAGGCAGATGGAAAGGGAGATACAGGAGATGGCCAGCAAAGGGGAATTCGTGGTGGTGGGACATCAAAACCTACCGGACATGGATTGGGAACTCCCAGTAGCATCCACAGAAAGGAGTAGGGAGTTGCTGGAAGCCTTGCAAGAAGTGTTTATCAGCCAACTGGTAATGGAACCAACTAGGGGAAGTGCCATACTCGACCTGGTTATGACAAATGGAGACAGTGTTGAGGGAGTGGAGGTTGGGGAAAATTTGGGCAACAGTGACCATAGGACTGTAAACTTTAGAATCAGAATAGGTCAGGATAAGAGCAGTTCTAACACTAGAGTGTTAGACTTTAGAAAGACAGATTTTAGGAGGATGAGAGCAATGGTTCAGGAGGAACTAGAGGGAAAGGGAGACTTGAAAGATGTGGAGGAGCTCTGGGGGGAATAAAGAGAGGGAATACTGAAGGTGACAGAACTGTTCATTGGATGGTTAGCAAGAAAAAGAGGGGGAGGAAACCACTTTGGTTCACAACTGTAGTGAGGAGTGCAGTTAGGGAGAAAAGGAAGGCATTCAATGTATATAAAGCATTGCAGAGGGAGGCTGACAGGGAGGTACATGAGGAAAAACTACAGGAAGTGTGGAAGGTGATTGGACAGGCAAAGGCTGAAATGGAAGAGCATATAGCAAGGGAGGCAAGAAGGGGAGATGAGGTTTTTCAGATACGTGAGCGACAAAAGGAAGGGGAAGCATAGGATTACGAAACTCGAGGGTGAAGGGGGGCAATGGTGGAAAGAGATATAGAAAAATTTGAGGTCCTGAATAAATACTTCACATTGGTCTTCATGGTGGAGGAGGGGAAGGGGACAAAGTTAGAAAGCAGGGGAAGAAAGGGTAGTGAGATTGACTCAAGTCCCTTCACAAATGCTAGGGTACTGGAAGAATTAGGAAATCTGCGGATAAGGCGATGGGTTCGTACTGGATTCACCTGAGCGTGCTCAAAGAATTAAGACTGGAACTGTCAGCACCACTCACAATATTATTTAACCTGTCACTGCACAAGGGAAGGGTTCCTGGGGACTGGAAGAGGGCCAAGGTAGTACCCGTACATAAGGGGGGGAGGAAGGGAGGAGCCGGGAAACTACCACCTGGTTAGCCTAACCTCCATGGTCAGAAAACTTATGGAGGCACTCATTAAAGAAAGGATAATAAAATATCAAGGGGAGGCCTCCTAGATGACTATCAACGTGGATTCACAGGTGGTAGGTCATGACTGAATTATTTGACAGAGTGATGGACATATGGGACCAAGGGGGCGCAGTGGACATGGCTTACCTGGACTTCTGGAAGGCATTTGACACCATCCCCCACAGGAGGCTGATAGGCAAGGTAGATAGCATAGGAGTGGGGAGCAAGCTCACAAGCTGGTTAGAACACTAGTTGGAGGGAGGACACAGAGGGTTGTGGTGAATGGGGTGCACTCTAAGGAAGAAAAGGTGACGAGAGGGGGTTCCCTAGGTGTTTGTGTTGGGACCCATACTTTTCAACATATACATTGAGGACATCACAGAGGGTCTTTGGGGGAAAGTGTGTCAATTTGCTGACGATATGTAGCAATAGGGTTGATACGGCAGAAGGAGGGGTGGAGAATATGAGGGAGGATTTGGTTAGGCTGGGGAGTGATCAGAACAGTGGCAGCTGCACTTCAATATCAAGCAGTGCAAATTTAGGCACATAGAGCAAAATAACCCAAAGGCAAAGTACCGGCTTGGTGGGGGAGCTGGAGGTAACAGAACAGGAAAGAGACCTGGGGATCACTATATCAGACAACCTGAAAGTCCGGAATCAGTATGACAGAGCTGAAGGAAAGGCACTCAGAATGCTGGCATAAATAGGGATGGGATTCACAAGCAGGAGGAGGGAGGAGATCCTGCCACTATACAAAACTATGGCCAGACCACACACTGAATATGGGGTCCAGTTCTGGAGGCCTTATCTACAAGGGGACAAGGACAGGCTGTAATGGGGCCAGAGAAGAGCAACCAAGAGGATTAGGGTGCTGCAGGGGAAGTCTTATGAGGAAAGGCTGGAAGAGCTGGGCCTGTACACACTGGAGGAGAGGAGGGAGAGGGGAACACGGTGGAGACATTCAAGTATTTGAAGGGTATTAACAAGGTGCAGTTCAGCAGCATCTTCAGAGTGAATAAGAACAATTTCACTAGAGGGCATACCTACAAACTGGAGGTGGGGAGGAAGATTTAGAGGGAACATCGGGGAGGAAGGTTCTTTACCGAGAGGGTGGTAAGGCCATGAAACAGTCTGCCAGAATGGGTGGTGGGGGTGGTTATGGTAGACAGCTTCACAAGAGCCTGGAATAGGTAACATGGGCCTAACGGCAAGGGGCAGGCTGATAAGGGAGGGAGGGGGTCTTGGGGTATGGACAGACTGGTTGGGCCATGGGGTCCTTTTCTGCCGACAGCTTCTATGATTCTATGATTCAGTTTCTTCTTTCATCTGAGTTCTAACTTCCTTTACTATTATGTTTAGGAAGCTCAAACTTAGGATATTCCTAATATAATGCAGTCATACCATTTAAGCAGGGGATGCATTAAGACTCTGCACACCCAATGTAGTGTGTTCAAAAACATTTTAAAAAATGTTTCTTATCTGTATTATAGCATGGTTGTCAGAGTGTTGAGGTTGTGCTCCATTACAGATTTGTGGGTACTGCAATGCATGCCGGGATACTCATGATTGGGTGAGGATGCGGATGTCAAGAAAGTGTCACCATTAGAATTCATTGTTCATGAGCTCACAGATGTGTGTTTTTTTACGTTCGCTTGCGTACATGTGCAAGGAACGTCTTGGGAGAATGGGACACTTTGGAGGTGTGCCCCTCCTCTGTAATCCCGTGCTCCATTGAGCAGGAGTGGCAGTCCTGCACCAATCGGACGCGGTGCTGTGTATGACAGCGGTGGTCTTCTCTTCAAAGAAAACCACCGCTGTCATACACAGCACCGCATCATGCCACCCCCAAATCTTTGCTGCCACACTGGGAGCCCATCCCAGCATGGCAAACGCCCCGCCATCTGCCGATGGGGGTACCCAATCCCCGCTGCTCCACGCCCCCAGCCATCCTTCTGCCATTCTGGGAGCCCACCCCAGCGTGGCAAACGTCCCACGTCGTCTTTTTGTGTGAAAAACCTGTAAATACAAACGGTCCCACGGTGCTTCTCCCAGCTCCCCCTCCCACAACCCGCACCCACCCACTGTGTACCCTGCCTCCCACACACCCTCACCCCAAACTTACCTCCGGAGCTCGGCGCGACGATCATCGGTGGACCGGAAACACGTCTGCATTCTTCAAAGCTGACCGCGAACTGAGGAAATGCCGTAAGCTGTATAATGGGCCAGATAGGGGTTTTCAACTTTTGCATATCTCAGGCATTTTTGGAATTTTGCACAATTTTCAACATGGGTTTTGGGACCCTTCTCATGAATGATGTCACTGTCATGGCGTTATTCAGGCCGAAGGGTGATTCGCAGTCACTGCACAGTCACTGTGCGAAATCACCTTCGGGCATGAATTGCCGCCAGCAGTGACATCACTCATGAAGGTCCCAAAACCATGTTGAAAATGGTCTAAAATTCCAAAAACTGACTGTTTTCTGACATCGTGCGCAGTTCCTATGCACGCTCGTAAGTTTGGCAATTTTCAATATTTTCACTCCAGATTTTCAACATTGCCATTTTACCACACCTCCTTATGAGCAGTACAGCTGTCATTTTTCACATCCTGCCCAAAACGTGTTTCCGCCCATGTAGCGCACAATGGCACAGTCGGTGTGCGAACTCAATGTATGGGACACATTAAGAAAATCACAGTGACACTGTTCATGAGCAGAGGTCTTAAAATGGCTGTGTTGAAAATTTGGTGAAAAAAATTCCTAAAAATGACTGTTTACAAGCGTGCGTTCACGCAGTTCCTACGCATGCTCGAAATTTGTTAATTTTCAATATTTGCACTCCAATGACTTCCAAATACCTAAACAGCACATAGAAGCAAGCAACATTCAGCATTGACAAATGCTTGTACTTCTTTGTCACTGATTTTTTTAAGCCATGTCCAAGTGCCAAATACCACTGCAAATACCTGCAAGCGAACGTTCGGCATTGACAAATGCTTGTTTTTCCATTTTATAATAGCCAAAAACACAGATTTTGGGTTGCTGAGGTTGCCTTAACCCATGTTTCAACACAAATTACTTCCACACTGCTGTCAGCATAGGGTAAGGCAACAGTGTTGGTCTAAAACTGTGCTCTGGCCTACCTCTGAGCAAGGTTTAAACACAGTTTTAGAACATGGACTGTAGCATGGTTTTTAACATGCTATGGTCTGGTAACAAACTTTTTAAACCATTTGAACAGAATTAAAATGGTTGAAAAAAGCCTTAAGGCAGGATATTCAAGCTGTTTTACAAGTGCTAGATAGGTTATCGACTTGCTAACCCCACTTTGCACCTCTAAAGCAGGAGAGTACTGCAAAGAGCCATAGTGGATGGCTTTGTTATCAAGACACTAACCCATTTGTAAGTGGCCCTAATCCATCTCGGTGTATCTATATAAAGCAGCTGACAGGACCGTGTATATATAGGCATACCAGCGTGCTGATAGGTTTGGGGAGGCGGTAACTAGCTATTAGTGCAACACTAGTTACTGGCTCCCCAAACTAGGTCTTACTGGCTATGCCTTCCTATACCTCCAAACACCTGGCCATGTCAGGCTATCACTAACCCTGTTCCGCCTGCTGGTACATGACATCTTGCACCTGTCTATAATTTGAGGCGCAACACTCTGTGCCCTGACAATGCCCACTGGGCAGCATCCTTACTGCACCTCTTTAAATCCTAAACCTTTTCTGTTTGTACTGCCATTATTCCTGCGCTTGCCCTTTCTCCATTCAAGTATGCACCACTTCTGATTAAACTGCTATTACTCGGTTGCCTGCTCTTACTGTCGTACTAGTATGCACCATTGTAACCAAACTAGCTTCTCTGTATAATTGTCTTTATCACATGTGCTTGCTATCTATGTAACCCATATCCTGCAACCTATAATGCTTGTATTTGTATTTGTCATTTTCATTATTACATGTGCCTGCAAACTATGTAACCTATATCCTGTAACCAAGAATGCTTGTATTTGTATTTGTCTTCCATGTGACGAGGTACCTTTGGAAATGAGCCTCTGGCTCAAAGGTTGTAAACCGATGTGCAAATAAATAAATAAAAATAAATAACTCTCCCAGATGTCCAGTGCCCCCCAGCCCAAACTGCATGCTTGGGTAATAAGACTCCCGTCCCTGGTGTCCAGTGGAGCCTCCCACACCTGATCAGCTGCTTGGTATTATCATTAATTCCTCTGCACTACTTGCCTGGTGTCCAGACCATGGCTCCCCATGTGCCCTAATTAGCAGCTGTCAAGAGTTGTAAAAGCTGTTTCTACAGCAGGCGCATGATCATGAATATAGAAACATAGAATTTGTTGCCAGAAAAGGACTGCTTGGGCTGCATAGTGTGACCTGATGTTTCCTGTCTTATCTTCCTCCTTAGATGCTATCTAGTCTCCATCGACCCTCCCACCTACCTGCCTATTTTCTAATATACCACTATGTCTATTCCACTAATGTTTGAAGCCCCCCACTGTTTTAGCCTCCAGCACTTCTGCTGACAGTCTGTTCTAGGCATCTACCACCCTTACAGTGAAGAAATATTTCCTCACATCTCTCTTAACCCCCCAGCTTCATTGAATTCCTCCTGGTCCTGGTGCTCTTTCTCATTTGAAATAGACTCCCCCTTCCCGACACCCTGTTCACCCCTGTGAGATACATGTAGGTTTAGATCATGGCAACTTTCTCTCTCCAATCTTCCGGGGTGTACATGTTGAGATCCATCATTCTCTTCTTGTACTGCTTCTTGTGCAACCATGCAGCATTTTAGTTGCCCTTCTGTTGATTTCCTCCACCCTGTCTATGTTCTTTCTGAGGAGTGGTCTCCAAAATAGTACACAGTACTCCAGATGGGGTTTCACCAGCAAGCAATAAAGTGGCAACACCACCTCAATCCTCCTGATGGAGATACTACTCCCTATGCACCCCAGAATCCCACTAGCCCTACCTCCTGTTTTGTCACAGTGCCACCTTAAGGTCCTTAGACAAGATAACTCCAAGGTCCCTTTCCTGTTTATTGACTGTCAATAACTCAATAACTCCCCCCACCATCCTATACTTCGTGATTTTGCACTTTTTGGAACTGAACCCAACTGTCATGCTTTAGATCATTCCTTGAGTTTTTCAAGATCCCTGTGCATTCTCTCTACCCACTCCTGAGTGCCCACCCTATTGCAAATGTTGGTATCATCTGCAAAAAGTCATACCTTCCCGTTCAGTTCTTCTGCAATGTCCCCTACATTGAAGAGGATTGGTCCCAGTACTGAGCCCTGTGGTAACCCACTGGTCACTAGTTCATCATTAGAGCCAGTGCTGTTAACCACCACCCTCTGACTTTTATCCATTAACCAGTTTCTGACCCAATTCACCACTTTGGATCCCATCCCAGGCTGTAGAATTTCTTTTCCAGCCTCCGATATCAGAGAGCCCAGATGTCACAAGGAAGATTCACAACTACATGCTGACCTGCTGAGGAGTAGCAGGCACAACAGGAATCTGAGAAAGCTAGTTTTCATTTTATAAGTGGTAAACCACCATTCCCTCTACAATTTGTTTTCTAGAGTCTTTCCAGAACACCTTGTGTTATTTTACTTGTAGCCCTATAGACTTATAGCCCTGTTTCTCCTTTTCCTGCTTTCCAGCTGCAGGGTCGGAGGAGTCCCAGTGGTGAGGGAGCCCACCCCCCACAACCAAGAGAAGGCAGCAAGCCCTGTGGAGGGCTAAGGGAATACCTGACAGAGGAATGGAGCTTCAATTTTACTGAACCATTCAGACAGGAGGTCTTCAAGAGGAACGCAAAGAAAGAAACAAGAAGAATAAGAAGAGGCACACTCAATGGACTGCCAGACAATATACCAACTGATTGTGACCCAATACAAAGTAAAGTGCTGAATAGTGCTCAGTACTTACAGTGCTCATAGTGCTTAAACAGCACCTTAGCGGTGTCTAACTTAAAGTTTAACCTAGGGTTCCCATTCGGAGAAAGTATTACAACAAATTTTAATTCATGTCCTGAATTCTCTTAGAAAGGCTTAAAAAGGTTACTCTGTACATAAATACATATAGAGGCACTTAAAGGCTTACAGCCGCTGAGTTCATTTTTGAATCAGGTGATTTAAAAGGGACATACTTGTATGCTTCCCTACAAGTTTTAGATTGCCCGTTGAGTGATCTTGAGTATTTTGTGAACATAGAAACTTAAAATTCATATTAGTTTTGCACATTATTTTAATTAATTTTAGCATCTTTAAAAGCATACTTTAAAATTTATGCTTTCAGGTCACATGACACAGGTGTTGCCAGGTGCTGTCAGGTGCTCTAGGTGTACCTAGGAGTTAATACGCATGCATGGTGTTCTTTCATCAGAATGCTACTAGAAATTCAAAAGGAATCATGGGGACTTGTTCTCGGCTCTCTACTTTTTAACTCTGAATATTTTTTTCTTGGGAGCCAGATTTAAGCTAACTGGAGATGCAGCTACTATTAGAAGTTAGCACAGGAGATTTTTTTAATTCACAATTCAGATCCCTTTGCAGAGCACTGAGTGTATATATACTGGAATTTATTGAGAACAGCATAGAGTAAGTTGCTCTTTTTTTTCTCCTAACACCCCTCAAGCTTGTTTAAATATAGCTTAACTTTTTTCCACTTGTCTATTTTTTCTTTTTTTAAGACCCCCCCCAGCCTGTTTTTCTAAATATTCATTTAGTTTGATTTTTCTCTTGATTCTTTTGTTAAATGACTGTCCATTGATCGAGGTGGCTGGGCTGCGTATCCTATAAATATATGGAAAGAACTCAACAGCCCTGATGCTATTGATTCATTGATGCAAGGTATTGATCAGATAGCTATCCTCCCCCTTTTCTTTTTTTTTTCTCCTTTTTTGCAAATTTTTATAATTGTTTTTTTCTGACTTTCCATAAGATCGTTGCTAATGCTATGTGAAAAGAGAATTCCATCACCAATTCAGGGGAAAGCCATATGGGAATACAAAGGACCATCCACTCTAGTATGGAGGCATAAACTCAAAAGTGACTGTTTTATACAATACCTAAAAAGACACTGCAGGATTTTTTTGTGGGGAGGTAACCAAATGCAGTAATATACAAATCTTAAACTGTTTCATCAATAGATCTACAAAGAAGCTCAGAAACAACTTGCAGCTGTTGAACCCTTGAAGTGCAGCTTCTATACAAGGGACTCAAAATATCATCATATAGCACAATTTATATCTCAAAGGTGTACAACTTCAGTTTTCTGTATATTTTTCTGCTCAAAAAGAGTGTGGGCAGTCCCTATATATTAGTTTTTTTTTGTTTATCATTTGTTGGTAGAGCTGTTATTAGCCTTCATTAGAATCAAATCAGCCAGAAATTGTAACAGTTAAATCACTGGCCTGTTTAGTGTTGGGCTAATACTGAAGTGAACCAGAAATTGCACTGATTAAACTCCGGGCTTCTCATTTTATCTATTAGCTAGTACTGGTCTCAAGATTATATTAGAAACCACATATTAATGATATATTAAATTATTATGAATACCAGCAGTGGGAGAATATTATCAAAGAGGTGGGGAAAATGTGAAAAAGGGGAAAATGGAAGCATTTATATCGGAGACCTGGCCATCTCTGCTTCCACACCAATAGAACTAAAAGAAAAAGTTAAATATTCAGAAGCCCTAAAAAGAAATTTACCAGTACAAAAATTAAACAAACTCAGGTCAGAGACGATATGGCTGTGGAGAGCTTTTGGGATGTTTTTACCCATTAGTTCTAATGAATTTGCACAATGCAGATCTGTGGAGAGGCAGTTTCAATCTGGTCTTCCTTTTACACATTTTTACAATGTGTTTTCCTAGAATATGCCTGCTGATTGTTATATATTTAGCCTGGATAGTTCACAGAAGAAAAGGCATCTTATTTTCTGTGGGGCTCTACATCTACACAATATTAGAATGCATCGTATAAAATCAGAATGCATTAAAACAATATTTTACATCTGGGGGATATATTAAGAGCCAGATCGATGCACGAGCAGAAAGATGCATTGCACAAAGAGGGTGTGCCTGTCGGCACTGATACAACATTCAAAGAGAATGCACCACTGGTACAGGGTGTGCATACAGTGAAGTCCACCAGGATGAAGTACAGCACTGCAGAATTCTACAGTACAGTTACTGCAGCAAACAATGCAGTTTCAAAGGGAGTTAATCCCTTTTGTCATGCAGTAAACCTGTGACACTGCACTTCATCCTTGCAGGCTTCATCGTTCCTGTTGAAAATGTGAACCTGGACGAGAGTTGCAGTGCAGGCAGCCACCAAGTCTGGTGCATCCAGGGTGACCCTGACTGAATACCTTCCAGGGGGAATGTGTGGCACATACACAGCCCACATGGGCCAGATTCAGCCCAGGAAAGCAAATGAACTAATTGAGCATGCAGAGTGCAAAGGGTTCTTATGCATGCTCATTACCAGCCCAATTTCATGTTGGCATGGGAATAAATGCACAGGAGCAGCTTTTGCGCCCAAGCCCCGACCCCGATCACTCCCATGTGGGACAGGCCCTGAAGTCTCTGGTGGTATAGTAGCACCCCCACCCATTCCACCAGCCCCGATTGTACCGGAATCCAGGCTCTATCCATTCTATATTGTAGGGACCCCAATGCCATCCCTAATTGCACCTGAATACACCTACAGTCCATGTCCATAGTGTAGTGGTCCCTGCTCCCCTTAAATGGTGCACAGACACCCCCTCCCTGCTCCCCCAGATCATTACATTGTGATGACTGGCTTTGTAATGGTATCGTACCACTCTATCAGTGGGTGGTGGAGCACTCGCAGTAGGATCCTGGAATGTGTTATACATTGGCATGAGCTGTGTGTGGGTGATAACTCCCAGTGGCCATACAACTCAGACACTCGCATGCAGATCTATCATCCCAGTGCCACTGCACCACTCAGTGTGGGTGATGGCCAATGTTGTACACACTCACACAGGTCCCAAAACAGACATGTAACAGCTGACCTCCCATTCATTTGTACAGTTGGGGAACTGCAGATGAACTATCCTTAGCCTGAAGCATACGCTGCAAATGGCATTACAGGATATCGCACCCCATGACACACAGGATACCTCAGCAGTCCAGAGGGTGGCATGTTATGCAGGGGAACAGGGGAGAGTGTGGACTTGCAGTGGCATATGACAGCAGGAAGATATAGCATTTGCTAGGCATGTATTGGAGGTATGTAAATTCCCTTTTCAGTTTGCCAGGGATGTACACATGGCAGCATACACTGGTGGATCCACAACTGGCATGGTGCCCCAATACATGGTACAGCCAGTTGGGTCATTCTAGAGTGCAGGTCCCCAGCCCGGGTTCAGTGCAGTCAATGGCTAGCCATGGCAGGGTGTGGAGGGCAATGCCAATCATTGCAACAAGTTGGATATGGGGGAGTGAGGGTGTCTATGTACAGGGGTGATGGCTGGGAGTCTCCTAGACTATGGATATGGACCATGGTTTCCTCTGGTGCGATCAGGTCTGGGGACGCTACACTATGGAGCTCTTCAGGGATGGAGTTGGCTAGATTGGGGATGGAAAAGAAGTACCTCTAGTCCACCAGGGCCACCAGGCTGCTGTGCACCTGGGTGCACATCTTCAGCCTGCCTGTGGGTGGCTGGCCAAGTTAGGCAAGTGATTTGTGGCCTAACTGTGGGCTGTGGTGCTCTGGACTGTAAGGGGCACATTCCCACTGAATATGCTGCAGCACGGCATATGCATGGAACTTCCCCCTTGACTTGAATGGCATATCATTTGTGTGTGCCCTGGCCCATTCCCTTGTGGCCGGTGCATCCTGCACATTTGAATATCGCACTGCTGTACATTGTTGAAGTTTTGCAGAACATCTCCCTTTTCCTTCAGGAGGCACTGCATATCTCTTTTGAATATGGGGTCCCTGGACTAGACACCCCTGAATAAATACATTATAAAAATGGTAAAATCATGGCCCCACTGAAAACAAGATATTGCATCTAATCTGGGACAGCCTGAGTAAATACAGTGCAAAAATTTGCAAATGAACATCCCTGTGACAATAAGATACAGCATCTCCCCTGCCCTATCCAGGATACAAAATATGGTATAAGAAATATTCAGTGCTCCAGATCCAAATAACCATTATCCTATAAGAAGCCATTATTTTCCCTGTGTTTTCCCCACCATGGCAGAATCAAATCCCTGTATAAATCCCTGTAGATTTTTCCATAAGCCACTGGTTCCTTATTTATGACTTTGTTCTTTATTTATTATATCAGCAGCCTTTTATTAGGAAAAGAGTTCTGATTTGCTGCACAGTATTAATATTATATGTTTAGATGGCTTTGGAATTATTTGGATTTATATGCTATGCATAAGGCATAATGGGGACTACTGTATAAGAAATAAATAACAAGCTCATTATTTCATGAACTATACTCAAAATTCATAATCACAAGTCAGACAATATTTCAAAATATACTAGTAACATCTGTAAACAAATTTATTGCAAATAAATTACAGACATTTATATATATATATATATATATATATATATATATATATATATATATACACACACACACACATGCACAAACACATATGCTATTTTTGCATCTTATAGTTGTTAGTTTTCAGACAAATTCTTATAAACTTTTTTCTGTCCACCTGATGGAATCTTGAATGAGTTAAGTAAATGTTATTATTTTCTTCAAGGCCCTGATCCAGCAACTCAGTAAATACACACTCAGTATATCATATTATAAAATGACTAAAAACAAGTCCTCTGTTTGCAGTTGTTTGAGCAGGAATTTTATAAATGGTATAAGTTATTTTTGTTACATCTATGTTGGTCCAATAAAAGGTATCAAATAATTTGCTTCTGTATCACTCATGGTTTGTCAGCCGTTAATTCATTAGATAAGGTCTCCTTTGTCAGGAATTTGACTGTTTCTCCACCCCTCCCCAAACACACACACACACACACACACACACACACACACATATGCACACTTACTATAAGAGATCTCAGTAGCTCTTATCTGTTATGTTTGGGAAGCAGGCTGCAGCCCTTTCTGTCAAAAAGAAATGTATATATTTTGTCTGGATAGTTCACTGAAGACCTGGCATTTATATCAGATAGGTCTTGAGAAGTTAAAAAAACTGTAAATATTTACAAATTTTTCTGGGAAAGGGTAACATTTATGAGGTGTGAATCTTTCTTTAAATATATTCATCCCCAACTGAAGTTAGTAGCAAAAATGTTTAAATGCTAGGCATTTAAACATGCAAGCTGTTCCATTTTGAAGGGGGTAAACAAATCTCCAGTTCAACTGGCAACCGATATTTAACAAGCTATTTCAGTTTCCTAATGGCCATCTGATAAGCAGCTTGGAGTTATGTCTCCAACAGTCTAACCAGAAAGAAGGGATTATTTTATTTTAGTTGTCATAGTGATTTGTAGATGTGGAAGGATACATTGAAAAGTCCAAAAAAATGTGTTCCAGAAAACTCCATTTTCAAGCTACAGATAGTAAAGTGGCTGTAGGCTCCCCACCACAGCCATAAAAAAATGAACAAAAAAATCAAAAGGGGAAACAAGAGACTTATGACTTGATCTACCCCTGATAGATAGTCAGGAGCTGAACAAATCATGTGCAGTTAAAACTATAGTGCAAGAATATGGTGAAAGAAAACCAAAAAATAACAGAAAGTGAAAACACAAACAACAAGAGGGAGCATGAAATAAAAAATAAATGATTATAGATTTGTTTTCTCCAATATCCACATCTAAATCAGAATTTAATGTAGCAGACAATGAAACAGATTCTGGTTCTAACCAGGAGGTCATCAGTAATGAAACTATACATCTGATCTCACAAGAGCCAAGCAGCATCCAAGAAACTAATTGTGAACTCTTTAGTCCATTAAATCTCTCTCAGAACTCATTTGGATCATTGGCTAAACCTCCCTCATTGGAATATATGGCACAGGCAAGCTTACTGTAATTGATTTATCAGCCTCCCCTAACAATGTATTTATCTGCTTGGATAAAGAAGTCGAGCAAATGCAAATTGATCCAGATATAATACAGCAATGCCCAAATAAAATATTACAAATTATACACTAAAAGCCCTAGCTCACCCTTTGATGACTAATATTGTTCTTTTGGAATCCCTTAATAAAATAAAGAACAAGTTGGATAGTTTCCAGAATAGCTTCCAGGAACAACTAGATGATCAAACCAGCAAAAAAGAATGATTGAAGCACAAGTTATGAAATAAAAACTATCCTTGTCTCATACAACAATACATGATACATCTCCACCAAAAAAGGAAAAAACGATGGCAAAAAGAGAAAAGAGGGACTTCCGGTGATGTCACGCTCCTGATGCCAGCTTGAATCGATAGGCTCCCTCTGAATCCTGCATAAACCTCCGATTGCACAACAATTACAGGGAAAGCTCAACAGGTACACGTTAAGGAGGAGATAAGATGTCAAAGCGAGGAGAGAAAACATTGAAAAAGGCTCCCCCTGTTCCCGATGAAGGCGGATTGTTGATTCGGCAGTGAGGCCTCAAGAGGCCTCGTCGATTCACGGCACAGTAGTAGTGCTTCTGGACAGCCCCCCATAGCTACGCTGCAAAGACAAATGACCCTCGTCTTGGCAGACCTCAGAGATTTCCGAAATGAATTCTGGACCACTACTGCTGCACTAAGAACTGATATCGGAAAACTAGAAAAACAACAGGAGCAGCTGGAGCACCACTGCACCGAATCTGATTCCAGAATCGACAGAACAGAGCAAGCAATTGTGCAAATAAACCAGTGGGTGCTGACACTACAGGAGAGGGCAGAGGATGCAGAAAGCCGCAGTAGACAAAATAATATACGGATCTCAGGGATCCCAGAAGGGGAGGAGGGTACTGATCCACACCAATTTATTCGCCGCCTACTGATGCAAACGCTTGAATTACTGGAGGAAAGTACCCTAGAGTTTGAGAGGGTACATCGTACGTTAGACCCCAGGCCCCCCCCCGAGGCGAGACCTCGTGCTATCCTGGTTTGATTCATTCTCTTCCAGGAGAAGGAATTAATACTGCACACAGCCTGGAAAGTGGGCCAAGTGAACTATAAAGGGCAGCGGCTATACTTTGAAAATGACTACTCCCCGGAAATTATGGCCAGGCGCAGGGCATATGCCCCAATTCTAAGAGAGCTGAAAAAGCAAGGCCTGTATTTCCGAACACCCTATCCAGCTAGGCTGATAGTATACCATCCAGAGGGGCAGCTTACATACAGCTTTGCCGGAGAAGCGCTTGGAGATCTTCGGAAACATAAAGCGGAGATTCCAGTACCACCAGGCAAGTCCACCAAAGGTACTCTGGCAGCAAAATTAGCCCAGAAAGCATGGCAGTCTGGCCGGAGAGAAGGTAGGAGATGACAGGGCATGGAAGCAATTCGGACGATAGTCGATTCTCTACGTGAACAAGCACAAAGACACACCTGAGCTGACTACCAGATAAGGAGTATGCTGTTGAATACAATTGACTTAAACCTGACTTTAATAATGTCGGCACCGGTGAACATACTCGGTCCATTGAATTTGGGGCAGAAGGGACGTCTTGACTTAACCACCTGGATATTTCTGGACTGGAACGGTTTCCCCCTCCCTTATCCATTCTTATAACATCAGATAAGTTAAATTTAACACTAGATAGGTGTAAATGCAGTATTACTACCTAATCTGATGTTTCTCTCGTCCTTTTAATTTTATTTTGTCTTCTTTACTGCTTATATGTGGACTTTCTATTGCTTTTTGCCTTTTCTCATTTCAGATGCATCAGCGGCCTACCGCGCAGGGATGTACTGGTTGGCAGATGTAAGTAGTGGCATTATGGGCTGGTATTCCCCTGTCTAGGCAGCCGGCTACTGGATTATTCTCTGCCTTTGTGCTCCTGCTTACTTAAAGGTGGCACTGAAATTTCTCATTGCCATACCCCAGAGAAATGAAGCAACCAAGCCGGTGAATGCAGTAGGCTTTCATGCTGTTTGATTATGGCAGTAAATTAATTACCCATACCTACAGAAAATTTAAACTGGTGGGGTCTTAGAGGCATAAGGAGCTAATAATCGAGGCTTATCCACACCTCCCAGATGCTGTTAAGAGTGAGGATTATGGTTTTCTCCCTTCCTTCCCCTTTTCCTTTCCTTTTTTTTTTTTTTTTTTTTTGGTGTTGACGTTGTGGTTGTCATCTTCGATGTCCTCTGTTCTTTCTTCAGGTTGGACTTAAAGTTATACCTGTTTCTCTCCAAGTAACAACCCGCCTATGCAGGAAGCTGGCAGGTAGGAGTGTGGCTCACCAATATCCTATTCCCTTACCCCTTGTACAGGCATTGGAAGTGCCTAGAGATCTCTTTGAGTTCCCCTTACATAGTGAGATAGTCTCACTCTCGAGAGCTTGGGTAGCTCTCGCCTTTGGAAGTTCAAGTTTTAAAGTTTATTTTATACAATTCACTGTTAGTTATGATGGTTGTAGCCTGGTTGGCTTCACTCCTCCCTAAAGCCCCTGCTTCATTCCGATGCTTTGCTGCTCTGTTACATGTTTTATCGATTGTTCTGCTTACATATGACAGTTGCCAGTTTCAAGGCAACCAGTTAGTATCTGATAATTCTATTATGTTTACACAAAAACTTCTATGTAATATGGATAGTTCAGTAACTCTTCGTTTATGTATAACTGAGTACTATTCCGACCAGTGGGGCTCCCTGAGGACCACGCAAAACACCTCTTATAGGTTCTCTTTTACTGCAAGTTTTAATATGGAGGAGTCCCCCTTGAAATTAATTTCTTGGAATGTTAACGGGCTTTCCACCCTGGTCAAGTGTGCCAGAGTCATCTTGCAGGTTAAGAAATCCAGAGCTGACACTATTTACCTGCAGGAGACTCATTTAATTAATCAGGAGCATGCTAAACTGAGACGGATTACTAGGGCAGAGGTATATGCTTCTACATTTAGGGGTGGGAGGAGAAGGGGAGTGGTAACAATAATACCACACCATGTCACCTGGCGGTTACAGTCCCAATGGATTGACCCAAATGGGAGGATGGTGTTGCTTCATGGGCTGTTGGGGGAGATGGAGGTTACCCTGGCCAACATCTATTTACCACCTGATTCCTTGGCCACCGATGTTCGATGCCTGTTGGATAGAGTGATGCAGTTTGCTAGGGGGATACTATTGCTTGCAGGAGATTTTAACATACTCCCTAACCCTGAGAGAGATTCCTCCAATCGTAATACCCATAGGAAAACTCCGCAGCAAAGGCTCCTGAACAGATTCATGGCTGAGGTGGGCCTGACTGACACTTGGAGACATATGCATCCCAATTCAAGAAACTATACCCACTACTCTGCTGTACATCACACATATTCCAGAATCGATTTATGCTACACTCAAATAGAAAACTTAGATTGGCTGATAGATTCTCAAATTTCGGACATTGCCCTGTCAGACCATGCACAAATTAGCAGTACTTGGAGGCTGGGGTTACAGAAAAAGACTACCATGTGGAGACTAAACCCCATATACTTAAAATCTAAACAATTTAACAAATTCCTAGCCGATAAGATACCTGAAATAATTAATGACAACACCACCCCAGATACTCCCCCAAGTATCCTTTGGGATACCATAAAAACAGTGCTGAGGGGTCACCTTATTAAACACATATCCCAGCTCACTAGGACTCGCAAACAGTATAAAACTAATCTGGAAGAGACTTTACATTTCCTGCAAGCAGCACATAAACAGGGTGATAATTCTGTGTTGCCACAACTAAAGCAGGTTAAACAGGACCTAGATAGACTGACACAGCAACAGACAGAGATCTCTTTAACTTTTCTACTTCAGAAGTACTACCAAGTGGGACCCAGAGCTAAAAGACTATTGGCTTATCAGATAAGAAAGCAGAGAAAGTTTGCTGCAGTTACCACTATACGCCACCCCATAAATGGTAGGCCCCAGAATAAGCTTAATGATATAGTCGAGGCGTTTACAGCGTAATACACAAACCTTTACACCCCAGAGTGCTCTGCAGCCTCAGAAAAGATAAGAGAATTCCTGCAATCTCTGGCCCTACCGGGAATTTCCCCGGATCAGAGGGAACAGTTGCTGGCTCCTATCACAATGCAAGAGCTAACGAATGCTTTGGCAGGCGCCAAAACAATGAAAGCCCCAGGACCAGACGGGTATGGGGCAGAATTTTATAAAACTGCAAGAGATCTGCTATTACCATCTCTCTTGAGTACCTGTAACTCTGTCATGGAGGGAAATTCTCCTCCACCTACCTGTACCTATGCCACAATTTCTGTTATTCCCAAGCCGGGCAAAAATCCCCAACTTTGTGAATCGTACCGTCCAATTTCTGTTTTAAACTCAGACTATAAAATATTTATTGGGATAATAGCCCAAAGGTTAGAAGCTGTACTCGCACTAATAGTACACAGAGACCAAACCGGATTTGTAGGAGGATGAACCACCACCGATAACATAAAGAGAACCTACCATATAATACGTAAAATGCACACCTCTAATTGCCCTGCAGCCCTAGTAAGCCTTGATGCTGAAAAGGCTTTTTACAGAGTCCTCTGGCCCTTTTTATACTCTGTCATGGAATCCATGGGTCTCCCCCAGTAAGAGTTCAAGTTATTACAAACATTTATTCTTCCCCGAAGGCCTGGGTCCGGGTTTCTGGGCACCATTCAAGACTCTTCCAGCTAAATAGAGGTACCAGACAGGGTTGCCCCCTCTCACCCCTCTTGTTTGCTTTGTTTATTGAACCCTTGGCACAATTAATCAGGCAGTCCCGAGACCTACAGGGAATTGAGGTGGAGGGAGAGGAGCACAGCATAGCACTCTATGCGGACGATGTCCTCTTATACCTACGAAACCCAGAGATCTCACTCCCGAAGCTCAGTGAGTTGTTAGAACAATATGGGCAACTCTCCGGTTATAAAGTCAATATCTCGAAAACCGAGATTTTAACCTTTCACTACACACCGGACTTGGTTGTGCAGAAGCAATTCCCCTGTAAATGGGATCTAAGGAGGGTAAAATATCTAGGGGTTAACTTAACTAGGGACCTGAGTGATGCTTATAAGCAGAATTATGCCCCATTTATGGCGCAGTTGAAAGAGGATCTGGCCCACTGGAGAACACTCCCACTAGGTCTATCTAGGAAGATAGAGCTTATTCGAATGGTCACTCTGTCTAGGGCCCTATACCTCTTTAATAATATACCTATTTCCTTGCCTAGATCTCTGTTTTTGGACTGGGAAAGGGCGATATCTAATTTTATTTGGGCTGGTCGTAAGCCAAGGGTTAAGCTGAAACTCCTCACTAGGCCAAGGGCATTGGGATGTCTAGCGCTTCCTGATTTATACAGGTACTATCAAGCAGTGCAACTCATGCATGTAATGGCCAGACAGATCCTGATAAGTGATATGCATTGGATGGACCTGGAGAAAGCAAACTCCCCAGATCTGAACTACTATACATTACTATATTGTGCAACTGTGCCTTCAGTTCAGCACCGCACCTTATCAGCAGAACTACATAACAGGATGCTGGCCTGGTACCAGGTTAGGAGACAGCTTTCTATTTCCTCCTTTATACCATTATTCTGCCCAATAGCAGCACTCCCAAATTTCCAACCTAGAATATTGGACCATGCATTTCAACAATGGGCCAAATATGGCCTAACCTATATATTTCAAATTACAACCAGAGGAATATTTCCTACATTTCAGGACATACAGGAAAAATTTGGACTCCCCCACTCCCATTATTACAGATACTTACAATTAAGGCCTTACTACGGAGCCTTACCTCCCATAGTTCGTAACATAGAAAGTCTGCCCCCTTTGATGGTTAGCTTGCAACAACTGTTTGCCTCCCAGAACGAGGCATCTGGTATCTCTCTCTATCGAGCCTTGATGTCAACCTCTACTCAGAACCCTGGTAGACACCCGGAGAGGTGGCAGCAGGAATTAGGTTCCCCCATAGAAATAAAGCAATGGGAATGGGCCTGTTGGCAGGTTTCACATACATCTTCCTCTCACCAATGGCAAGAATTTGCATGGAAATTTTTAGTCCGATACTTCTATACCCCGGAGATTACTAGTCATTACACCCCAGGTAGCTCAGCTGCTTGCTGGAGATCATGTGGGGAAACTAAAGCCCAGCTCACGCATGTGGTATACTCATGCCCTAGACTGCGGTCTTTCATCCACAGCTTGCAGCTGGAGCTCCAGGAAATATTCAGTGATCCTATACAGCTGTCTCCACAGGTATTTATCCTGTCAATGTTCTCTAAAATCTCAGAGAGACTGGGGTGTCCGGCATTCTGTTGGCTATTCTTGTAGTGGGAAGAAAGCTCATCACTAAAAAGGTGGCTCACCTCTAATACTCCTACAATAAAAGACTGGTGGACTATAAGTAGACAGATTTATCAAATGGAAAAGTTAACATATAGATTGAATGATAGGGAAGAGGAATTTAGAGCCAGATGGAACAGATAGCTCCTGTACTATATGTTAAGAGATGGGACCTTTGTTCCATAGCCCTCCTGTTGCCTCCTTGGGTCCTCCCCCTCCTCCTCCCCCCTTGATGGTACCTTGATGGTACTCAGTACTGAGGTGTGCATGGCCCTGGGGTGCTTCCCCCCTCCTTGCCCCCTAATTGGGGATCCTTTAATAAGATATGATAAAGAGAATCACTTTAGGGCACTCATGTGTAATACCCTCTGCCTCTCCTGATACATACAGTCTGAACTGTAAGTACAACAAAGTTAAGTATTCTGTCTTTTTGTACCAAGGAGAACTTCTAGGGCCCAGTAAAATAAGGATTCCCGGTAGGTCTGGAATATGTTTAAGAATAACTTTCTAAGGGAATCATCCTTAATGTGCCAGCATGATGTCTGTAAGTACACTGCTTTGATTCCTTCTCTTACTGTATTGCACAATCGAATGTAATGAAAAGTATGTAAGTAAAAACAAATAAAAATGAAAATAACAAAAAAAAAAGAGAAAAGAGGAAGAAAAACAGGAAAGCAAAAAATAAAACTGAGCAACCTAAAGCAATACAATCAGTCAAACAGAAAATTCAAAGAACCAGGAATTACAATCATAGGAAAAAATAATACCACAAACTCCCAAGTTGAGATATTAAAGAGCCCTGCAAAAAACTCACAAGAGATCCAAATAAAAAAAAAATTAAGTTATGGAATATTGAATTTTTGGAAATAACAAGGAACAAGATGTTGTCCCCCCCCCCAAAAAAAAAACAACAAATCAAATCCCAACCATCTTGCTCACAGGAGATGAAATTATTTTAAGAATTACTGGTATACACACAAAATCAGAAGACACTATAGACTCCTTTAGAGGATTAATAATACACTTTATTTATTTATTTATTGAAATGTTTCACCAGGAAAGCACACTGAACAACAAGTTGCTTGTCTCCTGGTGTGACCTGGGGGGGTGGGGTACATAGAGTATGACTAGTAATACATTCATGGTGCAATAAATAAAAAGTTACATATGTTGAAACAAAACTTTTGGCAATAACAATTGGCAATTAGAGACAAGGATGGGGAAACATGAGAGCATCACAGACAGGAACCTAATAGAAAAATAAGGACTGGTAGTCGGGGTAGCTTTGGTATAGGTAGAATTGAGAAAATACAGGTAGAGGGGATTGGTGCTAGGGGAGTCAAAGAAATATATTTATAAGTGCATAGGTATGGGAGATTCGGAAAGTGCAGGTTGAGAGGTAGGTTGGGCAAGATTGGGCAAGATTGGTAACAAAATGCCTTAATTATGGATAAGGGGACAAAATCAGACTCAGAGAGCCCTGGGACCCACATGACCCATTTAGGATGAGGGTAGGGGGAAGGAGGAGCAAGAGGAGGTGCATACCAAGCCCTGGGGGGGCCCTCCAGGATGCTAAGTACCCTGCAAGGGTGTGTGCAAGGCAGGAAGAGAAGAAGGGTAGTAGTAGTAGTGGAAGTGCCTGGGGGAGGGAGGAACTTGGCACAGGTGTCAAGTGCCAAGGGCAGAAAGAAAGGGAGGGTGAAAGAAGTGAGGGAGGGGAGGGGAGGAGGAGGAGGAGGGGAAAGGAGAGCTGAGCCCACAGAGACCCCTTCAGGATGCTAAGAACCTTGCAAGAGGGCAAAGGGAGGCTGAGAAGGATGGGGAGAAGGAAAGGTTAGCTACAAGAGATGGAGGCGGGAGGAGGGAAGAAGGGGAGGAGGAGGAGGAGAAGGGAGAGCTGACCCCACAGGGACCTCCTCAGGATGCTGAGAACCCTGCAATGGGCCTAGGGGGGCTGTGAAGGATGGGGTGAAGGAATGGATTAGCTACAAGGGCACGGAGGTAGGATCAGTAGACAGGGGTAATTACAGTTAAGGGGTGAGACTATGCATAAGTGAGGGTGTAGTTAGGGAGGGTCATAGCAGGAGCAGCTCGATGAGAGATAATTGTGAAGGGCAGAGCTGAGGGAGTAGGAGGAGGGGGAGGAGTGATGGATTTGAGGGGGTGAGGGAGTTCCAAATTTTGGGGAAGCAGTGTGAGAAGCCTGATTGACCAATTAGGGTAGAGCACCTAGGGATCACCAAAGTACTTGAGCAGGTGGATCTAAGCAAATGAGAGGGAGGGGTGATAAAAGAGGAAGAGAGATAGTCAGGGAGAAATCCTAGCCAGTGTTTAGAGGTGAGCTTAACGCAGTGGGATAGGCATCTAATTGTGAGAGAGGGGAAGGACAGTTCATGGTAAAGATTACAGTGGTGGGTGCGAGAAGGGATGTCTAGGGCAAAGTGACAGAAAGTGTGGAATAGTATGTCCAATCTGGTCAGGGAGGATTGGGAGCAGCACCATAAACTACACCACAGTAGTCAAAGATGGGGAGGATCATCTTCTGGACAATTTCTTGCCTAGCCATAGAAGGGATGCAACTATGGTTCCTGAACAGGGCACCAAGCTTGGGACACAGTTTTTTCAGGATGGCATCAATATGTCCAGGGAAGTTGAGGTGTTGGTCCAGCCAGACCCCAAGGTATCTGAAGGAGGAAGTGTCCTCTAGAATAGTCCCATCCAGGGTGTGGAAAGAGGGGAGGTTGGGGAGCCTAGAGAGTCTCTGCCTAATGCTGTAGGTCATGGAGACAGTCTTCTTAGCATTGAGGAAGAGGTGATGGTTAGAAAACCAGAGTTGAAATTGGTTGAAATCATGCAACAAGCTGGTTATAACCTCAGCAGGACTTGAGCCAGATGCATACAAAACTTTATCATCAGCATACATGTGGATGGAGAAGGAATGGGAGCAGACTGAGGGCAGGTCATTTAGGAAGATTGAAAACAATAAAGGATCAAGCACTGAGCCCTGTGGGACTCCAGTGGTGATCGGGGAGAGGGGGGGTTACACATAAGATCCTGACTGATTGAGTTCTATCTGTGAGGTAGGCCCTGAACCAATTGGTTGCCCAGGGTGACAGGCCAGTTGTTGAGACAGAGTTCAGGAGAAGGGTGTGAGAGACCATGTCGAACACTTTGGAAAGGTCAACAAAAATGGCTGAGATTATAAGGCCATTGTCCATCCCAGTTAGGATGGATTCAGTATGCCTGAGCAGGGAGGTGGTAGTGGAGTGGTATTTCCTGAAACCAGATTGGAACGGGGTAAAAAAGGAGGAATCAGAAAGGTAGGAGGTAAGTTGGGAGAGTACCAGGTGTTCTTGGAGTTTAGCGAGAGTGAGAAGAGGGAGATGGGGTGGTAGTTATTAGTGGAAGACAAGTCTCCTCCTTTGGGTAGGGGGAGGATAATCACACATTTCCATGAGGTGGGGACTGAGCTAGTACCAAAGTAGAGGTTTAGAATGAGAGAGAGAGGGTAAACAGTGGCATGGGCTGAGATTGAGAGGAGTTTGGGGTTGAGGTCATCAGGGGAGGAGCCTTTTGAAGGGTTAATAGTGAGCAGGGCTTTTAGAGCATCTTCAGGGGTGATGGTTAAGAAGGAGAAGGTGGAGATAGGGGATGAGTGTGGGCTATTGATGTTGGGGAGGTGGGATGGGAGGGGTAGAATGAGATTGCCTTTAGAAGCTCTGCAGTGCAAGAGGTGTAATAGGAGTTAAATTCAGTGGCAACTGTGCTTGGGTCAGCCACAAGAGAGTTGATTATATTGAGGACCAGGGTGGAGGGTAGGATTGGAGTGTGAAGAAACATAGAATTTGACTGCAGATAAGGACTGCTTGGCCCACCTAGTCTGCCCATTTCCCTACCTAACGGATAAACTGCAGATCCTAGTTAACCAACAGCCTATTTTTTTTAACGCCCACTAGAATTGCCTTATGTCTATCCCATGCATTCTTGAATTCCCCCACTGTTTCCAATTCTGCGACCTACTCAGGAAGAGGGCATGAACCACCTTTCAGAATTTTGATGGAGCATTTATTTATTTTTTTTAAAACCTCTTTATTGAAATTTTATTGCAAAATACATACACACACACAGCCCGAAGTAGACACCAGGCCCACACCCCAAAACTGGGTGCGGAAACTATATACATCCCCATAACTATATACAATCACCGTCACCCAATCCGATCGCCATACCCGTAGCTCCCCAACACACTGTGGTGGACTAAAAATGCATGCACTACACCAGACCCAATTCAGGCCCGGTTAGACCCTTCTACTTAACAACCTGAATTATAAATATAGTGAAAAAAGAAATCCCAGGAAAACTAACCCAGCCCACCCATAGGTAACTGTGTCCCTGGGAAAGAGAGAGAACTTCATATGCCCGACCACAGCAGAAACCTTACAGTTAGACAAACCCCCATACAAAGGAATAATAGCTAAACCTGTATAAGGCCTATCAAACAATCATCAACCAGGTCCCATCAACGAAAAGCCCCATAAACCCTAACACATTAAAGACACTTCCCACTACTCCTCTTCAGACAGACAGACCCGAACCCTCGGACCTTTAAGCTGGGTTGCATAGACCACCTCTAAGGTCCTCCAGATCCGGTTGTAAACATTCTCCTTCCCCTCCATCAACATGAATAATTTAATTCTCTCTAAGACCTGTATAAGGTCCCTCACCCACTGATCATAATCATAAACTAAATCCTCCTTCCAATGTCGCAAAACAAATGCTTTAACAACAGCTGACATTAGGGAAATATGATGCTTAGCCGCACTCCCCCCAATCCTTTCCAGATCCCCTAAAATACATATCTCAGGACTGATATATTCCGAATAGTCTAACATCGGGTCCATTTTATCAACAATCTGACCCCAAAGTGGTTGAATGTGAGAACAGTTCCAAAATATATGCAAAAGGTCCCCTGGGAGCAAGCCACAATGAAAACATAGGTCTGTCTGTCTGAGTTTTCTGGAGCATAGTTTAACAGAGGTATAGTAAATATTTGAACAAATGAAAAATTGCATCATATTATACTTCGGTATAGGCAAGACTTTCATATGTTTCCAAACTTCAGACCAGTTAGGCCTCAGGGGGAATAAAGCTTTCTCCCAATATACAATATGAGACTCAACATCTGAACCCATGTAGTCTATTAATACCTTATAGACTTTGGAGAGAGGGTGCTGTGAAAGATCCATTCCCTTTAAGTTAACCCAAGAAAACACGGACTCTTCCCCCCTAACCTTGTAGTCCTGTACAAACTTCTGAAGTAAATTGGTAATCTGGAACTTCTTAAAGAAATCCCACCCCTTGTCAAGAGTTGGCAAGAGAGCTTTGCCCTCAACTACCAGTTCTGCGATGGTGAGATCCTGCAGCATTAGTTCCACTGACCCCTCAAGATATTGTTACCCAGGTGAAAATTAGGATTCCCCACCAGGGGCTGTTCCTCTGCCCTTTTCTGAGCTTTCTTCTGGGCTGGAGTCAGCCACTCCCACCAAGCTCTAACAGATTTATGTATCGGAGAGTGCCTACCTATGCCCGGCAGAGTCTCCGGTCCATATATATTAATGCTCTGGCCGGAGCTTAGCCTCTTCCAGGAGCAATTGCTCAACCGTAGCCAGCTAGGTGTATATTCCCTTCTCGAGGACAGCCGTCCCATCGCCCATATATCCTAATTGTCCTGCCACATAATAAGTGAACAAGTCAGGAGCTTCACCCCACCCCTTGAATAGGGAAGAATTAAAATCTTTTGCTTCCTCCTGGGAGGCTTCGAATCCCATAAAAAATCCGAGATAGTCTTTTGAATGCCAACAAATCTAATCCTAGGAATAGAATAGGGAGAAAGACAAATGGGATACAGCAGGCGAGGCAAAAGATTCATTTTAACGAGATCCAACCTAGCAGTGAAATTCAACGGAAGCCTCCTCCATCTTACAATATCCTGCTTAACTTTAACCACAATATTGCCCAGGTTCTCATCCACCCCATCCTCAGACCTAGCCATGATCCAGATCCCGAGATACTTGATTTTGTCAGATGCCCAATTAACTCGGAAATGCTCAAAATCTGCCCTATGAGTATGCACTGTGAGCGGAAGGACCTGGGTTTTAGCCAGATTTAGTCTATAATTGGCAACCTTAGAGAACCTACCAATGATTCCCAAGGCACACTGAAAACTCTCTGATGGATTAGATAGATGTAATAAAATATCATCCGCAAAGACCGACATCTTAAGCTACAACCCCAAGACCTCAATCCCCTGTACCCCAGTGTCCCTTGAGAGGGCCCTTAGAAGAGGTTCAAGATAGATATTAAAAAGAATTGGCGAAAGGGGGCACCCCTGCCTCATTCCATTCTTAAGAAGAAGCTCCTTTGAGAGATATCCATTGCATAAAACTCGGGCAGTAGGAGCCTCATAAAGGTTTCTAAGGCCCCTTAGGAAATCCCTAGGAAACCCCATCCTATCCATTGTTAGGAAAAGAAATTGGTGAGAAACGCGGTCAAACGCCTTCTCGGCGTCCAACGCAACTAATGCCATAGCTGAGTTAGAGAAAGCCGCTCTCTCTAAGATATGATGGAGTTTCCTTAAAGCATCCGGCCCCTCCTGGCATAAACCCCACCTGCTCCTGGCTAATCAAATGTGAGGCAACCTTGAGAACCCTATTAGCTAATATCTTAGTAAGAATCTTAATATCTTGATTAATTAAAGCTATGGGCCTATAGTTGCCTGGCAAATGCTTGGGCTTATCTGGTTTGGGGATCAAGGTAATGTAAGCCTGATATAACGGAGGGTGGGGAATTCCTTCCTGCATGATAGCTAAGAAAAGCTCTTCCAACAGAGGTATTAAGGTCTCAGCATGAGCTTTATAGAAACTAGCCGAGAGGCCATCAGGTCTCGGTGCCTTCCCATTGGGCAAGTCCATAATGACCTCCCAAATTTCCCACCGTAATATCGGGGTGGCCAGGGCCCGGGCCTGTTCCGGACTCAATCTTGGAAGAGGTATTCCCTTCAAAAACCCTTCAATTTCCGCCACTGAGCACTGTACCCCATCTTGATATATTGCCACATAATAGTCGGCAAAGGCATCAGCAAAACCCTGTGGCTCTGAGATGAACTCATCACCAAATTTCACAGCCACAATCGTTCTTTCCGTTGATGGAGCATTTATATTTGTGTAGAAAGGCTGATTTAAAGTATTCAGATTTTACTAATCTTATTGCCTTGGTGCAGGCGTTATGGAGCACACGGTATGTGGTGAAGCCACTGGGTTGATTTATGAAGTTTTCAGGCATGATCTCTAGCCCTGAGGCAGGCCAGAAGTTCAGGAGTTATCCAAGGAAGATGAATGATTGCCCCTGTCTCTGGTTGATTTGATTGGGGTGAAGGTAACCCAAGTACTTAGGAGTATACCTTTGAAGTAGGTGAGGGCCTTGTCAACCGAGGAAAAGAAAGTTAGGGGAGAGCAGTTAGAGAGGGTAAGGTGGTACAATAGGTGTTCAAGGTTCCATGAGTTGAAACAGTGTATTGGCAAGGTTTTGTGTGGGGATTTTGGCCTACATACTTTCTGGACTAAGAAGATTGGGTTATGGTCACTGACAGCATCAGGAAGGATGCCAGATTTGATTACTCACTGAGGATGGGAGGTGGGTGCTCAGTCAAGCAGGGAATGATTTAGTGTCTTGTGGCTAGGGCAGGTGGGTTCTGAGATCAGCTGGGTGAGGTTTAGGGCTCCTATAACATTTTGTGTTTTGGCAGATTTAGGTGACAGCCAGTTTAAATTGAAATCACCCAGGATGTATAGTTCTCCAGACTGAGAAAGGGCTGAGATGGAGGTGACTAGGTTGAGTGCGATAATTGGCTGAATGTTATAGTGGCAGTAAACACCGGCTATAAAGACGGAGAGAGTGAAGGACAGGGTCACTTGTATGGCTAGGGCATCATGGATCGCTGGATTGGAGGTTGAGTATATAGTAGAATATTGGAGTGAGGTGAGTATGTACATGGCAATGCCACCACCCCTGCTTCACTGGTCTTGGGCTCATGTGATCCTGCTCCACAAGAGTGGTAGCAGGGAGGAGGCAGGGAACTACAGACCAGTCAGTTTTACCTCAGTAGTGGGCAAGATTATGGAGGCACTCCTTAAGGAAAGGATAGTGCAGCACCTGGAATCCATAGGGGCACAGGATCCAAGACAGCATGGCTTTACAAAAGGAAGGTCCTGGCAAACTAATCTCATAGATTTCTTTGACTGGGTAACCAGAGTGGTGGACCAAGGGGGAGCAGTTGATGTCGCCTACCTTGACTTCAGCAAAGCTTTCAATACTGTTCCACATAGAAGATTGATTCATAGGCTGGGTTGGCTTGGGGTGGGTCAGAAGTTGGTCAACTGGGTGGCAAACTGGTTGATGGGCAGAAAATAGAGAGTGGTGGTAAATGGTATACAGTCAGAAGAGATGCAAGTCACAAGTGGGGTACCTCAGGGATCAGACATGGGGCCAGTCCTCTTCAATATCTTCATCAGTGACATTGCAGATAGACTGGAGGGTAAGGTTTGTCTACATAGACATAGAAACATAGACTTTGATGGCAGATAATGACCGCTTGGCCCACCAAGTCTGCCCATTTCCCTACCTACAGGATAAGCTGTAGATCCTAGTTAACCAACAGCCTATTTCTTCCTACCCCCCATAAAAATTGCTTTATGTCTGTCCCATGCATTCTTGAATTATCCCACAGTTTTAGACCCCACAACCTCCTCATGAAGGCTGTTCCATGTATCCACCACCCTCTCTGTGAAAAAATACTTCCTCACATTGCTCCTGAACCACCACCCCGATCTTCAAATTGTGTCCCCTTGTTCTTGAACATCTCTTTTTCTGAAAGATGCTATCCTCTTGGACTTTGTTGATTCCACTGAGGTACTTAAAAGTTTCTATCATGCCCCCCCCCTTTCTTCAAGGGTACACATATGAAGCTCCTTTAGTCTCTCCTTGTATGGCTTCTCTTGCAGACGCTGCACCATTTCAGTTGCCCTCCTCTGGACTGAGTCTATCCTATCTATGTTCTTGTGGAGATGGGGTCTCCAGAACTGGATGCAGTACTCTAGATGGGGACACATCAACTGTCTGTACAGAGGGATAACAACTTCCTGTTTTCTGCGGTGATGCCTCTTCCTATACATCCCAGTATCCTCCCAGCCCTCCCTACTGCCTTCTGACATTGCTTGCTAACCTTAAGGTCATCTGGTATGATTACCCCCAGGTGCCTTTCCATTTTTGTTGTTGTTACTATCCCCCCCCCACATTGTGTAATCTTCCCCTGGGTTTCTGTTTCCCAGGTGCATTATTTTGAACTTCTTTGCATTGAATTCAAGCTGCCATACCTATGACCATTCCTCCAGCCATGCAGAGTCCCTTCTCATCCCTTCCATGTCCCCTTGTGTATTAACCCTGTTGCAGATCTTTTTGTCACCTGCAAAGAGGCATACTTTTCCTTCCAGTCCCTCTGCAATGTCACTTATAAAGACATTAAAAAGGACTGGACCCAGTACTGAACCCTGCGGTACCCCACTAGTAACCCCTCTTTCTTCAGAGTGGATTCTATTTGCAATTACCTTCTGTGTCCTGTTGTCCAGCCAATGTTTTACTCAGGCTACCACCCTGGGGCCCACTCCCAGGCTGGTTAATTTGACTATTCATCTTTTGTATGGGACTGTATCAAATGCCTTGCTAAAGTATAGGTAGGCCATGTCCACAACCCCTCTCTGGTTTACCACTTTGGTCACCCAGTCAAAGAAATCAATTAGATTTGTCTGACATGACCTTCCTACTGTGAACCCATGCTGCCTTGGGTCCTGTACCCCACTGGCCTCTAGGTACTCAACAATTCTTTCCTTCAGAAGTGATTCCATCATTTTCCCTACCACAGAGGTCAAACTGACAGGTCTGTAGTTTCCTTCCTCTGTCTTGGTCCCACTTTTGTGAAGGGGAATCACATATGCCTTTCTCCAGTCCTCAGGTACCACACCATCCTCCCATGATTTGTTAAAAAAGGTAGTCAGTGGTTTCACTAGTTCTCCCCTTTATTCTTTTAGAATTCTGGGGTGAATTCTGTCAGGCCCCATTGCTTTGTCCATCTTCAGTTTTAGGAGTTCTTTCAGAACCCTTTCTTCTGTGAAAGGACTGAGATCAACCCCCATATTCAGACTGCTTCTGTTAATTGTATTAGGCACCTCCACCTCCTCCTCCTCTTTTGTGAATACTGAGCAGAAATATTCATTCAGTATCCCTGCTTTTTCACTGTCCCTCTCTGCCCACCGACTGTCCATTCTATTCAGTCTCACTATCCCTCCCTTTGTCTTTCTACGCTCCCTGATGTACCTATAAATGGTTTTATCCCCCTTCTTAACCGAGTTGACTATCTTTTCCTCAGTTTGGGCCTTTGCTATTCTGACTTCCCTCCCTGCTTCCTTCTGCCTTAATTGGTACAGCTCTCTGTCCTGTTCCTTCTGTGTTTCCTTATATTTCCTGAATGCTCTTTTTCTCCCTGACCTTCTCCACCACCTCTTTTGAGAACCATAGTGACTTTTTCTTTCATTTTGATTTGTTTAGTTGCTTCACATAAAGGCTTGTTGCCTCTGTGATGGCAGCTTTGATGTTTTCCCATTGTTGTTCCATCCCTCCTTCTAGCCTGTTTGCTAGTGCTTTTATAAGGCACTCTCCCTTCTTGCCAAAGTCAGCTCTCCTGAAGTCCAGCACCCTCACCTTTGTATGGCTTGACTCTGTAGCTGAGTTTATCATGAACCACATTGTTTGGTGGTCACTTGTTCCCAGATGGCTACCCACTTCTAGATCTGAGATCCTCTCACTGTCCCCATTTGAGAGTATGAGGTCTAAGATTGCTCCCTCATGAGTGGGTTCCAAAACTAGCTGTCTGAGGCATGCCACCTGTAGGGCATCAAGAATGACTCTGCTCTTGGATGTGGCTACAGAAAATGTGCTCCAGTTAACATCTGGCATATTCTGATCTCCCATCAACAGTATCTAACCTTTCTCTGCCATCCTAAGAATGGCTTCTATCATATCCTTGTCCATTCCCTCCCCCTGACATGGGGGTCTGTATACAACCCCTGTGTGGATTGTGGTGCCATTTCCAGTCTCTAAGGTGACCCACAGTGCCTCCTCTCCTCCCTGTTTACTCTTTTGTTCAGTTGCTTTTATCTCTTTCCTTACATAGAGAGCTACTTCTCCCCCTCTTCTCTCCTCCCTGTCTCTCCTGTAGGTTGTGTACTCTGGTATGTTAACATCCCAGTCTTGTTCTCCATGTAAAATGTTTCTGTGACTGCTAAGACATCCAGGCATCCCTCTTCCATCAAGACCACCAGTTCAGGGAGCTTGTTGCCCAGACTATGGGCATTGGTACTCATTACCCTCCATTTCCTGATGGCCTTACCCCTTTTTGCCCCATCCCTGTCCTTATTGCCTTTGTCACTTTCTCCATTTACCCCTGCCCTTCTCCCTAGTGACATCTCTATCTTGGTATTTACCTCACTTAGTACCCTGATTTTTTGGGGGTCTAGGATTTCCCTGCTCCTTTCCAGTGCCTCTCCTCTTGGCTAGTTTAAATGCTTGCCAATGAAGCACTTAAACCTATCACTTAGGATCCTGGTTCCCCTCCTGGACAAGTGCAGACCATCGTGCAGTATAGGCCTGCATCACTTCAGGTGGACTCCCAGTTCACAATGAAGCCAATTCCCCAAGCTCTGCCCCAGTTTTTCAACCATTGATTGAATCCCATGGTGTGGAGCACCCTAGCCTCACCTACACCATAGACAGGCAGCACCTCCGAGAAGGTTACCGTGCATGCTACTTGTCTAAGGCTCCTCCCCAACTCCACAAACTCTTCCTGTACTGCTCTGATCCTTTACTTAGCCAGGTCATATTTCTCTAGATGGACAATGACATCCAGGTCCTTCCCCTGTGCAGCTGGTCCAGCGATCCTGAGAATTTGCTCCCTCTCCCTCCAAGCAATGGCACCAGGCAGGCACCTTACCTCCCTCTCCCCTTCATCCCCAGTTCTACCTTCCTAGCAATGGAGTCCCCCACCAGGAGCTGTTTCCTTCCCCTGTAGGGTCCCATGCCACCCTCCTGTGGGTCTCCTTTGTGGAGGTTCCCAGCATCCTCCTTGGTCTCCACTGCAGGTGCCTCCATAGAGGAACCACACTTTGCCAGAATGGCATATGTTAGCAGATGACACCAAGATCTGCAATAGAGTAGATGATCCAGATGGGGTGGACAGAATGAAAAGAGATCTGGATAAACTGACAAATTGGTCAGAAGAGTGGTAACTGAGGTTTAACGCAAAGAAGTGCAAGATCATGCACACAGGGAAGAGAAACCCTGAAGCCACCTATAGGCTGGGAGGGAAGTTGCTGGCAGTCACAAGGGAAGAAACAGGCTTGAGCATCAACATCAAAGATGACCTGAAATCATCCAAGCAGACCACTAAAGGAGTAGGTAAGGCTAGAGGGATGTTGGGGTGTATTAGTAGGGGTATCACAAGTCATAAGAGGGAATTAATAATCCCTCTTTACAAGACACTGGTTAGGCCCCATCTGGAGTACTGCATGCAGTACTAGAGGCCACACCTTCACAAAGACGTTAACCAAATTGAGGCAGTCCAGAGAAGAGCAACCAAAATGGTGCAGGGACTGCATCAGAAAACATATGAGGACAGATTAACATAGCTCAATATGTATACCTTAGAGTAAAGGAGGGAGAGAGGTGATATGAATGAATCATTCAAACACCTTAAGGGCATTAACAAGGTGAAAGAGTCTAACATGTTTCAATATAAGAAAAATAGCAGGACAAGAGGACACAGCATGAGATTAGAAGGAGGTTGATTAAGGGGTAATGTGAGGAAGTTCTTTTTCACAGAAAGGGTGGTGGATGTATGGAACGGCCTAACTCAGGAAGTGGTGGACATGAATGCAGTGCAGGGTTTCAAGCAGGCATGGGATAGGCATAAGGAGCAATACAGATAAGTATGAATAGATAGGCCATTGACAGAGCAAAGGCCTATGGCACATTCATAAGGTAGAAAAAGAAATGGGCAGATTGGATGGGCCTTGTGGTCCTTATCTGCCATCAACGTCTATGTTTCTATGTTTCAAATGTTTTAATGGTTCATAGAGAGAAAGCCACTGACTTATTGCCAATATAAAATATGGTTTCTAGCATGGGTCTTAATAAGCAAATTCATGATAAATATTCCAGATTGAAATATCTGGGATTAGATATAGTGACATCAGTTACTTGGAGAAGAACAAATAAATCTCAATGGGGTACAACCCAACATAGGAAAAAAATCAATCCTAATACTTGTCTTACAACTCTTTTGAAATATAATTGGTAAAAAAATAGAAGGGAGAAGAAGCCCAGAGATTCATTATGGGAACCCATATATATTATCAATCTTTGGGGTAAATAGATTACCGGGAGAGAACAATGAACTGTTATCATCATTTATAACATCCATACTGTCTATTACGATGGACATTAATATTTCAAAAATGTATTTTACTGACATTAAAAGAACACATGTAGAAGGAGTGGGAGATTAAATAGACATCTATTTGGACTCTCTAGAATATGTGTTTTTTATAATGAACAAAGCTAATAGAATGGAACAACAAAGTTTTGTTACAGTTAACATGAATAACCTGTATAATGGGTCATCCCCATATCAGCTTGATTGACTAGAAGAATCCCAAAGAGAGAATAGTAACAAAGATTAAAAACTAAGTGACTTGGGGGAGGACACCATATTTATCACATGAAATGTGGCAGGATTGTCTGGTATACTGCATGATAGTGAATGGTATGAATTTATTTCTAGGCATATGGTGACAGCATTACAGGAGACTTGGTTACAAGATCCTGTCAATCTGAAAGGATATGAAGCTGTGATGTCACCAGTGACTAAGGAAAAATGTTTGGAAGGAAGATGGGAGGCTTGGTTACAATATCTAACAAGATAAACGTAATCCAGATTTAAAAAATTCATGAGAATTATGTTATAGTCATACTCAACTGGTAAAAACATCTGATAATAGTGGCAAATGTACACATTTCACCAAAAACTAATGCCCAATCCATTATTTTTGTACATACTATCTTCTGATCTGAAAACCATACACTCTAACTTTCCTTCCACCTTGTGTTTGGTTGCAGGTGACTTTAGTGCTAAAATAGCTGTTTTTGACAATGCTACCTTTTGGAAAGAACTTATGGAAAGTGGGGATTTGGGCAAACATACAAATAAAGATAAAGGTGTTAAGATAATGGAACAAAATTTCAGAACTTCCTAAATGAAAATCAGTTATTGATTCTAAATGGAAGAGTCAAAGGAGATGAACAGAGGAAGGCTACATACTTTACTTCAGTCCTAATGACCAAAATAGTATAGATTATGCTCTTTGTACTAAAGATAGTTATCAAATAGTGGAAAGTCTATGGATTAACATGAGAACGAAATGCAAACATGGCCCCCAGTACTGAAACTTAAAATACAAGCTAGTACTTTGCATGAACCTAACAGAATAGATCCATTATCCAATGCATGCATATTGGAGAAGCAGAAACTCTGTATTTCCACTTCAACTTTGGTACAATTAAATGAACAGTTGGAGGGTTCAGTATTTAACAACATGATATATATCATTGATGATTCTTTTTCACCCATACAATTACAACATATCATACATGACCTAACATGATTAATAAGCTCTAAAATATACAAAAAGTACTGTAAAAAATAATAATAAATACAATAAATAATGGTTTGATATTTTCTGTCAGAAAGCCAAAAAGGGTCTTGCAAAAAATTTTAAAAAATGCCAAAACACATCCTGGCAGAACTAACTTCAGTGCATTAAACAAAGCCAGAAAAACTATAGAGAATTCTTTAAATCAAGAAACTTGAGCATTTAAATAATCAATGGGCAACAATGTTTCAAATAATTGAAAATAATGACCAGAAAGCTTTCTGTAACCTAGTATCTAAAAGCAGTAGATCTTCTAACAGTGCACTAAGATCTCATATTTCTAAGGAAAGCTGGATATCATACTACTATTCCTTATTAAACGGTGAGACTAGTGGAGTCCAGTTCGACCCCCTTCAAGAAATTATTTACTTTGATTTTAAACCTATAACACATACTCAACTTGAAGTAGAGGCAGCAATTTCTAATTTGGCACCTAATAAAACACCAGGCCCAGACCTTATACCTGGAGAAATTTATAAAGGAAATACATATTTTTGGGTTCCTTTTCTCACTAATTATTTTAATGCATGCCTAAGAAAGAGGCACATTCCAGTATAATGGGAGATTAATATAATAGTCTCCCTGCACAAAAAAAGATTCTGTGTATGCCCCCAGAATTATTGCCCAATTAGTTTATTGGATATTGTTTCTAACATATTCACCAGAATTCTACAAAACAGACTCACCACATAGGTAAGTCACAAGGCACTTTCTTCTTCATTTCAGGCAGATTTTAGGCTGGGATTCTTTACCCTTGATAACATCTTTTCTCACATTCATTTAATCAAGAAATATGTTCATATAAAAAATGAATTAGTGTGCTTTATTTATTGATTTCTCAACCACTTTTGATTCCATCAATCGAAAAATCCTTTGGGAAATCATTATACAAAAAGGTTTGGACTATTCACTTTTGATCCCAATTTGCCAATGTTATTCTGGAACTACGATGAAGATTAGATACGACTGAACTGGCAATTTGACAGATCCATTTTCCATAGCTTGTGGTGTAAAGCAAGGATGCCTACTGGCACCATTACTTTTTAACATTTATATTAATGAAATATAAAATTTTGATCATAAAGTACAATACGATTCTTCAAAATACAACGTATTGGCTTATGCAGATGACATTGTCTTACTTTCCTTAACTAGAAAAGGGCTACAAAAGAAAAAATATATATTTAAGGCAGGGTATGACAAATTAGAGCTAAAAAATTATTTGAAAAAACCCCCAAATACCTAATTTTTGGATCCAATCATACAAATATATTCTTCTATCTTAATAAAGACTAAATTGAAACCGTAAAAGAGTACATGCACTTAGGGATTAAAGTAACTGCTAACTCAAAATGGACCCAACATATAAAAACTCAAACATTAGAAGCAAAATATTTAGCTAAGGCCCTTTTGAAATGTAATTATAATTATTGAAGGAATACAATAAGTGCACCCCTCCAAGCAGGGGAGATGAAGATCAATTCACTATTAACATACAGTGCTGAGATCTGGGGTAAGGAATATTCAAGTTCTTTAGAAACTCCACTACTTTACTATTATAAATCTTTACTCAAAATTCTCTTGACCACTTCTTCGGCAATGGTCAGAGACAAATTGGGTAGAATCTCTATGAATGCACTTACAGAATTTAGGCTTGTTTCTTACTGGTTAAAATTACAAACACTAGACAGAACCTTACACCTAATTTGTGCCTTCAAGAGAAAATTAAATGGATGAATCTGAATTTATGTTCCAAATGGCTTAGTTCACTATAAGCCATTTTAAAAAAAGTAGACCATGTTTATTTATGGACTAACTTCTTGAAGAAAATTACAGTATCAATATGCTATAAAGCAGTTATAAAAAATGTATATGAATTAGCACAGAAAATAGACTTGGGAAGTATAAGGAAACAAAAATGTGCCCTATGGTACAAAACAAATAAACTAGCCCAGAACACTGAAGATTATTTAATCTTACTATTTTCTCCCATCCATAGGAAGGCAATAACATGGGCAAGGTTTGAGATAATAAGCTCATGATACTTTTATTTTAATAAAAAAAAAACGTTATCAGATTCGGCATCACAATAACATAATTGTCCAGTAACTTTGGGTTTACAGAATAATTTTTTTACATGATATTCCAACGTACCTTAGATGTATATATTGGAAAAATATTTAAAAACAACACTAACACAGTATTCAAACCTTAATTATAATGTAATTTTTATACTCTTACACCCATTTACTCTTCAGGATGCAGAATTAATAGCCAATTTCATCCTTTTTGTAATAAAACACAAAAAAGGAACTCACCAAGAAACACTTAATGGAATGATGAAACTCTTTCACAGTTCATGTGCAGTTGCACATAAACAGGAAGCAACCTAATCAATCAATAAATCAAAATTTAATTTTCAAAAGGCGCCTTTCTAAATCCAAGGTGCCTGTACATAGAGAAAAACAATAACATTTTTTTAAAACATTTACAAATAAAATCCAGCAATAATTTACATTCAAAAATAACTAAATGGCTTAAAAAATAGGATAGGTTAAACTGAACAGATGTGCCTTTAACACATTTCTAAAGCTCTGGACAGTCAGACAGTCTAGTATCTGATGAGGTAGAGAATTCCACAGGGTCAGGGCCACAAAACTAAAAGACTGGGCCCCTGATGTCTTTAAATGAACCCTGGGAATCTCCAGCAATCCCTCATCGGTGGATCGGAGCTGGTGGGGAGGGGGGAGGACAGTAAGGACACAAGAGATCTTGCAAGTAACCCAGTCCCTGATCATGTAGGGCTTTGTAGGTCAGCAAACCGACCTTGAAGATGATCCACCACTGAACTGGAAGCCAGTGCAATCCACGGAGCACAGGCATTATATGACTGTCCCTGGAAGTACCAGTCAACAGCCTGGCTGCCGCATTTTGCCTCAGTCACAAGTGGCGGATATCAACCTCCGGTAGCCCTAGGTAATCAACTGTATTTAGGTGGGCATGTGCTTTTATATTACTAATAATTCACATCACTTGAAATGTAATAATGCATGAATTTGCTTATTTTTATAATGATACAAGTTGCAAAATTGTATTGTAACTGTTTTTACATTTTTGTATGTATGTCTTGTATGAATGTGTTTTTTAATCATTTTGTACTTACTGTGTTAAATTTTGCCACAGTTAATCAAATAAACTCAAACTTAAACTTATCAGCCTCCTGTGTGGCACAGTGTTGCAGGCATAGCTAAACTCCAGATCAGCCATGCCCACTGCCCTCCCTGATCTATTTCCCTGGTCACCCAGTCTAATAAATCTACCAGCTTCATTTGGCATGACCTTTTCTCTGTGAATCTTCTTTTTTTAACCAGGAGAGACACACTAAGCTGAAAGCTTGTTTACAGGTGCAACCTGGGAGCACAAGGAAGTTTACTGACTTGCTCAGGGTCACACAGTATGCAAGTGGAAGCTGTAGGATTCAAACCCAGGTCTGCAGCTCAGAGCCTTAAACCACTGTGCTATACTGCCTCCTTATATGCCTGTGCCTATGCATGTATAATCTCTGCTGCCTGTGGTCTTGCAGCCCACTGGATTCAAGATACTCTACCAGTCTTTCCTTCAGCAGGAATTCCATTAATTTCCCCACCATTCAAGTAAGACAGACCAGACTATAATTGCTGGCCTCCTCCCTGCTGCTGCTCTTACAGTATGGGACTATGTCTGCTCTCATCCAGTCCTCTGGAACCACTCCTGTTTCCAGTGAGTTGTTGAATAACACCATGAGTAGTGCAGCAAGCACCTCCCTGACCAGTTTCCTTACAACTTTGGGTGTATCCTTCCAGTCCTCTGGTCTTGTCCTCATTCAGATTTGTGAGTCCCTTCAAGACTCTTTCCTCTCAAAAAGGGCTTGTATCCACTTCCCCCTCCAGTATTCCTGGTGCTCCTTGGTGGTCTGTCCCTGTTTCTCTCCACTAGGAAGACTGAGCAGAAGTTCATGTTCAGGATGTCTGCTTTTTCTTGATCCTTCTCTGTGCAGTCTCCCTTTATCATCCTCCTTATCCTCACTATCCCTCACCTTGCCTTACTCTCCTTGCTTGTGTACTTGAGAAAAGTCTAGTCTTCTTTTGCTATCCCTTTGGCTATCATTTCTTTTGTTTGAGCATTGGATTCCCTCGCTTCCTAACCTGCTTCCCTGTGTTTTACCTAGTACACCTCCCTAGCCTCATCCTTCTGTGTTTCTTTGTACCTCCAGAATGCCACCCATTTTCCTTTATCTTCATAGCCACTTCCCTACAGTACCATAATGGTCTTTATTTCCTCCTGCTTTTTATTTAATTACTGAAGGAATTAGAATTGCAGCCTTTGATTCAAGGACTCCTTTACAAAGGCTCAATGTCAGATATACATACATTTCAAGAAATGATGAGATATACAATAATACATATACAGAGAACACACCAGAATATATACATTGCAAGTTTAGAAACAATATATACAATAAGAGGCATATAGTGAAGACAAGTTACAGTTCAAAGGTGGAATGGACCAAACCACGTCAAAGCATTGTAAGTCCAGCATGTACAATAACAATATACAGAAATCAAAAGGTTATAGTCACAGGAAAGGGGAGAAGGACTAAGCACAGTCACAGTTGGAGTGGGAGAGGATTGCAGCACTTAGTAGGGTTTGAAACAGGCCTAGTCGCTGTTCCAGGGTGATGGCCAATGTCATTTCTTTCAACCAAAGGGGGGCTCTGTAGTAAAAGGAACATTGGCCCAGAGAGATTCTGCAGTGGGGTACAGAGAGGGGGGCTAGCAAGGAGTTTCGTGTACACCGTGGCTGAGTGGAGAAATGAACAGGGTGGCTGAGACCTGGGATGGAGGTGTTTAGGGAGAGCTTCCTAGCAAGGAGACAGGTCTGGTACCTGAGTCTGCCTTCAAAGTTAAGCCATTTGGTGCGTCTACAGAGCTCACAGGTGTGTGTCCAATGGTTGCATTCAGTGACTAACCAGCAGGCTTTATTTAGGGAGATCATGATTTGACACAGGGCAATGGGGTCGGCCATGCCATAGATAACAATCCCGTAGTCAATAAGGGACAGCACCAATGGTGTCATGGCAAGACCTAGGGCTTCAGGAGGCAGACACATTCTGTACCTATATAGGATACCTAGTCTGGAATTGATGGCTGAGCTGAGTAGATTGATGTGACCGTGATACATGACAGAGGAGTCAAGGGTGATGCCCAGGTATTTAAAGGTGGGCACAAGGTTGAGGGGGGAGCCCTGTATATTAATGATGTTGAGGAGAAAATTTTTAAGCTTATTTTGTCTGTAAGTGAAAAGCATGGCCTTGGTCCTTTTGTAATTCAGAACAAGATGGTGCTCTAAGAACCAGGCCTCGACTTCAGAAAAAGATCATTGCAGAGTGAATTGGGAGTGGGGGTTCGAGTGGCTGCCAGATATAACTGCATCATCGGCGTACAGAAGCATTTGTCCCTAGCAGGCCTTTGGGAGAGTATTCAAGTACATGCTAAACAGGAGGGATCCCAGTATTCAGCTTTGGGGGACTCCCGAAAGTACCGGTTTACTAGCTGAGAATTTGGAGTTGAACTTGACCCTCTGGATTCTGTCCAGAGACAGGCCATGCAATGCAAAGATTGGATTAGGAGTGTGTGGCTGACAGAGTCGAATGCCTTAGTTAAGTCAATATAGGCAGATCCAACTAGGTGCCCTTGATCAAGGGCTTTGCTTATAAAAGTGGTGTATTCAAGAAGGGCAGTTGCAGTACTGTGGCCCTTCTTGAAACCATGCTGTTCAGCGCAGAGAAGATCATATTTAGTGAGATAGTCTGACAGTTGATTTAACACTATTTTTTTCTAGCACCATGGAGGAGGGAATGGAGATGGGGCAGTAGTTGCCTGGGGAGGTGCGGTCCTCACTGTTTAATATTGGAGTGATGACAGCTGCTTTCCAGCGTGAGGAGAATTGTCCATGACAGAGGGACTGTTTTAGGATGTCAGTGAGCGGGGAGATAATGGAGTCTAAGGTGAGGAGGACTAGTTTTAGGTCATGTGAGTTGCTACTAAAGCACATTTTCCTGAGGGCTTTGGTTAAATATGGTCCTGCCTCTAGGGGGGCTGATTGTTCTGAGCCTGAAAACGGGGGTGGATGCTTTAAAGGGTAGGCTGGTGGGCAAGTTCGGGGCCAGGTCAAAGAAGTTAGGGGGAAGGACACCTCTAAGATCAGAAAATGCAGAGTTGAAGGTATTGGAAATCAACAGGGTGTCCTGGGAGAGTGAGCCATTTACTAGCAGCTGGGTGGGAGGGGGGACACATTTTCTGTTCAGTTCTTTAATGTTGTTCCAAAATTTTGCTCACTTACTTCATGCAGATGCTGGCCTATGGCTTCCCTTAATTTTTTCCATTGTTCCTCTATGCCTCCCTGACAAGCCTCCCCTGCTAGGCTGCTTGAGAGGCAGTCTCCCATTTCTTTAAAATCCAGCCTGCTAAAGTCCAGAACCCTCAGTTTTTGTGGCTTGCCTCTGCACCCATCTTAATGTTGAACCACAGCATACAGTGAACACTGGTTCACAGGGGACAGCCCACTGTGACATGACTTTGCACTATCACAGCCTACTGTAGGACAGGGATTCAGAGGAGCAAAAGGAGATTGTGAGTCCCAAACTGGATAGCACCTTTACCCCTGTGAGTCATTTTCAGCTCTCAGCATGCTAATAAGCCGATAGGAAAGGAAAGGTGCTAATGGGCAATTTGCATGCCATTATGGGCTCACTAACGTCTCCGCACAATGCTGCTGTGCATGACTTCATGGAGGCATTGTTCAGAGCAGTGCCAGCCCCCACCTCCTGATTGCCATTCAGATGTCCCTGAGTACTATAATAAAATGATCTCTGGCATTTAGTAGTTTCCACCAATTGCATTCAGATGTTCCTGATTAGTATATTAAAATGATCTCTATCTCTAGTATTCCCTCCACCGCTAATCACTATTCAGATGCCCTGGATTAGTATATTAAAATGATCCCTGGCATCTAATTCACCCCCTGATCACAAGTCTGAGCCCCTTCCCCATTCCACATACTCAGGTCCTTCCACCCCCTCCCCACAGTGGCCCTTAATTTACCCCAGCTGCCAGTCCCCCCCCTCTGCAACTGTGACAGGCCCAGCTCCTCTGCTCACCACCTTGGCTGGTCACTGTCTGAGTGACAGGTAGTGAGCACACATCTACTATAGAAACAGATGTTCTACAGTATACGCGAACTCACTCCCTATCACTTAGACAGTGACCAGTCAAGGTAATGAGCAGAGAAGGCTGTACAGATCACAGTCACAGGGAGGTGGCTGCCATCTTGGGTAGGTGGGGGGCAAATGGGGAAGGGGTTGGAGGAATCTGGGTGGTTGGGATTGGGAGGGTGCTGAGATTTGTGATTGGGGGAGTGGGACTACTAGATGCCAGGGGTCATGGAGTAATAGAAAGATAGACAATGATGGCAGAAAAAGACCAATGGTCCATCTGGCCTGCCCCTAGTTCCCTATTAAACCCTCTTGTCCATACAGGGTACTAGCCTTCACTATCCACGCCCCTGTTCCCTTGCCTACTACTACTGCCCTGAATAATCATTATGCCCTTAACTTTGTCCCAGCCATGCTTGAAACCATTGATGGCTTTGTTGCCCACCATCTCGACTGGAAGACTATTCCACATTTCCACCACCATTTCTGTAATATAAAACTTTCTCATATCCATCTTGAATCTTCCTCCCATCAGTTTCCACTCGTGCCCCCGTGTCCTTGAACTGTTACTCATACTAAGTAGTTTTTCTCAATTCATCTTGTTTATTCCTTTCAGGAACTTGAAGGTCTGTATCATATCCCTCTCTTGTCAGGTCTCCAGTGAATATATGTTCAGTGCCTTGATCGGATCCTCATAAGATCTGTCCTGCTGGCCCAGCATCGTCCTGATCACCTTTTGTTACACCATTTCCAGCCTGGCCTTATCTTTTTAGATGTGAGGACTCCAGAACTGGGCAAAGTACTCCAGCTCCAGCCTCAGCAATGATCTATAGAGACAGTAATACTTATTTTCTTCTACTGTCAGAACCCCTTCTGGTACATCCTGTTTGCCTTACTATAAGCCTTGCTGCACTGGCTTGATTGTTTAAGTGAGCCAGTAATGATGACTCCTAGGTCCCTTTCCTCAGCTGTAGTGCTCAGCTTTACTCCTCTTATGCAATACTCTGTCCTGGGGTTCTTGTTTCCTAGGTGCATCACCTTGCACTTTTTTCAATTAAATTTTAACTGCAAAACCTTAGACCACCTCTCTACTCTTTTCAGGTCACTCTGCAGTCCCCTACTTCCCTCATCACTATCTACCCTCCCACAGGACTTAGTGTCATCTTCAAAGAGATACAGCTTGTGTCAGATTATTTCTCCAGTGTTGCTGATGAACATATTGAAGAGGACAGGACTCAGGATGAATCCCTGTGGCAACCCACTCATGACCTCCCTCTCTTCTGATTTGACACTGTTAATCACAACCCTCTGCTGCCTCTCTTTTAACCAATTTCTACACCCATATTATTATAATGATTGGGGCATCTGAATGGCAATTTTGGGTGGGGGACCACTGGACACCAGGGACCATTTTACTATAATAATCAGGGCCATCTAAACTGCAGTCAGAGGTGGGGGAACCCCTAGATGCCAGAGATCATTTTGTTATACTACATGGCATCGGTATGGGGACCTGCGGTGGAGTGCCAAAGAGTATTACTGTGTGCTCCAATGAAGGCAGGGTTCTGGAAGTGGTAAACAGTGTTGCAGTTTCAGGAGTTTAGTGCCTTCAAAACCTTTGTATATGGCATTGTACCCTGTATGCAGAAGGGAATCCCTCATTTCATGGCTGCAGTGCTAACATGTTCAGTGCTGTGCTGACTTTCTGAAGATAGGGGCCTAACTGACTAAATATCCTGGTTGAAAGTAAACAAAAAAGGGTTGTGTTATCTGTCTCTTTATGTATTTTTTCCATCTTATTTTGACTGCATAACTTTTATCAAATTTCAAAACACTGTGATGTGATAAAACATTTACAACAACTGTAGTTTAAATACAGTTTCTTCTTCTTTCATCCTAGTGCTTTCTTTATTTACTCACAAAAACACAATATAGTGAGCTGGTCTGGTGGCTCGGAGGTGGCATTACTGCCTGCCACACAAGCAGCTTGGTTTTGGGTCAGGACTTGTGTCACATGGGGTTCAGCCAGGGGTAGAGAGGATTCAGCATCCCAGGGGCTGCTCACCTCTTCCAGGGAGGGCGTGTGTGTGACCACCCCCCCTCTTCAACAGCCACCTAGTAGAGGATGGGTGGCAGGGCAGCAGAGCAGCATATGGTGGAGGGCTCAGGCAGGCACACAGCAAATGTGAACCTTCACACCCACTGGTGCCACTGCATGCATGACTGTCCAGGGGGATGAAACCAAAGGTGGAAAAATGAAAATTACGTACTCTGTGATTCACAAATGCCTATGCGCCGTGTAAGGGCAGTGCATAGGCATTTCCATGACTGAATGCCATGTGGCGGTGCCCTGTGCACCCACCACAGCATTCAGCTACAGGCACATTAGCACCCTGCACAATGGATTCCTGGCTGGCTGTGGGGTGCCAAACCAGGGGAGGGATGGGGGCATGCCAGGGGAGTGCACTGTGCTTCCCCGATTCAATATGGCACTGTATGCCATTCTGGGCTGCAGCCACTATACGGAGGGGGGAACTAGGCATAGCCATTCCCCCCCTCCCGGTGCCACTGCTGGCCATAACAAATCAATACTGGCTATTTCTCCATGCCACCCCAGCCCATGGACCAGGGGGTGCCTGGGGGCAGCTGCCTGGGTACATATGTAGCATCCCTGCGAGGATGCAGTTCACTGGTCCATACAACCCCCGCCCCACAGAGGGCTGGAGATCCACTAGCAGACCGGGTCTGGGCATTCCACTGGCTGCCCATCCTTGTCCACACACTAGCATGCCTGGGGGGAGGATCCATGGATGGGAAGTGTGTGGTGGCACGCAATCATGAATGCCAGCCACTGCGCATGCAGGTGTGGAGCTGTGTGGTTGGGTTACGTGAATTTTGTGCAGGTAACCCGCCCCTTTGTAAACTGCTGCCCATAATTGTTGATCTACCTGTATATCTTCACCATTAATTCAGACATACTGTGTGTGAGCCTAGAGCCAGAAGACTTTTCCTGAATATCTTCACCATTGATTTAGATGCCCACCCTCCATTCCCAGCTCAGCTGTGAGCCAGGGCCTGGAGTAGCACACCCTGTGGGTGCTGGTAGCTGTACTACCCCACCTCTTCTGCAATGGCCCGTATGGATGGCTACTTGTTGTTAAAAGAAAAGAGGGTTGGGCATCCTCTGCTAACCCTCATCAAAATAAAAAAGGAAGTGGCTCCCCAGTCTGGCTAGTGATTAGAGGCTCTGGCTCCTTTTTAGACTCTCTAACCTTGGGCCACCTAGTAGGTACAACCCTTAGCCTCTAAGTTGGTAGTCAGGTTCTGTTATTTGTTTATTTTACATCCAATATCTTTTTACTATCCCTTTGGGCTAGAAAGTCTCTAGTCCTCCCTTTATTTCTCTCCACTTTCTTTTTCTACTGGAACTGAGGCACTTGAGATTGTTGACGGCAGTTATTGGAAGGTGTGTGGCACCATGTGGGTACATGCTGCACATGGGCGGTGCCAATAGCTGACGTCAGCTCCCTTCCTTGAGAAGCAAGATCCAATGGGAGTCCTAGTGCTTACAGACCTAGACCCATGGGTATGAATTAATGGTGAAGATTGATTCAGGGAAGATCCCCCAATGGCAGGATGATCCACCAACCTGCTGCAGTCTCTGCACCACCAATCAGGCTTTGCTCCCATCTGGATATGTGTCTCCTTGGGGCTGGCCCTTTCCTCCTGGCCCCACAGGGTGGGTGGGTGGGTGTGAGGGATCCCAGAGCAGGAATGTTCTGGGGATGATGAGTGATGGGGCTGGACAGGTTAGTGGGCAAGGGTGTCACTGGGTGACTAAGGAGGGGAAATCTCTTTGGAAAAAGAAGGAAGAAACACAGCTTGAGAAGCTCAAACTACATAATACAGTCATACCATATAAGTAGGGTCTGCACTATGTGGCTAGACCAGGGCAGGCTTATTAATAGAGCCCCAGTGCCTGGTAAAGCTCTGTCCACCTTGCAGTACACTGTAGATATATTTTGGGGATGCTAGGGACTGTGAATGCCACCAGTGAGGCATCACAGTGCAGAGTTATTCAGAACAGAAACACGCAAATAATGCATATGCCAGCTGAGCTCTTGATGAGAATTGGGACCTGAATGCTTGCTGCAAGAAATACATTTGTTTCTTAACCAAGAATCTTGCTTAAAAAAAGCCGATTAAAATAGAAAATAATAACAAAAACTAAATCAAAACAAGCTGTGTACACTATAAACTAGGAAAGCTTTTTGCTTACATCACAGTTCCTGTAATGTTTCACAAAGCATTCAGCTTTTTTTTTTTCCAGTTGTTTAACCAGGAGTAGCACACTAAGCTGAAAGCTTTTTTACAGGTGTGACCTGGGAGCACAGGGAAGTTAAGTGATTTGCTCAGGGTCATACAGTATGCAAGTGGAAGCTGTGGGATTCAAACCCAGGTCTGGTCTGTTAAATGTTACCAGATTTGCAGTTCAGAGCCTTAAACCACTGCGTTATACTGCTTTGATAAATTGATGGACTAACACAGTAAATAATTACACATAAATCTGATCAAAATGTTAACTTATAATAGAAAAATGCATGCAGTCATCTATGTTCATGTGGTATGACAGTGATAATATTAGCTTATCATACAAATGCATTTTTAACAGTAAATGAAGGCAGCACTCAGTTAAAAGAACAAACTACTGTATATTTAAATTAGTTCTAAACATTTCTTATCACATCACAATGTTCTGAAATTAAAGATGTGCAAGCAAAATAGGATGAAAACCTCATAAAGAAATAGGAGAGACAGCCGTGTTTTGTTTACCTTGTGCTGTGCAGTTTGCCTGTACTTTCTAGTGTGTGCCATTTATGTTATGCTAGCTCCAGTCAGATTAGCTTGTCCCAGCAGGAACTTAGAGCTGATTCACTTGTTTTCTGCAGCTGTGGAATTCCTAAGTCTCACTGTGCTCTTCCGTTCTCTCGCACTCGATCTCTCGACCCCTTCCTCTGCTCTAAACTCACCCACCTGCTCTCTGGTTTCACTCACCTGGCTTTATTTCCTCTCCCTACAGTGTGCTGCAGCTCAGACCTTGGCATCCTCCTCTAGAGTCATGCAGGCCACCCACAGCCCACCCAGCGCAGCTGGACACCTACAACAAGGTATCAGATATGTGGCATAGCAGCACCATGTAGCACTACCCACCCACCCTCCTCCCTCCCACCCAGGTTTAGGTTGATTGTATATCGTAGTCTGCCTGTGCTGAACCAATCCTCTCACTTTCACCCTCCTACTGCAAGACCCTTAGTACATTTCATCTTTGATTACCCTCATTACTGCTGTCTCTTTTGGTCTTTCCTGGTCCCCAGCCCTATACATGTACGAACCCGCTCTCTATTCCCTATTTGCCGTGCATTGTGGCTCCCTTAATTTCAGCCCCGACCCACCTTTCCAGACTCCATTGTTCTGCTGCAGTAAAAAGCAACTTTCCTGTGTCTCACATGAGCTGCACTTAACTCCCAACCTCCTCCGCTGTGCCCCCCAAGCGCTGTCCTTGCTCTTTCACCTCTGGTGTCACCTTTCTGCTCTCCCTTGTGCCATCCTCCCACTTCTATCTACACTGTCAAAACTCCCGTCGACTGGAGGTACCCTGCCTGATACTCTTCTTTAATTTGCAGACTGCCCCTGCTGCTCACGCTTTCCCAGCACTTGTTCTCCCTGCCCTTGCTGTATTTTGGCCTATAAGCACCTGCACAGCTTTCACAGCTACCCTAGTTCTGGCCATGCCCACCCCAGCCACTCACTTGATACTAACATCCACTCTGGCTCTTGGACTCCTTCTATCTCTCTCACTGACAGACTCACGTTCACTACCTGGGGCCCAATCTGTGTATCTCCTTTCTACTTTCCACCAATTTCAGCTTCTCCAACATGTTGGTAGCTACTCAGCCAACACCCCACCCTTTCGTGCTCTTTAATTCTAAAATGAAGCTTCTTATACTGCCCTCCAACAAAAGGAAACTCCTCTTGGTTGCTCCCAGCTGACATTGCTCCCTAAAACTCACCATCTTATGGACTTTTCTCCTGTACCTCTGTTTAGCTGGGGACATCAGATCAAACCCAGTCCCCTGTCCCTCCCACTCTGGGCAGGTCACAAAGGACTACAAATTGTCCATGTAAATATTCACAGCCTTATGGCTAACAAGCCTGACCTAGAAGCCTGGATATCGAACATATAAACATACAAATGTGCCAGCATAAACAGACCACCTGGTCTATCTAAGTCTGCTTGAGTGTGCACCCAACACCCCTAGTTTGCAGCTGCCCCAACCCCCCTCCCTTTTATCATCCCACTGCCACGCCCCCACCCTCACTCTCCCCTGTTCCCTGTCCCATACCCTTTTGGAGCTGTTCACAGATTTACATGATACCACTCATTCCGGTTGGGTGTTCCATTTTGCTACCACCCTCTTTGTGAAATAGTGTCTCCTCATTTCCTTCCTAAATCTTCACCCTTCATTCTTAGCCCGTGCCCCCTGGTGACCCTCTCCCTCCTTAACTTAAAGACCCCATCTGCCCCATCTTTATTGATTCTCCTCAGATACTTGAATGTCTCTATCATGTCCCCCCTGTCCCTTCTACCCTCCAGGGTGTACATATTGAGGTCTCTCAGCCTGCTGACATAGTCTCTCCCCTCCATTCCACATATCATCTTTGTTGCCCTCCTTTGCACCCTCCAGTAGCCTGATATCATGCTTTAGGCATGGCCTCCAAAACTGCACACAATACTCTAGGTATGGCCTTACCAGTGATCTGTAGAGGGGCAAGATCACCTCACTTCGCCTAGATGAAAACCACCTTGCTATTGACCCCAGCATTTTGTTCACTTTTGCAGCCGCTGTCCTGCACTGGGCAGTGTTGTTCATGGTCCCTGTTATCATTACCCCAAGGTCTTTCTCGTCCTCAGTGATCCCCAGCTTAACCACCCACAGCCAGTATTCTCTCCTTGGGTTCTTCACCCCAAAGTACATAACCTTACACTTCTTTGCATTGAACCCCAGCTGTCACCTCTCTGACTACTCCTCTAGCTTGCTTAGGTCCCCCTGCAGCTGCCCCCCCCCCTCCATCCACCACTGCTCCGATTTTGGTGTCATCAGCAAACAGACTTACCTTGCTCACCCCCCATGTCCAATGTCTGATATGAAGAGCCCAAACAATACTAGCCCCAACACAGAGCCCTGTGGCACCCCACTTGTCACTGGGCTTGGAGTTGAGAGCTCCCCTCTCACCACCACCCATTGCAACCTCCCACTCAGCCAGCTTGTAATCCAGTTAATCATTTTTCCCCTACTCCTACACCAGTTAGCTTCCCCCCAAACTGCCCATGTGGCACCGAATCAAAGGCCTTGCTGAAGTCCAAGTAAAGAACATCCACCGCATGACCCATATCCGGTTCACCTGTCACCCAGTCATAATATTGTATCAGGTTGGTTTGACAAGACTTCCCTGAAACAAACCCATGCTGTCTCACACCCTGGAGGCCATTGTCCTCCAGGTACTACACCAGCCTTTCCTTTAGTAATATCACACTACTCTTCTGACATACTTGGGATCTCTGAATCATGGCTCAAGCCCACCTCCCCAGATTATTTCTGTAATCTTACTTAGTATTCCTCTCTACAGATCAACCACCCTTCCTCCAAGCATGGAGGCAGTTTCTTCATCTACTTTAGGTACCACCTCAGTCTATCCCTGGTACCTCACCCCACCAGCAATGATTCTGCCTGTGCGTTTTTATATGCCATGCTTATCATTGGCAATGGCAAAAAGCTACACATTATATGCCTCTATAACCCACCAAAATGTGCGGCCACAGGATTAACTACTGTCACCAACTCTGTCCTACCTGCAATTGGCCAACATGATACAGTTGTAATGGGGGACTTAAATTTTGATTGGCTTAGTTCAAAGCACAGCTCCTATGAAATACTCATCAGAAGAGTCTGCCTTACTCAAATAATTTCAAACCCAACCCGCTCTTCCCTGAGTGACACATCCTCCTATCTGTTAGATTGGATCCTCACCAACCATCCTGACATGGTCACGGAGTCTGGTTTGCTGCCTGATTCCATCAGTGATCACTCCCCCACTTACTGCCTTTGGAAAGCCCACACCCCAAAATACCTGCTAAAATCCTCACTTTCAGAAACCTTGCCTGCCTCAACACCATTGCACTCTCCACTGAGCTCCAATTCATAGACTGGTCCCACCTCCTAGCCACTTCCAATGTTAACACCACTTTGGAAATCTTCCAATCTCCCAACTCCCAACTGCAAGACAGGCTAATTCTAATCACCCGGAGGAGAGTTAGAGGCTCTGCCACTCCTTGGCTCCACAGTGACCTCCTCTCCATATATAAAGAAAGAGATAGCCACTGGCACTCCTACAAAGCAGCATCTATCCCCCAGGACTGGCATAACTACCGTACTCTGCAGAACTACTGCAAAAGAGTCCTCTTATAAAGTAAAGCTCACTACCTCTGCCTGCAATCCGAGTAGTTTCTGGGATCACATTAAAAGGGCTTCTGGGTGTTCCTTCCCATTCCTCACCCAATGACATGATCTCAAATGACACTCACTGCAACAACCCTCTAGCTAATGCCTTCAATGCCCAATTCACCAATCTCTCCCTCTTCCCATCTCAATCTCCTCTCTGTCCAAGACCCAAACCCCCTACCCTCAAACCAACCCCCCCTTCTACCTTAAGGCGGTCTCTAAGAGAGAGGTCCGATGTCTCCTTAACTCCTTCCCACTGGGTGCTGCACCTGGTTCAGATGGCATTGAGACAAAGATATTAAAATGTGGGGCCCAGCTCCTCTTCATCCCCATCACTCACATCTGCAAAGTGTCCCTTACCTCTGGTATAGTCCCATCCCTCTGGAAAGTGGCCAAGGTGGTCCCAGTTCCCAAAAAGGGGCATCCAGTAACATATCAAAACATCATCCCATCGCACTACTGCCCCTCCTAGGTAAGCTCCTCAAAAAAATAGTTGCCTTCCAACTCACAAACTACCTGAACTCTCACAATCTCCTCATCTTTTGCTAGCATGGTTTCTACAAGGGTCATAGTATGACCACTGTCTTCATCAAGTTCTCCAATGACATTAAAACCACTATGGATCAGGGCTCACTCACTGGAACAATCTTTATAGACCTATCCAAAGCCTTTGCTCTCAAAGACCACTCCTTTCTTACTGGAAGTTAGCCCCACAGGGCTTATCCCCCCATGCCACATCTTGGTTCTGTAATTATATGTCTGGGCATAATCAATTTGTCAAATTTGGCTTGGCTTCCTCTCACCAACTTCCAGTCACCCATTGCATCCCCCAGGGGCCTATCCTCAGCCCACTTCTATTTTCTATCTTCATAAACTACCTCCCAACTGTTTCCACCTCCTGCTCAATTATAATGTATGCAGATAACATAACCCTCTATCACAGTGCTCAAAGCATACAATAAATTAACTCCCAGTTTAATAAGGATTTCACACTTATACAGAAATGACTTGTGGCAAACAACATTGTTCTCAAATCCACAAAAACCCAAACAATATTATTTGGATAGCGGATATGCTGAGTTTCCTGCCCTCTGCCCCTGGATATCAGATGCATAAGTGGTACCCCTCTCTCCACAGTTGAGGAAGTTAAATACCTGATTATCACTCTAGACCCTGACTTAGACTTCCACATCTACATTACAAATCGGTGCAAAGTCATCAACCCTCATAGCAGGCTGGTCTATCACCTTAAGTATCTTCTCACACCACCAGCTTGGCAGACCATTGCTCAGGGCTTACTCCTCCCCTGCCTACAATATGGGTCCTTTCTCATCACAAACGTCCTCTCAGCTTCCTTGAACAAGTGGGATATGACCTATAACAGCATATGCAGCTTCATCCTTTCACCCCCACACCTCATTCATCACTGTTCACTCTACAACCCCTTAGGATGGCTATCCCCCTTGGCATCACAATCCTTTGCCCTAGGCTGCTTTATGTATAAGCAACTACAGTCCCCCTCCCAATCATAACCATTCTGCCTCCTCCAAGAGCAAGTGCCACCTACTCCCTCAGATCTTGTGATGCTACCCACCTTGCCACACCCAAGTGTGTGACCAAGATGGACAAACTGCTCCACCTCAACCCTATCCTTCAAATCAGCCTTCAAAGCCCATCTCTAGCAATCTATGACCTGCAAATGCTTCCAACCTCCATGACTTTCAACACCCAAATCCAATCTCTGCTATCTGGTTACTGTTTAGCCCTCTCTTTCCGAAAGTGTCAGCCTTCTTTGACTGAACCCCTTCCAACACTAGTTGTTCTGCTGCCCATATATGTATTGCACTGTTCTAAATCCTGATGTGTTTAGGTATCTCTATATTGCCACACCCCTCCTGACATTTTGGCGCTACTGACTCCTTGTGTTTTATGCTGCTGTTGCTCTTCTGCCTGTATAGTGACACTATTGTACCACTGCCTGTCTATGTTTACTTTGTACAAACCCTTAATATGTATAGGGTGCTCTATATAGCTGTATCCCTCCTGACTATTAATATATAATACTGCTTGAATGAAAATTTGATGTACAAAAGATGCTCTCTAGGCTTCTCCCTTGACACTTTTGTCCTATTGCCTGTATATGTTTACTTTGTAGAAACCCTTCATATGTATAGGTTGCTCTGCATAGCTGTAATCCTCCTGATTTTAAATGTACTACTGCTTGTATAGCAATTAACCCTACTTGTTGAATCGTGCTATAGCCATCTTGATGTGCTCTTGTGTATGTACTCTATCAGGCCATATCTGAAAATAGGCACATTGTTGTCTAGTATACCTACCCATTTACCAAAAACAAAATAAATAAATAAAATAAATTATACATCCTCTCACCAGGCCAGCAATTCCCTGAGTGCAGCAGCAAGCTATTTCAGGGGTGGAGCTAATTTCAATACGTAGTGTATTTGTTTCACTGTATAGTTTATTTGTTTCAGTGAATAGAGTATGTAGAATGTTTCAATATACAGTGTACGTGTCTCACTATATAGTATATTTGTTTTAGTGTATAGTGGGCTCGATTCTCAAAGTACTGAGATTGATGCGAGGTACCTGCATCAAACATAAATGGCACAAGAGGCACCTTTAGTCAGAAAATGCCCCCTAAGCTATTCACAAAAGCAGCCTGCATCAAATGCAGGTTGCGTACACCAAAAGGGACTTGTGCCAGCCTTGCATCACAAAATTGGCTACAGCATGGCACTAGGGGGCTTCTAGCAGATGTGGGCTGCCATATCCTTAAATATGAGATTCTCAAAACTCTCCCAGAGGGAGACTTTCCAAATACCATTAGACCAGCTAGGGCTTTCCTAAGGGTGCTTAGACATATCTGTCTGAGAGAGTGTAGCACTATGCAGCAATGTGCCAGTCTCCCCCAAGCCCTGATCCCCCATTATCATAAATTACATAGCCCTGGTGATCTAGCATCCCCCTTTCCTGTTCCCCAATGTCCCCAAATATATGTTATTAAAAAACTCTCCTGGTGATCTAGTAGTTCCCCTCCCCAATACCCAATGTCCCCGAATGTATGTTATAATAAAAACACCCCTGGTGATCTAGCAGCCCCGCTCCCTAATCCCCGATGTCCCTGAATATATGTTAGCAAAAAACCTCCCCTGATGCTCTAGTGGCCCCCCTCCCCGATCCCCGATGACCCACCAGAAATATTATTTAAAAAATCCCTTGGTGGTCTAGTGGACTCCCATCCCTGATCCCTCATGTCCCTAATATAATTTATCCTGTTTGAATTCTCTGGTGATGTAGCACCGCTCCTCAAGCCCTGATCACCCGTTATGAAGTAAATCATCATTGGTGGTCTAGTGGAGCCCCACCCCAGCTGGCAGTGTCTCACCACCCTGCTCCCCCATCCCCAAACTGAGCCAGTGACTGGCATTGCCCACCATTCACCACCATGGTCAGCCACCAACGAAGCTCTCAATGAGCACTGTACAGTATTCAGTACACACCCACTGATTTATAGCTCACTTTAAGAGAAGGAATACCATGTTTGAGGGAGGAGTCAGAAGAAGGTAAGGCAGAGATGTTGTGGGTGCAGTTGCAATTCACTAGGAGGAAGAAGGTAAGACTGGGGGTGGAATACACACTGTCTAACAAGGAGGAAGAAAAGAACAGGGAACTGGGGTCAGTAATAAGGGTGGCTGCTGGGAAGGAGGTGGTGGTAACTTTAACCTGCCAAAGGTGGATTGGAAGATCCCTGCCATGACCTGTGCCAGGAGTCAGGTAATTCTGGATGTGGTGCAGAGTGGATTCCTGACCCAGGGTCTAACAATGCCCAGTAGAGAGGGAGCACTCCATGATCTGGTGTTGAATGGATATTCAGGCTGAGGTTTCTTAGGCGGGGAGTAACCATCATATGGTGTGGATCAGGCTGGATATAGGGAGGAGGAAAAGGTACACAGAAAGACTAAGGTTCTAGACTTCAGAAAGATGGGGGGGGGGGCTGCTAAAAGGTTACCTGTCTAGTATTATCAGACAGATGGTGGTAGGTCAGAAGTGGTCCATCATTAAGGAAGGAGCCATGACTGGTACAATGGTGAGTGCTAGACTAAAGGGGAAGAACTCAAGGCAAAAGCAGCCAGCTGGTTCATTGAGAGGTATGCCCAGGCAGCCAGAGGCAAAAGGACCACCTACAGGAAGTTCAGCAGGACCCAGAGGCAGAAGGACATGAAACATAGAAACATAGAAGTTGAAGGCAGATAAGGACTGCTAGACCCATCCAGTCTGCCCATTTCTTTTTCTGTCTTATCCAGAAGCAAATGATTTGATACCTTTTAATGAACCAACATAGATGTAACAACCAGAACAAAGTGCTCTAGCTTTTGGACCAATCAGTCCTTCTTCAGAAGCCTAAACTTAAGCTTCTGAAGAAGGACTGGTTGGTCCAAAAGCTAGAGCACTATGTTCTGGTTGTTACATGTATGTTGGTCCATTAAAAGGTATCAAATCATTTGCTTCTGGATCTGTTCTTGCAAGGACCAATACAGCTAATACTAAATGTATTTTTTCTGTCTTATAAATGTGCCATTGGCCTTTGCTCTGTCAATGGCCTATCTATTCATACTCATCTGTATTGCTCCCTTATGTCTATCCCATGCCTGTTTGAAGCCCTGCACTGTATTCATATCCACCACTTCCTGAAGTAGGCCGTTCAATGCATCCACCACCCTTTCTGGGAAAAAGAACTTCCTCACATTACCCCTTAATCAGCCTCCCTCTAATCTCATGCTGTGTCCTCTTGTCCTGCTATTTTTCTTATATTGAAAAGTGTTAGACTCTTTTACCTTGTAAATGCCCTTAAGGTGTTTGAATGTTTTGATCATATCACGTCTCTCCCTCCTTTGCTTTAAGGTATACTTATTGAGCTATGTTAATCTGTCCTCATATGTTTTCTGATACAGTCCCTGCACCATTTTGGTTGTCCTTCTCTGGACTGCCTCAATTTGGTTGATGTCTTTGTGAAGGTGTGGCCTCTAGTACTGCATGCAGTACTCCAGATGGGGCCTAACCAGTGTCTTGTAAAGAGGGATTATTACCTCTCTCTTCTGACTTGTGATACCTCTACTAATACACCCCAACATCCCCCTAACCTTACCTACTGCTTTAGAGGTCTGCTTGGATGATTTCAGGTCATCAGTGATTATGATGCCCAAGTCCCTTTCTTCCCTTGTGACTGGCAGCAACTCCCCTCCTAGCCTATTGGTGGCTTCAGGGCTTCTCTTCCCTATGTGCGTGATCTTGCACTTCTTTGCATTAAACTCCAGTTGTCACTCTTCTGACCATTTTGCTAGTTTATCCAGAGTGCCATAGACAAGTCAGGGAGGTTGGGAAGATGGTTCAGCAGGCTAAAGCCCAGAAAGAACTGTAGCTAGTGGAGGGGATTTAAAAAAAAAAAGGAGAAAAAGCATTGGTTTTAAATACATAAGCAAGAAATGTGATAAGAAGGATTGCATAGTATAGCTTAAGAGAGAGGAGGGGTGAGTGGAGGAAAATGTGGACGAGGCATAGGTGTTGAACAAATACTTCTGTTCAGTTTTCACAAAAGAAAGAGGTGACCCAGTATCACAGGGGAGAGGAGGACAGCAGGGGGAGGGCACTGATGGAAAGACAGGTGAGGGAATGTTTGTTGGCCTGAGGGTAGAAAACTCCCTTGGCCCATATGGTATCCATCCAACAGTGCTGACAGAACTAGTGGAGGAACTTGCAGGACCCTTGCCTGACCTGCATAATAGTTATTTTATATCAGGGGTTGTATCATTAGACTTAAGAATGGTACATGTGGTGCCACTCCATAAAAGTGGACCCAAAGATGACACAGAAAACTATGGACTGGTCAAGCTGACCTCAATTGTGTGTAAGCTCATGAAGGCCATACTTAAAGAAAGACTGGTAAGGCACCAGGAGGAAAACAGCCTCCAGGGTGATTGACAACATGGCTTCAAGTCTGGGACATCCTGCCAGATGAACCTGATTGATTTCTTTGACTAGGTCACTATAACAGTATACAAGGGCTAAGTGTCTGATATCTTATACTTGGTCTGTAGCAAGACCTTTGAATCTGTGGCCCATGAAATTAATCAAAATGCTGAAGGACCTGGGAGTAGGGGAGAAAATCACAGATAGGTAGCTAGCTGGCTGAATAACAAGATCCAGATGGTGTTGGTGGTGGTGGGGGAGCTCTCAGGATCTATGGATATTGCCAACAGGGTGCATCAGGGCTCAGTTCTTGGGCAAGTGCTGTTTAATTCTTTCATCAATGACACTGGAGAGTGCATAAAGGGTAAGATTTTCTTGTTGCAGATGATACCAAGCTCTGTGGGAGAATGGGTACAGCTGAATGGATTCAGGGCCTAAAAGATCATTTGGCCAAGCTCCAGAGGTGGTCTGGCAACTTGGCTTTGATGTGAAGAAGTCTAAGGTCATGCACATTGGAGCCATGAACCTGAAGACAGACTGCAGCCTGGGTGGGGGTCTGGAAATCAAAGGAAGAGAAAAACCTGGGGGTGTTGATCACTAGTGACCTGAAACACTCCTCACAATGTAGGAAGGCTGTGACAAAAGTGAATAGAATTTTAAGCTACAATGCAGTGTGGCTCAACAGCAGGAGGGAGGAAGTCATACTGCCATTATACAGGTCATGGTTGTGGCCACACCTGGAGTATAGTCTACAGAACTGGTGCCCCTAACTGAAGAAGGACATGAGGGAATTTTACTGCCATTATAAAGGTCACTGTTGTGGCTGTACCTGGAGCATAGGGTGCACAACTGGCACCCCTTACTAAAGAAGGACTTTACCCTTCTGGAGGAGGTCCAGAGGAGGGCAACAATGATGGTTACTGATCAGCAGGGCAGGACATACTAGAAGAGGCTAAATGCCCTGAAGATGTACTCCCTAGAAGAGAGAGGAGACATGACCAAGAGTTTTAAATATGTGAAACGTATTAATAAGGTGGACCAGGAGGCTCTCTTCAAGGTCATGGAAAGAAGAACCCAAGGAGTCATTGCCTTAAGCTTGAAGGGGGGGAGGTTCAGTAGGGACTCCAGGAGGCATTTCTTCATGGAGAGAGTGATAGCAGAGTTGAATGGGCTCCTTAATGAAGTGGTATCACTAGAAAGTGGAAGGCTTCAAAAGGGTATGGGACAAGGTAAAAGATAATGTCAGTGCCAACAGAGGATTGGCTGGAAAGGAGGAGGTATAAGAAGGGAGAGGGGATCGGAGTCTTTAGCTGCTTCTTGAGACTTTGCAACATGAGTAGACTCAATAGATCGTTAGGACTTATTCTGCTGGCAACATTTGTATGTTTGTATGTTCATACTACATTTGCAGCATGATGACACAGCTTCCTTCCAAAGCTTTTCATAAAATAATTACTTCTGAATACTTCAAGTCTAAATCTGGTGAAATAATTTCTAGCTTTCCTGTCTTCTAGGGCTGAGAAAAATTAACAAATTCTGATTTTGTGGAATCTTTTTCCAGAATTTTCTGAACTTCTTTAATTGATCATAACTTGATCAGTCTTACAGCTAGAGATCACAAACGTAGAACACATATTGCTTGGTAGGACCTTTAATGGCTGCCAGGTTTCATGACATTTGGATAAGAAGTGAAGAAGTTATCAGGACTCCACATAAAGCAATTAATTATTAACGTGAACTTTTTTATTTCTATGCTTGCAACTTAGCTACCTTTGGAGGTAGATAACTGAAAATTTATAGGCATGATTTCTTAGAAGAGTCTTAGAAACTGCTAAATAGAGAGGTAGTTGGTTACATAAATTTTGCAGGAGTTCAAAATTTCACAGTTAAATTATTTGTCAAATTGTGTGAAAATGTCCAAAATATATGGATGTTTACAGCTTCACTGCTATTGCAGGTATTACATGCAAGATTTGGCATGTGTACCAAAGTAAATATGTCCTGGAATCTAATTAATGGAAAACTTCATACAAAATGTTAAAAACACATGTTATGCATTAGGGTTTTGTTTCTCTGATGGCCCCTGGTGTTCTGTTCCCAGTGTTTGTGACAAGGTTTATTTTTAACTTTTTCCTGTCAGTTTTATGGCCCCCTAGGGGTTGCTGTGCAGGCTTCTTTCACTGCCTTTGGTCAGTTGGAATGTTCCCAGAATGCCTCTGAATATGATGTCAATTAGATCTAGAACTAGAACTAAGAGCATAGTTATAAGCTATTTACAGCATCAAACTGCAACTTCTTGTGAAATGTAACCACTTTGAAAAAGTGTTTCCCCTCCCTCCCCAGCTAAAGTCTTTAAGTGGCAACTGCAGTTATTGTGGATGTGTGGCAATCTTCTTAGTAAGGTGCTGTCACTGGATGATAAAAAAAGCCAATACACCTTTGAAGATCTTAGATCTAATTAATATAATTCCCAGAGGCATTCTGGGAAAGTTCCCACAGATCAGTGGCAATAAAAGAAGTCTGCATGGCTACCACAAGGGTCATAACACTGGCAGGGGAAAAAACCTTCCCACAGATACATGGAACAAAAAGCCAGGGACCATTTGAGAAACAAAAACCCAGTGCGTAACATGCATTTTTATAACTTTTGCATGTAGTTTTCCTTTAAAGGGCACCTAATGTCTTCATCAGTGACATTGCAGAGGGACTGGAAAGAAAAGTATGCCTTTTTGCAGATGACACAAAGATCTGCAACAGGACTGATACACAAGGAGGCGTGGAAAGGATGAAAAGGGACTTGGCAAGGTTGGAGGAATGGTCAAAAGTATGTCAGCTAGGATTCAGTGCAAAGAAGTGCAAAATAATGCACCTGGGAAACAAGAACCCAGGGGAAGAATACACAATGGGTGGGGATGTAGTAACAACAACAAAAAAGGAAAGGGACCTGGGGGTAATCATATCAGATGACCTTAAAGTTAGCTAAGCAATGTGAGAAAGCAGTAGGGAGGGCTGGGGGTATACTGGGATGTATAGGGAGAGGCATCAACAGCAGAAAACAGGAAGTTGTTATCCCTCTGTACAGACAGTTGGTTAGACCCCATCTGGAGTACTGTGTCCAGTTCTGGAGACCCCATCTCCGCAAGGACATAGACAGGATAGAGGTAGTCCAGAGAAGGGTAACTAAAATGGTGCAGGGTCTGCAAGAGAAGCCATATGAGGAGAGACTAAAGGAGCTTAATATGTATACCCTTGAGGAAAGAAGGGAGAGGGGGGACATGATAGAAACTTTTAAGTACCTCAGTGGAATCAACAAAGTCCAAGAGGGTAGCATCTTTCAGAAAAAGAGACGTGCAAGAACAAGAGACACAATTTAAAGATAGAAGGAGGGCGGTTCAGGGGCAATGTGAGGAAGTATTATTTCACAGAGAGGGTAGTGGATGCATGGAACAGCCTTCCTGAGGAGGTTGTGGGGTCTAAAACTGTGGGAGAATTCAAGAATGCATGGGACAGACATAAGGCAATTTTTGTGGGGGTGGGAAGAAATAGGCTGTTGGTTAACTAGGATCTGTGGCATATCCTGTAGGTAGGGAAATGGGCAGACTAGATGGGCCAAGCGGTCCTTATCTGCCATCAAAGTCTATGTTTCTATGTTAAACAAGCAGTTTTTTAAAACTGCAAACTCCAAAATCTGACTTCATAGTGAGGTGAAGTAAAAGCTTCCATTTACATTTATGCTAAAACTGCATTTATGTAAATAACATAAATGCAGTTTCATAGCTTTTGAAAAATGTAAACATCAGCCTTTCATTTACAAAAAACAGCCTTGGTGTCTCCCTAAGATATCTGCCAAGTGTTTTAAGTGATGAGTCATGATGACATCATCGGAGCCAGAGACAGAGACCCACATATATTTCTATTGTACTAACTAGTTCTTTCCCTCTTTTTTGAATTGTTGTACCAGAATGATCAACACCATGTACTAACTCATGGATTATTTTGATCAGAACACATGTTAGGCTATGATTTTGTTCAATTTGTTTACTTTAACTTGCGGAAAATGTTTTGCAATCCAGCTGACTTTTTCTTTGGCAGACTGCATTACAGTACAACACTTCAAATACCTGATGATCTAGTGGCAATGTGATGCACTGAATTTTGGTTTTTGTTAACCAGGAGAGACACTAAGCTGAAAGCTTGTTTACAGGTGTGGCCAGGGAGCACAAGAAAATTTAATGACTTGCTCAGGGTCACACAGCAAAGCATCAGTCTGGTTCAGTTCCAAAGATCATGCTCTCTTGTTAATCCACAAATAAGGCTTTCTTTTTCCACCTGAACCCTCTCTGCACCTTGCTTTCCTTCTGCTGAACACTCCACCATCCATATCCTGTCCTTAGTACTGCCTGGGGCCGCATATGTGCTTATGGTCTCATGAAAGATGATCACACCTCAGATTGTAATCTTGTACCTCAGAGAGTTGTGCACACTTATACCGACATGCATCATCAGCTGACACTGTAAAAAATGCCTCCCAAATCACTCTCCAGTCCACATTCTCAATGTTTGACTTCTGCTCCCACAGTAAACATTGAGTGGATCACCACCCTTCTGCACAGTGAAGATAGTATGTACAGTTCCCCCTGTTGTGTTTTCTTCGCACCTCATTAACCAACAACTAGGTCTTCCTGGAGGGCCAAGCATTAAGCATCATGACCCATCAGAACAACTGCTGTTCATGCCCTCATAAGAGCTGCACTTACAATGGATAACAATATTATTAAGCAGGAGAGGCATACTAATATCTTGAGCGATTCCGCCCGACTTCCAATGCCAGTCTACTGCTTTACCTGTGATCTGCAGAATCCCATAGGACAGTTCCCAGCAATTCTTCTCCAGTACTTTTCTGGGCTGTACTCCACAATGCGAGTTGGCTGGCTACCACCCTTCCTAATCCTGAATGAACTATACACAACTCCCTCAATACTGTCCTAACAAATGTCAACCTTCTTTTCACCTGCTCCCCACACCAAAAACAGGTGAGTTCACTACCCTTCCGCATAATGAATGTGGTTAGCACAGTCTCCCATGTTATTTTTATATATTAATAATAAACATGATCTCCTGGTAAGCCAGGCTAATAACAGAATGGCACAGGTGGAAAAATAGGCTTTCTTACCCATATAAGATTTAAGCCATCTATGATAATTAGGCACTATTAAAAGACGTGCATAATGATGTGCACACCCATCATTTAATAGTGCCTAATCAAAGGTAGCCTAAATCTTTTAAGGATAGGAAAGCCCATCATTCCCCTTGATCCCTGTAGCTATCAGCCTGACTTACTGGAAAGATAAGATTTTTATTTGATATGTCAAAATAAAACAAGGACTGTACTACTTGCATTCATGATGCAGAAGGGTCATCAGCTCACCAGTTTTCGGTGTGAGGAGGAATAGTGAAGAATGAGTACCAGAGGGGAACTGAGAAAGCCACTCTTGCAAGGTACTGCTATATTCAGGGAAGGGGGAAGACAGAAGGAGTGAAATATGAGCAGATTACTATGAGAAATAAGATATGGAGCTGCCAGCACCTTGATCAGTACCTGCTGCCATTGTCCTGGCCAAAATTCCCCTTCCCATAACACCAGTTCATGCAATTGTTCAAGGCTGTGTGTGGATATTAATATTATATGAAATGGCTACCACTACACATTCAGTCATTTCACTACCAGTCTAGTATTGTTTGTAAAGCATTTTGGCATACAATGTGTATCAAAACCACTATATAAATGCTGATTCTTCTTATTATTATTATTATGTCCCATGGAAAAAGACAAGACAAGGATATATTTGAGTTTCAAGAAAGTATGAACTCTAACATTGGACTGCACAAGAACGTTGCTATAAAAATGTAGTGGCTCTAGTGGGTGGTGAAGGGTGTGGCTGCAACCCCCCCACATAGAAATGTACTTGCTTGCTGTTGCTGCTGCATTTCGTTTTGTTGAAGTCGTCGGATTTATTGATTGTACAAATGTTTACATTCAAACTATGGATTACATTTGTAGGTTCTGTCAAAAACGTACTGGAAAAGAATAATGGCAGAAAATATAAAGGTTTTATAACAATGTTAAAAAGTGCATATTAAGCATGCACACCACCCTAGCACCCCCATTGTAGCATCCTGGATCTGCCATAACCACTAAACCACCAGGTTATTCAAGATTTGTACTGCACTGTGGTTTGCGACAGAGAAAGTTGGATGGATTAAAACACAATTTCAGCATGTTAAAGTAAATGAAATGAACAGAACCATAGCCAAACATGTGCATTATACAAAATAATGCACATGGTTTTGACCATTTGGGTGAAACAATCTGTAAGAGAGAGCAAGCCGAAGATCCATCTGCCCCCCCCCCTTTGGGTTTCCTTAATACAAATGCTGCAGGACATTCAGAGGGACTCCAAGATGTACACTGTGTCCTGTTTTATGTTGTATGTTGTGTTTGTTGGGCTGGCCACCCACAATCTGTATTTATTTTTATGTCTTCTGTTGTGTGTGATCCCCCTTTGTGTACATCATGGATCTCCTTCATATCTCTAGCAGCCTTAAGTTATGGAAACTAAGTGTGAAGCAGAAATGTATTTAAAAATAAAGAAAATGCTGGCTTGTAACTTCAAGTCTTCAATTAATTAGTTTAAAGCCTCTTTGAAAAGCAGGCATTGCGCATAGGCGGGCGCTTAAAGAAGTTTGCTCAAACGCTCGCACTATCGCAAGGAAGTAAAAGGCTCTGGAAGCAGTCTTTAATTTAATAGGGGTGTCCGTCTGCATTATAAACAGAACGGACGAAAGGAAACAAAATACAAGTGAAGTGAAGAGTTCCTTTTTATGGGAGATACAGAGAAGTCCAGACTGCTGCTGTTTAAATTCATTCTGAGCTCTGCCTTTGTTGTTTAGTTAGCAGTCTGTAGAAAACTGTTTAAACCGCCTGAAAAGTACTGGTTTGGGCACAATATTCCTATCACTAGTGCTGCCATTTAATTAAAGTAAATTCTCCACAGGGCACAGAAGGAGTTCCCCCTTAAAAAGCACTACTGAAAGAGAGTATTGGTAATGTGAGTAAACTTTGTTTGTGTGCCTCTGCTACTTGCTGAAAACACTCACATTACCAACACCTCTAGGAAGAAATATGTTTGGCTGTACTAAAAAGAATTAAGTAACACTTGACTTACCTGTATAAGGCAACTTAAATTATACCAAGGTAGTTTTCTTTTTAAAGTTTCTGTGTAGCCAAAATGCTGCTGTTTCAGAAGCTCCCTGCTTCATTGTTCCCTATGGACCGGCCGTGCCCAGTTTCCCTGTTTTTATCCCTTACAAAGAGGAACTCCCCTTCTGTGAAAGTTAAAATATTGAGACAGCTCATAAAATTTGTTTTGAATGTCAAAATGTTTTTGGAATGTTACTTTATGTTTAAATAAAATAAGATATTTTATTTTGAGAAAGATTGAATGGATAAAATTTTAAAACTGGAGTAACGAGGTCACATGTCTGTAGAAACTGCTATGTAAGCAGAACTACCTAGGAAGCTAGCAGTGTAAGGGAGGGTGTGAATCTGTCAACACCCAGTCCTGAGATAGTCAGTACTACCTCTGATATGTAAACTATGGATTTTTTTGGCTTGGTTTATTATTTTGTCGTTTCCTGTCCGCTCTAGGTAATAAATGTTTAAGTTTATTCTGCTAATTTTTGTCCGAGCACTTTGTTTATCCCACACCATTTCACACAATTCTATACAGAGGGAAACAAGTACTAGTTAGCACTATATAGAGCCATTTATCTCTCTGACGTTGGTTCCAGTGATGTCTTCACATAACACATTTGGCAGCCATTTTAGGAAGCAGGCAAGACAGTTTTTTTAAAATAGGAAGGCTGATTTTACAATTTTCAAATGCTCTGGAACCACATTTAGGTAAATTACATAAATGTAGTTTTGGCGTTAATGAATTCAGCAGCCTTTCCTTTAGTCACCTACCGAGTCAGATTTTTGATCGGTTTGTTGTAAAAATGTTGTTTAAGTATCCTTTAAGCTAGCTAAATGTAGTTTAGTTGGTTAAAGTTTAAAGTGGATAATTTAGAAATTACAAACTGGCAAAATTTGCTGGAAAAAATCATGGAAGAATAATGGGTAATGCAACTAGAATTCCACTTATGGAATTTAACTTTCACAAAGCACTTATCACGACAGAATCCCCTTATCTGCGTTAGCATCATGACTTTGCGACAGTGATGCCCAGCACCATGCTCCAGCATGACTAAATAAAGCCAGATACTTCTGTCACAATGGCCTAAGTCACAACTTGTTGTAAGGCTCAAAGGCTGGGCATCTCTCTTGGGGCCAGTGTTTTCAAATAGTAAAAGTATATATGTCATGTACAGGGTTGTTAAAGAGTCAGCAGGTGGCACTGTACATAAGCAATGCTGCGGGCGCATGTGCTTCCACAAGTCATTAAAGGAGTACTCCACTCTCATATCTTGCAAATGTTATTTGTTTGCTTGTCAACAGACAACTCTTTTCCTGTAGCTGTTGGGGATAATTGTGTTTGCTTTAGTTTATTTTCACTGTTCATACTAGTCCTCTGCAACTATCCTGGAAGTCACCATGTTCTGGTTGTTGAAATCTCATTGCCCCTGACAGCTGCATTAGCATATGAGAACATGATATCACAGCACCCATTTATACCATGTATCTCTATACTGAAAGTACAAATAAAAATCTCTCTGGAAACATACAAATTAAATACAATTTAAAGGGAAAAAATGCAATACAACAGACAGTATGCAAAGCTAATTGAAGGCAAATGTGTAATTTCACACTTGCTGCCACTTATTTTGTTAAACTAAAACTAAGCAAACTACCACACAGTGGAGTCTAAAAAGGTGCTGACACATCATTTTCTCATATGCTAATGCAACTCTTGGGGACCAAGAGATTTCAATGACCAGAAAATGAAGACCCCCCTGTTAGCTAGAGGAACTAGTATGAACAGTGAAAATAAACAATGGCAAACACATATATCCCCAACAACTACATGAAAGTTGTCTTTTGACAAGGAAACAAAATTCACTAGCTATGAGGGTGCAGTGCTCCTTGAAGTCAGTGAGCTCTAGTGGTTACCTAGCATACTGCAAGAAGACAGGCTAGTGCAGTGATGTCCATAGCTATTCTTCATGGTGTGTCACTCAAGACACTGGCCTGACACTTGGCACCACTATTCTTTTACTGTGGAGCCTCCAATGAACACTGCCTTGTTGAAACTTTACCATGGCTTTACCTTCCTCTACAATGGCAACTCAAGTGTATTCCTGAGAAAAATGGAAGGACAGGGCTTTGACAAAAGTATCACAACATTCCACAATTTCACGAACACTCATGAAATTCATCTTTAATTATTGATGTTATTTTGGAATCTTTGGCTGTTTATAACTTGGCCAGCTTTTGAGCAAGAGATTAGAAAGTTGACACAAAGCTTCTTTTTTTCCATATTGTTTCTTTTCCTAGTCAGCAGCTTGTCTCTCAGTGATATACACTGTTCACAGGGATATGCCCTGATCAGGCTGAACCCAGCCATCATTCAGTTGGCTATTAGGTTTTTTGCCACACAATTGTTTTCTCTCTCCTCCCCTGGTGGTGGTGGTGGGTGTCTCTGTTAGCCTTGCACAGCCACAGCCTCCCTTGCATCATAAGCATGCCCCCTGGCCCACTGCAGGGGTGACTATGCTAGTGAAACCCACTACTAACCCTTCCCAACCAAGATGCACTACTGTGTGACAGCTGTCTTGGCCATGGCCTGCCTCCTGACGTGACTTCCCATGCTCGCCTCTGAACCTGGGTCTTTGGCATGGCAGCATGACACTCTGCTGCTCAGCAATGAGGGTGGCCTCAAAACCTAATACTTAGTGGCAATGAACCTAAACAAATTGGCAATATTCTGTTCTCTACCTTTTTTTTTATCGTGAAAGATTTTATTGAGGTTTTTCAGAAAAAGAACATACACTTTGTTTAACTTACAAAAAACAGCAAAGTAAAGTTTGTAAAGTTCATTTTTTCAAGAACCTCATACACATTTGAAGTTATACAACCATATTAACCTTGACCATTGAATCTAATTAACTGTGACAAATGGTCCTTCCATAAACCAGTGAGCATTCACATCTTTTACTGTAACCTACAAGGTTACATCTAAGTGTTCTATTCCCTTGGGAGTTGTGATGTTCTCAAAACTAAGCAATACTTAACATCTAATGACCCAAGAAAAAGGGGAAAGAAAGAAAATAGATTACTGGGTTCTGTGAAACCTTGTGAGTCCCCCACTCTGAGGAATCCCCAACTTTAGGAAAGTGAGAATTTCCATGTGGGACGGGTTCAGTGGTACCAGAGTGCCATCCATTTCTTAAAGGTGGGTTGCCAGGTGGTGGTATGGGGACTGAGTATAGGTGAGATTGAAGATATGGCCCCATCTCTGATTGTTTCCATGTAGTTGGGTCATGTTTGCAAAGGTCAGATGTTTGAATACTGCCAGTTTGGCCAGAGCCATGTGCCATGTAAGAAGCGGGGAAGGGATTGCCTGTCTTCATTTCATCAGTAGAGACCTCTTGGCTTCCAGTAGCTTCACTAACAGCCACTTCTTCTGCTGGGCTGCGATATTAGGTAGCTGTGAGGTATCCCTCAGGAGGATGAGGGTTGGGGAGGAGGGGACTTGCATGTGCAGAATCATGGAACAGTCATCCAATACTCATGTCCAGAATTATGCTATAGCAGGGCATTGCCACAATATATGCAGCAGGTTGGCATCCGCAGTTTGGCATCTCCAACATTTTGAGTGTGGGAGTAGGCACATTCTTTGCAGATTTGCTGGTGTACATTACCATCCTAACAGCACTTTGAGTTGTATAAGCTGGCTTCTAGGGTCCCTATATGCCAGATGGGCTCCTTTTATGCAATCTCTCCACACCTTCGGTGAGATGTCAAATTGCAATTATTGGGCCCATTGGGATCTCCAGACTTCAGTAGTGTCTGGTTGGAAATCCCTTGTTAGGTGATAAATCCTCCCTGCCATGCCCTTCATCCTGCCAGGCTTGTGTATCAGAGCAACCCATTCCCATTCTTGCCCATGACCCAACTTTTGCTGGATTGTTTCCCGGATCTAGAGATATTTCCAGAAGTTTACTTTGGGATGCTGGTATTGGGTCTGCAACTGTTTGAAAGACACCAGATCTTCTGACTGTGGCAGTAATAGGTCAGCCAGGTTGATTATATCCTTATCCTGCCAGGTTCTGCACCTAATGGTATGCCCTAGTACTGGGAGCTTGGGGTGGTACCAGCACTGGGTGTAATGCACTGTGGGTGCCCACGCTTCCTTAGGGGTTCATGTCAGTCACATGCAGCTATGCTAGGCCTTTCTGGTTTCCGATATCATTAGAGATTCAGTTATTCCTGGTATCTCCCCTTTCTGAGAAGATTCCCCAGCCAGGAAGAGCTTGATAACTCTGTTTCCAGCCCAATCCATCCTGGTGTTGCCTGTGTTATTGAATGGAATCATCTAATGGATTGTGCTGCCCGGTAGGACATTAAGTACCCTAGAAACCATGGGAGGCCTAAGCCGCCCTGTGACCAATAAGTCTATAGTTTTGCTGTATTAAACCTTCTGAAGCTTTGCCCTCTCTAAGGAACCATGTCACTAGCTTGTTAATGGCCTGCAGGTTTTTGACAGGTACCCTTATCAGTAAATTGCAAAACAGGCCAATTTGGGAAGAGTAAACATCTGCACAGCCTCAATTTTGCCCTTTAGGGAGAGTCATAGATTCAGCCAATGCTGGAACTCAGATCTAAGTGTAGTCATAAGGGGCACGTAATTTGCATCTACTATGTTCCTCCAGTGGGCTGTGACCTGGATCCCTAGGTATGTAACACATTGTGGGGCCCATACCACTGGAGTCACCTATAGGCAATCCCTTGTGCAGGCAAGGTTTAGTGGAGAAAGGGTTGTTTTTGTACCCTGTTTATCACAAGGCCTGTGATGGTTGAATACTCTTGCAAGATGTCTAGGACTAGTGGTAGGGATATGGCTGGGTTTTCCAGGATGAGCAAGAGATCATCAGCATGTATTTATCAGGTAGTGCTTTCCTTTTACTTCTGTGCCTTTGATCTCAGGTATACTCAGTAGTTTCTGGGTCAGCGGGTCCAGTGCTTCAAAAATAGCAGATGGGATATGGGATAGCCCTATCTGATGCCATACTGCAGGTGAAAGGGAGTCAATATGTCTCTTTTTGTTAAGACATAGGCTGTTGGTGTGTTGTACAGGGTGGTAATCCAACCTCTAAAATGTGGGCCAAAGCCATATGCTCCCAGAGTGGAGTGCAGGTACCTCCATTCCACCTAGTCAAAGGATTTACTGACGTCCACTGCAAGGGTGGCTATTGATGTGGCTGAGTGCAGGGCATGCTATTTCAGGTTTAGGACTGTGTGGATATTGTCGGCTCCTGTCCTATCCTTACTGAACTCAGCTTGTGATGAATGTATCAGAGATTGAAGTATTGATTCCAATCTACTGGTCATGGCCTTTGCCAGCACCTTTGTGTCTACTGTGACCAGAGAGATGGGGCAGAAGTTTGAGCAGTCAAATGGGTCTGCTGATTTTTGGGTATGACAGTGATGATAGCCTCCTTCATAGTATTTATTTATTTCATTTTTGTTAACTGGGTAGGTGTACTTGCCATGAAATTATGATTTTCAGGCACGACCTGGGAGAGTCAAAGACAGGTACATAGCATGAGTACAATGAAATTACAATAGCATAGGTCAAAACAGTTAGTAGTAATGAATACTTGCAGCCAGGACAATAACAATCAATGAAATTCACATAGAATTTTTAGGCATAGAAAACCTACATAGTCTAGGAAGAGATACCACAACATAGCAGCAAAGAAATATTGTTCAAATTAGTTCCAACAATGAAGATTCAAATAGGCAGCGAAACAAGGCAAAGGCAAATTCTGACTGGGCAGGATGCATTATCATGGCCTCTGAAACAAGAATCAGGTGTGGGTGGGGTGGGTGGGGTAGATTAGATGTCAAGGGGATAGTAAGGGTAAGCAGTGCTGTAAGGTAAGGAGGTTAAAGTTAGGCCAGGCAGCATCTTGTGGGTGAGTGGATTAGGGAGGATTAAAACAAGTGCAGAAATCAGCAAGGGATAGATGTAAGTGCAGCTCCTTTTTTAAGCTCTCATGGGATCCAGATATTCGAAGTGCTTGGGGAGAGAGTTCCAAAGCTTAGGAGCAGAGTGATTGAAGGCAACAGAGCCTTTTGATGTTTTACATCTAGGTACGTTCAGCAGGGTTTTATCTACCAATTGCAGTCTATAGGAGGAGGTTTGAGGCACCAGCAATGTGAGTGCTGAAGGGGTCTGGTTTCTGAGTATAGAGTCAATCAGGGAGCCAAGAGAGTATTGACGGCAAGCTGAGGGGGATAACCAACCCGGGTCCCTGTACAGTTGGCAGTGGTGCTTAAGCCATGGTGACGAGGAGGTGTATAGACAGATATTGTTATAACTGACATCTCACTTATGAAGGATGGTTTTGTGTGTGACAGCAAAGGTCGGCATGCCATAGGTGAGGACAGGGAGCAATTCGCCTCTGGCAATAGCAAGTTTAGCAGAGGGAGTCAGCATGAAACTGGACTTGTAAGCAACCCCCAGTTTAGCATTCACTGCCTTGCAGGTAGATTGTATATGCAGGCTGAAGTCCAGGGATTGGTCCAGAAGAATTCCCAGGTACTTAAAAGATGTAACGAATTTAATTTGTAGTAGGCAGGAGGATACCATGTGATTCAGCCCCTTCCAGTGTTGCTAGGAGATGTGGTAGTATATCTTCACCTAGCATCTGTCAAAACACAGCTGACACACTGCCTGCACCCAGAGCCTTACCTATTGATAACCAATGGAGTGCCAATTTAAGTTCAGCCAGGGTTAAGGGAATGTCCAGGCTCTGAGCCTCTTCAGGAGTCAGATTGCAGAGCTGTATAGAGTCTAGAAAGGTCTTAATTCCTAAGTCCATAGAATGGTTTTCATGGGTAGCCAGAGAGGAATATAAGTTTTCATAGAATTGATACATCACTACATTGATTTCTAGTGGCTTAGTTACTATCTCTCCCTTTGCTGACCTCAGCTCGAGGATTTGAGAGTTAGCTTTCTGATTTCTAAGGTGATAGGCTAGCAGTTTGCATCATTTATTACCTGATTCCCAGAACTTGTGTTTTGTCCTGAGAAGTTGCCACTCCACTTTACACTGCAACAGCATATTGATCCTGTATTTTAGCCCTGTAATCTTCTAAAGCAGGCCTGGGGGTGGGGAGGGGTGGAGCCCTTGAACTAGGCTTCCAGTGTGGAAAGCTCTTGTTGGAGCACGTCCATCTCTTTCCTCCTTTCCCTATTTTGCTTGGCTGTGTATGAGATGATACAACCCCTTAAAAGGCATTGTATGCCTCCCACACTATACCCACTCCTAAATCCCTGGTTGCATTAGCATCAAAGAACATATGTGTCTATATTTTCACCCAACTCTGGAACCCTTGATCCTTTAAAAGGAGTGGGATGCACCTCCATCTTGGTGGCATGGACTGTGTTCCAGTGAGCATGAATAAGAGGCCTAGCGGAGCATGGTCTGAGATAATCATGGGCACAATGCTGGTGTTGCAAATACTTTGCAGTGCTCCCCCATCTGCTAGCCAGTAGTCGAGTTGGCTGTAAGTGCCATGCACTGCTGAGGAGAATGTGTAATCCCTTCCTGTGGGGTTATCTCGGCACCATGGTTCTGACATACTCCATTTCATCATCAGATCTTGTAGTGCTGCCTTGGCCTTGGTGTGGGAGTCCGAAGTGGGGGACCATTTGTCCAGGAAGATATCTGGCACCAGGTCAAAACCCCCCATTATTACTGGCAGGTCCTCATTGTCCCACTTCACTTCTGAGATGGCCTGGCTTATTTGGGGAAAGAAGTCTGGATCATCCTGATTAGGGCTGTAAAGGTTGGCCAAGACTGCATTACCCCTGGGGTATGTAAACCTCGCCACCAGCCAACATCCTAGTTTGTTAGTTTTCGGTCTATTCCTCGACCCTGGGAAAGGACACAGAGTAAAATGACCATCCCTCTGGATTTTGATGTGGCTGTGGTATGAATCACCTGCCCAGCCCAGTGTTTATTTTTTTTTTTTTTTAGACTTCGGTGACTGGGTAAGGCCCACTAGGCACAAGTGCCTGTTTTCAGGGGTGACCTGGGAGCACTGGGCAGTTAAGTGGCTTGCTCAGAGTCACACAGTATGCAAGTGGAGGTTGTGAAAATCAAACTCAGGTCTAGTCTGCTGGATGTTTATGAAGACATATGACCAACCTGGCTGTAAGATGCATCTCCTGGAGTAATGCCACATTCACCTTCAAGGCCTTCAGGTGCTGTAACATCTTAGTATGTTTAACAGGGTGATTAAGCCCCTTGATATTCCAGGAGATGCATTTTATCCCTTTCTTTATGGTGCTGGGCAAGTCCCCAACTGGAAACACTCAAGTTCCACTTACCTCCTGGGTGTCTTGTGCATTTTGACATCTCCTGTGCAGGGTGTGCTGAAGACCACGGGGGGGGGGGGGGCTCTAGATGCTGTCTCATGGAAATCTGAGGCTGTATGCATCTTCAAATCAAATCACCTGGGGAACCCAGTAGATCTGAAGCCTTGTGTTTCTGCAGTGCAGCCTAGGTATAGAGCAAATGGAAAGGAATACTGTGAGTATTTGGTACACAAGCCCTTGGCAGTCTTCAAACTACTTTCTGGGAAGGACAATTGGCCCTAAGCTATCATGGCTTACGCTCACTATTACTCCAGTATTCAGTATATGGTATAACATGTTTTAGATTGGAACCTACTGAAATTGGCACTCTGTATCTTGTATATTATGTGAAGCTCAGCTGTAGTTCTGTTGTCTTGTCTAAAGAGAGAAATAGAATAAACAGGTTTGTAAATGCACTAAAGTGCCTAAGGAGTCCATGAACAAAAAGAAAATGTGAATCAGACTCCCCAGCCATGCTTCCTTGGCACCATATGGGATAGTGGGTATTTACAGAATGAAAGCTCATTCCGCCTTGACCCTGGTATAAGGGTCATGGGGTGTCACCCCACCAAGCATTCTATCTGGAGACTGCCTTGGTGCAGTCTGTGGAACTGATTATTTTTGAGTACAGTAGATATATGAGAGGCAAAAGCCTGCTGCATCTGAACACCAAGACATGGGGTGTAGCGGGCTGACCACCTAGCCATCTCCATCTGTACTCCCAGGTGAGGTATCTGCTTTCCTTAAATGGAGGGGAGAGGGGTGACCAAGAAATTGTGGAGTATTCATTGGGTTGCTTAACCATAGAGGTCCTTCTTTCACCCCGTTGGTGATTGGGAGGTGTGGAGAAATTCCCTCCTGCCTGGGTATGTTTATACAAAATGCTATCTTAACTAGTTCTATCAGGACCTGAATTGTGAGGGTGGAAGGCAGCACCTGGTATCCTTGCCTCTGCTGGCAGATCATGGGGGGTGGGGGAGGCATATGTGCTCCTCTGCACTAACCTCGTGGGTGTGCAGTTCTGTTTGGAGGCCCTTCTGCTGGTCATGAGCATGCTGGTTATTGTGAACTGACATACAGTCACCTGGTGAATTAGTGCTGAGGGGGGTGCAGTTGAGCTCCTCGAGTAGTGATGAGTGGAGGGGGCACAGTGAGTACTGCTCTTCCAGCCTGACCCAAGTTTAATTTTTTCCATTAAGTGCTCTTCCCTACCCAGGTAATTTTATGATACCAGCCTATGGGAAGCTGCCTCCCCTCTGCCACACAGGGTCACACTGAGGGAACTGCTAGACTGAAGGAATAACTCTCTTCCACTTGTAAGCTTTTCCACTAAAGATCCGATGCCTAAATCTAGTTAAATTTTATATATCCATGGTTATTTCTGCTCCACACTGCCCCCCATCTCCCATACTTATGTGGAAGGCGCAGTAGTAGACACTGTATGGGGGGGGGGGTGCTCATCCACGAACTCCCTATCCATCTCTGCCTTCACCGCTCCTATGAAAAGTAGGTACAGTATATACCAACATGCTTAAATTCAAAATGTTGCACCTAAAGCCATACCTCTATACCCCTGCATTTGCATTAGTTTTCTCACCCTCACATCCAGGAGTCCTTCATAATGAGTTTACTTACTCAGAGCAACAATGTCCTCAGCCGTTGCCAGCGTCCGCTACATCAGAAAAAATCTGCCCAGTCTGCCACCAGTCCTGATGTCCCAGCACTGTCCTGAAGCTCCTTCTCAATGGGTTGTTGGCCCCTTCTACCCAGGGAGACAACTCGTGAGTGCTTGGCTGGTGGTGGTGCAGGGTAGTGCATGGATTTTCAGTCCTGTTCTGCTGCAGGATCTATGCTTGGGGTGCTGCACATGTGGACTTTCAGGACCCTTGCTGTTGCCGTGCCGCTCCAGTATGTCTTTGCCTTTTTTTGGCTGTTGAGCTTGTGGGAGCGCTGGAGTAACTGCATCCATTTTAGGCATGGGGCCAACCATCTTTTGGTATCCTTGGTCCCTTTATTTACATTCCCTGGTGCTATGAGCACCCTCTTCAATGTTCCACCCTATTCCTGGGCAGGCATGTGGTTCCCAGATCTTTCTGGGATGTGTAGTTAGTGCTCTAGTTTTGGGCCAATGGTTGCTTACCCAGTTAAGAATGTCCTGGGGTGAAGCCCCCTTAAATTCCAGCCCATCCTTAGACACCCACAGAGTAGTCAGTCCTATAAATCTATATTTGATCTCCATCTCCTGTAAGTTTGATTTTAATAGGCCAAATTATTTTCTCTGCATCACCACTTTGTGTGAGAAATCTCAGTAAATGGAGATATGAGTACCTTCCAGTCCAGGTCACCCAACACCCTTGCGGTTCTCAGCACCTGTTCTTTGACTGAATAGCAGAGAATGTATGCTACGATCATTCTAGGGGGCCTCCCCTGGGTAGATGTGCATCCTCTTGTGCAGTGGGCCCTCTCGATAGCAACTGGACCTCGCCACCATGGTTCAAATAGCTGAGGGAGAAAATCATTTAAAAATCCCTCCATGTACTGTCCTTCCTTTGGGGATGCTGAGAATCCTGATATTTTTTTGGCACCCTCAATTCTCTTTATCCTCTGCCCTTTCCCACAGTTTCTGCAGCCAGAGTTTGTGATCTTCAGTTTTTTGCAGCAGCACATGCTGATGCCATTCCAGCTCATTGGTGCGCATTTCTGCCATATTCATTCTGTTCTGCAAGGTTTTCACATCCTCTGTAGTGCCTGCTAGTGAAGATTCGACCACCGGCACCAACCTGTACACCAGGAGTGTCTCCAACATGCCAGTAATATAACTCAGTGAGTCTTCTACTGGGCTAGATGGGGGTTTGATGCCGGGAGCAGCCATGCTGCAAGTCGAGGGTCTGTTCAGCTTTGAAGTTACTGTCCGCTAGCATAAAAACTCTGTATTTCAGCCAGGTATTGCCCTTCCTCCTGTAAGATCACATAGTCTGTGAAGTGATCTGTAATAATAGTTTGTCAGGATATACGTATGGTTATTTTACTTTCCTGGGCCATGGTTGTCAGTTTCAGGGGGGGTGGAGGAGGGCACAGTGCCTCATGGTCAGCCTGTTATCTTTGCCTCTCTTATTTCAAATCTTTTTAATTCACTTTTCTTCCATTTTTTCTGTTCACTCAGTGCCTCTCATGCTGACTGATCAGCTCTGCCAACCTTAGATGTTAATGTTGGGTCCAGCACCATATATTATCCAGCATGTAGGTCCATGATGGAACAGAGCAAACAATTACGTGGCCATCTTGCACGGTAGCCAAACCACCCTGTTCTCTACTTTTAAAGTTAAAAAGGCTTAACATTTTGCAGCTTACATAATTGCTAAATGTAATTTAATAATTTCCAAGAATGTGGAGGCTAATCACTCAGCCACCTCTAAAGATAGTGATTTGAAACTTGACACATTTCTGTATTGACCCTGGTAGAGTCTGCATGCTTTATTTGGTACAGTTTAGACAAATACATTTTATATAAAATGGAAATACCTGAAATCACTATTTTGGTGAAATATTGTAAAAATTTCAAGGAACATTCTCAAAATGTCATGGAAGCGAAATCATAATTTTGCCAGAATTTCACGAACAGAAGATACATTTCACCCAGTCCTACTGTTTTCTAATACAGATAAGTAATGTTATTCCCTGAATAATATTTTATTATTATTTTTATAACCAGTTTGTACTGGAATTCAAAATGTCATGCATAGCCTTGTTTGCAGCAACTTGCCTTCACCTCTGTTTGAGTTGAACTACCAAATCTACCCTCTGTGGTTAGAAAATGTCTGTCAAGACTGACCCTAGACCAAGCAGGTATAACTTATGTTTAATACATTTCAGATAGGGAATGTTTTAATGTTTATTTATTTACATTTTTGTTAACAGGGTGAGTACACTGGCAACACTAGGATGCCTTTTTCAGGTAGGACCCAGGCACTGATAAGGTACAGAATGCAAGTACATGTACAGTTGTACAAAATACTTTGAGTAAGTTCACATTGGATAGCTGTTATTTGAACATTTAGTTTGTTCTTCCATCCAGGCTCTTGGAAGTCTATCACTTAACATGAGTTGAAGATCTATGATGAAAATAACTACTTGTTTAGTTACCACTGACTCAACTGAGTATTAATCCAATTCAGTTTGGAGGATGTGTCCTTGTACATAAGAAGAAACATTCAGCAAATACCTGTATAATTTATTCAAGGCAATACACAAAGAGTGTACTTTAGACATATTTCACCTACATATGTGATGGCACTTTCAATGTTTGCATTGATTAAAGTTAGAGATCCATGGGCTGAGAGCCCTCCATAATTTCTCATAAAAGCATCATTCCATTAATTGAGTTTGTCAGCTTTAACTTAAGGTATTCAAAGTGACTATTCCAATTAGGGATTTTCACAGATCTAAAGACCAGATAATCATAAGTTCTGACTGTTTGTAATGTATTGCTCTTACTTGTTCAGTCAATATTTATTTCTATTTGTACTATTGAAAACCAATAACTGGGTTTTATTTTGACTTATGACCAGAAATATATCATCACAAAGAGAAGAAAATGTAACTAACTTTCAGTGGAGACCTAGGAGAGATGTGAAAAGAAGTACCACATCATCTGCATAGGTCAATAAAGGAATGTTTTTACTGAATATTTTTGGCTAATGGAAAACCAGATCATAAAACTGTTTACTAATACCATTTAAGTACACATTTAAGAGCAAGGGTGCTATTATCATCCTTGACAAACTCTTGTGTTGTACTAATTAAGTTTTTTAAATCATCATTGGTATCATACTGCACCTTCGACCACATATTTTCTTGTAATCTTATTATGATATCCAGTAAAACGCTATTGACACCAAGAATACAATGGGCGGCAGAAACAGTTTATGGCTTTTGCTGTCAAAAATCATTTTTCAGGTCTATAAATCAACAAAATAGCTTCAATTTTTTAATGTTAACATATTTATGGGACAAATGCATGAGAACCATACAGTGTTGAGCTGCAGAGCATGATTTCCTGAAACCATTTTAGAGTTCCTCCATAACTTGATTTTCATAAACCCAGTTATGTAATCTAGTCAATAATATACATGATTTTTTTTTGTTTTTTGTTTGTTTTATGAAGTATCAATGAAGCTGAAGGATGATACATTAATGTGTCTTTTAGACATTCTTTCTAGTGTGTAGGATAAATGTTACTAACAGCCCAAGCTGAAGGGAAGGTGGAATACTATATCACATATTAAATATATCATATAGTTATGGTATCCACCAGTTTTGGGGATATTTCAGCATATCTGCCACCAGTCAGTCTGAGCTTGGGGCTTTATTAAGTTTTGTCTGTCTTAAGGATTGATGAATTTCAATCTTTGAAATATATAGTGGAATTGGGTTGTAATTTCACTTCAAAATTGTCTTAATGCTGCCATAATGTCATATGATGTCTCTTCCTGAATATCATAATAAACACTAATAAAATGACACAAGGATACTAACAATTAGTGTAGAAATAAACAGAATACAAAATTGGAACAGAGATTATTGCATATGAAGCTGCATGTCAATTTGCAGACAATATCAAGTTAGTTATACAGCAGTTCAAAGTCAGCAGTGATGGAATAGCTAATTACATGGTACATTCACAAAAAGATATCAAGATAATTACAAACAATTCAAGCAGAACTGGTGGCCAGATCTAGATCAGAAATAAATATATTGTGCAATGTCATTACACATGCCTCCCCACCATATGGAGCGATATTATAGCTGCCCTCCTCCAAGACTATGCTATCGCTAGTGAACAGTTAGAAATCTCCACCAAGGGGGAAGCCAACTCCCACCCCAATTCCCTCATCATCTTGGGGTTCACCCAATCTGGGCATGGGGATTTTATGATTTTAAGTGCCATAAGACCTTTGAGAATCTTTCTGGCAGACACTTTCCCCACCTCTGGATTATGTCCAAGGCCCTAATCTTTAGTAATTTGGCAATCCAGCAGTGATCTGACTTTTTCTTTTGTGAAAACTAAACAGAAGTAACTGGTCAGTACCTTTGCTTTCCACTGATCATCTACCATCCAGTCTGAGCCAGCATTTCAATGCTCTCTTTTTTCTCTCTCACATATTTATCTGAAGAAAGTCATGCCCTTGACTTTCACTCCCTCCGCTACCCTGAGTTTGGTCTCCAGTGTCTGGCCTTTCTCATCACTGTACTGTTTTCCTAAGCTTGTCTATGTAGCTTGCTCTAGTGCTTTCTGTCTGATCCCCTTTACACCTTCCAAAGGCAGCTCTTTTCTCATTTACCACCTTCCTCACCTCTCTTGAAAGCTACATTGGCTTTCTTCATCTCTTACTCCTCCCTGCATACCTTATGCAGCAGTTGGTGACTTCCTGGACCTCCTTTTGATCATCTCTCATTTAGTCTCCACCCCTTCAGTTGACCTATCTTTTTAAATCTGTCCTCAGAGATCTTCTCATCTTCCCCAAATTAGCCTTTCAGAAGTCTAAAACCTTTTTTTTGATTTCTGATGTCTGCTTCTAAAGGGGAATTCAAACCATGAAGAGTTGTGGTTGTCACAACCCCACTCAGCAGGTCAGTTCTCTACTCCCAAAGTGCCAACCTCTGAATGTAGAATTGTGAACAGTAAACAGAACAAGGTAACCCTCTTGTCTATTTTGTGGGTTTGAGTCACCTTTGTCCCAAGTTCTGGAAAGGTTCAAACTGATAACCTCTTGTTAGTGTACCCAATTGTCAGGCTGAGAGAATTCAGTCTTCAGGAAGTCAGATATCTTTGTCTATGGGCACCTAACCAGGTATTACAAAATGAACCCTTGGAACTCTATGCAAGACCTAGAGAACTCTTATCTGTTTCCCAGTTTAGTACCACAATAAGCTCATGCACAGTGTCAACAATACCATCTAAGCTTCACTTATAAAAAAAAGAAGTTTTAAGGCACACCAGGCAGTTTCTTTTAAGAATGTTTTTAAAATATATCTTTACTTTAAAATAGGTAAAAAAATAGGAAAACAGTAAATACTGAACAAGATATGCCAACACATACAGTCTTAAAAACAAAGCAGGTTTAAAAGTGCAAATTCCTACAACCCATACACTCAGACTGGTCTTATCTAATGTATCCTTACTTTCTTAATCTTTGAGTGCTTTGAGTTTCCTCTTTCTCAGTCAGAAAATGAATGTCTCTGTCTAAGGTCTGCTCAGTAAACCTAAAAGCAGTCTTGAGCTGGCCTTCTCTCTAAGGTCACCTAACTCCGCCTTGGTGTGTTAAAATGTATATTTTATAACACAGGATATCCTAATAAGATATTTTAACAAAATAGGTGACATCAATGAATCTCCTGTCTTTATGTGACTGCCACCAAACCAGTCTATGATCTGCTTCACATAGACATCAAAGTCTCTTTGAAGTAATTCACTGGATACCCCAAGCAAATGCATACTGGACTTCCCAATTTAGTCTGGGACCTGCTTCACACAGGCATCAAAGTCTCTTTGATGTATTTCACTGTATACCCCAAGCAAATGCATACTGGACTTCCCAATTTACTCTGGGACCTGCTTCACACAGACATCAAAGTCTCTTTGATGTAATTAGCTGGCTTCCTTGGAAGACACCCCAAACACATGCATATGCCCCTTTCCTCATGACACCTAGTGCAAATCAAAGGATTTCCCTGAGGGCATTATAACATGAATATATTGGTTCCTGGCTTCAAAGCAAATTGACAAGGTAATTGCATCTCAGATATCTGTAGTTTAACCTATGTCCTGTCCTTTGAACTTATACCTGGGGGGTTTTGATGTGTCAGTTTCAGCAAGACAGTAGTTTCTCTTGACAGACACTCCCCTACATATTTTATATTGCAGAAAAAATATCATATTGTAATCAGAACCAGCTGTCCATGTGCCACAATCCTCCCCACCTAGACTGAATTTGGGGGCTCTATCCCCTGCATGGGATGAGCTTCCCAAATCAGTTCACTCCTCGTAGACATGAGACAGCCCATTTGAGTTCTGTTTGGTGGCTCCAGCCCTATGTAGAATGGTCATGTCATAGTCTTGCAAAGCAAGACTCCATCTTAGCAATCTACCATTGTTCTTCCCCATCTGCATCAGCCAAACTAGGGGGTTGTGGTCAGTCTGCACCCCAAAATGCTGCCCATGCAAGTATGGCTCCAATTTGTTTAGGGCCCACACTATGGCAAGATACTCCTTTTCCACTGTGGAGTATGCCTGCTCCCTGGGAAGTAACTTTTTACTCAGATAGGCTGTTGGGTGATCCCCTTCCTTGGCTGGATGTCTGACTCAGTACTGCCCCAATACCCATGTCTGAGGTGTCATTCTGAACTATAAAATGTTTGCTATAGTCAGAACTTGTCAAAATAGAAGCACTGCACAGTGCCTCCTTTAGTTTGGAAAAGGCTTCCTCACAGGTTGGGTCCCAGGTAATTTTCTTGGGCAACCTTTTCTTTCTCAGGTCAGAAAGGGGATCAGCCAGGGCTCTGTAATTGGGTACAAATTTTCTATAGTATCATGCTGTCCCAAGAAAACTCCTGATCTGCTTCTGAGTTTCTGGTCTGGGCCATACCTGGATTACCTCTATTTTTATTTGGTTAGGATGGAGCTGTCCCTGGCGTACCACATGCCCAAGGTATGCCACCTCTCCCATGGCCATCTGGCACTTCTCGGCTTTGACAGTGAGCCCGGCCCTCTGTATCCTGCCCAGCACTTCCCTAGGGTGGGATAGGTGTTCCTCCCAGCTGGTACTAAAGATGGCAATGTCATCCAGGTACACCACGGCATACTCCTCAGCACCATTTAACACCTGGTTCACCAACCTTTGGAAAGAGGCCAGGACATTCTTCATTCCAAAAGGCATTACTTTGAACTCAAGCCTATCAGAGTGATGAAGGCTGACCTCTCACTAGCTCTGTCCATCAACTCTACCTGCTAATATCCCTTTGTCAGGTCAATGGTCGTAAGGTAGGTCGCCCCTCCTTACTTGTCCAGGAGTTCATCTGTCCAGGGCATTGGGTGGTGTCTGACTTTGTGACTGCATTCAGTCCACAATAGACCACACAGAAATGAGTTGAGCCATCTGGCTTGGGTACAAGGACTATGGGTGAGGCACAAGGACTTTAGGATCTCTGGATTACCCCTAAATCCAGCATCTCCTCCACTTTCCTCCTAATGTCCTTTTGGACAACCTCTGACACCCAATATGCTGTCTGCCGTATGGGCGTCTGTGTCCCTGTCTCCACATCATGTGTCACTAAGGTGGTTAGTCCAGGCTTGGTGCTAAACAAGCGGGCAAAGTCTGCTAAAACCTCCCTTACTTCCTGGATTTGGCTGGGGAGACAATTTTACTGCCTCCACAGAGGACTCCCATTTACTCTCTTCCAGCAAGTCCAGAAGGGGGTCTCCTTTGTCCGTCCCATCCCAATGACTACACACTGCAAACACCATGTCAGCCCTATTTGCATATGGCTTCATCATGTTGACATGGTACATCCTTTCTGTCTGTCTTCGGTCAGGTAACTCCACAATATAGTTCATATCATTTACCTTCCTAACCACTTTGTACTATCCTGCCCACTCAGCCTGCAGCTTGTCTTTCCAGATCAGAATAAGGAACATGACTTCCTGGCCCACCATGTATGAGTGAGCTCTGGCTCTGCAGTCATACTATACTTTTTGTTTCTGTTGGGCAGTTACCAGGTTGCTCTGGGCTGTCCCCATAAGCTCCTTCAGCCTTTCTCTAAACCTAAGGATGTAATCCACAATGGGAGTTCCCTAGGTGGTGTTCTTGCCTTCCCAGTCCTTCTGGATCAAGTGTAGGGGCCCACTTACCCGGCGTCCATATAAGAGTTTGAAGGGGGGAAATACTGTAGACTTTTGTGGCACCTCCCTGTATGCAAACAAAAGGTGGGGAAAGTATTTCTCCCAGTCCCGTCCATGCTGTTCAGCAAATGCCTGGAGGATTGACTTTAGGGGACCATTGAATCATTCCACAAACCCATTGGCTTGTGGTGATATGGTGTTGTGCATCTCTGCAGCACCCCACACTTCTCCCATAAACATTTCATCAGTTTTGACATGAAGGAACCCCCTCAATTAGTGATTACCTCCTGTGGAAACCCAACACAGGAGAAAATCCCAAGTAAGGCATCTGCTACTTTGTCTGTCCTCATAGAGGATAGGACGACTGCCTCTGGGTACCGGGTGGCATAATCCACCACAGTCAGGATGAATCTCTTCCCTGAGGAGCTGGGGATATTTAAAGGCCCCACAATATCCATTCCCACCCTCTGGAATGGCTTCTCCACTATGGGCAATGGAATTAGGGTGGCTTGGACTTTCTTGCCCACCTTCCCTATTTTTTGGCACCATTGACAAGACCTGCAATACTCCTTCATCTGCTGGGTGAAGTTAGGCCAGTAGAAATTCTGGGCTAACCACTGCTTAGTGTGTGCGATTCCCAGATGACCAGACAAGGGAATATCATGTGCAATTTTGAGCAACTGCTCACGATACCCCTGGGGAATGACAAGCTGTCTGTCTAGCGTCCCTCCCTCTGTCTGTACTGCCTGAGTATACATAAGTCCATTTTCCCAATAAACCTTATGTCTGCCGTCACCTCTCTGTGCTCTATCTCAGTCTGCCCAAGCCCTCAGCTTCTCTAAACTAGAATAACTCCTTTATGCAGCTGCAAACCCCTCACACAGTCCCAAGGCATGGGACAGGTCCCCTTCAGTCATTAAACTAGGGTCCCTAGCACTAGCATCAGGGACCTCAGGATCACTGTCAATTCCAACCCTCTGACAAGGGGTTACCCCTCCCTCTTCTTAGTAACCCTCTGTAGTTGAGTGGTTACTTGCTACTGGGGAAATTTCTACCCCCTTTTTATCAGTCTCCCCATCTGGAGACACAGGCTGGGGAACCAGTCTCTCAATGGTTTCTACACTGGTTTCTGTGGAGTTCAGGGAACTACAATTTTCCCTTGCCGCTTGGCTACGGGTAACTTCACGTACCATCCCCTGCTGGAGATTGTTACCCAGGATCACATCCACTGTTAATGTTTTGGCTACAGCCACCTGTTGCACAGTTCCCCCATTTCACCCCAGTCTAGAAGAGCACTAGCGAAGGGCAATGTTTTCTCCCCACCCGCAAAGTCCTGTACAGTGATGTATTTATTGGGTATAAGCTGACCAGGCTGTACCAGATACCCCTTTACCAAGGTCGGGGATGCCCCTGTGTCCCTTAACCCCATGTCTGTACACCATTCACCATTCACCATGACTGGGTGCATGTGTTCCCTTATGTTCACTGGCATGCTTCCAGGGACACACAAACAACCCATTTCTTTTCTAGCACCCAGTTGTGTATTATTGCTCTCCTTTTTGGGACACTGTCTGGCAATATGTTCAGTTTCTTTACACAACCAGCATTCATTTCTTCTCTCAGAGAAATCTTTTCTCAGAAACCTGGGGCTAACTGGTTTCGGTGGAGGTAGTGAAGGTTTTAGCTGCCCTGAAGGTGCGCTTTTCCCTTTCTGTGCTGCCATGCATGCCCCATTCACTCTCAGAGCAGGTCTGCTCTTGGCATAGTGGGAGGAGAGTTCAGCAGCCTCTTGCACTGTTTTGGGATCTCAGTCGTCTAGCTGGGTTTTTAGCTTTGAGGGGCATGCCCAGAAAAACTGTTGTAACAGAATCATAGTTTCAATTTTATCAACAGAGTTTGCCTCAGTTCCTTCCCACCAACATTTTAAAAACTGACGTTTCGTGGCTAGCTCCTCATAGCTCATATCAGGGCTTCTCCTGAGCTTAGGGAATTTAGCTCTGTATGATTCAGCAGTTAATTCAAACTTTTTTAACAGTGCAGCTTTTAGCTTGCTGTAATCATCACTGTCCTCATTATCCATTTGACCCAATGCATCCCGAGCTTTCCCAGTAAGTAGCAGGGATAGCTGGAAGCTCCAAGACTCTCTAGGAATTTTAGCCTGAATACTAACTTTTTCAAAAGAATTTAAAAAGGCATCCATGTCCTCCCCCTCTTTAAATTTGGCTATTAATTTGGAATTTAATTTGTAACCCAGTCCTGTAGTCCCAGTTAAACCCAAGCCACTTACCTGCTCTGGTGCCTCTGGTCAGAGTTGTATCTTCTCCAGTTCGTGTTGCCTCTGGCTCTCCTTTATCTTCTCCTCTGCAGTTTGCTGGCACTCACTCTCCACATGGTCTGCCTCCCACTGTTCTCTCTCTACCTCTCACTGTTCCTGCTCTGCCTCTTGTCGTTCCCACTCTGCCTCTCGGTTCTCTCACTCCCTCTTCTCCTGGAACTCCAGCTCCATCCTGTGCAACTCAATTTGCAGCCTAAGTACTGCTGGATCCAGGATACTGGTGACCTTTCCCTGCTGCTGTGGCCCTTCACAGACAGTAGCCATGCTGTCCTCCTCACCGGACCTGGACACAGCACTGGCCGCTAGTCCTGCCACACTCAAGGTTTGGTTCTTTTCAGTCATGGTTGGTGACTCTCTGCTCTTGGTATCTGCTACCATCAGGACATCTATGAGGTTCTGCTTTTTGGCTGTCACCTCAAATGAGACTCCTCTGTCCCCACACAACTGCTTTAAGTATTCTACAGTGTGCCTGCTGTAGTTAGAAGCCATCTTTCCTGACTACTGCTACTCTGACTGGCACTTTAGAAAAATATAAAATGGGTAGGAACTTGACTGTAAGTCAAGGTATATAGTTCTGTTTCTTTTTGAAATAAAACACTGCCTTTCTTTTTTTCCAAGTGATCAGAACAGTCTCAAGCTGACACACTGAACAATAAAGCTTATACCACCAAACTTTTTTGCACCGCTGCCAACCAATCTGTCACAACCCCACTCAGCAGGTCAGCCCTCTACTCCCAAAGTGCCAACCTCTGAGCATAGAATTGTGAACAGTTAACAGAACAAGGTAACCTTCTTGTCTGTTTTGTGGGTTCGAGTCACCTTTGTCCCAAGTTCTGGAGGGATTCAAACTGATAAGCTCTTGTTAGCATACACAATTGTCAGGCTCAGATATTTCTGTATTCAGGGGGCCAGATATCTTTGCCTATGGGCACCTTACCAGGTATTACAAAATGAACCCTTGGAACTCTATGCAAGACCTAGAGAACTCTTATCTGTTTCCCAGTTTAGTACCACAGTAAGCTCATGCATAGTGTCAACTATAACCACCTAAGCTTCACTTATAAAAAAAAGAAGCTTCAAGGCACACCAGGCAGTTTCTGTTTTTAAAATATATCTTTACTTTAAAATAGGAAAACAGTAAATATTGAACAAGATATCCCAATACATACAGTCTTAAAAACAAAATAGGTTTAAAAATTGTAAAATCCTACAACCCATGCACTCAGACTGGTCTTATCTAATGTATCCTTACTTTCTTAATCTTTGAGTGCTTCGATGTTCCACTTTCTCAGTCAGAAAATGAATGTCTCTGTCTAAGGTCTGCTCAATATACTGAAAAGCAGTCTTGAGCTGGCCTTCTCTCTGAGGTCACCTAACTCCACCTTGGTGTGTTAAAATTTATATTTAATAACACAGGATATCCTAATAAGATATTTTAACAAAGTAGGTGACATCAATGAATCTCATCTCTTCATGTGACTGCCCCCAAACCAGTCTGTGATCTGCTTCACACAGACATCAAAGTCTCTTTGATGTAATTCACTGGATGCCCCAAGCAAATGCATATTGTATTTCCCAATTTAGTCTTGGACCTGCTTCACATAGGCATCAAAGTCTCTTTGAAGTACTTAGCTGGCGTCCTTGGAAGACACCCCAAACACATGCATATGCCCCTTTCCTCATGACACTTAGTGCAAATCAAAGGATTTCCCTGAGGGCATTATAAAATGGATATATTGGTTCCTGGCTTCAAAGCAAATTGATAAGGTAATTGCATCTCAGATATCTGCAGTTTAACCTATGTTCTGTCCCTTGAACTTATACCTGGGGGGGGGTTTGATTTGCCAGTTTCAGCAAGACAGTAGTTTCTCCTGACAGACACTCCCCTACATATTTTATATTGCAGAAAAAATATCACATTGTAATCAGAACCAGCTGTCCACTTGCCACAGTGGTCACTTGCTTTGAGGGGAGATTCTACAGTCACCTTATCAATGAGTTTCTGGTTTTAGAGTAACAGGTCCAGGCAACTCCCCCCCCCCACATAAACCCCAAAATGCATAATGAGACAGGATCAGTTACCATGATCCAAAATTAATACAAAGCATTCCCAAATCACAGATTATAAGGGCAAGGTGAAACTGTACTGAGCTGAAAGAATTTCAGAAAGTGTCTCAGATGACAGAAAGATTTGTTGACGGGGATATAGTTATTCTTCAGTAAGAGAAGCAGTGGAAGAAATAGAGAATACAGCAAAAGAAACATATTTAGAACAGAGAAACAGGGAGGAAACAGACAATATGATAGTACTGTCTATGAGATACACTCATCTAAACAACAATATCAGACATACTATTAACAAGAATTGACATATTATACAAGCTGGAACTAGCCCGAACAATAGGTTCAGTAGACCACAACTTACAGTATAGCCTCTCAATGTAATCTGACTTTGAAAGATAAGTTGTTACACACTAGACATTTGAGACAAGAAATTGTAAAAGAAAAACAGTTGTTATTGGGACCACTGAAAAATGGCTCCTTCCCATGTGGGACATGCTATCAGTGTGGCAATACAAATAGAAGAACAACATCTGAATGCCCCTGGACCAATAAAACTTTCAACAGCCAATAACATATAAATTGCACCACTTATCATGTGGTTTATGTGTTGCGATGTCCTTGCAACAAATGATATGTTGGTAAAACTATGAAGGAGCTGAAAACGAGGATTAGAGAACATAAAGGTGACAATCAAACTCATGATATTTGTTCTTCAGTGGTGAGACATTTCAATTCAGTGGGCCACCCAGCAACATCACTGAGTTTCTGGGGACTGGAGACAGCACAAAAACCTTTGACCTTTGGCATTACATGGGATGATAAACTCCAGAAGAGAGAGTTTTTTTGGATTTTTTTATTGAACACTATGAACTCACGATATGGACTCAATGAAGAGTGCAATTGGTCCCTATATAGATAAGGGACCCACCAACACTCCTTGTATACTTATGTTGGGACTACGAGCATGTTTACAGTTATGGTAATAAAGTGTAGAGAGGGGGAAAAATGTAACATACTTGTCTACACGACCTGTGCCTGTCTGATTTTGTGAAAAGGAACTGAAATGAAAACTCCACAATATAAAATGAGTTAATGAGTTTTTATCTGTATTTTTATTTGTTCATTTAGAGAAGTACTTCCCCTTTTTTTAGGTATGTTCCAGAAATGGTTACTTGTGGTAAAAGATTCATATGTTGATTTACCATGGCGGGGGGTGAACCACTGACAGAGGGTCTTACTAGCACTGACACACTGCAACTGCAGATCTTTCCTCAGTGCTAAACAGCAAGACCTTCAGGCCCTAAGGTGGTCAGCACAAATGCAGCAGTGGCATTTGAACGTCACGTAGTGACGTCATCACCCGCATGCCTATGCAGTATTTAAACTGTGTTGACACAGGCAGAGGCAGACTTCATTATTCAGGAAGTCTGCTGGAAGGTCTGGGCATCTTTTGGGTCCAAGAATTTGGTGAGTAGCTGTGCCCACAGCTATCAGTTGTTTTATTTATGGAAACATATTTAATGGCAAAACAAAATGCAATTTTGAGTGTATTCCTGGTCTATATTTTTGTAGAAAAGAATGCGTATTGAAATTGCATCTAGAAAAGAATAAGAATGTAAAGGACCGCATTCAAGGTAAACAGAGATTAACTGTTTAAAAGTGCATAATGACATCTAATTGAGAAACAAGTGTTATTCAGGGGTTTTAAAATGTTATTTTTTCATTTGTTTGAAAAGGACTGTTTCAGAAAGGGGAAACAACATAATACAAAGTGAAAACGCACCTAGAGAGAGTGAAGTTATGTGATTTATTTATTAGTAAGTATAGATTTATATATCTAAACCACAAGAAACATTGTAGATGTGAAATTTATATGTTAAATATATATTTTTTAATAGTAATTGATTTATTTAGTAACACTGGGAGGAAGTTTATAATTATGACATGGTTAAGTTCAAAGGACAGTATGAAGTTAAAGCTCCCCAGACAGATTTGCCTAAAAGAAATTTGTGTGTGTACATAATAGTGGGCACAGAATGCTGACCATTTCCTGGACAGCCTATTTGGCAGTAATACTGATTTATAAACTTGAAAAATTAAAATAAGAGATTTAACAAGGGTACTACAGTACAAGAAGATGAATTTATAGGTGGAATTGAGGTTTGTGACATGTTCAATATATATTAGAGGGTACTAAAATATATTTTTCTGTATGTTTTGACTAGATTCTAAAAATACTGTGGCCAGATGAAGTGACTTATTGCCATGAAATGTAGCCTTTGGAGATCTTTGGAACAAGAATAAAAAAAGCAATTTGAGAAGATTCTGTGGAGTTCGTCCTTACTATTTTTCTATCTTGACTTCCTGGACCTCTCTTTTGATCACCTCCCATTTATTCTCCACCCCTTCAGTTGACCTACCATTTTAAATCTGTCTTCAGGGATTGTCCCATCTTCCCCTAATTATCCTTCCAGAAGTTCAAAATCTTTGCTTTTGATTTTTGATGTTTGCTTCTAAAGGGGAATTCAAACCATAAAGAGTTGTGGTCACTTGCTTTGTGGGGAGATTCCACAGTCAGCTTATCAATGAATTCCTGGTTTAGAGTACCAGGTCCAGGCAACTCTCCCCCCCCCCCCACACACATAAACCCCAAAATGTGTAATGAGACAGGATCAGTAGAGGGAGAGGGTGCAACATGGAGCAGCTAGCACTTGCAAAACAGTCACAGAAGCACACAGTACAACACTCACCTGCACACAGTCTACAAAAGTAAGTGAATGTAGATACTGGGAATAGAGGGTAACACAATTTCTTTGCAAAAGTCCCCAAACATCCACATTTAGAAAAGTGTGCCAGTGCCCAGTAGTCCATTAGAGGTGCATAGTGTAAACACAATCTCAATGGCGGACTGAACTTACTGGCAAATGCATTTGTCAGTCAGGTCTGTCTGCCATTGAGATTGTGTTTACACTATGCATCTCTAATGGACTAATTAGGCACTGGGACACTTTTTTGTATGAGGATGTTTGGGAACATTTGCAAATAAATTGAATTAACCTCTATTCCCAGTGTCTATATTCACTTACTTTTGAAGACCCTGTGCAGTTGACTGCAGTAGTTTGTGCTTCTGTGCCAGGATAGCCCCTATCCTGGTCAATTCCCTCACATCCTTGTAGCTGAAACTGCCCTGAAGGGTGTCCACTATGGCTTACCTACTGACTTTTTTGACCTTTGGTATACTCCAGTCTACATCTGGTAGATTCAGACCACTTGCCAGGATCACACTCCCAAATGCTACTTACTTTCTGATTTCCCTCCCAATGGCTTTATCTCTCTTATGTTTGGTCTCAGGGCTTGTATTTTACCTCAAGTCTCAAGTCCCTTCCCCTTTTCATTATCAGTTGTACCCAAATTGATCCAGCCCCTACTTCCTAGTGCTCTTTTCTTTACTGCTGTTACAGCCTCCTTAATATACAGAGCCACTCAGTCATATGACCCTATTCTTACTGAAAAAGGTATATCTTGGGATTGTTGGCTTAGAGGACAGTTCTAGAGACAAATAAATCAGATTACATCCTAGAGTGCTGAAGGAACTGGCGGATGTCCTGGCAAAACCCCTTGCGGAGCTGTTCAGCATTTCTGTGAGGACAGGGTGGGTGCCCCAGGACTGGAAACATAGAATCATAGACTTTGATGGCAGGCAATGACTGCTTGGCCCACCTAGTCTGCCCATTTCCCTACCTAGAGGATAAACTGCAGATCCTATTTAACCAACAGCCTATTTCTTCCTACCCCCCCACAAAAATTGCCTAATGTCTGTCCCATGCATTCTTGAATTCTCCCACAGTTTTAGACCCACAACCTCCTCATGAAGGCTATTCCATGCATCCACCACCCTCTCAGTGAAAAAATACTTCCTCACATTGCCCCTGAGCCATCCCCCCTCTATCTTCAAATTGTGTCCCCTTGTTCTTGCACATTTATTTTTCTGAAAGATGCTACCCTCTTGGACTTTGTTGATTCCACTGAGGTACTTAAACACTTCTATCATGTCCCCCCCTCCCTCCTTTCCTCAAAGGTACACATATTAAGCTCCTTTAGTCTCTCCTTGCATGGCTTCTCTTGCAGACCCTGCAATATTTTAGTTGCCTTCCTCTGAACTGCCTCCATCTTGTCTATGTCCTTGCGGAGGTGGGGTCTCCAGAACTGGATGCAGTACTCCAGATGGGGTCTCACCAACTGCCTGTACAGGGGGATAACAACTTCCTGTTTTTTGCTGGTGATGCCTCTCCCTGTACATCCCAGTATCCCCCCAGCCCTCCCTACTGCCTTCTCATATTACTTGCCAACCTTAAGGTCATCTGATATGATTACCCCCAGGTCCCTTTCCATTTTTGTTGTTGTTACTACTTCCCTTCCCCATTGTGTAATCTTCACCTGGGTTTTTGTTTCCCAGGTGCATTATTTTGCACTTCTTTGCACTGAAACCAAGCTGCCATACCTCTGACCATTCCTCCAACCTTGCCAAGTCCCTTCTCATCCTTTCCATGCCTCCTTGTGCATCAGCCCTGTTGCAGATCTTTGTGTCATCTGCAAATAGGCATGCTTTTCCTTCCATTCCCTCTGCAGTATCATTTATAAAGACATTAAAAAGAACTGGACCCAGTACTGAACCCTGCGGTACCCCACTAGTAACCCCTCTTTCTTCAGAGTGGACTCCATTTACAATTACTTTCTGTATCCTGTTGTCCAGCCAATGTTTTCAGCAGGCTACCACCCTGGGACCAACTCCCAGGCTGGTTAATTTTACTATTAATCTTTTGTGTGGGACTGTGTCAAATGCCTTTCTAAAGTCTAGGTAGGCCATGTCCACAGCCCCTCCCTGGTCTACTACTTTGGTCACCCAGTCAAATAAATCAATTAGATTTGTCTGACATGACCTTCCCGCTGTGAACCCATGCTGCCTTGAATCCTGTGCTCCAGGAAGGTGGTGCATATAGTGCCTATCCACAAGGGGGGGTCAAGGGAGGTGGCAGCGAACTACAGGCCCGTCAGCTGACATTGGTGGTAGGCAAGGTGATGGAGGACATTGTCAAGGAGAGGCTAAGGGGGGACCTGGAAAAGTCAGGGTGCCTAGATGATAGACAGCATGGATTTGTCCCAGGGAAATAGTGTCAGACAGACCTTGTAGAGTTCTATGACTGGGTGGCAAGTGCCCTGGACCTGAGTAGACCAGTGAACATCCTCTTTCTTGACTTTAGCAAGGTGTTTGACTGTGTTCCTCATGGAGGCCTGTTGGATAAGCTGGGAGAAATGGGGGTGGGGAACCAGATGATCAGATGGATAGGCAATTGGCTCCAGGACCGGACCCAGAGGGTCATGGTTGGCAGGTTAGTCTCATCCCCAAGGACGGTCATTAGTGGAGTCCCTCAGGGATAAGTCCTTGGGCCCCTCCTGTTCAACGCCTATGTCTCTGACATAAGGAAGGGTATCAGGAGTGAGATGAGTCTCTTTGTGGATTATTCAAATCTGTGTGTGTGTGTGGTGGATGGGGAGGAGGGGAGGTAGGCCCTACAGGGGGACCTGGAGGCTCTAGAAAGGTGGTCTAGAAAGTGGAAGCTGAGGTTCAATGCAGGGAAATGCAAGGTACTGCACCTGGGAGCCAGAAACCAAGGCCAAGTGTACACCCTGGGGGGGAGTGTTACAAGTCTCGATGGCTGAGAGGGATCTGAGGGTGGTGGTGGATGTCATGATGAACAACTCAGAGACTTGTAGGAGGGCAGCAGCCTAGGCCAACAGGATGCTGGGATGCATCGCTAGGGGGATCACCTCCAGAAGGAGGGAAGTGATACTCCCTTTGTATAACTGCTTGGTGAGGCTGCACCTAGAGTACTATGTGCAGTTTTGGAGGCCACACTTAAAGAAGGACATTGAACTCCTGGAGAGGGTCCAGAGGAGGGCAACCAAAATGATGTGGGGCTTGGGGGACAGGACCTATGGGAAGAGGCTTGAAGAGCAAAATATGTACACATTGGAAGAGAGAAGGAACCAGGGGATATGATAGAGATCTTGGGTACATGAAGGGGTAAATAGGGGAGGAGCAGTCAGGGTGCTCCGAAGGAAGGGGGGAGCAACTAGAGGGAATGGGTGGAAGCTGGAGGGGGGAGATTCGGGGGAGAAAGAAGGAGGTGCTACTTCACTAAAAGGGTGGTGGAGTCATGGAATGTGCTGCCCAGGGGGCTGGTGGAGGCAGAGATGGTGGATGGGTTCAAGAAGGGGTGGGATAGGTACAGGGGAAGGATTCTGGAAGCAAAAGTCCAGTGCAGTGAGAATATTATTTGCAGCAAGGTCAGCTCCCAGGGTGGGGGCTGACCAAATAAGCAGATACGAAAGACCGTTAGACCAATTCTGCTGGCATTTTAGTATGTTAGTATGTTAGATTCCTGTATATCTACAGTGTGAGCCAAAGAGTACACACCAAGCAAGCAGTAGAAGTAAAAAAAATAAGATTTATTACAATACTCAGGCCAAAACATGTGACAGAGAAAATCACAAGGGAGGTGGTTTCTCACCAGTCCTATAGGAAAGTACAAGTCTTCAAAGAGAAAATGACTTATAGAAGGTTATATATTCATGATAAGAACATGGTAACAGAAATAACAACATAGTTACGGATATAAGGAACATAATGCATTGGTTTAAAGAATGTAAACAAGGCACCTCCCTTGGGTAATGACTTAAGTACCAGAATTACTAGTGAGAAAAAAGTTAGACAATGGATTTGTCTCTGTCAGCATAAAACACACAAAGAGGAATGCTGAATAATCAGAAATACACATGGCATGTTAACTTAAGTGTAAGACACATACTATATACGATTATATGAGAATATAAGCAAATAAGGATATACAGTAATCACTGATGATCTGTGAAGGCCCTCTTATTAATGATTAGGTAGATTATATATAGAATATATATAGAGATACATAAAAGACAAACGTAACCTTTATCCTCAGGATTGCCGGAGCAGCTGCACAGGGGAGGGAGCTGGATGTCATTGTCCACCTAGGGACAAATGACCTGGCTAAGAAAGGGATTAGAGAAGTGCAGGAAGAGTTTGTGGAATTGGGGAGGGGCCTTAGTCAAGTAGCACGCACGGTAACCTTCTCGGAGGTGCTACCCATCTATGGCATAGGAGAGGCTAGGGTGTTCCGTACCATGGGATTCAATCAGTGGTTGAAAAACTGGTGTGGAGCTCAGGGATTTGGCTTCATTGGAGACTGGGGGTCCACCTGGAGTGATGCAAGCCTATACTGGCATGATGGGCTGCATCTGTCCGGGAGGTGAACCAGGATCCTAGGTGATAGGTTTAAATGCTTCATTGGCAAGCTTTTAAACTAGCCAAGGGGGGAGGCACTGGAAAGGAGCAGGAAAATCCTAGCCCCCCCCAAACAATCACGGTAGTAAGTGTGGCAAACACCAACATGGAGGTGTCGATAGGGAGAAGGGCTGGGGTAAATGGAAAAAGTGACAAAGGCAAGAAGGTCAGGGATGGGGCAAAGGTGGTAAGGCCATCAGGAAATGGAGGGTAATGATTACCAATGCCCGTAGTCTGGGCAACAAGCTCCCTGAGCTGGTGGCCTTAATGGAAGAGGGATGCCTGGATATTGTAGCAGTCATAGAAACATGGTACACAGAAAACCATGACTGGGATGTTAACATACCAGGGTACATAACCTACAGGAGAGACAGGCAGGGAGAAGAGGGGAGGAGTAGCTCTCTATGTAAAGGAAGGGATAAAGCAACTGAACAAAAGAGTAAACAGGGAGGAGAGGAGGCACTGTGGGTCACCTTGAGACTGGAAAGGGCACCACAATCCACACAGGGTTGTGTACAGACCCCCATGTCAGGGAAGGAATGGACAAGGATATGATGGAAGGCATTCTTAGAATGGCAGAGAAGGGAGATACTGTTGATGGGAGACCTGAATATGCCAGATGTTAACTGGAGCACATTTGCTGCAGCCACATCCAAGAGCAGGGCCATTCTTGATGCCCTACAGGTGGCAGGCATTAGACAGCTAGTTTTGGAACCCACTCATGAGGGAGCAATCTTAGACCTCGTGCTCTCAAACGGGGGCAGTGAGAGGATCTCAGATCTAGAAGTGGGTTGTCATCTGGGGACAAGTGACCATCAAACAGTGTGGTTCACGTTAAACTCAGCTACAGAGTCAAGCCATACAAAAGTGAGGATACTGGACTTTAAGAGGGCTGACTTTGGCAAGATGGCAGAGTGCCTCAGAAAAGCACTAGCAAACAGGCTAGAAGGAAGTGTAGAGCAACAATGGGGAATTATCAAAACTGCCATCACAGAGGCAACAAGCCTTTGTGTGAAGCAAATAAACAAATCAAAATGAAAGAAAAAGCCACTATGGTTCTCAAGAGAGGTGGCTGTGAAAGTCAGGAAGAAAAAGATAGCATTCCAGAAGTATAAGGAAACACAGAAGGAGCAGGACAGAGAGCTGTACCAGTTAAGGCAGAAAGAAGCAGGGAGGGAAGTCAGAATAGCAAAGGCCCAAACTGAGGAAAAGATAGCCAACTCAGTTAAGAAGGGGGATAAAACCTTTTATAGGTACATCAGCGAGCGTAGAAAGACAAAGGGAGGGATAGTGAGGCTGAATAGAATGAACGGTGGGTGGGCAGAGGGGGACAGTGAAAAAGCAGGAATACTAAACGAATATTTCTGCTCAGTATTCACAAAAGAGGAGGGGGAAGTGCCTAATCCAATTAACAGAAGCACTCTTGATAGGGGGGTCGATCCCAGTCCTTTCACAGAAGAAAGGGTTCTGCAAGAACTCCTAAAACTGAAGGTGGACAAAGCAATGGGTCCTGATGGAATTCACCCAGAATTCTAAAAGAATTAAGGAAGGAACTAGTGAAACCACTGGCTACTCTTTTAATAAATCATGGGAGGATGGTGTGGTACCCGAGGACTGGAGGAAGGTGGATGTGATTCCCTTCACAAAAGTGGGACCAAGACAGACGAGGAAACTACAGACCTGTCAGTCTGACCTCTGTGGTAGGGAAAATGATGGAGTCACTTCTGAAGGAAAGAATAGTTGAGTACCTAGAGGTCAGTGGAGCACAGGATCCAAGGCAGCATGGGTTCACAGTGGGAAGGTCATGTCAGATGAATCTAATAGATTTCTTTGACTGGGTGACCAAAGTCATAGACCAGGGAGGGGCTGTGGACATGGCCTACCTAGATTTTAGCAAGGCATTTGACACAGTCCCACACAAAAGATTATTAGTCAAATTAACCAGCCTGGGAGTGGGTCCCAGGATGGTAGCCTAGTAAAACATTGGCTGGACAACAGGACACAGAAGGTAATTGTAAATGGGTCCACTCTGAAGAAAGGGCGGTTACTAGTGGGGTACCGCAGGGTTCAGTATTGGGTCCAGTCCTTTTTAATGTCTTCATCAGTGACATTGCAGAGGGACTGGAAGGAAAAGTATGCCTTTTTGCAGATGACACAAAGATCTGCAACAGGGTTGATACACAAGGAGGTGTGGAAAGGATGAAAAGGGACTTGGCAAGGTTGGAGGAATGGTCAGACGTATGGCAGCTAGGATTCAATGCAAAAAGTGCAAAATAATGCACCTGGGAAACAAGAACCTAGAGGAAGAATACACAATGGGTGGGGAGGTAGTAACAACAGCAAAACAGGAAAGGGACCTGGGGGTAATCATATCAGATGACCTTAAGGTTAGCAAGCAATGTGAGAAGGCAGTAGGGAGGGCCAGGGTATACTGGGATGTATAGGGAGAGGCATCAGCAGCAGAAAACAGGAAGTTGTTATCCCTCTGTACAGACAGTTGGTGAGACCCCATCTGGAATACTGTGTTCAGTTCTGGAGACCCCATCTCAGGACATAGACAGGATAGAGGCAGTCCAGAGGAGGGCACCTAAATGGTGCAGGTCTGCAAGAGAAGCCGTATGAGGAGAGACTAAAGGAGCTTAATATGTATACGCTTGAGGAAAGAAGGGAGAGGGGACATGATAGAAACTTTCAAGTACCTCAAGGGAATCAACAAAGTCCAAGAGGGTAGCATCTTTCAGAAAAGAGACTTGCAAGAACAAGGGGACACAATTTAAAGATAGAAGGAGGCGGTATAGGGGCAATGTGAGAAGTATTATTTCACAGAGAGGTAGTGGATGCATGGAACAGCCTTCCTGAGGAAGTTGTGGGGTCTAAAACTGTGGGAGAATTCAAGAATGCATGGGACAGACATAAGGCAATTCTAGTGGGGGCAGGAAGATATAGGCTGTTGGTTAACTAGGATCTGCGGCCTATCCTGTAGTTAGGGAAATGCGCAGACTAGATGGGCCTAGTGGTCCTTATCTGCCGTCAAAGTCTATGTTTCTATGTTTCTATGTTAACCTAGGTAAATGCATTATAGTGAGATATAAAGAATCATGTATGATATAATCCTATAAATGATGTCACATTTATGAACTAGAAAAAGAAATGGGCAGAATGGATGGGCCTTGTGGTCCTTATCTGCCGTCAACTTCTATATTTCTATGTTTCTATGTAAACATAATATATATTAGCATATATTAGCAGCACAGCACATTCCTGGCACCCATGCTTGTATGATGGGTACCTAAATCTATGTGTTAGTGCAAAATAGTAGCATCACAGTATATGAGACCAGGAATACAGTGTAAGATGTATGTGGGATAATATGGGGTGCATAACCCAGGAGTAACAGGATTGAAAGGTCCCAGTCATGGTTCGATGTTGTCCACATTTCATTAACAGCTGCAATATCTAGTTGTCCCTCCTCTGCTATAATCTGGATGTCAACCATCTTTTATTACATGGATTCTAATCACCATCCAATAGCATGTACCGGTGCCCCCACCTGTCCACTTTCCCACAATGAACCCCCTGCTTTTATCCCTTTATTTGATTCCCTCTCCTCCTGTTAGGACTTTGCTTGTTTCTTCTTGATGGTGGAGTACCTGAGTGGATTCCCTTAGCCAGAGTACTACCTTGGCCATACCCAGTGTCTGCAGCCCCCCCATCAGTTTAAATGGCCAGGTAACAGGCATTACCCTTTTGGATCACTGCCTTTTTCCCCACTGCAGTAGGGCTGAGGCCATCCATTAGAATAGCCTCTTGTCCCTCCAGAGTTGACCCCAGTTCTCCACTAGTCAAATCCTTCCTCTCTACACCACACCTTCAACCATGAGTTAAACTGAATGATCAGGAGAAGCTTATCCTCACCCTTGAACAACACCAGCAGAGCTTCAGAAAATTTTGAGGTTGCTGAAAGTTTATGTCTCCTGTCCTGCCTTGCTGTTTAAATCTGTCCTTAACTTTTCCCATGGGACTGTCTACAAGGTCATGCATAAGTACCCACCAAAGGAGAATGAATCTAGCCCCTTCCCTCTCCTATACTACTAACAATCCTCTTTATTTTGCATTCTACCCTCCCTGCTGATGCCCCCAGGAGGCATCTGACCATCCTACCTCCCTGGACCCCGGCACAGATCACCCTCTCTACTCCCCTGAGGATGGTCCCCCTATTACTGTCAACTTCTTAGCCTCTTTTCTGCTCTTGGAGTTTGATACCAACTCAGAGACCACCTAGAAGCAGAAAATCTACTGAATCCCCTGCAATCTGGGTTTCACATCAAACATAGTATGGTATCTGCTTTAGCAAAAGTTACAGAAGACTAGTTAACCTCCCTTGACATGAAGCACCATGTTTGCACCCTTTATTTAGATTTAAGCAAGGCGTTCAACACCGTTGACCACCAGTTACTATTGGACATGTTAAATAACTTCAGTCTGGATGACACCTCACTAAATTGGTTCTCCTGTTATCTTACTGACAGGTGGCAACAGGTTAAAGCCAATGATGCCCTCTCCCCTTTAAAGCCTACTCTGAGAGGATTTCTGCAGGACTCCATATTAGGTCCATTGCTATTTGCCATTTACATTAACAATATTAACAGCATTGTCAGCATAGCAAATGTACACCTATTTGCAGATGGTCCCATGTTATATGTTGCCAGACCTAGTCTCCAACATGCCCACCTAGAGTTACAATGTGACTCTGGCCTACTTCAACATAACTTAATAAATCTCAAACTACTCCTCAATGCTAAAAGGAAAAAATTATGCACCTGTCCCCTAATACCAAAGATGTTCCCACTGACTCCTTGAATGCAAATTTTCAGATTAAGACCATCCTAGGAGAAGTACTGGAACTAGTTGAGAAATTTAAATATCTCAGCTTCTGGCTGGATCAAAAACTATCCTTTGTAATGCATACAGAGGAAATGGCCAAAAAGCTTCACCAAAGGCTTGGTTTCTTCTATCGCATAAAGCACTTGCTTACCCAGGATGCCAAACTAAGGTTGGTCCAAACAATCTTTCTCCCATTAAGTGACTATGTGGGCTTTCTTTACAGCCATAGTCCAAAGTCAGCCCTAATTACCCTTGACACACTCTACCACAGTGTCTTAAGATTCCTTACAAATGCTCCTTCAGCACCCACCATTGTTCCCCTTATCTGCAGGTTGGTTGGACATCCTTCAGTGTCAGGGAGTACTGCAATGTATCCCTCTGGGTTAACAGAGCTTTAACCCTGAAACTCCCTCCCTACATCTGCTCCATGTTTAAACACGCCTCCAGGGTATACACCCTCAAGAAGTTCTCATAGATAACATTTGATACTCCACGGATTTGAACCCGGTTTGGTTCTTCATCCCAATGTTATGCCCTGCTGACCTTATGGAACACTATACAAAAAAACCCTAAAACTTAACCTTACCATTGGCTTGTGTATATTCAAGTCCATGACTGGGCGTATGTTGAAGGACAAATGTAACTGCTGTGCTTGAACCTGCTTACTGTAATCATGTATATTGTCTCACTCCTGACATTTAATTCTTCTCCTACTCCCCCACTTCCCCTCTAACCCTGTTTGCTTCCAACCCCACTATTCCCCTCATCCAGCACTAGTACTAAGCACTTGTATATCATCCACCCCCTGTGTAGCTCCCCCTTCAATGCTTCTTAGTTTTTTTGCATTCTTCATACCCTCCCTTCCTCCACACCTGCTTTCCTCTCCTCCTCCTCCTATTATATCTTTGTAACCTGTATTACTTTTTCCGTTTTTGACCATCAACTATTTCTATAAATTCCCTTGACCTCACACTCTATGTCCTCTTCTATTGTTCCAATTTACTTTTTTGCACCTATCATTTTTCATAACTGTTGTACTCAACTAGCTTTACCTGTATAGGCACCTGTATTAGACTTGGAAACATTTGGCTATTCAGTATTGTACCTAGTTAACTTCCTTTTGTCTGCTTTTCTTGTATATGATATCTCAGCTGTATTTGTATTGCACCACTATAACTGTTCTGTATTTAGTATTGTACTTATGTCCCCCCAGGACATCGTCACAAATGAGTTGTCTCAATGGTGTTATCCAGGTAAAATTAACTTTGAATTGAATTGAATAGGTGCCACTGTAGGGGCAGTCCTGGCTGCAAGCATAGTAAAACATTTTGGTCCCTGATACGAGACCCTGGTTGAAATGAGTTGATCAAGGGGGCAAAGGAGTTCCCTGTTTCTGACTCAGGATCAGCCATCACTCCCCTTATACTGCAGAAAAGAAACACTGAAAATGATACACTTTAGGCTCAATTTTCAAAGACCCAAGAATGCTGGAAGCCCCTGGTGCACCGATCGTGTGGCGTATGGGGCTTGCAGCATTCTGCAAGTTGGCAATTGGGATTTTCAGTCCTGAGCACCAAATGTCACCAGTTAGACCAGCTTTTCCCTGGTCTAACTTGCAACATTTGAGGGCACCTTTTTATGGGGCTTGTGCCAAATCTTTGATGTAAGCTGCTGTAAACTGAGGAAAGTGTAGCAGCTGTGTTAGATGTACTAAAATCAGGTGTAGTTGTGTCAAAAGTGTTTGATGCAGCTGCGCTAAAGAATGGGTTTGTTGCTGGGTTTGATGCAAGCCCCGTGTCACCCTTTGAAAATTGAGCCCTTTCTCTAAAGCAAGACAAATTATTTGCCAATAGGGCAAGATAATTATCTTAATGAGTTTTTTTTTAAATAAGAAAATAATTCTTATTTTACAAATTTCAGTATCTTATAAAACAAATCAATAAATCTTAGAATAAGAATATGTTAAGATCATGGCAAGTCATTAAATCAGATTTCAGGCTATTGGGTCAGAGTTTAAAAGGAGATGCAGGGTCTGCGTCCAGCCCTGCATCAGATCCTTGCACCGCCAAAACTGTGGCATTACTGATTTCCTCATCTGCACCCGGTTTTATAATCTAGGGTACAGTTGTGACAATTGACCCAATTTATAGCAACTTGTGCCAGCTCTCGAGTGCAAGATCCGTGTAAATGATCATGGGTTTGGCTGCAAGCTAGACCACAAAAATATGGCCTAGCAAGTGTCAATTGCCACAAGGCATGGAAAACCTCTTTAGATTGCCACATGCCTGGTGTGCTATATTTTTTGCACACCAGGGGCTTGCTGCAAACTTATACTTTGTAAAATCTGGCCCATTATGTCTTAGTTAAGGTATATAATGAAGATAATGGATGGTATATTCACAAGTACTCAATAATGAGACAGTTTAATCAATACACATTTGTATTGTGGTAGGATGAAACCCTCCCACTGTATTTTTGTTTAATGAAAATAAGAGAATGAGTTCCCAAGGGGCTACCTGAAAGCCATACAGCCACAGCAAGGCTGTTCTAAGGTACCAAATAAATTGAAAGTGTGCTGAGACCTGAAACATTCAGTGCAGGAATGGTCTTACAGCATGTCAAATTAATATTTATTTCCTATCCTTTTGGCTGTTGTCTTTCTTATAAGCTAACCTTTCTAATATTCTTCTCTTTCTGATCCCCCCCCCCTCCCCACATACACAGCTATTATTAAGTATACAAGGGCAGCCCTAGCAGTTAGGGTGAAAGAAATATTGTGTACTTTGGTGTACTCCTGTTAAAAGTTTCCATCTGCAAAATATTGTACCTGGGAAGAAAGAACAGTACATAAAATGAATGTGTTTTTGGCCCTAAATCAAATATAAAACAAAAAACTGAAGAAGAACTACTATAAACCACCTGTAGTTTTATATAGAAGGTAATGAAGGTATCAGGAATCACAAAGTTCTTACTGTTGGATGAAATGTATAAAACACATGTTTTTCAAACTGCTACAAACAATGCATTAGCAATGCCTTTTGTTTTATACTGCTGGTTTAAGTTGCATTTTCCTTATACTAGATGAATTTTTTTTTTTTAAGCCCAAACTTCACACATTGCTATATGTTGAAAACATTTACCTGTTTGGGAAGTGTTTGACTCCATGTGCTTTTAGTTTGCTGGTGTCCATTTTACTGATTACTATGGGGTCAGGCCGGCTGACATCTGTGGGATTTGTAGAGCTCTAGCATGAGGGAATCTGGGAACAAGAAAGGCAGGACTTCCTACCTGGAAGTTCTCTTCTTTATTTTTTGATTGTTTGAAAACTGGTAATGTTAAAATGTTATTTTTTCATATTTTGCTTACTTTTCTGCATGAAACAGCCATATTTAAAATTGCTGCAAACATTTAACTAACATTTAAGCTATGATTACCAGGTCAAATGATCTCCAGCCCCATAAAAGGAGCTGGCTAAGCATAGTCTGGCAGATGAGATGAGTCTTCAGCTGTGGAGGCAGCAGGCCTCTGCAGGAGTAAAAACTGGCTTATGCTAGAGGGGAGTAGTCTGTGCTGGAAGCAGTCTCAGAAAGACTGACCAGTAGTGGTGCTTGCCAAGGCTGGGACGTTTTGGACCAGAGCTGAGTTGAACAGCTACAGGAGTGATTGGTCTACCTAAAGTATGGGCTGCAGAACTGCAGGTGCAGGTAAGACCACCCTCAGATACTGGTTTTGTCCCTATGAGCCTACTGACTGAGTAGGAATCGACAGCCCTTTAAGCCAAGTTTTTACAGTAGCTCAAGATTATGCTGACTAGTCAAACAGTACGAAGTTCCAGATTTGCACTGTTTGAACTGTTTGTTTTATTGCAAAGTGTGTTGAAGTCCTTCTGTAATAAAGTGCACTGCCCTATGGGACATTTTAAAAGAACTTTGTCTCACCTTCTGTCTTCATCCAACCCACACTCCCACAGTTGTGTAGCTGTCACAAATAATTGGATCATATTTTCATAGTTGTGTCAAAACCAATATGTCATGGTGTAAAATATAATTGTGTCATCATTTTTGGCATACTTGCAACACAAATGGCTGCATGATAGTTGTATCACTTTTGTTTCACTTATATGGACACAAGCAGAAGCACAGCAGAATGTGACACAACCACCTTCTGATGTACAATAACCTTCTGATGCAGATGTAGATGAGATTTGTGATGCAAAAATAATATAACTTGCTGTTGCATCTTTTACAGCTCTTTAAATATATTGGCCCATACGTCATATTTTAAGATTTTATTTTATTAAACCTAATTTATATTAAAACAAGCATTTGTCAATGCCGAACGTTCGCGTGCAGGTATTTGCAGTGGCGTTTGGCATGTATGGTGCTTTACCCTAATGCCCTGTGTGATTGCTGGTATTTGCACAATAAATTGTCAGCATGATCTTTTTGTTACCCCCATTGTGGGCTACGTAGGTGGAAAAACGTTTTAGGCAGGATGTGAAAAATGACAGCTGTACTGCTCATAAGGAAGTGTGGTAAAATGCCAATGTTGAAAATCTGGAGTGGAAATATTGAAAATTCGCAAACCTACAAGCGTGCGTGGGAACTGTGCAATGTGCGCTCGTAAAACAGCCATATTTAGGAATTTTTTCACCAAATTTTCAATATTACCATTTTAAAACCTGTGCTAATGAACAGTGTCACTGTGATTTTCTTACTGTGTCCCATACATTGATTTCGCACACCGACTGCGCCATTGTGCACTACATGGGGAGAAAGAAGTTTTGGGCAGGATGTGAAAAATGACAGCTGTACTGCTCATGAGGAGGTGTGGTAAAATGGCAATGTTGAAAATCTGGAGTGCAAATATTGAAAATTACATAAGCGTCTGATAAGTAAGACTGCTATGGCACAAGTAAAACAAGTCATTTTAGGAATTTTTCACCAAATTTTCAACATAGCCATTTTAAGACCTCTGCTCATGAACAGTGTCACTGTGATTTTCTTAATGTGTTCCATACATTGATTTTGCACACCTACTACGCCATTGTGCGCTACATGGGCGGAAACACATTTTGGGTGAGATGTGAAAAATGACAGCTGTACTGCTCATAAGGAAGTGTGGTAAAATGCCAATGTTGAAAATCTGGGTGGAAATATTGAAGAATTCGCGGAAACCTCTGACGTGCGATGGGAACTGTGCAACAGCAGCTCGTAAACAACCATATTTAGAATTTTTCCGCAAATTTTCAACGATTACCATTTTAAAACCTGAAGCAAGAACAGTGTCACTGTGATTTTCTTACTGTGTCCCATAAGATTGATTTCGCACACTGACTGTGCCATTGTGCACTACATGGGGAGAAAGACGTTTTGGGCAGGATGTGAAAAATGACAGCTGTACTGCTCATGAGGAGGTGTGGTAAAATGGCAATGTTGAAAATCTGGAGTGCAAATATTGAAAATTCGCAAACGTACGAGTGTGCGTAAGAACTGCACAACGCACGCTCGTAAAACAGTCATTTTAGGAATTTTTTCACCAAATTTTCAACATAGCCATTTTAAGACCTCTGCTCATGAACAGTATCACTGTGATTTTCTTAATGTGTTCCATACATTGATTTCGCACACCTACTGCGCCATTGTGCTCTACATGGGCAGAAACACATTTTGGGTGAGATGTGAAAAATGACAGCTGTACTGCTCATAAGAAGGTGTGATAAAATGGCAATGTTGAAAATCTGGAGTGAAAATATTGAAAATTCGCGAACTTATGAGCCTGCGTAGGAACTTTGCTAACACATAAAACAGTCATTGTTTTGATCACCAACATGACTTTTCATATCGATGTCACTGTCATGGTGTTATTCAAGGCCAAAGAGTGATTTCTCGCGAGTGACCGCGCAGTGCCTGCAAAATCACCCTTCAGGCCCGAATAATGCCATGACAGTGACATCATTCCATGAGAAGGGTCCTAAAAACCTCATGTTGAAAATTTGCAAAAATTCCAAAACATGACTGAGATATATGTACAGTTGAAACCCCCCTATGTAGCCCATTATACAGCTTACCGGCATTTCCTCAGTTCGCGGTCGGCTTTGAAGAGTGCAGGCGTGTTCCGGTCCACTGAAGATCGTCCGCGCTGGAGTACGGAGGTAAGCATGGGTGGGGGTGTGGGGAGGCTGGGTGCACAGTGGGTGGGTGCGGGTTGTGGAGGGGGTTGGGAGACGAGCCGCGGGACCGTTTTTGTTTTACAGGTTTAAACAAAAAAAATGACTACGTGGGACCTTTGCCATGCTGGGGTGGGCTCCCAGCATGGCAGAAGATGTGTGGGGGGCTGAGGAGCTGACGGGGATTGGGCACCCCCGTCAGCAAAACAAACTAACGGTTTGCCACGCTGGGGTGGGCTCTCAGCGTGGCAGCAGGATGGCTTGGGGGGCCGTGGAGCCGACGGGGGATTGGGCACCCCCATCGGCAAAACAAACAACCTTTGCCATGCTGGGTGGGCTCAGCGTGGCAGGAAAGCTTTGGGGGCAGCGTGATGGGCATGGGGGCGCCACAGACGGAGGATGGCGGCGGCGCTACTATGGCAGTGGTGTTTTCCTTTGAAGCAGAGGAATCACGAAACATATTGAGGTCCTGCACCCATTGGTGCAGGACCGCCATGCCTGCTCAAGGGAGCAGTGCATTGGGTTGGAGAGGCACACCTCCAAGTGTGCTACTCTCCCAAAACGTTCCTTGCGCATGCGCGCAAGCAAATGTAAAAATGCATATAACATTGCCTTACAGTACTTTTCATCCACATTTACTTTCATGTTTATTGTCATGGGGATTCCCCTGTGAAATAACACTCACACAATCCATCTGTGGATGTTCAATTGGCCAAGGTCTCTTATACAATCATAAACATCCCTGCTATACAACACTAATTCATAATTTATTTACAAGTTCTTTACATCATCTGGACGTCATTTTGTGCACATTCCAATTATGACAACATTCCATCTTTAATTCTTACTCTTCCCTGCCATATCCCCCTCTTCCAACTCCTTTTTGACTCCTTCTTGGGCTCGGGTGTGTACCTGACATCCCTTGTGTATTTGTCCTTTTCTTTCTTCCTTCCTCCTGGGGTCTGATGTCCCACCTGATGCCCCATTCCTTAGCCCCTGGGGTGATAACCCCATGAGGTGCTGGCACAGCCGGATGTTAATTCAGCCCATGCCTTGCCTTCCCACCCCAAGCCCCTTGTGCCCCCTGCTCCTTCTGCCCACCTCTTTCCCCCTGTGCTCCTCCCCCCTTTCTTTCGTCATCCTTCCACCAGCCAATCTCCCACCCTAGTGATGGACGATGGGCTTCCCTCCAAACTGTACACCCTGGCTTCCCATCCTTCTATGGCTTCTTCTATTTTCAGAATAAACAAGGCATTGCCCACCTCTGACAGATGAAGCCTATAATCGGCTTTGCAGTTGTGGTCAACATCATGCATTATAGATGCCCACCCCCCAGTTTCCAACAAAAATGCTATCATCCTTTGGTTCAATGTTTTTCTGGCCTTTTTGATGGGCTTTAGTGTCCTATGCTTGTTTCCACACTTGTCTGAGTATCATGGTGGGACAAGCAATAAATACCCCCAGCTGCCATGATCTGATCACTTCATAATCATGTTGTATCTCATGTAATAGATCCATTCTGGGCCAGTCCCCTAGGTCACTTATCCCCAATGTGCAGTACTAGCATATCTGGTTTGAGCCATTTCAATTTCAGTTCGTCAACCAGAGGGAGCATCTGCACCCATTTCATCCCACAAACCCTTTCCAATATATTCTGGTGCTATCTGGTGGCCAATGCAACTGTCTCCCCCCAGCATTGTTGCTGCTCTTTGTTCCACCAAGTAAATGAAGGATCGTCCCAGAATTCAGACAGTCCTTCGGTGTGTGGCATCTGAGGGTAAGAAAAGCATACGTTAGGCCTCTATTTCCAGATGTACCTTTTGTAACAGTTGGACCGCCATCTCCCTACCTCTTTGATACTCTTGCCAACCCCTCAAGCTGCAGCTTGGAGGCTGCTCCAATTTTAAAAGAATGAGATAAAAAGCTGCTGGCTTCCTCTACTGAGAATTCCATCCCTTTTTTGAATACCACTGTCACCTGGTAGCTGGTGACTGGTACCTCATCCCCATGCTTAAACAGACTGCTCTTCCCCTGCAGCCTGATCCTCCTGTATTCCTCCAATGCCGTCACTGCACAGCTGTCTTCATCCACCCCTCATTTCAAAAGGACCTTTGTCCCCCTGCCCTCTTGGTCTGTTTTAGATTTCTGAAGCCTCACCATGATGTCCCCCTTCCCCCATGTCACACACCCCATTGTAAGCCCCATCTCCATCTGCCTTTACTGCTGGCCACCACTTTCCTTATCCTGAAGGCCCCCCATTGCATTACCAAAATGTTGCCATGAATAAGCAAGTTTCATATATTGAGCTACTAATGTACTTCAGGCTTCTCAGTGGCTTCCCCAACAATTCCACCGCTACTGGTTTCCTACTGTCTACTGCCTTCCCCTGCAGCCTCGGCCACCCTTGTGCCATTTTCCTTACCACTGGAGAGCTATTTGGTTCCCCCAGCCCTGCAGGTTGCATACTAACCCTATCCCTGCTAAATGCAGCCCCATGGTGGAGTATGCCATCCCCTCCTTACATTTCTTAACCATAAACCACATGATCTGATTTTTGCTCACCAGCCCACTTACCTCCATTGAAGCCTACTGTCAAAAATCTTGGAATGTCTTCCACACCCACATGAATGCTCTCAGCATGTTTGGCACCTAAGAGCTTTGGAGCAAATGCTGGGCTCTCACCATCCAATTTCCCACAACTCCAGTGGGACCACCATTCTCTTGGAAGACACCTTGGGAACCAACAACCTGAGCCTGTCCAACTGAAGACGGGAAAGGCTGTCAGCCACCTTATTCTTTACACCTTCAATGTGTCATGCTTTAAAAGATATGTTCGATCTCAAGCCCCCTCCACCACCAACTGCTTCAAGAACCTCATAACTCTTTTCATGGTCCCCCCTGCTTGTTCAGCACCTCTACCACAGCCCGGTTATCACAGCAAAAAATAACCTTCTGGTTCCTGAGCTTCTCCCCCAGATGCTTACTGCTACCCACATAGGGAACATTTCCAGGAATGTAATGTCTCTCAGAATATCCCTATTAGCCAATTCTTCCGGCCATTTCTCGGATACCCATTACCTCCAATGTATGCTACCATCCCCAAGGAACCCACTGTGTCTGTATGTAGCTCGAGGTCTGTTTTGAAAAGCCAGTCCTCCTGCCAGAATGCAACCCCATTAAATTGTTGCAGGAAATGCTCCCATACTTCCAAGTCTGGCCATACCACCCTTAATATATCTAAGTGGTGGGGAAGGTTGGCTTTTGCTGTGTCTCTCTCCAACTGGCAAGTTAATGCCTACCCTGGTGTCACTACCTTATAGGCAAAATTAATGTGGCTCAGCAACTGCTGCACCGCCACCAGTCGCACTCGCTGCTTCCCCTTCACTTGGCTGATCAGCTCTCTGAGCCACTCTACCTTGCTGCCTGGCAATCAAAACACCCTTTCTTCCATGTCCACCTCTATCTTCAGAAACTCTAGCCTTCATGAGGGGTCCTTTGTCTTATTTAGTGCTAATGGCACCCCATTATGCTACACATGCCTTGAAAGTCTTTTAGCATCCCTTCTGCTCCTGTTCTATCCTGTCCCACGAGTAAAAAGTCATCTAAGTAATGGGTTGCCCCTTTGTGCCCATATTTCTCTCTGAATACCCACTATAGCCAGGTGCTAAGTGCCTAGAATGCAGCATATGCTACCAAACACCCCATCAGTATCACCTTATCAAAATAATACTCACCCTTGAATTTAAAAACAAGGTCACAGTCTTCTGCCCTCAATGGTAACAGTCTAAGTGCTGCTTCAGTATCTGTCTTGGCTAGCCAGGCTCCCTCCACCACTCAGCTAAGTTCTGCTGTCTGATCCAAAGTGGCATATGATACTACCATCTGCTCCTCCATGATAGCATCATTCACCAATTCCCCTTCTGGGTAGGACAGATGATGGATCACCCTATGCTCCTCTTGTTGTTCTTTAGGGACCAAGCTTAGTGGGGACACTCAGAACTCTGAGAACGGAGGGGCTGAGAAGGGGCCTTCCACACTGCCTGCTGCTATTTCCATCTATATCTTCCACTGCACCGCCTTTTCTTTCCATTTTACCGACCCCAGATTCCCCACTCTCATGACCCTCCTACCCCCTCATACCATATACTGAAACCTTCTGTGAAACCTGTTCTCAATAGCTCACTAGATGTCTGATCTGAGTAACCTTCTGTCCAATCTAGCAGGACCCCGACCTTGATTTGTGTCCTGACTGTGTGGAAATCCCTTCTTCTTATGGGGTTCATCCCCTGCTCCCTACCATCCCGCTGAGCCAGACCCGAAACTATCCTTCCATTAAATCCTCTCCCTCTGCCTCTTGCCCTGCCCCCATCCCCTGGCTACCCCATAGCCCCCCAGAAAGGGCTATCCCCATATTGATGCATGCCCATCCAGTCCTCCATGGCACTGCATCATAAGACCAGGTGAAAGCCCCCACATCAGGAACAGACATGTCTGAATTTGCAGTTTGTGAAGTTGCACATGGCCTTGTTATATCCTCAGAATGAATTAACAGATGTGCCAGGACTGCTTCTTGCCCCCTCGAAACCTCCCCCACTGTTTCATGACATAGTCCTCAACCACAGGTACTCGTGGGTGGAATCCCACCACACATTCCCGTGCATTGCCATCCTTCGATGAAATTTCTCATCATACTGTTGCCACCCATATCCATCTTTCATCTTGTAGGCATCCCTTATAATGGCAGAATAGGTTTGCAATGATATTTCTATTTTGGGCTGCTTCTGTAGCCTTATAGCACTGAAATGAGTGAAACCTGACACCCACATGTCAAACATTTTCCCCTTATATGTTGGGTCCTCTGTTGTTTTCCCCCACTAGAACCAATGCTATTGCCATCTCTGACTTCCTGACTGTCTCCCTCTGCTCATATTTCTTTGCCGAGTCTTTGTTGACTAGGGCAAACATGTCCATATACTCTCCCTTCCATATTTTCTCTTTGACAGAATGTAACACATGGTCCCCCAAGGTCACACCTGGGATACCTCCTTCACCCCTGGTTTTCTCCACTTCCATGACCCCATTTGCCCCTGCCCTGTCCCCTTATTCCCTTTCCACTCCTGCAATGCCTCTTCCACCTCCTTCCAGCCCCTTTCCCCTTTTTACAATATGATACCTTTCAGATACTCCTTTAAACTACCATCAAGTGTCAGGTTCATTAACAGATCCTTACCCCTGGGCTGTAGCATCTTTTTCTCCCTTGAGGGAGTTGCCCTCTTTCCCCATTTCCCCATCTTCCATCCTCATCCACCTGAGCCTTCCTCTTCCCAGAATTATTTTCCTTGTCCATCACTTTCCTTGCTTCATCCAGAAATTCTTGAACCTTCCCCATGAGGTCTGCTGCCTGCTGGGCCAACTTTGCACCACTGACTGCAGTCTTTTTGGATGTCTTCTTTGGTGCCATTCTGCCAACTTAAACACAACCATAATCAATAGCCATGCTTATTTTTATTTATTTTTTATTTTGTTTTGCCCCCCTGCTCTTCACTCCAAGAGCCTCAGCCCATGACACCCTGCCCTGCAAACCACATGCCCTTTGCATAATCAGCTTCCTAAACAAACTGGAATCTTGCCTGATCTGTCTTACTGACCTACTACTTGAAGTTATAATTTAACTCCCCCTTTTATACCTTATCATTGCTATTATCTCTTTTTTTTGTTGTTGTTTATGTGACTTCCCTGAATGCTCAAGCTATCTGTGTGCTTCTGCAGTGTGGTAGTCTGACCCCAGCTATTGACCCACAATCTCCTATCCCAGTTGCATGTTCTTGCATATGCTGCCCCAATCTAAATCGGCGTCTCACTGTGGTCCATGTGACCTCATGGAACAACTTAGCCAATACTCCCAATTTCAAAGCGACTTGAGCCTCTATTAATTTCCTCTCAGCTGTCCCCTAATCATAAGGCCACATCCATCTTCCGTCTTTGGAACACAAGCCTAACACATTCCTTATTCACATCTAAAATTAGCATTAACTTGTGATCTACAGTAGTCTTATTCTTTCCTGTTTGTGGTTTCTAGTTTGAAATCACAGCTGCTGAAGATATTGATATAAAGAACAACAGTTACTTAATCACCATTAGGAAACGAACTATAGCAAATGATCACTATAAATCAAAATCAACATGATACCATGCATCTCCAGACAAAGCAATGGTTGCTAGTGATTCATTTATTCTATCGTCTCACAGCAGTGCCTAAATCTGGACATAGTACTCCTGTAAGATGTTTCCTTGTCCCTCGTGCCAGCATTACCAGTGCATTCCACTTTGCTCATAAGGGCACATTACCTGTAATTACTATTTATGAAAATAAAGGTTCTAAACATTCCAAATGTAAACATGTTTCTTTGCCCTCCACCATCCGAGGATGCTGCTGCAATATCATACAGAACCCACTTTGATCTTTGCTCCCGGTTAGCTCTGCCAGACACCATCTTGTCTCTCCCTCCAAGATATTGTTTCCCAAAAATGGTCACCTGCTCACAGCCCATGTGGCCTTTAGCTACCCTCTGGCTAAAAAAAACAACAGCTAAATGGAAGTGCATTTCATGGCCCCTTCCATGCTGCAGCCTGGTTTCCCCTTGCTTTTTTTTTTTTTATGACCCGCTCCACTCATTGAGTCTTCCCCTTCCTTGCCCCCCCACCATTGAAGACCATCACCTGTCCCTGGTGTGGTCGCTGCTCTGCCCATTAGCCTCTCTTATGGCCTTGTCCCCAGTCTGGTCTCCATACTTGATCTTCCATTTCTTCTCTAGGCCCCTTGTTTTTTGTTTTTTTAAACACCCATGGCCTGCTTAACTTGTGCCCTGTAGCAAAGAAAAAGCCCACCTATTCACTGCAGCCAGGAACCCTCCTTCTCATTTTCTGCCCATAAATTGAAATGCATTTCTTTCTTTATATACATATATATATATATATCTACATCTATATCTATATCTATATATACATATATATATATATATATATATATATATGTAAGTATTTTTTTTTTTTAAACAAACCCCAGACCAGTACTCCCTGGCTCTCAAGTCCGCTCCAGCATTCCTGCTGGTCCAAGCTCTCGCCACTGCCCCACAATGAAATCTCCCTCCCTTTCTGCCCCGGCCACATCACACTTAAAAACTTCCAAATGCTGCATCGACATACAGTATCTTTTTCCTCACTCTGTGCTAACCAGGTGCCAATTTCTCCCATCACCTACCCATATCTCTTTGCTATGTGTTCTTCACTGAATCTGTGTGCAAACCACTGTATCTTTGGTCAATTAATGTGTTGGCATCTAAGGATCAGTGTAATCCTTAAAAAATCTCATCAAAAGAAGGATCTCTCCTTCCCTGTGTCCTCCTATATACCCTTCCTAACCCCTCCTCTTTTCCTGCAGAGTATCCAGTCTCCTGCCTTGCCCCCCCTCACCCATACTCCTCTCTGCCTCCCACAGCCCCTCCCCCTTACTCCTCTCTGCCTCCCCAGCCCCTTCCCCTTGCTCTGTTCCTCTGTTTGCCCCTAGTCTTGCTCCCCCTTCCCCCGCTCCCCTTGGCCTTCTCACAGGAAAACCAATGAAAAATCTGTTTACCTCTTAAAGAGGCAACCCCTTTCAGCATTTTTACTTACCAAATCGAGGATAAGTTGCTTATCATAACAGATAATGTTTTCCTCTTCACCTTACTGTAACTAAAGTGAAATGCCAATTTGCTGTTTCAGTTATTCTTAAAGAAAACCTTTTAAACTGATGCTGTATTCATGTGACAGATTTGTTTTGTGCTCGTTTTACTTTCCATTTGAAAATTATTTGTTTCATTCTTTAATTACACTGGGTATCATTATTGTGATCAGTTGTATCCAGCAAGTTAAAGGTGCATTTTAGTATATAAATTAAGTTGCATTCTGGGATTGAAACATGTTTTCTTGTTTTATGTATCATTTTTTTCTTTAATTTTAAGTATCCTTTTTATTGTTTTAAGATGTTAGCAATTAGAATATCTTAATATTGGGTATTAAAATGCAATACTGGGAATACGTTGATGGTAAAACACATGTTTTATACCTACTGGAAATTATAAGAATAAATAAAAATATTGCATTCTTCATTATTGTCTTTGCTTGTCTGTGATATACAATGGAGCCATCTTCATTATCAGAACATAGACATAGAGTATGTGAACCAATCTGTTTCTTCACCCAGTTTTATATTAGAACTGTAAAGGGGATTTTGAAGTCAGGATAGTGCATACTTTGGGAAATACTATATACAGGCAACAAAGTACAAAAAGTCAGTAATATAATAGTCCATACAATAAAAAAATACATAATCTGTCTGGTGTCAATAAGGCCGCTCTTGCATTATTTTATAAACTTGTTTATTTTTGTAGCAGACTTTACTGTCTCATATGTCTCACTGCTATAACTGTAGTTATATAAAGACCACATGTGACATCAGTTTTTGCATATTATTTTGTATACAGTGCCCACCAGAAGGGCTTTGCCACAACGTCACTACTTTTTAGTAATGCTCCTTACATTATGCACAGTGGTTCTCCACCCAACACCAGACAAATAGATTTATCCCCCAGCAGTAAGCCCACTTATAGCCCCCCTCCATATCTCCATTTTTTTATTATTATCTGATGGTCCAGCTTGGATACAAGACCAGCCAGGTAGTTACAGGAAGGAGCCAGATTTTTTTTATTGCTCAACAGGCCAGGTCGGGCACTGGTCCAGTAAAGTAGTTGAGGGGAGTGCGCCAGATGTTTTTTATTCCTTGATTGACTAGGCTGGGCATTAGACCCATCGGGTACAGTAGTTTGGGGAGGAAGGCAGATTTTTTTTTATTCCTTGACATGTTGAATTAGGCTTGGGATTTGTCAAGTTGTTGCAGGTAAGGGGGCACATATTTTTTTCTATTCCTTGATGGGTCGGGTTGGGCCCTTGACTCATTAGGTACTTGGGGGAAGTAGGAGGAGAAAGTTGTTATGTTTGCTTGCACGCATGTGCAAGAAACATAGTGCCATCATCCGAGTTTTCAGAGGTGTGTCACCGACCTTCCAATTCAGTCAGTGTGTTGACAGGCGCGGCCCCTGTCCGCCAATGCATGCTGGAGCTGTCTATGACAGCTCCAAAATGCAGTGGCATACAGTTGAAAGTGAGCTACGCTTCAGTAAGCAGTGCTAAGATATCGCCTACTCATGTGAAGCTCCCCCTACACACACACACACACACACACACGCGCATACTGCGTGCTCCCCCCTCCCCCACGCACACACTCTATAGCCGACGGGGGTGCCCAATCCCAAGTCAGCTGTGCTGTGCTCCTCCCCAAGCCTTCCAAATGCCATGCTGGGTGCCCACCCCAGTGTGGCAACTCAATGGTATAGCCGAAAGGGGTGCCCAATCCCCCATTGGCTTCACTGTCTTCCCCCCCACGAGTACAGGGTGCCACGCTGGGAGCTCACCCCAGCGTGGCAACAAATGCCATGGCCGACGGGGGTGCCCAATCCCCTGTCAGCTCCATGCCCCCCCAGCCGTCCTTCTGCCACACTGGGAGCCCACTCCAGCATGGCAAACGTCCCCGTCTGTCTTTTTTTTAAATACCTGTAAAGAAAAAACGGTCCCACGTAGTCTTTTCTGCCCTCCCACAACCCGCCTCCCACCCACTGAGCACCCTGCCTCCCCACACCCCCTCACCCCATACTTACCTCCGGAGCTCGGCTAGTCAATCTCGTGGACCGGAACACGCTCTGCACTCTTCAAAGCTGACCACGAACTGAGGAAATGCCGGTAAGCTGTATAATGGGATAGAAAGGGTTTTTTCAACTTTGTTGCATATCTCAGGCATTTTTTGGAATTTTTGCACCAAATTTTCAACATGGGGTTTTTGGGACACCTTCTCATGAGTGCTGTCACTGTCATGGCATTATTCAGGCCTGAAGGGTGATTTCACAGTCACTGTGTGAAATCACCTTTTGGTACCAATTAATGAAATGACACTGCCAGGGTTCATAAGGTGGGCTCTCAAGAAGCCTATTTTGAAAATTTGGTGGAAAAATTCCAAAAAAATGACTGTTTTACGAGCGTGCATTACGCAGTTCCTACGCACGCTCGTAAGTTCGCAAATTTTCAATATTTTTACTCCAGATTTTCAACATTGCCATTTTTCCACACCTTCTTATGAGTAGTACAGCTGTCATTTTTCACATCTCACCCAAAACGTGTTTCTGCCCATGTAGCACACAATGGCGCAGTCGGTGTGCAAAATCAATGTACGGGACAAATTAAGAAAATCGTGGTGACACTGTTCACGAGCAGAGGTCTTAAAATGGCTATGTTGAAAATTTGGTGAAAAAATTCCAAAAAATGACTGTTTTATGAGCGTGCGTTGTACAGTTCCTACGCACGCTCGTAAGTTCACAAATTTTCAATATTTTCACTCCAGATTTTCAACATTGCCATTTTACCACACCTTCTTATGAGCAGTACAGCTGTCATTTTTCACATCTCACCCAAAATGTGTTTCTGCCCATGTAGCGCACAATGGCACTGTTGGTGTGCGAAATCAATGTACAGGACAAATTAAGAAAATCACAGTGACACTGTTCATGAGCAGAGATCTTAAAATGGCTATGTTGAAAATTTGGTGAAAAAATTCCTAAAAGTGAATGTTTTACGAGCGTCTGTTACACAATTCCTATGCACGCTCATAAGTTCGCGAATTTTCAATATTTTCACTCCAGATTTTCAACATTGCCATTTTACCACACCTCCTTATGAGCAGTACAGCTGTCATTTTTCACATCTTGCCCAAAATATGTTTCTGCTCATGTAGCACACAATGGCGCAGTCGATGTGCGAAATCAATGTATGGGACACATTAAGAAAATCACAGTGACACTGTTCATGAGCAGAGGTCTTAAAATGGCTATGTTGAAAATTTGGTGAAAAAATTCCTAAAAATGACTGTTTTACGAGCGTGCATTGCGCAGTTCCTATGCATGCTCATAAGTTTACGAATTTAATATTTTCACTCCAGATTTTCAACATTGCCATTTTATTACACTTCCTTATGAACAGTACAGCTGCCATTTTTCATATGCCACCCAAAATGTGTTTTCGCACATGTAGCGCACAATGGTGCTGTTGGTGTGCGAAAGCAATGTTTGGGACAGATTAAGAAAATCACAGTTACACTGTTCATGAGCAGAGGTCTTAAAATGGCTATGTTGAAAATTTGGTGACAAAAGTCCATAAAATGACTGTGTTACGAGTGAGCATTGCGCAGTTTCCACACACCCTCGTAAGTTCACGACTTTGTAATATTTTAAGTCCAGATTTTCACCAGTGGTATTTTTCCACACTTCCTTATTTACAGTACAGCGTCATTTTCACAACATGGTCAAGTTTGTTTTCACACTTTCAGCGCAGAGATGCGTGGTCGCTGTGGGAAATCATTGTTTGGGACAGATAAAGAAAATCACAGTGACACTGTTCATGATCGGAGGCACCAAAATGCCTGAGTTGACAATCTGTAAAAACCCCAACCTAATTATATTACGGGTGTTGTTGCACAGTTTCTATGTAACGCTCGTGACTTCACCATTTTTTTAAATATTTTTACTGCAGATTTGCAACATTGCCATTTTTTACACCTCCCCATGAACAGTACAGCTGTCATTTTTCACATCCTGTTCGGAATGTTTTTGCACCTGTGGTGCTAAATGCCGTAGTCGCTGTGCATAAACAGCTTTTGGCTAACAAACTGATATTCCCCCTGTTCATGAGGTGGGGTCACAAAAAAACCATGTTGAACATTTGAAGTGATAATACCAACGGATGCCTGAGGTATTAGGGTTTCCAACCATAACGCCCAACCCTGTAGAGAATGACAGGCATCAGGGGTGTGACTTGGGATTCTTGCCTGTAATGCTCATACTATTCCACACTCTGCAGCCAGTGAGAGGCATCGAGGTATGCCTTGGACTCTTCGACCCCAAAGTTCACCCCATTCTCCTATATCGCACCCATCTCACCATATTTCCTAATGGAATGGGGTGCGCATAAGGGCCAAAGACCCCAAGGAACACCGTGACACTTGTCAGTGTCTGCAGGGTGGGGTGTGGTGAAATGGCATGGCCGATATGCCTGATGACCCAAAGGCACACCCGAATGCCTGTCACTCTCTGCAGGGAGGTGGTGGGGTTGGCTTCAGTTCAATACTTCACTGCCATTCCTATTACACAGCTCTGTAACTTCTACACTACCACTGCCAATGCCAGCAAGCAAACATTAGGCATTGACAAATGCTCGTTTTCATTCCCTTATGGGTCAGGTTGTGCACCAGACCCATCAGATGTCTCTTTGTAAGCATGGTGAAAGGATTAAAACTGTTTTATGTTGACTTTGTGTTGGTTTGCAAATGTCCTCTCCCTAACCCATATTGCTCTAGCAACTGATGCTCCCTCTTTGATTTCCATGTTCCTGGCCATGCTACTTGGTTGACTGGAAAATCAGCTGTTTTTCATTATATTAAGAGTCTGGGAGAGAGAAACTTCCTAGCTCCTATGAACAACAAATGGTGCCACAGCTCTGCTATTCTTTGTTCTTTTGCATTGCAATAATTTAGCAGCATGAAATCTCACAGTATTAAAGAGGTGATTTCATTTTTTAAGAACCTATAAAGGTTACTTTCTGCTCACATAGTTGTGCAGACTGAGAATGTACAGTATTAGTGCTTTCTCTCTGAGCTCATTCATTGTCATTTTTATCATCATAGTGAGGGGAAGGATGAGGCTAAACAAGCTGAGGACTTCTTCAGTGTATCACTTAAGTCTGCTGCACATTCAACTTTACATTCCTTTCTTGATTATCGGCCTCTTTGCACTGTTCTTCTTGTATCTAACAGAAAGTTAGCAAAGCATTATAGACGGCTGCAATGAGCAACAGCAAGGCACACCACTCATTCATTGGCAGCTTTACAAAATCATGTCACAGCCCCCAGTGCATTTCAATGGGACAACTGCAAACACTTCTTGACTTTGATCACAATAGGAACTGGTTTGCTATGCAGGCCATCCCAAAAAATGTGGGGGCTGGGATTGCTAATTTTGTAGACAAATTAATAGGGCTAACAATGTAGAAATGGAACCCCATACTAAGTCACAACTTAGTGTAACAAAGTGGTCATAAGGATCACTTTGTAAGGCCATTACTGCATTGCGTCCCTTTGTGGTACACACAAAGGGGTTGAAAGACTTAACCTGTACTAGTGTACAGGTCAGTGTGCCAACACAAGGAATGGAATATGGGCAACAGAGTTAACGATGATGTTGTTATGCACAGAGGTGCCATGCAAGTCATCACAATAGCTCAAAATCATCCTCACCTCTGTTCAGAAGGTGCAGCAATCCTAGGACCCAAACAACTGCTAAAAGCAGTTCTTAAAGTGGTCACTGCCTTGCAAGCAGGATTACCTATTCTGTCCCGGAGAAGGCTTGGGCAACACACAGTTCTACCAAACACTAGACAACATGGGAATAGGGATAAGGAATGGGCATCCACCATTTGGATGCTAAGGACTTTTGCCACCTTCAGATGAGATTGCATGACCACTGGACCACCAGGGAAGACTGTAGAGGTGGACCTTAAAATATAGGGCAAGGAGGGTGGCAGTAATAACATTGTAAGTAGTACTCAGTGCCCAGGGCATGGCCATGGTACGGCACCATTCTCTTGGTAGTATGCACTGGGCCTGTCCCAGTGGCTACCACACTTCTAGCTTGTTGGTGATCACAGAGCCTATTATGTGACCAGAACATTTGCAAGGGCACTTTGCATAATTATATGAAGCCCTGCTATCACAGGAACAGTCTGAAACACTTCTATCACAGGGGAAAATCTGTCACTGGAGACAGTGGCACTTGTTTGTGCATGGTAGTTTTGGTTGATGACATCCAGGGAGCCATGCACACCCTTGAAAATGCCACCCACTGCTACGACTGCGTATAGTGCCCCTGAATATTTTAATGGTGCCACAATTAATTTTGACAGTAACTGTATGTTTCTATGCTTCATGTATATTGTTACTAATCATGTTAAAAGTCTGATCTATGCAACCATTTTATATATTTGGTAAAAACAATCAACTTAATAATTTTAGAAGCAATGATTTACATACTGAGGATTTTTATGTTGAGCACATAACAGATGTATTGTGCTATCAATGATATAGAAAAGAAAAATGTGCATCGCAGCATATAAATATAAATATTGCAAATACTTTTTGTTAATTTTTTTTTTACTTGTTCTTTATTATCTCCTACCCGCAGTGCTCCCTCTCTTCAGGAGACACCTATGGCCTTCTAGTCTCTGCCCTCTTACCTGGAGCCCTGATGCAATCCATCCCCCATGTAGCCATGGCTTTATCCCCCAGGTGGGCATGGGGCCAGGCCACCCACAAAGTCCTTCTTGTTGTCATCGGGATGCTGGTACTGGGTCAGGTAGGGGCACTGGAGATCGGAGCCTGGTGCTCCGTCTACCGGGAGAGCTGCTGGGTATTTTCCCATTTTCTGTGGGTGTGGTGCATGCCCTAACATCAAGGCATCGCCGCCGATGTCACCCACTCCAAATCCCCTCTATACACTCATGCGCTTGCTATGCCTCCGGCTTCCACCAGAGGTCAGACAGGCATCGAGTGTGTGTCCTCCTCCATCCCGGGAAAGGGGAGCTGTCTCTTGGATGCTCAATCCTTTCCCTCCCCTGCCGACCCTGACGGCCCGGACTTGGTCCCGAACCCGGGTCGCCGGCGTGGAGCAAGGTGTGGCATCCAGTGCCTCAACCCTCAGCACCACTGGGCCGGCTCAAATACTGTTTGTTAATTTTTATAGCTAGAAAAAAAATCCTAAGACAAAGGTTTGGGAATAGCACTACTTGGGTTTGAATGTATGCTCAGTTACAAAGCATGGCTTCTTTATGACCATGGAGTAGTGAACTACATGCCTTATCATGGCATACAGTATTTCAGAATATAGAACTTGAATGACCATGGAGTATGTACTGATAGCAGTAAAAGTAAAAGAAAATAATTGCTCATTTTGTAAATCCACAAGCAGAATTGCCAGTCGGTGCTGCCCTCAGCTGCACATCTCTCATGATGCTGTGGACTGGATCATAGAGGTAGGCAGGGGAAGGACGATAATGACAATAACTCAGTTTGTTATATGGTGAATTGTGATGTGTATGATTGGTCACCCTGAACATGAGTAATGGTTAGAGTCAGTTGAAGCAAGAACACCAAAAACAAAAGTCAAAGACTGTTCAAGTTGGAAAACTATAAAAAAAAGATCGGCACTCATCAACAACTTAAATTGCATAGATACAAAATGCTAATGCCAAAAAAGTGGCACGTCATTTGGGTGAATACAAAATAGTGATGGTCATTTAGGTGACGACAGTAATGACGACGGAAAAAATGGTGACTGACCGGGAAAGGTGATTGGAGGATTTAACCCCCTCTCTAAGTTTTGCCCCCCCAGGGTTGAAAATCAATAAAAAAGGGGGCATGGGGGTGAAGTCCTCCACATCAGGGTGTGTGGGAGTGAAGCTCTCCAATAAAGCATAATAAAGTGTTCTCGCTGTTTTTGCCATTGCACTACATTGCCGGTCACCGTTCTTTTTCTCACTGTTGTTGCTTCACCCAAATGACCATTGCCATTTTTTATACTCCCAAATGATATGGAACCCTCAAAAAACTAGAATTTTGGTCTGAAATAGGATGATGACATGAAATTATAAAATTTTAATTAGTTAGACAGAAACCCTTAAAAATACTGTTTCTCTTAACCAGTAAGAAATAATTACTATAGGAAATCTTTGATATTCAAATACCAGATTTTAATTTAGGATAAAGATATTACATCTCATCAAAATACAATTTTTGCTGTGGTAAAATTAAAACAAAATTATGTTGCAATTGCCAAAGAAAAAATTGTTATGGTGAAGTCATCAACAGCTTGCCTTATGACGATGACACAGGTCCACATCTCAAGGAGGTGACCACACAAAGAATGTGACTGTGTGTAAATGTGCATGTGTATGGGGGATGATGACAATAAATAAAGTATATGGTGCATAGAGAGACATAAAGTACATTAGGAGCACCAAAAGTGAGTAATGTTAAGATTCAGATAAAAAAAAGAGAGGGAATGTTACAAGACACTTGGAAAAAGTGAATTAAGCTTTCCACTCATAAAATCCTAAAACTGTTTTTTGAAAAAGAAACTAGCCTCCAAAAATTAATATTTTAGTCTGAAAACAGGATGATGGCAAGATCGATGAAAAAAAGATTTATAACTGTTTAGATAAAAAAATCAATATGAAATATATACCAAAATTCATTTATTTACATAAATATGAGCAACTAAATAAATGCTGAACACAGAGATGTAAAAAACAAGACGTTTAAAATGATGTACAAATACATATAAGATTCTTATCAACTATACAAATGCTTAAGGCTGCCCCCCCTCCAAAAAAAGAGATACACAGCAACAGTAATGAAAAACTGTCCTGTATCAATATTATAAAATCATGACTGTCATTTATGCTTTGATCATATGTCTGCCTTTTACCATGATTATAGTTTGTGCAGATTTCACAAGTGAATATAGTGCGGAAATATTTGTACTGTTAAAATAAATTAGATTTTTGCGTCATTAGGTAAGCACATCACAGTTGTCAGAGGTGGAGCAATCCAATTTTCAAAAAGTTCTTTCAAATTCGAGCATTCAAATAGCAGGTGATTTGTAATGCATATGGCCGTATGACAAGTTTTAACATTATGTGCTCTTATGCATTTCTCTATAAACTGCATAGCTAGTTTTACTATCAAAATTGATATAAAATCTTAATCTTGCAACATACTGCATGGGCAAATGCAGCTCACAACTGGAGAGATACTGTTCCTTCACATGCAGTTTTTTTTTAATTTACAGTTTTTTTCCACCTTGTCTATCCTGTTCACCCCCTTCTGGTCCCTCAGGTACCATCACCTGGCTTCTTTGGGGCTTACTTTCCCGCTTTTGTTCTCTGTCCCAGAACGATGGGGGTGCCCAGTCACCAATATGGGGCCTGAGAGGGACTCAGGCCTTCATCCTGTTTTCCAGAATTTTTTCCACGTTGTTTTTGTCCTGGGCCCATCTCACATGTAGTGGGCATCATTTGTGAACTTAGCCTCAGTGAAGATGCCCCCAGTGCCCTGAATGTCAGGACCCTCCCTCTGTTTGGTCTCACTGCACTGGTAGCCAGACACTTCCAAGTGGCAACAAACAGAGGGACACAATCACCCCCCCTCCCTAAGGGAGGAGAGCTGTCCTAGGGACATTCAGTCTTCTCCCAATTCAGCCCCCAAGTGACCTGCAGCCTTTCCTGAACCTGTGTTACTGGCATGGCAAGAGATGAGATGCCCAGTGCCTCAGCCCTCCATGCCACATTGCTGGCAGTTATGCACTGTTTTCTAACATAGCATACTGAATGTACTAAATGTGTGGATTCTAGCAATCCTGTCTATATCAGCTTGACTGTGAATATCATCAATCCTTTGTATAGCATTTGCTGTGCAATTATCTATTTGAACAGTGTTTATTGAACTGAGAATTGACTGTAGCCCGTATCCTTTTACTTTGCTGTCCAACTTTCTATACCATGTTTGTGAGTGCATACAATTCCCAATATTTTCTTACGCTTCTTCCTAGGTGTCATTTAAAATTGGATTTACAGCATGTTTAACAGTCTTATACCTGCAACCCATTACTCTTTTTTCATGAAGTATCCTTATTGAATCAGTACCGGTTTCTGACTTAAGCAGTCCTCCTTGCACAACCTGTGGCAGACAGTCCAAGAGACAAGCAGAAAAATACAATTTGGATTGGTTCTAGATCACTGACATGCTTAAGTCCCCACACTTCTGCTCCATAAAGCAGATAGGCATTGGTTTTTGCTTACTGAACTCTATACGTACCCTCAAATGAATGATTTACAAAAGCTTTGCTGACTTTATATATAACCCAGAACAGACTGACTTACAGATTGTTTCACTGTTTTATAAGATAACCATCCAACTTTGCTGCTAACTGTAATTCACAGATATTTGTATGATTTTATTTAATCTAAAATACTGTCTGATAACCTTTCATTTAAATGCAATCACAGAGTAGGCTGTGCTTACACTGAACTGCGTGCTTGGTAAAGGAAAGTCAGAATGAAACACAGAGACCGAGGACTCCAGCCATCAACAGTATAAAATATATATTCTTTTATTTTCCAAGAAGTTTTGGTGTTAAAGTGCACTATGCTGTGCTAAACATAGAAACATAGAATTTGATGACAGATAAGCACCGCTTGGCCCACCCAGTCTGCCCATTTCTCTACCTGATGGATAAGCTGCAGATTCTAGTTAATCAACAGCTTACTTCCTCCTGCCCCCCACTAGAATTACCTTATGCCTGTCCAATGCATTCTTGAATTCTCCCACTGTTCCTGACTCCACAGCCTCCTCAGGAAGGCTGTTCCATGCATCCACAACTGTCTCTGTGAAAAAATACTTTCTAACATTACCTCTGAGCCGTTCCACCTCTATCTTCAAATTATGCCCCTTGTTCTTGCACATCTCTTCTTCTGAAAGATACTACCTTGTACCTTGTTAATTCCTTGAGATACTTAAAAGTTTCTATCATGTCCCCCCTCTCCCTCCTTTTCTCAAGGGTATACATATTAAGCTGCTTTAGTCTCTCCTCGTATGTCTTCTGGTGCAGACCTTGCACCATTTTGGTTGCCCTCCTCTGAACAGCCTCCACTGTGTCTATGCCTTTGGGGAGGTGGGGTCTCCAGAATTGCACGCAGTACTCCAGATGGGGTCTCACTAACTGTCTGTAGAGAGGGATAACAACTTCCTGTTTTCTACGTTGATGCCTCTCCCTATGCATCCCAGTATCCCCCCAGCCTTCCTTACTGCCTTCTCACATTGCTTGCCCACCTTTAGGTCATCTGATATAATTACTCCTAGGTCTCTTTCAATTTTTGTTGTTGTTATTAACTCACCCCCCCTATTGTGTACTCTTCCCCTGGGTTTTTGTTTCTCAGATGCATTACCATACACTTATTTGCATTGAATCTGAGCTGCCACGTATTTGACCATTCCTCCAACCTTGCCAAGTCCCTTTTCATTCTTTCCACCACACCTTGTGTATCAACCCTTTTGCAGATCTGTTTGTCATCTGCAAAGAGGCATACCTTTCCTTCCAGGTGCTCTCCAATGTCACTTATAAAGATATTAAAGAGGACCGGTCCCAGTACCGAACCCTGCGGTACCCCACTAGTTACCCTCCTTTCTTCACTGTGGACTCTGTTTACTATTACCTTTTGCGTCATGTTGTCCAGCCAGTTTTTTATCCAGGCCACCACCTTAGACCCACCCAAGGCTGGCTAACTTATATTAATCTTTTGTGTGAGGCTGTGTCGAATGCCTTGCTAAAATCTAGGTAGGCCAAATCCACAGCCCCTCCCTGGTCTAATACTTTGGTCACCCAGTCAAAGAAATCTATTAGGTTCATCTGACATGACCTTTCTGTTGTGAAACCATGCTGCCTTGGGTCCTCTGCCCCACTGGCCTCTAGGTACTCAACAATTATTTCCTTCAGAAATGATTCCATCATTTTGCCTACCACCGAAGTCAAACTAACTGGTCTGTAGTTGTCTGCCTGTGCCCTACTCCCACTTTTGTGAAGTGGAATCACATTCACCCTCCTCCAGTCCTCAGGTACCACTTCATCTTCCCATGATTTGTTAAAGAGAGTGTCAGTGGTGTTACTAGTTCTACCCTTAGTTCTTTTAGTATTCTTGGGTGAATCCCATCAGGTCCCATTGCTTTGTCCACCCTCAGTTTCAAGAGTTCTTTCAAAACCCTTTCTTCTGTGAATGGACTGGTATTGACCCCCCCATTCAGAGTTTCTCCCTTGTTTGGTTTAGGCACCTTCCCCTCCTCATCTGTTGTGAATACTGAGCAGAAATATTAATTAATTATCCCTGCTTTTTCACTGTCACCCTCTGCCCACATTCCCTTCCCTTTATTAAGTCTCTATATCCCTTCCTTGGTCTTTCTTCACTTTCTAATGTACCTATAAAAAGTTTTACCCCCCTTCTTAACAGAGTTGGCTATTTTTTTCTCAGTTTGTGCCTTTGCTATTCTGATTGCCTTCCCTGACTCCTTCTGCTTTAACTGATAAAGTTCTATACAAATACAAATATAGAATAGTGTAATTGATAGAAGAAGCAGAACAGTGCACCTGTTCCTGACTACAACCTTGCTAAACTCAGGGTGGACGAGGCAATAGGACTTGATAGCATACTTCCCAGGGTACTAAAGGAGCTAAGGGTGGAACTAGCAGAGCCATTAGCAGAACTGTTTAATGAGTCTCTGAGAACAGGAGAGGTCCCAGAAGACTGAAGAAAGGTTCATGTGATCCCGCTCCACAAGAGTGGCAGTAGGGAGGAGGCAAGGAACTACAGACCAGTCAGTCTTACCTCCGTAGTGAGCAAGATTATGGAGGCACTCCCTAAAGAAAGGATAGTGCAACACCTGGAATCCATAGGTGCACAGGATCCAAGACAGCATGGGTTTACAGCAGGAATGTCCTGTCAAACTATTCTCATAGATTTCTTTGACTGGGTAACCAGAGTGGTGGATCATGGGGGGCCAGTTGATGTTGCCTACCTTGACTTCAGCAAAGCTTTTGATACTGTTCCACAGAGAAGACTGATTAATAAGCTGGGTAGGCTCGGGGTGGGTCAGAAGTTGGTAAACTGGGTGGCAAACTGGTTGCTGGGTAGAAAACAGAGAGTGGTGGTAAATGGTATACAGTCAGAAGAGATGCAAGTCACAAGTGGGGTACCTCAGGGATCAGTCCTGGGGCCAGTCCTCTTCAATATCTTCATCAGTGACATTGCAAATGGACTGGAGAGAAAGGTTTGCCTGTTTGCTGATGACACCAAGATCTGCAACAGAGTAAATGATCCTGATGGCGTGGGCAGAAAGGGAAGAGATCTAGAAAACTGGCAAAATGGTCTGAAGAGTGGCAACTGGGGTTTAATGCAAAGAAGTGCAAGATCATGTACATAGGGAAGAGAAACCCTGAAGCTACCTATAGGTTGGCAGGGGAGTTGCAGGCAGTCACAAAGGAAGAAAAAGACTTGGGCATCATCATCACAGATGACCAGAAATATCCAAGCAGACCACTAAAGCAGTAGGTAAGGCTAGAGGGATGTTGGTGTGTATTAGTAGGGATATCACAAGTCATAAGAGGGAGGTAATAATACCTCTTTACAAGACACTGGTTAGGCCCCATCTGGAATACTGCATGCAGTACTGGAGGCTGCACCTGCACAAGGACATTAACAAAATGGAGGCAGTCCAGAGAAGGGCAACCAAAATGGTGCAGGGACTGCATCAGAAAACACATGAGGACAGATTAACGGAGCTCAGTATGTATACCCTAGAGCAAAGGAGGGTGAGAGGTGATATGACCAAAACATTCAAACATCTTAAGGGCAAATAAGAACAAGAAGTTGTCTGTGCCGGAAGTTTGCTGTTGGTATTGCTGTTGTACATGCCGCCCATATTTTTCTGTGTAGATTCTTCTGCCTTGCATTTTAAGGCATCACTCTCAACACAAATTTCTTATGTTCTTCCAGAACTGGTTTACTTAATTAGAAAAACAAGCATTTATCAATTCTGAATGTTTGCTTGCTGCTATTGGCATTGGTACTGCAGGAGTTAGAGAGATGCATAACAGGAATGGCGGTGAAGTATTGAAGTAATGCCAACCCCCACCCCACCCTGCAGAGACTGACAGGCATTTGGGGTGTGCCTTTGGGTAGTCGGCCATAACACTCATGCCATTCCACCTCACTCCACCCTGCAGACACCAACTGATGTCGCAGTGTGCCTTGAGGTCTTCAGCCCTTACACTCACCCCATTCCATAAAGAAATAAGCTGAGATTGGTGCAGTATAGGAGAATGGGGGGAACATTAGGGCTGAAGACCCCATCATAAACCTTGATGCCTGTCAGTGGCTGCAGAGTGGGGGTGGGGTGGAATGGGGTGAGCATTTTGGCCAACAACCCCAAGTCACACCCCTAATGCCTGTCAGTCTGTACAGTGTGGGTGTTACAGTTGGAAACCCCAATGCCCCAGGCATTTGTTGGTATGTTTGCTCCAAATTTTCAACATGGGCTTTTTGGGACCCCACCTCATGAACAGTGGCAGTATAATTTTATTACTGAATCCCAAAAGGTGATTTTGCACAGAGAGTGTGCCAGTCGGTGCCACAGGTGCAAAAACACATTTTGGACAGGATGTGAAAAATGACAGCTATACTGTTCATGAGGAGGTGTGAAGAAATGGCAATATTGAAAATCTGCAGTGAAAATATGAAAAAGTGGCGAAGTTACGAGTATGCGTAGAAACTGTGCAATGCATGCTCATAACACAGTCATTTTTTAGAATGTTTTCAACAGATTTTCAACATGGCCTTTTTGGGACCTGCCCTCATGAACAGTGGTACTGGAATTTCATTACTCTGTCCCGAACATTGATTTCGAACAGCGACTGCACCATTCTGCGCCACAGGTACAAAAACACATTTTGGGCAGGATGCAAAAAATGACAGCTGTACTGTTCATTAGAGGGTGTGAAAAAATGGCAATGTTGGAAATTTGCACTGAAAATCTTAAAAATTACTGATGTTATGAGCATGCATAGAAACTGCGCAATGGAAGCTCATAACAATGTCATTTTTTGGAGTTTTTTCACCAGGTTTGCAACAAGGGCTTTTTGGGCCCCCACCTCATCAACAGTGGCACTGTCATTTCATTAATTAGTCCTGAAAGGTGATTTCATGCAACGACTTCGAAATCACCTTTCAGACGGAGAAATGAAATGACAGTAACTGTGTTTATTAGGTTGTGTCCCAAGAACCCCATGTTGAAAATTTGGGACCGAAACTCCAAAAAGTGGCTAAGATGTCAACCTTAGTTGAAACGCCCCATTGACTGACATTATAGGGCTTACTGTGATTTTCTTCAGTTTGCGGTGGGCTTTTGAAGAGTGCAGACATGTTTCCGGTCCACGGAAGGTCATTGCTCCCAACCTCTGGAGGTAAGTATGGGTGAGGGATGGCACAGAGGGAAGGTGCAGGTTGGGGAGGGGGGCTAGTGGGAACGATGAGGGACCTTTTTTTCAGGTTTAAAAAAAAGATGTTGTGGGTCTATTTTCTTTTTTACAGGTAAACTATTCTTGGACTTCGGCACACTGGGGTGGGCTCCCAGCATGCCAGAGTACTGAGGGGGAGAATCAATGCCAACCTGGGGATTGGGCCCCCCTGAGTTCGGCTGAGAATACAGGGTTGTGAGGGGGTGCATCTGACACAGGGAGTGGGCATTCCAGTGTCACAAACACCAGAGGTAGTTAGATTTTGGCACACTGGGGTGGGCTCCCAGTGTGCCACATTAAAGGGAGAGGGGGATACATGCTGACATGGGGATTGAGCATCCCGATGTTGGGGGGGAGACTGCAAGTAGAGTAAAAGTGCCTAAATACTCACAGCCCATATGGAGCTTAGGCTGTGGCTCACTCTGCACAGGTCGGAGAAAATAAGCAAAGACAGCAGGATGTGGAGGAGGCAGGTGAGGAAAGCACCTCTTCCCTCCTTCCAGGAAGGGACCAGTTGGGTGGTGGGGGGATGGAGACATCAGCCAAGTTGATCGTGATGCAAACAGCTGTTTGCTGCATGGTGACCTGCAGATGAAAGGAAAAAGCCGCCACATGATTGGAGAGGCTTTTTCTTTTCAAGTGAAGATCATTTCGGGCAAAACTGCATCAGGACCAGCCTGGTTGATGATTGGTGTGATACTGTTGAGCCCCTTGCAGAGCACTATGCATTGGACAGACAGTGTCACACCCCTCAGAAGTCACTATTCCAAGGAGTTCACAGCGCATGCACAAACTCAGAAATAGCAGGACAAGTGGACACAGCATGATATTAGAGGGAGGCTGATTAAGGGTAGTGTGAGGAAGTTCTTTTTCACAGAAAGGGTGGTGGATGGATGGAGTGGCCTAACTCAGGAAGTGGTGGATATGAATACAGTGCAGGGCTTCAAACAGGCATGGGATAGGCATAAGAGAGCAATACAGATAAGCATGAATAAATAGGCCATTGAAAGAGTAAAGGCCTATGGTACATTCATCAGGTAGAAAAAAATGGGCAGACTGGATGGGCCTTGTGGTCCTTATCTGCTGTCAACTTCTATGTATTCTTCTATGCATTGAGGGTGGGCCCTCTTCTTGGGGGAGGGGGCATGATGACCAAAGCAAGTATTCAGCACAGAAGTGTCATCATGCCACACAGGTGCAGTACTTCCCCCTCGACTGTTACTCTCACCTGATGCATTTCACACAGTGATGCTTTCTTGAAGGCTTGCATGATGGGCATGGATCTTCCCTTATGCACTGACCACTTAAAAGGACAAAACTAACAAAATGCAAACAAAGTGCAAAACCATGAGTGCAGCATTGTAATATATAAACAACAAGTAAAATACACTTAGCACAAAATTCATGATACAAACAAACAACAAGATTAAAAAGAGTTTTCCAAAAACATGCCAAATGCTATATAGGGCACTGTGGCACATCACATACAGGCTAGTACAGTGATTGCCAAGGAGCTAATTCTTGCTAACAGATGCCAGACATTGAGGACCTTCAATAGGCATCTGTGCCAACAGAACAATTCCAAGTTCATCATTCCTGTATTTTATGGCCTGCAATCTAACTATTGCTCTGGGGAAACCAAGCCAGCTACCAGTCAAATCTGTAAAAAAAAAACAGTAAAATGAGAACTCGGGAAAAAAAAAGACATCAAAATACCTGCATATTCAAATATAAAAGACTACAGTCAAAACACAATTGGCAGGAGATCAGGAACTTAGCAATGTTTACATGTGTGGGGGTGGGGGAGATGTTTAACAAATCCATTTATAAATATGGCGCTAGGTAGATTTTCAAAGAGTACAGCTGATATTGGAGGCCATAAAATATGGGCCTGGTGAACTTGGAATTGTTCTGTTAGCAACACATACTGATCGCAGGGCCTGAATGTCTTGCATCTGTTAGCCAGAATTAGCTCCTTGACAATCTCTGTACTAGCCTGTGTGTGATGTGCTACTGTACCTTATGTGCACTATTTTCTGAATATATATCTTATTGTTAGATCTATTTTTGTTTTTTCTTAATTTACTTTGTTCTTTCTTCTCCTCCTTTACCTTATTATCCATAATCTGATCCTCTACTTCTTGACCCGTATCTTCTTTTGAATTCTCTAAGCACAGTCTTCTTTTTTATCAATCTCTATTTTCTGATTTTTTTTTTCTTATTGCATCCCCCCCCTTGGATCTTTCATTCCTCTTTCTGTCCTGAAGTATTCCTCTTCCCACAATTCAGTATTGCCTGCTTTCAATTCCTCTGTTATGCTGTCTGGTTTTTCGTAACCCTCTGGTAGCATAATCAATTCAGACTCCATCTCTGAGTTACTTTCTTCCCCATTAACTGTAAGATCTGACACATCACTAATACTTGTATTTATTTTCTCAGAACATAAACATTTATCACAAACTCCTAATGTCATTCTCAAACTAGTCCTAATACCCTTACTTTGTTCTATTGTTTATTTTTCTAACAACAGTTCATTTTGTTCTAATCTTTCAAAAATGGAATCAATAATTTTTTTTTTCAATACATATTCCTTTAATAAATGATATGTCCTGTTTTGTCAGAACTAGTTGTTCATAAATCATTGCATTGGCTGCTAAAGGATTTTGTAATGCAGTGATACAATCCTTAGTTAATGTCTCCATATCGGGTCTACTTTCTTCCTCTGGGCTCATGCATAATGTTTAATTTTCCATTCTTAGTTGTAGGCTATTGTCCACATTACCTGCTTTGAATTCCTTCTCTCCATCAAAATCAACATTAATCCCTTGAGTGATGTTGATTATACAAGGGTTATATGATCCATCTAAATCTTGCTTCACTCTATTGAAGTCCCTAATTTTCTGCTCGATCCTGCTATTAGTTTTTATTGTTTCCCTTATACTTTCAACTGTTTTATTTACTTCATTATTCACCAGATTGATTGAATCAGGGCTACATGTGGTAGAACTGTTGTTTTCCAATAGTTCTGAAAATAAGATTTTTTTTTGTTCTGCTGGGTAAACTCTAGCGGGTTGTTTTTGTTTCCATATATCCTGAATTAAGGGTTAAAGCTTACTTTTTCCTTTTCCGTTCTCAACATTCTGTTCTTTACTTAATATTAGTGAACAGCTCATGGACAGTCCTGTCCCTTTTGCAGTCTCTCCTATTTTAACGTTGCTTTTCAAACTTTCCTTGTTCTTTTCAGGAACTTTTTTATCTCTTGGTGCCTAGTGGCATTTATTACCCTTATGATCGCTTTTCAAGGATTTTATTTCCTCATACAGAGGCTAACTCAAAATAAATAAATAAAATAATAATATATTAAAGAAGGATTAAAGCCCAAAAACCAAGAAGCAAACTCTAATTTCATATTGGCTCCTTCCAGATATATGACCTGGTGTATATAGTGCGCAGGCTCCAGCATCGTAGTCCATTCATTCACCAGCCTCATGACAAGGAGCAGCAGTTGAACAGAGCGGAAGAAAAGACGTATTTGCGGCTTATAATTTCAATGCATTTTTGCACTGAGTCTAGCATTTAGTACCCAGTATATTGATATGGGAGAGATGTTTTGTCTTCCTTCTGTTAGGATTTTTAACAAAAATGGCCTGAGTTTGTTTTTGCGGTTGTCTATTCCTCATTTTATTTGACTTGATTTAAAGAAATTTGCTGCATCTTCTTGTAACTATACGTTTCAAGTGAATTTTGAAGATTGCTACTGACTCTGATCAGTCTACTGAAACTTGCTGAAGCCTGTTGAAGCTGTTTTCTGGCTTTCATATGCGCCTTTTAACTGTGCTAGCAGTAGGAACAATATTATACAGGAAAAGTAAGTGATTGAAAGTATATATGTATTTATACAATGAGGGTGAGAGCAACATGAATGGGATAACTTCAGTTATTTCCACTGCAGTGAAATAACTTACGATGACATCACCGGAGTTAAAATAATTTACAGATATACCTACTCCACTGATGTCGTCACTGACTCACTCACTCATTTACTCACTCACTCACTCACTCACTGCAGCCTGCATACAAAGTTGAACTTCTCCACAAATCTGTTTCTCACTGCTACTTGCAAGTAACTCAGTTAACACTGCAAAGGACATTCAGCTGTTTCCAATAGTGTGTGTAAAACTCCCAACCCATTACTATGCTACTGTCATTTTCAAGTAAGCTTGCATTCTAAATGACAGTGCCTCACAGTTTCTGTTTATCACTGCTACAGTACTTGCAAGTAATTCAGTTAACATTGCAAAGGGCATTCAGCTCTTTCCCATAGTGTGTGTAAAACTCCCAGCCCATGACTATACTACAGTCATTTTTAAGAAAACCTGTATTCTAAATCATTGTGCCTCATAGTTTGTTTCTCGCTGCTTGCCAACACAAAATCAATTAGCACTGCCAAACTTATTCACCTGATTCTCATAGTGTTTGTAACACTCCCAGACCATTCAGAAACACACACACTAAGAACACACATAAACAGTGCTGTCAATATAGCCTAGAGGTTAGAATAATGAGCTTTGAGCAAGCTTGCTACATTCAGCACACCAAACCTGGGTCTGATTCTCACAACCTCCACTTCCACACTGTGTGACTTAGAACAAGTCACTTAAGTACCTAATTCTTCCAAGTCATCTCTAAAAACTTGTCCAATTACCAAACACTGAAATAAAAAAGAAAGAGTACACAAGAAAAGGATGCAAAAAAAGTAACACTTCTCAAGCTTCTACCCCATCACCAAACTCCAGGAACACCTAGTGCTATCCCAACTCTCTCACTTTCTCTCAGAAACTAACTTCTTCACCCCATTTCAGTCCGGCTTCAGAAAACACCACTCTATCACCTCCACCCTACTAAGACTCACGGACTCCATCCTCTCTGGGATGGACACAGGGCTAATCACTGCCGCTATTTTCATTGACCTAGCAAAAGCCTTCGACACAGTATCCCATTCCCTCCTACAATCCTGCCTTTCAGGGGCTGGGTTAGCAGCATCTGCCACAAACTGGTTCAGTGTCTACCTACTAAATAGAACCCAATCCACTAAAATAGGTGACCACACCTCCCCCCCATCACCACCGGCGTTCCCCAAGGCTCGGCTCTGGGCCCCATGCTCTTCTCCATCCTTCTAAATGATCTGGCTAACTCTTGTTCCACTTCCGCAATCCACATGTATGCAGATGACACTGTCCTCTATACCTCCGGCCAGACCCACAAAGAAGTCTCCTCCAAACTTCAGTCTGATTTCAACAAAATCCAACACTGGTTCAATACCAACCAATTCTCCCTAAATGCCAAGAAAACTGTCTCTGTGTCCTTCAGCACTAGACAGTGTCTGTCCAAACTCACCTCCCTTCTGATCTTCCTTACCCTAAATAACACCATCCTCGACGAAGTGCCCTCCTTCAGGTATCTAGGGGTTTGGCTTGATCGCCACCTCTCCTTTTCCACACACATGGATGCCATCATTTCAAAACTGCTCCCAAAACTCGGTGCCCTCTATAGAAACTGCACTAGTCTCCTGCTACCTGTCAGATGTGAACTAGTCCAGAAAATGATTCTCCCCTCCTTTGACTACTGTGATGTCATTTACAGCTCTGCCTCTAAGACTATCCTAGCCAGACTTGACCCCCTCTTTAATATCTTCTGCCACTTTGCCCTCGATGCCCCCTGCTCACATCACTGGCCCTACCATCCCTGAGTAACTGGCACCTAATACATAGTGTCAAATTCACTTCCAACTTCTGGCTCGGCTCCCTCCCTCCCTACCTCATATCCTCCCTATCTTCCCCACCTACCCCCACCCATGCCCTCAGGTCTACTGATGCTAGGATATCAGCCATCCCTCGCTGAAGGATCACCGCCGGCCAATCGGCCTTCTCTTACCTCTTTCCTAAACTCTGGAGCAGCCTGCCAGCTCAGATCCACCATTCTTCATCCAAACACTCCCTATCCTCTGCCATCACTAACTTCCTTGCACCAAATTGCAACTGCCTCTGACCTCCCCCCCAAAAGCTCTCTTCCCCCATCTCCCCATAGCGCCTAATCAGCGGCTCTGCCATCGCCTAATTGTCTGGCTTATACGCTACCCTACGCACTTACACTCTCACTCTTACTCACTCCTAATATCTCCCTTCCCTTCCCCCTCCTACCCACTAACCTACACTCTTCAGCCTTACTCACAACTACTAACTCCCCTCTCCTTCCCCCCACCTCATCTAAACCACCCCCCACACCTCTAGTGTTTACTAGACACTCATCCTCACCCCCTATCTTTGCTCTCCTACTCCTACTGTTAACTTGGTGTATCTCGCTTCAGCTCATGTTCTGTTACTGGCACTCAAGTTCTGTTACTGGCACTTATGTAACCATGTATTGTCCTTGATGTGTGCCCATGATATGTATACCCTGTCCATGATGACCATGTTCAGTTCTGTTCTCCTTATGTAACAAGTTCAAATGTAATCCCACCCAGCGATGTACATTTCTGTATTGCTTTACTTCTAAATTCAACTATTGTATTTATACCTGCCTCCACTGTAACCCCTCCCAGGTCGCACAGGGAGACGAGCATCTTTTTGTTCAGTGTGCCTTTCCTGGTGAAATATTTTCAATAAATAAATAAACAAATAGCACACATGATGTGCAGATCGTGGAATATGGAAAATATTGTCACTCCTGCAGAGTGAGCTGTGCATTCTCACTCGTGCCTTCGGCATTCATGAGAATACAAAGCTCACTCTACAGGAGTGAGAATATTTTCCATATTCCACTCCTGCCCATCATGTATCCCATATGTGTGTGTGTGTGAATATATATATATATATATATGTGTATATATATATATATATATATATATATATATATATATATATACACACACACACACACACACACACATATATCTATATTTATTTGTGCTGATTTCTTTCCTGGACTAATGTTTGCTCCTTATTTGATGCTTATTTAGGCATACCTAGACTGTGCTGCTATTTACTAAATAGAACAATTGAAATTTTTTAGGATTATACTATTGAATGTTTTAAAAAATCTATAATCGTGATTTCCCCTTGGGTTATAGATTATATACCAAAAGGGTGTGTTTGTGTTTTGGTTTTTGACTTTCAAGCCATTGTGAACAAATCTATTCCCTTTACCCCCTCCATTAACCAGTCTTTTGTGCTTGCTCACCCCTTTTTTTTTCAGTAAAACTCCAAGTTTCTTATTTGGATGTAAAGGAGAAGCAGAAGTGGTTGAAAAACTTAAGAAGAAAGATAAGTGGGAATAGTAAAGGGAAAACTAGCATGCCTGATAAATGGAAAAAACAAGAACAAGAAGGAGAATAAAGAATAAAGGACAAGATTCTCAGTCCAGAAAAAAACTATATTGGTTTGGTGGAGAAATAAGAGGAGAAGTTGCCATCGAAAAGACATGGATAATTAAGGTTGAGAACTGCCAAAACTAGGAAGACACTTTTTGGATTGCTTGCCTTATTCTGCTTTGATCACGGAGCTTGGAACTGAATCTAAATTGGAACTTTTTCTATTTCAGGGGAAGGCCGAGGGTGAGATTGAAAAAGCAGTGAGATATAAACCCTCCACAACGTTTTGTATTCACTTTTCAGTTTAAAATATATGAGCATTCTTACTGTTCAATTGTTTAAATTGTCAATAGATAAATCACTACTTGCTTGCACTCACTTATTCACAATATCAATAAGTTAACAACCAGAGACCGTGAACAAAAGCTAGTCACATTAACAGCAACGGACATATAGACTGATTCCCAACAAGTAAACCAAGAAAGGTCATTTGTATCAGTTAATATACTGTAAAACCTAAAATAGTAATATAAAATATCTATTAACACAGATGTTGCTACTATTAAAATTGTTATTTTGTTCTGGCATAAACAAAAACATGAACCTCCATACAGGGAGTTCCAGACTCACTGAATCACAATCACTACGTTGTTTTCTAAGAAGACACCCACAAGCTAGCTTATACTAATCACTGTGAGTATCTTCTTCAAAACTTCTCCAGTGAGAATTACAATAAAAAATACAAAAATAAAGTCACTGCAGTGGGACAGTAAAAGACAAAGTGAAACAATTTCAGGGAAAACAAGCTTTTGTCAATGACGAATGTTGTCTCTCTGGCATTGGCATTGGTAGTGCAAGAGTTAGAGATGCATAATAGGAATGGCATTGAAGTATTGAACTGATTCCAACCTCACCCCCACCCTGCAAAGACACATTTTCAACATAGGCATTTTGGGACCTCTCCTCAAGAACAGTGGCACTGTGATTTTGTTACTCTGTCCCAAAAGTTGATTTCCTACAGTGACCACGCCATTGTGCGCCACGGGTGCAAAGACACATTTGGGGCAGGATGTGAAAAATGACATCTGCACTGTTCATAAGGAGGTGTGAAAAAATGCCAGTGTTGAAAATCTGGCATGAAAATATTGTAAATTTGCAAAGTTACAAGGATGCGTGGAAACTGCATAAAGCATGCTTGTAACACAGTAATTTTATGGACTTTCATCACCAAATTTTCAACATAGGCATTTTAGGACCTCTGCTTATGAACAGTGTCACTGTCATTTTCTTAATCTGTCCCTAAAACACATTTCCCACAGCGACCGTGCTATTCTGCACTGGAAGTACAAAAACACATTTCGTCCAAGATATGTAAAATGACAGCTGTACTGTTCATAAGGAGGTGTGGAAAAATTGCAGTGATTGAAAATCAAGTGAAAATATTACAAATTCATTAAGTTACAAGCGTGCATGGAAACTGCACAACCCACGCCCCTCAGCACACAGTTCAAATGGGAGGGGGGACATTATGCCGATGGGGAGTGGGCTCCCCCGTCAGCACATGAACTGGGTCAGGGCATACCAAAAGGGGGACTGGGCACCCATGAAGTCAGCATTGTAGCAGGTGGCGGTAGTCACTGCCGCCATGTTTCTTGGAATGCTTCACCAGGAAGGGTACATCAGGAGGCGTGTTCTTGTGCCGCTGCATGGTGAGCTTGCCTCTCATTGCAGAGGCAATTTTCTTAGATGTGGTGGCCACTTTACATATCACCTGCTTGCTGGCTTATTGGGGAATGAGAGATGCACCTACTGATGTGTGCCCTGCATTCGCCCACAGTGACCGCCCTCCAAATCTGATACTACTGAAATATGTTGGCTGGCGTGGAAGCATGAGCCAACATAAAAATGGGGAAGCAGCAGTAACAGGCCCTTAGGCATCCATGGGTTTTACTGGTTCTTTTTTCCAGTGAATTGTGGCTACACCACTGCCCTGGACTTCACAGTTCACCAAGGAAAGATCCAGGGGCCTATACCCCTGCTCCTTGTTATAACACACTATTCTCTAGTTTTTAGAGTTCAGCTCCTTCTCCAGATAGTGGAACCAGAATTGGTCTGGAAAGGTCAGCAAATTCCTTTTTCTCCTTTAATGGCAATGGTGGCATACCTGTTAAAATAAAATATGCATGTTTGCTGACTCGTGCTACAGACATTCCTCCTCAGAGTCTCAGCGTGTCCACGATCTTTATTTAAAAGTGTAATCTTTGTGAGTTTTTCAATTACTTTCAGTTAGCTAGGGTTTTACAGTCATTTGATTTTAAGGAACCAGAGAATATCCTAGCTGGCTACTGTTTTACCTTTTATCTAATTTCCAGCTACTAAACCAACATTTATTTAAGTCTGAAGTGGTTTAGTATTTTCTGACTATACAAATTACAGAAAATGGAGTGCTTTCACTTTCCATTTCTGTATGTGCCTTTTTACCTTAATTTATCATTTTCTGTTACAGGAACCATGATTTGACCGCTGAAAGTTAAAAACAGTGCTACAGGCTGAACCAGTCACTTGTACACTAAAGAATCATGAACACTTTCCTCAGTACAAGAGTAATTTTTTTACTATTGGGCTCCTGTACTGCAGTATTTTTAGGAATCATGTTTATTATTTTAAGGTTTTCTCCTACAGCATGTCAGAGAGTCCTTATTTATGTACCGTCTGAAAATTGTAAACATTTTTCCAGTTAATGGCAAGGGCAGACTGCCACAAGCTTTGTTAATGTGTCTAGGTCCACAACACAATGTTATAAATTGTAAGTTCTGTCATAGTGTTGGCTGTTGCTAGCCTTGCTTGTAGAGCAGAAAGCAGCTAACTAAAAGAAGCTACATTTTCTCATTAATTTAAAACTTATATCTCAGCAGGAGTCAGTGTCAGTTAAGATTAAGTAGACAGATAACTTTATTAGAAGTAGAAGGGGTCTTATTTAGGGTTAAAAAAAGAAAATAAAGAAAGTCAGTGTGTGTTCTGTGCAGGGAAGGGTACTGTATCAGCTGACTTTGTTAAACCAGTAGGAGGAAAGAGAGCTTACCTGGGGGTGTGGTTTAGACACTAGAAAAGCAGGTGAGTCAAATTACAACTTCCTGTTGCTAGCCTTTTTTCTTACTAATTGCCCTCCATTCCACCCCTCCACCCATCTACCTAAAGCCAGTTCTACTTTTATAGCCACTGGATTTGACTGTCAACAGGAATTTCCTGTTTGGCATAAGGAAGGAAAGGATCATAGAGAAACATTGGTTTTGTCAACCCTAAAGTAAAAAAAGTAGCTCACTGTCCCCTCCAGCTGCTGGTGGTCTGATATTGAGCAAGGAAGAAGGAGGCTACTGAAGAAGATAGGAAGTTGCTGTCCCAGAACAGGAAGGGTGAGAGCTGTAAGGAGAGGAGAGGAGAGAATAAGCATCCAGTGAAACAGTAGAGAGGACACAAAATAAGACATGATAGGAGTGGTGCAGTGCAATGGCTGTGGGGTGGCAGTGTTCCAGGAGACATTCTGGAGGCTGCAATGCTGCCCTATTTGCAGTCACCTCTCTGGTCTGAGAGAGGAGGTTGCCCGTCTCCAGACTGACCTGTATAGGATTTGAGAAACCTCCTCCCCCACCCAGGGACCACCAGGGCCAATGCCACTACCTCAGAGGTTGAAAAGAAAGAGGAGAGGCTGGACCAGGATGGGCTCAAGGAGGGAGAGGGTGGTGGAACAGAGTTGCATCTCTACAGCTGTACCTCTCCACAATTCATTTGCTCTTCTGGTGGATAGTAGTTCCACTATGGAGGCACCTGCAGTGGAGACCAAGGAGGATGATGGGAACCTTCACAAAGGAGACCCACTGGAGGGTGGCATGGGACCTCACAGGGGAAGGAAACAACTCCTGGTGGGACTCAATCATTGGGGTAGAAATGGGGGAGGAAGGGAGAGGGAGGTAGGTGCCTTCCTGGCGCCACTGGCTTGAGGGACAGGGTAATCCTCAGGATCATGGGAGGAGCTGCATGAGGGAGGGATCTGATGTCATTGTCCACCTAGGGACAAATGACCTGGCTAGGAATGGGATCAGAGCAGTGCAAGAGGAGTTTATAGAGTTGGGAAGGGGCCTTAGACAAGTAGCGCATATGGTAACCTTCTCTGAGGTGCTGCCTGTCTATGGCAAGGGAGATGATAGGGCACTTCTCACCAGGGAATTCAGTGAGTGGTTGAAAAACTGGTGTGGAGCTCAGGGTTTTGGCTTCAATGGGGACTGGGGAGCCACCTGGAGGATGCAGACCCATACTGGTGCGATGGTCTGCATCTGTCCATGGGGGGAACCAGGATCCTAGGTGAGAGGTTTAAATGCTTCATTGGCAAGCATTTAAACTAGCCAAGGGGGGAGGCACTGAAAAGGAGCAGGGAAATCTGAGCTTCTCCCCACAAAACATGGTGATTAGTGAGGTAAACACCAAGGTACAGAAGTTATTAAGGAGCAGAACAGATTTAAATGTAATAAAAGGCACAGGCAGTAAGGACAGAAATGAGGCTAAAAGCGGTAAGGCTATCAAAAAGTGGAGGGTGATGAGTACCAATGCCCATAGTCTGTGTAACAAGCTCCCTGAACTAGTGGCCTTGATGGAAGAGGGTTGCCTGGATATTGTGGCAGTCACAGAAACATGGTACACAGAGAACCATGACTGGGATGTCAACATACCAGGATATACAATCTACAGGAGGGACAGGGAGGGTAAAAGAAGAGGAGGAGTAGCTCTCTATGTCAAGGAAGGGATCAAAGCAACAGAACTAAAGAGTAAACAGGGAGCAGATGAGGCACTTTGGGTCACCCTGGAGACAGGAAATGGCACCACAATCTGCATGGGGGTTGTATACAGACCCCCATCTCAGGGGTAGGGAATGGACAAGAAAATGATAGAAGGCTTTCTTAGAATGGCAGAAAAAGGGGAGATATTGTAGATGGGGGACCTGAACATACCAGATGTTAACTAGAGCACCTTTGCTGCAGGCACATCCAAGAGCAGGGTCATTCTTGATGCCCTACAGGGGGCATGCCTCAGACAGCTAGTATTGGAACCCACTCAGGAGGAAGCAATCTTAGACCTGGTACTCTCAAATGGGGATGGAGAAAGAATCTCAGATTTAGAAGTGGGTAGCCATCTGGGAACAAGCGACCACCAAACAGTGTGGTTCACAATAAACACAACCATACAATCAAGCCATACAAAAGCAAGAGTACTGGTCTTTAGGAGGGCTGACTTTGGGAAAATGATAGAGTGCCTCAGAAAAGCACTAGCAAACAGACAAGAAGGAGGGGTGGAGGAACAATGGGGAGTGATCAAAACAGCCATCACAGAGGCAACAAGCCTTTGTGAAAAGCAAATCAATAAAACACAATGAAGGAAAAAAATGCTGTGGTTCTCAAAAGAGGTGGCGGGGAAGGTTAAGGAGAAAAGGACAGCATTCAGGAAATATAAGGAAACACAGAAGGAGCAGGACAGAGAACTTTATCAGTTAAAGCAGAAAGAGGCTGGGAAGGCAGTCAGAATAGCAAAGGCCCAAACCAAGGAAAGGATAGCCAATTCTGTTAAGAATGGGGATAAGACCTTTTATAGGTACATTAGGGAGCAAAGAAAGGCCAAAGGAGGGATACTGAAGCTTAATAAAGGGAGGGAATGTGGGTAGAGGGTGACAGCAAAAAGCAGGGATACTGAATGAATATTTCTGCTCAGTATTCACAAAGGAAGAGGAGGAGGAGTTCCCAAACCAAACAAGAGAAACACTCTGAAGAAGGGGGTCGATACCAGTCCATTTACAGAAGAAAGGGTTCTGAAAGAACTAATAAAATTGAAGGTGGACAAAGCAATGGGGCCTGATGGGATTCACCCAAGAATTCTAAAAGAACTAAGGGTAGAACTAGTGACACCGCTGACTACTCTCTTTAATAAATCATGGGAGGATGGGATGGTACCTGAGGACTGGAGGAGGGCAGATGTGATTCCTCTTCACAAAAGTGGGAGCAGGACAGAGGCAGAAAACTACAGACTAGTTAGTTTGACCTCAGTGGTAGGCAAAATGATGGAATCACTTCTGAAGGAAAGAATTGTTGAGTACCTAGAGGCCAGTGGGGCACAGGACCCAAGGCAGTATGGATTCACGATGGGAAGGTCGTGTCAGATGAATCTAATAGATTTCTTTGACTGGGTGACCAAAGTAGTAGACCAGGGAGGGCTGTGGACATGGCCTACCTAGATTTTAGCAAGGCATTTGATACAGTCCCACACAAAAGATTAATTCACAAGATAGCCAGCCTTGGAGTGGGTCCCAAGGTGGTAGCCTGGATAAAAAATTGGCTAGACAACAGGACACAAAGGGTAGTAGTAAATGGAATACACAGTGAAGAAAGGAGGGTTACTAGTGGGGTACCGAGGGTTCAGTACTGGGACTGGTCCTTTTTAATGTCTTTATAAGTGACATTGCAGAGGAACTGGAAGGAAAAGTATGTCTCTTTGCAGATGACACAAAGATCTGCAACAGGGTTGATACACAAGATGGATTGGAAAGGATAAGAAGGGACTTGGCAAGGTTGGAGGAATGGTCAAATGTATGGCAGCTCAGATTCAATGCAAAGAAGTGCAAGGTAATGCACATGGGAAACAAAAACCCAGGGGAAGTGTACACAGTGGGGGGTGAGATACTGACAACAGTAAAAATAGAAAACGACCTGGGGGTAATTATATCAGATGACCTAAAGGTGGGCAAGCAATGTGAGAAGGCAGTTAGGAAGGCTGGGGGGATATTGGGATGCATAGGAAGAGGCATCAATAGCAGAAAACAGGAAGTTGTTATCCCTCTGTACAGACATTTGGTGAGACCCCATCTGGAGTACTGTGTGCAGTTCTGGAGACCCCATCTCCGCAAAGACATAGACAGAGTGGAGGCTGTCCAGAGGAGGGCAACCAAAATGGTGCAGGGTCTGCACCAGAAGACATACAAAGAAAGACTAAAGGAGCTTAATATGTATACCCTAGAGGAAAGGAGGGAGAGAGGGGACATGATACAAACTTTCAAGTACCTCAAGGGAATTAACAAAGTCCAAGAGGGTAGCATCTTTCAGAAAAAGAGATGTGCAAGAACAAGGAGGCACAATTTGAAGATAGAGGGGGGATGGCTCAGAGGTAATGTAAGGAAGTATTTTTTCACAGAGAGGGTTGTGGATGCATGGAACAGCCTCCCTGAGGAGGTCGTGGAGTCAGGAACAGTGGAGGACTTCAAGAATGCATGGGACAGGCATAAGGCAGTCCTAGTGGGGGGTAGGAGGAAGTAAGCTGTTGGTTAACTAGGATTTGCAACTTATCTGTTAGGTAGGAAAATGGGCAGACTAGGTGGGCCAAGTGGTCCTTATCTGCCATCAAATTCTATGTTTCTATGTTTCTATAGTGTTTGCCCCAAACCCTCATTAGAAAGGGTAAAACATTTAAGAAGAAGCATGCCTTCACACTCTGCCTCTGTGCCACCTAAAATTATAAAAAAGGCTCTGAGTGAGCTCCCAATGATGGTGGAAAGTATGCATCAGGAGGGTCCAGCTCCTCATGTCATCATCATCAAATCATCATCATCATCATCATCATCAAATCTTTATTTATTCAGGCGAACATCATTGAGCAAGGCTCATTTACAAGATGGACCTGATAAGGTCAAGGTTCAACAGTTGATATGTAACAGATACATCATACACTTATATAAAACAGTTATACATACAGGGGGAAAATGTTTATAAACACAGTGATGTACAATAAATTTCACATGATACAAATGGGTTATAGGAGAGTTAAGCTAATATTTACAGTATATACAGTATATACATATCCCAGTGGAGGGGCCATGGCAAACACACAGTATAATGTAATACTAGGATGGTGAAGGTATTACTGGGTGCCATAAGATGGGGTGTCTGCCTGGGAGGGAGAAATGAAGAACAAAGATTATGCCATATATGGTTAATTTTTGGGAGGGAGATTGTGAGATGACAAGGCTAGCTCTAACGGTAGCAACTGCATTTCTCTGTGAAGAAAACTGTACAACGCTGTTTAAAGGATGCAATTGGAATAATATTGGACAGTTTTAGGGATTTTTGTAGGGTGTTCCATGCTATAGCTAGAGAATAGCTGATTGCTACCCTCCCTATCCGGGTGTTGAATTTGGGCAATTTGAGCAGGATGATGTTGTTGTTTCTTAGGGCATAGGAGCTAGGAATGGTCTGGGTGAAGCAGTCCAGAATATAGTTTGGAAGTTTTTTTGATAACACTCTGTAGATCCATAGGGCTGCATTTCTGTTCCTTCTGAGGTGAAGGGAAACCCATCCAACTGCAGCATAAAGAGAGCAGTGATGGGTATTAGATGGCAGATCTGTAATGAATCTTATTGCTCTATGGTATAAGGTATCCAACTTGTGTAGGTAGGAGATGAGGCAGTGACTATAAAGGAAGTCTGCATAGTCAACGACTGAGAGAAAAATGGTCTGGACTAACCTCACCTTTGAATATCTGTTTAGGAAAGGTTTTAATCTATAGAGAAGGCCAAGCCTTTGGCGAAGCTTTTTTAGCAGTTCTTCTAAATGGTGAGTGAAGTCGAGTCTGTTGTCAATCCACACACCTAGGTATTTGAAATGTTCTACATACTCCAGGTTTTCTCCAAGTATAGTGCATAGCTGGGGGAGAATGATTGAAGAGGAGGTGCTAGTGGAGCTTTGATTTGTGAACATCATTGCTTTAGTTTTCTTTGCATTCAACAGAAGCTTTTTCTCAAGTAGCTGATATTGTAACAAGGAGAATTCTGTTTGTAGGATTTCACGAGCAGCTGCAGATGAAGGGTTGCTGACATACAAAACAGTGTCATCAGCATCAGCATCAGTACAGCATCAGCATGTACATCAGCAAATAATGTGAAAGGTGACAAGGAAAAAGATAAAGCTGCACAGCCATCAGAAAGGCTTGGCAAAGATAGTTCAGGAATCAGTGAGCGCAAAAAGGGGAATCCTGAATCCAGTGATGGGAAAAATAAACATAAAACAGCCTTAGAGCAGACACTGGAAATGGTGTCTGCCAAAAAGAAATTTAAAGAAAAGAATATCACTGCCACTCCTCCTGCATGGAGAAAGGAGCAGGCAGATGGCACAGATACAATGCCCTCATCTGAGGACATATTGAAAATACGGTAGCTTTTCAAGGCAGTACAGATCATGGGAAATTTGAACAAAATACCTGCCACTCCCCCTCCCCAGGCTCAGACTTCAATGTATCTGCCTATGGAGGAGGATGATGATGAGAAATATTATGTGCAATTGAAGGAAGATGACCCCATGAAATTGGAGAGTGCACCTGAACAATATTTCAAACCTCCTCCAAGGCATAATGAGAGCTACTCATATTTATCCTCATCTTTCAGATAAATGGTTGATACTCTTAACATCCCCCCACTAGAAACAGAAGAGGATGAAGAAGATGCTGATTTTTATGGACATTTTGGGAGTAGCTCTACCAAGGGGAATCCTGCTTGCCTTGCCTAAACCATTTAAGAAGGCCATACCAATAGTCATGTCTGCAAACACCTCAGCTGCAGCCATTGATAAGAACATTGACAGAGAATATCAGTGGACAAGCAGGGAGTGGAATGCTTATATGCCCATCCTGGTCATCATGGAGTACAGAGTGGAGTACACAGAGGAGGCAGTATAGTGTAGTGGTTCAGAGCACTGAGCTGCAAACTTGGAGAACTGGGATTGAATCCCAAAGCAATCACTTGTACACTGTGTGGCCATGAGCAAGTCACTTAACCTCCCTGTGCTCCAGGAATGTACCTGGAAACAAACCTCAGCTTAGTGTGTCTTTCCTGGCCCCAATTTATATATACCTTACAGGGATGAATAAAGTACAGAAGGGTAGTATTTTTCTGAAGAAAAGGTGGTCCAGAACAAGGGGACATACTGTGAAGCCAGAGGAGGGTAGATTCGGGAGAGATGTTAGGAAGTACTTCTTCACAGAAAGTGTGATCAGTTCCTGGAATAGTCTTCCAGTGGAGGTGGTGGAGGTGAAGACAGTGTCAGGGTTCAAGAATGCATAGGATTGGCACAAGAGAATCATAGTGGAAAGGAAGGGGGAGGGAGAAAAGGCAGTAGATCAAGAGCATTCTTCAGTAACAGTGCAGGTAGGGAAAAAAGGACAGACCGGATGGGCCAAGTGGTCCTTATCTGCCATCAAATTCAATGTTTCTATGAGTAGTCCAGTCTGCTGCTCGTGGGAGAGCAAAACTCACTCTATCTGCTCAAGGTTCTGAAAAGGACTCTAAAAAATCGGATATTATGACCAAAACCAGTTTATCAATCAATCAATCAATCAAGTCTTCATTTAACCAGGCGGTCATCATTGAGCAAAGCTCATTTGCAAGATGGACCTGGGTGGAGCATAGACAAATGTTAATACAAGACAACACAGATATTTACAATCAGGTAAAAAAGGAAAGAAAAATAGTTACAGATATAAAATAAGATAACACAGTAGTTTGTATAGGCATGGAATAATACAGCTAATGTACAGGGTGCAAAGGCATCTACATACACAGTAGTATCTACAATCAGCTATGGGGCAGGGTTGCATAAAACAGTCGGAAGAATACAAGAGGCAGTAGCATTGTTAGAAGAGGGAGAAGAAAGGCTTGGAGGGTGTAAGGTACAAAACAGAGTACAGGAAAGTAAGAATGTAGGGATAGGGGAAGGGAAAAGAGTGGGGGTACTGAGGATGCTGGATACAAGAGTGAGGGGCAGGGAGGTTGTCTAGACTATAGGGTAATGAGGCTCCTACCTGAAGTAGGGAGACTAGGAATAGGTAGGGATATAGAGTCAATAAGTAAGTGGGAACTGGAAGATAATTCATCCAGGCTTAGGAGGGAGGCAGGCAAGGTGTCCGTGCTTTATGGGTGGATCTGAGTGGAGATGGTTACCAGTGAGGGCACTGGTACTGGACCTGAATGCGGGAAGCAGTTTCACACTTCTTTGATTGTGTGGAAATATAGTGTCTTGAAAGCATTCAGGCAGACAAAAGAGCTTAATTTGAGAGTTTTTTGCAGATCGTTCCATAGGGTAGGCAGCACGAAGCTTATAGCTGCCTGCCAAATCAAGATTTTGCCTTGGGCACTTAAAGTGTTATAAATGAGTAGCTTCTTAGCGCGTATTTCCCAACTACACTTAAGGGTAGGCAGCAGGAGATATAGTGAGGCAGTTTATTAGAGATAGCTCTATAGGTCCAGAGTGCGGCATTTCTGTGATGCCTGAGCTTGAGGGAGATCCACCCCACAGTCGCATATAGGGCACAGTGATGCATGGCAAAGGGAAGTTCCATTATAAATCTCAGGGCTCGATGGTAGAGCGTGTCTAATTTTGCCGTGTATGAGCTGGGGTGCTGGCTGTAAAGGAAATCCATGTAATCAACCAACAATAGAAAAGTTAATTGGACCAACTGCAGCTCGGCATCTCTGGTGAGAAATCGGTTAATTCTAAAGAAAAGACCTAACCTTTGTCGGAGTTGTTTTGGCAAATCCTTGATATGTTCGATGAAAGAGAGTCTGTGGTCTATCAATACTCCCAGATACTTGAATTTTGTAACGAATTCTAATTTTTCTCCTAGAATTGTGGTAATCTGGGAAACTGACTCACTAGACACAGGGTTTACTGTATGGATGAATGGAGAGAAGAGCATTGCTTTTATTTTTTTGGCGTTGAGGAGTAACTTTTTTTGGAGAAGTTGGCTTTGCAAAAGGTTGAATTCAGACTGGAGATTGTTGCAGGCAGCTTCGGATGTTGGGCGACTCACATAGAGGACTTTATCATCTGCAAACAGATGAATGCTAGCATTTTTAATACAGTCTTTGATATTATTAATGTAGATTACAAATAGTAGGGGACCTAATATAGATCCCTGGGGTGCCCCTCTTTGGAGAGGTTTAAGAGAAGACAGACCTCCTTCAGCTTTAACTTGCTGGGTACCCTGTAAGATAGTCTGCGAACCAATGCAGAGAGGAGGGGTCCACACCTATGTTTTGTAGGGAGCAGAAGAGCAGGCTATGGTTGATGGTGCTGAATACCTTGCTTAGATCCAGGAAAACAGCAAACATAAAGCTTCTGCACTCAAGATCACGCTGCCAATCATTGGTTACTTTAGTGAGGGCCGTGATAGTGTTATGTCTAGCTCTGAATCCAGACTGCATAGGATTTACCAGTTTCATTAATTCAAGGTAGGATCTCAGCTGTGCATTTACAATTTTCTCCAGAAGTTTGGACAATACTGGGAGGAGGGAAATTGGCCTATAGGTGTTGGGATCACAGGGGTCACCCAATTTGAACAGAGGGATGACATCCGCTGTCTTCCAGACAGGTGGCAAGATGCCCTGGGACAGATATAAATTAAATAGGTGGGTAATAGGTACTGTTAGGACATGGTAGGCAATCTTTAGGGAGTAAGGGTCTAGAGTGTTGGGCTCTAGAACTTTATCTATTGTCCAGCTGTAGCAAGAGGTCCTCAACCACTTTCAATGAGGCAGGTTGAAGCGTAAATAGCAAGGAAGCTGTCAATGATTCAGGATGGTGGCTGGCAATCTGGGTGGGAAGTTTGTTCACTGGGGAGTTATCAAATGCCAGGCCTGTGGTACCAAAATGGTTATTAAATAAATCTAGTATATCCTTCTTTTCGGTTTATACAATGGCTTCCCTGTTTATCAGGAAGGCAACTTATTCAGCACATATAGGACAGTGCTAAAAGCAGTTTGGAACACAATTCTTGCACTGGCAGAAAGAGCGGATGATGAACTGGCACAGGACCTGATTGCCACAGCAAGATCATCCCTGAATGCCGTAGAATAATGATCCGATCTCTCTCTCTCTCTAATTCTAAAGTACTGAGAAATAAGTATAAATCTGAAATTCAGAAGGCAAAAATTACATTTTGCCTCTTAGAGCAAAGACAATAATTTGGCAATCTGAAAAAAACTTGGTAGACCTTAAACAATTTATTAGGGAGAGGAAAAAAAAGGCTCAACTATTTCATTGCAGGATGGTGACCATTTGATTTGTGATACTGCCCAGGTCTTGAAGGCATTTAATACATTTTTTAGAGGCCTCAATACTGACAGAAAACCACCACACATTACTATTTTTAATTCTGAACAAGTTAATCAAGATGCTCACCCTAAATTTTATTTTAGGCAAGTTACCCCAGATGTTAAGAAATACATACTAAAATATGACCCTAGGCCTCATATAACATGATGGTATTGATTTCCAAATTATTAAGCTAAGGATTAACTTTTTTTTCTTAGCTCTATCAGTCATTTTTTACTTTTCACTATGTCATGGTGTTTTCCTGAGTTATTGGAAATTAGCCACTATCAGACCCATACTAAAAAATAATAATCCATCCATGGTATCGAATTACCATCCCATTTCATTATTAACACGTCTATCAAAGATTCTAGAAAGAATCATATTTGATCAGACTCTTGAACATCTTGAAAAATATCATTTAATTATGGACTGCCAACATGGCTTTAACCGTTGCACAATATAGAGATGGCCTTGGTGGGGTTCACGGGTGGCATACAGAGTGTCCTTGATAATGAGCACTTTGTTGTGACCTTGTTCAAGGACCTCACCAAGGCCTTCACTCTCATTGAACATAGCTTAGCTCACAGTGTTCTCAATGATCTCCATTTTTCTGGTAATGTGATTAAATGGTTCTGTGACTAACTTACTAATAAAACCCACAGAACAGTAATAGGAGGTAGTGTTTCCCACTCGAGACCTATAAAATGTGGAGTGCCCTGTGGGTCAATCCTGGGTCTACTCATCTTTTCATTGTATGGGAATATGGCTCCTAATTCCTGCACTCAAACTGCTACGATTTTATATGCAGATGATGCAGTAATTTATTGTATGGGTCCAAGACCTAATTAAATCTTGGGAAAAGTACAATCTGACTTCCACCTGTTTCAGAACTGGCTATCATTAAACCATATGGTTCTTAATTCTAAAAGAAAAACACAGTGATGCTTTTTTCAAACAAAAAAAAATAAGACTGAGGAACTTCAAACTATTGTAGTTCAGGATGTTAATCATATTCAACTCGTGGAGAACTTTAAATATCTGGGAATAACATTAGACACAAAATTGACCTTTGAAACTCATATTAACAATTTAAGAAACACAATTCATCAAAGGTCGAGGTCATTATATCAGGCAAAACAGTTTTTGACCATTGCATCAAGGAAACTCTTCACACACAGTTTTCTATTGAGCATCCTAGATTACGGTATATCTATATATACAGCAACATCTGGTAAATCTTTAGATGGATTGAGGGTTACCTACATATCTATTCCCTGATTTATGCTGAATGTTCCCACCCAAACTCATCAATGTTTACTGTTAAAATATTCCAGTAGTCTGTCCCTAGAAAACAGGGTTTCCCTTTGAATGGCCACCCTGTTGCTTATGGTGATACATTTCCTTCTCCCACCATCTGTTTCTCTTTTATGTCCTAGATTTTTCTATTCTTGTGGTACTAGACCACAGAATAAGTTCACTTTTAAACTGCTCCTTTTTAAAAAAGCATAAGGACAGAGGTAACTCTTGTACAGAGCACCACTCTTTTCTAATACCCTCCCAACAGAAATCATTGATTGTAAAACAGTATGGACTTTTAAATCAAGATTAAACCTTGGCTAATGGATAAAGATGATTGTATGTGTATACCTTAACAGTTTATGTATTTGTAGCTTTTGTATTTCTAATTTTGCCTGTATTTTAATTGATATATTTGTTCTTTGTTCTCTGTTTTAACTTGTCGCTAGTGAAAAACAGCAGAATTGCTCATCTGGCTTACAAGTATAAACAAAAATGAAAATTAAATGAAATATCACATTTTCTTTTCTCTTTTTCAAATTCTAGCCAGGTACCGCAATTTATTTTTGTTGTCAGCTCAGAGATGTTCTAAGTTATTATCTTAATGGTACTTGTTTAAAGGGAGATTATTACCCTTGCAATATTTCATTCTGAACCTGTAGAATTATTCAAAACAGTAAAATGATTTTTTTTATACAGATTAGTCAATCAATCAATTTATTGGAAAGCAAATTGAAAGTAAACTCTCTTTTACAACTGCAACCAACATATAAGACAAATATCTCCCCATATCTCTACAATTGGTCAAGTCAACTGTGGACTGTGGGCTGCAGTTCTAGGGATCCTTCCTGATGACATGCTGTGGACCAGCTGGTGAAGTGCTGACCGGTGGGACTCTGCTTGTGGCTGGACTCCCTTACCTGACATGCAGAGCTAGCTTGAGCAGACTGTGATTGTACTCACTGGACCATGGATGGGGTAGGGGAATGTGCCAGTGACTATTCATTGTCGGGGTGGTTGTATGGAGGGGTCCTTCCTGGGCCACGGGGGCACTATTGGCCCGGGGGAGTATGTTACTGGTGGTGGATGGCTGATGTTGGGGACACATCTGGTGGCTTCTGTCACTGACAGGGTGGTGGATGGCTTGAATGTGTTCCTGGAGGTGGTGCTGGGGACAGGCACCATACAGGGCTATGTGTGGGCATGGATCAGGCACATAGGACTGGTATCGGGAGGGGTGCGGGAGATAGGATGCCACAGGGTTCTGTGGGTTGATATGTCTGTCCTTCCCATCTGCTGGGCTCCTTCAGTGGTCCTTCTGTGCCTGACGGTCATTTGCTGACTTCTGTTTCTGTGGTTATGTATGTCTGTGTTTCTACCTCTGTTCCACTGTGTATTGCCGTGACTCTGGTTGTCCCCCCGCATCCCCGGTGCCATTGGCCAAGAGGTCACTGGGTGTGTGGGCCTTTTCCCTGTAATGTGCATGGTTCTGTGTGCTTTTGTGGCCAGTGTCTGCCCCTGCACCTTGTGCACCTGTCCGCCTGGACTGCCATCTGCTCATGGGGGTGCACATGCCCACTGTGGGCACAGCTGTGGTGTCCCTTCCCACTTTGGTGGGTGCCCTGTGTGGCACTGTGTGGCCTGTGCCTCACTCGCCCCTGGTCGCCTGCTCTTTGTGTTTGTCTCATCCCTGGCACTGTGCACTCGGTGCCCTGTGGGCCTGCCTTGTGGGTGTCTGTTGCATGTCCCTGCCATTGGAATGGCTGGGGTATGCTGGCCTTTGGATGAGGGTGTGTTCCATGGTTGGTGGGCTAAGGTTGTCTGTGCACCTTTCCCAGGTGCCCTGTGTGCCCTCCAGGTCCATGCATCTGTGTACATGGGTGTGCCCTACTGGAGGGTCCTGTGCCCATTGCCCTATATTTCCTTGGTTATGTGTCCCTGCTGCCTGTGGCTCTTGCCCTGCTAACTGAGTTTGTGCTCAGGTCTGCTCTGTGCATCCATTGTGGTGCCAGCGTATCTCTGGTTGGGCCGCGGTGCATCTTTGCCATATTCAGCCAGCTTGTGCTATAGCATTTCAGGTGATGCATCTTCTGAATATGGCTCTCAGTTTCCCATGGTGCATCTGTCTTGTGCTGCACTGGACTTGCACCGGCCTTTGGTGCATTTCTGAATAGCCAGCCTTATATGTTTAGAACTATTCTGAAAAATAACTTTGTGTGTGAAAATATAAAATCAGTATATCGATATTGAGTAGCTATGGCTAAATCGCAAGTTTGTCTGGTCCTGAACTCTTCTGATTCTTGTTAGCTATGGATCTTTAAACAGTATTGCAATTATAACGAATTAAACTAAAAGGGTGTATAACTGACAAACACAAATTAGATAAAAACAAGGCTAAGATTGTGAAAGAAAATAAAGCAGGTAAAGAGTAAAAGAAATGACTGTCAACCAAAGAAAGTGGCAAACAGCATTAGATAATAAAGTTCTTGGAAGCTGAACATGACCTTAATGGAACAGATGTTTCTAATCATTATACAATGGGATGGAAAAAAGGGCAAATAAAATAAAGACTAGCATTGACTTGGAATCAGATATGGACTACCAGTATGATGAAGATGAATCTTTATAGTACTATGATAAGATTTGTCCACTATAAGCTTTATGCTGCGGTGGCATGGCAATACTTGGTGGCCCTTAGAAAATGGCTAAAAGAACCCTAACTTTCTGATTGGCTAGGACACAGATCTAGCTGGGCGGGTATTTTTCAATGGAGCCCACACAAAAACAAGTTCTCATTTGGGGTTCCCCATTACTTAACAAAGTCTTGGGCACCCAAAATGTTCAACACAAACAGCCGCCATGTTTTTCTCCCTGTAACTGGTGACCAAGCAATGATGCTTCCCCTTCCCTGTGAGACACACACCCACACCACCTATATCTGAACAAGCAGAGACAAAAAATGTATTTATTTTTTTTTACAGAGACTCGACTCTGGCGCAGACACAACTCCCAACCTATGATCCCCCACCCACTCTCACAGGTGCTGATAGCCAGCAGCGCAACTCCCACCCTACAATCCCCTGCCTCCTTTCACACAACTGCAGCAGCCTCTACCCTTAATTCCCACTTCTGCCTTCTGTCGCTGACTTGCTCCCCCAATGCCGTTCGGTACTACCAACTGAGGGGTTACATTTTTAACACAGTTCTCTTTAGTTTTTCACCCTTGAAAAAGAAATCCCCTAAACAGCTTTTTCTACTAGAAAGTAGTAGTGCTAGCATGTTGGGAGCTCAGCGCAGCTCTGACACAGGTTAGCTCACATTCATTGTTCCCCTCACTCATCCAGAAAACTAGAGCCAACATAAACACAATGCTGTTTGTTTTTTAAATACAAAATGTTTTCCTCAGAGTGTAGATTCTGATCGCACTTTGTTTGTCCTGCCAAACGAACTGCCCTCCACATGACAATGTCACAAATCAGCCCCCCCAATTAGTTTAATGACCACCAACCCCACAGTTACAAAACTACTCCTGGATCTTTCTATAATTCAGAGTACCTCTCTTCTTTTGCTCTACGTTGAGGAACAAAATAAAATACATCCAAAATGGATTTTGGAGGTCTTAAAACTGTACTTCATCTGTGCAGCTCATTGTCGGGGGAGTTGATGAGGTTGAGGATCACAGGACAAATAGACACTACAGAGTAAAAACACACACACACATTTACAACAGCAGTGTTTCTACTGGCAAACAGGCAAATAAGCAGTAGAGGGACTCTTACAAAGAGTCCTTTTGTGTGTTCTTTATTTTACTAATCTAAAGTTTTTTTTATTTGGAAAATTTTTCACATGTCAACAAATGACCCATTTCTAGCACAATAATACCCTCCAGGGTGGGCAGTATTGGGAAATACCAGACCTTTCAGGGGCTATAAGGCCCTCCGCCTGTGGCATCAGGCCTCATTATGCCCCTGCGCGGTCCAGTATTTCCCAATACCACCCATCCTGTCAGGTATGATTGCTTACATAGACAATACCACCGGGACATCTATGTACTGTATATAAATTTGCATTACAATCACTTCCTTCATATTTAACAATGTTATTGCAGCTTAAACAGCTGAACAAGTATGCTTTAAGATCCAATAATCTTCTGTAATTTTTTTATGCCTAGGATCAGAACCAAACATGGTAATAACTTATTAGTAGTTTCTATAGCCAGTACTTGGATTGCCATTCAAAAAAAAAAAAAGAACACTAAGGCTGACAGCTTTGATATCAATTTCTCATTTTAAGAATTGTCTAGCCAAAGCTACATCTTATAAGTGCAATTATTTTAACTGAACAATGTTGAATTGTGTGTTTGTATGTATATGTTGTAATTTGTTTAATAAAAGTGGCAGTAGGATGCAGGTTCCACCAGGCAGCATGGCACGGGGTTCGCAGCTGGTGCACCTGACAACACTGTACCCTTGATACGGCCCTCTGTGCAGCATCCACCAATGTGGGAGGCTGGGCAGCGTGACACATCACCCCCAGCAGCCCAGCATCTTGGCCAGGAGGTGCAGGATGCTGAGCGGCTGGCAGAGCACACTCAGTTGCTGCTCACATCTGTACAGAACCAGGCATTGCATGCCACAAAGGTGCATACACTGCATGCGGAGGTGCGCCAGCTGGCCAAGCAGCAGGACTGGGGCAATGCGTGGTTCATGGACAGGCTCTGACAGATGCAGGAAGCCATGACCACGTTGATAGACCACATGACCGGTGACATTGTGGCGTCAATGGACCACATGACTAGTACCATCGTGGCCAGGCTTGCATCGATGGTAGCCACTGGGCTTGGCCATGCACAGAGGTCACCCTGCAGTGCACTTTCCACCCCATGGTCCCAATGTCTGGCCACCCCATCATAGCAGATGCAGGGCTCTGATGTAGGCATCCCAGGCACCCCAGGGGCTGGCCTGTTTGGCTGCCTCCACACCCCTGTAAGGACATGGTCGCAGTCCCTAACATCGACCCCTGGGGGTGTTGGACACCCCCTCATGGCTGATGAACAGCCTGCATCTGCTGATTGGTGTAGTGGCCATGGGATTATGCGGTTGACCTGATGTGTGTGCTGCCCTGCACCGCTGTCCACTGCTGCTTCCCCATGCACACATGGGCGGTGGTGGTGCTGCATGCATATGTTGGCGCGCATGTGTGTTGTGCAGCATGCTCCCCCGTGTATGCTGACTGGGCTGCTGGGCCATGTGGCATGGGTGTGATGATGGCCGCTCTGCTCCATGCCAGTTGTGCCTGTGCACCAGTGTCTTGTCTCTGATCCATGCCATGGTCCACAGCATATATGTGTGTGTGTGTGCGCATGCCTGTGCTGTGTGTGTGTGTGTGTGTGTGTGTGTGTCTGTGTGCCAGTGCCTCCCCATGCCTGCTGTACACCCCATTCCCTGCATGACTCCCGCTGTGAACTTCCAGGGCTGTGTGTGGTGTGCTGCTCCGTGTGACCCTTGCATGTGTGTCAGTGCACTTACCTGCATTCTTCATAATGCTCCTGTGTGATTATATCCCTGTGGCACCTTGCCTGTGTTGCCAGGCGGGGGTCCCGTCTTCCTGGTGGTTGCTGCCCGTCACCCTCCTGCCCATTCTGGCCATTGTCCCTGCTACTGGCACCCTCATCTGCCTAGACAGCTATCCCACAGTCAATGGCGATGTTCTGCAGGATGCAGCAGGCCAGGAATAGGCCACAGGCTTTTGATGGGCTGTATTGTAGGGCACCACCTGACCTGTCTAGACATCGGAAATGCATTTTCATTATGCCAGAGACACACTCAGTGATACTGCACATGCTGGTGTGTGCCTCATTGTATCTCTCCTCTGCAGGGGATGACGGTTGATAGTATGGGGTGAGCAGCCAAGGCCTTAGTGATTATGCACTGTCACCTGTGTGGAAATGGACATGGTTAGCCCTGCACTGTGCTGTGCTGCCACCTTATCCCTGTCACCCACTGCTTACTTCACCGTGCCTGCCCTGTCTGCCTTCCCTCACCCCCTACAGCTGTGCCATGCCAGCCCCCTGGCCCATGCCCTAATCATCCCCAAGGTGGCCCATGGGGATTTCCCCACATTCAAACTTCTAGCACAGTGCAGAGCTGTGCCAGATGAATGCGTCATGTGCACTCCCAGGTTGTGTGGTTCAAACAGTGATGATGCACCCCATGGTATCGCACACCACCTGGCAGTTGACTGATGGGTAGCCTTTGCAATTTATGTAGACTGGGCCCTCAGGGCCAGGTGGTACGTGGATGCCTATGTGGGTGCAGTCAATGGCCCCAATCATGCCTGGCATGCATGCATGCCACCCTGTGGAAGTCCCACATGTTTGCTGTATACTTAGCCTGTGTGCTGGGGAAATGTATGAACTCTGAGAAACTGTGTGAGGAGGCAGGACGTGGCTGACTGTGTGATGCCAATGGTATCCTCTGTTGGTCTTTGGAAAGTGCCCATGGTGAGCAAGCACATCACTGCAGTCACCTTAGTCTCCACTGACATGGCATGACTCCGTCTGGTGGGTGCCTGCATCTTGTCACTGCACAGCTTGCAGAACTGCCTCAGAATTGCCCGGTTGAGGCGGTACCGGCCCACTAGCTCTTTATCACTATAGTTCTTATATGTGATGCGTGCACGGTACCACCTGTGTCGGGCATACCATCACCGGGCCCTTCATTGGCCATGTTGGTGTTCCTCCTGCCTCCTCACACTGCTCATTACTGCCTCCATGAGGAATGATGCACTGTCCATCTCTATCTGTCTGTCTGTCACACTGATTCTCTGACTGTCTCTCTCTCTCTCTTTCTCTGGGCACAGAGTTGTGCCTCTCTGTCTGTGTGTTGGAGCTAGGTTTTTATAGGCTCAAGTCCATGTAGTGCATCTTGGGTTTTGCTCTGGACTTGTGCTACGATTTGTGGTTGAATATACCATTGCACCACTTATTCATGGGAACGCCCCCTGCACTTGCACTGCATACATTACGTTTCTGCCATGGCGCAGCGTGACTTGTGCTGCACAACCATGGTCTTTGAATATTGCTCGGTGGCACATGTCCATAGTTGCACCAGCGCAACTCAGTTGTGCCATGCACAACTGCTCTGGATAAATGGCCCATTATATACTGTAACCATAGGAGAAATGCATTTCCCTGTGTAGCCTTGGGTTAACCCTTGACAAAAATGGTTGGCTGTTTTGTACTAGAGTCCTTTTTTAGTAAGTTACTCTTTCCCTTCTCTTGCTTATCCATAACACTTGATATATTTAAAATGTCCAGTTCCAAATCTGGTGGCTCCTCCTCAACACAATTACTTTTTATCTGCTTCTTTTCTTTTTTTTGTTAGTGAAATTGCTTAGATACTCTTAAACTTGTCTTTAGATTTATTCTTTTGTTTTTGTTTCATAGATCCCTGCTCAGCAATTTATTTGCAACAAGTTATCTTTTCTTTTGGACCACATTATACTGATTATTTCACGTTGTTCCTTTCTGAATATTTCTTTTGTAATATCTGTAATATTTTTTCCCTTTGCTGAGCTTGGTTTATAGTCACAGTGATTCTTCCTTTGCCACATAAAGAAGTCTCTTTTCTTAATGTTGATTTTTGGCTTCAGGTTCCTTGTCTGTTTCCCTTCAACTTGAATATTAGTTTGAAGTCTAATCACTTCTAACATTTTCAGCAAGAAAAAGTTGCTCTGCAAAATGACTGACTTTATCTCCTCCTTTTCCTTACTAGAAATGATGTTAACTTGTGCAATAACGTTTTCTAATAAATTATTTGAACTTATGTCCCACTCCTTTGCCTTTCAGCTGTTTGACTTCTTGTTCTCTGATATTGACCACAGTAATGGTGTGTTTAGTTTAACTAAAGGGGGATTCAGCATGGAGTTTTCAATGTAAGATATTTAAGAAATGTTCAATATACATTAGATATTGAATAATTTTATTTCTCAACTAAGTCTCTTTATTGTAAATGCCTAATTTTTGCCCTTAAATATCAGCAGTAAAATCTATATTATTTGAGGTACATTCCACTGCTTTTCCTGGTAATTATTTATCATTACCTTTTATTAAACCTGATAACTTTCGAGGTAAAGGCCTCTTCTCTTCGTCTGGACGCCTGCAGGGGTAGCATGACGAGCTCGCGCCGCCTGCCCCACCTGCCCCAACCACTTTCTCCCACCCAGGGGCGGCTGTCAATTTAAGGATCCACCCCGTGACATCACATCCGGTGACATCACGTCCTGTTGCCCAGAACCTATCTCCCCACTTTCCCATTTGCAGGTTATACCTGCTGGCCACTAGAGGGACCTATGCTCCCTCGCTACTTCCTACTCCTACCTGTACAGCACTACTTCCCTGGGATCTTGCTCACCACAATGTATTGGCCCTGCCTCATGCTCTGCCTGTGCCTCTCCCCACTAGCAGTGCACTTACCCACTTACCCATCTGCTACTCTGCACTGTGCCCTGGCACCCCTCCCTTCCCTTGCTCCTGAACCTGCTCTCCTGCCCTTGGGACCTCTTGTGTTCTCGGTCCTCCCTGCCCTCCCCTAGCTTTCTCATCACCTCAGGCACATCTGGGTGTCTTCTTATTCTTGCCTTCCCTTCCCTTCCTGTACCACCCTGCCCACCCCTGCCCCCTTAACCTCCCCTCCCCCATGTCAGTCGTAGGAAAACCTCTCACCATCTCCCAGCCAGGTGTTAGTCTGCTACTACTCCTGTCAGGAACATTCATCAAACTCTGGCCCAGTTCCCAGGAGCTCCCAGACTCACACCACAGGCTCATGTCATAGTCTCCATGAATATCTGTAGCCTCCTAAAAAAGTTTGACTCACTACAATGCCTGGTCACATCAATTAACCCTGATGTCATCACTCTGGTTGAAACTTGGCTGTCGAAATCCTCCCCTGACTCCCTAGTCTCCCTTCCTGGTTTCACCCTCTTCCGGTCCGACCGTGTTGGGAGATGAGGCGCGACTGCGCTATTTATGTCAAGGAATCTCTCCCTGTACTAGCCCTGCCTGCTCCCATCCTTGACTCCAGGGCCCAGGCACTTACACTGAAACTAACCCCTGACCCTTTAAAGGGACCCCTTTATCTGACTACTGCATACGTGCCCCCCAGGGACCAAATTCAGGCCATTGCCTCTCTTACAGAATACCTTACCTCACTACCTCCTTCCGCTGATCAAATTCTGGTGGGTGACTTAAATGTCAACTGGCTCAGCCCCTCCTCCTCCTCTACCCGAGACTCCTTTTCTGCAATAGACCTAACGCAACTAGTTACCCACCCTACCAGGACTAACCCCAAGAGAGGCTCCAGTACCCTGCTTGATGTGGTACTCACCAACCGCCTAATCGGATCCCCAATGTACAAGTCCTCCCAGACTCTCTCAGTGATCTCTCCCCATTCTATTCCACTGGTCATCCTCAGTCCCACAACCCATAGCACAGTCCACATGCCAGTGGCGCTGAATACCTGGTGGACTGATAAAACTTAAGGGAACTTCTGTCTCAAATTGACTGGTCTCCTATACAGGCAACTCCTGACATTGACACAGCTCTCTCTTCTTTACCCAAACTTTTAATAATGCTCAGATATCTTTGCCCCAATGTTGACCGCCGTTCTAAAAGGCAGAATACCCCTGGTAACCCCAGCTTTGATCCACCAACTCAAACATAGGGACAACCTATGGCACCATGCCATTGAGACTGGCCAGCCCAATGACAGGTGGTTATATGCTGCCAAAACAAGTGCACTTGGGCCATCAGAAAGACCAAGTCTGAGCACCATCGGTCCTCACTCACTGCCTCATGGGGAACCCCAGAACCTTCTGGGATAACATTAAACAGTTAAATGGGAGTGCACACTCCCCCACCCACCCAGATCAACATTAATAGTGTGATCTCCTCAGACCCAGCCTCATAGCCAACCACCTCAGCACCTCATTCACTGACCTTAGCCCTATCCTCCTACAAATTTTTTGACCCTCCTCCCCAGCACCTGCCGTCAATCTTTCTCACCCTTATTTTCTCCTCCGCCATGTTTCTGCCCAAGAACTTAGGCGCACCTTGTCACTGCCCCCTCAAGAGTAATAGTACAGGCAGTGACACCCTGGATCCGTGTATCCTATGGCTGGTCTTAGACACAGTCCTTACCCCGATCACATGCCTCATCAACCACTCTCTTTGCCTGGGAAAGTTCCAACTGCCTGGAAAGTCCACACTGTCACCCCTATCTTTAAAGGTGGTGATAGGACTGTGGCTGGAAACTATCGACCAATCTCCATTCTCTCTCCTCTCTCAAGGCCTTGGGAAAAGTGGTGGCCTCTCAAATCTCTGACTACCTCTCCACCTACAATGTCCTCATGTCCTGAGCAGCATGGCTTCCGAGCGGGCCACAGTACCAACACAGCCCTCCTAGAGTTCTCCAACTTTCTCCACTCCTCCTTAGACACTGGTTCTCTGGCTGGTGCAGTCTTCATTGACCTCTCTAAAGCGTGTCGACACTGTCTCCCACCCTCCTTCTTGATGCCCTTAGTCTCTCTGGTTTTGCTGTTGGCCTATCTCCTGGTGCACCAGTTATCTGTCTGACCACTCACAGCGTAAAAATAATGGGACCTACTCAGACATCTGTCCCATCTTTTCTGGGGTTCCCCAGGGCTCCATTCTGGGCCCCTTACTATTCTCCTTTATCTTAACACCTTCCACGCTCTTGTTTGGGGAACATTCTATTGTACGCTGATGATGCAGTCATCTTTGCCTCAAGTCAGAACCCTATTGTCCTCCAGACTCACTGCAAGTCCTCCGCTGAAGCCGAGGGCTGGTTCAAGGAACATAGATTGGTGATAAATCTTAAAAAAACCAAAACCATGTTCTTCACTCATCCTCAAAACAAGTCCTGCAACTTCAAATTCCTCATTCACTCTGTGTCCTCTTTCCCACTCAAACAAGTTTGCTCCTATAAATACCTAGGGATCCATTTTGACCCCTCCCTCTCCTTCCATGGACACATCACTGCCCTAGCCACTGCCACTAATATCCGATTGGGCATCTTACATTGGTATAAACACTGCCTCCCCCTGGAGCTCTTCGACTCACAGTCACCTCCTCTATCCTGTCCCTAGTGGACTATGGACTGCCGGTGTCTGGTGCTGCTGATCAGACTGCACTCCATAAAATTTGCACTGCTCTGAATAAGGCCTGCAGGTTAATTACTGGGGCACCTAGGCTGGACACACACCTGTCTACTGTACACTAAAGCGCTGGTACTTGATCTTGACGCGCCTCAAATATCTGACCTGTACCCTTACACAAAAGACCCTCCTTGGGCTATCCCACCAGGATTGACCACCACCATACACGCTCTGTCCCACTAGTGTTCATACTGGACCTCTGGGAAAACTTCTCTTGTTATCCCTAGAGCTAGGGACCTCCTCACGGCCAAAGAGCCTTCAGCTTTAGGGCCCCTCCTGGTTCAACACACTGCCCCTCCAAGCTCCAACTATATCGTGCTTCAAAACTTCCTTACGTAACCACCTTATTAACACCCGATGCTGTAATTGCCATTCGTCAAAGCCATACTCAATACTTATGACAAAGCTTACTACTAAGCTGCTAAGGACAACATAACTCTGGTATTGTTTGCATCAATCCTACCTGTACCAGCTTGTTTGTATCTATGTCTTAATTTACTGTTATACTTAAGTGTTGTACTGCTATACTGTGTATTTTCGTTTGTCTTACTGTGACAGGGTACCTTTGTAAATGAGCCTATGGCTCAAAGGTTTTCCAAACTGCTGTTTAAATAAAATAAAATAAATAAAATAAGTTCCAGAATATATTGTGAGGTTAGAAATGGGGATGATCTATTCAGAAAAAGACCCTTAGATCTAGTACCTTGTGTGCTTTGTGAGTCCAAATGTTTAGTTATCTTCATCAAGTAATTATCATTCTTTATTTGTTTTGCTTATCGAGCTGTGGGTTTTGGTGAGGATGCACAAGGATAATGTCATATTATATCCTCACCCTGTATATTGGAATTTTGATTTGAGTTCACAAATTCTTTTTTTTTTTTTAATTTTTAATGTATTTTTCAGGATGTTTTCATTCCTTATCCTTTCATCTGTTCTTTTCTCCATTCATCTCAATAAAACTAAAAAAAAAGGAAAAATCTTAAAATTTTAAAAAAGAGACACATTTTTCCATATAAGGACAAAACGTGTAAACACTTTGAGAGTATCCTCTTACATAAGATACACAAACAATATTCTACTGATAAAATTAAACATAATTATTTGTAAGTAAGATGATTGTCTTTTAACGTTCATATAAATCTTTTTCATAATGTTTTTAAATATTACAGTCCATTCTTCTGGATAGGTGATATTGGCTCCATTGAGCTGCACCTTTGGAACTGTATGCCATTGGTGTCATTACCAGTCAAACAATTTTGCTAGCTGGGGCTGCTTGCATTGATGTACAGTGCTGGCACCTATAGAATGTAGGCGCCTATAGTATTGCTCCTCAGTTCTTTCTTCCAATATTGACCATTTTGTTGGACCTGCAAAGAAACAATGCGATTGTTTGTTTTCCAAAACACTTGCTAAAAAAGGAATTCATGCTTAAGCAGGGTTAAAAAAGATGCTGCTAAATTTACTACTGAATTAATTCAGACTATTTACATTTCTCCATTACCTTTTCTATTATTTTGTAAAGATATGTGTCTCAGTACTACACTGGTGCTGTTTACTTGCCTGCTTGTTTTTGGTCACACACAACTGGATCACCCATAACATGGTCAATGGATAAAAAATATTAAAACACACAGATAATACTTATTTCCCTTAAGTAAGCTAAAAGAAAACTTTAAAAAAGTGTGTCTTATTTCACCAATATAAAGAAAGACTCTTTCTTTGCTGATGGCATATATCATACAAAGGCACTAGCATTTGACTACAGGATGCTTTCTTGTATAGTGATCTAATACTCCACATAAGAAACAGATGTTTAGATGATGTGAGAAACTAGTCAGATGATTAGAGAAGCCAGAGAATTTTTTAAAAGGTCTTAGTGCCAATAAAAAAAGAACCATATACATGTAGTTTATCAGTGGAAATGTAGTCAATGTCAAACCTTTAAGTATTTCAAATTAGCAGCTTATAATAATAAAAAGTAAAAACACAGCTGCTGTTTCTTACAGATTATTTCAGTGAGATTTATTAAAATGCAAATGTCAAAATGAGTCTAATAAAATAATGATTTATCAAAAATAATCTTTAGATCATCCAAGACAATTAGGCTCTTGAATACCATGGATTTCAGTTTTCCATCAGTCTACAACAATTCTTTTTATACTATCTTTTCCTGCATCTATGTTCCATTACTCCATCTTTACCATACCATTCCATGCCTCTCATACACTCTCCAATAGTGTCCTATGATCTCCTCCTATTCTTGGATCCAGACTCTAAATCCAGACCTCATCTCTGCTTCTCCAACTCCATCACCATATGATTCTCCTCTGGTTTATAAACTTTCTAGACTTCCTGGCCTTCAACTACTCAGCTAGCACTTCAAATTACCTTCCCCAGCTCTGCACTCCTCTATACCGTTCCACAGCTCTCAGTACATTCACCTCTCATTCCTGAAAGGGATGATTCTTCCAAATCAAGGTCAAGTCAAATAATCAGAGTTACCAAATTTGAGAAGCACAGATCTCCAGTGTAGTTAGCCAACAAGTTTATGTATTTATTTATTTGAAAACTGGTGACTTGGAAAGGCACACTGAGCCAAGGCTCATTTCCAGATGTGGCCCAGGGGGAAGAGGACTTGGAGGCAAAGTCCTAGAATGGACACAGTACACTGCTAATGCAGTTACATAGCATTGGCACAGTTCACAGTTATAGTAAAGTGGAACAGAGTTCCTGATTTAAAACAGGAGTAAGTGCAGTGAGAGCAGTAAGCAAAAATCAGGCATTTAAACCATCCCAATACTGCATAGGAGACATATGTAAGGGATAGTCAGGTGGAGTAAAACAGGAGTTGGGGTGAGGGAAAGAGTTTCAGCTGGTACCCGAAGGGAACAGGAGAAGTACTGAAATGGAATGAGGATGGGAGTAGGTTCCAGAGTAAATAGAGATGATAGGAAAAGGCTGATGGCCCTGCAGAGAAACAGGATTGAGGAATGATGAAAGTTCAAGGATCCCTGGAGCACAGTGAGAAGGAGGCAGAGGGGATGGAGAGGAGGACTGAGGAGAGGTAAGGGATCCAAACCAGTATTTGGATATGAATGAGACACAGTAGATCTGGTGACAAGAAGGTAGAGAAAGAATGAATAAGGAGGAGCAGAGTGAGCTATGGTGTGTAAGTGAGGAGGAGTAGGTAGCAAAACAACAGAAGGCACTATAGAAGGTGTAAAGTCTGGCCAGAGAGGTGGAAAGAGTAGTGCAATTGACCATGTCTGCATAATCTAAGATCAGGAGCAACATTTTCATGACAAGCTCAAAGCATACCTGTGAGACAGACAGTCTTTATTGTAGCAGCAGCACAAGTCACCAAGTTTAGGGCAGAGCTTGGAGGGGAAGGTATCAGTGTGAGCAGAGAAATCAAGCTTGCTGACTAGCCACACACCAAGATACTTGAAGGATTGAAACACTTCTAGAGGGAAGCCATCTAAGGTGATGAAGACAGACACAGTAGAGAATCTGGGAACTTTTTAACAGGTGCCAAAGGTCATGGACACAGTTTTCTTTGTGTTGACCTGGAGTTGATTGGACTGTAATGAGTGCAGAACATTGTGGAAATCTTGCTGGAGCATATCTTCCTCAGATGTAGTAAAAGGACTGGAGCTGTAGGTGACTGTGTCATCTGCATACAATTGGATATTTTAATTGACACAGGCAGACAACACACGAGGTATTTGAAGGATTTAAATACTTCTAGAGGAGAGCCATCTAAGGTGAAGAAGACAGGCAGAGTAGGAAGTCTATCCAGTTTCTAGGGGGGTGCCGAAGGTCATGGACACAGTTTTCTTTGTGTTGACCCAGAGGTGGTTGTATTGGAACCAGCACAGGACATTGTGGTAGTCTTGCTGGAGCAGATCTTCCACAGCTGTAGTAGAGGGACTGGAGGTATAGGTATATAATGATTGTGTCATCTGCATACAATTGTATATGCGAGTTGACCCAGGGGAACAGTAAGTCACTGAGAAAAATGAAGACGCGTATGGGACCACAGATGGTGTCATGTGGGACCCCAGCCTGGATGGAAAGTGGGGTGACATGGTGATGCCACTCTGTACCAACTGTTGATAGCCTATTAGGTAAGAGCAGAATCAGTTGACACTACAAGCTGAGAGCCGAGCAGAACTTAGCTTTTCCAGGAGGAGTGAGTGAGTACAAAGCACCAAATTTTGGCAAGATCTTGGCATGGATAGTGCTGATGTGGGCAGAGAAGTCAGGTTTGCTGTCTAGCCACACACTGAGGTATTTGAATTAATGAACCACTTCAGAAGAGGTGCCATCCAAAGTGGAGAGGATAGGCAGAGATGGGAATCTGTCCAATTATTAACTGGTGCAAAAGGTCATGTTTTTGAGGGAGTTGAGGAGAGTTGGACGAAGGCTGGAGAGGTGCTGGCGGAGGTCGGGCTAGGATTGTGACAAACTTAGATTGATGGATCACTGCGTGTCCTATCAATCAGCAATCTCTCGTAAGAAGGCAGAATTCCTGTTCAGAGAGATTGCTGCTGCACAGAATAGACCAGCTCAGCTCTTCAGGACTGTGGACAGATTGTGCAATCCAATCTGTCTGCAGTCCAGAAGAGTGTTTTCTCAAGAACGGTGTGAGGAGTTTGCTCTATTCTTTTCAGATAAGGTTGCCACAATTAGATCAGACATCCATCAAACTCTCTCAATGGGAGTGGTGATGGTCAGCAGGAGATGTCAGACACCCAGTTTGAGTGGTCTGACTTCAGCTCCTACAGTTGAGAAATTGTGATGATCATACAATTGTTGCGTCCGACCAACTGTAGTTTGGATCCAGGCCCCACCGTCTCTTAGTGGGGTGTGTGGATAAATTGGCCCCATCCTAGCTGAGATAGTCTGTAGGTCCTTGGAGATGGGGATTTTCCAAATCCTCTAAAGGAGGCGATGGTTCAGCCTATCCTAAGAAATCCTCCTTGGACCCGGACTGTCTGGCAAACTACAGAGCCTGTCTCTAACTTACCCTTTGTTGGTAAAGTTATTGAGAAGGTGGTTGCTCTGCAGTTGAATGATCATTTGACCAGCCACAATCTCTCGACTCTCTCAGTCCAGTTCGGAAAAGACATAAGTACCGAGACAGTGTTGATTTGGGTGCTAAATGACCTCTAATAGCGAGAGATCGAAGATCACATTCCATTCTGGTCCTTCTTGATCTCTCTGTAGCATTTGATACTGTAGACCATGGTGTGCTACTGGAACGCCTACGGTCTATCTGTGGACTGTCTGGTACAGTCCTCAGTTGGTTCGATCTTACCTCGGGGTAGGGCCAGGAGAGTGGTGTCTGGAATTTTTCCTCAGCTCAGTCTCCCTATCCTGTAAGTACCATGAGAGTTCCATTTTGGCACCCATGTTGTTTGCAGTATATATGTTGCCTTTAGGAGTGATTATTAGGCAGTATGGTCTGAGTTTTCACTGCTATGCAGATGATACTCAGCTGTACATGTCCTTTGCACCCGGTCATGATACTGCCTTGTCGGTTTTTAATAACTGTCTTGCTAAAATCCAGGACTGGATGAATGTGAGTTGGCTGAGGTTGAATCCTGTTAAAACTGAGGTGTTGGTTGTGGGCCAGGATCGCCGGGAGGTGGGTTTATTGGTTGGATCACCCTCGGGTTTATGGCTCGGGGATACTCCGCTAAATACCTCAGACCGGGTGCGGAATCTGGGCGTTGTATTTGACAACGCTTGACATTTAAATTCCAGGTGTCAGCAGTTGTCAAAACCTCTTTTTACCATCTGAGGAACATCGCCCGGGTGAAACACCTGGTTCCCCCCGGCGATCTGCCAACTTTGGTTCATGCTTTTGTTACCTCCCGCCTTGACTATTGCAACTCGCTCTACCTAGGGCTTCCTGGGGTTGAGATTCGCCGTCTGCAGCTAGTGCAGAATGCGGCAGCCAGGCTGTTGACTGGCTCTTCCAGGGCCAGTCATATAACGCCTGTGCTCCGTGGTCTGCACTGGTTGCCAGTTTACTGGCGAATCACCTTTAAGATCGGTTTGCTGACCTATAAGGCCCTACATGATCAGGGACTGGTTTACCTGAAAGATCTCCTTCATCCCTATTGTCCCCCCCCCCGCTCTCTCCGATCCACTGACGAGGGATTGCTAGAGATTCCCAGGGTTCGTTTAAAAACCTCAGGAGCTAGATCTTTTAATTTTATGGCTCCAACCCTGTGGAATTCTCTACCTCGTCAGGTGCAGAAAGCCCTACTGTCCATTGTTTTAAAGAATCTTTGAAGACTCACCTTTTTACGAAAGCATACAATGATTTTTAAATTGGTGTTTGTTGTACTTGTAATTGTTTGTTTAGTATTGTATTTTATTGAAATTGTTTTATCTAGTATTGTACAGGCGCCTTGGTTTTAGAAAGGCGCCTTAAACAAATAAATAAAGATTGAGATTGAGATTGAGATTTTGTGTGTTCATCTGGAGCTGGTTATATTGAAATCAACACAGGACATTGTGGAAGTCTACCTGGAGCAGACTTTCCACAGCCATAGTGGAAAGAATGGAGGTGTAAATGACTGTTATCTGCATATACATGGATATATGAGTTGGCACAAGTTACGGGGAGCTCTTTAAGGAAGATGGAGAACAGGATGGGCCCCAGAATGTAGCCCTCTGGGACCCCAGCCTAGATGGGAAGTGGAGGTGACAGGGCACTACTAACCTGTACTGACTGCAGATGGACAGAAAGGTAAGAATAGAACCAATCTAGAGCAGGAGCTAAGAGCCAAGCAGAACTCAGCTTATCCAGAAGGAGAGGGTGGGACAATGAGTCAAAGACCATGACCAGATCGATGAAAATGGCAACTGTGATGTGCCCCTGATCCGTCTCTGAGAAGACAGAATCAGTTGCACACAGCAGGGAGGAGAAGATGGTGGAGTGATGCTTCCAGAAGCCAGACTGAAACGGGGAGATGAACTCAGTGGAGGATAGGAAATTGGAGATCCTAGGGTAGACAAGCTTCTCTTGCAGTTTAGTAGGATAAGGAAGGAAGGAAGAAGATTGGTCAGAAGTTACCAGGGGAGGAGGAGTCCTTAACCTTTGTGCAGTTGAAGAATTTTGTCCAACTTCCAGGAGTGAGGGACAGCACTAAGGGAGAAGGAGAGGCTGAGTAGCTGAGTCAGTGGATGTGCTATGGCAGGTGCAGAGATTTGGAGTAGTTTAGGATGCAAACCATCAGGAATGGATTTGCACAAGTTGAGAGAGTAGAGGGCAGTAAGGACTTATTGGGTAGTAACAGAGGGGAAAGAGGAAAGTAGTGGAAGGGAGATGAGATGGAATATGAGGAGGAGTGGAGAAGGCTGGAGGGTGAGTAGAAGTGAGAGCACAGGTGTTAATTAATTGAAATGAGCAGCAACAGAGCAAAAGGCTTTGGCCTTCAGTGCTGCCAATCTCAAACCTATGATTGCATAATACACTAAAATATGAAATATGTACAGTGAAATAAGCTTTTTTTCTTGATAAACCAAAACAATACAATTTGCCTTGATATCAGAATATTTTTCTTAATGAAGAAAAATAAAGGAAGAACTCATGGCTAGTTAGTGAAATAAGATGTTTTAGCTTGCCAAGACATTTTTTGCAGTGTAGAAACCCTACCTTACCCCCCCCACAGAATACTCTCCACCCCCTATCATGAACCCTTGGTGTCAACTGGGGAAGTGGAGCAGCAACCACTTTTCTTAGCCCCCTCAGGGCCCTGGCACAGAGAAGGACCATTTCAACCTTCACTGCAGCAAGGTCTGCAGTGAGTCCTGCAAACCTACTGCATGTTAGGTAGCAGCCACACCTCCAGAGCACATCTCAAAAGATGTACAATCCACAGCCATTACAGCATACTAGGCCCCTTCCCTCTATTCAACCTTCCTGCCACCTTGTTGCACTCCTCATCCTCCTCTCCTACTACCCTCAGACTATGGGTGCTCCCAATGCACTTTAGGCAGAGTCCCTACCCAATTATCCTTTTAGCAGTCACCCCCCAGTTCCCTGCTCAGTACTACCTACCTAAAGCTCCCCTCCTGGAACCCCTGTTTTAGGCATTCTAGGGAGGTTTTGCGTAGGAGGCCTAAAATTTAAAGACACAGCTGTAATCTTACAGCACCAAATCTGCCCCATCCTGACACCCACAGCTCAAGCAGCTCCACCATCCTCTACCTACACTCTTTGTTCTGTTGTAACCCTTACCTCAAGCAGAGAGGGCTGACCCCTTCCCCTCTTCCTCTAAATCCCTCTTTGATTAATTGTCTTTGGCACTTAACCTTGTGGCATTTCACAAAGGTCCACTCATCAGTACCCATTACTCAATATGCTTGTAGCTGGCTGCGCTTTCATACTTCCTCTGTGTCACCTGACCTGCCTCTCCCACACTTTCTTCCTCTCCTCTCCTCTTTAGTCTATAAGAGGCATTCTACTCCTATCTCTCTGTATAAATTCCTGCAGGCTAGATCAGGGTGATTATGCATTTCTTACTCTCACTTGGATCCTTAGACCTTTCCTTAAACTAACCAGGTATGCCAGGTGTACTGTCACCAGCATGAGTGACCAGTCCATTAGAATTCCTGTCAAATGCATTTTCTCCCCCCATTTCCTTCTTCTAAAACCTCTTCAAAACAATTTTCTTTTAATTTTTGTCTTCTTTGTACTTTTTTAAGTATTAGTTTGCTTGTACTGTTTATTGAGCCTGATTCTTCTTATATACTACAGCACTTCCAGCATTCAGGCACACAGAGAAAACTCCCTCAGACTAGCTTTCATATTACAGGTAGCACTGAACTGTTGAGCTCACCCGAATTCTTGCTGCAGTGTTAATAGGAAGCCAGAAACCCTGAAGGCATCACAAATGTTACTTACACTTGCTCTGTTACCCAAATCAGCACTTACTCCATAAAACTGTGAAACAAGTGTCACTTCCTCCTCGGGAGGGGTCTTACTTGGACTGCTGCCACTGCCCTCTCAAGGTCTCCACTGGTGCTGTGTTGTGCAGCACAACTCTTGCTCAGCCATGCGCATGGATCTGTGAGAGAGCCATGTTGTCAGGAACTCTTCGGCACATTCTGTGCCATCCTTCTTTGCACTTGTGCTACTCTTCTGATCCCAGTCCCCCAATCCTGTTCAGAGGGGAGCGGAAACTGACAAGAACACCACTCCTTTGATTTCAGTGCCTCCTGCACTACTCCACTGCTGCCAATGGCACAGGAGGTGGAATGTATGTGCAGGGGCTCCTCCTCTGTGCTCCCAGCTCCATGGACCCTGCCAGAACACCCAATGACAGACTCTCCACACCCAACAGACAAGTTGCATAGCAGCTCATGAGGGACTGTAACTATCCTGGGGGACAGCACACTAAAGGGGCAAAGAAACAAATGAAATAAAGTCGGTGGAGCACAAGGCTCCATCCAGAACATGGGAGAAGTCATCTTTGTGACTCTGAACCCTGCAGGTCATCCAATCAGAGGGTTAGGAAGCACAGCAAGAGACTGAAAAGGATTGAGGGAGGATAATGCAATCAGGGACTCTCCCACATGGACTGGTAGAGTATGAAGGCCAATCAGAGGGCAGGACAGGACAGAAGGACTGATGGACAGCACTGCCTATCAAATGGGACCCCTAATTTGAGAAAGAACCTTCCGGGCTCCCAAGGAACTTGTGGCAGTTTCAGAGATGCTTAGGTGTCTAAACCTGTTGTTGGTGAGACCAAGTGAAAGGCCTAGCCAGTTCAACAATCCTGCAAGTGCTCACCAGGACTTATCCTGCATAATCTCTATGAGCCTTATCTTGACCTTATACTTTCCAAAGACTGTGTCAGGGAAAGGCACTTGTTTACAGAAAGCTCTGAAATTGTAGCAGATGAGCACTTTTGAAAGGAAACCACTGAGAGTTTCTGCCTGTGGGGCATAGCTGCAGACCGAAGCTGCTGAGCTGTACCAAGTAGAGACAGAGGCCTGCATCCTACCCAGGTTGTTCTGGAGCAAAGCAAGGGGCCTTCTAGCCCTTATCTAGTGGGGTAGATCAGGGAACAGGAGCCATGGGGTGCATGCGCTAAGTATGTGGGTACTCTTGATCCAGAGGGAAGTTGGACTGTGGGGGTCTCTCCTGGGGTCTGGCCTTCTTGAGAACTGGGAGGTCACTGCCTAGTGCTCCTGTGACTGACAGCTGAGTGAGAAGAACTGTGTCCTGAGAGATGTGAGCCCAAAGGGCTGTGCTGTTACAGTACATCTGAGTGATTCTGAAGTGTTTCATCCTAAGCCCACTGGGCCCTGTTCCTTGCTGCTGTCACCATTTGCAATGTGCTGTCCCCTGCCTCAGCTGAAGTGCTGCATATGTGGGTCACATGAGTGCTGACATTGCTGGCTGCGATCTTTTGTGTCTTTTCAATTTCGGACTGCAATTTCTACATTTGGATTACAAGTTGGTTTTCAAGCATTTCCTTTTGGATTTCAAGGTCTTTGAATTGTGCTAGCACATTATGGCCAGCTGGGGAGTTAAACTGCAACCTTATTAATTTTCTACAAGTGTTCCACCAAAAGAAGCCCTGCAACACAGCTACCAGGCCTGCACTGAGACTCTAGAGTAATTCCTGGTTAACCAGAGTCATTGGTTATTGTGTCATATTTGAAATTGTAGTTTTACTACTGGTACCAGATGAGGAGTTTACTGTACCCTGTGTAGTATAATTCATCTTTTTGTGCCCCTTGTTTGGACAGGTGCTTCATATACTGTGCAGGATCTGATAGGGTGGTAGTGTTCCACAGTACAGTGGCTTCTAGGAAGCATTACTATAGAGTGGATGTGCTGAAGGTGACTTGCAGCTATCTAACCCTCTTGTTTCCTCCAGTTTCCAGGCCTCGGTTCTTAAATAAAAGCACTGTTAATTTGCTGAATTTTACTTCTGTGTGTGCACCCAGTTTGTACAACTTGCTAGAGTATTTATTGGTGAAGGTAACAACTTTTTCATCAGTCCCCAGGGGTTGGTCAAGTCCAGTGTATGGAGGTGGGTAGGTACTGCATCCCAGGGGATGATACTGCGCACAACATCTGACCCACTTATTCTGTCTAGGTGGAGGCTCCACACTATTACTTATTTTTTTCTGAGATGACCCTCCTCCCCAACTGCAGAAGAAATAATGAACCCAATCCCCTCAACCCGATGGATTCTACACAGTAACCATCTAGGAGTGTGAACCCAGACACAGTGACCCAAGAGTCACACAAGTATAATACAGTGCTCCAAACAAACTGAGGATGTAAAACCAGACTCTGTATTTACCAAGTCTTCCCCCCAGGCTCCATAAGCTCCAACTTAACTAGAATAAACTATGGAATGTCATTATGCTGAAACTAACTATGGATTGGCCTCTTGCCTTGATTTTTTGAGGAGGGGATATGAATAAGAAACTCCTCCAGTAGAAGGGTGTTTGGATTCTTACCCAAAAAATACTTCAGCCAAAAGGACTACATTAAGAATTACTGTATAATATACGTTTAGTAAGTTTTTTGGTGATTTCAGAAAGTTGTTCTTAGCATAGAACCATTAAGAACAACATAAAGGATGTAAAACACACAAATGCAGCTGTGAGAGTAGGAGCCATTAATGGGGAGTTAATGAGTGCTTGATTTCTTTATTTTTTTTTAATAAATACAATTAACAAGTTACCTAAACTGCTTCTGGTTTCCTAAATACCTGGAGGCCAGAGATCAAACTGAACTGGATTGGCGATACTCACCCAAGATAGCTGTAAAATAAACATGGGGGAGATACTCAAAACAGTGCTCTGGTTAAGGAGGAGAAAGAAGCAGGCAGCTGAAACTGCTGGCATCTTGTTGGTCAACCTTCTTATCATCAGAGATGGGGGGGGGGGCAGTGAATGCTGCCAAAGCATGGGTTTTGCAGACTCAGACAAGTTAAGTTGAAAAGCATTCAAATCCTGTTAGGGATGGGCAAACCAGCTCTGCCACACTTCTGAACCCTCCCGGACAGGGCCGACTCAGTTCTGATGAGGAAAACCAAGCCTTTCATGACTTAACCTGAGATGTCAAGTTGACACAGTTTAGAAGTGTGATCCAGTTTGGAAATAACACTCTCACCATGAGTACTGCATGCACGCCACTAAACAAGGCAGGGCAGGGTGCAGAAAAAAAAAAGCTTTTTTCCCCCCCAGTCTCTAACAAATACTCCTGAGTCCCTGAACCATCACGTGACCAACAAAAGCAAACACTCATGTTACTGGGGGCACTGAAGGGAGCCAACCAATGATGGTCTCTGTTCTGTGACTCACTCTTGTTTTAGCCAGTCTTGTGTGTCAGTCACAACAGGGCATCCCTGGGAAACAGTGTATTATGCACATTTGGGGCTTTGCATTGAAAGGAGACAATCGTGTGTGTGTGTGTGTGCCAAGAGATCCCCCCCCAAAAAAAACATTGAAAATAAACATTTTTTATTTTCTTCTTTCCTGAGTCAGAAAGAGAGCGAGCAAGAGTAAAGAGACCAACAAATTCAACAGCAGATAACTGTAGAGTGCAGACACTGCAGGCTGCAGCACAGTACGCTATAAATAAAAATGTTCTTAGCGAGAGTAGACATAGACCAACTAATTCAACAGCAGACAACAGCAGAGTGCAGTATAAACACCAGTAGAATGCAGACTTTGCAGACTTCACAGTAACAAAAGAAACACCCAATTTTCATTACTCAGAGAGAAAGAGAGAAAATGAGAGAGAGAGAGAGAGAGAGAGAGAGAGAGAGAGAGTAGAGCGACCAAGACCAACAAATTCAACAGCAGATTGCAGAAATAAAAAATATATATATTAAGGGGAGCAGAGTCAAACAGGACAGGAGGACTCTGTCTGAAGGTCATAGTGCATCAGTAATTTTGAGGGGGGGGGCTTATTATGCCCTTCAGATTTTGAAGGGAGAGTGTTACCTATGTCTCAGACTCTGTGTTGCCCATCACTGTGCTGCTCTGAAATGTCATACTGTCATAGAATCTGTGTTGCCCATCTCTGTGCCTGAACTACTACTAGGTCATACTGCCATAGTGTAGGCTCTGTGTTGTCCATCTCTGTGCCTTAACTACTACTAGTTTAGAGTGCCATACAGATTGTGAAGGGGGTGGTCAAGACTCAGACTCTGTGTTGCTCATTTCTATGACTGAACTACTACTGGGCAATAGTGCCTCATGTATGTTGAGAGGGGGCAGTCATGTCTCAGATTTTGTGCTGCCCATCTCTATGCTGTCGTGAAAGGTCACACTGCCATAGACTCTGTGTTGCTCATCTTTGTGCCTGAACTACTACTAGGTCTTAGTGTCATACAGATTGTGAAGGGGGGTGTGTATCAGGCTCTGTGTTGCCCATCTCTGCTTCCAAACTAATACAGCTAAGTGAGTAATTAAGTTGGACACCTAAAAATGGATTCAGAATCATTCTGTTATGGAAATGGAACATGTAGCCAACACCAGCAGTATAGCTGAAATTGGTACATGTAATGATAAAAATATTTCCCGTAAACAAATTAAAAAAAGGGAAATACACTGCTGAAAGTATTTTAATAAAATTGATGAAAATGAAGCAACACAGCCAGAAGAAGACAAGGTTATTCGTGAATCCCTGATCAAAGTATTGCAGCACCATCAGCATTGCCAGATAAATCAGATAAAAGTAAAACACAAAAACGGGTGGCCAAAACAGTTAGACCTACAAAGTCAGTGATTAAGAGAAAGGCTCCATCTAGTACCACTAGATGTGGAACTCCACGATATACCACTCATGCATATCTGGCTCCTTCATCAGAAAGTAGTGCCTCTGATGAAAAAGAGGTTGTAAAAGTACAAGAACAAGGTCACACTGTATCATAGTTATGCTCTTCCAAAGGTGATGAATCAGAATGTGATACTGATGAGGTAGAAGATGCCACCTGGGTTTCCCCACACAAAAAGAAAAAAAACACATACAGCAAGCACCGCCACTAGCCACAGCCAGTAGTGGAAACACAATCAATAGTAGTGTCAGCTCTTCTGGGGGACAGCGACAGTGTGCATGGATCAGGGTCAGAAACAACTGCCACCAAAACTGCTGCAGTTCCAGGCATGATGACAAAATGATCCACCTCAGCTGTGTGGAGCTGTTTTAAAATAAGCACTAAAATGAATGTTTTGCAGTCTGTACCTTTTGTCATTGGGAAGTTAGCAGTGGGAAACTTAGGGGCCACTTCAGGACAACATCTCTAAAAGGAATTTGCAAAGAGCACATCCAATCATTCGGCTGAGCAGCAGTCCTGAGCATGGAAAAATATCTATGATAAAAATAATCCTATAGACATTAGTGATGGTGAAGAGACTGAGAGACAGGGCAGAAATCAAACATGTTCAACTTCACTGACAAAAGTATCTGGACAAGCTAAGGCTTTGCCACTGCAATCATGTGTTTTTTACCCCCTCCCCGCATGAAGTAAACAGCAGACCATTACTACAATGCTTTAACAAAAAACTGCCTACAGTAGATCACATCAAGTCACATTAAAAGTTAATCAGTTAATAGCTGAATTTATTGTCAAAGACCTGCATCCATTTTCTGGGTGGAAAATGATGGTTTTAGAGCTCTTTTAAAATAGTTTGCTCCATGTTGCAACTTACAGTACCAAGCCATAAATATGTTGCAACTGTGGCTGCTCCCAAAGTATACAAAAGCATGCAAAGTAAAATAAAATTGTCTCTTCGAGACAGCAAATGTGGTTTCGTGCACCAGACCACAGCCATGTGGATGAGTTGTCAAACCACTGATTATACGTGCATCACAGCACATTGGGTTTCACGATCACCTTTAAACACCATCATAAGCAGCAGTGTACAGGAAGGAAGACAAAGAATGATCATTCTTTGCATTGGTATGTTTAGTAAACATCACACAGCTGACAATATTTTGGAAGAGTTGTGTGACAACATTTCTGAGTAGTTTGAACCCCTGAGACTCACTACTGAATTTGTGCATTCAGACAATGGCGCCAATATTGTTAGTGCATTGAAACATGGTGGTTTTACTCACATTCTGTGCTTTGCATGCTCATTAAATCTATTAGTACAAGCTTTCCTTTCCAGTGACAACAGTATAGTAACACTAGTGGTAGTTGCAAAGAAAATCTGCACCAAAAGTCATATGAGGGGAGACTGGAGGATCTCAATATGTATTCCCTGAAGGAAAGGAGAGAAGGAGGGGATATGATAGAGATGTTCAAATACCTCAGTGGTGTAAATAAGGTACAAGAGAGTAACATCATTCAAAAAAAAGATGTTCAAGAACAAGGGGCCATGATATGAAGATAGAGGGGGGTAGACTTAGGCATAACATGAGAAAGTATTTTTTCATGGAAAGGGTGGTGGATCTGTGGAACAGCCTCCTGGCAGAGGTTGTAGTGGCAAAAATGGTAGGGGAATTCAAAAAAGCATGGTACAGACGTAAAGGAACTCTAGTGGTAGGAAAGAGAGGGTAAGCCACACATCATTTAGGATCTGTTGTATATGAAAAAGGTAGGGAAAAATGAGCAGACTATGTGGGCCAAGCAAACCTTATCTGCTGTCAAATTTTATGTTTCTATGTGTCCATTTAAGTCACTCTGTAAAATCACATGGTATCTTGGCTGACCTCCAGAAAAAAAAACAGCTTGCCAATACAGCAACTAAAACAAGATGCTCCGACAAGATGGAACTCAACATTTTACACGTGTGAGAGACTTCTCACACAAAAAAAGGCAGTCCATGAATATATAATAGAGCACAATGCAGCAGATGGTGTTGTGCTGAATTCATTCCAGTGGGGCCTCATGGAGCATCTTACATTGTTCTTGACTCTCTTTGAGGAAGCAACTCGACAGATTAGCAAAGAGAATGCTACTCCAAGTCAGGTTATTCCCATCATAAATTTATTGAACAAGGAACTCAGGAGGCTGGGTAGAGGTTTTGATCAAAAAGGAGACAAGTCTGGTGAATCCCTTACTGATACAGGAATTCAAAAATTGCAGAAGACTTCACAATATTACACCAGACAAAAATATTCTTTTTTCCACTCTTCTTGACCCTAGGTTTAAGTTGCAACAGCTGCCTCCTTCCGATCCCTGTGACTCTTATTATGAATAAAAAACATGCTGATTTCAGGATGGGACTGTATTTGACAATAAAATGTAATCATGTGATGTGGATGTTGCATCTGATGATGCAACATCTATCGGTGGTGACAGAAATAATTTCCACTTAGTGCCACCTTGTACTTCTTCATCAACATTGGGTAGTCCAGCACAAAGTCCTCTTTCCCAGCCCTTGAAAAATACTTGTCATTCTGAAAAGCACACAAGTGACTCACATTTTTGGTCAAAACTCATGGAAACTGATAATTCAGATGTGTCTGTCATGGAGCCACCTTCTCTTTCTCTGATATTGTGGATGCCTATTTATGAGAACCACTCATTAATATTACTGATGACCCTTTTGAGTACTGGCTGGAAAAGAAAAACATCTGGCCAACAATATCTGCCTTTGTTATTAAGCTTCTTAGTTCCCCCCCCACTAGTGTTTACTGTGAGCGTATATTCAGCACAGCTGGAAATGTTGTCACTGCTGGCTGCACAAGACTTACTCCTGAAAATGTACAGTGCCTTACCTTCCTAAAAATTTGTCTCAACAAATTCTCTTACCAATTCTGTGAACAGTACCAAGAACATAAAAGCGATGATGATGAGGTACAGCTGCAACAGGTGTCTCCTAATAAGGGTGTTTCCTAGGTGGTGTTTGAAGACGATGGTAATAATATTATTTAATTTAATGATTTATTTTAATTCAGAGGTCAAAGGTCAGCAACCACAACAGAAACATCAAGTAAAAAAAAATCTTTCTTCTAACATCACTATGTATATGATATCATATATATTGCTGTGTGTGTTTTTCACATTCAATTTGGGAACCCAGATGGAGTGTAATTTGTTTATTCAGCAAGTTAAAACTAAAAACAGGGCACAGGTAATGAATTGCTGGATGTCTGGGGTGGAGTGCATGATCAAGGGGGAAACACAAAGGAAAAATACTTATGTGCATGCATAGCCACCATGAGTGCCAGTCCCCACGATCTTCAGGTCCTGTACCATGCAGATCCCCACCAGCTTGATGATGGGGGGAGTGGCAACGGGGCAGGATACTGGAAGGTAGGTATATGGCAGGAGTAGGTGGTGGTCAAGGCCAAACAGCTCTATAAAGCAAATTGACTACAATTATTGGTTGCAATTATTGGTTGTGGAAGTTTGTAGGATATATCCAAAAACTGCAATACCGGATGTGTGTGTGGTGGGGAGGGGCAAGGTCAACCACATAAGTTACAAAATACAAATTATAAAAAATAATTTGCCAAACAGGCAGGAGTATGTGGAATGGTTTGGGACCCATGATGTTTTCTATAACACCAAGTAGGCAAGCAAAATAATCACAAATGAAAAAATAGCATCTCAAGTTAAAAGGGCAAGAGGGATGGTTGCAGCCTCATTGCATATCCTGCTCATGCAACCTGTCTCCCACTAAAAAGCATGCCAAACTCAGAGAAGGTCTACACTTTGCTTCTTGACATTGTGCTGTTGAATGTGTTGCTCTCTCTCTCTGTCTCTGTCTCTCTCTTTCTTTCTCTGTCTCTCTCTTTCTCTTTCTTTTCTCTTTCTCTTTCTAACATTTGACACACTACCTTGTTTCACTGCAAAGCCCAAAATGACCTGCATACACTGGGCTGGGTTCACAAATTTTCTTGGGACTAACTTGTACACTACAGCTCCAGTTGTGGACTGAAATCTCCACAGCTGTAGAGATTGTTATTGAGATGCACAACAGCTGTGGAAGATGTTATGGCTGGCCCCTCCAGCCATAACATTTTTCTGCAGCTGCGGAGATTTCCACAGCAACACCACCTGCAAGATGTCGTAAATCATGGAGCAGGTCTTAAACTGGGCTTCACTTTTGAGAATACCATAGCTGTAGGAGAAATCATGGTTCCACAAGTGGCAACCCACTCGCATCAAGTTCCTTCTAGAGCGGCGGGATTTTCAAGAGTTTTGTGAATCCAGTCCACCGTTTCCTAAGAATGTCAAGTGGTGGCTGGCACGCAGGATTGGCAAGACTAACAGTCAGTTTATATTATTGCTGTTGGCTACTTGCTGACCTTGAAAAATGACATGAAAATATGGACAATTTATTTTTTTAAAAAGGATAAATGTTATTATTTTTTTTTTAACAGAGGGATATAAAAGAATAATACAGATGCATTTCTCATACTCAAATAGACTAAAATAGCTTTACAATTTATCAGAGTAAATCAGAATCTTTTGGAAAAAAATAAGTCAGAATCAGAACCGGGTCACAGCTGACCTGCCCATTCCTAAATCCTATATTATACAAAATCAAAAAGCACCACACTCTGAATAGCTTTCTGATTTATGCACCTCTTAGGTACCATGACATCACTGGAACAGTTGAGGTTTGCTGTCATATTTTGTGTTGTCAAAGTACGTACTCAGTGTGTGAATCAGCTGGTTCTTCACTGTTTCATGATATTCACTCTCTATTAATTAATTTCTGTAGAGGTATTTTTTTTTTGTTCTCTGGTATGACTCCTCTCTTTATGTATTAACATCCTTTATTTCCTACTATGTTATAGAATGATGTTTCTTTTAGATGCCTCCTTTTTTGTGCTTTGCTATACATAACTCTGTCTGATACTACAAATTCTTTATTCTTTCCTTCAGACTTCTGGGGGGTTATGGGTATCAATCAATTAATCAATTTTTATTTTTAAAAAGTGCCTTTCCAAAAACCAAGGTGCCTGTACAAATAATGAATAAATAAAACACATCAATAAATAAACAATTCAGCAAATAAAACCAATAAATAAAACAGCAGCCATTAAAAATCAGGATATGCTAGGCTAAAAAGGAAGGTTTTAAGAGCAACTTTAAAACTTTGTACAGTCAGGCAATCTCGTGCCTGATGAGGTAGAGAATTCCTTTGGGTCAGGGCCATAAAACTAAATGACCTAGCCCCAGATGTCTTCAAATGGACCCTGGAAATCTCTAGCATTCCCTCATTGGTGGATTGGAGAGGATGGGGGGGATAGTAGGGGCGAAGTAGATCTTGCAGGTAGCTAGGTCCCTGGTTGTGTAGGACCTTATACATCAGCAAACTGACCTTGAAGGTGATCAACCACTGTACTGGCAGCCAGTGCAGTCTGCGGAGCACAGGCATTATATGACTGGTCCTAGAGGTACCAGTCAACAGCCTGGCTGCTGCATTCTGCACTAGCTGCAGGCAGCAGATATCAACTCCCAGTAGCCCTAGGTAAAGGGCATTGCAGTAGTCAAGGCGGGAAGTAATGAAGGCGTGGACCAAAGTTGGAAGATTGTTAGAAGGAACCAGGTGCTTCACCTGGGAAATATTCCTTAGATGGTAAAAAGAGGTTTTGACAACTGCCGACATCTGAGATTTAAGCATCAGGCAGTCATCAAACATAAAGCCCAGGTTCTGTTCCCGGTCTGAGGTAGTTAACTGAACACCCCCAAGCCATAGTCCAGAGGGTGATCCTGCCAACAAACCTGCCTCCCGACAACCCGAGTTTGCAACCAGCACCTCAGTTTTTTCTGGGTTTAATCTCAGCCAGCTCACACCCATCCAATCCTGGATCTCAGCGAGACAGTTGCTAAAGACTGAAACAGCTTCATCCTGACCATGCACAAAGGACATGTACAGCTGAGTATCATCTGCAGAGCAGTGAAAACTCAAGCCGTACTGCCCTAATAATCACTCCTAAAGGCAGCATGTACACCACAGACAATATGGGTGCCAAGATGGAGCCCTGCAGCACCCCACAGGATAGGAGGAGTGGTGCTGAGGAAAAAGTCCCAGACACCACCTTCTGAGTCCTACCCTCGAGGAATGATCAAAACCACCTGAGGACTGTACCAGACAGTCCACAGATGAACCACAGGTGTTCCAACAGCACACCATGGTCTACAGTGTCAAATGCTGCAGAGAGATCTAGAAGGACTAAGATGGAATAGGTCTTTCAATCTCTCGCTATTAGGGAGGTCATTTAGTACCCGGACAAGGGCTGTCTCGGTACTATGTCTCTTCCTAAATCCAGACTATAAAGAATCATAGACATTGTGACTGGTCAGATGATCATCCAGCTGCGATGCTACCACCTTCTCAATAACCTTACCCACAAAGGGAAGGTTAGAGAGAGGCCTATAGTTTGCCAGACAGTCTGGGTCCCAGGAGGGCTTTTTAAGGGGAGGGTGAACCACAGCCTCCTTCAGGGGATCCGGAAAGATCCCCCTCTCCAAAGACATCCAGACTATCTTGGCAAGGACTGGGCTGATTTTTTCATTACAGCCCACTAAGAGGTGCATGGGGCCTGGGTCCAAACTACAGTTGGTTGGTCGCAATGACAGGACGATCATCACAATGTCATTGATCGTGGACTGGTCAAAGTCACACCACACAAACTGGGTGACTGACATCTCCTGCTGACTATCACAGTTCCTATTAGTGAGGGTCAAGCAGATGCCAAACCTGATTGTGGCAACCTTATCTGTGAAGAATCGAGCAAACTCCTCACACTGCTCTTGTGGAAAAGCACTTCCAGGCTGGAGACAGATTGGATTGCACAATCTGTCCATAGTCCGGAAGAGCTGGGCTGGTCGATTCTGCACAGCAGCAATTTCCCTGGACAGGAATTTTGCCTTCTTATGGGTAATTGCAGATAGATATATCCCACAGTGGTCCATCAATCTAAGTCTGTCACACTCCAGGCCCGACTTCCACCAACATCTCTCCAGGCTTGTCCCACTCTCCTCGACTCCCTCAAGGTCTCATCAAACCAAGGACACCTGGGGCAAAGAGTGAGGGGAAAAACATGAACAGGAGCAATGTAATCCAGGGCCACTACCACCACCTTATTATACTGTAGGCGAGTACTAGGTCCCCCAGATCCATGCATTCACTTGGTAAACCCGATAGGTCCAGCACCGCCATCAGACCATCAGAGGAAACACCCCTCAAAGGGCGGTACCGGACCATCTCCATAGGGGCCATCCTACTCGGGGGCCATGAAACTGAACCCAATGGTATAATGGTCAGATCACCTGACTGATTCCACCACTAAATCGGATATCTCCATCCCCAGGAGAAACACCAAGTCCAATGAATGACCACCAATATGGGTCGAGGAGGAAATAACCTGTGTGAGGCCCAGCAAATTCATTAGCTGGAGAAAGTCTTGACCAAATTGTGAGAGTTCATCATCTACCCAGGCATTAAAATCCCCCAGGATCAGCCAACTAGGGGATCCCAATGTCAGGTTGACAATGAAGTCTATGACTTCCCACAGGAAAACATTCCCATCTCCTGGTGGACTGTAGATGAGAAGAATCCTGCAACCCACATCCTTGCCCATGATACATTCAAAGGAGTTGGTGGTTCCTACTGGTACCTCCACCAGGTTCAGTTCTGACTTAAAATAGATGGCCATTCCCCCACCCCGATGATCCACCCTCGGGCAGTGTATCACCGAGTACCCGGCCTGAATTTCTGATGCCAAAATTGGACTAGCATTCTCATCCAGCCAGGTCTCGGTGATGCAAGCCAGGTTAGATGATCCAACAAGGTCTGCTATTATAGCAGTCTTGTTCTTAATGGACCTGGCATTGCATAACATTGCCCTAGTAGGATGAGTAACTGAGGAAGACAGCGTTACCTGACTGCCATAAGCAGAGCCCTTGGGTATGGGGACCAGACAGGGAGGACCCCTTTCCAGGAGCCATTTCACCCCAGGGTGTCTCCTTGTCCTTACTATCCCAATCCACCAACTCCTTTCCATTCCTCGTCCAGGCCTGGCCCCCTTCCTCCTCCTCCTCCTGGCAATCCCCAGAGCCCGGCACTGTCTATAAACCTCCAGGGACAACAGAGGACAAGAAAAAGGATGGAGGTCCCTTACCCTGGAGGGGGAATAATGCCTGACCGTCATTACACCTTCCCAACACATCTCTACCACAGTCTGCAGATATGAGATAGGAGGCAGCATGGCGCAGTGGTTTTAGGCTCTGAGCTGCAAATCTGGAGACCTTGGTTTGAATACCACAGCCCCCACTTGCATACTGTGTGACCCTGAGCAAGTCACTTAACTTTCTCATGCTCCCAGGTTGCACCTGCAAACAAGCTTTCAGCTTAGTGTGTCTCACCTGGTAAAATAATTGGTAAAAAAAACAAAAAAAAACAATAAACAATCACAAAATTATGAATATAACCCACACCACACTCAACACACGTGAATGCCATTTTCTTCACTTTAAGGGTGTATACTTTTTACTAAAAATTTTGAGCTGAGGGATGTTCTTTCTAGACAGTTTTATTGTGTATTTCTTTCAGTCCTTCTAATATTTGTATTCTTCACACAGTAAAATATTCTAAAGGAAAAACTTCACTTCTGACTCCATGAAGTGTTCCTCTCACACTACATTCCTTCCTCACTTGGATTATGGTGATTTTTTATATGAGCTGCTCCTGGACTCAGGGTCAAACTGGGGTACAGGGGGCCTACCTGGAAAATCAATAAGGGAGGCCACAGAGTGACATAAACATCTCAGTATTCCCCTTCAATATCATACACTAGCTGTGTGTTTGCATCTTAAATTTACCTACAGTGCCCCAGATATCCCATTTAATTAAAAAAAAGATGATAAATACAAAGATTTTCAGAATTTAGTAGGTGGCCAAGTATCCAACTGAGGGGGGCCCACCTTGAAATTTCCATGTATCCTGGTGGGCCAGTATATGCACTCTGTGCTCTGTTAGACAAAACTGATTTTCTGTAGCATGGAGATATAAGGATTGTTACTGGTCCATTACCCAGAGTGCACCTCTATGAATTGATAAATCTGGCCTAACTTGCAAATAGGAGGCTAAAGAACCTATATTGCTGGATCAATAAAGAAATTAATGGTAATCTTCCCAAGCACACAGCACATTCCTTGAGAAATGTGGGTGCTAGAGTACTTATATGCTCAGAAGCTTCTCCCAGTTTTTGTTGGAAGTCCCTAGATATTGCACGTCTTGGTGAAAATGCATTCAGTTGTGTAGCTCCAATCCTCAGGAATAAACTACAGTGCATACTGAATGTTTGATTAGACTTTCTATTGATTCTTTAAACTGTTAATTGATAGCTATTGTACTGAAAATGTATTTGCTTATTCAGGTTTCTGATTATTTTAATGCAGTTTTATTTCGGTGCTCAGTGCACCTTGTGTGTCAGTTCTCCATCATATTAGCTCTTCCCTCATTGTATTGTTCATATTGTTTCCTTGTACAGTTTAATCATCCCTGGCTTATTTTTGTGTAATTGAATTATTCTCTGAGTGCCTCTTTGAAAATTAGCCTTGTTCAATGGCGTATTATCCTGGTAAATTAAATAAATACAAGTATCCTCTTAGAAAATATTTGTTAGGGAAAATCACTTTCTTCTTTTATTAGCCACATGTGACTAAACAAATAGGAAGCCTGTGTATAGAAAGATTACTCATGTGAGCATCAACCAACACTAAACAGCCATCTTAGAAGGCAGTATAATGTAGTGGGTTAAGGCTCTGAGCTGCTGATCTGGAGACCTGGGGTTTGAATCCCACAGCTGCCCAGGTGCATACGGTTTGATCCTGAGCAAGTCACTTAACTTCCTTGTGCTCCCAGGTCACATCTCGAAACTAACTTTGGCTTAGTGTGCTACTCCTGGTTAAACAATGTTCCCCTTCCCTTTCCCTCATAGTGAATTATTGCACACTTCCACACACTTGTGTGTTCCCATAGGGCTTTAAACTGAATATGCCATGCAATGCACTGACACTATGAACAGTCATCATCAGACATTGACACATCAGTGTTGTTCTGCATTGATCTAAGTGTGCTCTGTTCTGTACCCATGACTTGTGGGGCAAGGGAGTCAAAGTGAATTAATTATTTTGCACAGGATTGCTAATTGCCAATTTTCTGAGAGAGTCAGTCTATGAATTTTGTTCTTTTCTCTTCTGTTTTGTGATGCAATTTTGCATCATTGGATTGATGTCATCCCTGTCTCCTGCTCTGATTTTCTACTACATATTGTATATACTCAGACAAAATCTACAAATGGTAAGCACCTGTTTTTTTTTGTCACAAAGACTCTTTTGCAGGCCTTTAGGGGTGTCAGTAAAAGCCCACAGTGTGGGCCCCTGCTTGTATGTATTTAAATTTACCTTACTGTGTTTCTAAAATGATACTCAGTTTAAAGCAGCAGTGCAAACAAGAAAGTGTTATTCCCCAGAAAGCTAGTTTCAAGTACAGTTAATAAAATATTAACATACCTGTCAAATCTATGTTTCCTGGTACCACCTATGCTGTACACCATTTTTCTTTATATTTCCCCATCCTAACCAGTGCCATGTCTACAATTGTATTTCTAAGCCAAACGTGGTGGCCATCATCTTTTCTTGAGCAAAAACTAAATTAAAACATTTATAAAATACTCATATTTTTGTGGAACTAGAACATTGTACAACTAAATAAAACTGGAAGATACCCAGAGATTTTTTTTTATAATGAAAAACGATAGGGTCAAATTCTTTGCTCAATTTCATTGTTGTGTTGCTTTAAATAGTAATTAAAAACACAAAAAGTAGAAAATTATGCTTTCATTTAAAAGGGCAACTGCAGAATTCAAGATCATTATACTGTAAGATTACAGTTATGGTTTTCTGCTTAAAGGGGCACTGTAATCTTTTAACAATTATTTCTGGTATTGAGTGACCCACTTGCCTGTAACAAGATCTATGAATAATGGTCCTAATCCTATTTATGGGTCCAACTGTGCCTAATATTAGGCATTTTTAGTGAACTGTCTGTAAATATGATTTACATTTGGCTATGCACATTACCTTACTGCTCAACCAAACCTTTCTTTGCTTGACACCTCTCCACGTTCATGCCATTATGTAAACGTGTTTAACAAACATGGGCCTGAATATCTGGTAAACCTGTATATTTCATAAACAACAGTATCTAAGGCTAAGGGCTCAAACCAGATGCTACTCTGAGTACGCCGATATTTTATATTACTTTAAAAAAGCATTCTTAGTATTAAATTGAGTGGTTTGAAAAAATGAACTGAGATCCCAAGCATGTGCTCCAGAGTCACCTGCTCTGCATTTCCTGATACTGGGGCACATGCTCAGAATATTGCCCCGATTTTTCAAGCCACCTGATGTAATCCTTAGAATATTTATTTTAAAATAACACAAATATCCACATACTCAGAATAACATAACTTTGAATCCATATCTTTAGTTGCATTTGCTTATTTTATTTGTTTGTTTGTTGATTTATTTAAAATGATTCCTTCTGCCACCCCCTTGGCTAGTTTAAATGTTCATCAAAGTGACATTTAAATTGTCCACTGAAGAATGCAGCCCCACTCCCAGAAGGATGCAGGCCATCACCCCTGTAGAGACTCTTATCCCTCCAGATAGATCCTCAGTCCCCAACACAGTCAAACACCACCTTTCTGTACCATTCCTTCAAATATAAGTTGAAGCTTATGGTGCAGAGAAACATTTCCTCCCCCCATCATAGACAGACAGCACCTCAGTGAAAGCCACTGAGTGTGCTACATAAGACCCCTCCCCAGCTCCCTAAACTCTCCTGCACTATCCCACCCCTCTCTCGAGCTAAGTTATTAGCCCCCATATGGACAGTGATATCAAGCTCGCCTTCCCTGCTGCCCTAGCAATCCTCAGGATCTGCTTTTTATCCCTCTGGGACATCACACCATGCAGACACCTTACCTACCTCTTCCCTTACCTTTCTATTCCAAAATCTATTCCCTCACAATAGAGTTCCCCACCAGAAGCTCATTCCTCCTACTCTGGGGTCCTCCTTGAGGTCTCCACTGCAGAGGACCCTAACATTCTCCCTGGTCACTACCATGGGTGCCTCTTTCCTGCAGCACCACCCCATCAGAGTAGTGTAGGCATTATGTAGTGGTACCGGTTGAGGAATGTGCCCCACCCCCACCACCCCCACCTTTTCAGAGCCCACCATAGTCCATCCATTCCTCCTCCTCCCTGGCATTCTCTGAAGTAATGCTGACAGACATAATGGTCCCTGGATGGAGGAAGAGGTCCACTGAATCCTATCCAACCTGGCCTGGAGTCAAGCGACCTCCTCCCACTGCCCAGAGAGGTGAATGCAGATGGGGTGGCACCACAGTCTCCAGAAGGCCTCTTTGAAAACTGCCACCTCACAGTCACTGCTGTGCACCACTCTTAGCATTCCCAATTTCTGCTCTCCCTGTGTCACATGGAAGTTCATTTGAACCCTTACTCCTGATCTGGTGTTTCTAGTCACCCCCTTTTTTTAACTTTAGTGCCCTTACGCCAATAGCGTTTTCCCTTCCACCCTACTCAGTTGTTCTCTTTTCCATGAATTTTTTATTTTTTTTATCTTTAATTAATGTTCTATAGTTTCAATTCTAATAAGGAACCAACCGGAATTGTTAACATGACAAATATACAGCATACAGTACATTAAGCTTTGCATAGTTCATAAAAACACGTGAAAATAATAACATAATACAACTCTGTAAAACAATGAATAGTATCTTATACAAGATAGCAAAGACCTTGAGTTCTGAGATTTAGTCAAAAGCCATTGTTTCAATCAAATTTTGAAAACCTTGTGTGGAATAATCTTCCTTAATTATTGAGGAAGATCATTCCAAACTTTCAGTGCACAATAGGAAAAGAATGTTTGCCCAACATACTAACATACTAATAAGCCAGCAGAGTAGGCCATCTGGTCTATTAAGTCTGTTCAGGGGATCTGTGCCCGTATCGGGCACCATCACAGCCTCCCCTTACCAAATCCCTCCCTTCCACCACTGGGTACAGAGATGCACCCTCCCCCTATACCTATCCCAACCTCTCTTGAATCCCTCCACAGTTTCAACAGCAACCAGCTCTCTGGGCAGTGCATTCCATGCTTCCACCACCCTCTCAGTGAAGTATCGTCTCCTTGTCTCTCCCCTTAGCCTCCCACTGATCAGCCTCATAGAGTGCCCCCTGGTGTTCCCAACTTCTCTCAGCTGAAGCACCCCATCCCGGCCTACCCTATTTATCCCTTTGAGATATTTGAAGACCTTGATCATTTCCCCTCTGTCCCTCCTCTCCTCCAAAGAATACAGATTGAGCCCCTCGAGTATCTCCTCATAGGGCTTGTCCCTGAGGCCCCGTATCATCTTGGTTGCCCACCTCTGGACCCTTTCCAGAAGAGCAACATTCCTTTTCAAGTAAGGACATCAGTTTTTATTATAGGGCTCTGTAACACATTTTGATGATTTGACCTCAAGGTAAGATTATTCTGAGTAATTTTAAAATATCTGAGAGAGAGGATGAAGCATTATCAGTAGAGCTGAGCAAAAGTTGTGAATTCTGTTTTAGTGGCACTTTCGTGGAATTTTCTGAACTTCCATCAGTAGCAAAATCAGAAATCTTCCAAATGTGTTTGGCAAATTTTTGCCCTGTTCCATAGAATATTCTTACTGAACTGTGGAATGATACACATGAACTGTGACATTAATACAGTAATCCATAATTCATGTAAGCAGTTCCTTTTGTGCCATCCTGGTACAGAAAAAAAAACTTTTCCTGGTGTCCAGTAGTACCCTCCCCACCCTCCAATCACTGGCCCCCTAATAATTTCATGTTTCCCCTGGTGTCTAGTGGCACCCCCACCCTTTGGTCACTGGTCCTTATTTAATTTATCATTTCCCTGGTGTCTAGGGGCACCCCCACCCTTCTAACGCCAGCTGCATAATAATATAACATTTCCCTGGTGTCTATTAGCTCTTCCCATCCTCTGATCACCAGCCACTAATAAATAAAAATTTCCCTGGTGTCTAGTGGCACCCCCCACCCTCTGATTGCCATCCCTTTAATAATTTAACATTTCCCTGGTATCTAGTGACACCTCTTATCCTCCAGTCACCAGCCTCTTAACATTTCCCTGGTATCTAGTCCCCACCCTCTGATCACTGGCCCCAAATTTGCTGATGTGCCTCTGACTATGTCCTGTTCCTCACTGCTAACTCAAGTACCTGTCACAAGTGTGCAGCAGCATGCTAGTGCCTTCATAGTCTCATTGCACAGTAGACATGGGGATAGAGTGTCTTCCTCCAGTATAAGGAAGCAGAAGCTGGGGGAAGACAGCCTGGGCCTGAATGTTAAGGAGGTGTGGCAGGCATCAGCACATGTTATGTAGGAGTGTGTAGCATGTATCATGATGTCATTGCATGCTACTCCTTCTGGGGGCACCAGAAGACAGAAAAAGCTGGTGGCAAGGTGGTGGTGAGCACTTACAGGCCCCACACCTGACCGGGCTTAGCATGCCAGCCCAAACTGGATCTGGACCATGGTGGGGGTTTGGGAACCCTGCCAGCCCAGTCTGGTGGTTAAGCCCTGGGTGAAGATGGCTGGCAGTAAGTCTCAGTGAAGGTCAGGGTCATGGGGATGGGGCACTAGTCTGAAAGGGTCTGACTGTAATCTAAACACTCTTGGTGTGCAGAGTAAATAATAATAATACAGATTCTTGTGTCTCGGAGTCTGCCAAGAAACATTCGTAAACAAGCAAGGAGCACTAATAAAGTTTATTATACTACTTATGCCAAGCGTGTGACAAAGAAAAATCGCAAGGGAGATGGGTTTCTCACCACTAGCCTGAAGAATGTACATAATCTCCAGGATTGTAGATCTTAAGTTCTCTAAGGTATTGTGTTCTCTCCCCATCATCCAGCTCTCTGCCAGAGAGTTCTAACTCTTCTAGAGCGGAACTGGTAGTATCTAGAGGAGCTACAGTGGGTTGTGAACAGCTAAATACTACAGATAACAGCATAGCAACAGAGATTACAACATAGTTGCACATATGAGAAACAATATGTATTGGTCCTAAGCCATTCTCCATTGGATGATGACTTAGAAGACAGAATTACTAATGAGTATCATATGAGACAGAATATGCTTCCATTAACATTATAGCTTAGACAAAAGAAATGCCGACAGGTTCAAACTACATGTGGCATTTCTTGCTTACATACAGTATAAAACATAGACATAACAAAGGCTTTCTCTCTGTGTCAGCTTACTTAGACAAAGAGAACTGCTGACAGGTCCCTATTACATATCTGCCTCAGTGTAAAACACACACTACATATAATTATACGAGAATATAAGTATACAATAATCACTGATGATCCCTCAGAGTCATCATATCAGTAATTAGGTAGATTATATATGGAATATCTATGAAAGACAAACTAATCTAGATAAATGTATTATAGTGAGGCATGATGAATCATGCATGACCAATATTAGCATATCTTAGCAGCAAAGCACATTCCTAGCACTCATGCTTATGTGATGTGTGCCCAAATCTAGTGTTAATGCAAAATAGCAGTGTCACAGTACAATAGACCAGGAATACAGTGTGAGGTGTATGTGAGGTGTATGTGGGATGATAGGGGCATAATCCAGGCATAACAATCCCATCTTTGTTGCCCTAATTGCAAAAATGGCAACACAACAAAAAGATGGAGGTTAGGCACCATTTATCTATAGGCCCAAGGCACAAGCCTGATAGTGGAAGTTTAACTCATCACAGTGGTGTTTCAGGGTTTTCCTTAAACAACAAAATGTAATTATAAGGGAAAATGTTAGTAAACCTTGTATTACTATAAACATTTGGAATAAAAGTTCACAATGGGGTTTTCCAATATCAAAACAATCAGTAAATACAGATATATATATATATATATATATATATATATATATATATATATATATATATCAGGTGTGTATCTGTCCTATTGGGAAGAAATTGAAGAGACAAACTTAAGTTGCCTGTATGGATATTAAAAATAAGTACAAATTGAGATAGAACATCAAGATAGTTAGGACTAGACTTAAAGGTATCTGGTTCTGGGATGGGAACAGCGTGATTACCGTATAACCTATTACCTGTTTAGGGAGTAAAAACAGAAGGTAGAAGAGTTCACTTTGCATAATTTTTAGTCCATATCAGAAGAATGTATAGTTGGTCACCACACAATGTTCCACATCAGTAGAATATATCACCTTGAAGGATGGCATTTTTCAGTTGGTAAGAACAGGACATGAAATGTCAGTGTCCACAAGCCATAAACTACGAACAGTTTCAGGGATAAATCCAGTGTTTCTTCAAGTGTTAGATGAAGATTCATAGTTCATATCTGATATATTCAGATTTTCCAAAGGTTAATCAAAATGTTCAGGAGACAGCAGTATTTTCAGAGGCCTCAGCAGGGGGTGCATTAGATTGCACATTGAGTTTTACAATGGAATAGCAACAGTGTTCAGTTGAAGATGATCACATGGCTGCACAAAGTGTAAATGTTTATAACACTAATCAGTTTGTATGAAGTGCCAGCCAGGCTTGGAAAACAAGCAGTGAAGAAAATGGATTTCTTGATTGTGGATCAAATGAAGAAGAGCCTTCTTGCTGTTAGGGTATTGCCCCCACCCCAGACTAGCTTCATAGTATTAATAACAATGAGCTTGATTGTAGAATCTTAATAGGCTGGACTGAATACAGTTTATTTGAAAGTTCACAAGTGGAAGCCTAATTTCAGTTATTAGGCCAGTATTCACAAGTTGATAATACAAGTTGGAAGATGTCACAGCTGCATAAAAGGTGATGTTCCTATCTGGTATGACAATCAGTGTTCAGAGTCAGTCACGATTCCAAGACCTCATGGTAAACAAGGAAAGGAGGTAGTTTTAACCTTTCACGATAAAAGTTCCCATCAGGATGACCAATAGAATGGACAGTTGCCAGACAATCAGAGATGGATGTTGCCGGATGAAAATGCGGCAATGACACTGTAAGAATCACAAACATGGCTTCCTGAATTATGCAGGAGTAAGTTTCAAAACATGTAGCAACTGGTGTGTGTGGTGACATATCCAAGGTTCCTTGCCATTGAAAAGAGAATAGTGCTAGATTGAAATAAACATTTGTTAACACATGCAATAGAAGTGCAAAATGTGGCAATGCCACTGACTCACACGTCTGTCATGTATGAGATCAAGGACATATCATAATTCCAGATCCCGGAAGAGATAACCAAAGGGCTGTAAAAACATAATAGCTGTAGGCAGTGCAAAGGACTTTCCTAGATATGTGATGCTCATCTGCTTCTTTAATGTGAGCAGAAAATAATTCATTAATATGAACATTTGTCAGGTCAAACCCCTTCACAATATCCATATATTGTAAATGTAAATCACTCTTTATGAGCAAAACCATGTATACCATGCAGTTGGGGGGGGGGGTATGATATTATATTTCATACTCTCATGAATCTTTAACATGTGTGCTTGAATAATGGCTATATCAGCCCTATTTCAAATAGATATGTCAGATCCAAATAGGCCTGAGTCTAAACCTGTGTTTTTTTATAAATAAGAAAAATAAAACCAAAATGCTTAGTGTGTTCAAGTAGGTTTACTGTCATAAGATGTACCACTAGCAGTCAGAATGTGAAAATCCTGTGTGTGTGTGTGTGTGTGTGTGTGAATGTGTGATGTTATCATTCCCTGTATAGGGGCCGTTAATGAGTACCTGGTATGCTGTCAGGGTATCCAGTCACATCATTATGAAAAGAAAAGTAGGAAATGTTTGTTGTAAAACATATAACAAACCATTCCAAGTTCTAAAGAGTGAGATTTAAAATCACTGGGTTGTGCATCAGCTGCACGTTATTAACTAGGGTACCTGGTTTGAAAGTGGCTGTTAGACCACTGGTTGGGCCAGGGTTCTGTTTTGGGCACTCAATATTAAGTGTCACAAATTACAGGGCATCATAGGGTCAAAAACCTTAAGGTCTAATTGCTTTTATTGCCATATAAATTTGGATGCAAAATTCCTGATTATCAATAAAATATAAACAGGAGTCCAGATCAAGTCTAACTTCTAGAATTGATCCAAAGCAATGATCATAACATTCAGTAGGGCCTCACTACCCTTCTGGACAATGAGCATGTATTTTAGGACTTTAGTGTGAATTCCACAGGATGCAATTAAATCATGTGGGCTTGTGAGGTATTCTGCCTCAACAATCTGTTTAGGATTAGGTCACTGGTTCTTATCTGCAATAAAATGTGCAGTTTGGGCTTGTAAGAAGACCCATACTTCTAAAAAGAATAATAAGCATAAAAGCAAGCATCTCTCTCTCTCTCTCTCTGGAACCTAAAAGAAAAGAGAAAATAAAAACATAGTTTAGTACTATTCCTCCCACTTGGTTATGGAAAAGTAATTTAATCTCCTTTAAACGGGTTCATTTGATTGGCACGTAGCCATTTATCAATGACTCTTATAGTGAGGCAGTCAGCTTTGGTAGACTGCTGGACTGAGTTTGTTTACAATGGGTTATGGCCTGTTATTGGGCCTTGCCCATACATTGTGAAGCAAACCAGTATACCTTTTGGATGTCTTTTTTGAGATATTTAACATATTTATCTACTGATGCTCCATCAGCAGTGGCAGTACACAGGTCCAGAAGTAAATGTTCAGGGAGTCTCATGGATCATCCGGTCATGATTTCAAAAATGGGGTATGCTGTGTACCTGCAGAGGGTGTCCCTCTTATTGCCATAAGGAGTAAAGGCAATAATTAATTCCAGTCCTTTGGGTTTTTTTGAAACTTTTGTTTTGCCCATAACAAATCCAGATATTGGCAGTATAGCCTAGAGGTGAGAGGAACAAGGTGTGAATGAGTTTGGTACATCCAGCAGACTAGACCTAAGTTTGATTCTCACAACCTCCACTTGCATACTGGGTGACTCTGAGCAAGTCACTTAACCACCCAGTGCTCCCAGGTCACCCCCTGAAAACAGGCACTTGTGTTTAGTGGGCCTTACCCGGTTACCAAAGAATAAAATAAAAAATGAAAAAGAATTTCCTGTATTACTTTGGCTATAAAGCCAGATCCCTGTAATCAGATTTAACTTTTAGGGGTAACGCCATACCTGGTAAATAGCTGGTTTACCAAGATATTTGCAATCACTTTGACTGTGTTGTGTTTTGGGATAGCTTTAAACTTTCTCGAAAATAGGTCGGTGATCACTAGTGCAAGCTAGTTGTTCTTAGTGGTTGGCATAGGGCCAGTGTAGTCAATCTGGATATTGTTTCATGGGCCTTTTGCCTCTGGGATAACAATGCATTTGTCCTAGCTGGTATAGGATTGTTCTGTTCCCAGATCAAACAGTTACTAATGTAGTGTTCTACATCATTTCTTATATGTGGCCATAAGACAGAGGATTTCAGTCTGTCTAGTGTTTTTACTGACTCTCTGGTGTCCACCAGTTGGAGTATCGTACTTGGTACAGTAGATAAAATCTACTCTCAGGTGTTCAGGAATTACCTGTAACTTTTCATGAGTGTTACAGCAGTGATGTTCCAAATGAGTAGGGCATCACTGGATAGGTGAATGTCATTTTCACTTTCTTAAAAAGAGTTATTTCTGGAAGTTATTCCTCAGTTCCTTTATTAAGGAACCTATAGACTGCCCTCAAATGAGGGTCCTTCTTATGGAGCATAAGATTCACATTTTACAATGTGCTCGAACCTTATGAATGTACAGTATTTAAACTGGTTAGAGTTGTGTTGTACACAAGCAAGTCACTGTATTTTACAGCTATACTATAGAGTACTGGAACAGAAGTTTGTCTTCTGCCAAAGAAATTCAGTTTAGAGAGAAACAGACCCAACTAGAAACTATAATAAAAACATTGTATCTGCAGTCTTTTAGATCAAGGCCATTTTGTCAGACTCCAATACTTAACCCTCTCATGGAGTGCTGGTATCAGTTAACGTAATGAAAAATCTTTTTATTCCTTCCTTAACACAAGTTGTGCCTTTCTCAAGGACTTTCCAGCTCTCTAAACCATCCACAAATATTTGTGGTAATTAGGAGACTCCTCTCCTCCCTGCTTTTCATTTTATTTGCCAGACGTGTTTTAACATTGCCTGTGAATCGTACATATATGATGATGCAATTACTAGCCATGCACCCTCTGTCATCACCAGAACGTAAAGTAATTCCAAACCCTGCTATCTGACCCTCATTGGTATGTGTGGCTGAGTCATCAGTCAAAACATGACACACAGTGGTGTCTTTTAACACTTTCTGAGGTTCTGTCAGAAAGGGCACTGGGACAGGTAGGTCATGGGGTTGACGTAAACAGTCATGGGTCTCTCTTGCAACTTGTAGACCATGGGCCAACAAGAATTAAGTTTTGATAGGAAGGACAGTGATGTCATAATCCTGTAAAATGAGAGACCAGTGTGTAAGTCTGGCATTGGATACAGAGTCTTCTTTTACTCTGTCTGACAACAGAATGTTATTTGGCAAATGATTGGAATGCAGCACAATGGGTGCATATCCAATAATGTACATAAAGTGTCTCACTGCCCAGTATGTAGCAAACAGATTCCTTTCACAAAGGTTGTATTTCAGCTTCACTGGGGCAAGCATCTGGGATGCATATGCAATGGGTCTGATGTGTCCATTGTAAGTTCGGGGTAAAACTGCTGAGATTGCTTTATCTGATGTGGCAGTTTCAAAGTAATGCCCTAAAGCTGTGTTAGGATTAACCAGTGCTGGGGCCACCCATGATCAGTGATCCCAAAAGGAAAGACAATGATATCAGTATTAGGATATCTTGTACCTTTTTGTAAGAAGTGCCTGCCATTGTATGTTCTGGGAATAACCCAAACTGTTCCCGGCTTGTGCCTACCATTGCAGCCACAGTATGGGATGATCCAAGTGTCACTGATGGAGGGGGTTCTGCATCATGTGCAGGCAGTGCTGGCACGATCAGGGGTGCCTGCACAGTGGATAAAAGTGTTGTGCAAGCTGCACATAGTTCTCCAGCTATGGATTGTGGTTCAGTAGCCATCAGAGGTGGAGAAAATAGTACTGAAACAGCTGTCAGCTCAGGTTCAGAAAGGAAACCCGTAACCCTTTCCTCCAATGTGGGCTGTGATGCTGAAAATATCACAGCCACGGGGCTTTCAGAATCAGGGTTGTCCCCTTCCCCATCAAATGTAAAGTGGGTTTTCCCACCGGAATGTTGCCGGATGGTAGCAACATTGTTCTTAAGGTTGCAGCTTAAAGTATTAATGCACTGCATAGGAAAAGCTGTGCGTTCAGTCTTCTCAGGGAAAACTGATGTTAAATTGCATAGGGAAGAATCATAACAATTCATGTAATTAATTGCAATGTGTTCCTTAACCAAGACCATGCTAATAAAGCAAATATTGTTAACAGCATCAGCTGTTTCTGCATCAGATGCTGACTTCATGATAGATTGTGTATCAGCCTTATTCAAAAGTACATCCACATCATTTTTAATGAGACTCTTCTGTCCCTCAGAAACACTAGTGTTACTGATAATATTATTAATCATGTCAAAAAACTCTGGTTTGTTTTGTTTGGTTATGGCAGCAATCACAGGTCCCTGTGACTGCAGGATTGAATCTCTGAAGTATGGTGGTCGGCCATTTTGCATTACCTCATGGGCATCATGGGTTACTGTGTCATGACCATCATCACATGACAATGAGCAGCCATCTTGTGGATGGTAAGGGGATTCAACCTGATGACATGTGTGTCCACCATTTTGAGACTCTGACAATTCTATATTTTGTGAATCACAGAAAAACAAGTGGCTAGCCTTTGTTCTAATCCACCCCACAGCATACTGTGAGTGTTCAAAATCAAACTCTTCAACATCAGAAGAGGCAAGGTCTTTGGGCATTAGGTTAGTATGCCCTGCCAATACTTCTGACTGACTGCGCAAGTTCACCATATCTGACTTTTTACTCCTACATTCTAACTGCTCAGATACAGGAGTTAGCACACTGTAAAGTGCATTGTTTTCAGATTGCAAGACATTCTCATCTTGTTAAACTTGCTTTTTATCAACAGAAACTGTGTCATGATTTATATTGAAAACATTCATTTCAAGTCTGCTGTAATTAAAACATACTGAATCACGCTGTTCAGTCAAGGTCTGGTGTTGAAACACCAGCAAGTCAACTTTTTCAGTAATTACTTCAGACTTATCATCTCTAAGTTCCTTGTTTCCAAAATGTAAGGAATCCATGTTACTAGCCAGAACATCATTCATCTGAAAAACTTTTTTACTAATAAGTTTTGTCTTTTCAGCGTTATCTCTTAAGGTATGCAGGTCTGTGCTGCTTCTCTCATTAAAGAGATACTCATTTTCTAGATGGAGAGACTCCAGCAATTGAGACTGGAGTCCAATTATCTTCTCTTTATGAGAAGCCCATTTCAAACAAATTTCCTGCTTGAAAGCAGCATTCTCCATTTTGCAAGCAATATACTCAGATTCCAAAACAGATATTTTGTTTAGAACAATATCAAAACAATTAAACAATATTGCAATTAATAATCCTTCAGGATCATTGGAACCATTTTCCAATTCCCCATAATGGGCAATAATATCCATTAAAGGGCTATCATTGGATTCTGCTACCTCAGCAAAATAAAACCAACTACAGTTAGCAGTTTGGCTTGTTAAGGCATCCAGCCTCAACTCAGTACTGATATATTTAGACATGTCATATAAGATAAGAAACCCTTAGCTGTCTGTGGATCAAAAACTTTGCAACCAAAGTTCATGACAGGACACAAACAGCCTTTGGCTTATGTGGACTTCTAGATGAGCATATACCCATTAGGATTTGAATCCACAAGAAAGCAGTATATATGTCTGTTTCAATCCCTTTACAGTTGTGTTCCCACAGAGAAAGAATAGAAAAAACCCCAAAAATAAAACAATTCATTACACAGAGATTGAATATCTGCCAAAAGATTGTTTTGTTTGCACTGGGGAACACACAACAGAATGAAAATTTAAACATGAGACACTTTCAGTTGCTTGTTACTAGGGATTTCTCACCCAGTGTTTTAATGTACAGAGGAAATTAAAATGAAACTTGGCAAACATCCAGACTCCACTCGCGGTCGCCATTTATATAATCTAAACACTCTTGGTGTGTAGGGTAAATAATAATAATACAGATTCTTGTGTCTCAGAGTCTGCCAAGAAACATTCATAAACAAGCAAGGAGTACTAATAAAGTTTATTATACTACTTACGCCAAGCATGTGACAAAGAAAATCACAAGGGAGATGGGTTTCTCACCACTAGCCTGAAGAATGTACATAATCTCCAGGATTGTAGATCTTAGGTTCTCTAAGGTATTGTGTTCTCTCCCCATCCTCCAGCTCGCTGCCAGAGAGTACTAATTCTTCTAGAGCCAAACTAGCAATGTCTAGAGGAGCTACAGTGGGTTGCGAACAACTAAATACTACAGATAACAGCATAGCAACAGAGATTACAACATAGTTACAGATATGAGAAACAATATGTATTGGTCCTAAGTCATTCTCCATTGGATGATGACTTAGGAGACAGAATTACTAATGAGTATCATATGAGACAGAATATGCTTCCATTAGCATTATAGCTTAGACAAAAGAAATGCTGAGAGGTTCAAACTACATGTGGCATTTCTTGCTTACATACAGTATAAAACATAGACATAACAAAGGCTTTCTGTCTGTGTCCACTTGCTTAGACAAAGAGAACTGCTGACAGGTCCCTATTACATATCTGCCTCAGTGTAAAACACACACTACATATAATTATATGAAAATATAAGTATACAATAATCACTGATGATCCCTCAGAGCCATCATATCAGTAATTAGGTAGATTATATATGGAATATCTATGAAAGACAAAGTAATCTAGATAAATGCATTATAGTGAGGTATGATGAATCATGCATGACCAATATTAGCATATCTTAGCAGCAAAGCACATTCCTAGCACTCATGCTTATGTGATGTGTGCCCAAATCTAGTGTTAGTGCAAAATAGCAGTGTTACAGTACAATAGACCAGGAATACAGTGTGAGGTGTATGTTAGGTGCATGTGGGATGATAGGGGCATAACCCAGGTGTAACATGACCAGAGCAGGAGAAAAACAAAATTAAATGAACAAATAAAAACAGAATAAGTTGAGCCAGTAGACAGCTCAAGCCACATTTTAATGCAGTTCCCTGATTGCGTTCTAGAAGATATAGCTTGTGCCTAGTAATGTTTTCTCTGCCTCCCACCATTTATTCATAATGTGCCCTATGCACTAACAGAAAGTTTGTCTATGCGCTGCATATCTGAGGCATGTAGGCAAACTTAAATGTGAATGCCACACAGCAGAGGTCCTGCTGACCCCCCAGCAGCATTCACCAAGGGTGCACAGGGCACATACATGCCTGCTGCCCAAGTCACACTAGGAACACCATGCAGGGAGAGTGTCGGGGGCATACCTGCACTATGTGTCATTCACTAAGCCACATAATGCCAGGCTCAGGAGGTGCCAGGTACACCAGTCGAGACCAGGTGTAACCTGGTACATGCCCCTGTGTTCCTTGTCTGCCGGGCATGGTGACACCAGACAATGGACATCCATCATGCCCCAGCCCACTTGGCTGTAGGGAAGGGCTGGGCAGAGGCTGGGTGAGTGCCTGGCAGGCATGCCAATGTTGCTGTTTTACACAGCTCACTCCATGACTGTGCACCTGCCACATGGGCACAAGGGATCCACTGAGGGACCCAGTACAGGCATCAGATTGGATGCCCACCCAGATTCACAGCTCCGCCACTAACTGACCACATGACCCCCTGTTCATTGTGCTCATGAGCAGGCTGGTGCAGAACAACACTGCAGCACAGTCATGGAGTGGGGCAACAGCACCACATAATACACCATCAATGGACAGGCCACCATGTGAGCTGGTGTACAGCCTCTGAATGTGACAGGATGTGTGACACCTATCAACACCTAGTGGGTGGCTGGCCAATAAACACTAGACACACATGGGGAAAAACATGGAGCAGCACACCTGCCCTTAGAGTGTGCAGGCACCTGCCATGTAACCACAGTCTCACATACCTGTTTAGATCTGCAGATAACAGTAACACATATGGATGAGAAAATGCCAAATACCCCACATTCCCAGTGCATGTCTATTGGACATAAAGCCCTGTTGAAGACCCCATAACCCTGTGTAATACACCACCCCCAGAAGACCTGGGAGCCCTGCACCACGTACCCTGTGTGTGTGCAGTTCCCACACTACATCAGTGTGTGCCAATGGCAGCCACACAGGCAACAATGGGCAGAAGGACACAGGGCAGCAGTACTCTGGGTGTGGCCCATGTTGCAGCACACTTCACACACAGCCCTGCAGTGCTACAGGTGGCTGTCCACAGCAGTTGCCAAGAATACCCCCACAGACCATTCCTGACAATTCCCCCCAATGCTCCACCTACACATACCTCTCAGGCAGCTCGTTGCCATCCTCAGGATAAACAATGGACACATGGCATGCTGGACAAGTCACATTTATTACTGCATTTGATAGGACATGTATTATGGCTAATATTAGGGCACAATGAAGCCCCAACCCCCAGGCCCTCTGCTGTGCTACATCACTCCTTCTGATCCCCCTCCTCCTTTGATGACTGTTGTGGTATGATGTCACTGTACATCTGCTGGACTAGCACCATTCTGTGCAGTGGACCATGGTACTCCTGCAACAAGAAAACACATGGAAAGGTGCACATGAGTGGGTTGCAAATGCATGGCAGCAGCAGTAACCATCACATGGAGACATGCCATGAGTACAGACCCATGTTTTTCTTAAATAAGAAATAACATGAAATTCAAGGTATAAAAATAAATACAATGAAACAACACATGAGAAAAGTTTAAAAAGTGTTTGTTTTTTTTGGCAAAAACTAAATAAATACTTGCAGCAATTATTGTTTAGGCTCTGTTGTTGCCACAGAGACGATCTGCAAGGAAGCAGTAGCGGAACTGTTTGACTCACAAAACCTTTCAAGATCATAGGATAATGCTGCTGATACAATGTAGTGTACTAGAAATGTGATTTCTAGTGTGTATAAGATCATTTTTAGGCATTTTATGAATGTAAATGTGATAACAAGAAAGTAAACTACATTGCACATTTATTTATTTGTTTATTTAACAGTTTCACCAGGAAGAGCATACTGAACAACAAGTTGATCATCTCACGGTGCATCCTGGGGGGTGGGGGAGTTGGAAGGCATACAATAAATCATAATTAACACAGCAGTATACATTGTCAATATGTGGGAATACACAGAAATATGTCATAGGCAAACAACAAAACAGCATATAGTGCCAATATGCATAGGCTACGTTACACGGTAGAGAACATTTAACAAGCAGTAACAGGCATCAAGAAATTACAGTTGGTGTGTATAATCCATTATATCATAAGTGACAGAGGTATACAGGTGCGGTAATAGAACTATTTACAGTTCATTAGGATGCAACATGGTTTGCTCTGTTGCAGTTGCAGTTCACAGATAGGTGATTGTGTAAGGCTGAGGAGACAGAGGAAGGGGAAGAAGAAAGGCGAGCCTGGGGGGAGGATTCTATAGTTTAGGGAAGCGGTACGAGAAGACTGCCTGGCTGACAGTAGTTGTACGGCATGGGACACATAAAGTATGGGAAACTGAGGACCTAAGTTAATGGACGGGTGGTGGGGGGGATTGTTAAATGCACATTTTTTCCATATCCCAATTTTTTTCCTGTTCATCCAGTGTTAAATGTACCTCTTAAGTGCACTACATGTACAGTAAGTGCATATTTTGGTTAAATGCTCATTTTTTTTACTTTTCCTATTGATTTTCTGTCCAACCCAGCTTTTAAGTGTACATTTTGTACAGTATCACATTAAATATGTATTATTATTTATTTGAATTTTGGTGACCAGCTAAACCCACTGAGACTAGATGTCCCTTTTTCAGGGGCAACTCGGAGTTAGTTACATACATTAAATAAGAGGAATTATACAAGCTTCAGTATAGTACACCTTAACATCTTAACTGCAGCCATGGTACTGTCTAGCACGGCCACAGTGAGAAAATTCATTTTGTCAAAAGAAAAGACTGACCTTAGCCTTCGATGCTACCCTGAAACACATAAAGCAAAAGAAGATTACTGATTTTTTTAAGTAGTACAGTGTTGTAGTACAGTGCAGTAATGTCATTTTAACCTGAATGCCTGGAATTTAATAAAGCACATCACAGAAACAGTGAAATGTACCTGGAAGTGATTTTCTGGTTAAATGCACAGCTTGCTTAAGTGCACAAAAAACTTTTATCCTGAGGGTGTACACTTAAATGGGCTCCACTGTAGATGTCTGAGCTTCCAATCCTGAGGCTCAAGAACTCCGGTAACTGCTTGGGCCAACACCTGCACTTGTCCACCACCTGCCCCATGGCCCCATCCCACAAATCCCAGACATGCACGGTGAATTCCTGTGGGCAGCTCGCAAAGTCCTGTGGAGACACAAGATGTAAGACAACATCAGAACCTTGCATAAGCATACCGCCCACACACACAAGGGCACACACCACCAGATACCCAACTTTTCAGGCTCTGTGACATGCCATATGGTGCAGCTCTCCAGGCTGTCCTGGTAATATCTGGCAGACATGCACCACAGCTTACAGGGGTACACCTCCATATGCCCCACAGCAGCTGCACATTCAGACACCATCGCCATGCCATTCATTGAGATGGACAGGAATGACATTGGCTCCCATGGCCCACAGTGCAACAATGCAGCATGGGTGTCCACTCCCTCCCAGTGGTACAACAGAAAGCAGGGACCTGCTGGCCAGTGATCTAGGACACTTGTTCTGTACCCACACAGCTCTTCCCTACAGGATAGGCTACAGGGCATCAAAGTTATATGAAGATGTATCCAGGGCTACTGCTGCAAACACTACTGCTGGATGATGCTGTGACATGTGGCTGTGTATGAAGTCCACAGAGGCACACACATGTGTTCCACCCGTGGCTACAGGTCCACAATCTATGGGATGCACACTCTGCCTGGACATATTCCAAGTTGGCCATGTGACCCTAGTGCACCTGTGCGATAGGGTCAGAATCTGCATGCAGTCGACTCTGCGATCTCATGCCATGTTGCAATCTCATGCCATGTTGAGACAAAGGTGTTTTGTGTACTATCATATTATACCACAGGGTCATTCCAGAGGTTGTCAGGTGATGTCATTGGGGTTAACCAGTCTTCTGTGTCTTGCTCCTTGCATCAGGTAACAGATGCTCTGCTCAGTAGTATCCAGGCACACATATGGTTTCCCACAACACAGCAGGAATTACAGGTAACCAAGGAGGTGTTCTATACCATGCACAGCATGCCCAATACTGTGTGCACAATCAAGAGAACACATCAGGTGATCCTGGCATTGTCCCTGGACAAGGAGGCATACAGGAATTGGAAAGGGTTCCACAGCATAAACTGCCAGGTAGTGTGTAATGCACACAGCATCATTCATAACTAATGTTTGTGCAAAGTACCCCGGGTCGTGCCACAACACCAATGTCTTTTACAACTTGGGGCTTAGTGCACCCCTCGCTGCACGTGGTGGTGAGGACAGGTGGCTGATAGGTGGGTATTGCCACACTGCATCCATGGCAGCCATTGGTGGACTACAGAGAACCTTAGTAACACTGTTCATTATCACTTGTGCAGGTGACAGCGGGTATAAATTGCGGCCATACTTGATAACACCACACCTGACACTGCAAGGACCAGCAGAGGAGATGTACAATTAGGCACATCAGAAGACAATGGCTATCATTGAAAGGACCATCAGTGTAATGAAGATGTGGTTCCAGTGCCTGGATCACACAGGTGGCATGATGATGCTGTTACCAGGGATGGCATGTGGAGTGGTCACTACCTGTGCTACGCACACAACATATGTGTGCGACTACCCATACCCCATGATGTCCCATGTGATCTACCCCCCCGTGATGGTAATGCAGGTGCAGCTTCCCAACCAGAATTGCTCACCAGCCGAGTGATATGGAATGCCATTGCACAGGGATCATTCGGCAGATAGGTGGATGGATCATGTGCACTGTAAAGAATCGCTGCTCTGAGTGCACATGTGCCCATGTGCCATACATCTGTCCATCACATGTACCTATATAAGCCATGTGTTATGTGACTGGAGGTTGTGCAGACTGTTGTGTGGTGAGTGTAATGTGTGGTTTTGGGGGGGTATGTGTTGTGTGTGTTTGTGGGGGGGGCATGTATCCTGTGTACAAATGTGTACCTTTGACACTATGTATGTACCAGAGACCGTGCACTGTGCTGTGTTTGATGTGCTGCATCATGTCTGTCTGTGACTCCACCATGTGTCCATTCATGTGCCTAGACAACATGGCCTGCCATGGGCTGGTGCTCCTCTATCTGGCCATGCTGCCTATTGTCCTGTGGTCACCCCGGTGGTCGGTGTCCTGCAGTTCTGCACTGGTGGTGGTGGTGGTGGACAGCTCGTGTATGGCCTGGACCATTGCCTCCATTAGTGCCATGTGGTGAGCCTGGACATCGGTGGAGGCTATGGACATCAAGTGGTCTTCAGTCCTCTCTGACACATCTCCTATGCCATCGATGCTGAGACTCATTTCCCTCACCACCTCTGTCAGGCCTCACAGGGCCTCAGTGTTCTTCCACTGTGTCTCTAACTGCTCCCATTTCAGATGGCACAGTTCAGGATAGCAGATCTGAAGTATCCCCATGGTGGATGCCCTCCTGTTGTGTTGAGGTGTGGTCCAGGTTGGTCTGCCATGTGCGCTGTTGGTGTTGCCAAGGGAGGTCACCTGTACTGGTGGAGCTGTAGGCTTGTGTTCAGTGTTGTCAGTGCTGAATTGCTTGCAGTCAGTGGATGACGACATGTCCTGTACACTGTCTCTGACTGCGATGGCCATAGCCACAGGGTCTGGGTGTATCACAGGTGGGGCTGTGACACTGTGGTGGTCTGCCTCCCCACTCCATTGTGTGGTGCTGTCTATCGGCAGTGATCTGGTATTCGTGGCCACTGGTGTACCTATGGTAACCGTGCCTGCCTCCTGGTCACCCTTCTCTGTGGTTGTCTACTCCTGCATGGTACCCATGGGTGACAGAACAGTCTGGTGTTATGGTGCTGTGTATGTGGTCCAGTCTTTTGGTCACCACATTGCGACATACATACATACTTTCTTTGGACTTCTGTTCTGTGATGCAGTGTTGCATTGTGGAAGGGCACTCACCAGGGATGCTCCCTGTGGATGGCCCTGTGGCATACATGGCACAATGGTTAGCTACAGTGCTGGTCCCAGCCCCCATGCTTTCCCCCCCTTTGGGCCCAGCATACCTGGCATTGTATCCACTTCCTCCACCTCCCTGTGCCTGGTGATCTCAGTGATGGTCTCTGCCATGATCCTCTCCGGGGGTGGGGGGGCAGTGTGTTGTCCTGTGATGGGGGTCTGCCACCAGTGGCCAACCATGAGTGGTTTGCCATTGCCATCTTCCACTTCACGGCAGACCAGAGATTGCACCACTTGTGCTTGATAGCGGACAATGTCCTGGCCTCAAGACCAGCAGCATCGAAAGCTGCCTGTATGTTCAGCCAGATCTGGTTATTTGCTTCAGCAGCCATGATCAGGGTGTGTGTCCCATTCAGGATGGCCTAGTTTGCATGAATGTCCGTGACCAAAGCAGTCATCTGTGCACCTGAGAAGTTGGTTGTCCTCGTCTTTTGTGTGCCTTTAGGGCACCCACCTGTGCCTGACTCCACATGCCCACCACCATTGAGTGGTTGTGGCTGCCTGTCTACCACCTGCGGTCCTGCACTCCCTGCCTCTTGTGCTGCATGGACATCCAGAATCATTGCAGCATTCATTTTCTGTGGTTCCATGCAGGTTATGCGGTTCTCCATATGTAGTTGGATCAAGGGGCATGTCCATACATCAGGCTGATGACTGGCACACCCCTGCCCAGGTCTCCATGCATCTGCCTTCCCTGCCCCTGCCTTTGCCCCTACTTGTGCGCATGTTTGTGCATATGACATGGCCTGTGCTGTCTGCATGGCACGTTGGTGTGCAGGCTGGTCATGATGCTATTCTGTGCAGTTTATGCACCTTCATACATAGCATCCTATGTGCCCACTGGGAGAGAGCTGGGGGAATTCAGACACCCGTTAAGTCAGTGCCACTTGCTGGTGTCCTGGTTTTATCCATCAGTGTAAAGTAAAGTGGGGGGATGTCAACACTGAAAAAACATCATGGACCCCTACTTGTATTCTAGTTTCATCCACTGGTATGGAAGACAGAAAAGATGAACAAGTACCCCCAAATTATGTTTACTGGTATTACAGTAGGTATAAAGGTGGAGGAATTTATGTTGCATTGAAAAAAAAGTTCTATTTCTCCTAGGATGATCACTACTGATGCCTGCTACAGGGCCGTGTAAGGAAAAGCTTAATTTTTTTTGTGTTTGTGTTCATGTTTTTGTGTATTTCTGTGTATCTACTGTACATATGCATGCTTAACTCACCATGTGATTTTGTATTTGGGATGGTAAGAGAGTGTTTGTGTGTGTGCGCGCGCACACACATGCGTGTTGTGCATTATCCTGTTGATTCTAGGCAGCAATTGCTTTTGAATGGGCCAAAGTGATGTTTTTAATTTTTCCGGTGAGGGGAAGCATGTGCATCAGGTGCTAGGGACAAATAGGAGATGTTAAAAGATAAGTGGGATTTCTGGAAAAGAAATATCCAGTGGCCCATCAAGTGTCAATAAAAACATAGTAGCATAGACAATGATGGCAAAAAAACCAAAAGATCATTGGTCCATCCAGTAGACCCATAAAACCCTAAAAAACCTAAGACTGCTCTATTGTCAATATAGGATTCTAACCCACACTACCCACCCCCATATTCCCTGCCCTACTGCTACCACTCTGAGCAACCACTAAGCCCTCCAATCTGTCCCAGCCATGTCTGACATTATTGATAGCTTTGGTGCCCACCACATCAGCTGTAACATTGCTCCATGGCTCCACCACCATTTCTGTAAAATAACTTTCTCACTTCCCTACTGAATCTTCCCCTGTCAGTTTCCAATTGTGCCCCCTCTCCGTGTTCTTGATCCACTTGTTATGCAAAGTAGTTCTGCAAAGTTTACCTTGTTCATTCCTTTCAGTAACTTGAAGGGCTGTATCATATCTCTTGTCTTCCATCTGTCCTCTAGTGAGTACATGTTCAGTGCCTTGGGCTAATCCTTAAAAGATCTGTCCTGCTGGTCCTGAATCATTTTGGTCACCCTATGCTGCACTGTCTCCAGCCTCTCCATATTGTTCCTCAGGTGAGAACTCCAGAACTTGGCACAGTACTCCAGGTGGGGCCTCACCAGTAATCTATAGAGAGGCAGTAATACCTCCTTCCTTCTGCTGTCAATGCCCCTTCCTATATCCCACAGAATCCTGTTTGCTTTGTTACACTGGCTTGATTGTTTTCGGGAGTCACTGATGATGATCCTTATGTCTTGTTGCTAACAGGCCATGCCCAGCTTTATCCCCCTTCCCCATCCAGTACTCTATCCTGATGTTCTTGTTCACTGTGTGCATCATCTTGCACTTTGTGGCATTGCATTTCATCTGCCACAACTCTGACAACCTCTCTAGCCTCTGCAAGTTTCTTTGCATCTCCCTAACCCCCTCCTCACTGTCTGCCCTGCTACAGAGCTTAGTGTTGCCCGTGAAGAGACACATCTTGCCCTGGATTCCTTCTCACATGTTGCTGATGAACATATTGAAAAGGATTGGACCCAGGATCAGTCCTTGAGGTTCCCCACTGGTGACCTCCTTCTCTTCAGATTTAACTCTGTTAACCACAGTCCTCTTCTGTATCCATTCCAACCAGTTTCTCACCCATCTTACTGTGTCATCGCTGCACCCAGATCCTCTGGCTTCTTCAACAGCCTTCTGTGAGGTACTGAGCTAAAAGCCTTGCTGAAGTCTATGTAGAGTAAATCCACAGCATAGCCCTTATCCACTACTTTTTACTTTAATTTATTTACTGAAAACTTTGGAGATTACTTTTGAGCACAAGTGCACATTTACAAAGGTTCCACAGCAAATACATAGTCACAAAAAGCATTACAATAAACAGCTCCAGAGCAAATGCTGTCATGTTCAAAATGCTTAAGACAAAACAACCACATACAGTTTTGAAAAATCCATGCAGACTGTTGTATAAAAAGTCACAGGATTTGCACAGATGGAAACTGAATAAAACTGTTTAATGGTTACAATTGTATTGGACTGCAAGATCAGATCTCAAAAATCTCTTGAACATATTAATATTTGGGAGAGTCAACAGCATATCAGGCAGTTCATTTAACCAGTTAGCAACCCTGCCAGCAAATGACCACTTGCCCAGCTGATTACACTGGAAAGGAAGCTTAAGGGCATTATTGGCTATGTTCCTTGTGTTGTATTAGTTGGAGAGAGTGCTGAAGCAGTTCGCTAATGCATGGGGCATTTGGCAAAGGAACACCTTTTTGTCTAGCATACAGGTCTGGAGCTTCAGTATGTTGGGTAAAAGTAGCTAGTTAGTGAGTGTGTAAATTGTACAGTTATGAGTGTAGTTATCTGCACTGAGTACTACACTTGTTGCCCTGTCAAAGAATACTATCAGGTATGAACAAGGTTCCTCCTACTCTAACCACTTTATTTTGTAGACACTGTGGTACTGTCTCTACTAGGTTATCTGATAAATTTTTTGACATTCCATGGATGACGACCACAGTGGGTCAAAAGTCTCTTCTGTATACACTTCCATATTTTTTAATTACTTACAAACTAATTTTGATTGTCTAAATAATTCCCTACTGACTTTTAGAAAGAAGCTAAAAAAGTATCCACTGGATGAAAGTGAGAGTAAATATTTTAACTGAATGTATTGTGCATGTCTAGTTTTGGCACCCCATGATATAAGATTGGTGTAACTTTTTATGTACATGTATGTATTGTAATGTTTGATTTTTATGTATACTGGTCGACCAGGAAATGGGCCATTATCTCATGGACTTTCCAATTTAAATAAATACAACAAACAAACAAACAAGCAAGCAAACACACAAACAGGTTGACAAGATCTTCCTGCCATGAACCCATGCTGTTGACTGTTCTGGAGTCCATTGCTCTACAGGTAGTCCACAAGGTCCTCTTTGACCAGTGTCTGTATCAGTTTGCCCACAACAGAGGTAAATCCGAGAGGTCTGTAATTACCAGGTTGCTCCTTCTCCCCCCATTAAACAGCAGGACTATGGCTGGGCGGAATGTGAAATTCCACCACCAGAATTGTTGCAGAGTGGTATTTCTGCTTCAGAAATGCTTTGTGGAATTCCTGTCTAAATTCTGTAGAATTTTAAAAAACATTTCTGAGTAAACTGTAGAATAATTTTCTATGGCTCATGTGAAATGTAGAATAATTTTCCATGGATTGCAGAAAAAGAATCCATGATTTATGTCAACTGCAGATTATTTAGCCGCAAAAAATATTTTGCATGTGGAATGTCTAAATTCGCAACTGATGGAAATCAGTGGAATTTTCTAAAATTCTGTGGAATTTCATTCTGTTGAAAATTCAACATTCCACACAGCCTAAGCAGGACTATGTCTGCTACTCTACAGTCTTTGGGAGCTACTCCTGTCTCAGCTGAGCTATTGAATAGCCCCATCAGGGATTCAGATAGTTCCATTGCCAATTCCTTGCACACTCTCTGCTACATTTCATCTGGCAGCAGGCCTTATCTACTTTTAGGGCTGCCAGCCCTTTCTAAACTCTTTCACTGTTAAACACTTGCTGCTTCATCTTAGAGATGTCCGATACAGCTACCTTAATGCACCTCTCTGGCAGATGCCATTTGTCTTCCCTTGCGAATACAGAGCAGAAGTAGTCATTAAGAATGGTTGTTTTCTGTCTATCCTCCTCAATTATCCTACTTCCCTCTGTTAGCCTTACAATTCCCCCTTCCTTCTTTCTTTTTCCCTACTACTGTATATCTAAAGAACTGTCATTCCCCTCCCTTGATCCCCTCTGCAATATGTAGCTCTGTGTCTGTCTTTGCTTCTCTGACTGCTCCCTTGGTTTCCCTTGTTCTCGTTGGTTCTCTCCCCATTCTTCTTTCCATTGTTTTTCCTTGTACCTAGTGGAGGCCTTTTCTTGCACTTTCGTTGCTTCTCTGACCTTTCCAGAGAACCATATTGGTCTCTTGTACCTGTTTCTTTTGATCACTATTCTCATGAAAGACTTTGTTGCCTCAATAATGGATCTGTTGATTGCCCCTCGTCTTTCCTCCACATCTCTGATGTTGTTCATTCTGACAAACTTGTCAAAGACCATCGCCATGATCCAGTTGAAGTCTGCCCTTCTGAAGCCTAGGACCTCAGCCACTGATGAGGGCTTACTTGTCCAAGGGTCAAGTTGAACCATATAGAGTTATGGTCGCTTGACCCTAGTGGCTTCCCTACCCTCACTCCTCATATCATTTACAAATTGGTGAACACTACATTAAGAATGATAGCCTGCCTATTTAGTTTCTTAATCAGCTGCACCACAGGCAGTCCTACAATGTATCCAGCAGGGCTTGCCTCTGGGGCTTCTGGCCGCAGGAATGATCCAATCAATATTTGGCAGGTTTTGATCTCCCACCACCACCTTCCCCACTGCCAACCCCTTTCTAGTTCTGTTCTTAGCTCCTTAACTCTCTCTTTCCCGTATCCTAGAGGTCTATAAATCACCCTCATGTGTAGTTTCTTGCCTTGCCTGAGGATACTGTAAGCTGAACCCACAGTGATTCTATTTTCCCATTCCTGCCCCTGATGTTTCCTTCCTCCCCTGCCTCTAATGTCTTCGCTGACATGTAGGGCTATGTCTCCTCCTTTGCTTACTCCTCTATCACATCTAACCACAATGTCACCTGGGACTGTCAGGTCCCAATTGTTATTGTACAACTTTTGTGATGGATCCTAGCTCCATCACAGTGTCTTCCACCATTGCCTGGAGCACACTAGTTTTATTTCCCAGACTTCTGGAATTAAGACAGACCCCTTTCCATCTTTATCCTAACCCCTCTTTCTCTTTCACTTGTTTATTCTCCCTTATTCTTCCTTAGCCTCCTTAAGTTTTTTTTCATGCTGAATGTAAGCTTTGTCAGCTGTCCCTCATAGGCCTCTTCCCCTAGCTTAATTCACTTAAACCTAACTATTACCCACCTTGCTGCTACTATTTCCTTGTTCAGAGGGAGCCCTAGCTATGTTCCTTAGCTGATCTCCATTCTCACTAGTTCTTCTAGCCCCAGTCTACCCTGTAGTCAGTTTAACTGTCCAGTGTAGATGTCAAAATTCTGCCCTAAAGCACTGGTCCACTCTCTCATCAGAAAAAGGCAATTACTCTTGAAGGTGCTCTTGTCCCAAAAACCTTCTAGTCCACCAAATAGCAGTATCTTTCCTCCTGAAACCATCCCTTCAACCATGAATTTAACTCCTTAGTCTCTTCCTTCCTTACTCTATAGATCCCCACCCCACCCCATTCCACACAGCAAGAGCCTCAGAAGTTACCAGGGAAACAAAGTGCACCTTCAATCTGTCTCTAGCGTCATAACGTTTCACCTCACTGCCTCCACAGGCTGGTTCACCAGATCTTAGGTACCCAAGTGTACCAGCACCTCCATCTCCCCCTCCTCTGCCATTCTCCCTATCCTATCTATATCCCAGATGACTGATACACCAAGACAGCATTTAACCATTTCACTTACCATCCCTCCCCCACCAACAACCCTTTCTACTCTCCTAATCACTGAGTTCCCAATCACTATGACTGTACTAGCAAATTTCCTTCTGCTCATATCCCTGGTTGTCACCAAGATATCCTGCCCTTTTCTCCCAACTGACTCAGAGTCCCCCCCAATGGAGTTAAGTACCTGAACTTCCTGCATGGGTACAAAGCAGTTTGCTGTCCAGATGCTGCGAGTTTGGTCAAACCCCTTGTGGCTGCCCCTGCCACACTTCCCTCTCCCTTTCCAAAGCACCGACCAGTCCACTGGGCCAGTGGGCCTCTGGGAGAGTTGGGCTATGAGAGTTTCACCCTTTGTCACAGCCGAGATGTCCTACTTACTCCCTTAACCTTGCTTACTACCTTGACATATATATAAATAATTTTAATAATAATAATTTTCATGAAGAGAGTAGTGGCAATTTGTAACACCTTGCCAGAGGAGGTGGTATCCTGTAGGATGGTGAGTAGTTTCAAGAGGGGATGGGACAGGGTGAGGGGTATTTGGGAAGGTGGAGGAGGGGGAGGGGGAGTTGCAAAGTAGGGCATACTTGAGCAGAGTAGATAGACCTAGAGGCCTAATTTCTGCTGGCAGTTTTCGCATGTTCATATAAATATAAATATAGAATATATTCATTGCAAAAGCTTCATTGATGCACTAGTTAGGGTTAAAGTGAAAACATGTAGGGAGATGTGGTGTTAGGGTTTCCAGCCCTAACACACCACCTCCACCCTTCAGGCACCAAACCAGGTGTGAGGTGTGCCTTGGGGTTCTCAAGCCTAATGCTCACCCTATTCCATTAGTAAAGAAGATGAAATGTGTACAGGGTATGAGCATGGGCTGAGCGTTAGGCTTGTGAACCCCAAGGCACACCACAGACCTGGTTTGCTGCCTACAGGGTGGGGATAGGATGTAAAGTTTATAAATGCTACACCACATTTTCCTACTTTTGTCACTTTAATACTAACTAGTGCATTGATGAAGCTTCCTGCAATGAATTTCCATACTTTTTGAGATAGTATGATCATATCCTTATTTCCCTGTTAGAGCACAGGTCCCTCAGAGCCCTGTGATCCTATCCATCTTTAATTTTTGCTATAGTTGGATCATATCCTTATTTGCTTGATGGAGTGCTGGGCTCAGAGGGCCCTGTTCTCTAATCTCACTTTATATGCAAACATTTATGTTGTTGTAGAAGTGCAGGGCCCTCTGAGCCCTGTGCTTCCATTTGTAAGACAACAGGAACCAAATTGTCAGCATTGCCTTCTTATTATCCCACCTCATATACACATTAGTGAACCTTTCAAAATTCCCATCAAAATGTGACCCCGTGCCATCACAAAGTCACTCCATGCCACATGTGCGAAAAGACATCTTTATCAGGATTTGAAGACTTACAGCTGTCACATTCATGAGGTGGTGTAATAAAAAGACTATGTTGAAAGTTTGGGGTGAAAATATATAAACTTACCAAAGTTATAAGTGTGCATAGCAAACTTTCAATGTATGCTCATAACTTTGCCAGTTTTGCATATTTGGAGTCCACATTTTCAACATACTCTTTTTATGACACCACCTCATGAACAAGGTGAGTGACAATTTTCAAATCATGATTAAAAGGTGATTTTGCCAAGTTGCAAAATCACCTTTGGGCTGGATTTGCATAATTCCTCTGTCAGTGTTCATAAAGAGGGCTCTGAAGAAGGCCATGTTGAAAATTTAAAGTCAAAATATTCAAAAATGACAAAGTTATGCATCAAAGTTTAAAAATCCCATTGAAATACATTAAACCACATTTACCTTAGTTTCACATATAACAGTCAGTTGTTCCAGCAGCAAGATGTGTCTTTAATGGGAGAGTGGATCTTCACACTGGGATTTGTTCAGGTGAGTCAGGGTGTGTGGAGGTTGTGGATGAGTGGTGGGGTGGTGGGTGCTCCGTGGGAGGTTGGGTGGGCTTGGGGCAGATTGATGATGTACCTTTTTTTTCACAGCTTTAAAAAAAAACATCAAGGGACAATTTTCTTTATTACAGCTTAGAGCTCCAGGGAGGGATGGGAGGGTTGGGGGTGCCACTGGACACCAGGGTCAAAACAAATATGAGGATGGTGATCACAGGATGGGAGTGCCACTGGACACCAAGGGGCAAATATATATATATATATATATATATATATATATATATATATATATATATACGAGGATGGCAATGGGACGGGCACTAAACACCAGGAAATAAATAAATAATTACTGAGCTAGTGTACTGTGGTATTTTATCCACTGCAGGAGCATTGCAGTCATCAGAGTATTGTAATATATTTATCATATGTTCTGAGTTTGACAATTACTCCAGGTTTTAGAGAGTGAAAATTCCTGTCCAGATTAATATCTGACAACAAGCTGATAGGGACCAACTGTCACATGCTCATTGAAGCCAAAAAGGGAGTGACATTGTTGGAGGCAGACAGACTGGGGAGCATATTACCTTATGTTCTTAAACTGATCACTGTCAGGAGATCAGAATATTTAGGCTAGTTGGTATTCACTTAGTAGTTTGTGTTCCTATATAATGTTATGTGTTTGGACAATTCTGTATCCTCATTTTCAGTCCATCACTAAGTGTTTTTTATTCCTTGTTGTGTTTACAGAGCTCTGAAGAGATAGTGGGAGAGACTCCAAGCAGAACGGCCTGGTGATTGCAATCACAGTCTCTCGCTTTTCTTTCATCTATCTATCTATCTATCTATCTATCTATCTATCTATCTATCTATCTATCTCTTGGCAGTCACACACAACACCAGTGCTCTCTGGACTCAGTGTATATGAACAATGTTTTTATGTATTATCTTTAGACAAATGTTGATGTGAGAGCTAGGAAAGGCTCTGTAAAAGTAATCACTACATGGTTCATGCTGATGTATTACTCTGTATTTTATGCAGGTGACCTCTTTTTTTGTGTTTCACTATTTCACCATGGTGTCAATTTATGCAATGTGTTTTTGGTACCTTGCCATGCTTGTAAGAGTATAGTACTGGAACCCAATGAGCTTGAAATGGGGCAGGAGCAATTGTGTTTGTGGCAATCCCCTATAAAAACCTTAAAGAAAAAGGTGATGTACTCTCTATAATGCTGCCTGGTGTCATGCTGCCCAACCTCTTGCAGTACCCTAGTGTCCTTCTTCCCCATTGCTATCACAGATCACATGAGCGTCTGCACATCCTGTGTATTGAACATGAGGCCATGGATTGCAGTACTGCTGTAAGCATTTGCTATTTTAATCAAGCCTTTGGTTTCATGACTACACTTCTTCCTCAAACTTTAGCTAGAAAAAAAAAAACAATTCAAACAGGTGGATAAAAACTATAATGCATAAAAATGTATATTTTTTTGCTACAGGAAAACATCAGGTTGTATTGGACTAAGACTCTGTACATCAAATATTGTTTTTCATCTGCAATAAACAATTTAGAATATTTAGTAATAAATCATTTAATAAGCCATCAGAATTTATCAACATGAAAATCACCTGCATTTTTTATTGTCACACATATATTAAAGGTGATAACATTGAAAGAGCAGAACCTCATTAAAAAGTTTTGCGAATATAACTAATGTCTCTTGCAGCCAGATGTAACCCATGGACTGCCACAACATTTTTGTTTAATTCATGTCTGATTGCTTTCTGGGTTTATTAAAGTTGCATTTCAAGGATTACAAATCTCTGAATACATTTACTGTACTGTACATTCAAAAATTAATAGACATTTCTTAAAAATGATATCAATTATCGCTATATGATAACACATTTAGTTCATTTTATTACAGATATGATAAGGAATGCTCTGAATAGTGGTGAAGTGGAAAAAAGCACAAAGTGCACTCCCAATCCCCACTTCATGAATTCATTGTAAACTGTTAAAACTATATTGAAACAATAAATAGTCTATCACTTTAGGACCTTCATCAGGGGGAACATCTTCAGAATGTTCATTGTTTGGTCTTTACAAAATGCTATAAGGTTATACTGATATTTTAATTATGTTAGGCATGTTACTTAAATAGCATAGACAGTCAAGGGGGCAGGTACATGTGTGCAACTGGGATGTTTGCTTCAACAGATCAGACAAAAGGTGCCACTTGTATGTTAAGCCCATGACAGACAAGAAACAACAATACCTACTGTAAATGAAACTGGGCTTAATGCATTCAGTAATAGTTCTTTGCATTTCTATTTTACCTTTGTAAAACCTTTTTTTTCATCTTGAGTGGATCTGAGCAGATAAATATATTTTTTATATTAATGGGGAAAAATGTTGTTTTAAATGTGTAGAGCATGTGCATGTGCTTCTGAATATTATACATTCAGCACACATTTTTGAACCTACTGTACATGTTGGCAGAGACCTACTGTACATTGTTTGATCAATGTGTAGATTGTCGGAGCCATTACAGCACATAAGGGGTATACATTGTTTAGAACATAGAAAGGAGGGCTAAAATGGAATATGGCGTTCAGAAAAGTATTTTCTTTATCTTACAAAGTCATTTTTAAAAGCTCTGTAACAGCTAAAATCAGCCACACAATCACTATCACACCTTTTATTATTTTCAGGGTTCTTCTTTTTTCCTCACTAGTGACATAAAAATATATATTTTTTTGTATCTTGCGATATGAAAAATTATTTATAATATATAAAAAAGCACATTTTAGGAGCATTTCTTAAACAGTTAAGTGCAGAATCCAGCTTGAGGGGGCATAAGCAAAGTACATGTGTTGGTCACTCTCCACAATGTCATTTTCATGGCTTTTCAAATTCGAACTTTTTGAAAAAATTTAAAACGAGATGTGCCCAAACAAAAAAGAATTGTCCACTCATGAAAAAGGATATCATAATGAAATTCTTTTTTCATTCCATACAGCTATTTTGAGCTTCTTTCTGAGCATGCTCAGAATCAAGTTCTAAAAATGTTAAACTTAAATAACTTTGGAATGCAGTAGTATTTTTTCACCAAACAATCAAAAGGAACATCTGTGGCTCAGCCCCCTTCTACCCTGAAAATTTCAGCTCAGAATTCCCAAATGGTCTAGGCAGTTGCCAAATTAAAAAAAAATTATTCAAGCCAGTAACTATGAAAAATTCACCTTTTTTACTATCCACATCACAGAAACTGCACATCTGACCAGAATGAAATCTAGCACATCCACAAGACTGTGCATGCAATATTTCATGCAAATCTGCTGAATGGTTGCAAAATTATTGAAGTACAAGATTTCAGGGTTAACATATAAACCCCAGTTCAACCCAAACTATAGAGGTGCTACCCTGCCACTATAATATATATCGATTACACTTGTATCAAGTCTTATCATAATCAAAGTGTTAAGAGCAAATCTCAAATTCTGGAACTCAGTGGGCCACTACTTCAGATATTTTATTAGAACCAGAACACTATGCCAGTTAAGCAGTTTCTTAGCAGCAGCCAGATTCTGGCTAAAAATGCCTTTTAAAATGCTCTGTTTAAAACAAGTGTTCAACAGTCCAGAAAGCCCACCAAACCGTGACAAACAAAATCAGAGAACCACATAATTACCAGGCTACCACAGCAACAAGACAGCAACTCTTGGTCAAAAAGACATCCCCACAAAAGTAACACCCAAACTGCCAAACTATATTAATAAAATTAAACTTACACTAGAAGTGAGTCTCCACAGAACAAATGTGGTGTCTATCATGTTCCCAACCAATATCAAGCAAAGAAATCCTACCTTTTCCTGTAGGCAGCAGTTCCCTTCTTCTCAATCCACCACCTGTACACAAGAAAAAATATTTAAAATTAGAAAGAATATGGAAAGTTTTCACTTAGCTATGGGAGCTCCACACAGAGACAATCACTCTGCAGCAGCCAGCATGCTAGAATAGGTATTTCAAAACTGCACGGAACAAAAACTGACAGCATTCTTGGGTATACTCATTGCCTTATGGTGGATGGTATATGCAATTGACCCAAAGTCCCTTCTTTCTATATCACACTATACTGTAAACTACATTACATTACACTACACCACACCATAGCAGAGCACACCACACCACACCACACCACACTGCACTACACTGTACTACACTATATTACACCATGCTACACTACACTATGCTATGCTATATTATACTACATCACACTGCACTACACTATACTACACTACACTACACTGCACTACACTATACTATACTACATCACACTGCACTACACTATACTACACTACACTACACTACACTGCACTACACTACACTATACTACACTACATCACACTGCACTACACTATACTACCCTACACTGCACTGCACTACACTATACTACACTGTGACACACTGCACTACACTATACTACACTACACTGCACTACACTACACTACACTATACTACATCACACTGCACTACACTATACTACACTACACTACACTACATCACACTGCACTACACTATACTACACTACACTACACTACACTACATCACACTGCACTATACTATACTGCACTACACTACACTGCACTGCACTATGCTATGCTACTTTGGTAAGTAAATGGATTGGGGATGCCATTTATTAAATGACATTATACTAAGAAAATCCCTCTTAACCAATTAGAATGCAGTGATCCTGTCCCATTATTCTGCGATAGCTTGACAGTAGACTGAATATTGGGACAGTGGCTCTCCATTCTGAATTGCCAAGTACAGTAATGGGACAGTGATCTGCATTCTGATTAGCTGCTGCATCTGTGCTTAGTGAATCACACAGAAAGCCTAGTCTGCCATCTCATTTCAACATGCAGCAGCCAATCGCAGAGATCAGCAATGTTACAGCACATCTATGAGAATCAGTTCCTGATTTTTTTACAGATACACTGTAACACTACAAACACATATTTTGATATTTTGTTTAAATGCATTTCTTTTTTCAGTATAATAACTGTAATATCAATACTGGTTTGTGTTACATCAGTAATAACTGGACTGGGGGGTTAATAAACACCTCAGTCTTTTGGTCTCAGTGTTTATTACCATTGGTCAGGTAATTACCTCGTAAACCTAGACCACTATAGTGTTAATACTATAATACTAAGGTATTGCTTAATAGGTCAGAATACTGCATTTTTGTTCCTGTTCTAACACTGAGATGAGCAGCACTTATTGTTGTTCTGTTGATACCAATGTAAAAAATAAAACTACACACACTGTAACTTTACAGAAATCAAATATTTTCTGATAATCTATGATCAGTTTTATTTCAATATGGTGACATAATCTGATGCTTTCAGAGTCAAACAGAAAAAGCTGATTCAATAGATTGATTTAAAAGGAATGTCAGTCCTACAGAGACTAATTTTGACCCTTTTGAACTAATAAAGTGGGGTGTTGATGGAGGTATTTTAAGATGTGATGAAGATGCTCACTGGAACTAATCTAATTGACTCTTTATGCCTCATCAGCATTGTACCCTAACTGCCTGTTACATCATAAATCACAAAGTGAAGGCAAGGGCCAGTTCATTTTATGCTGCTCATCAAGCTGTCTCATCAGATGTGAAGAGGTTTGAAGTGGAACAACATTAGATATGTCAATCTTTAAAATAAGTGCTGTAGACTGCATACCACGCCTAGTAACATTACACAGAAAACATTAAAACAGGATAAAGGAAAAAGAAAAAGTACTTCTGAAATGAAAAGAAACCACTGGCTACTGTTAAAAATGAGTAATATTTTTTAGATCTGTAATAACTCTTTAATGTTTCAGCAGTCCCATTTGTCAAAAAAGGTAGTTCTCTGACAGTTATGGTGAACATGCAGTTTTCTCTTTTTTGTGTTGGTGGATATATGCAAGCATCAGGCGTGCACACCTCACCTGTCTGGAATTCATATTCCTACTGTATATATGCATATTACATGGTGATGAGCTTGTAATACTTTTATTAAGTTCTGTATAGATATTTATCCCCACACACTGGCAGTATTAAAATTCTAAAATAAATCTTATATGATGCATGCCAGCTGCCTCCCTCCCAAATTTGTAATTTTCAAACATATTAGTAATTCACAATAATCCTTGCAACCTAAAAAGACCCAAACAACAATATTTGAAAACAAGTATCAAAGTGAGAAAAGTGACACACTTTCTGGCATCAACCACAGTCAGAATTTACAAAGTCCTCATGATTATTGACCTCATGCAGGGCAAAATCTCTTGTCTGCTTAGTCAACAGAGGACTTGTGTTTAAGAACTGAAATATGAGGAGTTTCAGAAAGAAGAACCTGGATCAATATAACGCTTTTCGTACACAGTAAAATATGTATGCCGAAGTGCTTTTACAAGCAACGAGAGAAACTTATAGTGTATTATACAATGGCAAGAAAGAATCCTGGCTTCTGATTGGTCAGTTGGCTGTCACAGCAGGGATGTTATCCTGGCATAACATCCCTGGTGATTGTTTGTAGGATATGGAGCATGCTGCTGAGCTTTTTTTTTTTCTCTTAAGAAACAAAAATATTTTTACACACTAACAAAAACATTCTTTAAAATTATTTTTTTAACTATAAAACAATAAGCCATTGTATAATAGGAATAATGCCCTCCAGGGTGGGTGTTATGCTGGGATAACATCCCTTCTCGGGTGTTGGACGCCCTCGGCCGGTGGCCTCGGGCCCAACCTCCCGAGGTGGGATGTTATCCCAGCATAACACCCACCCTGTCAGGCATTATTCCTTTAGTGACTCTATATGTGCAGTGGTAGTCAATCTACTCCTGAAATTGTATGCTTACTGTAGCCATGGGCAGTTGCTTGAATCAGTTTTATGGGAAGGAGTCATGCTGGCAAAGACACTGGTAAAAACGTATTGATGAAGAGGTGGGCCTTTGAAGTGCTGGTTTCTTTTGGCTCATTCCTTCAGTAATGGTGCTTTGATCCATGGTTTTGTGGTTTTACTGCAGCTGTACATTTGCACTTGCTCAGTACATTTTATGAATTAACCACACCCATTGCATAACTGTGGCTCTCTGTTTGTTCATTGTGCTCTGCAGACTTGTGTTTCCTTAACTGGGAAAGATCCCCTACTCTTGCAAAAATGGCACATGTTGTTGGACTTTGGCTTGCACACCCACCAGAACAGTACCAGAGATAGGTCATGGGACACTGGGTAACATCTCATCCAAAGGATGGCACTCCATGACGGCACAGTACCCCTTAGTACTGCACTGGAGTGCTAGCATTTTGTACACCAAGAGTCTGATGTGCTACTAAAATTCACAATCCAAAAGGGAATTGAAAGCATTATTTACTAATGGACAAGATCAAAATTGCTATTAACTGCTAGAATTCTGTTTGTATGTTTATGTTGATTTTTTGCATCTTATGGGGGCCTCGTGTGTGCTGCTGTATCATTTTTGTTCCTGTAATTGAAAGCTAAATGACATCTCAATTCACACTCACAGACACCCACAAATGAATACATAAATAGAACTAAAATGAATTAGATACTGCCTTAATATGAAAAACTGCACTTAAAGTGGAACAGTCAGCACACAGGGCCTCACATCCAAGTGTGGGGCTGGTCCCAATGTACACTTTGTGTGCCAAAATATTTTGACTTATTGTTCACTATAGTATAATAGATTATGTGCTGTTACCCTTTACAGCAATCAACTTCAATTGTGTACTCCATTTTGACTGTATTAATATTTACTGGTCAATCAGTTCTCAGGACAAGCCGAAGAAAATTCAGAAAGTTCAAAAAAGGCAGGCTGAATTTCTTCACAAAAGGATAACTGCAGTTTAGTATACATTTCTGAACCTCATCTGGGTAGCTCCGTAATGCAGACACCAGATCTATGTTCTAGTCTCATCTACAAATGTAACAATTCTCCCCTTCATTTGTTCCTACCCCAGCAACAGTAACACACTAAACAAGGTCTCCAATATTCACAGCCATGCTACTAGATCCAGTAACCGTGTCAATGTACAAATCCTAATAGTCAATAGTAATGCTGATGAAACACCTCTAACCCACTGAGGGCTGAACTATGGAACTTGCTAAACTCTGAAAATGTTCACGTACTGTATATGACTACAATCAAACAGCACTTGAAAAATAAATATATACATAAGCAACTGATAACTTCATACAGATTTTGGAAAATGTGATATTTGGAAATATTTCCACCCGTGGGTTGTATTTTTTTATTTTGTTTAGTCTTTATTGTAAGGGCATTTGCATGAAAACAGAATGTGTGACCCTCGGAGTTCATCTGTTGATTGTTCCGCATCTAAGGCTATAATTTTCTGCTTGTGATATTACATCCATTGCCCAGCAACAGACAGTGATGTCACAGAAATGGGATTATGATAAAGTAGAGAATATGCAGCAGGATCAGCTGAACTGTAAGAGAGAAAAAATCTGTTTTCCATGCAAATATACCAAGTTAAAAAGAGTGAGAGAAAGAAAACTAGAAAATGCAGCATATGACATATAAGGTGAGCTTGATTTATTTGATTGCATTATTTATTTATTTATTAGTGTTTGTCTTCTACAGGATAGTCTCATTTGGGTACCGTGCTTAGTTTCAAATTGTAACGAGAAACCCAATATCTGGCCTTCCATGCCACAGCACTTCTGTGGCTCTCCCAGGGATAAGTACATAGAAATGTACTCAGTGCTGGGAGAACAGCAGAAGTTGCAAACATCTGATTTGAGTTAATAAGATCTCTGACATGCACTTCAGGCTATTGAATCTCCCACTGCTGCAGCCCTTCTCAGATATCAGCTTCAGTGGATACTGGAATATCTAGTTATAGAAAACGTTAGCTTGGAAGTCAGCAGAATCAGAATGATAAATTGTACAATATTGGAGTAAAAAGTAAGTGAAAACAAAGTTTTTGCTGCAGAAGTGAAAATTGGGTCCCGCCCCACACTTGGGTATAGTGCTCTTAATGCTGACTGTTCCCCTTTAAAATGTTGGGATGAAAACTTTAAGAAAGTCAAAGTCATTTTTATTTATAAAAAGTGTTTTTCGAAATGTCAAAGTGCTTGTACACAAAAATAAAACAGACTTCAATAGATGATAAAAACAGTAATCAGATTAAAATCAACAACATTCCAGTTAAAAAGCATCTGAACAGGCTGAGTCAAATAAGTAAGGCAAGGGCAAGGCAAGGGTAATTTTATTTTTCTGGCACCCAATCCCAGAGGCTCTGGGCACTGAACAATAAGAACAAACTATCAGTGCAACAATACAAATCAATACAAAAGCAATAAAATATCAGTATACATAAATATAATTAATAAATATATTTCTTAAAACTGATTCGCAAACAAATAAGCAGGGTGCCCAGGATGTACTAATGCCTAAGGTCTGGGAAGGCATGATTAAACAGGAAAGCCTTGAGGTGGGCCTTAAAAACCTCAACCGAAGGGACCTCCCAAATTGATGGACACGCTGAATTCCACAGGATGGGACCGGCGACGCTAAAAGCTCTGTCACTGGCAGTTTTAAGCCTCATCTTGGGAATTGCCATGAGGCCCCTAGAAGAGGACCAGAGGGAGGGGACCTGGACGGCAGGTGTGAGAAATTCTGACAGGTAACCAGGACCCAGCCCGTATAGGGCCTTAAAGGTGAGCAAGCCCACCTTGAAGAGAATCATCCACCTAACCGGCAGCCTGTTCAGTTCACGTAAGACCAGAGTAATATGGCAAAATGTTGGCTTCCCAGTTAGCAGCCTAGCAGCTGCATTCTGCACTAGCTGCAACAGGCGAAAGTTCCTTCCAGAGATCACAAAGTAGAGTGCATTACAGTAATCAAGTCTGGATGTCACGAAGGCATGTACCATGGTGGGGAGGTCCATAGATGGAATTAGGGGCTTAACCCTGGTGATATTCCTAAGATGGTAAAAGCTTGTCCGGATAAAGGATGACACCTGAAAATCAAATGACAATCCACTGTCAAAGGTTACGCCAAGGTTTTGCACCCTAGAGGAAGTCCTCAATGGCACAGATCCCAGGAATAAACCAGTTTCAGTGCCAGAGGACAACCTGTTTCGTCTTCTGTTCAACTCCACCACCAGTACTTGTCGGGGTTCAGTTGCAACCAACTGGAGGACATCCAGTCATTTATCTCCATTAGGCAACAATTTAGTACTTCCACTGCACTAGAAGTTCCTGGGGCAAAAGAAAGATACAGCTGGGTATCATCAACATAGCAATGAAAACCCAAGCCGTAATTTCAAATGAGCTCACCCAGGGTCAGAATGTACACGGCAAAAACATTGGTGACAGGACCAAACCCTGAGGTGCTCCACACAACAGCAGACTAGAGGAGGAGGAGGAGAAGAAATTCCTCATCACCTCTTGTTTGTTAAGTATGACTCAAACCAGCAGATGATAGAGCCGGTGAGCCCACAGAATTCCCTCAGGCAGTCAAGCAACACACAATGGTCTACCATGTCAAAAACTGAAGAGAGCTAGAGAAGGATTAGAACTGTCCCATCCCCCTGGGCTCTAGCCCTGAGGAGGTCATTATGCACCCGAAGCAATGCTGTTTCTGTACTATGCCTCGCACAGAACCAAACTGGAATGGCTCATAAAGATCGAAGGCAATGATGTGTTCCTCAATTTGTTGCGCCACAACCTTCTCAACAACTTTTCCCAAAAATGGGAGGTTGGAGATCAGATGGTAATTTGCCTTAATGTCAGGGTCTAATGATTTTTTTTTATGTAAGTTTTGAAGGCAGCCTTATAGGTCTCGATGGACAGGCATTCTCTAATCTGATGAGGTACAGAATTCCACAGGGTTCGGTCCATGAATGCAAAAGATCACACCCCTGAGGACTTTAAACGGACCCCAGGAATCTCTAGCAATCCCTCGTCAGTGGAATGGAGTGGGCGGATAGGGCAGTAGGGAGGCAGGAGGTCTTGCAAATAATGCGGTCCCTGTCCTGTGTAGGGCCTTGTAGGTCAGCACCACACTGGCAGCCAGTGCAGTTCACTGAGCACAGGCTTGATGTGGCTAGATAGAAATAAGCCCAGAAAGAAGATGGGTAGTTCATTTAGGGGTGTGGAATTGAGAGAGTGATGCCCCAGTTACAAACTATCTGTTAAGTAGGTGGAATACCTCCCTAAATTAACACAACAGTATCTACATTCCTGATCCTCTGAACAACCTTGGAACCAGTATTAATTCCTATCAGACCTGGGAAGCTAGAGCGAGAAACTGGGGAATGTCAGGTATTGAGATTCTAATTAGAATCCGCTGTTCTGGCCAACATAGTGTAAGTCCCATGTTCATATGTTAGAAGTAGCGCTGTACAGAAGGCACCATTCAGGTGCTTGAATTGCAGCAGAATGACAATTCCACTCCCAAATTGCTTTTCAGAATTTTGGAGGTAATTCCATAAAACTCTAAAAGCATCTCATGGCCTCATCACTGAAACCACAGGTTGTGATGCTGCATGCAATTTTTTTTTTAAATTGCAATTGTAAATTACTGGAATGCTGTTCCAAAGATCTAGTGTTACTGTAGTTTTTGAAGTGGGACTGCACATGAGTATTTAGAATGTGCAGTTTAATGACAAAATGTGAGAGTGCTGCGATAACATAGCACAATTTTGAAAGGATTGTCTATTTAAACTGCAGAATAGAATTGGTGTCTTCAGATTCTACAGCTTTGCATGTGCCCAAGGTTTAGTTTCAGTTTTGAGACTGGAAGTTGAGAGAGAGAGAGAGAGAGAGAGAATTTAAATGTTAATAGTTTAATTGAGGAATTTGCATCTTTTTAGATTTGTTTCTGTAGATGACATTCGGTTACATCCTGTGAAGGGTCTTGCTCCCCCTATATTCCCCAGGAGAACACTATCATCATCTCTGGAATTACAAAAAATGCCACCTAGCTGTTTGGTGCAAAAAGGCTGGCATTTCTTGATTGTGAAAAAAATCTGGGCAAAGATTGCCATTGCAGTCAGTTTTGGGGGAAGGAGAGGGCTGGAGTATAAAGCAATTCAAGCCCCACATGCTTGAGACCCTTGACAATGTTGTGACTGCATCCAGAGGACAGACATGTCAGGGCTCTGCTATTTGTTAGTGATACTAAACTTTATAGAAAGATAGAAACATAGAATCTGTTGGCAGATAAGGACCATATAGCCCACTAGTCTGCCCATTTCCCTACTTGGTTTGGTAATCCCTACTCTTATCTGGACTGCCTTTCCCCCGCTCTGCTGTACAGCAGGGTGCTTTTATGCTTATCTCATGCACTTTTGAATCCCTGTACTGTTTTTGCTTCCACCACCTCCGCTGGTAGGCTGTTCCATGGATCCACCATCCTCTCCATGAAAAAATACTTCCTATCATTCCCCCTAAGCCTCCCTCCCTCCCTCCAACCTCATGTTACGTCCTCTTGTCCTTGTGTACTTTCTTCTCTGAAATATGCTCCCCTCCTATACCCTGTTTATTCCTCTAAGGTATTTGAAAGTCTCTATCCTATCCCCTCTCTCCCTTCTCTCTTCCAGTGAATAGATGTTAAGTTCCCTGAGTCTTTCCTCATAAAGCTTGTAGTGCAGTGCATGTATCATTTTTGTTGCTCTTCTCTGGACTGCTTCCATTCCGTCTATGTCCTTCCTGAGTTACGGTCTACAGAATTGGACACAGTGTTCCAGATGAGGCCTCATCAGTGATCTATACAGTGGCATCACCACTTTGCTCCTCCTACTGGCTATGCCCTTTTTTATGCACCCCGGCATTCAGTTTGCTTTTCCCACTGCTTTTTTGCATTATTTGCATGATTTCAGGTCATCAAATATGATAATCCCCAGGTCTCTGTCCTGATCTCTGGTGGCTAGAACTTGCCCACCCCCATCATGTATTCCACTCTTGGGTTTATGTGTCACAGGTGCATTATTTTGCACTTCTTGGTGTTGAAACCCAACCACCAAACCCTTGACCATTCCTCAAATAGTCTTAGGTTGTTTCTCATTTTATCTAGCCCCTCTTGTATGTTGACTCTGTTGCAGATCTTTGTGTCATCTGCAAACAGGCATACTTTCCCCTCCAGTCCCTCTGCAATGTTGCTTATGAAGACATTGAATAGGACTGGACCCAGCACCAATCCCTGTGGCATCCTGCTGGTCACCTCCCCCTCTTTGGATTTTATGCCATTTACTACCACCCTCTGGGACCTGTCTATTAGCCAGTTTCCAACCCATTTTACCACTTTAGAGCCCACACCCAGATTTCCCAATTTGTTAAGCAACCTTCTATGTAGAATGGTGTTGAAGGCCTTGCTGAAATCCAGGTAGGCCACATCAAACGCTACTCCATTATCCACCACCCTGGTCTCCCAGTTAAAGAAATCAATCAGATTATTCTGACAGAACCTTCCCTCAGTGAATCCATACTGCTTAGGTCTTTTGCACCACTTGACTCCAGGAGCTTTGCTACCCACTCTTTAAGTAGGGACTCCATCAGCTTCCCCACCACTGAGGTCAGGCTTACAGGTCTATAATTCCCTGTCTCCTCCCTACTTCCACTCTTGTGCAGGGGTACCATCTCTGCCCTCCTCCAGTCCCCAGGTACTGTCCACATCTCTAGTGATTTGTTGATGAGGGTCATCAGCGGACCTGCTAGGACTTCCCTGAGCTCCTTCAGAACTCTGGGATGAATCCCATCTGGCCCCATTGCCTTGTCTGTCTTTACTTTCCCTAGTTCCTCCAATACTCTATGCAACATAAATGGGCTGGTGTCCACCTCTCCCCCTTGTAAACCTTCCCTCGTGAGTCTTAGCCCCTTCACTGCCTCTTCCTTGGTAAATACTGAGCAAAAATACTTGTTCAGTATCTCAGCTTTTTCAAGGTCATCCTCCACCCACCCACCCTCTCCCTTTTTTAGCCTAACAATACCATTTCTGGTCTTCTTCCTCTCACTAATATAATGGAAGAAGGTCTTGTCTCCCTTCCTAATAGCCTGTGCTATTCCTTCCTCCATTCCTTTGTTTCTTTTGTTCTTGATATGCAGTAAAGTCCCAAGAGTTCTAACAATTTTTTCAATCAAAACCAATTCCTTGGTAATGATCCAGTGATCCAGAATTTAAGCAAAATGAAGAATAAAAAGACTGAACCAAAATGTTCCATCTCATCTTTTGCAGTTTATTCTCATTGTCAGTTGAACCCCATTTGGAAATGATTCACACTTACTCAGTTTTTGGGTGCTGGACTGGCAGCGATATTTATTAGTACACCTTGATTTACATTTCAGTATCCTTCAATATACGTTATTTACAGTCAATTGTTCCCACAACAATTCATCTATTCTTCTTTCCTTGGTCTCTCAGGTTCCATCCAACCTCTCTGTCCTTCTGCTCATCCTTCCTTCTTCTCGGGGCCTGGATACCTGATCTGACACTCCATACCATCACCACCACTTGCTTTCACTTCCTTTCCTTTCCTAGGTCCAAACGCAATGACCCGACCCCTAGTACTTCTATCCCCCCCAACCCTTTACTCCATGTCTGGATGCTGCTGACCCCAGCCTGTTTTGCCCTATCCTACTTCCCCCAACTGCCCCACCCTCCACACTTTCTCCTTTCACTAGCCCATCTCCAGCTTGGGTTGGATGATAGGACTCCCCTTGTGGGTTACTTACTTACCCTGGCTTTTCCCATTTTCCCACCAGCTCCAGCAGCAGCATCAGACAGAATTGACATGCCAACCTCTGACAGGTGCGCCCCCCTCCAACCTACATAACCTCAGGGTTTAAAAATAAATTTCTCTATGTGTTTCAGATATAGTTTACCCCTATTTCAGCAATCCATCCTGCCACCCTTCTGTTCCACCTCTTCCGGGCTTTCTCTACTGACATGATATCTAGTGCATGCCTCTACACCTTCCAGATGTGACCTCTGCTATCCAAATTTCCCCTGTGGCTACAAAACCCTTATCAATTCCAGGTCACCTTTGATCACCTGGTACAACACTCCTCTTGGGGTTTCTCCCAGATCATCCCCCCCCACATGACTAATGAGCCTGTGTGGTCTACACTAATTTACTCTCAGTTCCTCTAGCAATGGTATCAGCTGGGCCCATCTCTTTGTCCTGGACCCTCTGTAGTGCAGCTCCATCCACTCCTGCCCTTGTCTCAGCTGTCTCCCTCCTGGCATTGTGGCTGCGTGCTTCTCAGCCCAGTAAATAAACGAGTGCCCCACAATCCACAAGTGCTTCATTTGCCCACCTGCCAAGGTATATAAAACACAGGTTAATCATTTCCTAACATAACTCTTGAGCAACTTGCTCTCTACCTCCCCACATTATTGATATCTTCCCCTGCCCCCCTTCAGCTGCTATGGCTGATGCTGTCCCTATCCTGAATGTATGCAGTTCAAACAGCTTGGGGTCCTCCCCTATGAGACTCATGCCCTTCGTGTGCACTCCCTGATCTGATACCCCATTACCCTTTCCCCAACCACATGCCAGAACCAAAACTCCCCTGTTCCTCCCCTGAATTATGCTGTATTCTTCCATTTCATGTCCAGTGCAATCACCATTACCCATGCCTCTGAGGATTACCACTTCCGTGCCCCTACTGAACTGATCCGTCTTTCACCTACTTAACCACACTACCAACTTGTCTTTTTCTAGAGCAATGTCCTCGGCCTGCAAGCCCCCCCCTCTGCCACACCTTTGCTCCTACCCACCTGAAAAGCCCCATTAGTCATTAGTGTAAAAATTGTCCTGAACAAGCATGCTTCCTTATCCACTGAGCACATGTGCTTTGGTGCTTCCAAACTGCTGCACCAGTACTCCACCTGTGGTGGGTCTTCTAATGTCCACCTGGTGCCCAACTGAAGATGGGAGATACTGTCAGCAATCTCATTTTTAAACCCTTTGATATGCCTCATTTTGAAGGACAGATTAATCCCACGACCCACCAAACTAGCTTCCATAACATCCTGGTTACTGCGTCTGTGGACCCCCTCTGCCTATTGATGACCACTAACTCCCCGTTATCACACCAAAACTAAATCCATTTGTCCTGAATCTCAATACCCCACACCATCCTTGCTACCCATCTGGGAACAATTTCTAGGAAGTTTATGTCCCTCTGCAACCTGGCTTCCTACCGAATCTCTGGCTGAGCCTCCAACATCCATGATCCCTTGAGGTAGGATCCCTTCTTTGTGACCCACAGGCATCCGTGTAGTGCTTCTGTTTGTGTTGTACATCCATTCCTCCTGCCAGAATGTCACACATTTATAGGCTAACATGACTGTTTCCATACTTCCAAATCCTGTCAGAATCCCTCATTGATGTCCTCCTAGTGGTGGGGGATCTTGGGCTCCCCATGACTTGCACCAACCTGCATGTGAACACCATACCAGGCACTATAGCCTTGCAAGCAAAATTAATACACTCCGTCAGGTGGTGTACTAATGCCAGGGGCACCTTTCTCCTCCCTTTCCTCTATCTCAGCAGGCCCCTGAGTTTGTCCTATATAGACACCAATTATACCCGCACTCTAGAGCCAGGAGCTTTTTTTATGCTCCAGTGAAGTAAAAGCCAGAGAAACAGATGAATGAAATGAAGTCTGTAGTTGTTTTAAATCAAGAGTTCAGTTCAGTTCAGCATGGGCACTGAGAGCATTTAGATCCTCCACAAAATCAGTATGCCCCGGCACTTCGCCATGTAAGGCTTCGTCAGAGGGTGGGTACACTGAATAGGTAACAAGCTTTTATACTCCTCTAAGCACATGCCATCATGTTTAAAATAATTATGCAAAGAAAAATAATTTCAAAAGAATTTTCAAAAAAATAACAGTATGTACAGGCATGGATTGAACGGCAGCACTATTCTTTTAGAATTCTAATAATATATTGAATTTCTTGCTATTTTCATTTGGCTGCCTCAGGATTAATAAAGACATAAAAATATATATGCAAAAATAATAATCACAACAGAGGTTTGGTTTTAAGGATAGTCCTTTTGAGTTCTTTAGTATTTCTTGAATAGTAGATTCAATTTAAATTTATTAGGCATCCAAAAATAATTTTTTAACCAGGTAAGTCATTTATCCCTGATGTTTATCTCTTCTTATTGAATTAACTTAAAGAAACATCTCATGCTAAATATTAGACAGAAGAGAATAATGACCTTACTGTGCAGTTCATCTGTAAGGGACATTTTTTTAGCTAGGCATAACAGTGCAGGAGTAGTTAGTAGTTCCACATGATCTGCGCAGAAAATAACCCAAATAGATGTGGTAACCAAAAGTGCCCTTACTCACCCACCCACCTTCTCCAGCTGTGAAAAAACAAAGAAAAAAAGAGGAAACATTACTATTTTGCCTTTGTTATTGCATTCATTTAATCAAATTTTATTTGTGCTGCTAGCAGTTTCTGGGGTAAGTTCAGATCCTAAGTATAACTCTGTATTTGAATTTATCAGAAGTTTCAAATACACGTAGTAGTCATAGAAAAGTTTTTCAGTACTGAGGTATCCCTGGGTATACTGTGGTAGAAGTCAGTTGGCATTCATCTGTATCCCCTCCCCTGGGTCATGCCTGAAAATAGGCAGGATTTGTCTAGTGCACTTACCCGGTCAACAAAAGCTAAATAAAATAAAATAAAAAGAATGAGGCAGGATCACATTATAGTCAATGCAAATTGCCTCAGTGGTACCTCGAGGTAGGACACTTTTAGATATCTACTACTTGGAGCTTGGGGGGGGGCTGGATTAATGTTCTCCAGTATTTTTGGATATTTTTAGAGATAAGCTGTCAAGTCCCAGTTGTGATTCAAGCCTTCTGGTGCAAGTGCATTTAAAGTAACTAACCAGAAGCTTTCATGCTTTGACAGCCTCTTAAGACGATCACCACCTTTGTTGCCCACTTTCCCCTGTTCCGGAGCAGTGAATCTTAGACTTTTTGGGTCACTGTTGTGCCATTCAAGAAAATGCATGGCTATTGGACTCATAATGTCCTGGTTCTTAATGTCTCTGACATGCTCCTGGATCCTGGTCTTGAGGTTTCTAGCTGTTCTTCCTATGTAGAGCATGTTACAACTGCAGCACAGAGTGTATACTATATAAGTAGTTACACAAGAAATAAATTGATGTTTACAGTTTTAATGGTTTGTAGGTGCCACAAAGCTCTTACCCTTGCAGTAATAAGTGCATACATTACAGTTCCCACACTTATACATACTATAGGGTTTAACTGGTAACCAAGTGGTTATTTTAATGAGTTCCTTCTAAAATTATCTTTTCACCAATAGGTTTTTGCCACACCTGAATGTTATTCTAGGTCATTCACCAATATGATTGGCTAGTGTCTTGTCACTTTTTAGAATGGGCCAATATTTTGTGACCACATTACCCAGTTTTCCTGCCAAGTGATTAAATTAAATTCAGTTATGAAATTAATCTTGTTCTCTGAATCCTTTTGTTGAATTTTTGGTCTTAGAAGGGTCTCCCTGTCCAACTTCCTTGCTTTTTGTAATGCTTGATCCAGTAATTCTTGATCATAACCACTAGCTAAGAATCTGAATGTTAGTTCTTCCGCCTGTGTCTGGAAGGTTTCAGATTCACTGCAATTTCGTCGCACCCTAAGAAATTGTGAATAGAGTATAGAGTCTTTTAAAGATTTTGGATGTGAGCTAGATGCCAGTAATAAACTATTAGTTGCAGTTGATTTTCTGACATTTATAGTGGTCATTTTGCTGTCTGCACTCCTTGTTAGTATTACGTCTAAAAATTCTATCTCCACAGGATGACATTTAAATGTGTAGTGCAGATGACGATTGTTTTGATTCAACCAGTCCACAAAGTTTTTGGCTTCCTCCTCACTACCAGACCAGATGCAAAGTATACCATCTATAAAACAAGCCCTTTTTGCAATCTGATGTCTGAAAGAATTACTTTTCGTATTAAATACAACCTGCTCCTCCCAAAATCCAAGGAACAGGTTAGCATAATAGGGGGCCATAGCCGCCCCCATCACTGTTCCATATTTTTTGTACATAAAAGTCTCCATTAATTTCTAAATAAAATAATTGAGACTTAACATGAACTGCAGTACCTCATAGATCAGTTGCAAAGGCATCTTGTTTTTCAGGTGATCCTGCAAAATGGAATAGTCACAAGCTAAAATTACATCCTAATGTCTAGTGCAAGTATACAAAGACTCAAAGTCTATTGTGAGTAATTTCATCCCCTCATGCCATTCAAAAATTCTGTAGCTGTTCCAGTATGTGCATAGTATCCCTGATATAGGAACTCATGCACACTACATTTCTTTTCAGAAAAAAGTCTAAAAACAGACAAAGGTTATTAGTCAGGGAGTCGATTCCAGACTCTATTGGTTTGACAGGGGGATCTCTCAGATTTTTTTGCACCTTATGTAATATGTAACGGGTTGGGGTAATGGGATACTTTGGATATAAAACATTGAATTCACTTCCCATTATTTCATTCTATTATCTGACTGATTCCAAGATCATAAGTAATTGAATTTTAAAACTCAATAATGGATCACCACTTAGACATGTATAATTCTCATTATTTGATAACAAATCCATTACCTTCTTGTGGTTTATCCCCCGTATCCCTCCATAGCTGAAAACCTTCCTGCTTGGTGCCCACCTCAATCACCTGGAATTTAAGTTTCCTAACTGGGCCCCCTGTCTCTCCCCAAGGGTATACCTATCCTATGGCATATATGTCTGAAGACCCTCAACATCCCTGCTGCTTTCTGCCAGCTAATACTCATGAGCAAAGGTCCCCAAATAATGCTCCACCCTCCTGTGTCAATCTTCCACCAAAAGACCCACTGGACCCATAAACTAAATGCCTCAAAGTGTGGTTCACCACAGAAACACCCCATGAGCCTGGCCTTATTGAAATAGTATTCCCCTTTGAATTGGAAAAATAGCAGGTCCCAACCCTCTGGCATAACTAGTAATAGCCTAAAGGCTGATACTATATCAGTCTTAACCAGTCACGCCCTCTTGATTACTTCATCAACACCACTGCCTAGTCTAGTGAGGTATAAAACACTACTCTTAGCTCCCTGGAATACTGTCATTCACCGAGGCCCTCTCTGGTTAGGATACATGATGAATAACCTGGAATTCCCCCTGTTGTTTCTTGGACACCACCCCCAGTGGAGAAACCTAAAACTCTACACATGAGGGTTCCCAAGAGAGTCCTTCTACCCATCCTTCCCTCATCTCTTTCATGAAGCTTGCCATACCACATCATCCTTCACCTTGACAGACCCCAGGTTCATGGCTGTCATCCTCTTGTGCACTCCCTGGTACTCAATCACAATCCTCCCCACCAAAAGCCTTTCTTAATCAAGCTCCTCCTTCCCTATTTGGATAATCCCTAACCAGTTCCAAACGTGTAACGGTCCCACTGCAAATCTCCCATAGCCGCCATCCTCTGGCAGAAAGCCTCATCATATTTTAACCACCCATACCCCCTTTTTGCCTTATAAGCAGCCCCTATTATGGCGATGTCTTCCGACAAAGGAATACCCAAATCTGGATGCTTCTCCACAGTATAGCACTGAATATAAGAATGCTGACCTGCCATGCATCAAGTGTTCCTACCCTTGTTTGTTGTCTCCTCCTCCTTAAGCCCCCACTACCGCTAAGGCCATCGCCATCCCGGACTTCCCCTACCGCCTCCCTTTGCTTGCATTTTCTTGCTGTCTCCATGTCTACCAGGCCACAGCATCTGCCTATTCCTTTTTCAAAATTTTCCTTAATTGATAGTGGCATGTAATCCCACCAGTTAAAGCCTGGTGGATCATCATATACCTTTTGTGCCCCATTTCCCATTCCCCTGTCCCCAGCCTTACCACCCTTGTCACCTTTCAAGTCTTTCAGACCTTTCCATTTCCTGTGTCCAGCTCCCTGGGCTTGGCAATACCCCAATATGTGACTGTATCTCTAGTGTTCAGGAAGTATGCAGTAAAAGTACTTCAATGATTGGGAATTGGCTCTGGCTGTGATGCTGGTACTGGTGCCAGGGCCAGCCTCTGGGAGCGCTTTCTACCTCTGCCCGCTCACCCATTGGCCCAGCAGGCACCTTCCTCTTTCTGGACACCTCTTCTTCCTTCTTGGTGCCATTATGATTCCCACTGTAACAAGACACATACTCCCTTATTACACCTTTTAACCCATGGCCCTTTGGCCCCTGACCTGCTGTGGTCCAGGCCTGTATGACTTCTGTGGTGACTAGGGGAGCTGTCTCTTTCCCTCTCTCATTCCCCCACATAACCACTGGCCTTACAGGCCAAGATCTACTTCAGAATGCGATCCCTCCCATACATTGCCGACACGTGGGGTGGGGGTGGGGGCTATGCATCCTGCCATAGCTTCAAATGTTTTTTTCCTTTGAAGCTCTGAGTTCCCTCAGTCCTGGTACTACCAAAATATGCAGTAAACCTTGTCCTATAATCACACTGCAGTTCTAACCTGAAGGCCTCTCCTGGCCCCATCTTCCACCTCAGAAAGCTAGCTAATAAAAGGAGAATTGTGCACCAAAGTACTACTCCATATTTCCCCACTGCACTCTCAAAGGCCCTGTTGCTGCCTAATGGGGTATATTGCATCCAAGCTCATTCCAAAGCCAAAGTTCCATCCCCCAATCCCTCTTGAGCTGGGCCATGTATTTCAAGGAATCCAAGCGAAATGGCTGGCTTCATATTTCCTTGTGCAGCTGCTCCTTCAGCCACCCTCCTCCCATGCAAGGCCCAAACCCGTGGCCATCTTGTCAACAGCATGGTCCACCCTACAGGCCCATCCCCAAAAGCTGTTCACCCTTCTCCCATGGTGGGTCTTCTACTGGCTATGCCCCTCCAGGGCGTGCTGTCTTCCGCTTCCTCACCCTCTCTTTGCCCCAGCCTACTTTAAACCTTTCCTTTATTTATTTTTTTAAAACAAACTGCCCCCCCCAGGCCCACTCTTCTGCATCCAAGCCCTCTCCCCAATCCTTCCAGTTCATGCCCACTGGCTCTCCTGGCCCTGGGAGGGCCCAACGCACTGCCTTGAATTTTTTTTCTGGGCAAACCGCCCACTCGTTCTGCCCCATTCTCCAGCAGTTCCCCCTTTCCAATGTCATAGGGCCTCACCGGGGGCACCCACTGCACCTGCTGTAAGTGTAGCCCAATTGCTTTCTATGACATCGCCCTGCTCCTGATCGAAGGGGCTGCTCTGCCAGGCCCCGACACCTCAGGTGTAACCCCCATGGCCCACTCGCCTTTCCTCTGAGCAGACTGCCTCCACCAATGCTGCTTGGCCCCTACAACTTGAGAAACTCCTGCTGCAGCCACCACATTCTTTCACCCGACTGGGTGTTCCCATGCTATGGCCTGCCTACTGCTCCTGACCCATTGCACCTTCATTAACCGCACAAGAAATGCTTTTCACATGGCCATTCGGCCACTGCACTGCAGCCCCCCCACCCACTGGCTCCGCACCAGATGTGCATTATTTTGGCCTGCCTCATAACCCCGAGGCCACCAAACCGAAAGTAATCAAAAAACACCACTGCCCTGCAGCCAACTCATCATGGCCCCCTTGCCACCACTACTCAAAAGGCTCAAGCAAACTCCTGCTCTCAGGCCATGTGGCTAAATGTTCCACTGAACACCACTCCCACTGAACCTTCCGTATTTCTGCCACCCTGCCCCAAAGTGCTTCCACTCCAGCAAACGTACAGCCTAAATGCACTTCCTTTCATTTATTTATTTATGTATTTATTTATTTTTTACTGCAAATTTCAAACCTCTATATAACCTCCTGGATGAGGCTCACAAAGACCACTTTCCTAGCTCTCCTTTCCAGCTGTAGCCATGTGGCCAACCGGTCATGGTCCCTCCGCCCCCTACCCCAAAGGCTCAATGCAAACTCCTGCTCTCGGGTCATGTGCCATATGTTCCAGTGGGCTCATCCTAAATCGCTCCCACTAAAAATCTTCCTTATTCCTGCCACCCCAACCCAAAGCACTTCCAGCCCAGCAAAATTACAGCACAAACGTTCTTTCATTTATTATTATTTTTTTTTAAACTGCAAATTTCAAACTTCTGCATAAATCTCCTGGATGAGGCTAACCAAAACCACTGTCCTAGCTCTCCTTTCCTGTTTTAGCCAACAAGGCTCATAAGAAACTGAATCCCCACAACTGGGGCCTGTTCTAAACAAAGAAAATGCAAATGCAAACTTCTGTATAAACCTTCAGGAAGTGGCTAACAAAGACCACTTTCCTAGCTCTCCTTTTCAGTTTCAGCCAAGGAAACTCATAAGGCACAAACCCACCCCACAACTGTGGCCTGTTCCAAACAAAGAAAATACAAATGCATCCTTTCCTTTGTGTTACCAAACTCAGCTACCAGGCCATGAGGACATGTGTCATCACAGGCCTCATCTTACCCTGCTGTCTTCATGGCCATACTGTTCATTAACCACCAAAAACCAATGCATTTCATCAAAATGCAGCATCAATTTCTGCCTGGGCCTCTCTGGCCTTGCCAGACCAAGAAATAACCTAAATTATCTTACCTTATGGTATATCAATTCACCTGAGTTGCTAATCGATGTGCTAAGATCACTCAAACAAGAATCTTAGCAGAAAGAGGGAGAGCTCCTTTGTGCACTGGCTTATAAACCCCTCAAGGACCCCTAAGGACCCCTGCCTAAACTTCTCCCTTCAGCCAATCGTCTGCTACCTGCTTGACCTGCATCATCTTTCACCTGCTGATGTCACTTCTGATGTCATGTGGCTCCACTCCTGACCCCCTTCCCACCCACCCTCTCCACCCTGCTTACCTATCCCTCCCCCAAGCTTCTAGCTTAGCATTTCTTCTGAGGGGCCCCCAGACAATTCAGGTTGCCTTTTAGTGGCAACCCAATTTATGTCACTAATTCAAACTAACATTTCAAGACTGCTTTTATGGTTTCTTCCTCAGGGTGTGTGGCTGTAAAAAATTAATATACAGAGAACAATAATCAATAGTTATATTTCTCTCATATTTAAATGTTTATCCACATTTCATTAAAGAGCTGCTGATGCCTCAAAAAAAAAACCTTTAAAAACATAACAGTCAGGTGAAATTCATCTTGCATTATATAAGTATTCTATAGATTTCTTCCCCAATTATGTATTAATGAGGAAATTGTTATGAAAACATGATCTTTATCCCCTAGAGTTCATCTGCATTTAGCTTACTCCGTACTTTAAATCATAATCCTATGTTGTGATGTCACAATCTGTTGCCTTGGGAGTATCTGTGATGTCACAAGCAGTGCATTATGACCTCAGGTAGGAAGAAAGCAGCAAGACTAGATGAACTCTTCGGGATCAAAGATTCCGTTTTCACGAAAATGACCTCGGTAATAAATAATGTTAAGGAGAAATACAGAACTAATGTGACAAACAAGTTGAACTGTGTCTAAATATTATGTTTTGTTAAGGTTATCCTAAAGGCGTCAACTGCTTTTTAAACAATATTGTAATAATGGAGTGGATTGACTCTCCATATTATCTATAATAATGGACTGAATGAATGTTCACTTGATAATTCTTTAAAAGGCACTGTTTGCAATCCTCTAGTTTCTTATTACTATCTGGAATGTAGGAGCATGACTATCTAATACGTTTACTTATCAACATTATTGCTGGTTCTGAAACTATTATTATTATAATCTCCTCATTTTGGCCTTTATTCTTCATGTGTTCATATTAAACATGAAACATTTCATATTTTAAGAAAAGTGTAGCTTTGATCATTGAGGCACTGCTTATTGTGAGGTGATGGGGTGGTGCTGGATCACAAACTCTGCAAGTTGTGATCCAAGGTGCCCCTTGCATCACTTCTGTTTGATGCAGGCACCTTGAGTCACAATCAGAGCTTCAAGAATTGAGACCAAAGTCACGATTTTATAATGCTTCCCCTGATCCCCAGGGTTCAAGTGACTTAAAAAATGTTAAATTAAACATATACCTGTTGTATTCTCCTTGTGTTATGGTTGTGGTATTAGTGTTGGACCATATTTCCCCAGTACATAGTATGGCTAATTATTTCAACATGGAAGCTATAGAAAACTCCTTATGAATGTGTTAATGCGCACTTGTTTGATTGGGGAAGGGAATCATGACCAATGTCATGATTTTTTATATTATGCTTCTCTCTCTCATGCTACTGATGCTCAGCACTGTACGAGCTCAGTTTTTTTTTTAACATGAAGGAGGGAGGGAGCAAGCTTTTCTTCAGAATATCCTGATTTTGGTTCTTAAAAGGTGGTAATTCTACTGTACATGTATTGTTAATTTTCAGCCCTTCCACACTGAAATACTAGCCCCCAAAAGGCAAACTGAAGTAATTCTGTATAATAGCTACATTCAGTTCCCTCATTTTATGGGTAGAATTGGCCACTACCACAGGGGAAAACAAGGAAAGGAGGGACAATGGAGATGGGGGGAAGCAGTATCTGAGTTCAGAGTCCTTAAAAGGCTCCAGACCCACAAGGTAGACTAGTCTACAGAACTGGATGGCATACACCTGAGGGTGCTGAGAGAGCTAGCAACAGTCCTTGCAGCATCCCTGCCTGGACTGTTCAACTGCTTAATGGACACAGGGGTGGTTCTCCAGGAGTGGAGGATGGCCAGTGTGTTGCCCCTGCACAGTAGTGGACCAAAGGTTGAAATGGAAAATTTTAGACCAGTCAGCTAGACATCAATTGTTGGCAAGCTGATGGAAACTATCCAAAAGGAAAGACTGGCTGAGGTCCTTGAGCTAAATGGACTCCAGGATAACAGGAAGCATTTATGCTAAATAAATTTGATCTGCTTACTCAGTCGAGTCACTAGGACAGTGGATAAGGGCCAAGCGGTGGACATCATATACCTGGACATCAGCAAAACCTTTGACTCAGTCCCTCAGAAAAGGTTGAACAAAAAATTGGCAGATAATGGAAATGGGAGAAAATAACCTGGTGGGTAGCAAATTGGTGAAGAGGTAGAACGCAGTGAGTGGTGGTAGGGGATAGTGCTCCAAGATGAGAGAAGTTGGTAGCAGAGTTCCACAGTCATCAGTGCTTTGTTTGGTCCTATTCAGTTTGTTCATAAATGACACTGGAGACAGCATCAAAGGCAAAATATGTCTTTTCATAAATGATACTAAGCTCTGCAGGAGGGTTAACACTGGGGAAGGCATAGGGGATCTGAGAGAGGACCTGGCTAGGTTGGAGAGGAACTCTGGAATCTAGCAACTGGGGTTCAATGTTAAAAAGTGGAAGGCAACGCACACAAGGTACAAGAACACAAGGGCCAAGTACAGACTTGGAGAGGTGAAGGTCACAGTCTCACAGGAAGAAAAAGACCTGAGGATAGCAATTACAAGCAACCTGAAACTATAAACCCAATGCAAAATGGTGGTGGGGAAGATGAACAGGATGCTGGGGGTGGGTCCACCTGCAGGTAGAAAGAGGTCATTCTACCTCTATACAGGTCCATGGTGCATCCACATCTGGAGTACTGTGTGCAGTACTGGAGCATGTACCTTAAGAAAGACATAAACCAGAGGGAGGCAGTATAGAGGAGGGATACCAACATAGTTCAGGGGCAACAGGATATCCTGTATGAACAGACGATAGTGAACTTGAACATGTACTCACTGGAAGACAGAAGAGAGACAGAGGACAGGTTCAATACCTTCAAATACCGTAAAGGCATTAACAAGGTTGACCTAGAGGATCTTTTTTCTTCCAGAAGTGTGAACAGAATCACCAGGGAGCACAACTACAAATTAGTATGGGAAAGGTACAGGAAGGACACTTCTTTACTGAAAGTGTGGGGGCAGGCTGGAATACACTGTCAGAGGGGTAGTAAATCACAGTTTAGTTGTGGCATTTAAAAGTCAGTGGGCTAGATTCAAGGGGAAGATTATGAGTGAGGGAGGACAACATGTAGCATATACACATGAGTTCTGCATCAAGCAAACTTGAGAGACCTTCACACCTTCTTCTGTTGGTCTTTCTTATGTTTGTATGTTCCTATACATTGGATAAATACAGTGCAGTAATATTCAGTACTGTACCTGCTGCACACATGGTTGATTTGGGGGCACATTTAAAGTGTGCCCATACCCCATCATTGTTCTCAAGAATTGTGAGTATCTTTCTCATGTGACTAGCAGTGTTACACATTCTTCATATTACCGGGCTCATCTCGGCATTAGAGCTGGATGAAAAAAACACATTATAAGAAATGTTTCACAAGTCTTTAAACAGTCATAACTCATTGTTATAGATAAGAGACCTGGGGCTAGATATTCAAAGCCCCAGAAATTGGTGCGGGTGTGGGGAAAGTCTGCTGCAGGTAGGGTGCCACTTATGGAGCTGCAGCTTTTCCCACATGTGCCTGATTCTCAAAGAGGGAGCTGGCTTGTGACAGTCTCCCTGATTTATGGCTGCTTGTGGCTGTTTTTCTCAGCACACCTGCATCAAGGTGCTATGCCTGGTGGGACCAGGCATAACATCTCCCACAGCTCTGCCTGCCACCTGTGCAGAGCATGGGCTGAAAATAGGAATCTTCGGAGGCGCAGAGATTTCATCATGCAGTGGTGGCTGTGGAGTGGGACTTAGTCCCTGAACGACTGAAAACCAGCCCCTGAAATTTGGCATGCTTATTTTTTGTAATGGGCCCCATAGGGATGACAGGTTTCATGGAATTTGGATACAAGGCATAGAGCTTATAGGGGCACAAAATCAGGCAATGTATTATTTTTATGAAGATTTCTGTAAATATTTTTCTCCTTACAACATGGCCATATTCAGCTCTAGATAACTGAAAATTTATATGCATACTTTCTTTAAAGGGTCTTCTAAATTGCTAAATAGGAAGGTTGTGGGTTAATTGAATTGTAACTTACAAGAGTTCATAATTTCACAGTTTAATTGTTTGTTCAATTTTGATGAAAATCGTGCTGATCTGGTGGTGTGGAGCGCTGAGGTGCTGGACACCATCACACCTTACCTCCTGCCATGCTGGTGACTGGGGTTTGGGAACAGATCAGGGTCCATTGGGACTGGCCAAGGGAAGGAGTATTTAATGGCAATTGATGGCTGTCTTTCTTCAGGAAGTGGGGGGACAGCACATACCACTGCTTGATTATCACCTAGCAGAGGCTGGGTGGCACAGCAGCAGTTGCATATTGAGTTGACTGGGAGCAGGTGCAGAAGTGTGCTATATTTTAACACAGTATGTGCACATTATAATATGCATTCCAGCCCAGGTTGGGGAGAAAAAGAGAGAAAAAAACACAACTGCTGACAGGATGCTGGCAACTCTGCAGGCCCTGCACCACCTCCCCAGGCATGCGCTCACCCATGCTGGTAGTAAACAGCAGATGGGGAAAGTCCTGAGTTCAGAAGGTGAAGAGGCTGGATCTCACCAAGCAGAAGGGGGTAGGTGGGTGAGAGGGAGATAAAAGAAATATGCAAACATTTTTAAAATATTTGAGTGCTTGAAGCTCCACTGCTAATGCAGGTATACACCCCCCAATTTGGCATATATACCTCAAGGCAAATAGGCTCTGGAATCTAATAAAGCTGGATTCATGTCATTTATGAGGTTAAAATTTATTGTGGATATTTCAGAGACCACAAACTGGAAAAAATTGCAAAGAAATTCATAGATGTATAACAGATAATGCAACTCGAATTCCACTTTAGGAATTTAACTTTCAAAAGGACTTATTACCACTGAATCCATTTAGCTGTGTTGAGCTGTTTGCATTCCTGTAATTTCTTTCTGGGTAATTATTTTGCCTCCCCACTTGATTTGATGGATGACTTGGTGGACTTGTCACTCAGATTTCCACCTTGTTTTTAAAAGTCACTCTTTTTTCAAAAGACAGCCACCTACTCCTTTTCCTATGGGACCTATACATTTGGAATAGCCAGAAGTTTTCCTTCCTGGTTACCAAATCATTTTCTTCACCCACCATGTCTCCATGGGTTCCTCTAAGGTCTGGATTTCCAAGTATATACAGTGCTCAGATCAATCAATTTCATGGGGCGTGACTCTCGTATGTCCTGTTTTCAAGTGAGAATTATTCATGTGTGCTTTCTTGTGTCAACTGACGGTCTACTATTTGTTTCTTAGCCCAGCTGCTATTCCCTTGGTGAACCCATGCATGTAAATCCTGACGCTGGTGACCCCTTCACTAGCTAGCTCTCCTATCCTGGCATATTGCAAGAAGACAAGCAATTGCACAGTGAACACCATAACCATTTGTTATGGTTCACTCAAGATGCTGACCTGACACTTGTCACCACTATACATTCACTGTGGAGCCTCCTATGAATGTAACTTTAGTGCCACTCTACCCAGCCTCGTCCTTCCTCCATAATAGTAAATGGAGTCCACTCTGAAGAAAGGGGGGTTACTAGTGGGGCTCTGCAGGGTTCAGTATTGGGACTGGTCCTCTTCAATGTCTTTATAAGCGACATTGCAGAGGGACTGGAAGGAAAAGTATGTCTCTTTGCAGATGACACAAAGATCTGCAACAGAGTTGATGCACAAGGTGGGGTGGAAAGGATGAGAAGGGACTTGGAAAGGTTAGAGGAATGGTCAAATGAATGGGAGCTTAGATTCAATGCTAAGAAGTGCAAGAAATTGCACCTGGGAAACAAAAACCCAGGGGAAGAGTACACAATGGGGGGTGAGATACTAACAACAACAAAAATGGAAAGGGACCTGGGGGTAGTCATATCAGATGACCTAAAGGTGGGCAAGCAATGTGAGAGGGCAGCAAGGAGGGCTGGGGGGATACTGGGATGCATAGGGAGAGGCATCACCAGTAGAAAACAGGAAGTTATTATCCCTCTGTACAGACAGCTGGTGAGACCCCATCTGGAGTACTGCATGCAGTTCTGGAGACCCAATCTCCACAAAGACATAGACAGAATGGAAGCTGTCCAGAGGAGGGCAACTAAAATGGTGCGGGGTCTGCACCGGAAGACATATGAAGAGAGACTTAAGGAGCTTAATATGTATAGCCTCGAAGAAAAGAGGGAGAGGGGGACATGATAGAAACTTTCAAGTACCTCAAGAGATCAACAAAGTCAAGAGGTAGCATCTTTCAAAAGAGGTGTGCAAGAACAAGGAGGCACAATTTGAAGATGGGGGGGCAGCTCAGAGGTAATTTAAGGAAGTATTTTTTCACAGAGGGGGTTGTGGATGCATGGAACGGTCTTCTGGAGGAGGTTGTAGAGTCAAAAGCAGTGGTGGAATTCAAGCATGCATGGGACAGTCATAAGGCAATTCTAGGGGGTGGGGGTAGGAAGAAGTAGGCTGCTGGTTAACTATGATCTGTAGCTTATCCATTAGGTAGGGAAACGGGCAGACTGGGTGGGCCAAGCGGTCCTTATCTGCCGTCAAATTCTATGTTTCTATGTTTCTATGTAATGGGTGCTCTCATACATGGCTCTTCCAGCTGTATGAATATGGCTTTGACAAAAGTATCACAAAATTCCACAATTTTCACATAAGTGCATGGAATTCAACTTTGATTACTGATGTTATTTTGCAGTCTTTAGTTTCTTACAACTTTGCCAGCTATTAAGCAAGAGATTAAGGGGTTGGCATACACATAACATCATTTTAGGGTCAATGAAGCTAATACAATTAATGATATTCAGTTCTCTAGTTTGAAATTTGATATGTAATTTTAAAATGTCTGAATATTTGTAGGATTATAACTCAGTCACCTTTAAAGATAGAGATCCATAGCATGATAGCTAGTGCAGAATGCTGTGGCCAGGCTGTTGACTGGTACTTCTAGGACCAGTCACATTACACCTGTGCTGTGTTAAGAGAATGCTTGACCGTCAGTAGTTTTAAAACTATGTTAAAAACCTATTTATTTTCTCAAGCTTTCCCAGACTAATTTTAAATAATTTATACTGCTGCTGTTTTTATATACCATGGCTTTTGTCTGTACAGCACCTTGATTTCGAAAGGCGCTTTATAAATAAAGTTGGATTGGATTGGATAATACACTTCTTTATGGGCATAGGTACATTTATAACAACACATGTGGTAGAATGTGGAAGAATACTTTTTAAATTAGATGGCAATAACAGAAATAACAATTTTGGCACAATTTCGCAAAACGTTTGTGAAAATTTTACATTTAATTGAATCAAAATCATAGTATCAGCAGAATTCTGCTGGTAGAGGATAAACTTCACCCAGCCCTATGCAGTATTTATCTTCATCACCATTTTGCTTAAAGAAGAAAATAAATATTAGAAACACAGTTGAAATACATTACTGTAGCTAGACTCTTCCAATTCAGCAGTAAAGTAGTTTTGAAAACATAACCTGTATCCTTCTGCTTTGTAGAATGATTCACATGGAGGTCATTCTGTAAAGGGTGAGGGGGGCCAGTAACAATTGCAATATTTATGTAAGTATGTATGTATGTATGTAGGAATGTAAGTATATTTACTTATGTATGTTATTAGGTAGTACCTTTGAGCAAAGTTACCCATTTTCAAAGGTTCCACGTTGTGTGACATATGCAAGTAACATGGAGCATAAAACATATGACAAAACAAATACATGTCATGTAATAAGTACTGAATAGGGGCAATATGTTTATATGCACTGAACTTCAAAAAGTACAATGACATTGCCATACCTGTCCAATTATACTGCAGTCCTTAATTCAGCTATACATCAGTTTCACCTATATCTTATTTTACCTGTTCACATTATCTGTTAAAAATGAATGTTTTCCCTACAGCCCATGTTTTGTTTTTAATTTTTCATTTACTTGTTTAATGGTAAAGCTTATGGTTGCAATTGTTAAGGAAATATTCAATTGGACCTGAGAGGTGCTTGGAAACTAAGTTCAGTGGAAGACAACTGTGATTGGGCAACAAAAGAGAAGGCCTGTGTGGACAACTTGTGCATCAAGAGCTGGGAAGGAGAATAACAGGCCTGCAGTGGGAATAACGGGCCTGCAGTGAGAGAAGACCACTTGTGTCACCTCAGCTGAAGCTTCCAGAAGCTCCTAGAGCAAAGGCACTAAATTTTATTCATAATTCAATAATCTAAGTGGTGCAAAATAATATAGTATTTATTTGGGGGTGGAGATTATGTTTGAAAGTGCACCCACAGAACTGCTTAACGTATAATGGTGAGCATGTGAATTATTATTCAAACCTTAGTTCACAAATCTAGTGCCAAATAATGGCACACATAACTTTCTGTAGCTGTGTATTGTTTCCCTAATCTGGCACCAAATAATGGGAGACAGAATTTTCTGTAGCTGTGTATATTTATTCCAGAAATCTAGCATCAACTAATGGCAGACATGGGGGAGTGGAATGGATGAGCTGAGACTTGAGAAAACTTGAGGAGTGTCCCAAGGATATAGCAGTTGGGTTTTGATGCAGAAAAGTGCAAAACAATGCAGCTGGGCACAGAAACCCAGGGGCAGAGTACAACATTGGTTGAGTGATATTGAAGACCACCAAGCAGAAAAGAGACCTGGGTGTAATTATATCAGATGACATAAAGGTGGCCAGGCAGTGAGACAAGGCAGTTAGGAAGGCTAGAAATAGGGAGGTGGTAGTGTCTCTGTATAGATTGTTAGTAAGACCTCACCTAGAAAACTGAATCCAGTTCCTGAGACCATATATCTGGAACGACATAGACAAAGTGCAGGCAGTCCGGAGGAGGGCAACTAAAATGGTACAAGGTCTGTATCACAAGCCCTACATGGAGAGACTTAAGGACCTAAATATGTACATTCTATGAGAGAGGAGGGATATGATAGAGACCTTTAAAAACCTCACCAGGGTAAAGAAGTGGTCCAAATCGTAGTGGTCCTAATCTGCTGTCAGATTCTATGTTCTATGTAATTGGTTATCAGTGTATATCATTTCTTAGACATATCAGCTACACCTTGATTTACTAGAGAATGAGACTAGAAATACCAAACTAAACAAAATCTGGTCAGATCCACTATAGCTGCTAATGCTTTAACTTGATAAGGGTGTTTCATGGGCTTAAATGTAAAAATTAATTGTTGTAGACTTCCGGTTGGGCTTCCAAGCAGCATGGCGGAGTAAAAGCAGTGCTCCACTACACCCCTTGCTAATCTTCCTGATTTGACGCTTTCAATGACAAACAATTTAAAATAAACAAGAACTAGATCTTGGGACATATGTAAGGAGCATTGCAAAGAAGTAAAATATAAGAAATTGAACAACTATGGACAGCAGTAAGCAGAATTAATTCGAGCAGCAATGTCGGCCTAGGAGCCCTCCGACTCGGAACACTCTCAAGTGCCAGCAGAACGGCAGGACCAAACGACCACACCAAATAATAAAGTGAGAAACAAACGCACCAAGTTAGATACTTTATACAAGGAGTATTATCATTTCATGCAGAAATTAAAGATCTTTACGGACAGCTTCGCAGAGACGTAGTGAGCCTGGAGCAATGAGCTGATGCATTGGAGAGACAGATAACAGCAGTGGAGAACAGAGTAGATGACATGGAGAATACAATTCAACTCTTACGAGATCAATGTGTACAACTGCAAGAAAAACAAGAAGATATGGAGAATAGAGCTCGCAGAAAGAACCTAAGATTATATTGCATCCCTGAAGGCTCAGAAGGTCAGGACATTACTGAGTTTACTATTGCTTTGCTCAAAACAGCTCTTGAATTGCCAACAGGTATTCAATTAACTTTACAGAGAGTTCACTGTGCACTGGGCCCATGGCCTACAGATCCGAATGCTAGGCCTCGATCTACTATTATGCGCTTTCTTAGCTACGCAGTCAAGGAGACAGTATTAACAGCAGCATGGTGAAAGGGCAAGGTCTTTTACGGGCAAACTCATTGCTATGTTGATAATGACTACGCTCCACAAACTGCATAATTGCAGAGCATATGCGGACATTTTACCAGCTTTGAAGGAGTCAGTCATTAGATTCACAGCACCATACCCAGCTAGACTTGTGGTGCAACTTTCATCGGGAAGGAAGGAATTTCATACTGTGGAGGAGGCCAGAGACGAGCTCCTTAAAGCGGGAATTCAAATAAAAACAAAATCCACACTAGGATTACAGAGAACTGACCCACTGCGCTGACGTACGGTGAATCTGGGCAGAACACAAAATGGCAGAGAAGTTACAAAGAGGGGGAACATTTCTAATCATTTGGCAACTTTTCGCTGATTGGCAAGGGGAAGAACCTGACTGACAGAAGCTGAATCTTGGCTTGTGAGTTCTCGATGGTCCTCTGGCTAGAGGTCCCTGAAAGCTTATGACTGATGAGAAGGACTGGGAATTCAATTGTCTGAACTGGGATCTTTATAAGACGATGACTCTCTCACATGATGTTGGACAGAGAAAAGGAACACTTAATAATTTTACCTGCAGAAAATGTTGCTATAACAAAGAAACAGGTAAAACATTTGGTTTAGCTGTTTGAACTGGCCCTGATGATTGCTTTGAAGGGGGCAATGGATATAACTTTAAAGAGCAGATTATAGTGCTCTGCTTGATTTGTTTTAGGGATAAACTGATATAAGGGTCTGAGAAAAGTTGACCTAGTTGTATACTACAGAATTTATTTAATCATAAAATAAACAATTTACATTGCGGGGGGGGGAGGGAGCATCTCCAGACATTACAGGGAAGCCCACTTCCAACCAAAGACAGACAGGCAGGGTATTTTGAGTTAACATTTGGATTTTTATTTAGCTTGTCTGCATCTTTCTCTTTATTTTTCATTTGTGGAGCAGGATATCCCCAGGAGGACTGGGCATTTGGTGTTACCAGATATCCTCCGGTGACCCCAGACTATCAGGAGGCACACTTAGGGAGTATTTTTTTAAACTCCCCTACCTTGGAAGTCAATTTTATTTGGAATGCAGTGTATGGACATAGTTTTCAAGACAAAGATCAGACATATACTGATAATTTGTTTCAGATTACAAAAGGTTTGATAAGATTGCAGCAGGATATGTTTAAGAATAATTTAGATGGGAAAGGCATAAAGTGTTTCACAAAAAGTGACGATCAGAAGGATAGCTCTGGGGGGAAATCAGTATGGTGATCCCCCAGGAATTAGATTATTAAGACAGGAACAACAGGAGAGAATATGTTTCTAAAAGGGAATAAGATGGCTACTCAGATAGTAAAAGCACTCTTGCTTAACATAAATGGGCTTAACAACCCCATTAAAAGGCCCAGAATATTCCAATACATCAAGAAACACCCCAGTGATTTTTATTATCTCCAGGAAACACATTTAACAGACACTGAACATGCAAAATTGAATTGGGGGGCAGGTTTTTGTTATGTGCATCATCCTTTCCTAAAGGGAAAAGAGGAGTAGCCATCTTAATACCGAGGACCTCTCCTTTTCATTTAGAAACACAGTGCGTAGATTCAGAGGGAAGGTATGTAATCTTATGGAACAAAGGTCATGTTAGTGAACGTGTATTTTTCTATCTCTTACATCTGTTTGTCTTTTTAAAAGATTTTTTGCAAAGCTCCTAGACTCTATGCATGGATGTCTTATTATAGGGGGAGATATCAATTTAACTTTGACACCTCGGTTGGACTCCTCTGCACCTTCCAAATATAGGCTAACATCAGCTTAAAGATTATTTATCTCTCAACCTGAAGCATTGGGTTTAATCAATGTATGGAGACATTTTTATCTTCTTTTTGGGGATATACATTTTTCTCCCCTAGACACAACTCTAACTCAAGACTGGACTACTTTTTCATTTCAAAAGAACATTTGGACTGCTTACAGGATTTAACTATAGGACCTAGATTTCTTTCTGATCATTCTCCCCTATTTTTGAGGATAGATTTTAAAATACCAAGGAACTCCACTGGATGGTGCTTGAATATATCTTTTCTTAAGGATAAAGCTTTTAGGGACAGCTTTAACTGAAAAATAGCTCAGGTTATTGCAGAAAATTCATCCCAGGAGACATCCAACACAATAGTTTGGGATGCTGTGAAGGTTGTGATCAGCATACAAGAAGAGATATTGGGAAACATGATATGGTAAACTACATGAGAAACTAAGGGAAATGCAAACAAAGTTTATTCCTATTACCACAGAGGCCCAAACCCAGATTAATCAGACAAAGGCTGAGCTCCAGAAACTTTTAGATGAAAAAACACAACAGGCGCTATTTTACTTGAAAACATATAGATATGAGGGAGGGCCAAAAGGGGCAAGAAATTTAGCCCAGAGGCTTAGGGGACATAGGACAGCCACAATCATAACACATTTAGTGAATCTGGAGGGAAAAACAAGAGCTCTTAACTCACAGCAGATACTGCAACTGTTCCAGAAATATTATAGGCAGCTATATGAGAAACCACAAGGTCCAGAATTTAACAAAGTTGAGGATTTTTTTTAACCCTTACATTAAGAAAGCTAACTAAGGAAATGGAAACCAGATTAAAAGCCCCTATCAGATCAGAGGAAGTCAGACATGCCATAAAAGAAAGTAAATCATTAAAAACCCCTAGCCTAGATGGATTTCCATCCGAGTGGTACAAGACTTTTAGTAAACAACTGACTTCTTTACTACTAAACACCTTTTTAGAAATTCAGCAGGAGGGTTCCCCTCTTCCGTCATGGGATTACACTACTATTTCACCTATCTTAAAAGTAGGCAAACCAGCAGATTTAACTACCTCATATAGGCCAATATCCATGTTAAACATGGACAAGTTATTTATGTCTATATGGGCACATAGACTAGCGGAAATGTTACCATATTTGATTAATTCAGATCAATCTGGGTTCATTCGAGCCAGAGAAACTACAGATAACATACGCAGAATGATCCTTTTGTTGGACCACTTAAATCAGAGACAGATACAGGCAGTGTTGCTTAGCCTTGACACAGACAAGGCTTTTGATCACGTCACTTGTCCTTTTTTATGGGAAACTTTACACAAGTTTGGAATCCCTGGGGAATTCTTTAGCATGATATAGAGAATTTATGCCTCTCTGAAGGCATATGTTAAAGTGAATGGACAGTTATCTTCAATGTTACAGCTAGGAAGGGGAACTAGGCAGGGCTGCCCATTTCCCCCTTACTGTTTGCCATATACATTGAGCCATTGGCTGAAGCCATAAGGCAACATCCTAATGTTCAGGGGGTCCCTTTAGGAGGAAGGGAGGGATTTTACCATATCACTATATGCAGATGACATTTTACTAACACTCCTAGAACCTGAAAAGTCCATTCCTGCTACCCTGCAAGTGATAGATAAGTTTTCAGAAATAGCCAGATAGAAAATAAATATACAAAAAACAGAGTTATCATCTTTAAATATCACACCCTCTCAGTTTCTGAAGAACCAGATCCCTCTGAAATGGAGAAATAATAAGATTAAATATTTGGGTGCAAATATTCCCCAGAAACTGGAACATTTGGAACTGTTTAATTTAGAGCCCTTATCAATAGAGGTAGAGAATTTAGTTGGGAATTGGACATGCCAGGTATTATCTTTTTCAGCTCGAATACAAGCTATTCGGATAACCTTGTTTCCTAAGATATTGTATTATTTCCAGGCTTTACCGATTATTCCATTACAATTCTACTTCGCATCCTGGGCTAGAATTTTTTCAAGGTTTGTATGGGCTGGGCAGCAGTCAAAGGTCAGATGGTCTCTGTTACAGTTACCAGTGGCAAAGGGGGGTTGTAATCTTCCAAATCTTAGAGATTGCCATAAGGCAGTAACATGTAAAATAGTGATGACATGGCTGAACCCTCAGGTAGAGAATCATGGAACTTGTTTGAATTTATACTAAATGATCTTGTAAACATTATCCCCATTATATTTGCCCCCCAAAATTCTTATCCACAGTTACAAAACTTCACATTTGGAACCCGTTATATGTTAAAGGCTTGGTATGAGCTAAGGGCGTCTACTACATTAACTGAAGTTTTTGGTTATTTTAAACTAATCGGTACAGAAAGTGTATCTTTGGATATGGGTGCTGTTCGGGTCCATCAAGAATGCAGAAAAAAGGTTTGCTTTTGTTATATCAATATCTGGATGTAAATGGAGTACTGCCTTTTGCCACACTACAGGCAAAATATCAATTCCCCCATACATAAAATTATAGATATTTACAGATTCGGACATTTATACAGAAAGAATTAGCATTAAATACTCTGCCGTCTCTCATACCTATGTTGATGTCCCTTTTAAGGTACAGTATAGAAGGCAGGGAACAAATTTATTTAATTGGACAAATATATAAAGCAATAAGAGACTTTTGGAAGGAATCCACTGAGGATATCTTGGGGAGATGGAATAGAGAATTAGGGACTCGGATAACTTATGGGAAATGGTTGGAACCTATTCCTCTCTCGATGAGAGTATCACAGTCATCATACTGGTCAGAATATATATGGAACTGTTGTAGCAGATATTTTTGTACCCCTGACAAAATTGCTAAATTTGTATCTATGAGGCATGGCTTTTGTTGGAGAGAGTGTAGAGAAAAAATGGCATATATAACACATATTTTTTGTGCCTGTCCAAAAGCTATCCAATACTGGTTAGATACAGAAAAGAGCATACAGAATATTTTGGGACCAGAAATTCAATTATCCAGTCACATGGTTCTGCTTTGTATTGGGGAAGATGGAAAAGTTCCACCAAGTAGAAGTAAGTTATACTTGTACCTGGCAGCAGCTAAAAAGGTTATAACTCGACTATGGTGAACAGCTAAAGTACCCACCCTCTCTCATTGGCATTCTTTGATGACTGAGATATATTATCTAGAGAGAATAGTAGCTTCTAGAGCTGAAAGGATGTCACAATTTAAGCTCCAATGGAGGCCATGAGTTTTCTATATCTCACCTCTGGATGAAGCATTTCTTCCCTGATAGAGCTATTTGAAAGTAACTAATTTTTGTAGGATATGAATTTTGATCTAGTGTCATTTGATATATAACAGAATGATGTTGTAGAAACATGAATTGCCAACCTGAAGAACATTCCATGTAGTGTACGACAAAAAAGCAATATTGTATAGATGAACTCCTGCTGTCATATATATATAACTATATAAAAAACAATAAAAAATAAAGAATATTAAAAAAAAAAGATTAATTGTTGTAGTCAGCTCCATGTGTAAATTTCATTTTTGTTAACGGTAGATCATTTATCAGGCTGATCGTGTATTTCCCATGTTTTTAAAAAGCGAGCGGTGAGTGCGTGTTGTACTATATGGGGAAGAAGAGGGAGCTCCTCACCAAGGCCTTCCAGTAATGGTAGAAGGAATGGTGCAGAAAGGAGAGGTATGGCTACATTGAGGACTGTGAACCAACCTGGAAGGATAAGAACCTATACTGAGGTGATGGCTTGCTTTCATCCAGGAGGCAACCACAGTCCTCAGCTGATGATTCAAATGTTACTTCAATGGACATTTAAAGTAGCCAGGGGGGAGGTGATGGAAGCAACAGAAGATGCAGAAAGTGAGCCACCAAAAGCTGAGATAGAGAGTAGGGAGATCCCAAAGGGAGTGAGTCCCACCAGGATGCAAGTTATTCAAGGAAGCAGGGGGGTAGAAAAGGAAGAATATGAGAGGATCAGTCAATGGTGAATGGTGTGGAAGGGGGAACAGTTGGAAAAAGGAAAAAGCAGCAAGAAGAGAGGTGAGGACTATCAAAATGGTGTACAGTCTGCATCAGAAGCTCTATGAGGAGAGACTGAAAGTGTTCAGTATGTACACCCTGGAGGAGAGGAGGGAGTTTGGGCCTGTTATGGAGACCTTCAAATACCTCTTGGAGGTTAGTATGATGCAGGAGGGAGATTTGTTTCACAGAAAAAGGTGCAGTAGAACAAGGGGTCATGATATGAAGCTGGAAGGAGGTAGATTCAGGAGAGATGTGAGGAAGTACTTCTTCCCAGAAAGGGTGGTGGATTCCTGGAACAGCCTTCCATGTGAGGCAGTGGGGGTGAAACCAGCAGAGGGTTTCAAAAATGCCTGGGACAGGAACAAAGGAATCCCAGGAGGAAGGGTGTGGAAGAGACAGGGCTATAGATCAAGCTGGGTCTGCAGCAAAAGTGATCATAATTAAAAATGGCAGATTAGATGGGCTCAGCAGTCATTATCTGCTATAACTTTCTATGTTTATGTAACCTCCCCCACTTTGGGAGATTACTAGTCTGTTTACCCCTCCTTGTGTTTTTGTGGCCTAATTTCACCCAGTAGTTAAAAGGGTTAATTCTTCCCACCACTTGGGTGGAGCCTTCTTTGGGTCAGGAGGTCACTACTGGTACGTGGGGGGATAAACTCCAGCAGTTTAGCTGGGAGGAGGAGTTCCGATCAGAAGAGTGAGCAGCAGGAGAGTGAGAGTGAGTTGGGACCAGGTGTGGGAGATTTCCTGTTCCGGCCCCCTGCCGGTGGCACTTCGGGGGATACAGAGGAAGAAGTGGGAGCCAGTAGCCACAAGCTGCAAAGTATCTTGGAGGGCAGCTAAAGACAAAAGGGGAGACAGCAGCCATGAGCTGCAGAGTGCCCTGACAGCCTGCACTGATTCGTGTAGGGATCCAGTGGGCAAGAAAGCGGCAGGGAGTGTAATGCCCAGAACATGAGTTGACTTGGAGCTCTGAGGGACATGTCCCCCTTCTTAATTTGGGGACAGTTGCTGCCAGTTCTGGGAAAGGATGCAGAGTTATGAGGGAACCTGCAAATCCCCAAGCTACGATGATTGCATGCTTTGAGGGGGACCCACTGAGCCATTGTGGGGGGAGGGGGTAGAGAGAGAGAGAGAGAAGAGAGAGATGGGGTTGGTAGAGAGTTTGGGTGCCTGTGAAAAATAATTAAGCAGTAAGGCACGACATGGTGTGTGTTATCATGTAATAACATCACTCCTGGAGTGTTGAAGCACGAGGAAAACCCAAGTGCTTCCACCACCCCAGGAGTGATGTTATTACACAATGACACACACTGGAGTGCCTTATTGCTATTATGCAATGGCTCGTTGTTATACAAAATAAAACACATTTTAAAAAAATTGTTTTTAGTAGATTTTTAGTGTGGCAATATATCTTTGTTTCTAAAGATAAGATGAGCAAAGGTATATCATCATCCACACAGTGATGTTATTAAAGGAATAATGACTGACAGGGTGGGTGTTATGCTGGGATGACATCCTGCCTCGGGTGGTTGGACCCAAGGCCATTGGCCGAGGGCATCCAACAACTGAGAAGGGATGTTATCCCAGCATGACACCCACCCTGAAGGGCATTATTCTTTTTATACAATGGCTCATGACTAATAAATAATAAAAGAGGCAAATAATTTTTAGATTTAAAATGTTTTTAATGAAGAAAATGTAAAATATCCTTCCACCATATCAAATAGCTCCAGACTTGAACTGTTATAGATGTGTAATTTAATTAGTATTTAGTAAAATTTGTTTATTCTATGGTGATGTGACAAAAGGTATGCATTTTATGCTCATATTAAATATTTTTTTTTAAATGTAACACTTTAGGCAGAAACTGTCTTTATGCTCACATTAAATACTTTTTAATAATTTTACACTTGAACCACAAACTTTTTTTGTTTATTTTACGTTAATAGAACAACAACTTTCATTGAACAACAACATAAAAAGTTCATTTCAAGGGAACTTTACTTTAAACTAGCAGGCATGGAATTTTACTTTAGCAACTATGATGCTGCATTTATGATTTATAGATATTGAAAACGCAATTAGAATTGCTTTGAATGTAAAACTGATTGCTGCTTTGCAGGGATGTGCTGCTGTTACTCTGGGCTGGCTCTGTGGATTCAGTACTGGTGCTAAAGGTTGCAGAGAACATCTCACTTCCGGATATTGATGCTGCTGCTTCTGTCGGGAGCACATTGCTGGTTGTGGCATCGGGGTTTTGAATCATGGACACTACGTCTGCGTTTTTACAGGGTCCGATGGTTTCTGGTAATGTTTCTCTTCTGGAGGTTGACGCTGCAGTTTCTGTCGGGTACACATGTTTGTTTGTGGCTTCAGGGGGTTCAATCGTGCTGCTGGTTTCAGTTTGCAAACCAGATAAAATTGAGCTCCAGTTGCTGCATTCTTGCAAGGTTGGTGCCCAGTAACTCTTTAGTGAGGATTCCTGCTTGTGACCAGTGACAGATACAATCTGTCTGCTTTCAAGTCCAGCACTGCTTAGCAGCTGAATAGTGGTCGCATGCAGGGAATGGTTTGTGTAAGAGTTTGGTAGTCCTGCTTCAGCACACATCTTCGGGAGCATTGACGAAAGGTAATTTTTTGCTTATGGTCTCTAAAGTGTACCACTTTGTTTCATTTTCCCAAGGGTTAAATGTCTTTTTTCTGGGATGCAGGAACATACATGGTGGATTTTGTGGTAGCTTACTAAAGTATTTTTTTAGTGTGGTTACTGGACAGTGTGGGTGCCCATTGATCTCAAACATTGCCCCACAATATCTGTTTGTCTTTTTCGAGGGGATCACAGTGTTTTTTGTTTTTTCTTTAAAGTTTAATGATACATATTCTAGGCCATTCTCCATTTGTTTAAATTGGAAGCAGGATGGCTTTAGTTGTCACTGGCCCTCACAGCCGCGCCTGGCGAAATGTATTTGTATATTTGTAACTCGAGCCAGATGCAGCGTAGCAGTCCTTCGGGGGTTTCACTACTGAGGGCCGTGGATTTTCTCAGCAGCTGGAGGTCTGTGGTGATGAGGTGAGGGTGGTGTTTTGTTTTATCTCTCCTCTCACGTCTTAAGTTTTTTATTTGAGCAGTGAAAACTTTTTTTGCACTTTGGAATTCTGGGTTTGTTAGGATGTTAAGGTTTCTACTGACAGGAGGCTCATTTAAATAATGGTTCAGTCCCGTTCGAACTCCGATGTAACAGCTAATGCCATAGTAATCACCACTTGAATTTCTCATAGAAGCATAGCATTTTCTAAGAATCACATTAAAATCATTGGCACTTACTGTGTTAACAGCTACTTCTGTTTTTATTTCTTGAAGCCAGTCTTGCCAAACTTTGACAGACCACTTGGTTTGACGTTTTGTGGCAGGCTCATTTCTGTTCCTTTCGATGTTGTCGAGCTGGTTTTCTTCTACTTGTAGATGCCATTTTTTTCCTTTATATTTTTTTGCCTCTGGTTTTGGCACATTGTTTTCTTTATCTTCTGAAAACCATTCATTTATTGAATCCATGGTACAGACAGTGAAGTTCACTATCCCGAATTTTGCCATTCAGGTATAGCTGACAGACCTTCTATTAGAAGCTGCTGTGGCGGGATATGTTTACTGCAACCTCTGAGGCTGACAGCTGGCTGGCACTACAGCTGGGATGTTATGCCAGGATAATTTTCCTGCTGTGGTGACCAGATGACCAATCAGCAAACAGAATTCTTACTTGCCATTGTATAATAGGTTATAATATCACTGTCTCAGGCATACACTGACTAATCAGAGTCCAGAATTATTTCTTGCCATTGTATAATGGTCTGTTAAGCACTGTGAACTGTTTTGGGACTTGTGCTGCCTTTAAACTTTTGTGACCATAACAGTTCCAAGTTAATGCTGCCCTAATGACTGTGCGACCTCCTCGACCCATGTAAAAGCTGCTATTTGGCCATACCAGTTGCGTGAAAGCTGAATGTATTCTCCAGGAATTAACTGATTCTCCCCAGAGCTATGTATGAATCTGTTTAATGAATCTGAGATCCCTGTTGTTTCTTGAAATTCTGTGTGGACATTCTGTTATTGAAATTAACTGTTTAATATGCATTAACCTGTTGTTTTCATCCAGCACCAGTGAGGAAAAGGAACCCTGTGTGTGACATCTGACCCTGGGTAATGTGGCCACTGGAAGTGTTTCTGCTACTGTGGGCACCCCCCTCCCCGTGAACATATTCCATCTATACCCCTAGACATAGGGAGTGGGGGCTACATTTCTCTGTATGGCAAGGTATGTGATTCAAATGGATATGGCACATAACTGTTACGGTTTTGCACTCACGTTATCGGTTTACAGAGCAAGTTTAAATACAAATGTGTGTGGAGGTTTTTGGGGGGAAGGGGAAGGAGATGTGGGCTTGAGGATCGAACAAAGTTAGAAACAAAACAAATACCTGTACCATTTAGTACTATATACTCCATCAAGCCCAACAGTGATGAACTTTACATACATATTCTGGGTTCTATGTGATAAAAGCAAAAACAAAACAAAATAAAAAAAAATACAAACAACTAGAAAAAAAGGAGCAAATGCAAAACAGCGTATACAAATACACGGACTGTACACAACAGTGATCAGCACAAATCACGACAACACTGCTGCAGTGACTTTTTGTGGGGGGCTTTGCCCTCCCACTCCTCTCTCCATAGGACAAAAAATCAACTCCAGGTGGGACGCAACTCAGGGAACGGGAGAAGGCAAATCTTGGAAAGGGGGATATTCACAGGGGAAAGCAACTCAGGAAGGAGGAGCAAGGCAGGAGTGGGAGCAACTTCATATTCAAGCTCTGGAGAGATGGCAAACTGAAGGGGGGGGGTGCACACACTGCATAATTGAAAAAAAAAAACTACCCAGAAACACACAGCCTAGAACCCAGGTTGAGCACACCTAATGTGCACACAGACAATGTCTCTAACCACTAAGCTACAGTGGCAGCTCAACAGCTCACCCCACAGTAGCATATTTAACTACTCAGCACACAACAGCTGGTGAACTACATTCCTTTCTTAATGTACTACCTCACTGACAATACCACTCGCTACAAAAAACATGTCTCTCACAAAGCATTCACTCTCTTTGATTCACTCTTATTGACTCACCCATATTGCTTTGCTATTTTCACAGGATACCCATATTCTGAAGGTTACGGACAGTGGGCCCAATTCTGAAAAGGTTATGCCAGGCGTAATGCAATCGCACCATATAGAATGATGCCAACTGTGAGATATGCCAATCAGTTGCGACATGTGCGATTCTCGAATGCGGCATGCGCCATGTCAGAAATATGATACGCCAATGTTGACATATGCTGCATTTGTGCCAAACACACAGCTATGCATTGATGTAAACCAACTTGTGCCAATGAAATCAGCAGATTCCTCATTGGTGGGATTCTAGAAGCAACCAAACGGCAAGATATGCCAATCGCAAAAGGCATAAGTTACACCAGGGGGGAGCAGGTGTAACTATAGCAGAGTATAAAAGGAGGCCCTGTGAGACAGGCAGCAGAGTAACTGTGGAGCAAGCAGTGTGCAGACACTACAGCCCATAGGGAGAGAGAGAAAGAGAGAGAGAGAGGGATGGCAGCACCAGCGGCCAAATTGGGACTATGGATTCTGGACAGGTGGCAGAGGCACTGCAGGTGGTGCGACGGCAGGAACCAGGGGAACAGATAGCAACTAGTGTGGCACATACCTACCAGATGCTATGCACCATGTGTGTACAGAGCCAGGATGTCATAGTTAGACCTCACGGAGGAGCAGTGCATCGCGCGCTACCACCTGCCAAAGACCATCATAGCTGAGCTGTATGATGACCTACGGGAAGATCTACAGAGTGCCACTTGAGGGGGTTAACCTGTTTCAGTAGAGGTGAAGGTAAGTGCAGCACTGTGCTTTCTCGACACAGGAACATTCCAAATCCCTACAGGTGACACTGTCGGCATCTCACAGCCAGCAATGTCCAGGTGCCTCAGGCAGTTCCTGGATACAATGATGGACTGAATAGAGGGTTACATCACATTCCCAAGGGAAGTACAGCAGCAGCAGGCAGTGAAGCAGGCGTTCTTTGATGTTCCACTGTTTTCCCATATGCTTGGTGCCATCAGCTGTACACACATGGCCTTCAGGGCACCACCAGGTGAGTCAGAGGTGTACATCAACAGAAAAGGCTTCCACTCCATGAATGTACAAGTGGTGTGTGACAGCCAGTGCTGCATACTGGATGTGGTAGCCCAGTACACTGGTTCTAGCCATGAATCCTACATTCCCTGCAACTGTGGTCTGCACAGGGCATTCAAGAGGGGACAGATCTCAGGCAGATGGCTTCTTGGTAGGTACCACCGGCCTGCATAGAAGCAGTCCTGTACCAGCAGGTTCAGCATGCCTATGTGCATATCATGTGTCATGCACACTAACTGTGTGAATCCCACAGCTGACAGTGGATGTCCACAGCTGCTATGGGTCATAATGCCACTACAGAACCCACACACCGGGGCTGAGGTTCAATACAACGAGGCCCATGCCACCACCTGGGCCATCATTGAGTGGACATTTGGTGTCCTGAAGGCACAGTTTTGGTGCCTGGATAGATCAGGAGGGGCATTGCAGTATAGCTCTGAGACGGTGTGGCAAGATATTCATGGTGCGCTGCATGCTGCACAGCCTTGCACTTTGGAACCGTATGCCACCACCTGACCTGGGTGAGGAGGAAGAGGAAGATAGGGCTGATGAAGACCACTGTTAAGACCCTGGCAGACAGCCATATGACCAAGCTGCATGGGCCCAGGCAGGTCAATGTGTGTGACATGAGCTGATAGGCCACCACTTCAGCTGAGGGACAACAACAACCAATAGGTGGCACTGGCAGCAATAGGCCATCAGCAAATGGACATCATACCACCACACAGCCATGCTGCCCGGTGCTGGACACCAGACATGGTGACACTATAAAGAGCGAACAGAGGCCATGACAGGTGGTAGCACCTGGTAGGCATAAACACCCAGTGCAGTGTGTGAAGGACACATGTCAGGTAACAAGCCAGGACAAATAGCACACAGCATGGCCAGACACAATGAGGTGTGCTCTATGAGGGGGACACAAAACCACATGATGACAGTTGGGAGGATGGGCTGGGGTGTGTGTTTGTGTGATGGTCAGAGAATGTATGGTAGTGTACAATAACGTGTGGCATACAGAACAGCATTGAATACTGTGAGGAAACCCTGCACCCATGTATATGTACAGCCAGGTGCTGCACAACAGCCACGAGCACTGGAACGCAAACAATGCTGCTATGTCTGTTGTGCCACACTGGGCAGACAGTAAATACTGGGACTGCATGATGACCAGGATATCACACTTTGGCCACGCAGATGTACAACTGTGCAGAGCCAGCATTGCAATTTGCAGAAAAAGAAGCATGCAAATGCGATATGCGGCAAAAAATGGCACACACATGCAATTTCTGGCAAAACTTTGCACTTGCAGTGGGCGTCGGCCTGCACATCCCACGTCCGGCAACACATGCAGTTGGAACCACACGACACCACAATCATTGTAGTCAGTGAAGGGAAGATAGAGAGTGTTTTCCAAGGCTCCAAACCAAAACACATGACTTCCCTAAGTGGCAGGATGCCAAATTTTACTGCTGCAAAGACAGTACAGCTTGTGAACTTGGTGCAGCAGTGGCGCACAACACTGCTGCCACCAGGATGCAGAAACCGCACACCCTCAGAAAGGGATGATGTGTGGTGGACCATAGGGGTATGCCTAGAGTGTGTCTCTGGCATGAGGCACACCCCCACCAATTAAGCACTGGTGGCAGGACCTAACAAGGCATGACCCTGGTATCTTATTTATTTATTTATTGAATTGTTTCACCAGGAAAGTTACACTGAGCAACTTAATGCTCATCTCACGGTATGTTGTGGGGAAATGGGGAGAGGGATGAACAGAGAGTACTTCGATACATACATAACAGATGGTGAATACATACATACAATTTCAAAACAGGTTCGTGGCAATTGAGTACATAATAGGCTGATGCTACAGTTACTGAACTGGCAGTTCATAGAAGCAGCATACCTAAAGAATCAGTACAGGGACAAAAGCATAGGACAATGCATACATTACAGGCAGTTCACTAGTGATGTAGATACAGCAAGGGTGAACACGTAGGATCCAGTCACCTTTTTAGGAGTTAGTCTACAGGGGTGGCATTAGTGTAGATGGGGTGGGGGGGATGAGTATGAGGAGAGCGAGAAGGAGAGAAAAAGTGAAAGGGAGACAGAGAGATAGATATGCAAGGAGGGGGTCAGGAGCAGGTGCAGGTAGGAGTAAGGTAATTGTGCAGAGCAGAGGTAAGGGAATATAGGGAGGAGGAGTGGTGGATATGTGGAGGGAGTGCATTTTACATTTTGGGCAAGTGGTAAGAGATGGCTTTTTGGCCAGAGGAGGTAGATCGGCAGGGGACTGAGAAGGTACAAGTGCCAGCCTGGGATCTCAGGGAATAGAGGGAGTGGGTAGTGGTGTCAAGAGAGGAGGAGATATATGAGGGGAGATATCCAAGCCAGAATTTGGAGAGAAACTTGGCACCATGTAGCGCACACTGAGAGTGTAAGGGAAGGAGGTTGAGAGAGTGGTCTGTTGGACATGGCTGCCAGGAGGGATGTTGAGATGAAGACTGGCCAGGAACCTGCAGAAGGTGAGTACAGCACACATTTGACACACTGGTAGCTGCCATTGCCATCCATAGCATGACTGAAGGCACATCACACTTCAAATGTGCAGCGTGTCTACACAGGTCAGAGAAGTGGTACCCCAGGTGCACAGCAGATAGCCCACATGGCACAGGAGTGGTGTGTCGTGGGACAGGAGACAATGCACAGAAGTTTACACAAGGTAAGTGTTGCTCACAAAGACAATGGGGGTATAGGGTGACCACATATCAGTGGGTACCTTTGTGGATCACAGTTGGCTAATACCTGGCATATAGGGGTGGTGGGACACCATGTGTTTCAAGTGTGCACGTGGGTATTGCAGCACAATAGTGTGTGTTGCACAAGGTGACATGTGGCAGCATGGCCATGGTGGGGGCCTGTTGTGATGTGTGGCAGCTGTTGGGTGCTCTGTGTCTAATGTGGGCACCTCAGGAATAACACGTGCACTGTTGCAAGGGCAATGCAGCAATAGCACACAGACATGTGTCCCATTCCCATGTTACAGGTGAACACCACCATGTGCCCCCCACCACTGGGCACTCCTGTGAGCAATAGCTGAGCAGAAGCAGAGGAATGCCATCATGCATGAAATGCGCACCAGATGCCAGTGCAGGAGGGCCTGCCCACTGCCCCCAGAGACCAAGGATGAGGAGGAGGAAGATGTTGAGGAACTGGCAGATGCCCGGCCAACACCACTAGCACAGCAGACCATGGAGGGAATCCAGCAGAACACCAGTTATGATGACCAGGACTCTCTTGTGGGGGCACTGGATACTAGCAATGCCCCTGACGATGACCAGCATGGTGGCAACCATGACCCAGAGCCCACGGATGTCAGGGAGCAGGACAAGGAGCCAGAGGATCATGGGGCCATGCTAGAGCTGGAGGAGGAGGAGCCAGTAGGGGAGCCACAGAAAGGGCCAGGTGGTTAAGTAGCCATTATGGGGATGGGGCCAAGGCTCCACAGCAACTGCAGATGCTCAGAGACATTATAGACCAGGGGCAAGTGCAGCAGCCCATGGAAGTGGCTGAGGGGCAGCAGGCTCCCAACCAACCAGAAAAACTGAGGACAGGGGCAGTTTGCTAGCTGGCCTGGTGGAGGCAATCATGGGGGATGTTGCACGGCTGCATGGGTCGCTTAGAGCCATGCTTTCCACACTGGAGCCATTAGCAGAGTTTATTGTATGTATGTATGTTGTTCCGGTAATATTGTTGTGGGGGGGTTGGGGTTTCCTATAAATATGTTGTTATGGTAATGTTGTTGTGGGGGGTTGGGGTTTATTGTATATACAGTGGCGTGAAAAAGTATTTGCCCCCTTCCTGATTTTCTCTGTTATTGCATATTTGTCACACTGGATGTTTTCAGGTCTTTAGAAAAAATGTAATATTAGATAAAGGGAACCTGAGTGAACAAATAACACTTGTTTTTTTTTTTTAATTTCACTTATTTAATGAAAAAAAGTTAACCAACACCAACTGGCACTGTGTGAAAAAGTAATTGCCCCTTACACTTAATAACTGGTTATGCCACATTTAGCTGCAATGACTGCAACCAAACACTTCCTATAATTCAATATCAGTCTTTCACATCGCTGTGGAGGAATTTTAACCCACTCTTCCTCGTAGAACTGCTTTAATTCAGTAACATTTGGTAGGTTTTCGAGCATGAACTGCTCGTTTCGGATCCTGCCACAGCATCTCTATTGGGTTTAAGTCTGGACTTTGACTAGCCACTCCAAAACTTTAATTTTACTTCTTTTAGCCATTCTGATGTGGACTTGCTTTTGTGTTTTGGATCATTGTCTTGCTGCATGACCAACTACGCTTCAGCTTCAGCTGACGGAAGGATGACCAGACATTCTCCTTAAGAATTTTCTGGTACAGAGCAGAATTCATGGTTCCTTTAATTATGGCAAGTCATCCAGGTCCTTAGGCAGCAAAGCATCCCCACACCATCACACTACCACCACCATATTTGACTGTTGGTATGGTGTTCTTACTGTGGAATACTCGCGTTTGCTTACTGAGACATTATGGGATCCATGTCGTCCAAAAGTTCCACTTTGGACTCATCTGTCCATGAACATTTTCCCAAAAGGCTGTAGATCATCCAGGTGCTTCTTGGCAAATGAGAGATGAGCGTTTATGTTCTTCTTGGTTAGCAGTGGTTTCGCCTTGCTACTCTTACATGAAGCCCATTTTGCCCAGTCTCTTTCTGATTGTGGAGTCATGAACACTGACCTTAGCTGAGGCAAGAGAAGCCTGCAGTTCTTTGGATGTTGTTTTAGGATCCTTTGAGACTTCCTGGATGATTTACGCTGCACCCTTGGAGTAATTTTGGCAGGCCGCCACTCCTGGAAGATTCACTACTGTTCAAGTGTTCTCCATTTGGAGATTATGGCTCTCACTGTGGTTCGATGGAGTCCCAGAGCCTCAGAAATAGCTTTGTAATCCTTTCCAGACTGATAGAGGGCAACAAATTTTTTTCTGATCTTTTCAGGAACTTCCTTTGATCATGGCATAATGTGCTTGTTGAATCTTTGTGCTGGCAACGTGACTCTGATGGTAAGGGTCAAAATAAGTGATATTTATATTGAGCAGGGCTGGCTGTAATCAAGCCTGGCTGTGTTCAATCAGCTGACTCTAATTATCCCTTTAATTGGGTTGATTTAACTGGGGGCAATTACTTTTTCACACAGTGCCAGTTGGTGTTGGTTAACTTTTTTCATTAAATAAATGAAATAAGTAAAAAAAAAAAGTGTTATTTGTTCACTCAGGTTCCCTTTATCTAATATTATATTTTGTCTAAAGACCTGAAAACATCCAGTGTGACAAATATGCAATAATAGAGAAAATCAGGAAGGGGGCAAATACTTTTTCACGCCACTGTATGCTGTTCTGGTAATGTTGTTGCCTGGGGAGGTTACTGTACATACTGGTGTGTTCTGGTATCGTTGTGTGTGTTGGGGGGAGGGGCGATACATGTCAGAGTGTCTCAGTTGGTAGCACATTCGCCTCTGGATCAGAAAGTCATGGGTTCTTGTCCTACACTGGGATTGGACTCATGCCTAAAATGCTGGCATCCAAGTGCAGTATTGGGGGGTACTGTACTGCTAGGGTGTGCCGTCCTTCAGATGAGATGTTAAACCAAGGTCCCTTCTACCCATTCTTGTGCTGTCCTGGTGGGTGTCCAGGTGGAAGTAAAAGAGCCCAGGGCACTCTTCGCAAAGAGTAGGGGACATTCCCAGTATCCTGGCCAACGTTCCCCTTCCATAAATCAGATCATGCAATTGTCAGGCTGTATGTGGGTGTTGATGCGCGATATGGCCACCACTACACATTTAGCCACTTCACTACCAGTCTAGCATTGCTTGTAAAGTGCTTTGGGATACACTGTGTATGAAAAGCACTATATAAATGCTGATTCTTCATCTTTATTATGGGATGGGGGGTTAGCTTGTAAATATTGTTCCTTTTAGTAAACCATTGTTATTTGTTACACCCAATCCATATCCCTGTGTGTTGCTTGCCTTGAGACCCTTGTGTTCATGACATGTGTGGGCACATGTGGATGGGTGGTGACTGTGCATCAGAATGTACCCATGTTGTGTGTGCCACATCACTGAGGGGCATGGCATACACACAGCACTGCACCGTTGGGACACGATGCATGGTGTCCCCTCCCAGTATGCACACTGATGACTATACCTGCCCAATGACCCATGTGTGACAGCTGTACACTACACTGCAGGAACCACAACACCTGGTTTCTGACAACATGGGGCACTGCGGTGGTAGCATGTTGCTGTAATGTGCTATGTGCACATAACCCTGCACTGTGTTGACCATACTGATGGGCCAGCTGTGGGACTGTATGGCACCACTCCACCTGGATCCTTGGCCCTGCAGGTGACACTGGTAGCGCTTGGCCATGGTGTGGCCTGACACCATCCAACAGCAGGGATGTGCTGCCCAGTGCTGCACACCTTTCATGGTGACACTGTACACATACTTCAGTGGCCATGGCTAGTGCATAGTGCCTGGTGGCTACAGCAGCCAGTAGTGGTGACACTGTCTTGGGCGTAGTACACACAGGTCACATGCAATAGGCTGCAGAGACCTAAGACCAGGGGTTGTATGCACCACAGGGGCTGTTACTGGGAATGTTGTGTAAATAATTCTCATTGTATTAGGGTGGGATGTCTACTGAAGTGTTATTGTTTCTCAGTTATGCTGTTGTGGGGGTTGTTCACAGGACGTATTTGGGTGTTCTTGTTGCTGTGGTGGGTGGGGATTGTTAACCAGTCATCAGTGGGTGTTACAGTTGATGTGGAGTTTGGGGTGGGGGTCGTTGCTGGGGTGAGAATGTGTTTTATTGGTGTCGTGGTTAGGTTGTAACTGGATGTTTCCTACTGGCTGTTACTGGCACCTGCGAACAGATATTGCCGTGGGCCATGTACATCCAGTTCGCACGCACTTGCATGCACATGCTACACTATACAGTTTGTTGGAAAACATAGTGGACTGGATGTGGGCTTGTACAGCAACACTCCACCTGAGGACCTATACCATCCTCCAGGTGGTACTGGTAGCAGCATGCCATGTGCAGACATGCACCAGCCAATGATGGTGATGGGCTGCCCAGTGCTGCCCATCTGACATGATGGCAATGTGCACATCCTCCAGTGGCCATGGCTGGTGGGATGTGCATGATGGCCATATACACAGTACAGTGGTTCTCATACTAGGGTGTTGTGTCCACGTCCCACAGCATTGTGCATGTTGCTGCACAACTGGTGGATGGGTGCATGCTGTTGCTACAACTCTGGAAGAGGCAGTGTTGCATTGACATGACTACATATGTGCATGGCACCTGGCAGGCACAGTACTCTCTGTTCCACCACCCCAGAGCCATGGCCATTATTGGCTCCCCCAACCCCAGCACAGTGCGGCACATCACTGGAGGTGTCACGTGCCTCTGCATTTTATGGGCTGTGTGACTCTTCTGGTCATGTAGAGGCTGTCACATACACCTGAGATTGTACATTCCCTGACACAGATGTGCACCATCCCATTCCCGTTAGCACAGACATGCCAAGTATTGCTTTGTTCCCTCCCACTGCTCTTCGATCCCTTAGCTACTGGTTGGGGTCATATGTCTAGGCCCGATTGCACCTGTCCCTATTGTGTTGCACACATGGGCATCTGTACAATATGTGCTCGACATTGTGAGGGTTGTGATATTGGCTGCATGGCCATGCACTGCATGTACATGAAGTCTACATACCCTTCCCCCACGCAGTTGTGCAGTCACTATCACCATGCAGTGACGGCCTGCACACATACTACATAAGGGACAAAGCTGCTACCTGTTTACTGGTGGTCCATGGTTATGATGCACACTCTGTGTCACTGACATGTGTCCACACACTGCACTTACCATCACTGGAGTGGCATCCTATGCAGTTGCTGCCCCATGCAGAGGCCTAGGCCACATATGCATATGACAGGCTGTGTGCTGTGTGCAGCGGTGGTACCTGCACCTTCGTGTACCACAGGCATATCCCAGTGTCTGCTTGTGTGCTGCAGTAGCACTATATCTGTTTCACACCATTATAGGGCAATGCCTGTGCAGACCCCCCCTCCCATGGATAACTGCCCAAATCTGGTAAAGGCATGCACATTGTGCAGGGCAGTGATGTTGCTGGCCAAAATGGCATGGCAGACACAACACATGACAACACTGTGTGAACTGTATTGCTTTATTCACTGTGCATTTATTTCTTACAAGATGTTCTCCACACACACAATGTGACATACTGTGATCCCTAATGCACACGTCCACACACCGACATCCACACCCATACAGACCCCTGTGTAGTGCACTGTGCATCCCCCCATCCCACTGTGCAGCACATAATGCATTGTGGCCCATTGTGTCACACCGTCATGCAATAGAGTCTCATGTCCCTCTGTACAGCAGTCACTACAGGCTCTGCCCCCCCATTGTAGCACACAGCACTGCAGTCTACTGCAGTTTTGCACGGCTATGCCGTGTATGCATACCGGTGACCTGGGCAGTTGGTGGCTCCTGTATGCCTGATCTCGTGTTGGTCTGACATGTATCCCCTTGCAGGGACACAATTAAGACACTGTTCTGTGGCCTTGTGTCTGTCCCCACCTCCAGCACATTCCTCCTTTTTCTTGCTTCTCTTCCTCTGCTGTGCCACAGTGGCCACTGATGGCAGGATCTCACCACTGTCATGGTTACCACCACCCTGTGGGCCCTGTATGGCTACCTGTCCAAGCTGTGTTCCCATGGTTACTGGTGATATGCTGTGCTGTGCCTGTACAGGGCTTGTCACAGTGGTGGTAGTGGTGCTGGGACTGCGGAAGGAGTTCTGTTGGTGTCTGTGATGTTGTGCCTGTGCCTGGTGGTGCCCTCGTAGGTGTAACAATAGGCTTAATGACAGGGCCTTTGCCCACTGTGTCCAACACAGGAGTGTGTTGGCTGAGATGGGTCACCCCTGCATGGTTGTGCTTGGCTCTGCAAGTATAGATGGAGCAGCACTCTGTGGGTGGTGGTGGACAGTCACAGGGGTCTGGAAGTACACCTGTTGCACTGTTGGTGGGGCCCACCAGTGCAACATGGGTGGCTGCTGGTGCTGCACATGCAGGGCATCTGCTATTGCCAGCGGGGTGGTGGTCATTGCCTAATTATGGCTTTGTTGTTGTGACAGCAGGTGATTCATGACCATGGTGCAGCGTTCCATGGCCTTCATCTGCCCCTGGGCAGAGTGCCATAGGCCATGGATTGCCTACGCCATGTTTTCCAGGACTGCTGTTGTGTCCTGGGCACTGGTCTGCATGGTGGTGGTGGTGATGGCTGTTAGGTGTCCATCCAGGCTCTCCTGTTGTTACTGAAGGACCTGTTTTATGGTACAGAGCTCTTGTCTGATGTCCCCTGGTCAGATACCACTAACTGACAGTAATCCCTGATGTAAGCTGTTGGAGACAACTGGTCCTGCAGCTACCTAACGGCATCATCCACCCATGCCTCTAACTCGCTGACACTCATGGGGCTCTGTTCCCTTGCCACTGTCCCCTGCCTGGTTGTTGGCACAGTTCCACTGGCACTTTGGTGTTCAACAGTCTGTTTGCCATTGTCAGCTCTTTGGCTGTGGCTGTCAGCACCCACATCCTGCTCCTGCTGGGTGCAGTGTTGTCCTTAGTACTCCCCCCATCCATGGCACCCTCCTCGGCCACCATCCCAGCACTGTCCTCACTGTCTTCCACCTCCGCTACCTCCATGGGTGTATCTGACGTGGTGCTCATTGATGTTGTACTGCTGACATCTCTCATGTCCATGCCTTCCCAACTGGGCTGTTGACTGCTGCTCTGGCCTGCACCACTGACCCTGCTGTCCCCTGGCACCGCTGCAGACTCTGTTGGATGGACATGATGTTAGTGCTTCTTACACACATCCCCCTCTTGTACCCATACCCTGTTATCTGCTGTGTTCCCTCTAGCACATTGATGTCCCAGCACCACCCTCTGCATCTCAAAACATGTACTGTGACTTTCGGATGTGCATATGTGTCCCATCCCCCCAACATGTTCAATGACTGAGTGTGGCACATACTTGCCCCTGGCCACTTATCCACCTGACCAGAAACTGAGTGTTGCACATCAGTACCCTTTCCCACCCCCACATGGCCAGCAACTGTGTGTTGCACAACTTTGCCCCTTGCCCCCCCACACACACTGCCTTCACCTGGGTGGTGGTCATGGGTTTCCTGGACCAACACCACACCACCCACAGCATGGCCAGGTACTTTGAGTCTGCTGGTCCACTGTGGCATATGCACACCATGCACATGGCTGTTTGTGGCAGTCCTGCAGTGCCACAGCCAGACCTGTGTGTGGCTGTCTGCATGTCCAATGTGTCAAGGGCATACAATTCCTGTTCCACATGATGGCAGTGCCCATTCACACTCTTGTACCTGGCTTTGGGCTTGTATGTCCCACCGCTGCACACATATACACCCACACAGCAGCCTTCCCATGCACAGTCAGACATTGTGTCTCACTGGGCATTCACATCCACAGCATTCTATACACACATTCATGTTGCATGCATTGCCCCCACTCCACATACCTGTGCTGCTCTGCTGCCTAAAGGTGTCCAGGTCAGTGTCTCCGCTGATGCTGTGTTGGCTGAGGTATGTGTCTATCCCCTGCTCTAGGGTGATCAGTGTCCACTGCTTGCTTGGTCCACCCCCTGTGACCTGGTCACAGTGGTGGTTGTGTGCCAGCTTCTGCTTGACAAGCCTCTTTAGGTCATTGTACTTCTTCTGGTGGTCCCGTATGGTTCTCCTCTGGGTGGCCTCTGAATTCACCTTCCTGGTCAGTGTTCCATGCCTCCTTCCTCTTATCTCTTTTGGCCTTCTCTCCTCCATGACTTAGCAGTAGTCCTAGCTGCTTGTCTATTTCAGTGATGAGTATTTCAGTCTCATCATGGCTGAAGTTCCGTTTTCTTCTCTGCCTCCCGATTGCTGTTTGTGCAATGTTTGGATTGTGTTCTGTGGCCCCGGTTTGGGTCATTGGTGTTTGGCGGTGTTTATGCCTGTTTTGTGCCCTTTTATATGGTGCATGTCACTGTTTGTGACATTCTGGACAATTTGTGGCATAAGTTATGAATATTCTAGAATTGGGCACAAGTTGCAATTCCTTTGTTGTAATTTGCTCATTTGCATATTTTATGTCGGAAGTATCTAGGTTTTCTAGAATCAGGCCCAATGATTTCAGAAAGACATACTTTTTGTATCCAAGCCATCAGCTTCCATTCAGTGTGCATAGTAAGCTTTATTTGTAAAAGGCTGGTAAATAATTTAAAAATTTAAATTGACAGAAAAGTCAAGTAAGTTGTTTGGTTAGTTTCTGTTTTCAGCATTTCCCTGGACAAGTCTGATTCCCAGAGAAAGGAGGGGTGGGGTGGTGGAGCTGTGTTTATCATTCAGTCTCAGAACAGTCCTGAAAAGGTTAACAAAGCCTACAGACAGCAGTAAATCATTGTACACTGCCACACACACACACACACACACACATATACACACAATTGTGTGTGTGTGGGGGGGGAGAGAGAGACAGAGAGAAACAACTGTAATTTGAATCTCTACTAGAACAATGCAGTCTCATTACAAACTCAGGTTTGACCAATAGGGTATTGTTTATATAGAAAATGGGTAAAAAGAGGGTTTAGGTGTCCTTTAAGGCTAAAAGAAAAAGGAAGCAGACAGAAATTGCCCCATTGACTCATGCTTAGTTTAACAAGCTGCCTGTGCTCTTTACACTGTGCAATCCATTGATTGTAATTTGAGCTAGCATGAATATGCTACATGTAGGAAAGGAACTCGTTCACTCTTCCCACCCCCTCAGCTTAGATTCAGTGCAAAGAAGTGCAAGGTAATGCACCTGGGAAACAAAAACCCAGGGGAAAAGTACTCAATGGGTAGTGAGATACTAACAACAGCAACAATGGAAAGGGACCTGGGAGTAATTATATCAGATGACCTAAAGGTGGGCAAGCAATGTGAGAAGGCAGTAAGGAGGGCTGGGGGATACTGGGATGCATATAGAGAGAGAGGCATCAACAGTAGAAAACAAGAAGTTGTTATCCCTCTGTACAGACAGTTGGTAAGACCACATTTGGAGTACTGTGTACAGTTCTGGAGACCCCATCTCTGCAAAGACATAGACAGGGTGGAGGCTGTCCAGAGGAGGGCAACCAAAATGGTGCATGGTCTGCACCAGAAGACATGCAAAGAGAGAGAGACTAAAGGAGCTTAATTTGTATACCCTCGAGGAAAGGAGAGAGAGGGAGGACACAATAGAAACTTTCAAGTACCTCAAGGGAATCAACAAAGTCCAAGAGGGTAGCATCTTTCAGAAAAAGAGATGTTCAAGAACAAGAGGGCACAATTTGAAGACAGAGAGGGGATGGCTCAGAGGTAATGTGCGGAATTATTTTTTCATGGAGAGGGTTGTGGATGCATGGAACAGCCTTCCTGAGGAAGTTGTGGAGTCAAGAACAGTAGGAGAATTCATGAATGCATGGGACAGAAATAAGGCAATTCTAGTGGGGGGTAGGAGGAAGTAGTTAACTAGGAACTTCAGCTTATCCATCAGGTAGGGAAATGAGCAGATTAGGTGGGCCAAGCAGTCCTTATCTACCATCAAATTCTATGTTTCTATGTTTCGGTGGAGTGATTTCAGACACTGAAGGGATTGTACTCCAACTCCACAATTGTGCTTCAGTGGGAGTCTGAAGTGCTTTTTTTTCCCTAAGTAATAGCAAGGCAGCTTGCAGAGCTCTACCTTGCAGCTGTAAAAAAGAAAACTAGCATGGATTTGTGAAAAACAGGTCATGCCAGGTGAATCTACTAACATGCTATGAACAGTTCAGCAAGAATCACAAGGACAGTAGACTGGTGGACATCCTTCTTACTATCAAAAGGTCTTTGACAAGTGCCTCATACACAACTAATAGATAAGCCGAGGATCAACAAAATCAATCCCATCTTAATCACCTGGATTAATAATTGCTCATAAAAGAGAACACACCACATTATAATCAACTGGACACTATCAGAAATGAGAGAAGTTGCTAGTGGTGTTCCATAGGGTTTGGTGTTAGGCCCAGCATATGTTAAAATGCGTGAATGGATGGACCTTTATGTCTGCAGATGACACAAAGCTGGGAGGGGTTGTACACACTCAGCAGGTAGGCAGTAAATCCAAAATGTCTTAAAAACAGCAGAAATGTGGTCCATCACTAACATGCCTTTCAATAGAGACAAATGTGTTGTTATGCATTTAGGAATAGATAACCAGCAGCAACATTACAAAATTATTTTAACCACTTTAAAGACAGTACTGAAAGGAAGATATTTAGGTGTAATGATTAACAACAAATTTAAGCCAAACAACCACTGCAAAATGATAACTGGGTAGGGCAACAGAATCATAAACACTGTCAGGAGAGCTTTCATAAATAAACAGGCAATGTGATACTACCTCTATACAAATCATGGTAACACTTTATTTTAAATGTCCTTAACAACACTTAAAATACTGTATAACTACAATGTGACTACTATGTAATTGCTGTGTAGTAGCATGTAACTACAATGTAGTAGTTAACTAGGTTCACATTTGCAGTTTGGTGTAGTTACACAATTTGCATAAACTGGAAGTTACTGTACTTACTGCTGCTTCCCTTATGCCTCAAATCAGTTCTGTCTGGCAAATGTGACTATGTATGTTGCACTTTGCAACAGCTGTTATATGTGTAGTTACACTTCCAGCATAAATTAATTTTTCTGTTGAACTTTGCAACAGCTGTTACATGTGTAGTTACACTTCCTGCATAAATCAATTTTTTTGTTGTACTTTGCAACAATTGCTGCATGTGTAGTTACACTTCCAGCATAAATCAATTTGTGCCAAAAGAGAGACAGTTGTGGCTGCATGTGTAACTACCACTTCATGCAATTTGTATAGCTACATAGCAGTCAAATGTAAAAGTAATTAACAACTATATAGTATTTAGTGCAATAACAGTGCAGTTATTTCATAGAAATGTGTCTAACTACAGAATATGCAAATGTTAAATTAATTACCAACTACATTGTAGTTACGTGTAACTACACAGTACTTACATAGCAGTTACATTGTAGTTATAAAGTAATTACAGTGTACTTAAGGACACTTAAAATAAAGTGTTACGCAAATCATTTATATGATCCTACTTGGACTTCTGTTCCTCCTTCTGGAACGCACAACATAAGGGAGGTATTAAGCTACTGGAGAGGGTTCAGAGAGAAACAAGCAAAATGATTACAGAAACAGATAATCTGGCCTATACTGACAGATTAAACAAATTGGGAATGTCTATGCTGGGAAAAAGATGGTGGAGGGGGGATATATTTCAACTGTACAAAACAGTAAAAGACAAACCTTATGGCATCATTGAACATGACCTTTGAAACCAGCCAATACAGTCTTAGTGGTCACATATTACAACTGGTAGCTAGACAATACAAAAAAATAGGATATTGTTCTATCCAGAGGGTGGTAAATGTGTGAAATGCCTTGCCAGTGTGGGTAGTGCAGTCTGAAGTATTAGATTAATTCAAAATGAATCTGGACAAATACTGTATATGATAGGCAAAAACATTGAGGGATACAGTCACTGAGAACTGGGAGATGGTTTCCAAATTGGCATTCAACTTCTACAATCTGGAATATCAAGTATGGTATCAAGTAGAGTTCCATACAGTATTTGAATTTTATTTCACTAATTTGCATTTTATATACTGTATTCACTATCTTTCTATTTATGTTTGCTTGTGCCCATGCGCAAGAAACATTATGTGGGAGCTTAGGAGAGAAGTGGGTTTTGGAGGTGCAGCACTGTGGTGGCCAATGCCACCATTGCATTCTTGGGCTTGGCCCTCATTTCCCAATGCGATGGCACACTGCTGCTGACACTAGTTCAGCCAGCGTGCCACGAACTTGAAATGAATTAGCCGCTGCAATGAGGGAGCGACTCCTCATTGCAGGGCGTGCCTTGTCTGGTGTAACATTTCAACACAACATAGCGGTGGCTGTTGCCATCCACTCACAGTCCTCATAAAAGCTGATGGGGGCACCCAATCCCTGTGTCGGCATGCCTCTGCCCCAGTTCATTTGCCGACAGGGGAGCGCAATCCCTGTCAGCATAATGCCCCCCCCATTTGTTGTGTGCCAAGGGAGTGCCCAATCCCCCTCTGCATCATACCCCCAACACAGGCTTTTTCTGCTGATGGGGGCCAAATCCTCTTTGAATTAAGTCCCCCCTTCCCAAAAACACAGGTGGCACACGGGGAGCCCATCCCAGTGTGCAAAAAGCAAACCTGCAAAAAAAAACCTTCCCACAATGTCTTTTGTTTTTTCCCCCGAAACAAAGAAAATGGTCCCTCACTGTTGGGTCCCCTCCCCCAACCTGCACCCATCCTCTGTGCACCTCACCGCCCCACACCCCCCTCACCCCATACTTTTGCTACCTACCTCCGGAACCGGACACGAGGATCTGCGGTGGACCAGGAACACGTCTGCACTCTTCAAAACCAACAGCGAACTGAAGAAATGTTGTTTTTTAACTTATGTGGATATCTTGCCCATTTTTTTTACTTTTGGCATAACATTTTCAACATGGGGTTCTTGGGACCCCTCCTCATGAATTCAGTCACTGTCATGGTGTCATTTTGTCCCAAAAGGTGATTTTGTGGTTACTGTGTGGAATCACCTTTTGGGATGTTCTTGCAGTGGGCTCCCAAAAAGTGTATGTTGCAAATTTGGTGAAAAAATTCCAAAAAATGACTGTGTTACAAGCGTGAGTTGCTCAGTTTACACTCACACTCATAACTTTGAGAATTTTAGAGATTTTTACTCCAGATTTTCCATATTGCTATTTTAACATACCTCCTTATGAACAGTACAGCTGACATCGTTCACATCCTACCCAAAATGTGTTTTCGTACATCCGCTGCACAATGGCATGGTTGATGTGGAAAATCAATGTTCGGGACAGATTAAGAAAATCACAGTGACACTGCTCATGAGCAGATGTCCGAAAATGCCTATGTTGAAAATTTGGTGACATAGTTCCACAAAACACGTATATTACAAGCATGCATTGTGCAGTTTTCACTCACGCTCGCAACTTTGAGAATTTTTAATATTTTCACTCCAGATTTCCAACATTGTCATTTCTTCACACCGCCTTATCAATGGTGCCACTGTCATTTTTCACATCCTGCCTGAACTGTGATTTCACACATCTGGCACAGAATGGCGCGGTCACTGTGGGAAATCAACGTTCAGGACAGATTAACAAAATCACAGTGCCACTGTTCATGAGCAGAGGTCCAAAATGCTTTCATCAGGTTGGGATCACAAAAAGGCCATGTTGAAAATTTGTAGTGCAAATACCAACAAATGCCTGGGCTATAGGGGTTTCTAACCATAACATCCCATCCTGTACAGACTGACAGGCATCAGGGGTGTGCCTCTGGATTGCTGGCTGTAATGCTCATGCCATTCCACCCCCACCCTGCAGTCAGTGATAGGCATCAACGTGTGAGTTGGACTCTTCAGACCAAGAGTTCACCCCATTCTCCTATACTGCACCCATTTTAGCATATGTACTTATGGTATGGGGTGACTGTAAAGCCAAACACCCCAAGGCACACCTCAACACTTGTTGGTGTCTGCAGGATAGGGTGAGGTGAAATGGTGTGAGGGTTATGGGTGATGACTTAAAGGCATACCCCAGTGCCTGTCTGTCTCTACAGGATGGAGGTGGGGTTGGCGTGAAGTTCAATACTTCACTGTCATTCCTTTTTCTGCATCTGTCTAACTCCTGCACTTCCAATGCTAATACCAGCAAGCAAACACTCGGCATTGGCAAATGCTTGTTATATATATCTTCCTCCTCTCTATCCATTTTGCTTCGCTTTCACACTTCTGGTCATTTTACTCTTAGAGTCAGTGGGCAGGATTCACAAAAGAGATGCGCTGGGTGCAACTGAGATGCGCTGGCACAAACAGGATGAGCCAACCAGAGACAGAGCGATCCACAGAGGCATTCGCTGTGGGATGTGCCATGCACAACCCCACTGTGAATCACTCAGAAATAGCAGGGTACAAATGGAGATGCACCAGTGCAAGCTGGATGCACTGAGCCACACAGGGGAGCAACATAGGGTAATCAGAGCAAGTCAACAAGGCAAGAAGGAGCAACAGGGGCACTGTGCCCATACACAGGGGTGAGGGACAGAGGTCCAATGAGACAGACACACACTGGTGAGGCAAGGGCTCAACAGTGGCCACAAGAGACACAGAACCAAGACAGGGACCCAAGAACAGCAGAGCACATGGCCACATCCCACAGGGGCTGGGGTAGGCACACAGAAGGGACACACTGCAGCAGACAATGTGGCACAGAACAGTGCGGAGATGCACATGTCATGGTGGAGCTGCTGTGGACAGGGCCAACCCCACAAGTGGTCAGCACCAAGGTGGGGGATGACACAGGATGTCAGCATGCCGAACAGCAAGCAAGACATAGAGGCACCACAGTGCCAGACAGCCAGGCCACAACCCCAAGCACAGGAAGAGCACACAGGCACCCAGGCACACAGGAAATGTGCAGCGGTGTAATGTAGGTGTGACACACACAATGTGTACACAGGGACCAGGGGCAGTGACATGAGCCACTGGATGGTGAGCCACGAACACAGCATGGACAACAGCAGCACCGCATGGAGAGGGTGGGCATGGAAGGGGGGCTGGAGACCACACAATGCAGCATGCACATAGCCATGGGAAGATGGGGACATGGAACACATCCCTGACAGTACACGCACAGGAAGGTGGAACAGTGTAACAACACAGACACAAGTGCAGATTGTAGAAAGCTCTATAAAAGGGTAAATGAAACAAAGTAAACATGTGCAGCAGCAGTATCAAATGGTGAAACTATATTCAATGTGGATAAAACAAGGGAGCAGAGGGGGGACTGAGTGGGACCAACAAGGGAGGAATGGAGGGGGCAGGAACAGGGGGCTATATACAACTGTGCTCTATGACAACATGGCAGGGGGCCACTACCACAGCTGTGCACCCCTGCGCACTTTCCCCACATGGCAGCATGCAGGAAGTAGTCATCCGAGGGCCCTGAAGGATGCACTGAGCAGTCCTACAGTGCAGTATAATGGACGTGGCAGCACCTGGATGCCCTGGCTGATTCTCTGGTCCAAGTCCTCACACGGTCAAGGCCACCTCCCCTTCCGGCTGCAGCACGATGATCCTGGGTGCCTACAGCAACAACAGAGAGAACACATACTAAGGACCATAGCGGAGACACCATTCCCACCAAGCAAGAGCCCACAACACCAAAAAGACATAAACAACAGAGTGCAGCACCTACCTGACCCTGCATGTGCACCACACCAGGCCCCTGCAACACCCTGCCAACAAACCTCAGTGGCCTCTGCGACTCACTGCCTGGCCTCCAGCCCTGCAAAACACAACAGACAGAGAGCACCATGAGTCAACACAGCAGTGCATGAATCACACCCCAACATCAGTGTGCACATGCAGTGCAGGAGTACCTAGCCAGTGCAACAGTGGGGGCCACACAAGCAGGCCACAGTGGTGCATGGCCACTGTACCTGAACCCCCAAGGTGCCATCCTGTGAGCTTGAACCACACACAGTGGTACCCACCCATGTGATACACAGTGCCCCGGACACACAAATAGCACCGCACAGTGCCCATCTCATGTGGCACGCAGGACAGGACAACACAGGGTATGTGCAGCCACAGCCATGTGTGTGTGGTGAGTGTGATTCATGTGTGCACCCCCATGTGAGTAGGGCCACACACAACCCACATGTGTCAGTGAAGTCAAAAAATGCGTAACACCTACCTGGTCGTGGCAGTGCACCCCTGCATGCATGATGATGGAGATGCAGCAGACGCTCCCGGTCCCAGTCCCAGTCCTGGTTTCATCACTGGAGGTCACTGTAGCAGTGCCTGCACTGTTCCTCAGTGCATAGAACCCCTGTGCATCTCACCAGCCAATGGGCAATGGTGGCCCACACATGTAACCTGACCACATGCAGGTCCTCACTGCCGAACAGCTGCCCCTCAACAGGCATCACCAGTGCCACAAGGTGAAGCAGCTCTAATTGTGACCAGTTCAAGGCCCTAGGCCAAACTCTCCCTGCCCTAGGCATTGCTGTGTATTACAGCTCAGTTGAGCATGCACTGGATGTGCAGCATGAGACACAGTATGTGCCAAGTGTGATAGCAGGACATGTGCAGTGCACCACGCACAGCACACAGTTGCATGATGGGTGATTAGGCTGACAGAACACAGTGGCGCATGTGCAATGTGGACCACGAAGGCGTGGCAGGGGTCATGTCCAGGTTGCGCATGTGTGATGCGCATGTGACCACCATGTTATGCACTGCAAGTGTGATCACATAGAGCTGCCATGATGCGCAGCAGCAAACCATCATGCACACTGCACAGATGCATGATCAGGATACAATACCATCCTTCGGTGCTATGAGCATCACGTAGGTGGGTGGCAATGTGCGGCAGGCAGTACTGCATGGCGATCAGCAGTCAGACAGCTGTGCTTTGCAATGACAGGACAGACATGCACAGGAGGGGATGTGCCATGGATGGTGCAGGCAGCACATGCAAGGGATGTGCACCACATAGGATGCACCCGATTCAGGCATATGCGCTGAATGCTACATGCATGTGCGGGAGATGTGCCGTAAATGGCTGAGTCCAAATCAACAGATGCACCGTGCAGATTAGGTTAAGCTGGGAGCAATTATGCAATTCACAGACAATGCACCCAGCACAGCCTCATCCTGCATGCATGGGCATCTCAGCTGTTTAACATCTCATTAACACAGGCCCAGAGCTCATTTGCATGCCCAGAGCCATAAATGCTCCCAATTCAGCAAACCGAGAATAGGTGACATAGAGGATACACAGCCTTGAAGGTGAGTACACAGGGATTCCTACATGTATATCTGCAGGTAATGTGGTGTGTCTCTATGAGTATGGGAGTCTCTGCCTACACCATGGCACATCCCAGGTCTGGGGGAACCAGCAGTGTGCAACAGAACTGTTGGAGGCACACAGCAGTGTCTGTTGAGGTACAGTGGCACTGTTGCAACTCCACAGACTGGGGTGTGCTGGTCTATACACACTGGCAGCATGCCATGTGCAGGTACCGCTGATGGCCATACTGGCATCCCACAGGTGATGTCATGGGGGGTATGCTGGCAGATGCGGACTCACTGACAGTGAGGTGTGCATGGTGTGTGTGTGTAGGACAGACAGCAGTGCATATCTCCATGGACATGCAGCACCGGAGGTACAGCCGTGGACCTGCGGCCATCTGTGGTGTGTACACTGTACACAGTCACAATGGGCACTGCACACTGTGCATGGCCACACACATGCATGTCCTACTGTCCCTGGCTGACAGTTGCTGGGGCAGTAGACACCACATGCAGCCTGTCGAACTGGGCCACAAAGGTCTCCCACATGCATGGCTAATGTCTGTATGCATTCTCCCACAGAAACTACGATGTCAGAAGGCAATAGTGTTGCCAGCAGGTGGTGACCTAACTTTACCAAAGACGAGGAGCAGGCACTCATTGAGGCATGCAAGCTATGGCTGGATGTCCTGACGGGCAGGGGTGGCAGCCAGACAGCACGGGAAGAGGGCTGGGAGGAGGTGGTCTGCCAAGTCAATGCTGTGGGCTCCTACAACCACACCACACAGGAGTGTCACAAGCACTGGAATGACTGGCGAAGGAGAAGGTGGCCCACATTGAAGCATCCCTCGGGTGGACCAGGGGTGGGCCACATATGGAGGTCTGCCTGAGCTGCAATGAGGAGCTACTGGCCACTACCATTGCCAGATCCACTGTGCAGGGTGTCCCGGGTGGTAGCGTCCAGACTGGTGGTAGCCCGTTGAAGCACTGTAAGTAGCTGTGTAGCCCTGGCATGCCTGGACCCATGTGATCTCCAGCTGCCATGCCTGTCGCTGTGTGCCATGCAGTGTTACTGTGCTCCCAGGAGCTGTGCCATGTGCCCTGGTTGCACATGGCAAGTCCATGACATGCATTGCAGGGATACAACTACCATGCCTGTGTGGCACATGGGTGTGCACTTACCAGCATGGTTGTGTGTACCCATGCTGCCAATGCCATGCATTGTGCCATGTGGCCACTACCTGTCACCACACAGTGCCAGTCATGGCATGAGCATGGCCAGTGTGGTGAGGTGGTCATGGCACAGCCCCTGCAGTGGACAGGCATGCACCCCCATGGCACTCGGACGCACACCCCTGTACATGTGTGCATGTCTGATGTCCACTGATTCATACTGTGCATTAACCATGTTCTCCCTTCTTCTTTCCACAACTCCATCATGCCTAACTGGTGCAGCCATGGCCATGGCTGCCCAGGACACCCTAGAGGGCAATGGTGTGGGTCCATTGCACAGGGCCACTGGCACTGCAGTGGATGGCACCATCCCTGGATCATCCACCACACCAGACACACTGGTTATGGCCCCTGTAGCAGCAGGCCACTCAGGCACCTCAGCCGATGCTGGCACGGTGGCCAGTGAGGACACTGCATGACTGGGGTGCCTGTCTTGGTACTCTGATGATGACCACGATGATGTGATTGACATTGCAGACACCCTCCTTGTGTTCACCAGTGGCACACTGGGGGGGCAGTGTTGCCACCGCAGACATCAACGCCCCACACCTCAACAGGGACATGGCTGGCAGTGGTACATGCAGCATGCAGGTGCCTATGTGGGTGGCCCTGGACACCACTGATGTCCCCGCTGTATGTGGTGCAGCTGCAGTGGCTGCACAGCTGCCCGCAGTGGTGGGTGCTGTGCACCCTGCACATGTGCCATGTGCATCGTCGGGGAAATCTGATCAGGGTGCTGCAGTGCATGCACCTGCACCATTGGACAGCGATGACACCAGCCGTGGACATACAGTGGCTGAGCATGTCCATGACCCACCCATACCACAGTCTGCTGTGGTGCAACCACCACCCATGGATGTCCCAGGGCAGGCTGTCCCATCCCCCACTTGTCAGCGATGCCACCGTGACCCTTCACCCACCGTCGACATGGCGGGCTATCTCCACCTCCTGCGTGACACTGTGGAGGGGGCAGGCAGCCCTCCGTGTGGAGTTCCACAGCCACAGGACTGTGATGGTCCAGGAGCATGAGTCCGCAGCTGCTTAGCATGCACAGATGTTGACCAAGTCTCGCTTCATGCATGGGCATGACCACAGCACTGGAGCAGATCGCAGCTGCTGCAGAGGCAGCGGCTGCATCCATTGTGTGCTATGGACATCAGGCATCCAGTCAGACACTCAGGAGCACATTCCACACACTCCAGCAGCAACGCCAGGTGGAACTCCTACTGCTGATGCCATCGCCGCTTGCCTCCATGCCCAGTGTACATGGCATGGATGTTGGCAATGGAATGACAACATCACTGAGCACACATTCACAGTCTCGGTGCAGTACCCCTGCTGGGTTGGTGGCTACACCCCCTGTGGCTGGTGGTGGCACAACAGCATCCACCAGTCAGGCAGAGGCTGCCCACATGTCCGTGGCAGCTGAGTGCCACCCTGTGATGTCCAGGTCCCCAGTCCATCGGCAGAGACATATACCACCTGTGTGCACAACCCACCCTGTCCCAGTGCCTGGGCCAGTGTGTGTGTGGCAGGCACCCACCTCGGTACACTACCGGCTCCACCTTGGGCTCCCTGTGCAGTACCACCTGTGTGTATGTGTGTACCACTATTGTGCCATGTGTCATGGGCATGATGAGTGCATTCTGGTGTCTGCTGTGCCACTGCAGCAGTTGCAGTGCACACTGACCAATGAAATCACTGCCATGGTCCTGGTGGTCCAGTGTGTGTGTGTGAGTGTGTGTGTGTGTGTGTGCGCGCGCCACTGTCTATGTACTTGTCCAGTGTCTACTATGCACAGCACAGCCCATGTCCACACCATCATGCACCTCCAGGATACGTACCTCCTATACTCACCTGCGGTTCACAAAGTTCTCCTCCACCAGCCTACATTGGTATTGCCTGGCCCATGCAGCCAGCTGTGGGTCCTGGCAGCACTGTGTGTCATCTGTGCCATGGCCCTGTGGTGGTGCGCCATCCCTCCCCACCTCCTCCTCCTCCTCCTCAGAACTGTCACTCTCACTGGCCTCGACAGCTATTCCATGTTCTAGGGCCATGTTGCGTAGCATACAACAGGCCAAGAATATGTCACAGGCCTTCTCAGAGCTATACTGTAGGGCACCACCAGACCTACACAGACACCGGAACCACATCTTCAGCATGCCAAAGACATGCTCTATGACAGTACATGTAGTGTGAGTGCCTCATTGTACCACTCCTCTGCCTCTGTTCCGGGTCGTCGGAAGGGGGTGAGGAGCCAGAGCCTCAGCGGGTATGCCGCGTCTTCTGTGGGGGAGAATGGGTGTCCGTTAGTACATTGGTAGCATGTGTGGCATGCACCCTGTTCCTGCTCATGGCCTCAGTGTTGTGTGTGTGCCTGACATGCACTACTGCCTGTGCCTCCCCTTCCCTGCAGTCCTGCATCCCTACCCCAGAGCTGTTGTGTGCCCTGTTAACCTGTGGTGTGCATGTCTCTGCCACACGTGCACCACCATGGCAGTGCCTCACACCTGGCGTGCATTGCTTATGTGCCACCCGGTGCCTAACTGTGTCTGCCTGTGTCCCCTTGCACACCTCCACTGTCCCACGGCCTGTGCACCTACTGTGCATTGTGCATGTTGCCACCTGCCCACACCTCATGTCCTGCCAGTGGGACCCTGTTGTGCTTTTGTGTCCATGTCACACACACCTAAGAGATGGCTGCTAGGTATGTCCCCTTTCTCGAATCTTTGGCAGAGGGACGATTGATGCTAGATGAAGACATTATGTGTGCTCCCAGGGTGTGTGGTGCAGACATTGCTGATGCACCCTGTGGCATTGCACACCACCTGGTAGTTCACAGAGTGGTAGCCCTTCCTGTTCATGTATGTTATGGCCTCCTTGCCAGGTGGTGCACGGATTGCCACATGGGAGCAGTCTATGGCCCCTATGATGCCTGGCATGTGTGCCACCCTGTGGAACCCCTACATGGCTTTCATCCACTCCACCTGCATGCTGGGAAAATGTGTGAATTTCAAAGCATGTGGTAGCAGTGCAGTGAGGAACTGTGTGAGGAGCCGGGATGTGGAAGCTTCTGAGATGCCAGTGGTGTCCCCAGTGGGCCTCTGGAAGGTTCCTGTGGTGAGCAGGCACATGACTGTTGTCAACTTGGTCTCCACCATGATGGCATGACCACATGTGGTGGGTGCCTGCATTTCATCATGGCACAGCTCACAGAGCTGCCTCAGAATAGCCCTGTTCAGGCAGTATCGGCCTACTGTCTCCACATCTGTCAGCTACTCAAATGACAGCCTGGCATGATACCACCATGGGGCAGGCCGCCTACGGTGCCTTCCACCTCCCATCTCCTCATCCTCATGACTACACCGAACATGATGACTGTTGCTGGGTCCATACTGCTGGTGTTGTGCTGTCTGGCTCTCTGGCTCACTGGTTGTCTGTCTGTCTCTCTCTCTCTCTCTCTCTCACTGTCACACACTCTCGCCCCCACTCTCAGACAGTGTGCAGGTTCTGCTGTTCAGCCAGTGACCTGCAGGTGGTTTGCACTTCAGTCTGCTTCTTTCATACTTATCTTTTCGTGGTGCATTTGGTATTTGCTCTGTACTTGCTCTGTCATTGCACCATCATTTTGCACTGTGAATCATGTTGCACTGTGTATGCATGGGTACACCCCCTGTTTATGTGTCGCATGTCATTATGATCCACCTATGGTGCTTCTTCTTTGGTGCATCGCATCTCAGATGCACTGGCGCACTCACCCTGTGTGTGAATCGCTCCACGGTGCATTTTTTGGCTGTGCCGGTGCATCTCAGTTGCGCCCTGTGCATCTCTTTTGTGAATCCTGCCCAGTAGGTTTGATTCTTTCTGCTACAAACTCATTCTTTTTTTATATGATTATAGAAGCACAAAAACAAAACCAGTGGTGACAGAATAAAGATCAATGGTCCAGCTAATCATACCCCAAGAACTTTTGTAAATACAGGGCCTTTGTCTACACTATCCACAGCTAAGACAATGCATTTACTTTACAGTTTAAAACCCAACCCTTAATTTAAAGAAGTGCAGTAATTCAATTGAAAAACAAAATTATTGTTGCCTTTAAAATATCAAAGATAGCATATTTTATGGCTTCATCACTGGAATCTCTACTTTTGAACACAAGACTTGTAAAAGGTCAGTTCTGTGAAAACAATGCTTTTGGCAATTTTAAATTGCTCAAAAAGAAGAGAGGTTTTTAAAGTACAATAAATTAATATTAAATAAGCAATCAAGCATTGGAATTCTCTACATCAGAAGTGATTATGTATTAGAGACCAGTTTAGCAATGAATGGGCCTGGGGCACAGCTCAAGTAATAGTATGCCAACTTTGTCCATAATGCATGAAAACCCCTGATGAGGATGACCTATTGAAATTACATTTTAATGAAAAGCAAATCTGATTTCTTTGAAGTTACATCTGTGTTTTTTCATTGCAGTCTTGCTCACAGATGATAAACCCTGAGATGTGGCTTATTAGCTTCTTGGATATCTCAGAGGAGTGAGGCACATGCAGTAGTTGCTTTGTGGTAAAGTGAACAGTACAGCTTTTGACAGCATTCATATACCCCTCATATGCAATATTAATCTGCAGAGCAACATGATACAGAGACGTAGTTAAATGAGCAGTGCTTGCAGTAGAACAGCAGACAGAGCTGTGAATGTAAAGTACCAGCTGGAGTGGGTAGTTGTGGCTGGTTTGGGTTATTTTGTAAGACTGTACTGTGTGTTGAACATGAAGGTGTTTTTCTTTGCCCAAATAGCCCAACGAGCCATCCTCCTACTGTTCAGTAATTCATTCCGTTAGGTTCCATCTCTCTTAAATATCTATCTATGTGTACTTTGAATAATTTTAAAGTGTCTGGATTGACCAGTGACACTGGAAGATGGTTCCATATGTTAAAGACCCTTCTGTAAAGAAATATTATTGTTCTCTCTTAAAAGCAAGGCAAACCATTTCACTTTATATAATGCCCCATCCATGTGGCTCAGAGCACTTCACAAATAATCATACATAAGAATAGTGAATAACATTAAAAACATACATTAAAATAATATATAAAATACAACTGATACACAGTAGAAAAATGGAGATTTTTCACATTAAAACTCCAGGTTATAAGTTGGGCAAATAGACGTGTTTTTATTCCTCTTTTGAACCCCTCCATCAATGAGGTACTTCTCAGCTGAGATGACAGAGTTTCATAACAGCAGAGCAGCTACAAAGAAAACCCTCTCCTAAGAAGGTTTCAGGTGTGCCCTAGGAACAACTAGGAACCTACCCTAGGTAGAATGTAGTGGGCACACAGCAGCACATCAGACTAAGAGGTCTTTTGGGTAGTCTAGTCCTAAACCATGTAGGGCAAGATCTTGAAAGTGGTGCACAAGCTGATGGGAAGCCAGTGCAGTTGCCTCAGCATAGTCATAAAGTGTATGCAATGAATTTGTATGGAGCAAAAAACTGTACCTGTGATCTATAAAAAAGAAGTGACCTATGAAGATGAGAGTAACATTATTTATATTCAGTTGGCCAGTATGGCCAAAGGGTATATCTGTTGTCCACTCCTTGTCATTGTACCTGTGACCTGTGAAGACAAGAATGACATTTTTTTTCTTATTATTTATTTATTCTTTCTCCTGTGGCCACCCAGATGCTTCCCCATAGCCTCGCAGCCGTACTTATGGGAATTCGGCCGGCGTCCATCTCTACCGGGACCGCTGGCACCCAGTAACCCCTGCAGCTTACCCCCCACAGTGGGATGGCATGAAGCCCCTTAACTCCCCACCCCAATGGATCCAGTTTGGGTGCCAGCACCCGGCGAAATTGAGGGTGACCATCAAGCCACATCGGGTGCCACCATTTTCCCCAGTACTATTTCCCCTGAGTCGGTGGCATGCCATGATGCCAGCAGGTGTAAGCGTGCACGTGTCCTGGCGTCTTGCAAGCATCTGCCCCTGACTCCTACCCCTTGCTTGCAGTTTGTGTCCCACAACCCCAGCCTCCTGAAGGCAGCTGGTCACCGACCATTGTGAACCCCCGGAGGAGAGCAGTCCATCAGGCGGCTCAATCCCTCTCCTTCCTGCCAACCCCATCGACCCGTGCTCTCTCCCGAACCCAGGTTGCCAGCGTGGCACGAGGTGTAGCGTCCAGAGCTTCAACCCTCAGCGCTACCAGGCCAGCCCAAGAATGACATTTTTAAGACTCAGTTAGCTCATGCGGCCACACAGCCACACAGTATATCAGTTGTTCACTCTCTGTCATTTTACCTGTACCAAACAAAAAGGAAAGAAAAAGCATTGCTGAAAGGATATTTGGCATCACAGTAGTGATGGCCATGCCACATAATGGTACAATGGTTTTACTGTGTAGCTACATTGGTCCACCAAGTTTAAATAATTTCACACTTGTCTTTAGAGGTCACAGGTACAACATAACAGGAACTAGACAATGAATATACTGTGTGGCCACCTTGGCCAATAGCGTCTAAATAACAGTATTGCACTCTTGTTTTCACAAGTCTGTTGTCCTGCCGTGTTCTCCTCCTCCTCCTCCAGCAAGAAAGTTGCCACCTGCTCCTCTCATTCACCAGACTGCCATCTAAGTTTCTTTGGCACTGCTGTGCACAAATGCTCCATCTTTCTTGTTGCAGACATATCAACTCAGAACTACAACCAATGTTAATCATTACCCATCTGATGCATCTTTCTCCTGTGTCCAAGTCAGTTGCTGCCTCCCCAACCCTACTTGATGCCAGGAAGCTGTTAAACATTACTCAGCATCAGCATGCACAGAATAGCAAGTTAAAACCTGCAGCCGCTAACAATTCACTCAGCTGTCACCTACTTTGGTCCACAAAATATCATCAACTGCCAGTGCCACTTCTGCCACCTGCCATAAACATTGTCATCCATACTTTGCATAAGTGGAAGAGCAGAGACAGCACAAAAAAGAGAAGAATTTAAATTTATATAGTGCCTTTTAGACACACTCAGCTCGGAGACCACGTGATGCAGAGTGCTGAGTAGAAGCACCTCCACTAAGCTCCAGCCTCCTGACTTTATAATCGTCTTTTTCTGACATCTGGATCTTCCAAAACCCTCTGTATTCACCTGTTCCTGCCTACTATGTCCTAGAGTGTCTGATTAGTGTGTTTGGGGCACTGATGGAGGCTTACATGAAGAAAGCCCCACAAAAACATACTCCACCTGCCACCCCCGAGAAGGCCCCAAAGAAACCTTGTGCCTCGGGTGAGCCTGATAGGCCTGATCATTCTAATCAAGCTTTGGAACAAGAACCTCTAACGCTTAACAGGTTCCTGGAAGAATTTAAACTCTTCCGTGAGGAGGTGAAAGAGATGGCGACTGACCTGAAGGCTCTTTCAAAAAAGCTGGACGAGGTCTCGTTGACTGCCTCTGATAACACTGCCCATATAGTTTCATTGGAGAAATGCCTAGAAAAGGTGGACCCTGGGTTAGTGACTATACAGCAGAAGCTCACTTGTGTGGAGGCAAAGCTTGAAGATCTTGAGGGCCACAGCCATAGGAACAATGTTGTGATTTTAGGGTTACCAGAAGGAGAAGAGGGCCAGAATACTGTAGCTTTTATACAGAAATTGGTGGAACTGGTTGCTGGCCCCTCTCCCTTCTGCCCTGCATACATCATCGAGTGACTGCACAAGTCATTGCGATGAAACCTTCACCGGAGGCTGCCCCTTGCCCCATTATATGCCGATTCTTAAATTTTTTAGAGAGGCAGCACTTTTTGTTGAAAGTGAGAGCTCTACAGGAGGTCCGTTGGGAGAATTCCAAATTGAGAATTGCACAAGATCTGCCAGGATCGGTCCGACTGAAACGTACAGCATTTCACCCCATAGTGTCCAAGATTGTTGCTGCGGGGCTTAAGTTTAAGATGGGGTACCCGGCCAGTCTGCAAGTACTCGTGAACGGATCCTGGCTAACTTATGAAGACCCAGAATCTGCCCTTGCAGGCCTCAAAACTGCTCTACCTGATCTGTTTCGGGATCCCTGAGAAGCTCTGTCTCCAAGATGAGGGGAAGACTGGTGCTGCTAAACTGGGACTGTTATCTTGTTAATTGTCTATGATGATAATAACAACGGGGTGCATCTGGAAGTTCTTGCTATTCAATTAGACTGTGTTAATACTTAGCTGGGTTATTTGCTGTGGGATACCTATGTCTTAATTCTAAAAGCAAATTTGATGTTCAGGGCAAGGACTCGTGGAATGTTTGGTTTGCTTATTCGGGGATGGTGTTCTTTGTTCCAATGTAGCTAGTTATTTAGGCCATCACTTGTGAGGGGAAGGTCGTGTTTAGCTTTTAAGGATCATTATTTTACTCCACGGGTGGCTTAGCTTGGGAGCTGTGCTGGGCTTTGCTATTATTTTTCATGTGAAATTTCGGTGGGATAGTTCAGTGGTCACACAGAGGGCCCTGTCTTTCAAATTGTAATTTAGGGCTCTGGTTAATTTGGGGAGGATTTCCCTCAGTTTTGTTTCCCGTCTCGAGTTCAGGGTAGTAAAATACCCCAAGCAGGGTTCTCGGGTCTTTGGGCTGGTAAGTACCAGGTGCAGAGATGTCCTTCCTTATTCATTTTTTGCCTGGTGCTCAAGATGTTAGAGTCCCTCACCGGTTCTCAGGTCATATTCTGGTTGGAAGGGGTAATTTCCCTTTATAAGATTCCCAGTTTGTTTTTGACTCACGAAGACATTTTCTAGAGGGCGACAGGGGCCCTATTTCTCATTTTGTCTCTAGAGGTTTCTGGGAATTTGTTTGTGTTTCGCAGGCTACCCTACCCCTTTAATCATCCTAATGCATTCATCGTGCGCTTGTGTCTGCAGCCCAGCACCACTTTCAAGTTACTATGGGTTGTTAAAGCAGTAGTGTTGCTTGTTACTCACTTGAGGGACTGTTACACTTTCTGGAAGCAGAGGGGTATATCAGGAGGACTGGAGGGAGAAGGGGCAGTAGTGCTGCGTTAAACATTGCTTGTTACAGTGGGGGTGGTTGGGTGGGGGTGGTAAATGCGGGCTAAGAGACAGACTTTCTCTATGTCAAAGGAAAGCGGGGGAACTTTGGGGAGGGGGGTCTGGGGAAGTTCTGGTTTGGGTTGGAGGGTGGGGGGAAGGGGGTGCGTACAGCAGTAATCATAGAAACCTTACTAGGTATTTCTCTATGTTTCTGTATGGGGTTTTTGGAACTAAGCTCATTATTCTTGTTCTAGATGGCTAACAATGTGATTTTCGCAACTTGGAATGTGAAGAAGATCAGGAAAAAGTCTAAACAATATCAGGTGCTCAAGCATCTAAGTCTATTGCGTTCTCAGATAACATTTTTGCAGGAGTCTCATTTGTTAGAATCCGGAGCTTTACTACTAAGGAGACAACAAGTGGGTCAGGTCTTTAATGCCTCGGGATCTACCAATAGTTGTGGGGTCATGTTAATTAATAATAGAGGCATTCCCTTCATTTCCACACAGGTCATTAAAGATCCGGGGGGCAGATTTGTTCTGGTTCAGGGCACCCTTTGGTCAGTTCCACTTTTGCTTTGCAGTATCTATGGGCCTAACAATGACGATCCAGGCTTTTTCAGCAAGCTGATCACGATTATTTTACCAGTGCTTCCCATTATGATTATTATGGGTGGTGATTTTAATCAGGTACTGTATTCTAACTTGGAAAGGTCAGGTAGGGGACTGATGGGGCTTTCTCCAGGTCAAAGGGCATTTAAGGAAATGGTGGATCAATGCGGTCTTTGTGATCTTTGGTGCGTTCTGCATCCTAGTTCCAAGGAGTTCACCTTTAATTCGATGGTGCATGGATCGCAGTCTCGCATTGACTACATATTCATCTCTCAGGGGCTCTTGCCCGGGGTTATGTCTGCCTTGATCCAGCCTGGCCCCATCTCCGACCATTCCCTCGTGGTATGTAATTTGGCTTTTCTCAACACACCTAGAAGGGAGACCCGGTGGAAACTCAATGAACAGTTGTTAAAGATGCCAAGTATTGTAAGCTTATAAAAGAACAAATTGAGTTTTTTTTCTCATCTAATCCTATTGATAGTACAAAGCCGGACATCTTATGGGGTGCCTTTAAAGCGTTTATGAGGGGAATCCTTATTAGTTTAGCTTGGAAAAGGAAAAGGGCATGGGAGGAAGAGTTAGTTTCACTATTGTCCCAAATACGACCCCTCGAGGCTAACCTTTCTGTCAACACTTCGAGTGAAGACAGAAAGAAGCTTCTGGTGGCCAAGGATAGATATTTAGATTTGCTGAGGGAAAAAGAAGAGTTAGCTATTATCCGAACTAGAGCCAGCTACATGGGCCAGGGAGAAAAGGTGGGGCGTCTCCTTGCATTATGACTTAAACAACAGGAGTCAGCAAGATTTATCCCCCCAATCTGAGCTCAAGCAGAGGGGTCTCTGAGAGTATCCCCTTCCGAGACAGTGCAAGAGTTTGCACTATACTATGAACAGCTATACAGGGATATGGAGAGTCCTCCTTGCCCGGAGTCCCTGGAGGAGTATTTAAAGGATTCCCATCTGCCCTCCCTAACAGAACAACACAAGTGTTTTCTGATCTCGCCAGTATCTCAGGAGGAGATCTCCGGAGTCATAGGAGCCTTGCCGTCAGATAAGGTCCCGGGGCCAGGCAGTTTCTCTTCATTATTTTACAAAGTTTTCTGAGAGCTCTTACTCCTGATGCTTCACCGGCTCTTTCAGCACATTTTGTCCGGGGTGGGGGTAGATGCCTATCTGTTTGAAGCCCTGATTGTTCTTCTCCCCAAGCCGGACAAAGACCCCGAGTTGGTCCAAAGCTACAGGCCTATATCCCTTTTTAATCAAGACATCAAAATCCTTTCGAACATATTGGCCAATAGATTAATGGTGGTCCTTCTGGACCTAATAGGTATGGCCCAGGTTGGGTTCATGAGGGGGCGTTCCTCCTGAGACCATCTGCGCACGTTGTCACATGTCTTCTCGGTGTCCAGGGATGCCGCTTTTCCAGCTGGACTGGTCTCTCTGGATGCCAAGAAGGCTTTTGACTTTGTGAATTGGAACTTTCTGTTTCAGGTACTTAGGGCCTTCCAGTTGCCCACCATTTTTATAGACTGGATCCGTGCATTATACAAAGACGCTACAGCAAAGATTTCAGGAAATGGTGCATTTTCTAAATCTTTCTCATTATATTCAGGCACTAGACAGGGTTGCCCCCTCTCACCCCTCCTATTTAACCTTTACCTAGAACCTCTCATTCAAAACATTCTCAGTAATGTAGGTATGCAGGGCATTCGGATGGGATGTCATGAGGTTAAGGTTACCGCGTATGCGGATGATCTCCTTCTCTAGTTATCCCACCCGGTGTCCTCTGTTCCTGCCTTGCTGGGAGAAATTGCTAAATTCTGCGCCCTCTCAAATTGTAAGTTAAATGCTAATAAATTCTCCTTTTTTCCTCTGAATCACAAGATTTATAAGGCCGACATTACTCCTTTTAGTTTGTGTTGGGCACCCCGGATACTGAAATACTTGGGTATCAAATTAACCCGTAATCCTCTAGCATGGTTTAAGGAAAATATGGAGCCTCTTTCCCAGCTTATAATTCAGGACCTGGATAGATGGTCCAAACTCCCGGTTTCGTTATGGGGCCGGATTAATATTATCAAGATGAACATCTTCCCAAGAATTTTCTACCCCCTCTCTCTGCTTAATTCATTCGTTCCTCTATCCTGGTTTTGGAAAATGCATGGTATCTTTACCAAGTTTATCTGGGCTGACAAGTACCCCCGATTGGCGTACTATAAATTGGCCGCTTCTAAGCTTGATGGAGGACTGCGGATTCCCCACTTGGCTATTTATTATTGGGCTAGCCACCTGGCTAAATGTCTGAAATGGGTTTGTCCTGATCCCGAGAATGTGAGACCGATATGGCTCAAAACAGAGTTAGATTTAATCCAGTCTATGAATATGAACCCATTAACTTTGTTTTATTTAAAAATGTCCCAGTTACAAGGCACGGAGAAGTGTCCCACCTTTAGGACCTCTTTAAAAGTATACGGGCAGCTTTGTTCCTTTCTGCGCTATACCCCTCAGCTTGACCTGACCCAATCCATCTGGAACTCTCCGTCCTTTACCACGAATAAACAGCAGATTCCCCGCACTTGGTTGCCTCAACTAGGTGATGGGATAGTTTTCTCTTTCCTGGATGATGAGGGAAAGTGGCTTTCAGCAGACGAGATCATTCGGAAATGTAATATTCCACTACACTCACACTTCAAAGTGGTTCAATTAAAGCATTTACTTATAACAGTGTTAGGTAATACCCCCCATCAAGCGGTTAGGGCCCTAATCCCGGAATCCTCCTCCCTATTAGGGTCCTCAGGGGCCGTTTCTAAATTATATCAAAATTTGTTTTATAGACGGTACGGGGTCTCCTTCGGACCGACCAGGTTCTGGAGCTCCTTACTCCCCCAATATGCTCCCAACTGGCAAATATTGTGGTGGTTCTGTCCCAAGATAGACTGCGTCTTATGTAATACCACATTTTGCGTAACATGTATTATACTCCTGTTAAGTTAGCGAAATGGGGTCGTCTTGACTCTAACTTATGTGTTAGATGTTCCCGGGGGAAGGAACACTCCTTCATATATTTTGGTTGTGTCCTAAAATTTCTTTGTTATGGGACTCTATCAAAAACTTTCTGGACCCCATACTAGGTCTGCAGGAGTGTTTCACACTGAATATTTTCCTCCTAGGGGATCTGTCCTCTATCAGGGTTAAGGCAAGGAGGTTTCATATCTCCTTGATTGCACTATCTGCCAAAAAGCTTATTTTATGCCACTGGAAAGATAAGGTCACCCCCACACTACAGGAATGGGTGAATGAAATCCTAGCTAATTTGCGTACTGAGAAGGCTATATCAAGCCTCCATAACAGATTATCAGTCTACACTCATATATGGGACCCCCTTCACTCTTTAATTATTGCTACTCGGATATAAGCACTGTTTTTTAGGAAATAACCCTGTATGCCTAGGTATAATATTACAGTTCCTATACTGAATGTGACTTGATACTGCTGTATGGGGGAGGGGTGGGGCAGTCTTAAAGGAATATCTATTGCATTCATGTCTTACTTGTCATATTAACTACCTCCAATGTTGTGGAATATTTTGTCAATAAAGGTTGAATTATAGAAAAAAAAGACACACTGAGCTCGATTTTCAAAGGGCCCTGCGACCGTTGCAATTTGCGGCAATCTAGGGCTGTGGCAAACTCCATGTGCATCAGGGAACCTGCGCCTAATTTTGAAATTTGGTAATAGGGGTCCCTGTGCTGAAGACCCACAGTTGCCACAGCTGCAGGGTTGCACCAAACATGTGGCACACCTGCTGGGTTTGATGGAGGGATCTGTTCCGCTCCACCTGGTGCAACCAGAGAGGGGCTGTGAAGGTGGGGCAGAATATGCCAGCAAGGAGGGGAATAGATTTAGAAGGAACACAGGGGGTGCCCTAGTGAGTGAGAGGCACAGTGGCAATTGCAGGGTGCTGGGGTGGTACTTGGCAGTGGTGCCATGCCAATGTCCAGTGAGTTGATTTGCTGGCATGGAGTGGGATTGGTAGGGATGGACTGTGACCAAGCTTCAGCTGCTCACAGCCCTGGCACCTGCCCTATAGGTGCACCAGCCCCCAATACTCTAGGTGGGCAGAAGTGGCTGAAGGTTGGTGCAGGTGGTAGAGGGGACTATTCCCCAGGCACTGCAGCAGTTCCCTGGTACTGTGGCCCCCAATTGGAGGCAGGCTGCTGCCCACTGATGGTGTTGAGGACTGGGGCATCTATGAGGCAGGTGCCAGGGCTATGTGCAGCCAGGACCAGGTCATGGTCCATCTCTGCCAACCCTCTCTATCCTGGCAAATTGACTCTTTGGATGTTGGCATGGCACCCCTGCCAGGTACTACTCCATCACCCTGCTATTGCTGCCATGCCCACCTTGCTCACTGAGGCCTCCCTGTTCTCCATCTGCTCTCGCTGCCTTCACTGCAATCCCCCCACCAGCTGCTCTGCCTGGCTGTGACGCTTGACCCTTAGACCACCTCATAGAAACATAGAAGCATAGAAACATAGAATTTGATGGCAGATAAGGAACGCTTGGCCCACCCAGTCTGCCCATTTCCCTACTTAATGGATAAGCTGCAGATCCTAGTTAACCAGCAGCCTACTTCTTCCTACCCCCACCCCTAGAATTGCCTTATGACTGTCCCATGCATGCTTGAATTCCACCACTGTTTTTGACTCCACAACCTCCTCCAGAAGGCCGTTCCATGCATCCACAACCCTCTCTGTGAAAAAATACTTCCTTAAATTACCTCTGAGCCACCTCTCCTCTATCTTCAAATTATGCCCCCTTGTTCTTTCACACCTCTTTTTTTGAAAGATGCTACCCTCTTGGACTTTGTTGATTCCCTTGAGGTACTTGAAAGTTTCTATCATGTCCCCCTCTCCCTCCTTTCCTCGAGGCTATACATATTAAGCTTCTTAAGTCTCGCTTCATATTATTTATTTATTTATTATTTACTGAATTTTGTTGACCGGGTAAGCCCACTGGGCCCCGAAGGTCCCTTTTTCAGGGGCGACCCGGGGGTAAAAAGTAACATACAGGTAAACAGAACAGTACAAATTGAAAAATTACATAATGTTAGAAAGTTAAATATGTCATAGGGTTACAATCAGGTAGGAGGTGAGGGAACAATACAGTCGGTGGGACATCTCGAGTTGGATATATACAAACATTTTGCATGCACAAATCATGTAGATCATAGGAGTGCACGCGATAGTGGCTAAGTTGCCTAGAGTCAGGATACCTTCCTGAGGGTTTAGATGGATGGAGGTATGGGTAACAATAAATCTTACCTTCCTAAGAAGGGGGGGAGAGACATGTGGTCAGGTCCTAAGGCATTGGCAGGTACTCCTTTCGAGCAAGTGTGCTTTAAGTTTGGACCGGAAGCAGGAGCCAGATCCTGCCTCCCATACCACAAGTGGGAGGTTATTCCAGTTGAAAGGGGCTGTGGATGCGAAGGACCTGGACCCGGCTTTGGTCCTAGTTTTAGGAACCCTGAGGAGAGTTTGTCCTGAGGTGCGGAGACTCCTCTGGTTGGTTTTAACCCTGACTAGCCCTATGAGGCTTGGGGGGGAGAGGGGCCCAGTAGCTTAAATGTCAGGCAAAGAGTCAGGTAGATGAGGCGGGCTTCCAATGACGGCCACCTGAGTATAGTTAGGGCCTCACAGTGGTGGGTTCTAGGGTGGGACGTAGTAGCAAACCGGGCAATTTTGTTGTATAAGGTCTTTAGCCTGCCAAGTTCTGTAGAGGCCACACCTTGGAGAACTGGGGCTGCGTAGGTGAGTTTAGGGAGTAGGATGCTGGTTGCAATGGCTACCCTGGCTTCAGGGATAATCTGGTCCTTTAATCTATAGAGGATACCGAGTTTCACATGGATGGCTTTGATCAACATGATTTTTTAAAGTGAAGCTTTGATCAAGTGTTAGACCGAGGTACTTTGTAGAGGTAACTACTTCAAGTTTGTCTCCCCCTCTGGACTGCAGCTGCAGGAGCAACGACCGCTCAGATCCCAGGGATCTGGGTCCAAACAGCATCGCCTTGGTTTTGCTGGTGTTTAGTACCATTTTGTTCAAAGTGAGCCAATTCTCCATCTGAAGGATGTCCTCTTGAAGGGCTTTCTCCAGTTCTATTACATTAGGGGAGGCTTGGTAAATGACCCCATCGTCCGCATATTGGATGACACTGCTGCTCCCACAGTGTAAGTGCAGATCATTTATGAACAGAGTGAAGAGAAGGGGGCCAAGTATAGACCCCTGTGGTACCCCTTCTTTGAGCGATGCAATCTGGGAGACATTGTCCTTCCACCTGACCCTCTGGGTATGGCCGGAGAGGTAGCTCACAAACCAACCTAGTGCATGGGTGTCCAGGCCAAGAGAGCACATTTTATGCAAGAGGAGGCTGTGGTTTACCAAGTCAAAAGCTTTAGAGAGGTCAATGAAGACCGCGCCTGTGCTGACCCCTGAGTCATTGTTGTTCAGGACTTTTGCCGAGAATTTGGTTAGTGCCGTATCTGTCCCATGCTTAGCTCTGAAGCCGTGCTGAGACGAGGAGATTACCTGGTGAGTTTCCAGGTATTCACGAAGTTGGGAGTAGACTAGCTTCTCTTGTATTTTCGCTAGTGCACACAGCAAGAAAATAGGCCTGTAGTTCCCTATAGGCTCGGTGGGGCCTCCCTTGTGAATGGGAATCACTAGGGCCTGCTTCCATGGCTCAGGGACCAACCCCTCCAATAAGGACCGGTTTATCAACCAGGCTATTGGCTTCACTAGAGCTAGGGCACCCTCCTTAAGGATTCTTGGCTGGATCCCGTCAGGGCCTCCCATGCCTCTCGACTGCAGGGATTTAAGAATGAGCAGAACTTCCTTTACCTTAACCAGCCGCAGATGAAACTGTGGATGGTCAAGTTCATGGGGCAGATGCTCGTGAGCCTTGATCCTGTTATCTAAGTGCCCCACCTTGTACGCATCCAGGTTCATGAAGTAGTCGTTTAGGGCCTCTGCGATGCAAGGCCCCTCGTCCAGTACTTGCCCGTTCACCTGGATAGGCCAGAAGTTGATTTTTTTATGACCTTTTAGGAGTTCGTTAATATGTGACCAGAAGAACCTGAGGTTTCCCAGGTTAGTTTTTTGGAGATTGGAGATATATTCTTTCTTAGCTTTCTTTATGGTCTGTTTGCATTGGTTTCTGAGGGCCCTGTAGCTGGCTAAGTCCACTGGAAGTTTAGTTTTCCTAAACTCTTTCCATGCTTTGTCCCGGGTAGACATCAGGGCTTTTAGGTGTGGTGAGATCCACTTATAGCAGTTCCCCTTAACCTTGTGGGTATTCAACGGGGCTACAAGGTTGGTGATACCGGTTAGGGTGGTTTGGAAAAATTTAACAGCTTCCTCCAGGTTAGGTAGGTGTCTTATGGGGTTCCAGTCAATGCCATTTAGGTAGCCTATGAACTGGTCAGGATGGAAGTTGGAGAAATCCCTGGAAGTGATGGTTCGAGGCAGGACTTTTATCCTGTTATTCTTCCATATGGCAAATATCGGCGAGTGGTCACTTAAAGCATCTGCCAGGGTCCCTGCCAACTTTACATTACTTGGGGATGAGGTCAGGACCCAATCTATTGTAAAGTGCCTACCTGATTTGTAGTTCATTCTGGTCGGTAGGAATTTGATCAGGTGGGAGTCTTGTAGGACTCCGTTTATTGCGGACTTCCGCCTCTTGTGCCCAGTTTAAGTTGAAGTCACCCCATAGGATAATCTCAGCTGCTGAGCCCACCACGGAGCTCTTCAGGAGCACATCCAAAGAGCTGAGGGCATTGGTTGGGGGGCTGTATATGCAGCCAATTGTGAGGTGTTTAGCCCCACCTATTGTGAGCTTTAAGAAGACTGCTTCTGAGTCCAAGGTTGAGTCCAGGGGCAGCCTGACTATGGAGGACGTAATAGTGTCCTTAGCATAAATTAGCACTCCACCCCCTCTTTTCGAGGGTCTGTCCTTTCTGAAAAAGGCGTAGCCGGAGATTGCAACCTCATGATCCAGAATGTGGGGTTTTAGCCAGGTCTCAGAGACCACTAGTAAGTCAGGTTTGTAGACAGCCATCCATGCTTGTACCTCCTGGATCTTTGGTCTCAGGCTGCAGATATTCATGTGAACCAGCCTCAGACCCTTGGCTCCATCCCAGGCCCTATCCATAGGAGAGGAGATAAAAACATTAATAGCCCCTGGGCCTGGGTTGGGTTGAATGTCCCCTGCCAGTAGGAGTAGGGCAGCGAGTGTGCTAAGGAGAGAAAGGGTTGGAGGAAGTAGTGCCAGCTTAACCTGACATAGGGTAGGGCTCGTAGTACACAGAAGGACTCTATAGAGGACCCCCTTCCTAGAGAATTCGTGTGCCGCTAGGAGAAGGATGTTAATCCTTGGCAAAGGGCATAAGAAGTGCCTTGTCATATCCTCTCCCGTCCCCCCTCGAGTATCATGGGGGCTGTAGGCATTGCTGACTAGGGTATCGGTCCCTAGTTGAGCCAGAATGTAGATTGTAGCCAGGATAATACCCTTGTTCCAGTTACCGGGGTGCATGATGGTTCCCTGTCTGAAAATGGCAAGGAGTCTCAGGTTACAGCAAGGTTGCAGGAGATCCTGCAGCTACGGCTTAGCTTATAGCAGCAGAATGCAGGATTAGAGCCAATAACACAGTTCAGCCTATAGTTATGTAGCCTGCTGTGGCTGCATAACTATAGGCTGACCCTGTACCATTTTAGTTACCCTCCTCTGGACAGCTTCCATCCTGTCTATGTCTTTGCGGAGATTGGGTCTCCAGAACTGCACACAGTACTCCAGATGGGGTCTCACCAGCTGTCTGTACAGAGGGATAATAACTTCCTGTTTTCTACTGGTGATGCCTCTCTCTATGCATCCCAGTATCCCCCCAGCCCTTCTTGCTGCCCTCTCACATTGCTTGCCCACCTTTAGGTCATCTGCTATGACTACCCCCAGGTCCCTTTCCATTTTTGTTGTTGTTAGTATCTCATCCCCCATTGTGTACTCCTCCCCTGGGTTTTTGTTTCCCAGGTGCAGTACCTTGAGCTTCTTAGCATTGAATCTAAGCTGCCATACATTTGACCATTCCTCTAACCTTGCCAAGTCCCTTCTCATCCTTTCCACCCCACCTTGTGCATCAATTCTGTTGCAGATCTTTGTGTCATCTGCAAAGAGACACACTTTTCCTTCCGGTCCCTCTGCAATGTCACTTATAAAGACATTGAAGAGAACTGGTCCTAATACTGAACCCTGTGGCACCCCACTAGTAACCCCACTTTCTTCAGAGTGGACTCCATTTACTATTTCTCTCTGTGGTCCAAAGGGAGCTCCTTCTTGCAACCACAGTGGGGCTTCTGGAATAGCAAAAAAGGGGATGGTGCAGCCCCACCATGTCACAACCACCCTTGCCACCTGGTGCATTGGCATTTCTGCCACAAGGGTGGTGCAGAGATACTCTGGCACAAGGTGTCACAATTTTGCCACAGCCAGCATTCAAAAATCAGGATAGTTGCAAACTATGAAGAAAGGTGACACTTGCAACATACCTGTCTGGTGCAGGCACCTTGCATCATAGTTTTAGTTTTTAAAATCAAGCCCACTGTATCCTAAAGTACTTTACAAGACAAACAGTTGTGCAGTAAGAGTGCAGAGGAGGGTCTGCGCCAAAATTCAGCATGAAAAAGAATTGAGATTTACATAGTGCTTTTCAGGCTCACAGCATCCCAATATGTTTTACAACAAAAAAACAGTTCTGTAGTGGGAGGCTGAGAAGGCAGGGTTTGTGCAGAAATTAGGTGAACTAAAATGTATATAGTGCTTTCCATACACACTGTATCACAACATGGTTAATAACATAGAGGCCAATGGATTGGAATCAGACAGTAACCAAGCTGTAATCCCTTCAAGAGGTTTCCATGACAACTTGGTAAACCTTGATAGCATAGTTCAACAGGTTTACCATTGCCATGAAAACCTCGAGAAGAGATTACATGCTTGGTTACCATCTAATTCCCAACCTTTAGCTTTAATAGTGTATGAACGCATTACATATAGGATAAAGTATGGAGTGCAGTGTGTTACAAGGATTTAACACACACCCGAGTTGTTGGATGGCACATAAACCCTGAGGGCGAAGCCCGAGGGGTTTATTATAGCCATCCAACAACGAGAGTGTAAGAACCGGTAACACACTGCAACTTCATATTTTGTTGTATATAATTGAAGGTTCCGCTTTTTCGCTTCGTCAAGTGCTGTAGCATTCTGAACAGCAGAGGAAAGAGTAGGCTTGAAACGGAGATTACTTAGGATGGTGGTAAAGTGTTTACTGTAGCAATGTACAATTCTACAGAAAATGTTATATTTGGCAATAAAGTGCTGTGTGGTGGCTTTACTGTTTTAAGAATATCTTCGTGAGAGTTGTCTGATCCTTGATAACTTGGATTCTTCATTGTTTCTGTGGGTGTTGCTTCGATTAGGGAATATTAATTTTTACTGGGGTATGGAAAATGCAGACGATCCCAAACATAGCCTTCATGTTACCGGAAGTTATTTCATCATGTTGGCCGGGTAGTGAGCTGTGGAAACGTCTCTGGCTGAGCAGCTTTGGATTTGTTTGTTTGTCAGAAAATGCAGCGAAAGGGTAGATTTAATACAGAGGAAACACGATTGAGAAGGTGAGTGACTGAGGGAGAAACGAACACTGAGAGGCTTGAGCTGTGTTGTGTCTGGAGGGCTTCTGTATGGATAGGCTCGCGCTGACTTTCTGTTTGTAGTGCTTTAGGATTGGAAGAAGGCGCGTGAATGCCGTAACACCTACTCAGTTGTTACGGTATTTAACACACGGCTTTTTCCATTGAAAAAAACGGAACCCAGTAATTATATTATAAAAGCTAATGGATATTGTGAAGGAGAATATTTTTGCCATCACTCCACACATCGTAAAATTGTAAATGCACCTTACTTTGTTGAAAAAAAAAGATGAAGATGAGTCTGTTGTGGAACGTCAAACAGAACAGAAAGTCTAAGAGATCAAGCTGCACTACTGGTATTTCCCTGATGCTGCAAGACTCTCCTGCATCAGCCAGTTATGATCAAATCAATCTTATGTCTGAATTTTTTTTCCGGTCACTTATTTTTCTGTGAATCTATACTGTAAATGCCAGCCTATCTACTGAGGCTACTGATGCTGCCATTGTAAGCCCAATTTTTTCACTTGCGATTCAGATGCACCATGAAGCCATTTTGAATCTCGCTGAGGAGAAACTGCTTTGAGTGTTCACACAGCAGCACTACCTTACTACCGACAGAGCAACATCATTCCATGCTGTTAACCTACTGATGCCACATCATATTGATAGGTTAACAACATGGAACTACCATGAAAGATGGCTTAACCATAATGGGGCAGATAGATTTGAAAAGATAATAGCGTTCAACCTTACATTATAAAAACAGTTGTGTTGTAGGAGACTGTGTGCAAGGACTATGCAGCAATAGGATTACTGAGATTTATATAATGCTTTTATATGCACCAGCTGCACCCCCCCCTCCCCAGTTGCTGTCTTCCTAAGGACTTTCCACTTATTAGCATGTTTAATTTTATATTTTGCTCACTGGTCCACATGTGAGTGTGCTCCTTCCAGTCATGACACAGGTGCTGCACGGTGTGTAGGAAGCCACAGTATTGTCAGCCAGGTCCACTCAAAAAGGACTTGTGCTGCTGATGGTGCTGCCTAGTGGAGGAGCCAGAGGTTTATGTTTTTTCTGGTTCTCTGGGGGGGAACAGACTGTACCACCAAGTGGCACTGTGGCAACACTGCCTGCTGTTGGTGCTGGTATGTCTGCTTCAGGAGGATTAATGGGGGCTGCTGCTTTAACCTGCTGGAATGGGGTGAGGCTCGGTGTGCTGCATCTTCAAGCACCTGCTCCTGCTGCCTTGTGGCTGCCTGTTTCTCCTTCTGGTGTTCCTATTGCCACCAGTCCCCACTGCAGACATGTCTGAGGGGGTATGCATTCTTCTTCTTCTTCTGTCAGTAGTATCACCACTTCTAGTCCCAGAATTAGCATTTCCAATAATTTAATCCTCTTAGAAAGTTATATATACAGTACACATATATATATATATATATATATATATAGATAGATATATATTAGAGGCAAAAAACTCCGTTTAATGCATTAGTTAGGGTTGTTCCACAGTGACAAAAGTGAGGAAATTCGCTGTTAGGGTTGAAAACCCTAACTCCGAATTCACCCCCGCCAGCACCACACACACACAGACACACACACACATTCAAGTATGGGGGAGGACCAAGTCAACACAACCAATGACAGACATCCAGCAGCAGGTGGCAGAAATAACAAACAATTGTCTAAATGTACTACGAGACATCCCCACCCAACTGACCAGGTACTGCATGCTCAGTGGAGATCAACAGCAAAATCGGTAGGTAAGGCCATGCAACTACTAAGTGTGGTACGTTGTGTGCAGCTGCAATCAGGGATGTGTACGTTTGGTGTACATGGCCTCAGTTTTGCTGTTGATCTCCACTGAGCATGCAGTACCTGGTCAGGTGGGTGGGGATGTCTCGTAGTACATTTAGACAATTGTTTGTTATTTCTGTCACCTACTGCCTGTCTGTCATTGGTTGTGTTGACTTGGTCCTCCCCCATACTTGAATGTGTGTGTGTGTGTGTCTGTGTGTGTGTGGTGCTGGGGGGGTGAATTCGGAGTTAGGGTTTTCAACCCTAACAGCGAATTTCCTCACTTTTGTCGCTGTGGAACAACCCTAACTAATGCATTAAACAGAGTTTTTTTGCCTCTAATTTCCCTTCTTTTTGAGAATGATAACGAGAAATAGTGAATGTAATGCGGCGGGGCCTTGGGGCCCAAGACAGCCCGCCACATGATGTCTTGTGGCATAGTAACAGGAGCAGCAACGTTAAACAGAAATGCTAACAGTGGCACACATGGTAACACAAGCGCGAATGAGAACAGAAAGGGTAACGCACATGGTGGCGTAGACGAACAGTCTGCCACATGATGTGTTGTCACATAGTAACATGGTGCCTGCAAACGGAAATGTCAATGGGCATGGTGATGCAAAGTGAAACAGAAGAGAAACAGTACTGTAGACACAAATGGCAAAAATAACAGAAGCATAGCGCAAATGAAAACACAAAGGATAGCACATAGGGCCCTGCACTCCGACACGTAATGCAGCAGCGGGGCCTTGAGGCCCAAAAACACCCCACCTCCCACCATGATGTCTTGTGGCATAGTAACAGGAACAGCAACGCAAACAGAAGCGCTAACAGTGGCTAACAAAGTAAAGCAAGCTCGAATGAGAACAGAAAGGGTAACGAACACAGTGTCATAGATGGGAACGGTGTGCCACGTGATGTCTTGTCACATAGTAACATGGTGCCTGTAAATGGAAATGTCAATGGGCACGGTGATGCAAAGTGAAACAGAAAGAGAAACAGTACGGTACACACAAATGGCAAAAAAGTAACAGAAACGCAAGCGCAAATGAAAACACAAAGGATGACGCACGTGGTGGCGTAGACGTCAACGGTAAGTAAACGGGCATGGAACATAAGCGGAAAGGGCAATGGTAACAGTAATGTAAGTGCACAAGCTGGTTTTCCCAAAAGCTGAATAGAGAAAGACAGTGAGTACAAAGAATGTATGCATAATAATGGGTATCGGAGCAGAAAATGAGGACTTGGAATACTAAATAAGTTATATCTCAGGAACCGTCATGGCGTGAAAAAATTTAAAAGTCGTATGATTTATGACTGTCCTGGCTAGTTTTTACTTAGCCTCTGCTAGAGCTAAGAATTTTCTGACGAAAAGTCCGTATCTCTCACCGTTTCCAAGATACGGGCCCTGAAAGGCGCGGCGAACGCCGTAATGTTATCCTATGGGAAAAAAAGAGAAGTTCGGAGCACTATAACTTTGCCTCCCTGTAATATTTTTTCACCAAACCACTGCAATGCACATCTGTTGGCTGTTAGCTGTCTTCCCTCCAAATTTCAGGAAAAAAGACCAAACCGTTATTTTGCAGCAGGGATCCAAAGGATTTCTGTAATGCGTTGGGCACCGTAATGTTATCCTATGGGAAAAACCATCAAATTGGAGTGCCGTAACTTTGCCGCCGTGTAATATTTTTTCAATACAACACTGAAAGGCACATCTGTGAGATGTTGGCTCCGTTCCCTCTAAATTTCAGCCCAAAACTCCCAACGGTTCTTTTGCAGCACAGTGCCAAAGAATCGCTGTCACTTTCCCACAGATGGAAAACTACTGTCACAATTTGCGAAAGCTTTCACAAAAAAGTTCAACACTTTCGTGAGCACGAAAGTAATTTGTGAAAGTACTTTTTCCAGAAATTTGAAAAACATATTTCTGGGGTGTTTTACCACAAAATAAAGACATGGCAAGCATCCTCAGGGTCCGACTAGGTGAATACAAAAAATAATTAGGTTGCTAGAGGGTCCCAAACTTAAATGCCAACCATTTTTCTGATCACCAACTGAAAACAAAATGGCTGATTTGCAAAAGTAACAGGCCCATTTGCGAAAGTAAAAATGTATTTGCGACACTGTCGAACTTTTTGTTAACTTTTCCCGTTGACTTATAATGGGAAACTGTTTTTTGAATAACTTTTGAACCGTTTAATATTTTTTCACGAAATCTTCAAAAGGCACATCAGGGACCCCAGCCGCATGTTCCCTAAAGATTTTGGGCCAGTCGCACAAACCGTACGACCTGTAGGCGCGATGGTAGAATTCCAGAAAAAGCGTAAACGTGTGCACAGATCATGTTTAATAACTCTGTAGCCATATATACAACCAGTACAAAACTTGGCAGATCCCAAGGCCTATGGTTCTTGATCATGTATTCCCAAATTTCAGCCCAATCCATGAAATGGTTGCAAAGTTATTAAGGTGCAAAGTTTTGGGGTTTAACATAGAAATGGCTCCCCAACCCTAACTATGGTAGCACTACCGTGCTACCATAATGTGTGTGTGTATATATATATATATATATATATCTATATATATATATAGATATATATATATATAAATATATATATATATATATACACACACACATACAGAGGCAATAATTAGGGTTGAGTACCCCATCTAAGGTTAAATCTGACATTTGGCAACTTAATAACTGCCACTGTATGATGAATTTGCCTGAAATTTGGAATGTTCAGTCTGGTACTGTAGATCTTTGGATCTGCCAAGTTTCTTTATGATCGGATGAATGACTGCGGAGCTACAGAGCGCCAAATAAACATACAAATTAAGCATGTTTGCACATTCTTTGCTTGTGCCTACAGCCCGCACGGTTTGTGTGGCTGGTCCGAAACCTTCAGGGAACATGCAGCCAGAGTCCCTGATGTGCCTTTCCAATATTTCATGAAAAAATATTAAACGGTTCAAAAGTTAGTCAAAAAAACAAGTTTCCCATTATAGTCAATGGGAAAAGTTAACAAAATATGAGAAAATGTCAAAAATGCACTTTTTACTTTCGCAAATGACCCTTGTAGTGTCTCAGATTGGCCATCTTGTTTTCAGGTGGTGGTCACATAAATGCTTGCCATTTAAATTTGGGACCCTCTAAGGACACAATTCTAGCTGTGTTCACCTAGTCGAGCCCTGAGGATGCTAGCCATGTCTTTTTTGGGGGGTAAAACACCCACAAATATGTTTTTTAAATGTTTGTAAAAAGTAGTGTCACAAAGTACTTTTGCATATGCGACACGTTCGTGATTTCAAGTGTCGTGATTTGCGAAGGTACTTTGGACACTACGGCCAAAACAATAGGGAATCTTTGCCACCCTGCTACAAAAGAACAGTTTGGTCTTTTGGGCTGAAATTTGGAGGGAATAAAGCCAAGATCCCACAGATGTGCCTTTTTGTGATTTGGTGAAAAAATCTTAGAGGGCTACAAAGTTATGGCACTCTGAAGTTTACAATTTTTCCCATAGACTAACATTACACCGTCCGCCGGGCCTTTCAGGGCCTGTGTCTCGAAAATGGTTCAAGATACAGACTTTTTGTTGGAAGAATACTTAGTTCCCCAGTAGGGGGCTAAGTACAAAACTAGCCTGGAAAGTCATAAATATTATGAGATTTTAAATTTGTTTCTATGTCTTACGGTTCCTGAGATATAAGTAACTGAGTATTCCAAGTGCTCATTTTCTGCACTGAGGGCCATTATTATGCATACATTCTTTGTAGTCACTGTGCTTCTGAATGTACCTTTTTGGCAAAAAAAATGATGTGCGTTTGCATTACTGTTACCGTTAGCTTTTCCGTTTGCGTTTCCATCACCGTTTGCGTTAGCGTTTCCATTTAAATCACTGTGTGCATCACCCTTTGCATTTGCATTTGCGCTTGTGTTTGCATTACTGTTACCGTTTCCGTTACTGTTTTTGTTTTCATTTACTTTTGCGTTACCATTTGCGTTTGCGTACTCACTTGCATTTGCGTTTCCATTTGCTTTACTGTTTCCTTTGATGTAATCATCGGTGTTGCCATAACCGTCTGTGTTTCCAATTGTGTCACCATTACTGTTTGCATGTTCATTACCGTTTGCATTTGCATTTCCGTTGACCTTAGCATTTGCGTTTTCGGTAGCATTTCCATTGTCAAGTGTGTTACTGTTTCCTTCTGCGTCGCTGCTGCCATTACCGTTTGTGTTTCTGCTTGCATTTCTGTTACTGTTTGCATTTTCGTTACTGTTTTTGTTAGCATTTGTGTTTCTGTTGCCATTAGTGTTTGCATTACCATTTGCCTTACCATTTCTGTTTTCATTTACGTTGCGCTTGCGTTTCTCTTACCATTTGTGTTATCGTTTCCGTGTGCATTACCGTTTGCATTTGCGTTACTGCTAGCATTACTAAGGATGTAAGTTTGTCATGGATGAGGTTTTAATAACTCATTGGTTGTTCATGAAATCATAAGTAAACTTTGTGGCACTGTCATCATTGCGCTACGTTTTGATGACAACAGTGAAAGTCATGGAAGTCCTGAATAAAGACCAAACATCATGGAATCCATGATGTGTATGACTGTCATGACAAATTTACATCCCTAAGCATTACTATTTACTTTTACCTCATTGTTGCCATCACCATTTGCATTAACGTTACCGTTTGTGTTTTTGCGTTTGCGCAATGCAGTGCAAAATATTATGATTTCGCTATTTTTTCTGCACTGTCTTCTGCGATGCATAGCACAGCCAGTGTGTAGTTTAGTAATCAGAAACTTGCCATGTAGAAGAAATGTTGTTCACGGAACATGCCAGTTTTTGTTTGGTGAAAGAATGTTGTTCCGTTACAGAGTTATTGCCATTTGAAGTTGTCCCCCCTCATGGTAACAGATTTTTCGGCCACCAGATCCACCATTTTAGCACATTTTCAGCTGTGATTTCCACCATTTTGTGCTGGAATTCTTCTTAAAGGTGCAGAAAGGTAAACATTTAATATCTCTGGAACAGTTTGGTCTTTTCACATGAAATTTGGAGGGTGTTGCATGGATGTCCTGGGATGTGAATAATGCTGTTTACATGTTGGAAAATAATTAGCTGCAGAGATACTGCTTGATGCATTTAACATTTTGCGCATAGCATTCTGCATGGTGCTACTGGCTTGAAATTTATAGTGTGGGTAGCCCTAGTGGTACAGAGGTGCCTTGCAGTAGTTTGATGTGTAAAACATTAACAGCTGTGGAATTATGCTACTCTGACAAATGAAAATGTGGTTCATTATGCTTCAATAACTTCTGAACCGTGTGTCCCATTTGCCTGGCATTTGGAATGTACAAAGATTTATTATGCATGTTTGATTGTGATAAGTTTTGGGTTCTTGGCACTTACGGTTGCTGAATTGTGCATGTTATGTTGTTTGCTCGTGGCGCCACGTGACCGTTGAAAGGATGTATACACAGTTCTGGACACACGGTATGCTATGGTACATGTCTTCTTTTAACAATTTTTGGTTCCATTGGATATATGGTTCTTGTGTAGCGAAGTGTCAAAAATGTTATTTTCGGCACTCCTGCACAATTTTCCCAGCTTGGCGCTGTGCAACTGTTGAACAGATTCAGATAACATTTGTTATACATGTTGTGGTATGGTACATGTCTTCATTTACCAATTTTCATTTCAGTAGGTCATACAGTTTTTGCACAGCAAAGAGACAAAAATTCACATGGTGGGAGCGCGCAGCCCTTAACATTCCATTTTTTTTAATTTTGTTTAACCAGGAGTAGCACACTAAGCTGAAAGCTTTTTTACAGGTGCAACCTGGGAGCACAGGGAAGTTAAGTGACTTGCTCAGGGTCACACAGTATGCAAGTGGAAGCTGTAGGATTCAAACTCAGGTCTGGTCTGCTGGATGTCACCAGATTTGCAGTTCAGAGCCTTAAACCACTGTGCTACACTGCCTCCCATTCACTATTTATAGTGCACATTCTCAAAAAGAAGGGAAATTCATGGCAAAAAACTCAGTTTAATGTATCAGTTAGGGTTGTTCCACAGCAACAATAGTGAGGAAATTCGGTGTTAGGGTCCCCACCCCTTGCACCCCATGCCCAACCCATCCCCACCAACAAGCATTGGGGTGTGTGTTGGGTTCATCAGTCCTAACTCTTACCCCATTCTCCTATACTGCACCATGTCAGCTTAGTTACACAAGGAATGGGGTTAGAGTTAGGGCTGATGACCCCAACACACGCCCTGATGTCTGTTGGTGGGGGCTGGGTGGGCATGGAGTAAAAGGGGTGGCAACCCTAACACTAATTTCCTCACTTTTGTCACTGTGAGCAACCCTAACTGATGCATTAAATGTAGTTTTTTGCCATGAATATGAATATATATATATATATATATATACACATATATATATATATTATAGTAGCACAGTAGTGCTACCATAGTTAGGGTTGAGGAGCCATTTACATGTTAAACCCCAAATTTTTGCACCTTAATAACTTTGCAACTGTTCAACGGATTTGCCTGAAATTTGGAATACCGAATCAAGACCCATACGCCTTGGGATCTGCCAAGCTTTGTACCAGTCAAATATATGGTTGCTGAGTTATTAAGTGTGATCTGCACGTGCATTTACGCTTTTTTTTTAAATTCTACCATCGCACCTACAGGTCGCACGGTTTGTGTGACTTGTCCGAAATCTTCAGGAGCGTCACGCCAGGGTCCCTGATGTGCCTTTCGAAGATTTCGTGAAAAAATATTACACAGTTCAAAAATTATTCAAAAAACAATTTCCCATTGTAAGTCAATTGGAAAAGTTAACAAAAAGTTTGACAGTATCGCAAATGCAGTTTTTACTTTCACAAATAGCCCTTTTACTGTCGCAAATCTGCCATTTTGTTTTCAGTTGGTGATCAGAAAAATGCTTGGCATTTAAATTTGGGACCCTTTAGCAACCTAATTCTTTTTGTATTCACCTAGTCGGACCCTGAGGATGCTAGTCATGTCTTTATTTTGGGGTAAAACACCCCAGAAATATGTTTTTCAGATTTCTGGAAAAAGTACTTTCACAAAGTAGTGTCGCACTCACAAAAGTGTCGCAAATGTTTGTGAAAGCTTTTGCAAATTACAACAGTACTTTTCTAGGCTGTGGGAAAATGACAGCAATTCTTTGGCATCCGCTGCAACAGAATGGTTTGGAGTTTTGGGCTGAAATTTGGAGAGAACGCAGCCGACATCTCACAGGTGTGCCTTTCAGTGTTTTGTTGAAAAAATATTTCATGGCGGCAAAGTTACGGTACTCCAAATTTGACACTTTTTCCCATAGGATAACATTACGGCGTACAACGCATTGCAGCAATCATTTGGCGCCCTGCTGCAAAATAAGGGTTTGGTCTTTTGGGCTGAAATTTGCAGGGAACACAGCCAACATCCCACATATGTGCCTTTCAGTGATGTGGTGAAAAAAGTTTACAGGGAGGCACAGTTATGGCATTCTGAACTTCTGTTTTCTTCCCATAACATAACATTATGGCATTCGCTGCGCCTTTCAGGGCCCGTATCTCGGAAACGGTGTGAGATATGGACTTTTCGCACTAAGAACAGAACTAGCCAGGAAAGTGATAATTCATGTGACTTTAAAAAATTTTTTCTATGTCATACGGTTCCTGAGATGTAAGCAATTTACTATTCCAAGTCCTCATTTTTCTGTTCCGAGAGTCATTATTTTGCACATTCTTTGTACTCACTGTCTTTCTCTATACAGCTTTTGGGGAAAACCAGCACGTGCGCTTACATTAATGTTACCATTACTGTTTCTGCTTGCGGTTCCGTACCCATTTCGCTTACCGTTCATGTTTACGCCACCATGTGTGTTACCCTTTGTCTTTTCATTTGCGGTTGCGTTTGCGTTGTTTTTAACATTTCTGTCTACAGTACTGTTTCTCTTTCTGTTTTGCTTTGCGTCACCATGCGCATTATGATTTGCGTTTGTGGGCACAATGTTACTATGTGACAAGACATCACGTGGCGGGAGCGTGGGGCCTGCAGGGCCCCGTGCTCCCGCTGCTGCATTCTGTGGTGGTAGCGTGGGGCCCAAAGGGCCCCATGCTCCCGCTGCTGCATTACATTCAATATTACTCATTATCATTCTCAAAGAAGGAAATTAGAGCAAAAAACTCATTTAATGCATCAGTTAGAGTTGTTCCACAGCGACGACAAAAGCAAGGAAGTCGATGTTAGGTTGAAACCCCTTTGCACCCTCAGCCCACCCCCAACTGGAATCAGGGTGCAAGTTGGGATCATCGGTCCTAACTCTCACCCCATTCTCCTATTCCTCAGCTTCTTTCCACATGTGATGGGGTGAGAGTTAGGGCCAACGACTCCAACGTGCACCCCAATTCCAGTCGGGGGGTGGACTGGAGGGGTGCAAAGGGGGTTTCAACCCTAACACTGAATTTCCTTGCTTTTGTTGCTGTGGAACAACCCTAACTGATGCATTAAATGGAGTTTTTGTTTCTATATATATATATATATATATATATATACAGTATATATACAGTATATATATATATATATATATATATATATATATATATTCTTTGTAAAAAACTGTGTTAATGCACCAGTTGGGTTGTGAATAAAGTGACAAAAGCAGGAAAGTGTGGTTTGATGTGCTTTCTCAAAGCAAATCAGGGTGGAGTCTCCTTGGCATTGTCAACCCTAAAACTCACTATGTTGCAGTAGCAAGAAAGCTCAGACATGCTAGACACAGGTGTCTATGTTTCAGCAGTGTATAGAATTGGGTGAGCTTTAGGATGGACAACGCCAAGGAAGACTCCAACACATTTCCCTACTTTTGTCACCTTAGGCAGAACCCTAAATGGTGCAGTAACACAGGTTTTTTTTTTGCAAATAATTTCCTTACTTTTTGAGATTGTGTAATTGTATCCTCATTTGCCTGTTGGAGTGCAGGGCCCTCTGGTCCCTGTGCTTGCATTTGTAGCCAAACTGGGAGGGGGTGAGAGGAATAGTGAAAAAGGAATAGACAAATAAAAACACTGGGTAAACTAGATAGACCTGGCGGTGTCCTTCTGCTATCATCTTCTATGTTTCTATGTGACAGCAACCAAATTGCCAGCATAGCCTTCTTATTACCTCACCTCATGAACCCGATACTGAAAATATTCAAATCCCCTGCAAAACATTATTCCATGCCACTACAATTTCATTCCATGTCACAGGTATGAAAACACAGATTGGCCAGGATCTGAAAAATGACAGCTGTCATATTCATGAGGTGGTGTAAAAAAATGACTATGTTGAAAACGTGGGGTCAAAATATTTAAAATTACCAAAGTTATGAGCAAGCAAAGCAAAATTTCAATGGATGTGAATAACTTTGCCATTTTTACATATTTTAACCCCAGATGTTTAACATAGTCTTTTTATGACCCCACCTCATGAACACGGATGGTGAAAATGTTCGAATCCCACTCAAAAGGTGATTTTGCCAAGTGGCTGCGAAATTACCTTTCAGGCTGCATTTACTTAATTCCACTGCCATTTTTCATGAGTTGAGGCCCCAAAAAGCCATGTTGAAAATCTGGGCTCAAAATATACAAAAATGGCAAAGTTATGCATCAAAGTTGAAAAGCCCATTCAAATACATTGAACCACACTTGCTGTATATATATTAATGTATGAGTCAAGGGTTTTTTTTGTGCCAAAAACAGGCACAAGAATGGGGACTTGACTTATACCCAAGGTCGACTTGTACACTGGTATTATTTTTTCATATTACAGCCAGGGTTGACGTATGCACAATTTTTCTTAAAGATCGATGGGAAGGGAGGTCATGTGTGCACCTGTGCAAGATGGCAACTTAGCTTTTTAGCTCCGAGCAGTCATCCTGAGAGCCACCACCCATACATTAATTTTACAGTTACAGCAGATCTATAAATAACAGAGGATGGTAGGGGAATGCCCTGGCAATAGACAGAGTGACAACTGGAACACAGATCACCTCTGCTAAATGGGGAAAAAAGCCAGTCTCTTCACCCCCCCATCATATCCCCTCCAGCTGCAAAGATGGCAGCTATGTAATATTCCCACTATCTTTCCTCTGCAGAAAGCAATCAGCAACAACAAGCAGCACTGCTGGAACAAATTACAAATAACGCTGAAGAAATCTGAACTATTGTGAAGAAGACACAGGTGGCAATAGAATCTCTTTCTGGAAGACTGTCCAAAATGGAGGTACAACTATCAGAGCTGTTAGAAAACCAAGATTACCATGTCATAAGGCTTTACAACTCAGCAGAAAGGCAGATAACATGGCTTATGGCAAAGCTATAAGATCTTGAAAGGTGAGGATATAGAAACAATCTAAGGATTTGGGGTCTGCAAGAGGGACTAGAGGGGAAGGGTCCAGTTCAGTATCTTTGAATAAACTTCCCACTCTGGCTGCAATTAGACCTGCAAATATATGACTTTGAACTAGATTGTGCACACTGGTTTCGAAGCTCCAAGCAGGCATTCTCCACAGCTAAGCACAGAACTATGATTTTCAGATTACTTAGATTTCAAGATAAAGTAATTATCATGAGTGCTGCCTGAGAGCTGCAAGACATCAAAGTTTTGGGTCAATGTCTCCATTTCTACCCAGATTACCCTGCAAGTGTGTTACAAAGGAGACAAGCTTATGATAAGATGAAGCAGCGTCTGCTAACGGGCCTGAAATATTCGCTGCTTTATCCCACCATTCTGTCAATGCAGCATCAAGGCTACCAAATTACATTTCAGACCCTGGTGGAGGTTGACACTTTTTTCCAACAGCACCTGGGATCACAGCATGACCAACAACCATCAGAAACTGAGACCTTAACAGCATCCGAGCATATGGAAACATTGACACCTACTCTCCTGAAGCCATCAGCTTGAAAATGCCTTTTTCACATCGCACCATGGGTGCGGTTAGTGCCATAGCCCCCTTCTTTTCATACCCACTAACCTGAAATTGATGATGTGCACTGCCAGAGAGTTCCTGAGTGAGTACCCCATTCCAATACAACCCCAAGCTTCAAGTTAGTACTAGCCTGCAGTCCACTGCCGCGGAGGATTAAGCAGGTACTCTGTTTTCTTGTCCCCTCTATACCAGTTTCAAATGCACAATGCACTAGTGACTCCATTAGTAAGTAAGTAGAAAGACAAAGAACCTCAGTGCAGAACTACAAAATTACACATACCATCATAATGCAAAGCATCATAGGATGTATGTGCAAATCACCATGAAATTTTAGGCTGGTTCAACTTTAAGCAAGAATGCATGGTGCCAAAAGGCCTGTCACAGAATTTGCAAAGGGTGCAAACAGAAAGACACAGACATGTGCTTCTTCCTACCAGGACTCATCAGCGTGCCTTGTCCGTATCACATTCCAAGGGAAATGAATCAGCCCTAAGTTGGTCTTATGGGTTAGGGTCACAGTGAGCCCCAATAAAGACAAAATACAAGCTAAAAGACAAAGAACCTGCAAGGGTTACCCAAAAGGACGTTGGCAATAAAGCCAAGTAAGTAAGAAAGCAAGTAATAAGTAATATTTTATTTCTTGAGCACCCAATCCAGGGGTGCTGGGCACTTCACAAAGAGGTGTAACAAAATGCAGAGCATAAATCTGAACAAGAGTCAGATACATAATACACAATCAGTAAATAAAAATTAATTAAAATGGTAAACCCACTAAAATAAGTTAATAAATACTGAACACTTCTTTAAAAAGATGTGCCTTTAGTCCTCACTTAAAAACCTTCATCGATGGAGCCTCCCTTAAAGACTGTGGCAATGAGTTCCAAAGGGCTGGTCCTGCCACCTGAAAAGTGCCGTCACCTGATGTTTTAAGCCTCACTCTCGGGACTACCAGGAGGCCCTCAGTGGAGGAACAGAGTGAGTGCGCAGTGCTGACAGGGATAAGAAGGTCAGTCAGGTAGCCTGGACCTAAGCCATATACGGCCTTATAGGTGAGCAAGCTCACCTTGAAGGTGATCCTTCATCTAACCAGCAGCCAGTGCAGTTCACGCAGGACTGGTGTTAGAAAGGCCTGTCAACAACCCAGCTGCCGCATTCTGCACCAGCTACAGTCGATGGAGGTTCCCTCCATTGTCTGTGAAGTATAGAGCATTACAGTAATCGAGTCTTGATGTAACAAAGGCGTGTACCAGTGAGGCAGGTCACCAGGCAGGATTAAGCGTTTAATCCAGGTGACATTCCTTAGGTGGTAAAAACCACTACGGATGACGGACAGCACCTGATCATCAAGTGTCAAACCATTGTCAAGGATGATGCCCAGATTTCTCACCTCAGTGGAAGCCACCAGTGGAGTTGCACCTAGGAACAGCCCTGTTCCCAACCTGGTGGTGAGCACACTCACCGGTGACCAGGCTCAGTCACCAGTACCTCCGTCTTGTCAAGGTTGAGTCTCAGCCAGTTAGAGGACATCCAGTCCTGGAGCTCTGACAGGCATTTATTTAGCACCTCCACAGCGCCAGATGTCTCGGAGGCAAGGGACATATACAATTGGGTATCATCTGCACATCAGTGAAAACCTAAACTGTAGTGCCTAATGATGTAGCCCAAGGGAAGCATGTACACCGTGAACAACATAGGCGACAAGATCAAACCTTGAGGCACTCCACAGGTCAGGGATTTTGGGCAGGAGGAGAAATTCCACATCGCTACCCATTTCATCTTGCCTGTCAAAAAGGACTCAAACCATTTAATGACCTTACCGGTGAGTCCACAGAGCTCTCTAAGGTGATCCAGTAGCACTACGTAGTCCATGGTGTCAAATGCAAGGAGAGATCCAGGAGAACAAGAACTGACCATTTTCCCTTGTCCCTCAACCTAAGGAGATCATTCTGCACTTTGACCAATGCTGTTTCAGTGCTATGCCTCATCCTAAATGTGGACTGAAGTGGTTCGTAGATGTCAAAAGCCATCAGGTGGGCCTTCATCTGCAAAGCCACCACTTTCTCCACCACCTTCCCCAAGAATGGAAGTTAAGACAGGCTGATAATTCACCAAGATGTCAGGGTCAAGTGATGGTTTCTTCAGAAGGGGCTTCCCCAATGCCTTTTTCAAGGCATCAGGAAAAAGCCCCTCTAGGCATGAACACCAGACAATCTTAGCGAACACTGGACCAACAGACTCAAAACATCCCACTAGGAGACAAGTCAGGCCCAGGTCCAGTTCACAAAAAATGGGTCACAGCTTCCAGATTAGCTCAATGACCTCAGCCACCCCCACTGGCTGAAACTCACCCCAGACAATACGAGTGCCTCTGTGCGTACAAGGTCCTATCATAATATCATAGTCAATACAAAGCATTATTTGGACCTAAGCCCATTTTGCTTACTGTATACCCTAGTGTAAAAGAACATTTGTAATTTAAAACTCATAAATTTTATTTTGACTATAGGTGTCCAGTCTACCCTTGAATATTTCCAAAGAAGGACTATCTACCACGACTTTTGGAAGTGCATTCCAGTGGGGAACCACCCTCTGACTAAACCAGTATTTACATTTTAATAGTCTCCATCTTTCTTGATCTATCTGTAAATTGTGTGTTCTAGTGCTAGATTTCTTTTGCTTTACTACCAGCCCCAAATCTTTTCTCAACTTAAGGTCCTGCATTGATTTATATACCAAAATCATGTCACCTCTCCAACGTCTATATGTAATTGAACAGAGATTTAGTTTCCTCATCTTATTCTCATATGTCATCCACTCAAGACCCCTCACTGCTCTGGTTTCCCTCCTCTGCACCTTCTCCACTCTCTCAATCTCTCCCCTCTCACATGGTGTCCAAACCTGAGAACAATACTCGAGTTGAGTTCTCACCAATGACTAGTGATGGTATTTGCCCAATTTGCTCCATGGGTGATTCACAGATGAGAAGTAATTAAATGGAGTGCTCCATGGCAAAAGTGGAGTACTTGAGTTATAAATGGGCAAATGTAGTCCATTGAAAAACACTGACTTTGTTACTCTGCCTTCCCAAACCACTACTCCATCAATTCTTAAGGCGAAGTACATTGAAAGCAACGTACCCTGTCTCACTTCGCCTTGTGTTTAAGCTCCAAAGGCAAATTGTGCAGTGATTCATGGGACTTCAGGTCCCATGGGCTCTAGATTGTTCTGCACAGCCTCAGTTTGGGGTAGTGTGTGTAGGAAGCTGTAGGAGACAATCTGCTCTGAGAGCTCTCTGTGATTCAAACCTTCAAAAAGCTGTTAAAAAAGCCTTTTTGAGTCATTCTTTTTTTTGCTAATACTTTAGTTCATTGATTATAGGAAACCCTCCTGTGCTCATATCATCGAGCATTTATTGTTTGTGTATGGATTTTGAATGTTAATGTACAACATTCGGTCTGTGTACTGAGAGACAGTAGAAGTGTGCTTTGGGGGAGACGCGTATCTGTGGTGTAGGTAGATTAACTTGGAGAAAAAGACAGTGCTTTCTGTTTTGGTGATATTTTTCTTGTATAACTGTGTTAATGTACACACAGTAATATTTTTAATATTTCTTGCCTTTTTTTGCTGATTGTTGTGGTGCAGCAGTGCATAATTTTAGTTTGTTTAAAATATGTGGTTATATTACTGACGTTTTCAATTTGCTATGCATTACTTAGTGTGTGTGTGAGTATGTGTGTGACGCATGTCATCAAATCAGACACCTTTTATTGTGCTACATAATTTCTGATATAAAGCTGCTATCCACTGCAGCTGTGTGATTTTTAATGCTTCTTTGTGGTACCTTTACTGGTACTAGTACTAGTGGCTGTTACTGCAGCAGTGCAGTACACTGCACCCCCACCCCCCCAACCGGCAAAGATATTCTTTTCCAGATTTGAATTTCAGATGGTGAGCACTGGTTAGGTGTTGTGCCTTTGTATCTGCATCTCTTCAGTGCACAGCGCAATCTTAATCTGTCTGTGCATTTGCATCTCTTTAGGGGCCAATCTCCATCTGTAACTTAAGTCACAGTTGTTTCTTTGGCTTCCCTTCAGAGTACTGGACAGGTGTGGTGCTTAATTCGGCATGAATATTGTACTCATTAATATGCATTTTTAAGTCAGGACCAAATCATGAGTCACTTGTGATACAAATCACGTTCTTCATCATCATGGTCACAAATACAGTCACAAATCACGATTCACGATCATTCACATTATGAATCACAACACTAATTTTTTTTCTAGTTACTTGAATGTATTGTAAGCCTGTTTTGTAGTATCTCTCCAGACTTCACCACCCCACCATTGTACTCATTGATACATGTTTTTAAGTCTGGGAGTTTTAAGCTACAGCTAATCGGGGAAGTACAGCCGTAGGCGGTAGGCATTCACGTTTCTTCATCATCACGGTCACAAATGCAGTCACAAATCATGATTTATGATCACATCACGAATCACAACATAAATTTTTTTTAATAGTTACTTGGATGTATTGTAATTCTGTTTTGTAGTATCTCTCCATGCTTCACCACCCCACCATTTTATTCATTAATATTTGGTTTTAAGTCAAGGAGTTGGACAGTGTCTGCAGTACATGCACAGACTGGAAAGAAGACTGACTGCATACATGCAGTTTAGTACAGTATACTTGCACTGCTCAGAATACAAAGTGTCACGCATATGGAAGACAACAAAAAAGGGCATAATTACATACAAGGGTCGGGGATGGTGGAGGAATACATTTTATAACACAGCAAGGAAGGTGTGGGGGGGCACATGGTGTGAGGAAAAAAAATAATGTGGGACCCCATGGTGATCCAGCAGCAGTTCCAGCATGGACATAATTTGCAACTGATGTTCCTCTATGTGATCCAGCCGCTGCTCCACAGCACTCACCCTCTCGTTGTTATCCTCGACAGCACTCCAGAGAGCTGCCAAGTCAGTCTGTGTTACATGCAGTTTTCTGGGGTCCACACGTTCTACAGTCTTACCTGCTGCTGGTGGTGGTGGGGTGGGGGTGCTGGTGGAGCAGCAGGTGCTGCTGTGGTCCTCCTCTTCTTAGTGATGCCGCAATGCACAGCTGCACCCTCTGCCACAGAATGGCCAGCAGGTGCAGGCATGGTCCGTTCAGTGGCCGCCTGCCACTTCAACTGCTGGTGATTAAGCATATGGGTGGGCAGGCCCCCAGTCCCCAGGTGAGTCCCTCGGGGGCCATGACGCACCTCCATGTCACATAGGCGGCACTTGTCCACACTGCTGTCCCCCCCTGACAAAGTCAAAAAACTGCCCAACAATGGAGGTGCAGGGAGGACAAGGCACAGGCAGAGGATGGCCAGATGAACTGGCAGCTGGCTGGTCACGGTGCTGAACGGGGATCGGATCCACACCTGGGCCCGGGGAAACAGGCACATCCTGCTCCAGAGGACCTGGTGCTGGACTTGGTGGTGGTGGTGGTGGTTCAATTGCCTCAGAGTCAGAACAGGAGGCAGTGCTGGTCCTGCTTCTGGGGGGGGAACTCACAAGTTTTGAGCAGTTCAACAGGAATGGAAGCCCATGCCCTCCTCACATATGCATGGTACGACGCTTGCCACTACCACACTTTCCCAGAGCTGCCCCCGCTCCAGACATTCCCTCACCCTGGTCCATCTCTCCTACTGAGCTCCCTCAGTCTGAGCAATCACTACTCACACTGTCACACAACACACACACACACAGCCACACAGACACAGACAAACAACTAACTACTTATAAAGGTAAGCAAAATAAAATTTACAGAAAGAACAAATTAAGTAAAAAAGACTACAGAAAAGACAAAAAATGTAGCTTTTAAAAAAGCTGTTGGGTCTAAATCAAAGTTTAAATCTCCTCCTCGCTCTGATCTCAAAGTATCAGTAGTCACAAAACACACTACTCTCTCTCCGTCTGCACAGGAGAAAGTAAAAGTGTCTGTTTGTATGACTCACTTTCTTCCTGCCTAGCTAAAGAGCATGTGACTTACAGTATTGTAAGCTATGTGATGTGGAGGGGGGGCTGCCAAATCTGAAACACCAAGTGGATCACTTAGAATCATAATGAGGAACACGAAGTCCATTAAAAACAATGACTTTGCCTTACTTCGCATTGCCATTCCACCTTAATGCAAAGTGGTCATAACAAGGCGGAGTGAGCACTTTGCATTGCCCACTCCACGAAGCGGAGTGGCAATGCGAAGTGCCCACTTCACGTTCACTTCTCCAGTGGAATTTAAATTCACTGCATCTCTACCAGTGACTCATAGAGTGGCATCAAGACCTCCCTGTCTCTACTCACAATATGCCTTAAAATAGAATTTAATGTTTTATTTGCTTTGTTAGTTATCTGTTCTCAATGCGTACCAAACATAAGGTAATTTTTAATAATTAAACCCAAATCTCTCTCTGCTTCAGATGTTCTCAGTAGCTTCTTTCCCATTGTGTACCTAAACTCTGGATTCCCTTTTTGCCCATGTGAAGCACTATACACTTTCCCTCATTCTATGTAAGTTTATACTTTTCTGTCCATTGCTTAATATAATCTAGGAATTTTTGCAGTTTACTTTGATCTTTTTTAGATTTTACAACGCTACCCACTCGACAGTCGTCCGCAAATTTTGTAACCTAAATGTTATCTGTCTTACACTGTAAAGTGGATATATACAAATTAAACAGACAGGGTCTCAGCACTGACCCCTCTGGCACTCCACTGGACACCGATATCCAATCCGACAACACACCATTTATCGTAACCCTCTGCTTTCTATCTTCCAAACATGATCTAATCCAGTTTATAACATTATTTTGCATATTATGTACATAAAGTGACTCAATTAACTCAGGATGTGGCAGCTTATCAGAAGTTTTTGGAAAATCCAGTTGCACCACATCCACAGTGTTCCCCTCTTCCAATGCCTTACTCACTTTTTCGTAAAATTGGAGTAGATTTGTTTGGCAAGATCTTGCCTTTGTAAAGCCATGTTGGTTAGGATCGAAATTTTGAATTTCAGATTGTTTTTGAAGAATATGTTCTTTAATTATTCCCTCTAATATCTTTCCCAGAATGGATGTCAAGCTCACTGGTCTATAATTTTCTGGGGAATCCTTCTTTCCCTTTTACGGCTGCATGGGCGGAACCCTACAGACATTTTGCATGTAGAAAAGGGCTGATGTCATGTTTTCCGTCCGTGGAACTGTTTTTCCTCCACCTGACCCTCCCCCAAGAAGCAATCTGCCCATGTTGTCCCTATGGACTGCAGCACTGCACTATATCACAGTGGGCATTTTTTTTTTTTTATGGGCGTTTTAGAGGTTCTCCTCTCTTTCTGTTCACCTGGACTGAGTCACTATGCAGGGTGACCACCTTGCACTCCCCTTGCTAGTAGCGTCGTACTGCCAAGCAATAAGGGTTAACTAGTGTCAACAGAAATCAAGCAGTACATCCCTACACGTAACACTCAGTTCCCTGGAGTGTGTGGCAATCTCTGTAATTCAGGATGATAATTTCAAACATTGATTTATGACGGTAGCACACAGTGCTGAAATGGTACTCTCTGAATGTTTACTAGTATGCAGCAGTGATTAGAAAACAGAACTGTCATTGTTTCTAGAGGTTTATTGATCGACAATGACGAGTCTTTAAAATACATACATATACTGTACATACTACACTAGTTAGACATTAGTAGGTTCACAGATCTATGAATCGACATAATTCTGTCCCTTTAAATTTAAGTTTATATAATAGAAACATTGCATTGGTGTGATCAACACAAGCAAGCAGGAGAGGAAACTGAAGGAATTTACCACTTTATCTCACCTGGCTAATAAACAGGACTGTAAATGTAAACATGGCACCTCTGGGATGGGTTTTCTCTACCTACATCCCCATTTGGTGTAGTGTTACCTGAATGTTTGGCAGTATGCCGTGGTGATTAGAAAACCGAACTGCCATTGAGAGTTCCCAGGTTTAAAACTCACAGTCTTGGAAGTTCTGTGTGATCATAGTCCAAGCCACCATATGTCCCTATACATTTCAGTCCCTCCCAGCTATTAAAATCCGATTGAAGCTGGATGCCACTGAAAATGGGACAGCACAGCTGAGCTATTATTGGTACATGTAAAAATTAAGTGTAAACATTAAGTGTAAAAAAACATGAGGTAAACCAATATTGGGAAGGTAGTGTGTTATAAAACATTCCTTCTGATGGTGAATATGTAGACATTTTCATTGGAGGGGATATACAGACCTTTAAGTCCCCTATGGGCATTAAGAGATATTGTGAACTTTTTATTTAAAAAGTCAAACTGATCTGAAGCCATGGCCTGACAGTAGCTGGATTTCACCAATAAAAAAAAAAACAGTGTGTGTAAGTGTGCATTGAATGCATTACTAAATACCTGTGAGGCTGTGCATACTGTACATCTCATCAATAAACAGAACTGCACAAATCTCATTAATAAACTCCTGAAGAAATGTGCAAACATAATATTAATAAATGCCTGTGCTGTGCAACTCTGCATAACTCACACGGTTTCACGTATTTGTAAATCTACATCAGTCTCAAATAACTTCTCAATGCACAGCTAAGTAAGTGTACAATATTACATTAACCGCACTGAGATGATCATGTGTGCATTTATCTGAATACCCCCCCATGGAAGCTGCTCTCAATACATGCCTATGGAATCCGCATCGAATTAGAAATTACCTGTGTTTCTGTACATCTGAGCACCTGTGTGTGAGTATGTGCATAAATCTGAATTATTTTAATTTAATTACAAAAGACAGGTGCGAGGTTGTATCCTACTTATTCAAACATGCGTGTTCATAAAACTCTTTAATAAATCCTGTGCAATGACCAACTTGGGGGACATAAGACATTTGAGACACAAAGCAAGTAAGATGGATGTCCTGTACAAAGTTAGATCTGCTGGTGCGTTCTACTGCTGCATCTGCCTTACCATGAAAAATGTTGCGAGCACCAGGGAAACAGTGAAGACCCCTACCTAAACAGTAGCATTTGTGAATGAGGCAGGTCATATAAGTAATCTCAAGGTCACATATTACTGTGCATGAAGCTCCTGGTCACTGCTTGCAGTGGTAGTATGAGACGAGTACAGTTCCCCTAACTCAGTCTGCACTGTATCTAACACATATAATGAGTTACTGAGATCCAGTGCCTTTTGGGCAGTCAAGGTGATAGAGATCTGAACGCCCAGTATAGAACAGGTATAGTATTAATTTTTTTTATGGGCTTTTTTATGTACATTTCTGTATCCCTGCCATTTCTGTCCCCTTCCCTTAACAGCAAGGGCATAGCTACCGATACATCTGGCACACCATGGCGTGCAGCACACCAGCGGTGTGGGTGGGATAGCAGCCCATCGCTCAACCCAGTTTAATAGACATTGGACCCAGTTATTTTTGGAGGGAGAGGTTCTCCTCCCTTTCTGTTCACCTGGACTGAGTCACTATGTAGGGTGACCATCTTGCACTCCCAAGACCGCGTTGAAGCCCTGTGTGGTTATCCCCGCCTTCTCATGGCTGAGTCTCTCCCGACTGAGAGAATCTAACTCCCAAAACTGAGTCCCTGCAATGGACCACTGTCTCTCCTTCTTGCCTCCTGAGCACTGATACCGAGTCACTATGAAGGATGAGGGTCTTTAGTCTCTCTCCTCCCTCCCACTACCGAGGTGAGGGGCTCACCCTCCCTCCCAAGAGGGCCGAGTCGCTTTTCAGTGAGTGTCTCTCCCTTCCTCACTGGAGGAGTCCTAATGCTTGGTGAGGGCCTCCTCCGAGCTGCTAATGCCAAGTGTGTGTCTTGTCCGACTCACTAATGCCGGTGAGGGTCTCCACACCCAGCCAAAACCAAATAACTGCCCCTTTGATTACTCAGCAGCTTGGCTGATCAGAACAGGAAGGCTCAGGTGTAACTGGCACCGCTTTCCAGCTCCCCTTAAGTAATTGAAACTAAGGCATCTGTCTGCCTTTTTGACACTTTTTTTTCTTTCTTCCAATGTAACTATTGTAGTTATTTTCATAATACTGGTTCTGACGGCTAGGTCAAGTAGGCCCAGCAATTCCTTGCCTATTGTACCCCCTTCCCCACCCTTTTTACTTGTGTTGCCCTTCCACACATTCTACACAAATGAAACTGTTTGTAATGGGTCTATAATAGTTTTAGGTTTGTCCATGCACTGCATAGCTTTTATCAGACGCAAGTTTCATTTTGTTAGCGTTTGTCCTGTCCTAAAGGGTTTAATCCAGATGTTTAGTTTTACTTGCATTAAACTGCCTCAGTCATTTCCCACTTTTCTTGTTCTGGGTCTAACAGTAGAGGTTCTTGTTGGTTGAATGCTACTACCATCAGAACTACACATTATGCAGACTGGTGGAAATGTGTGTGTGTATGTTGGGGGGGTGGATTCGGTTTCAGGAGTACCCTTAAAAGTATGACTCAGTCCCGCGTAAGGACTGCCCAGTTAAAAATGTTCCTCTTAAAGGTATAAAACTGACTGAACTGTAAAAAATGCAACATACAATATAATGAGGAAATGTGTCCCCAGACTCCTGTATGTTCGATCCTGCATCAAAGGTGCTGGGTGCCTCCAGTGATTTCTTCCATTTCCAACACTGCGTATGCAACAAGCTAGATTAAATAGGGTGCCAAACCCGTGGCTCTGGCTTTTACTCCTGAGAGCCCGACTCTTTTTACAGGTGGCTTACATGAAAGGGGAAGCGAGGGCAAAGATTCAGAGAAAAAAACAAACAGCTTTGTAAATGGAGCCGAATAGAGTGATGCTGTCTTTTTATGTTTGTCACTGTTGGTGACTTGTTGACATATATGCAGAGTTTTTAATTTTGTCTAGTTTTTTCCCTCTTGGTAAATTAAAAATTATTTTTGTACCTGTTGGGGACTTGGCCCAGGTGTGATTAACGGCTCCTTAAGATCTTGAACCTAGTAGTACAATGTTAGGGATCACACAATGGAATATATATGAGTCTTTAGCACACCATTATTTATCCCCAGCTAATCTCCTGGCTTTCAGCAGATGATGTTAAGTGCCCTAGTTTTGTAACAATATATTTAATTACGTCTAGTCTTGGTGTAATTTAAACAGGATTTACCATCAGAATTTGCAATATGACACAGAAAAGATAGCTCTTGGTGTATTAACATTCCATATTTTCCACAACAACTGACTACATTACCCTCAGCTCTGGCCTCCTTCCAGACTCCATTAGCAACCACCACCTAACCCACTTGGTCTGCAAAATCCACCAAGTTAAATCCCCTCCCAAATTTATATTCCAACGGTCATATAAATCCCTAAACCTTTCCCTTCTCCTGGAAGAGCTAGCTCACTCTAACTGGGACCCAGTCCTAAGATGCTCTAACATGGATGCTGCCCTAACGCACTTCTGGAACACCTTCCTTAGCACCTGGGACAAACATGCCCCCCTGCACCGTGCTAGGGTCCAAGGGTCTCACCTTCCCTGGATATGATCTGAGCTGATAGCTTGCCGACAAGCCCAAGACAGGGCGTGGCATATTTACAAATCCACGCTCCTCCCAGGCGACAATATCACCTACCGCATGCTCCGAAACAAGTGCACAAAGGCCATCCACTTAGCAAAGGCTGAATATTTTAACAACACCCTAAACGCAAATCTTGGGAGGCCTTCTAAATTCTGGAAAGTCATCAACTCCCTCCCCCTCCAACAACAAATCCCCCCCATCTCCTTCTCGCCCAAGGGACTCTACTCTCCGACTTGAACTTGAACTTCCTCCTACTATCCTGCCTATCAGATGCTGGGCTATTGGCATCGGCCACAAATTGGTTCAGTGCCTACCTACAAAATAGAACCCAATCTACAAAAATAGCTGACTGCACCTCCCCCCCGCTCCCTATTACCACCGGCATTCCCCAGGGCTCAGTCCTTAGCCCCATTCTCTTCTCCATCCTACTAAATGATCTGCCAAAGGCTTGCTCCACTACCTCAATACACATGTACGCTGATGACATGGTCCTCTTTACAACTGGCCGTACCTACGAAGAAGTCACCTCTAATCTTCAGACCGACTTCAACAAAGTACAACACTGGTTCAACTCCAACCAACTCTCCCTAAATGCCAAGAAAACAGTCTCTATGTCTTTCGGCACTAGACAGAGACTATCCAGACTTACATCCCCTCTGATCTTCCGTACACTAAATAACACCATCCTTGAAGACGTGCCCTCCTTTAGGTACCCGGGGGTTTGGCTTGATTGCTACCTCTCCTTTTCCACACACGTGGACACCATCCTATCAAAACTGTGCCCTTAGCTAGGCACCCTCTATAGAAGCCGCATTAGACTTCCTCTTCCTAGGAGACGTGAAATAGTCCAGAAAATGATTCTACCTTCCTTCAACTACTGCGATGTTGTCTACAGCTCTGCCTCCAAGACCACCTTATCCAGACTGGACCCCCTCTTCAGTGCTTTCTGCTGCTTTGCCCTCGAAGCCCCCCCCCCACACTCATCACTGCAAGCTCTTCCATTCGCTGGCCGATCCATCCCTGAGCAACCGGCGCCTACTTCACAGAGCTAAATTTGTTTCTAACTTCTGGCTCAGTTCCCTTCCACCCTACCTTGTCTCCTCCCTATCTTCCCTGCCAACCCCCGCCCATGCCCTAAGGTCTACAGAATCCAGGCCATTAGTAATCCCTCACTGAAAGACCTCTTCAGGCCAATCGGCTTTCTCTTACCAACTCCCTAAGCTCTGGAATGATCTGCCGGCCCAAATCCGCCATTCTTCCTCCAAACACTCTCTATCCTCTGCCTTCACTAACTTCTTTGCACCCAATTGTACCTGCCCCTGACCTCCCCCCGACTGATTCTCTTCCCCCCGATCCCCTCTTCCTTACGCGCCTGACCAACAGCTTGGCCCTCGCCCTAATGACTGGCTTATATATTGCCCTAAACAACCCATGCACTTACCCTCTCATGACACTTCTGCTATCTCCCTTCTTATTCCCATCAACGTCTTCCCTAAGTCAACCCCCTCATCTTTCCCTGTGTTTACTACCCAGACCTGCCACCTCTCCCTGGCCCCAAGCCCATGCTTCCATTTCTCTCTGCCAACTTGGTACATCATACTTCAAATCAATCTCTAGATATAGGCACTTATGTAATCATGTATAGTTCTAGATGTGTAATCAAATATGTTATGCCACCCTCCTTGAGGCACATGTATGTAGTGTCTTCTCATGTAACAAGTTTGTAATAGCCACACTTAACTGTGTAACAATTGTTTGAATTGCTTGACTCCAAGTTCAACCTATTGATTGTTTTATGAATACCCTCCTCCCTTGTACCCCCCAGGTCGCACCGTGAGACGAGCATCTTTTTGCTCAGTGTGCCTCTCCTGGTGAAACATTTTCAATAAAATAAAATATAAATAAAAACCACCTCCCACTATCCAACGATTTCTGAAAAACATATGTCACTGGTGGAGGTATAACTGATGCAATCTCAGAGATTACTCTTGGGTGGATATCATCCGGTCCTGGGGATTTATTTTTATTTATTTTCAGCAATCTAGTTGTTACTTCCTTAATATCTATTTGTATCTGATTTTTTTGGGAAGTTATGAATTTATTTCCCCTAGTTTGTTTGTCTTTGTGACTGAATACTGAACCAAAGTATTTGTTTTGTACATTTGCCATATCCTTTTCCTTTAGAATTTCCCCATTTATGTCCCTAAACGGTCCTATATTATGTTTATTTCTTTTTTTATTATTTATATAAGAATAAAAACTTTTATGGTTTTCAGCACTATTTATAGCTAGTTTTTTTCTCAAATGTGGCCTTTGCCAACTTTATAGCTTTTTTTACTTCCTTTTGTTGTTCCCTATATGTATGTTGGCTTATTTTATTTTGTTTCATTTGTGTATACATTTTATTTTTTTAATTTAATAAGTTTTTTAAGTCTTAAATTTAGCCATCTTGGATTTTTTTCCTTTTTACTATATTTAGCTGTGTATTTGATGTTTTTATTTGTTTCACTTTTTATCTTATTTATCAATATTTCCCATATGTCATCAAGAGACTTATTTTGAAAATCTGATTTCCAGTCCCAGTGTTTTATAGCCTTTCTAATTTGCTCAAAATTAGCTTTCTTAAAATTTGGAATTTTAGTTTCCCCAGTCTTTTTTAGTGGCATGTCCGCCATTTAAAAATAGGTGATCTGATGGTCTCTATTTCCTAACAGTGGTCCCATCCTGATATTAGTTAGGGTGTCCCCACTGTTTAACAAGATTACATCCAATATATTTTTCCCTAGTGTTTTGTTTCACAATTTGCGATAACCCATATTGATTAAATATGTCTAAATAATCCTTTTCTATTTTTAGTTTGGTGGTTTGCTTTTCCCAATCTATTCCTGGGAGATTTAAATCCCCAGCCAAAATGATATTTTCAGATGGATCCAAACAAAGCAGCTATTTTCTAACAGAAACCCCAGTTAGATTGCTTTCAGGTATCTGCTAAACTAACTGTTGACATTTGTGCTCCCTGGATAAGAACACTTACAAGGCTCTGCTGCTGCTAAACTAATTTTAAAGCAGTACACATGCTAAATCTAAGGGCATGGCTACATCACTGTCACGTGAGACGGGGGGCATCATAGGAGAAAGAAAGCCAACAAAACTATTTGTTATGGAGATCCCCAGGGGTCGTAAAACTACCATACAGCTAGCAGGCAATTTAGGAAAAACTCCAAATAGCATACAGAGGGAAGGACACACTAGGACTTAACATACATATCAAAACACTCTACATGACATATGTTTTTTGCACATTCTGGGTGGACTACTCCTTTAAATAGTTAGCAATGTGTAACACTGTGGGGCTGACCTTGCCCCATTGGAGAGCTCCTGGTCCAAATGGAGGGCACCCTGTCAGAACAGAACTAAGTGAACTCTTTACACTGTGCAACTGAAACTGCTCATTTTGGCTGTAGACAGGCTAGATGAAAAAGTCTGTTGACAGTCCAAAAGAGCAGACCTGGTCTGTTCCTTCCTGCAGCAATCTCCCTCGACAGGAACTCTGCCTTCTTATGGTTGATTGCCCTTTGATATTCGCCGTAGTGAATTCTCAAAACCAGTTTGTCATCCAGGGACTGGGCCTTTCTCCAACAACGCTCCAACTTCTGACTCCTGGTCTTCATCTCCTTTAGAGCCCCATTAAATAATGGGGATCTCAAGTGAGAGAACCTAGGTCATATACGGATCAGTGTGATGGCATTAAGCACCTTGGTGACAGCACTATTATATGCAGCCACCACCTCACCCAACCCCGCCACACACACAACATTCACACCAGAAAAATCTACCACTACCAGCAGTCCCTCAGGGTACAATCCCCTCAAAGGGCGGTAGCGGACCATCTCAACAGGGGAAGGACTAACAGGGGGCCCCGAATGAGAACTCTACCATGCAGTGATCCTACCAAGAGTCTGGACAATCCTGAGATTAGTAATCTTGAGCCCTAGTAAGAATACTAAGTCCAAGGCATGTACGTGGCAGTGAGTCACAGAAGAAACAACTTCTGCAAGGCTCAGTGATATTATCATCTGGAGGAAGTCATACCCAAAGTGTGAGAATTCTTCATTGACCCAAGCATTGAAGTCCCCTAGAATTAACCATCTGAGCGATTCCAACACCCTGTCTGCAACAAAGTCCATGACTTCCTGCAGGAATTCCCCCTCATGTCCTGGAGGATGATACATGAGGAAGATCCTGCAACCTGCACCTGGACCCCCACTTATGGCCATGCATTCAAATGACAAGAAGTAGAACCCACTGGGTGCATGGAAAAGTTCAGGTCAGATCTAAAATGGATGGCCACACCCCAACCCCTATGTTTCCTCCTCAGGTGGTGCACCACAGAGTACTCAGATTGGACAGATGCCTCCAAAACTGGGCCTGCATCATCTCCTAACCAGGTCTCCATGATGCAAGCCAGGTCAACTGAAGAAATCAAATCCACCATAATTGCAGCCTTATGTCCCATCGACCTGACATTACATAGCACTGCTTGAAGAGGACCAGTGGAAGCTGCTGGTTCACTGGCTACCTGCCACTCAGTCCAGTGGAAACCCTGGGAATGGGGACCAAACACATCTGGCCTCTCTCAAGGCCCCATTTTGCTGAAGGTTGCCTCCTGGACCTGACCACCCCAATGCCACTCACCTTTGCCATATCCACGGTGCTCTGCCATCTACCCACTTGCCCCCTCACAATGCCAACCTCCCTGTAGCATCTCAATGCTGTAACTGACAAAGAGAGATTGGAGAAAGGGTGGCGATCATGCAGCAGAGATGCTGAGTAGGTGATATGGCAAAAACTTGTACCCAGGCACATCCTAATACAACTGTATTTTTCAACTGTATATTGGTGGTGGACCCAGGTCATCGGGCAGAGAGGTTGACTCCTAGTCAGTCATCTGGCCTTGTGCTAGGTGACAACCAGTTAAGACCCTCTCAACAAGTGTGGAATCTGGGCGTAGTACTTGACAGTGAGCTGACTCTAAAAACTCAGGTGCCAGCTGTCATTAAGTCTTCTTTTTACCATCTGAAGAATATTGCCCAGATAAAGCACCTAGTTCTGACCGAGGACCTTCCTGTGTTGGTCCACACCTTTGTGTCCTCCCACCTAGACTACTGCAATGCTCTATACCTAGGGCTACTGGGGGTCGACTTCTGTCACCTGCAGCTGATGCAAAATGCTGCAGCCAGATTGTTGACAAGCTTGTCGAGATTTAGCCATGTCACTCCTGTGCTTTGCGAGCTGCACTGGCTGCCTGTGCGATGGAGGATCATCTTTAAGGTCACATTACTGACCTATAAGGCTCTACATGGACAGAGACCAGGCTACCTGCAAGACCTTCTTTGTCCCTACTGCCCCCTCCACCCATTTTGTTCTGCTGATGAGGGATTGCTTGAGGTTTCCAGGGTCCGTCTTCAAACTTTGGGAGCTAAAGTTTTTCTTTTGCTGCCCCGACCCTGTGTAACTCTCTACCTAATTGGATTAGAGAGTGCCTGTCCACCGAGACCTTCAAGTCCTCCCTGAAAACTTATTTATTTAGTTTAGCTTTCAGGGCAGACTTTTAGTATTGTAATTCAAACTGTTTTATGTAGATTGTTTTTAGGGTTTTTATTGTATTGCGCTTTGGTTTTCTGAAAAGCGCAGGATAAATGAAATCAGATTTGATTTGATACAACCTCCTTAAGGTCTTAATGTCTGATGTAAATTACCCACCCAAAAATAAAAACAAATAAATCCTGATTAATACATTTTTATGTAACATGACTCTCTACACATACAACCAACATGCAATCACTATACATAACAACCATTCATACAACATTCACACACTATCTACATTCCCACACCACCCCAATCAAATCCCATTTAGCACTTAAAATAATCATTTAAATAACTTCAAGGAGAATCCTATGGAGAACTGCAGAGGACAGAGTTCAAAATCATACAATAAATAGTCTGTAGTCCAAAATATCAAAGCTTTAGAAGGCAGAAGGGTACTGAGCTGGGTGGGGCTGTTCCGTGAGAAGGAAGAGTAGTCTTGGAGTTTGGGACCAACTGCAGTGAGGGTGGCCAGCTGTTTGGAATGCAAGTTGGGGTAGGTTGAGGAGTGGTCCAGGGAGTGCACTTAGCTTGGTGGAATCTAGTTCAGGGGAAGTCATTGGGGCACCTGAACATGGGGACCCCCTGGCTTGTAGCGCTACCATGCAGTAGTGCCTCCTGTTGTTCAGCTTGCTGGCCCAGTAGTGCAACACTGAGCCACTGAGAGCTCTAGTCAGAATTTTTCATTTAGTTATTTATTTGTTAAAGGAAAGCACAAAGATTTCAGCTTTTATCATCGCTTTATCCAGACCTTGTTAGTGGATTGGTGCTTTTTAATGTATATTAAAAGTTGCGGTGCCACCATTTATAACATTGCATGCAGAAATAGCCCCATAGGCTCTTCCTCATTATACATCACAGAATGTTTGAGCATGTGGGCAGTGCTCGTACACCAGGAAGGGGGTGTTGCTGGTACACCAGGAAGTGGAAGTGTTGGATAGCTATCTCCCTGGCAAAATCTATGATCCCTTCCCTTCCGACAGGGATACTAGTATATATCTTGTCACAGAGCTGCAGGGGGACTACACAGACTGCATCAATGGGCTGCTCATCAGGGTCCTAGGGGATGGAGGCAGCTGCATCGGCAGCGGGAGCGAGAAGCTACAGGCATCCGGAGTCTGGGATGGCCACATCAGTGGGGGGGACTGACTGGGGAAGCGCCGGGGTGTTCGGCCAATCAAAGGCCAGGGTGCCAACTTTTGAAACTCATGGCTGGGCATATAAGGATCGGGCCCAGCCACTTCTGGATCTTGTCACAGAGCTGCAGGGGGGACTACGCAGACCACATCAGCAGGCTGCCCACGGAGGTCCCAGGGGACTGAGGCAGCCACCAGAGTTGGTGACAGCCAAATTGGTGAAGCGCCAGGGTGCTCGGCCAATCAAAGGCCAGGTTGTCAACTTTTGACACTTGCAGCTGGGCATATAAGGATCTGGCACAGCCACCTCTGGAGCTTGTCACAGAGCTGATATTTTAAACTAAAACTTGTGTCCCTCCCTCTTACCCACCCCAGCCCTGACCTCTATTAAATGTGCAGAGAAGGAGGGGCCAGGTGAGAGGTAGGGAACTGATTGGCTGGGTGGCATACAGGGGTTACAGGGATCTGGGGGAAGGGAGATACTGGGGGGCCCTAGCTCCAGCTGTGTCTCTTTATTCCTGGAACTGTGAGGGACTGAAACTCTGTTCTTTCTTTTTTACTGGTACTGTTAGGGACTGTAGCTCTGCTCACTCATTTTGTCTTGCTTAGTAGATTGGTTCTAAGGCTGTGTTTTAACTGTTAGAACTGTAAGGAGCTGTAACACTTTTCATTCATTTTGACTGGAGCTATTAGGGTGTGGAATCTCTGTCAAATCATTTTTACCCTTTTCAGTAGCTTGGTTCACGGGCTGTGTGTTAAGTTTCACTGGCTTTGTACCACACCAATATGGCTGCCTGGAGAGGGGTGTGGGGTGGTATATCAGGGGAGGAGACCTGGTCAAGGGGAGTATCCAAATATGTATGCAGAAGTTCCCTGTAGGTGACCTCCAGCTACCAGGGCAGGCATCTTTGGCAGGGCTGTAGGGTGCACTGGCTGTGGGGTGGAGATTGTACATAACTGGGCCTGGAATGAGGGAGACAGGTTGTCCACTCTGTAGGCAGTTATTGCAGATCAGGGGAGAAGTTAACTGGCTAAAGATGCAACTGGAGATGTTGGGGGTGTGTGATGAACGTGTCTGGGAGGGGCTGTGGGGGGCAGGTGGGCAGTGATGGAGCAAGACCTAGACACATTTCATCAAACAGGAGGGTTGAACTTATGGAGCATGGACATGTAGCAAGGGGTGCATCTGCCAGGGAGGAAACCAGTAGAGAAAACGGTCCTAAGCATAAGAGGGGGGAGGGTGACAGGAGGGGTAGGGCTGACAGGGGGCAGCCTAAAGTGGCGGACAGTGGGAAATCGGGTCAAAAACAGGAGGTTGGCTTTGAGTGCTATAATAAATTTGAGCCATTACGCAACTTGGGAGGGGAAGAAGTGGCGAAGGGTGTTGAGGGGGAAAAGAATGAGGCTGGAGGGAATGTTTGGGGAAATTGGAGGGGAGTGGGGACTGGTAAAGGGAATTCAAATGAGCGAGCTAACAGGGAAAAGGCAAATTAATTGTAAAGCAGGGGGAGGTGGGAAACCAGAAAGCAGGCATGGGGGCTGGGGGCATGCCCAGTGAGAAAGGAGGAGAAATAGTCAGAGGGTCACCCCTTGAGAGGGGAGGACCATATCAGAGAAGGGTCTCTAGGTACGGAGAACCTTCTGGGGGGCACGGAGGGGGAAATAAGATTGTGGAGGAGGCAGAAGAAAGGGATGGTGATACGAGTGAGGTGTTGAGGTGACTAGGATTGTAGGAGCAGAGGGAAGTGGGAGGTCAGAGTGATGGGAGCGGCTGGGGTATGGAGTGGGGAGGAGGCTTAATAGGGGGAACTGGGGAACTCTGTCATAAAAAGTGTGGCAAGAAGGGGAGGGTGACAAAGGGTTCCCTCATAGGGAGGCTGGAGGACAACCAGGGGAAAGAGGACTCAGGGGAAGAGGGGTTACAGGGGCTAGATCAGGAGCACAAAAAGGAGGTAAAAGGCTGAGGGGGTCACTAAGGTATTCCTGCTGGGGGATTCCATGATTAGGGGTATACATTGGGAGGGACAGGGGAAGGAAAATCTAGTTGAATTAAGGTAGTGGGTATTTCTGGTCTGCCGGTGCATAGAGCAAAGTTCCAGGTGTATGAGCTGGCAAAGGACTGTAGAGGATCACCGGACTCCCTGGTGCATCTGGGGACAAATGATATAGAGGGGAATAGTGAACTGGAAATTCAGGCTGGGTTCCGAGAACTGGCCAGAGTCTGTCAGGGCAATGGATGCACAGTTTCCTTATCAGAAATATTGCCAGTGCCAAGGGCCACTCTGGAGAACAAACAGAATATCAGGGAGGTCAATGACTGACTCTGGCAGTGAGGAGAAAAGTTGGGTATTGGGGTGTTGGGGGACTAGGGGGGAGTTTGGGATGACAAGGGACTGTATTCCTGGGATAGGCTTCACCTAAATTTGGTAGAGAAGGAAGTTCTAAAACGGGATGAGGGATTTCATTCAGCCTAGATGGGGTTTAAACATGTAAAGGGGGAGGGGGGGAACAGAGGAGTTGATCCAACCATACATTTCATGGGTAGACCTGCCCTTCAGACTCTGGGGGGGGGTTGGACAGTTACCTAGGGGAAGGGAAGGTACCTTAGAGGAGGATGGAGGGCGGATGTATAAAAGGTCCAGTGTGGGCATGGTAAAAGGGGATAGGTACAAGGGTTGGGGGGTGGTGTTAACAAATGGCCAAAGCCTGGGGAACAAGATGCCAGAGTTCCAGGCCATGTTGGTTGAGGGAAGGGTGGATTTAGCAGTGGTCACTGAGACTTGGGCCACCCCTGGCCACAACTGGAATCTTAATCTGTGTGGGTACACTGTGCTTAGGAAGAAAATAAAGGTGTTAAAAGGGGGAGTAGTAGCTATTTTCATTAGGGTTAACATCATGATTCTTAGGGTGGAGGAAGCAAAGGGCAACGTGGAGGCCTTATGGTTTACCTTGCGAACCCCCGCGGGAGGGAAGATCAAGATGGTGGTGGTATATAGGCCCCCAGGGCTGGCGGAGGATGTGGAGGATTGTCTGCTGGTTAACATAAAGGGCCAGTGTGGGCCAGAAGGGGAAGGAGTGGTGTTGATGGGGACCTTAATATGTCAGCTACTGATTGTGGAACTATGATGTCCACGGTGACCAAGGAGCAGAGGCTGCTGGATGGCTTCCTAGAAGACAGTCTCAATGACATTTGGCACCAGGCAGAGACTCTTTAGGCTCCCGGCCTTACCCACCTTCCACACCCTTGACGGGATCATCCTGGAGGACGCCTTCTCATTTAGATATCTGGGGGTTTGGCTGGACCAGCACCTCAACTTCTGTGAGCATATCGATGCTATCCTGAAGAAACTGCAACCAAAGCTTGGTGCTCTGTACAGGAATCATAGTTGCATCCTGCTGACTGTGAGGGGCAAAATTGTCCAGAAGATGATACTCCCCATCTTTGACTACTGTGACGCAGTCTATGGTGCTGCCCTCAAATCTTCCCTGACCAAGTTGGACTCTCTCTTTAACTCCTTCTGCCACTTTGCTCTCAACTCCCCTTCCTGCTCCCACCACTGTGAACTCTTTCGCTCTCTAACCTTCCTTCCACTGTCTCACAGATGCATCTTACACTGTGCCAAACTAACCTCCAAATTCTGGTTTGGAGTGCTCCCCTCCTATCTCATCCTCTCTCTCCACTCCACCTCCCCCCACCCACTTTCTCAAATCTAATGACACCCACACCTTGACAGTCCCTCGCCACTCCACCCTCATAGGTCAGACTGGTTTTGTCCATCACTTCTCTAAAATCTGGAATTCCCTACCCCCTGAAATATGACACTCCTCCTCCAGCTACCCGTTACCTCTGCCCTACACAATTACCTCTCCCTCAGCTGTTCATGCTTTAACCCTCTTTAATACCTATCCCCAGTTCCTGCCTTCCTACCCTGACCCCCCCCCGGCATGGTTCTCAACATCCTGAAGGGGGAATCAGGAAGCAGCTACCCCCTTCTCCTCATATTCAGTTCTTACCTCTTCCCCTTGCCTCTCCATCTGCTCTTCTGATTCACCCGTGTGCACAACCTACCCCATCCTTTTTACTCCAACAGCACTTGCATACTACCTCGAGCCTGCTCCTGGTACACTCGTGCATTATAAATGGTTCAGTAGCATTATTGCTGTTTTGTACATTTATATGTTCTTTTGTATGATTTTTGACATGTATTGTAATTTACCCAATGTTCCACTACTGTTTATTGTACAATACCTTGTGTTCCAACTGTTGCATAATCTTACAACATTGTATTGTTTGTACTACCGACATACTATTGTAACTGATCATCCTTCACAACCCTATGTAACCCCCTCTCCCCAGGTTGCACCATGAGATCAGCAACTTGTTGTTCAGTGTGACCTCCTGGTGAAACATTTTGATCAATAAATAAATAAATAACTATGATGTCACAAGCAGTGCTCTATGACTTTAGATAGAGAGAAAGAAGCAGGAATAGATGATGTCTTCAGGAGCAAAGATCCAGTTTTCATGCAAATGACCTCACTACTAAAAGAAGGAGAGAAGGAATCCAGAACTAATGGAAAATAAAAGTAGAACAGTGCCTAACTAATATATTTTGTTAAAGTTCACCTGAATGTGTCACAAGCTCTTTAACATAATGGATAGCTTATGGCAATACTGGCATGACACCTATAATTCATTTCCACCTTTCATTTACCTCCTTTAGTGAACACCCTTTCAACATCAATGCACAGCTCTGTCATTACATACTTTACATAGAAGCTGTTGGCAAGAAAGAACCTTCTGAACAATAACAATGCTACAGTACATCCAATAAAACAACACAAGCTCATCTCTGAATGCATTCCTCCAGAAATATCACATTCTTGTTGCTTGACCACTCCTTTTTTTACAAAGCAAACAGGACCTGACAACACACATGAAGAACATTTAAAAGAATATATAAATAATTACTTTTAGGAGATAAAAAGGCTTAACTAAATGAGACTCATCACTTAGTGCTGTAACACTGTTTGCAACACTTAACATTTTCCCCCTAAAACAATACCGTTAACATCTGCTTGAATGAACAGCACAGCAGTACTGCTGGCGCCCTCCAGTGGAGGTACAGCAGCAAATCTAAAAAGATTTTAAGAGCTAAAAATGTAGTGACAAACTCCTCAGATATTTCCTGAAATTTCTGGAAATAGCTGGCAGTGTCTCTGGCTGCCACTGTACAACTTACAGGCATTTCTTCAGTTCGTGGTTGGCTTTGAAAAGCGCAGACATGTTCCTGATCCAGCGAAGATTGTCTCGCTGGGCTCCGGAGGTAAGTATGGGGTGAGGGGGGTGTGTGGGTAGGCAGGGTGCACAGATGGTGGGCGTGGGTTGGGGAAGGGGGCACAAAATTCAACGAGGGATTGTTTTTTGTTTTACAGGTTTAAAAAAAAATGAAAAACATTGCTGTATGTTTTTTTTTTCAGGGACATTTGGCATGCTGGGGTGGGCTCCCAGCATGCCACTTGAGGGTTTTTTTGGGGGGGCTGTAGCCAACTGGGGATTGGGTACCCCCATCGGCACATACCGAGGGGGGAGAGCTGAGGGGGATTAAGCACCCCCCTCGGCACACAACAAATTGGGGGTGACATTATGCCAATGGGGAGTGGGCTACCCCATTGGCAAATTGAACTGGGATGGGGGACTGAAGCCGATGGAGATTGGGGCCCCAGTTGGCAAAGAAAGACTTGGGGGGCTCTTGATGCCAAGGGGGATTGGGCACCCTCTAGCCACACAACAAATGGGGGAGGGGGTTACAATATGCCGATGGGGAGTGGGCTACCCTGTCAGCAAATGAACTAGGTCAGAGGCATGCGGACGGCAAAGTACCACCCTGCAATGATGGGTCGCTCTCTCATTGCAGCAGCGGATTCATTTCAAGGTGATGGCATGCTGGCTGAACTAGTGTCAGCAGCAGCGTGCCACTGCATTGGGTAAAATGGGCCAAGCCTCAAAAGGAACTGGGGGCATTGGCCCCCACAGTGCTGTACCTCCCAAACCCCATTTCTCTCCTAAGCTGTGATGAAATGTTTCTTGCGCATGCGTGCAAACAAACATAAAAAGATCAAAAAACAATGGAATCTAGTTAAATGTGTCCTGTTTAGCTAGGTTCACATTTTTTTTAAATAAACCAATTTTATGTATTTTAAAATGTTTATGAGTAAAAATAATGGTGGCTGTCACAATCGTTTTTTTCCCCACATGACAAGTAAATCATGAAAATAAGCACTTGTGATACTTTTTATTGCCATTCACATTTATGGGTTAATGTAAAATTTCTTATAACTCTGAAACCATACAAAACCTTTTTACCAAACCTTTGAAAGGCATCCCCTTGGCACAGGCTCCTTCAATCCAGAAAATTCCATGAAAAAATCCCACACCATCTAGGCTGTAGGCAAGAGTAAAAAATACACAATGTTAAGTATTGGGAAAACAAATGTGTTTTTTTTCCCTTTTTGTGGTGCACTATATCTCAGAAACCAAATGACATGCAATCACAAAATGTTTCATGTCTTAAGACTCTGACATCCTAATCATGCATGCCAAATCTGGGGCTATTTCATCAAATGATGTCAAAATTATTAAGGTGCTAAAATTGGGGTATAGCAAACAGTCTACTTAACAGTAACCATAGAGGTGCTACTGCACCCCAATAATATATTTATCTATCTATCTATCTATCTATCTATAGATAGATATATATATCTATATATTAGAGGCAAAAAACTCCATTTAATGCATTAGTTAGGGTTGTTCCACAGTGACAAAAGAAAGGAAATTCAGTGTTAGGGTTGAAAGCCCCCCTTGGATCCCCCAGCCCACCCTCCCAGTGGCATCGGTGTGCGTTGGGATCATCGGCCCTAACTCTCACCCCATCACATGTGTGAAGAAGCAGAGGTAACTGTAGCACACACAGGCATGGTACCACAATTGTAAATGCAAATGGTAAAGTTAACATGAAGAATAATGCCAAAGGAGAAATAGAAACAGGAACAGAAGCGCGTACGGAAATGCAAACCAAAACACACACAGGCACAGTACTGCATTTGTAAATGCAGTTGGTAACGGTAACAGCAACAATAACATCAAAGGAAACAGAAGCACAAAAGGAAATGCAAGTGCATCTGGAAACGCAAACCGTAATGTGCACGGGCACAGTAACGCAATTGCAAATGCAAATGGTAACAGTAACAGCAAAGAAGACGCAAAACGAAAGAGAAACGTAAATGCAAATGAAAGGGCTGCCGAAAATGCAAATGGCAATGCGCACGGTGACGCAAACAAAAATGCAGACAGAAACAGTAATGGAAATGCAAATGGTAACAGTAACGAAAACGCAAGCGCAAATGACAACACAAAGGGTAACGCACATGGTGGCGTACACGGGAACGGTAACGCAAAGGGGGACATAAATGCAAGTGGAAACAGTAACTGTAACAGTAACGGAAGCACATACACTGTTTTTGCCAAACAGGTGCATACAGAAACACAGTGTGTACAAAGAATGTATGCATTGTAATGGGGATCGAAGCTTAAAACGAGCATTGGAAGTACCTAATTGCTAATATCTCAGCAGCCGCACAATGTAGAAAAAAAATTTAAATGTCACAAAAATCATGATTTTCCTGGTTATGTTTTTGTATTACATAGCACATAGGGCTATGTGACTCTCAACAAAAAATCTGTATCTCGCATCGTTTTTGAGATACGAGCCCCGGAAGGCGCCATGTATGCCACCTTGTTAGTCTATGGAAAAAATGCCAACTTTGGAGTACTGTAACTTGGCAACCATGAGGTATTTTTTTACCAAACTACCAAAAGGCACATCTGTGAGATGTTGGCTGCCTTCCCTCCAAATTTCAGCTCAAAAGACCAAATCGTTCTTTCGCAGCAGGGTGGCAAAGAATTCCTGTCATTTTGGTCAAGTCTGAAAAAGTAGTGTCACAATTTGCAGCAATTTTCACAAAATTTTGCGAAGGTGTCATGCTTGCGACACTACTTTGCGAAACTACTGGTTCCAGAAATTTGAAAAATATATTTCTGGGGTGTTTTACCCCAAAATAAAGACATGGCTAGCATCCTCAGGGTCCAACTAGGTGAGCACAAAAAGAATTGTGTCTCTAGAGGGTCCCAAATTTAAATGCCAAGCATTTTTCTGATCACCAACTGAAAACAAAATGGCGGATTTGCAACACTACTAGGGCCATTTGCAACACTAAAATGTGCATTTGTGAAAGTGTTGTACTTTTTGTTAACTTTTTGTTAACTTTTTCCATTGAATTATAATGGGAACTTGTTTTTGAATAACTTTTGAACCGTTCAATATTTTTTCACAAAATCTTCAAAAGGCACATCAGGGACCCTGCTGCACATTCCCTGGAGTTTTCTGGGTGGTCACACAAACCATGTGATCTGTAGGTAAGAGCAAAGAATTTGCAAAAAAGCGTAATTGTGCAATTCGTTGTTGCTTAATAACTCTGTAGCCGTATATCCAACCAGTACAAAACGTGGCAGATCCAACAACCTGCCATGCCCAATTGTGCATACCAAATTTCAGGCAAATCCGTTGAATGGTGGTAAAGTTATTAAGGTGCAAATTTTGACCCTTTAACCTTAAAACTGCTACTCAACCCTAACTATGATAGCACTACCGTGCTACCATAATATATATATATATATATATATATATATATATATATATATATATATTTATAAAATGGGTAGGTAAAATCATAGAAATTCCACTAAAATGATTGGACAGAATGCCTCACATGACCGTGCATTATTTCCCAACGACCGCACATCTCCCAGTGCGACCGCACGCCTAAACTACTTTTTATCCTTCAAAACCTTCTCACCAGTAGTGAGATCATTCCACATCTACCACAGATAGGCACCCACATGCATACAAGTGGTACATTCAGACTGCTACCAACATAAATGACAACTGCCCCTGGTAAATGAATTGCTGCCAAAAGTTCAGAGTAAGAATGACTGAAAAAAAAGAAGTTTATATTCCTATTTATTTTCCTTTACTATTCTTAGAATAAAGTCATCCTTTTTACAGGTAGGAAAACAAGTGGAGAGCACTTTCACTTTTATCAGTGATATGTACTGTAAACGAGCTTGGTCAATAATAATACCTAATATTTATTTATTTATTTATTTGCTTTTGTTAACCGGGTAGGTCACACTAGACATTCAAGTGCCTATTTTCAGGTGAGACCCGGGAGGGTTACAAAACAGGTTACAGAGAGCTTACATACAGTCATAAGTGAGGTTTACATCGAGAAGCGGGATAAGCATACACAGGGGAGAGAGAGTTGAGTGCAACAAACAGTAAGTTATAAGCTAAGGTTTACAACAGTATACTTGACAGCTTGAACAGGGCTGTCGTGGAAAACTAACACGTGGAGACAATACAGTGCAGGAGAACCTATAGTGCATAACAACAGAGATACAGTTCCCACGGGGTGAGTACACTGGGGGAAACAAAGTTTGGATATACCACATTGCAGGTCGGTGCATGGGGGGAGACTGACCTTACACCAGACAGTAGAACTAAACCAAGTACAAGTGCCAACGGGGGGGAGGGGACCATACCACCCGAGGGTAGAGCAGGCTCAGGTGAGGTATGTAGCAATTTCAGGGCCCAGGCCAGGGGTTAGATAACATTAAGTAGTACCCCAAGGGAGGGGAGGGCCTGTCATAACTGTTGCTAGAGCAACACTCGCTCTACCCTGCGTTACCTCTCCGACGCTGCCGACACTCTCGCTCTGCGCTAGCTCTCCACTTGCTTCAGACGGCAGCTTTTTTACAGGATTTTAAATTAAAATAACCTGAAGTGCACAGTTTGTTTGGTTTTCTGGTACAGAGTGTGACTTAGTTTCACTGTTTGGCTGCATATTATTTATCACTTTTGACCACGCTCAGTCACGCTACATGTCACTGATAAAAGTGAAAGTGCTGTCTACCACTCGCTTCAGCTGGCTTCTTCTTTTAGAGAATTCTCAATAAAAATAACGTAAAATGCAGTTACTTTGCTTTTTAACACCGAGGGGCTTGCTTTCAGTGTCTGCCTGTATATTAGGTACCATTATTGACCACGCTCAGTCACGATACATCTCACGGATAAAAGTGAAAGTGTTCCCCACTCTTTCCCCTCCGTATAAAGATGATGACTTTATTCTAAGAATAGTAAAGGAAAATAAATAGAAATATAAACCACTTTTTTTTTCAATTCTTCAAGACACTCAGTCTTACTTTAAACTTTTGACAACAACTCATTTATTCATGCCAGACAGGGACTATTTTTTTGCTCTCCCACAAAAATATTTATTTCCATTTTATAAGATAGATAATCTACTCTGGTGTGTGCGGTCACGCTCTGATATACACACACCTTTGGGTGGTTGGAACGATACCATGTATATATCAGGGAGCGTGACTGCACACCCTAGAGTGGATTATCTATTATATATATATATATATATATATATATATAAAATGTACAGTATATTAGAGTTATGCATAGGTTTAGTGGGCGCTTTAATGATAATCCCAGTTTTTGCACCTTGAGAACTCTGGCGGTGTTTCACAAAATTGCATTATATTTTGCATGTGCTGTCCAGATGCCAAGTTTTTAAGACTAGAGAGGTTTGGGGATGGCCACTCATCTGGATTCTGAGAGCTATACATTTAAAACGCATGTGAAAATGCAATTTTTTTCCCTTTTTTTTTTTGCTCGCCTATGTAGCAAGAATGATTTAAAATTTTGTCCCACAATTTTCAGGGTAGAAGGGGGTTCCAGCAAAGGGTGTGCCTTTCAAAGATTACGTGTAAAAATATTAATCAGTTCTCAAGTTGTAACTGTTTTAAAATTCAGCTTCTGAGTATGCTCAGTAGGATTTTTAGAAGTCTTGTCTGAATTCATCATCGACCCAGACATTAAAGTCACCCAGAATAATTCATCTGGGTGACTCCGACACCAGACCGATGATGATGTCCATGACATCCTGCAGGAAATCCTTCTCATTTCCCGAAGGACAGTAGGCGAGAAGAACCCTGCAACCCCTTGTACAGCCACACCTTTAAAGGACCTGGTTGTCCCCACTGGGAAAGCTGTGAGACTCAAGTCAGATTTAAAACAAATTGCCAAACCCTCACCCCAGAAGCATTTCTTGGGCAGTGCACTACCCAGTACCCAGTCAGAACTGCTGATTCTAATACAAGGTCTGCATTTTCATCCAGCCAGGTCTCGGAAATGCAACCCACATCAGATGCTGAACAAGATCGACATTAATAGCTGTCTTGTTGTTAATTAATCTGGCATTGCATAGCACCACCCTAGAAGGATAGGTAGATTTGGCAGGTTGGCTATCTGCCCACTAACCGTGGAGCCCTTGGGTATGGGCACAATGCAGGAAGAACCCCTTTCTTGAGCCCATTTCATCTCAAAGCACCTTCGTGGTCCCACCACCTCGATCAGCCCCCTCCAGTCCTATTCCCCATCATAGGCTTCACCTCCATGGCTAATGACCAATAAGAACACAGTATTTTCCATTCCTATTTTATAACTGCACATACTGTAGGTACCCCAGTATATACTAGAAAATAGCTGGAAACTGGCAATCAAAAAAAACGTACATCTCTGATGCTCCCGTCTGCTTTTAACTTTCATTCTGTGGGTATTAATTTATTGCCTCCTAGATAGATAGATAGATAGATAGATAGATACAGGTTTGGTAGGTCCTGTATTTACAATAAGGAATTTGGTCTGCTTTCAGTCAGTTTGAATTTGAAATGTTTGTTACATCCTTTTTAAAACAGGACCTGCTTTGGAAAGGAAGTCAGATTAAAGCTGTTTTTGTTGTAGAAAAAACAAGATCCTGGGAGTTTGCAAGTTTGAGCACAAAAGGTGCACTTTTAAATGTTTCAAATTTTTTTTTGCTTTATTTGTATGAAGAGGAATTCCCTTCAGTAATCTATGAACACTCAGGATTTTATAATATAATTACGAGGGTACTCAGTTTGTGTGCCAACATGCATAATATAAGAACATGGGGCACCAAAACGTATATTGTGGTGTCCAATATAAATACCCAGGTACTGATTTGTGTACTTGGGAGTTGAGCACAAGAATATGGGCGAACGGATGCATACCTTGGGGTTACCACAGTGACACCAGCTAAGATGCAACACAGTACCTTACAGTATTACTATCGTAAAACTGCAGAGTGCTGCAGTATGCTGTAGGAACACTGTAATTCAGTTAAGCAGTAATGCAGGACAGGGTGTGTGTGTCATGCTAGGATAACATCATGCCTCAGGTGGTTGGGCATGAGGCCACAGGCTGAGCGCATCCAGCACCCAAGAAGTGACATTATCCTAGCACAACGCACACTCTGTCCTGCATTATTGCTGTTTTACAATGAATAATGTTTGACAAGAATACAAAAAAGAACATAAACATTTTTTTTAAATATAGGTTTTTATCCCAATTTTTTACACCCCTTTTTGCCCATCACCATGCCATGGGTGTGTGTGCACATGTGGAAGCATGTGCATGCCATGCCTCAAGGTACCCTCCCACTACTTGCCACTCCCTCCCACTTATGCTACCCATCAGATCTCCACCCGATGGGAGCGGAACTACGGGGTGGGGACAACCTCCCCAGGAGAAGAGAGCTGCCTTTTGGCTTCTCAGTCCTGCTCCCTCCCTCCCCACCATACCAGCTCTCTGATGACCTGAGGTCATTACCAAACATGGGTCGCTGGCAGGATGATGTGAGGTAAGGCATCCAGCACCTCAGCCCTCTGCTCCACCGGACCAGCTTAATCATTTTTTAAAATAGCTTTTCTACTTGATTTATGTGTGTGGAAGTATGTTTATATTAAAGTAAGTTCCCTTTTTCCACTTATCCAACAGGGAGGACTGTCTGTGTATGAGGTGCATTGTTCTTATGTTTTGCTTCTAGGTCCCTGTTGTGGTTTTCTTTCATTGGCTCCACCCCACCCCCACCCCACTGTGTGCTGCTTACTCCTCTCCCAGTACAGTTTGCTATGAAATTTAAATGTACCATGAGATTATTGTACTGGGACGACATTTTTAGTGTGTCAATAGTGTTCGGAGGTGCCACCCAATTGCCGGCCTTGCCACCCCCTGCTGCCACTCTGAGATGTGGGACTGGTAAAGAAGACAAAATGAGGCAGGGAAGTGGTAGAGAAAATGTGAGTGTAAGTATGGTGTGTACTGTTTTGCTGTTTATTTAGTTGTCAGCAAAGGTATCTTAAAGAGAAAGAAACAAAATGAGATGAAAAGTGAGTGAGCATTACCAGAACCGCGTGCTCACTGTTGAAAGAAGTGCATGCTCCCTCTTTCATTCAGTGAAGCTTTAGGAATGGGACTTTTAAAAATAATATATATTTTGCTTTACCAATAATGCTGATACATTTACATTGACATTACTGTGCTGTGGGGGGAGGTGTCGATGAGTGGTGTGTGACATGATGGCAGGAGAGCTTGCACACTTACATGGGGAATATGACAGGGAAAGTGATAAGGATTGTATTAGGTGGCATCTGAATAGGGCACAGTTATTTTTTTTCTTTATTTATTTTCTGAAGTGTTGGTGCCAGACCTTCATACTGTGATATTATGCTCAGAAATCATCACTAGTGAAGGTGGGCACTGACCAATCAGAAACTAAGACATTTTCTTTCCGTTGCATAATGACAATTGAGGCCTTTCGTCATGCAGTATTTTGTGGCATGTCATTTACTGCAAGGTACAACATCGCATCATGGCTGGCACTGCTGTATATGAATATGTGAGTGCGTAAATCTGCACTAGGATATGCAATATGAATATTAAGGTGCTTGGATGTCTACTTAATAAATTATATACAATAAACATTTGCAATTATGAATACTCAGCTGTCATACTGAATGCTCATGTGCTGTAATGAACACTTGGGTGCAGTTCTGGTCAAAACACTCATGTACCCTTATAAAAACTCAGATGATGTGTTAAATACTTACATGCTGTGACAAATACTTGGCTGCTCTACCAATCACCAGGGTGCTATACAAAACACTCAGGTGCTATGTGAAACACTTGAGTGTGCTATCAAGCATGTGAGAGCTATAGCAAATGCTTGAAGTTGTACCAGACACTCAGGTGCTGTGACAAACACATTGGTGGTGTAACAAACACACACTCAGGTACTGTTCTGAACATTCAGGAACTGCACTGAACACACTGGCTCCATAATGGATACTCAGGGAATATGATGAACTGTTGAGTGATGAAATTTCATAAGTTTACTTATTCTTTTATGTTTTCACCGAGTGGTGCTTTTGTCCCAGGGCATGACTCAGCCCACAGGGATTGTAAAACATGTAACATCAGTAGAACAGCATACACAGAAAATATCAAACTTATGTATGCAATGTGTAAGATACAATGATTAGTCATATGATCCAGCTGCCATATAAAATGATATTCACTTAAAGGAAATTTGTCATTTTCCTAAACTCCCCACTCCCCCAAGCTGTACCCCTTTATTAGAGTTTTCACAATGGCAAAACATTTTTTTATTTAATCAGTGCTTTGTTGTTTATAATTTCCAAAGACCACAATCAGGGAACATGGCATGTGCTGCATGGCACCATCTTTGGCTATGGCGTGACTCCATATCACTTGCTTATTGGAAAGCATACAATCGAGCAGTGCAGAGTTACACCAAAAACTGAGATGGCACTGTACATCATGCACCATGTTCCCCGATTGGTGTCTTTGCAAAATTAAAATGAAGTCAGTTGCACTCATTAAAAAATGGTAATGGGGGTTATGACTATGTGGGGTGCAGAGTTTAGGAAAACAACAGTTTTCCTTTAATGGTAACAGCAAAAAAGAACTGATATACAGACAATAAATACTTTTATGAGTTTCTAATAGTCTTCGTTAGTTAAGTTTTCCTTTCCCATTTTTCTCTCTTTTAGTTTATTTCCTACCATTAGCTCATTTTTGGATATATTTTCTGTATTTCCATCCTAACTACCAGCATTAGTCCATGACCCTATCTCTGGCCTCAATAATACCAGCTGAGTCCCAGGAATCTGTTTAATCCTAATTTGAAAGCCTGAACTGTGCTAGCTTTCACATTTTTTCAATCCTTTTCTAATTTTTGTTTCCTTTGGTTATTAGTAAATCTGCAATGTTGTATGGATTCATTATAAATATGGCAGTGCTCATGTTTCATTTCTATTTTTTCATACTTAGCTGATGAGCAAAATGCTGTTTTGCCCAAGCAGCAAGTATGAAAATACTTAAACAATAAATACTACATACAAAGTTACAGATACACAATATTGCATTCACACAAATGACCTTTAAATACAAATGCATTCATTCTTTGCAAAGAGCCATTGTTTGAGTCTAACTTATAAAGATTTGATAATTGTACAGTTCACAATTTCATTAGGTAGGGAATCGTAAAAAGTGTGAGCCCCAAACAGTAATGATGTTTGTCTGGATGTTTTCTTAAAGGAAGGAATTTTAAATATAGACTTGCTTTGTTACCTTGTTCCCAGGTATTTAATGGGCCTCGGAACAATGACATAACTGTTTGCCTAAGCAGACCAGTGATTACCTTATGGAGCACAGAACATAACCTTAAATTACATCTACTTTCGAGTGAAAGACAACCTGCTGTTTTATGCAAGGTACTGTGATGTGTTCTCCTCAAGAGGTTAGTGATAAATCAAAGGATTATATGCTACCTTCAATGTAGTCAGAACTCTCTGTCACTTGTTGAAGAATAGACAGCCCATAGTCCATAACACTGAGGAACAGACTATAAGCTAACAGTCTTCGAGACTGAGGTACCAAAAAATTGTGTATTCTAAGTAAAAGGCCAATTCTCTGATAAATCAAACTTGTAACATATTTACCATAGAATTTAAAATTAAGGTTACTATCTAAAATAATCCCTTAAATATTAAACGTTTTCTACAATTTCATTACGTTCACCTTTAAGATGAACTATGGAGGACTTAAAGAAGACAGGAAATGGTTTCTAATTGGCAGCTATTTATTAATGTTGCTATTTTCAGAAACAATATTCATTTACCTATACGATCCATAGTTAACTTCACATGGGTAGAAAGTGATGTGAAACATTTTATTTTTCATTGTTTTGTTTGTATGGGCAGCATTCAGTTACAGTTCTCTTGATGGAACCAGTGGGCTAAAGTTTTAACAATGTCTTGGTTTGTGTACAGAACTGTAAGCATGGTTCTGATAGGTCAAGAGCTCATACTTAGCATTATGTACACAAACTCTGACATAGAAAAACTCCAAATTACTGGTTCCATGAACTGTGCAGAATGTTTGTCCATAAAAAGAATTAAAGTTTTTCACATCAATGATTATTCCAGTACAGTTAAATATGGATCCTCTGTAGGTATGTTTTCATTTCTGTAAATGGGAATATTAGCACAGTATCTGCTGCCAGTTACTTCCTGTCTCCTGTAAGATCTCAAACCTTTTTTGGACCAGAAAAAACAAACATAACTTTGGTTTTCTTAGGGTTCAACAACATCCTTCTTGACAGAAGACGTTCTTGAAAAAAGAGTCAAAATCTTTTTGTATAACACCTAATACTTCCTTAAGTACAATCCCAGTGCCAAAACTAACCACATCATCTGAATACAAGATTATCTCAGATTTTGTACATGATTGGGGAGCAGAATCCATAAACAGTGTAAACAAAAGAGGGCCCGTGTTGAGTCCTTAGGCACCCCTCATTTAATCATGAGGCCAGTGGTGACAATTCCTGCAACTATTGTTTTATGTTCCCTACCTTTAGGTATTTAGAAAATCACTTTATTAAATCAATGGAGAAGCAACATTCTGATAATGTGTCCAAGATCAGGCCATGGTCAACAAGATCACCGGCCTTGGTGAGGCCCACAAAAATTGCTGCAGCAGAGTGCCCTTTATCAGTTGCACTCTGCATGCAACTTGTGAATATTAGTTCCTGTTTCTTTATTCTCTGTTCTGTTATAGTGGCACTGTAGCACCACTATGGTTTGGGTTAAGTAGTGTGTTCAGTGTTAAACTCCTAGCTTTGCACATTAATATCTTTGGCACCATTTGACAAAATGAGCTAAAGGTTTGTATACATTGTTTAGGAGGCAGGGTTTTAATCTGTGGAAATTCCTGTGATGGCAATTTATGCAGTTTCTGACATCCACAGATGTCATTTTTCGTAAAAGGCTAACTTTTTTCCTATATTTAACATTTTTTTTTTTTGGCTCTTGCCTCCAACCTACCTGGAAAGGAATTTTTTCTCCAAATTTGCAGGGGACATGTGTCATGTCCTAAGGTAATGCCTTTCATAGGTCTGGTTAAAAAATATTAAATAGTTCCTGAATTATAAGGCTTTAAAGTTCAGTATTTTATGTTCTGAGCATGCACAGTAGGGTTTTTGAGATAGCGGTCTAGCGTGAAATGCAAAATTTGATGTTGCAGGACCTTTTTTTTTGGTTTCTCACCACTTACTTGGCATGGCACCAAACCTTTTTTGTGCCATGACAATTGCTATCTTGTTGATTTTTTCCATGGACTAATAAGCATGGAAAATACCTTAAAATGCAGGCATTTTTAAAAAACAAATACAAGAACCTAGCCTAATGGGACTCATTTTGCTAGATTCTGATGTTTGTTTTTTAACATAATGGTGACAGATACCTTTTCTGGATACCCCAAAATCCAGGGTGCCCAGCTTAATGAGATGAATCGCTCAGTCGCATTCTCTGTATGAGAACAATAGGACTTTCTTGACTTCTGCAGCCACAGCTGGAACTCATCCTGTGGGCTACAGTAACAACACTGAGCCACCTTTTCTCTGCTGTCTACTAGTATCCCCCCATTTCCATCCCTTTATGTGTGTAATATTGCCCTGGTGTCTAGTGGCTCCCCCTACCCTCTGATTGCAATCCCTATATTCATTACAGTATCTGAACATTCATGACCAGTTTGTGATTCTTTCAGTACAAAATTGATAGATATTCACACTACATGATAGTGGGGTTCCTGGTTGCAGTATCTAGGAACCACTGGTTCATATGATCAGAACAGTGAAGGTTTTTTTTGGTATAACAGACTAATGCACTGTAATAGGATTGGAATGAGCTAAATGATTTATTGACTTGAACAATAGATCTGTTGTCCTATACAACATCACACAAACTAGTGGTTTCTAAAAACTGCAACCAGGAACCCCGCAGTGCTTGCTTTTGTTCTGTCTTGTCTATTCAGTGCTGAGTCACAACTGCAAGCCAAATATATATTTCTGGAGATACTGTAGTGGGTGGAATTAGTTTGTTTTACAATTTTCATATCCCCTTTCATTCATTTCCTCAGCTTGTTCAGGCTCGCTTATCACATCTTGGCAGGATAGATAGTTAAGACACAGTACTGCTTTAACTCCCAATTCATAAAATCTACTACTCATCAAGAGCAAAAAATAATTTAACCCATTTGTATGTTACAGAGATCAGCTTCTCATACAGGCTGCTACATTTGCTACATGTCTGAACATTTCTGATGTGTGTTTTACCATGTTATTTTGTCTAGTTTAATCAGATCATAGGGTTTTTTATTAAATTGTGTTCTTTATAAATGTGTTTCATCATTTTTTTCTGAATCACCTGTGTTCAAAACTAAGCTTTCCACAAATGCTATTGAAAAGGAACACTGCTCGAGTGCTGTCTTTCCCATTCTAGCTCTGTTGCACAGTATGTGGATCCTAGGTTTACTGCAAATGGACCAGGGCATTTTCAAAATAAAGTGGGCAAAACACTTATAAAAATCACTGAGCTCAGGAGCACTCCCCCATGTCACAAGTGAAAAAAAACATGCAGAGCTCATGAGTCCCCAACCCCATCCTCCATTAATTGCAAATACAATCTAAAATGGTCACTACAAACATTTGATTTGACAACACCTTTCAATGAACACCATCAACATTAGCCCAATGGATTGTTTAGCTAATCCCCTTGCATATATTTCGATGGTAGTGGCTAGTCCCCCCACCTTTAGCCTGTTCTACCAACAGACGCCCTTCTGAATATGCAACTTCTTTTGACCCTCCTCTTTGTTTCTTTTATTCTGGACCCTGTCTCTTTTCACATTCAGAAACAAGTTCTGGCCAGAGCCGATAGGGCTGAGGTGAAGAATTTGGGCCAGATCGATTTCATTGTAGGAAGGTGGTCCCTTGTGAAGCACCATAACAAGCACATTGCCAAACCTGAGTGATAGGAAAGAGAACAAAGCCAGAGATCAAGTAGGGTCTGTGGTTTCTGCAGCAGGTAGAGAAAATGGGCAGATTAGGTGGGCCTAGCAGTCCTTATCTGCCATACATTTCTATATTTGACGTGTGGCTCTTGTGATATGCAAAATGCAAGGATCCTGATAAAAAAGTGAGATGCAATCATATAGTTAAGTCTGCTTATGTGACAATAATTGAATGCACACTTAATGCATACAAACCTGATTAAACAGTACTATCCAACAGCCTCCTTTGTAAAGCAAAGCAAAATAATAAAGAACTTATTCTCAGAATGCTCCTTTACTCACAACATTGGGGCTATGTTTTGAGGGTCTTATGGGAGCCTCTTTTGTGCAATCCTCAGGATGGATGCTCTGTCCCTTGTGAGAATCACTGTTGTGTATATCCACTTATGTATTATATCATATTTGTATGTTGTATGTACTATGCACTTTATTTGATTCAGGACCTCCTTGTAAATGAGCCTGCTCAACGGAGTTCTATCCTGCCAATAAACATTGACTTGAAATAAACTTTGACTTGGATGGATTGTTTAAAGCCTAAACTCCCTTCCACAATGGAAGTGTGAGGCAGGAATGCAGCAGCTGGTGTTCATCATCTTCAAATATTTTCTATGGCAAGCACAGTGCCAAATACCTCTTATACTAACCAGGAGGTGGCACCTGAAATCATGGTTGGACAATTTTAACTCTTAATTAGGTTACTATATTAGGAGGAGTTGTTAATAACGGAGACTGAAACTTTCTACAACTAATGGGAAAAACCTTTTGACACCCCCATAATGATGTCACTAGAAATAAAGTGTATTAGAAACTGAGTAAAAGAAGTGCAATATGTTTATGAATATTGTATTATAATTTGCTAACTGATTTAAAAAAAAAAGTTCTTTGACTTTTGCATTAAGTTCCATGGGATCTTTAACTTCCATCTGGACAACCAGACATAATGGGCAGAAGGGACCTTGGTTTAACATCTCATACAAAGCATAGTACCTCAGCATCAGAGTAGTGCATCCCATATCCAAGTGCTACACTACAGTATCAATACTGGGTATTAGCCCAATTTCTTGGTGTGGGGCACCAGCCTGTGTCCTTCTGGCTCCAGAGGCAAGCATGCAACCTATTGAGTCAATAACACTAAATATCTAACATGTTCACAGAAACAAAGAATTGGGTATTGATGAGGACTGATTGTCCCTCAAGACCCACCCCTTTCATTAATCCAAAGCTAGTGTTCATTTTCTCTGAATAGGTGAGAGTAATGACTACTAACCATTCACTCCAAAGCAAGAAACAAATTCAAGTTATAAAAGAGCAGTTTCATCTTTCCTTCATTAAAGGTCTTGATTGCAGCCATGAAAGAAAATGGAGAAGTGGATGCACCAAGGTTTGGCATTAGGGGCCCAGTTCCAGAACACAGTATGCCTGGCACAAGGCAATTTACGCCAGACCCTATGGCGTAAATCGCATCTTGCACCATGCATGCCACAAGTCATGATTCCAAGAGGTGACTTGCACCATGCTGTATGAGGGTTGCACCAAATGTGGGCTCTGCCACCCACTACACCCGCAACCCACAGCAGCATGGTGCAAGGGTGGGTTAAGGCAGCAACTGTGCCCTATTCCAGAAGGGTGGCTGCTGTAACCCACATACGCCATTTCAGGAACCAGTATGGTGTAGCAGGGTTAGACCAGCTAGGAGGTGGTCTAAGGGGCATCCATCCTGGCACAGTGTTGGATGCCCCCCTGCAGTGCTGCAGAAATCACATGTATGTGCCCCACATGCCTCCCCACTCTGTCATGCCTCCACCCCCCCCGAACTTTGGGGACCCCAGGGTCCATTTTGCATCATGCCCCCCCAATCACCTGTGCCAACTGGCCAGTCCCCCCAATGCTCCTAGGTACTTGCAGGTGTGTTTTGGGGTGGGGGCTCCTGGGGGGGCATTAGATTGTGGGCTGCATCTTGTGGCACCCAGGCCCATTGTGCCATCTCTGTGGTACTAGCCTGTGGCTGCCTTAGGTCACAGGCATAGGTGCCAGAGACCCTGCCTGTCCTGGAATATGGTGCAGAGTCCTCAGCGTAGCACCACATGGTACAACTCGCATACACCCATGACTTGCACCATGCTTCTTGTAATCAGGCCCCAGGTTACAGAGCTATGATTTGACTCTGCTTCAAATTAGTATGTGTCTTAAATGTGTGTTTTCTTGATTTTTATTATGAATGTAATGTCTATGAAAGAGATCAGATCGACAGCACCAAAGTATTGAATGGTCATTGAGTATGAATGACCCCCTCAACCACTAGAGGTGGTATCTCCCACAAAAGATTAAATGCTGGCACCAGACTATTGACTGCTGGAGGTATCTGACTGGATGGCAGCTGGTGGTGGCTACAGGCTGGTGGGTGGTGGCTACTTACTGAAGCTTCTTGTACATGGATCCTCATTCCTCCCTCAGCCTTCCAGCCCCTGAACCATCATTCCCAACTGCAGATCACTAGTGTGGCAGGAGCTGGGTGCCCAGTGCCTCAACCCTTCATGCCACCGGGCTAGCATGCTAGGTGAATCTTGAGGATCATCGACCTTAGGCTCGATTGAGAGATGGACCACAAGCAATCCAGGGTGCTAGCCACAGGGTAAAAGTGGGGGTCTCGCTTTCTGCCCTGGCACCAAATGGAAAAAACTTTCTCATTTGAATGTATAGTACTGACAAGTTGACTACTTTTGAGAGGCTGCTACAACATAGAGATACCCAAAGTCTGGAACTCTAGCCACTCAGGAACCAGTACCAATGGTAAAAATGGCAGACTGCAGGTAATTGTAAAAGATGCAAATTATGTGATATACTCTTATCATCACCGTGGTGTTCCTTTGTTGTCAATAACAAGAAAAACTAGTGATATTTGGTGTGTATGTTCACTTTAACTAAATTAGCTCTGTTTTAAGACGGCTCTGTAATTTGCAAGCTGTAGTAAATCATAGCACTCACTATCAGAACAAAAGAGGTTACAAATGATTATCTTCTGTTATTGCAAATCCCAGAATCTCCGGCAGCTGGTCTTAGAACAGTATGCAGTAGTGAGAGGTTCAGTGGCCTGCATTGTATGTTAGAGTTCATATAAGTTCATGGAGTGGGTTCAGCTCAGCCAACCTCAGTATAAATGAAATGTAGTTTAAATAGGAGAAGCCCAGTACCAATCAAGACAACCTGGAGGTGGATCCAGAACTAAAGGGGTGTGTACTATTGGTGGTTCAGGCACTCCTCATAGGAGTCCGTGTGTGTGGGGGGGGTGAAAGTTACACTGCAGTTCTTATATGGAAACAAGGCTAACCAGTCATGCTTAGTAAAATAAAATGCATAAAATTTGCAGACAAGGGTGTTACCAGGGTATATGTTCTGTAACAGGTACATCGGGGCTTTTGCCAAGGGAAAGTGTATGATCCTATATAAGATGAGTTGCCTGTTTATTCCTCCTCTGTTGCTTGCACTGTCCCGTATGATAGTTGATGTGTATCAGTCAATCAATCAAAATCTTTATTTATCCAGCTGGGCATCATTGAGCAAGGCTCATTTGCAAGGTGGACATGGTCATGAATACATCAAAGTACAGTGCAGAAGCAGGTATACAAAAAGCAATAATATACAAGGAAGAAAAAGTATATACAGTGTATACAGTACAGTACAAGCCTGAACTAAATAAAAAAACAGCATTATTTTGCAATTGAAGAAGTCAGCAGATGTACAATCAACTGAATTAGCTGTTTAATGTGGCTCTGTAATTTGCAAGCTGTAGTAAATTGTAGTAATCACCATCAGATAGAAAGGAGTTATTAACACTTTTCATATCTTCTGTTACAACAAATCCAAGACTCTCCTGCAGCTGGCCTTAGAACAGTATGCAGCAGTGAGAGATTCAGTAGCCTGCATTGTATGTTAGAGTTTATATAAGTTCTGATAATTTATTTGCTGGTTCTGTTATCCTCCCTGGGCCATGTACAGTCACACAGGGGATTATCTAACTGGAGATTAAATAAAAGCTATATCATGCACTATGGACTATTGAATCTCCCACTGCTGCCTACTGTTCTGATGTAGCTGATAATACAACCCCCCCCCCCACACACACACATCACAAAGGCATTCACAGCAGTTGTCTTGAGATCAGTATACTTGTTGGAGTTCCTCTATTGCTTGCACTGTACTGTATGATAGTTGGTGTGTATGTTCCCGTCAACTGAATTAGCTGTTTTAATGTGGCTCTGTAATTTGCAAACTGTAGTAAATCATAGCAATCACCATCAGAACAAAAGGGGGGTTATTAACACTTTATACATCTTCTGTTACAACAAATCCCAGAATCTCCTGCAACTGGCCTTAGAACAGTATGCAGCAGTGAGAGGTTCAGTAGCCTGCATTGTATGTTAGAGTTTATATGAGTTCTGATATTTTGTTTGCTGGTCCTGTCACCCTCCCTGGGCCATGTACAGTCACACAGGGCTGATCTAACTGGAGATTAAACAAAAGCTCTATCATGCACTATGGACTATTGAATCTCCCACTGCTGCCTTCAGTATCACGTAATAACAGTGACTGAAAATACTAACATACTAACATACTAAAATGCCAGCAGAATAGGCCTAACGGTCTTTCGTGTCTGCTCGTTTGGTCAGCCCCCACCCTGGGTGCTGACCTTGCTGTCCCCCTCGCCTTCTCTGGCTTCTCCCTTCCCAGTTCCGGATATTCTTGCTGCATTGGATTTTGCTTCCTGAACCCTTCCCCTGTACCTGTCCCACCCCCTCTTGAATCCCTCCACTGTCTCTGCCTCCACCAGCCCCCTAGGTAGTGCATTCCATGGCTCCACCACCCTCTCAGTGAAGTAGCACCTCCTCCTTTCTCCCCTGAATCTTCCCCCCCCTCCAGCTTCCACCCATGCCCTCTAGTGGTCCCTTCCTCCTTCCTTCGAAGCACCCTGACTGTTCCTCCCCTATTTACCCTCTTCATGTACCTGAAGACCTCTATCATGTCCCCCCGGTCCCTTCTCTCTTCCAATGTGTACATATTTAGCTCTTCGAGCCTCTCTTCATAGGTCCTGTCCCCCAAGCCCCAAATCATTTTGGTTGCCCTCCTCTGGACCCTCTCCAGGAGGTTAATGTCCCTCTTTAAGTGTGGCCTCCAAAACTGCACGTAGTACTCCAGGTGCGGCCTCACCAAGCAGTTATACAGAGGGAATATCACTTCCCTCCTTCTGGAAGTGATCCCCCTTCTGGAGGTGAGTGATTACAAAAATAGTGACTCATTTTGAGTGCTATTATTGTGGGCTAAGCCTGCGCAATAGTGAGGGTATGGGATAGCAATCATGGGGAATGGCGAATGGAAGAGGGGAATAGTGAAGGTAAGGGGAAGGACAGGGAAGGGGTTTTCAGGCACTGATGTACCTACTGCCACCGAGCTAGTTGTGTGGCATGGTGGTGTTGGTGGCTAGCTCTAGCACAGCAGGTACTGGGCTTGGGACAAGAAGGGTGTGTATTTTCCACAGCTGCAAGCTGCAACACTTATATTTTGTCTGAAATGTGGATTTTTCCCCCTCCCTGACATGCACCCCCCTGGAGTTAAGAATCCTATTTTTTCAATCCGGATAGCGGGTCGCTTTTAAGTGTATATTGCCGATTTGCTTTTTGGCTAAATATACTCGACATGCTATCAATCGCTGTTTTGTGATCACTATTATGACATGGAACCCTGCCTACTGTTCGATGTAGCTGATAATGCAACCTCCCCCCCATACACACACTCATCACAAAACCATTCACAGCAGTTGTTTTATGGTCAGTACACATGTTGGAGTTACTTCAAAGAAACATGACTTGATTCTGTGTTTTTTTCTTTTTACCCACTTTCTACTTGAAATGAATGGGAAAAAAGTCACTATTCAAGTAAGGCAGTCAGGCACATTGGGCGGAACAGTGGGTGGAAACTTAGGAAAGAATGTGGAGTCCCTTTACTCATCCTAAAAGGCAGTCAGGTACAGTGGGTGGATCAGTGAGTGGCAACTTAAGAAGAAATGCAGAGTCCTTTTACCCATCCCAAAAGGTCTGCAGGGCTATGCCCACTGCAGCCCTAAAACATTTGGTATGAATGCCCAATGAAGGTGAAATTATTTTCGGCTGAAAAGAAAGTGGTAGGCAGAGAATAAAAGCCATAAACATTCCCACCACTCATAAATAATACATTAAAATATAGTTACCAATTTCTACAAATATCAAAGGGGGGGGAGAGTTACAAGACTGAAATGTTTCAGAAAATTAAGATATTATACACTTTGAAGTGCAATAGTGGTGTTTAGTTTCCAGGGTCCACTATCCTCCCTGAATTGTATAGCCAAAGGGGGCTTTCATGATCACAGGCAGTGTTTTACAATACATTTGTAATCTACATTTACAAATTCCTCACCTACGTCCCATTAATAGCAAGTGGGTCATGCATTTTACTAGATTAGCACATTTCCTACAGAAATACTGATGAAAAAAATTGTTTAATATCAATGTTTGGCAGCAATTTTCCAGCCCATGGGAACATACTGTAAGGCTAATTCTATCCAGGAAAATGAAATCCTCCCCGAAATGGTATCAATGTTTTCATAAGCACCTTTCAATCTTCCAAGATGCTGATTTGTTTCTCACATTTATGTTGGTCAATAGATAAAATATGTCCATCTGGCTTGTTAAAAAAGTACCTTGCATGTAAAAAAAGTACTATTTTTATATAAAAATCTGTTTCATGCTGCTTTTCTAATTTGGCATGTAATGGGTGGATGCTAAGATAACTAGCCTGTAATAATAATCCATTGGTGTTTTGGTAATTGTTTGCTGTCTCAGACATCCGATGCAAAATACTGCTCATGACATTTGCACACTGCAGCGTTTGTACTTTCTAGTCATGTGTGCTGTTTATTAATAATCAGAATGAAACCTAGAGAAAAAAACATATATTTATAGCACAAATGGATGATTTCATCTGATTGTTATATATGGCAAAAGGTGTGAGTTTTTGTTTTTTGTTAATCTGCATTGCTTTGAATGAATGGGCCCTGACTGTCTACAGTGTGGAATGAGCCTGGGTGTCCAAGGGCCTGTGCCCCACTGCACCCCTTCAGAGTTCCAGCATTAGTACGCTGTATCATTAGGACAGTCTGAACATCTCTAATTGAGCTGTTTCACAATTGCTGACTTGTTGCACAGATGGTCAAAAATCAACTCCTCCTGTAGAAAGCAAAGAACTACTCCTGATGAAGTCATTGAGACCACATTTTGTGTATTTTAAAAGGAGGGTAAATAATAAAGGGGTGAAAATAAAAATAATCAGAAAACATGACTAAAGTACAGAAGAATACTATATTCTGAAGAAAAAGATGGTCAAGGACAAGGAGGCACAAGAAGAAACTAGAGGGAGGGAGGGTCCGAGGGAATGTGAGGAAGTACTTCTTCACAGAGAGGGTGGTGGACTAGTGGAACAGCCTGCCACTGCTGCCAGTGGAGGTGGTGGTGGAAGAAATGATTACAGGTGTTAAACATGCTTGGGACAAGCATTGAGGATTGCTGGTAGTTGGGGAGGGGGGTCAACCTAATGCCAGTAGTGCATAATAGAGCACAATTGTTAGTGGTAATAGGGCAGTCTAGGTGGGCCACAGACCGTTATCTGCCAATAATTTCTATGTTTTTGTATTTCTGTGAGAACTCTGGCACCCATAGAAAGGGAGAGCTAACTGGTTTTCATGCTTAAATCAAAAGTTATTCTCACCGAAGCAACCATGCATTTATGTATTTGATACTGAAAGGCATGATAGCTTAAATGTCCCAGCAATGTGTTATTCAGTGTTTACACAACATAAATTAGTTGGCTTAACATTCTCCTAGTAGTAATGCTTCCGATAGTCTCCTCTCCCTGTTACATTTGAAAGGGTTAGCCTGTGGTTCAATGAGCTAAAGCAACTAGCCACACCCCTGGCTTGACCTATTTAAGGAACTGGAAGGAAAAGTATGTCTCTTTGCAGACGACACAAAGATCTGCAACAGGGTTGATACACAAGATGGAGTGGAAAGTGATGAGAAGGGACTTGGCAAGGTTGGAGGAATGGTCAAATGTATGGCAGCTCAGATTCAATGCAAAGAAGTCCAAGGTAATGCACATGGGAAACAAAAACCCAGGGGAAGCGTACACAATGGGGGGTGAGATACTGACAACAGTAAAAATGGAAAGGGACCTGGGGGTAATTATATCAGATGACCTAAAGGTGGGAAAGCAATGTGAGAAGGCAGTAAGGAAGGCTGGGGGGATACTGGGATGCATAGGAAGAGGCATCAATAGTAGAAAACAGGAAGTTGTTATCCCTCTGTACAGACAGTTGGTGAGACCCCATCTGGAGTACTGTGTGCAGTTCTGGAGACCCCATCTCGGCAAAGACTAGACAGATTGAGGCTGTCCAGAGGAGGGCAACCAAAATGGTGCAGGGTCTGCACCAGAAGACATACGAAGAAAGACTAAAGGAGCTTAATATGTATACCCTTGAGGAAAGAAGGGAGATGATTGAAACTTTCAAGTACCTCCAGGGAATCAACAAAGTCCAAGAGGGTAGCATCTTTCAGAAAAAGAGATGTGCAAGAACAAGGGGGCACAATTTGAAGATAGAGGGGGGACGGCTCAGAGGTAATGTGAGGAAGTACTTTTTCACAGAGAGGGTTGTGGATGCATGGAACAGCCTCCCTGAGGAGGTTGTGGAGTCAAGAACAGTGGGGGAATTCAAGAATGCATGGGACAGACATAAGGCAGTCCTAATGGGGGTAGGAGGAAGTAAGCTGTTGGTTAACTAGGATCTGCTGCCTATCTGTTAGGTAGGAAAATGGGCAGACTAGGTGGGCCAGGCAGTCCTTATCTGCCATCAAATTCTATGTTTCTGTGTTTCTAATGCCGTCCTTCTTTCTTTACTCAGAAGCATTTTTCCATTGCTGCCAGATACTCTGCTGGACTCTGCCTTCCCCAGCTGAGGGCTATGCCCCCCCCCCTTCTTCATTTGTCTCCCTTCTCTTGTGTTTTGGATTTTTGGCTTGGTTTTGTGCTGCCTTTCTGCTGGTTTGCATTTCTCCTGCCTTTCTGGGCCAGTATTTTGCGTTTGCCTCTGGCTGCTGCTTGTGCTTCTCTCTGTTGTCAGTGTCTGATCTCCTGTTCTCCTCTTTTTGAGTTTTTTCAGTGTTAATTTCTTTTGGGGGGGGGTTCTAGTTTTCCTAGTATCCTGCTTCCCCCTTTGCTTGCATTGTGCTATCCAGGCTCCATTAACTTTATTATATTTGTAGCAATCCCTCAGTTTAACTGCACTTGTTATCTGTATGCTTTTCAGCTCCACTTGTTGTTTTCCCTGCCTGTAGCCATCTCCTGTGCACATCCACCCTTAATTGTTTGCACCTGGACCTGGCCTCACTCAGTGCCTGACTCCACTCTGCAGCTATGACTCCCAACTTTTCAACTGTCATGTACTTGCTTTTCTAACAATTTCATGTTGCTCTACTGCCTCTCTCAGTACATAGAGTGAGTCTTGTATCATTTGGAGCGTGCACCTTTAATTATTTACACCTGGCTTCCCTCAGCCTACCATATATGTTGAGGTCTAGCATGTGTCATAATTGGTATCAACTTCCTATTCATGTTTTGGGATGCATTAAAGTATTTATGTGTAAACTTTATGAATTTGAAGCACTGTCTCTAGTGCCTCACAGTTTTCTAAGTCATGAGTCTATTCTCTTGCTACGGTACATCTAATGTATTTAATATACCAAAAGTGAGCCAGTAACTACCACTAACACTGGTCTGCTTGTAGCATCACTATTATTTCCATGTCTGGGGACAGTGGGTTACAGCGGGGCATCGTGGTTTCAGGTAGCTGAAGGAGCAAGCTTTAATGTAAGTTGTAGGAATTTTAACCTTGCTCCTTAGTTATCTAAATAATTTGTGCTGTATTCCTCATGGACAGCATTTCCAGTGTTTCAGATGTTCAACTTATCTCTGGTCAGTAACTATTATGAACCTCCATAGCTATGAGATGGCATTCAAGAGATTCTGTGTAAGCTTCTGAATTTGAACAGTAATGAACATTTTATTTAACAATAATTTGGCCTCCCTAATGGAAATTGTTGGCTTGGATTGCTTATATTTTAAGTTATGCTATTTCTCATGTATTAAGGTATGTCTCACATCTTAATATACCATGTGCATGAAAGATATAAAATAATGTGAATATATGCACCAGACTATCTAATTTCCTAAGTTGTCCAGTAGTGGACTACCTAATTTACTACATTGGCTAATAATGTACAGTTCTGAGAATTCTGAATTTCACAATAATTTGGCTTCCCTAGAGGAACTGCTAGGCATGCATTCCCTGGAGGTTATGGGATTTGATGTTCTGCTCAGTTTCTCAGACTTATGAGGGGGTCTGATGATTGTTTAGACTAACCTATGTGGAGGTTTAGTCTTCTTTTGTGCTTGATGAATCGTATGTATGATCTACGTGTGGGTCCAAAAATGCTTCACAGTTGAATTTATGCCCTCCTTCATACATTGGAGGCATGCCAACTATGACCATTACTTTGTATGGCTCAGGGCCTGCCCTGTGGCTGATGGGCTCACTCTGCACCCACAAAGTCTGCATCTTGAGCATGGGAAACTTGGGGTGGGGCCCTCCTTATCTGGCCCATAGTGGGAATGTCCTCACTCTGGGTGGAGTTTTAGCCATGCAAACATATTGTTGGCACCTCTTGATGTAGAATGTAAGACTTCAGCTGTGAGGGGTTGGGCTCTTAAGCCCAAGGGGGCTCCTTTAGCTCACCAAGCAGGTTTGGTGGCATCTGCTAAGCAATTCTTCCTAGGACAGCCTCTGGGTCACCTGGTGTCTCTTCTTAGGCTTGTGTAGGCCAGCTGAGTGTTTCAGCAGTCATTACTGTTCTCCTCCCACCTTGGGGGATGATATTCTAAGTCACAGTACCCCATGCAGCAGAGTGCACTCGCAGCCCTTCACAGCATTCCCATTAGATAGATAGAGTGAGAGCCTTACTCCAAATTGAATCTCCCCTGAATTGAATTTCTAAATTGCAGTAGCAGAGCCATCACTAAACAAAATATCCCAAGCCTGGAGGGAAAGAAACCTAGGCCTTGGATCCCCAGAGGTTTCTTCCTCAAAGGGTTTGTTTTCCTCTCCTTCATGCCAAAGGTCACAATATCTAGTTAGTTGTTATAATAGCATATTCCCTAGATTGCATAGGTAGGTTTACACTATTGTATGGAGATGGATGGTGGCCTCCTTTGATGTTCCCTTGCTCCTTAGGAATTCATGCCCCCTTGCTATCTAGTCATTCATACCTATGTAATTAATGGTCACTACACTTTACCTGTTGTCTCCACTGACGTACGTGAAGGTCCTAAATGTACAATACCTATTTATTAACATTTTACAGTACTTTCTGCTCTACACTTTTTTGGGGCCCCTTCCTAAGGTACCTTTAGCCTAAGGAAATCCTTCCTGCAGCACCTCTAGGGGTGGAATACTTCTCCAGGATTCATAGATACATAGAAATTGTCAGCAGATAAGAACTGCTAGGCCCATCTAGTCTGCCTGTAAGCCCTAAACTTGTATGCAGTCATTGACCCTAAGTGATCAATGGTTCCTTGCCTTGAGCATCCCTACAGGGTGGCATTCCCTAGGAACAAAGAGGCAAATAGCCACAAATGTTTATTCAACAAGTTGCATAAGAACACTACACCAAGCTACTGTAAGCACACTGAATTGAAATTCTTAGCCTGTTGTTCAGTGGGCTGAAACAACCAGCCATGCCCCCTGCCTGACCTATTTAATTCTGTCCTTTCTGCTTCACTCAGAAGCATTTTTTCCTTGCCCCACAATCCCCACTCCTCCTCCTCCAGTGGCTTGCCTCTCTCCTTGGGGCTCCTTCCTAAGGAACCTTTATCCTAAGGGAATCCTTCCTATGGCACATCTAGGGGTGGAACCCTCCTCCAGGGTTCCTTGCCTTCAGCATTACTACAGTGTGGCATTCCCAAGGAACAGAGAGGTGAACAGCCATTGATTTATTCAACAAGTTGCATAAGAACAACACTACACCAAGTTGCATGAGCACATTGAATTAATATTATTTAGATAATATTAAATTCACTTTCATAGTTTATCAGTTTCTGTGAGCTGTTCATCACAGTGGTTTTTCACCTGTGCAGAAAGAAATAGGTTTACCTAATTTTTCAGCTGGGGTGAAATGAAACACTGGTAGGTTATGTGTCATACAATGAGTAAATGGTGTGGTGGGATTTGGACCTTGATCTTTTTTTTATGACTGTGGGCAGAGCCTACAGGAGTATTGCATGTACAAAAGGAGTGATGTCATGTTTTCTGTCCGTGGAACTGACTGAAGGTGTAAATAGTCTCCTCCACCTTACCCTCCTCCAAGCAATGTTTTCCACCCTCAAATAAATACGCTTTCATGTTAGTCAATGGTTGCAGAGTACTATTTTGTTTCTTAAATGGGTGCTACAAGAACTGGAACCTGAGTAGTGGGAGGCAGCATTGTTTTTTGGGGGGAAGTAAGGTCCATCCCACCTCAACCCAAGAAGCTCCAAAAGGTACATCCCACCTTTATTTGTATTCACATGGGAGGGGCATGAGGTGGATCTATCATCCTGAAAGAAGACTCACATGTTTGGGATGTGGACCAAGGAACAGAAGTCTGTGGAATCCCTGTGTTTTGTTAAGGGTTAGAACAGAAGATACTTAAAATGCCTTCAAGCTGACTTAAAAACCCTTGGAACAAATGATTATCAGAGTCACCTGGTGTCTCAAAAGGAAGGACTAAGAAGTGTCTAAAAACTAAGGAAAATAAATAGCTTTCAGGTATTTCTTAAACATTTATATACTAAAAACAAAGTTCAGCTTTTGGGATTAACAATATTTGTTTACCATATTCTATCTATATATAGTTTGTCTTTTTAGTAGTTTCAAAATCTTGAAAGCATTGGTTTTACTAATGCATTTAGAAATATTTTTTGTTTAATTGTCTTTACAAATAACCTTGAAAGCATTGGTGTTACTAATGCATTTAGAAATACATTTTTAATTGTCTTTACAGATAAATCATGCATGTTCATGTGAGGGCACATTTTTTTGTGGGATGGGGTTCAAATTATTTTAATCATGGGCACAGTGCTTGGTAAATACAATCTGTGATGAAGTGTATTTTTCTTTTTAAGTTTGAGAAGTGGAGCTGACTTAAAGCTATTAGAAGTAGAATGGGTTAAACACTTCCTGGAACTTTCTGCATAACAAGTTCCCCATGGCACCTCACAGCATTTCACACTACCATCATAAGAGCAGTCAGTGCAGTTACTTTACAGGACATTGCATAGCAAGAGATCTAGCCTTCCCTTTTTCCAAATAATATATCAACTTCATTCTCAGGCAGGTAGTTCTGGGCTACTATTTATATTCTACTGAATCTTCTTACAGGAAAACTGCATGTTAAAATCAGGAATATATGTATTACTACCAGTTTTGAGTTCTCACCTCAATCCAGTGTTTTGTTTCTGCCTTTGCTGTTAGAGGAGTTTTTCTAATTTTCCCTGGGTGTTTTATGATGTCTGGGGGCTGTCATTCAAGTTTGGTTTATTGCATCTTCTCCAAGTTAGTCTTTACAGCTTACCCTTTGGTTTGATGTCTAATAGTCCCTATAGCATGCCAGTGTCTTGTTACAGTGTCTTGCTTAGCCACAGCAGAGAAAAAAACACTTCAGCCAGGATTCACAGTGCTATACAATATACTATAGAAAGTTACATGTTTAAACACATACACAGACACACACACACACACAAGCAGAACACAGCTGGACAAGGTACCAGTATTTAGGAAACTTTTCATACTTACCCAGAGTCCAGCAATGTGAATCCTGGCTGTGACTATAGGTATTTACAACTAAATGATAATCACATTTGCTTCACTTGCAAATAGGTAGGCATTTGCATCTAATTTCTGTTTGATTTACTGTAGGTTACACATATAATCTGAAAAATTCATAACATGCTGTATTGTGATTCGATGAACTGATAAATGGGGATTTTGGTTTCTTTTACAAATTCATTTTTCCTGACCATGGATTTACTAAAACAAAAATTTCTCAACAAAATATTTTTAAATAAAGAGTTTAACTCATAGCAGCAGAAGAAGCATGTTGACATTAAAAGTTTAGTGGTGTGGATGTAGAGGCACCAGTATTTAAGCATGACTTTGGCAGAGGATTAATTGGTGACTTGGGGGGGCGAGGGAGGGAGGGAGTGAGTCTTGATATTTGTAGCATAATGGTTTTCTGAAATTTCAACCTTCAATGGGTTAAACTCTGCAGTCATCTGTACAGTATATCACTAAGCCACATGCAGTGTGGTATAGGTAAAACCCAGATCACCAGACCAGGACCAGTGCTGTAAAATCTGCACTGGGCACAGCTTGCACAAATATTGCTGATCCAGTGGATCAAATAAATATGTGCAAATAAATAAATACATCAGCTTTGCCTCATGCTTCAACCCACCCCAGGAGTGATGTTATTACATGATAACACACACCCTGTCATGCCTTATTGCTTAAATATGCCCTTTCTCAATGTACTATACTTTGATTCAGTTAATGTATGCAACAGCTGTCATGTGAACACTCTGGGCTTCTCTTTGACTCCTGATGTCTATTTGCTTTAGCTATTGTATATTGTTTGAACTGCTTTGGTCTTCTTGATGTGGTGCCTGTGCACCTAAACTATGTAATCTGTTTATCTACTATTACCCATGTATCTCCAGTGAATGATTGTTATTAACTGTCTGCTCTCCAAGTCATTGTTTTTGGACTTGTTAACTGTGCTGTCTTTGTATTCATTTTGACGTGGTGCCTTTGTAAATGAGTCTCTGACTCAAAGGTTTGTAAATCTGATATTTTTAAAATAAATAAATATTTATGTTTAAGCCCATGAAACACCTTTATCTAGTTAATGCATTCACAGTCGTAGTGGCTCTGTCAGAACTTGTTTTTTATTATGTCAGATTCTTTTTCAGCCCCCTGGGATGGCCCCCATCCAACTGACTTCCTCAGCCCTGTCACCTGGAATTACTAGGGCTTACCTTTTCCTGGCCTGGGTGCGGCACCTGTGGGGAGTCAGTTCTCATACTGCCACTGGCATTTTCATCATCCATTTTCTCCTGAGGGCCCCAGGAGAATGGTGCATGCACATGGAGGTGTGCATGCATCTTCAGCCCTGGTAATGACCCCCTTCCGCCCACCCCACTGGCCTAATGCTTCCACCAGGGGGCAGCCATTGCAGAGGGATGCCACTTCCCCCAACCCTGGAGAGGAGAGGAGAGCGGCCTGCTGGCAACACCATCCAGCTCCGCCCTCCCTCCCTGTGCTGACCTCTGGGTGACCATGCTCATTCCTGAACCCAGGTCGCTGGGGTGGGTTGAAGTAAGTCACCAGCGCCTCAGCCCTATATGCTACCAGGCTGACTGGACCTTGGTCTTCTGATCTCCAAACTTCTGCCTCCAAATAAATAAATAGAGTGATTTGACAGCACCTGATTCATGTAATTGCATAAGAAAGGAAACCCAATACCTCAACAAAATTGAAAGACCACTGGGGACAGCAACATGAAAAGGTTACATTTACTCAGGTGCTAGTGTGTTTATTTGCTTTAGAAGCACTTTTTAAAAAAAGAAATGGTGGGGGGCTGGAAGGCAAATTAACTAGTTCTACTTTACAGCTTCCTCAATACACAAAGCAAGTATTAAAGTAATGTCAGCATGGTCTGCTCTCACAGTTTGTAATGTAAGTTATATTTGCATCATCATATCCTATTTAAAGAGACCCTGATCTCTCAGGGGAAATTTTGAAAAGCAAAAACTATGCTATTAGGGTTTACCTATACCGCGGCAACACCAAAGTCACTGACATCCCCCACAGCGATGGAATGCTACCAACATCCCGACTGTGCTGTGTCCCAATACTGATGGGGAACAGAGCAACACTTGTAGGGAAGCAATGCAGGGGGACTGCACCACTGCATGCCCCCAGAGCCCTCTGCACCCCCCAGACTTACTGATTGTCAACTCTAAGGGGTGTGGATCATGAGGGAGAGCAGCTTACAGTGGCATCACTGTAAACATCCATCACTGCAATCACTGTAAACATCCATCACTGCAATCACTGTAAACATCCATCACTGCAATCACTGTAAACATCCATCACTGCAATCACTGTAAACATCCATCAGTGCAATCACTGTAAACATCCATCACTGCAATCACTGTAAACATCCATCACTGCAATCACTGTAAACATCCATCACTGCAATCACTGTAAACATCCATCACTGCAACAACCTGTCTGCCACTGTGGATGTTAAACAGGTTATTGTCCCTGTGATGGAGTCGCAGTGGCTGGGGGTCATTTTATGAACTGCATACCTACTATTAGACATTGTGCAGCATATATTTCCTGTGATTAGTGTCACTTTGTCTTTATAGCTATGTAACAACTCATCTTTATTTCTTAATAAACACACACACACACAGTTTCCAGAAATACCTTTTTTCGTGTATCCAAAATCCTGGGTACATTATGATCATGCCTGCATTGCAGGTAGCTAGGACTTACACAACTAGCTTTGTAAACAAATATAACAAAAACACAGTAGAAAGAGAACATCATTTACACATTATGGTTGTTTGATGAGAAGAACCTGGCATCGAGGACATTTTGCCCTGACTAGGAAATAGATGATACAGATAGAATATCTCTCTGTTCTATATGTTGTAAATTCAATGGAGTCCTTGTTATCAGTTTTAAGAGTTCTAAATAATCATTATGAAGTTAACTAACTTCTTGGCATTACACATCACATAAACGGCTTTAGTGGGATTTGAACCATAGTCTACCTCCTCTGAGGGATGGTTTTCTTTATTACAGCTGGCAACATGGATGACTGAGCACCCCCAGTGTCAGTGTTACTGTCATTAACAATATATTTAAAAAATAAACACACATGCCAAGAAATTAAAAACAAAACAGCAGTGTTATGATTAAATACTTCATACTGCAGTTGTGTTCACTATCAGGGTTAAATATCACAATGTTTACTCAAACAAATAGTCAGCAAATAAACACCTTAAAGGATTTAGGTCATCACACAGTAGTAAAATAAGCTTTACTTTTCGTTTAGATTGCAAGTCAGTGGTATTTTTCAGTTCATCATCATTATTTAAGGGAAGCTGCACATCAAGATTCACAGTTTTTTTTAAATTCTGAAATGTCTTGAAACGTTAGGTTGGATAGGCAACCTAAGTTAGGTATTTTCTTGATTTAAAAACAACACACTAAGCATTTCAGTGGGATCCATGCTCTGCTAAGGCATTGCAGTCTTTGTTTATGATTAATGTCAGTGTGCTTAATATTGCTGATTAATTTGATAGATAAACATTTACAGGATTAACCTTCTTAGAGATGGATTTGAAAGCTGCAGTCCTTTGTCAGTCCCTGTAGTATCACTTTTTGAGATACATTGGGTGAGTCTTACAAGTTTGAGCATATCAGACGACATATCAGACATGACGACTTCTTTTTGTCTTTTAAATAAATCAAAGCTGCTCAGCAGCAGGGCTGAGAAATGGCAGATGGCGATCAGTCCCATCCACGTTCCCATCCGTTGTTTTTAAAGTATATCCTACAGGCTTCAATGCTGTAGCTGTGCACAGAAAGTGCTTGTAGCCTAGCATATTACTGCATTTTAAATTCCACTCACTGATAATTTCTTATTATACAGAAAAATGGGGAAAATGTACAGACCTCATAAACATTTGCACTGATACTCATATTTTGTTTTACCAGCATACAGCATATTAACCTAGATATGTATTCACTAATCCCACCTGTAAAACACACAAAAGCAGAAATGGGCTCATATGAATCAGTATATTTCACATTTGAAAAAGCACGTTTTTTTTAAATCAAAAAGTAACAGCATTTCTCCAATTCAAAGCACTGAATATAGAGGATAGCATCTGCCATGAAGTACCTGAAACTAATTATTCTGTGCAAACCAATGAATATTGATGTTAAAATGGTCAAGAAGTAAAATTAAATGTGGTTGTACTGAAATAATCTAGTCTGAAATACTGTAGAAATCAATAAAGATAGCATACAATTAATAAAGCAACTTTTAATTGAAGTGTAGCATGCAGCTAAAGTATTTTATTGAAAAAGGAATGCCAATCCTCTTTAGCAGATAACTAGAGATTGCAGTAGAGTCCAAAATAATACAAAAAAAACAGAAAAAAAACAAAAGCAAAAAACCTTGGCTCAGCTGATTACGTCTCCAAGGAGTCCCAAGTGCACTGGGACAAGGCAGGTCAGCTGTCCATACTACACAGTATTACTCTGGTCCAAGGTGCAATGGGACAAAGTGGAATAGATAGTCATCTGGAATTTTCAGACCTCCAGATACCTTTTCTTGGGTACCCATGATTTGCTCATAAGAAGTATTGTAAGTAACACAGCCAGCTTGCTATGGTGTGATATGTTATTTTATAGAAAATATAGTGCAGTCTATACTGGGTCACGTTCTGGAATTTTTTTGGTTTGCTGGTTAACAGCTTTTTCCATGTCCAGTGGACAAAGGCTGCTGACCTTTTGTTTATTTCTAGAAGTGCCGGCACTTTGCATTTTTACAGTTTATTCTTACTCATTCATAGGACTCTGACTTCTAACTTGATTATTAATAGTGAGATTAAATGACCAAACTTTCAAGTGAGAGCTGCCTCATGTGCCAGTGGTGTACACCATTCTAAATTTTAATTAGTCAATTTCATAAATACATCCAGACTTACCAAAGCCTGGATTGGCTGGGCTGGCAAGGGGAGGGGGGTAATTGCACAAATACCCAAATGATAAAAAATCATTTTAATTCATTTCAAATTAATATTATAACAGTTCTAAGGACCTAACTGGCAAAAATGCATCTACTAGTATTTGGAGAAAAGGAGCATCAGTAACGTAGGTAGGGTTTCATCCAAACCAGAACCAGTGGTCCAAGGCATATGCTATGGACAAGAAGAAAACTGCTATGCCCACAAAACAATTGTATTTATTTTTAATATAATTTAGTAGTGGGGTCACCACTGTTACACTTCAAAAATCCCTATCTATAGCCAGCCTGGTGGCAAGGAGGGCTGAGGCATCATGCCTTACCTCCTGCCATTTCGGCCACCCATGTTAGTGGTGTGAGCAGGTCACTGGGGACTGGCTGGGGTGGGAGAGGATCAAGGATCTGGAGGAGAGCTCTTTTCTCCCAGGGATTGAGGGAGGGATGTGGAGGCAGACACACTTCTGACACCTAGCAGTGGCTGGGTGTCAGAGCACCTCGGTCCCATATGTAAGGGAGGGAGGAGGAGCAGTCAGCCAGTGTGCTGTGTGTGGAAGCACGCACAGCTTGGCCATGGTCAACACCACATGCTCTGCCTCTGGGAAGAGGGGCTGGAGAAAACAGGAAGAGAAAAGCCTTGGCAGTGGGATGACTGCCGACCTCTGGAGGTGTCACCCCCGTAACTTATCAGACACCTCCAGAACTGTATCTGTGTTGGTGGGTTGAGGAATCCCCACCACCCCACCACAAGAGGTAAGCTGTGGAGGAAGATAGGAGGTGGTAGTGCAAATGGATGGATGGGGCTGGGAGGTCAGCATGATCATGGGACCCCCAGAAGGGAGATAAGGACAATATAAAAAAAAATCCCTATCTATTAAAAACTGTGATGCAGCAGTAATTTCTGTGCATGACTTTATCACTTTACCTTAAAAATGCTATGACAATCTTAGGTATAGGAATGGACTCAAGTCTAAGATTTTATTCAAACCTGAAGGGTAATACTGTTAAAATTATGCACCCATACCAGTTCATTCTTATCAGATGTAGCTAGTCTATTGCCAACTCTGAATGGTAAGGGCACATGTTCCAAGGGTATGAAATTAACAGTTTTTTTTTATTACAATTGTGATCTTCCTTAAAATGACATTCTAAAGCATTCTGACAATCCCCAGAGTCAGTTGCCCTGATTTGATCATGCAATCGAGTACATAGCTTGTGTTGGGTTATACCTACGTACATCACAGGAAAATCACACCATCCAACCAACACCTCATGTATGATTTTTCAATCAGCATGTTTGCTGGTGCTTTAGGTTTCACCTGTCCTAGGGTGTGTGAAGTTTGGACCTGCCACTGAATATCTGCAAAATCTAAAATTGTAACACTTTACAAAGATTTTCAGGACACAAAGACCCTTTTTGACTACATGGTGATTACTAGTCACCTAGTCAGCAATACTCCTGCTCTTCCTATAGAAGAATCTAGGACATGGTCCCACTAGGGTTCCTAGTTCCAGGTCAGATTTGCAAACCTTTCATCTTTTACTAAGGATATTTCTGATTTTATTTGACTTATGGTGGTATTTAACAAGAAACGTTTTATTCTAGGTTCTGGTAAATTATTCCTTCTTTTTTTTTGGAAAAAGCTGATTTTCCCTTTCAATCTTTCTGGCTTTATAATAAGAAATGACCTTGACAGAATATCTCCAAATGCTAATAATAATATTTATAATGTGTTTATTATGATAATACTTTATTCATGAATATGTATGAACACTAGTATTTATGATTATCTGTTTGCACAATGCACTGCCCCTATGAAGCCTTTTGGCGAATGTGAATAGGGTGCATCTTTGCCGTGTAGTAACAGCCATTAACATTTTTCTTCACTGCCTCCTGTTGTGTGCAGCTGCTTTGTTATTCTCACCTCTGCATCCATAGCTGTCACAAGGCCCTGCACTTTGGCTAATGGATGGACTCTTGGCCCTGTACATCTGTATGTGTAGCCATATGGAAGTGCAGGGGCCAGAGAGCTCTTTGCTTTCATTGCCTTCCAGACAGCCCCACAGATTCTTTGCACCCATAGCCACGTGGAAGTGCAGAACCTTCGATAGCCTTTTCTCTTGGCACAGGTGTACATTTGCACCTGTTCACACAGGTCCCAAATGGATGTGCATGAATGTTGATACCATTCCGCCATCTCAAAAAGAAAGGAAATTTATTGCAAAAAACTGCGTTAATGCACCAGATAGAGTTCAATTTAATGACACAAAAGCTGGCAAATATGTCATTAGAGTTTCCAACTCTAACTCCCCACCCACCAAGCAGCAAAAGGACAAGACCACAGAAGCAACTACAGACAGCCATCATCGAGTAAGACAAACAACATGCAACTGTTTCCAGATGACACAAATGCTAGCACTGATGTACTACCCTCATGGAATGGTATTTGCCTGTGCTTCTGCTGCCACAGCTGTGTGTATAAGTTCTATAGGCTGCAGGAGTACCTGTACTCAGTTACCACAGCCAAGATTAATGCTAACATAGTATTTCATTGTGGCAAATTAACAATCTATGGATATGACCTTGAGGACCTGTATTCCCCAATGCTTACAGGTCCTCAAGGTAATGCCCATGAGTTGTTAATTTGCCACAATAAAAGCTATTTCAGCATTAACTTTGGCTATTGTTCCTGAGTACAAGCTTGCTGTTTGTTTGCTACTGTTGGTTAGCTACCTGGTCCTGCACCATGGTGATTTCTGTGTCACATTGCTCTTCTCAGTATCTGCATGAGTACCTGTGGCAGCAGAACAACAGGCCCCAAGGGGATAACCTTATTGCAACAGAAATACTGGTGCCATGTGGGAATCATTATTTCTGTAGCAGATCTAGAACTTTTTCAGCAGGGTTGCAGTTTTGTCTAGGAGATAGCATATTCCCCAAGAAAAAGTAAAGTGTTATTTTTTAAAGCTCAGATTAGACTAAAACTGCTATTTTTTACAGGCCTAAAGGTGTAGTAGGTACTACCTCACTGTATAACTAGATCCACTAGTGCATGCTTTTTTTTATATGCAGCTGCACAGGGGCCTGCACTTCTGCTACCAGAAGCAGGTCTGTATGTCTTACACCTGTGGCTGAAGAGAAGCTTGTCTGTTTGCAGACAGAAGTACTTTTGCAGTGTTTGATTTTGTGGTGCCTGTGCTTCTACGAGCAGAGGTCAGTGTATATGTCTTACATCTGTGGATGCAAAAGTGCAGGCCACTCAAGGGCCTTTGCTTCTGCAGACAAAATTGTTTGTATGTCTTACAGCATAGATGAATACCTATGACTACCAAAGCACAGGCCTGCAGGGGCCTGTACTTCTCTGGACAAAAAGAACTCTTGTAATATGGGTGTCACAGATTTGTATCTGTGGCTGCAGGAGCCTGTGCTTCTCAATACAGAGGCAGCGCTGTGCTTTCAGTATTGTGTATTTCTTTCTGCAGTCAAAAGTGAGTGTATATGCCTGCTAGTGTGCATGCCACAGACACAAATCCACAAAAGTAGCAGTTGCATGTTGTTTGTCTTACCTGATGATGGCTGTCTGTGGTTGCTTGTGTGCTCTTGTCCTTTTGCTGCTTGGGGGGGGGGGTTAGTGTTGGAAACCCTAATGCCACATTTCCCAACTTTTGTGGCATTAAGTTGAACCTTAACTGGTGCATTAATGCAGTATTTCGCAACTAATATCATATATACGCAGGTATAAGTCAATGCTTTTCATCATCTCAATAAGCTGCCAGGAAGGAGTACTGTGCTTTCAGCCTATGTAAGAGTTTTTTTTTCCTGTGCAGCATATGGTCCCTGTCTGCTTTCATTTTATCTTTGTGGGCACTGTAACATTTTTTAAACTCAGGTTCATTGCATATCAAATATACATTTCAGCGGGGCCGGCACAGTGACATGTGGGGCTGAGGCATCATGCCTTACCTCCTGCCAAGCCGGCGACCCACATTCGTGGTACAAGCAGGCCACTGGGGGTCAGCTGGGGTGAGACAGGATAGAGAATCCAGAGGGCAGATCTCATCTCCCAGGGAGGGAGGAATGCAGAGACTGGCATCAGCCTGACACCTAGCGGTGGCTGGGTGCTCATACGCAAGGCCCCTCCAGCAAGAAAGGGAGGCAGAACAGATGGTCAGCATGGTGTGGGTGGATGTGTGTACAGCATGGCCATTGCTATCATTGCACATTCCACCAATGGGGAAACAAGAAAAACTAGAGGAAATGTGGACAGGTGAGTCAGATGCCTGCCAATTCTAGCAGACCCCGCCCTCAGCAGGAGCAGCCCTCCTGGAAATCTGGAGCCTTACTTGGTGGGGATGTGGGGATCTCTGCCATCCTTCCACAGAGGGTACAACCATGTGGGAAAGAAGGAAGTATAGCTTGCCATGGTCAGGGGATGGAGCTGGAGGGTCGGCAAGAGCATGGGCCAACCGATCAGGTAAGGAGGGTAAAGAAATTAATGTAAGAAAAATAAACATTTCAGCAATATTAGAATATACTATAGGAGTACAGAAATAAACCATCATTAAACAAAAGACACAGTGGATGTGATTTTCAGATGGCCGCATCCGGTTTATGGACATGACAACCTGACATCCACCAAAATAGTTAAGAGCACATTCAAGATGATCTAACTCCTGGATGCAATTGCTCTGACTTGCATCCAGAAAATGAAACAAGTGCCTAAATTCAACACATGCATCATTGTTTCTGGCAAAAAGTAGCAAGTTTCCAAATGCATCAGGATGTTTGTAAATAAGCCACAAGCATCTCGACACATTTGACTGGTTGCAGCACAAATCCAAAATATGGATGTGAGTACTGCATCCAACTGTTTGAAAATGTTGCCCAGCAACTTTCTTAAAATATGATCAACCCCTTCATCCCATCAGCAGTGAACCTCCCCCCACCTGCAACTAACATGCCATACTAATAAATATCTGGGTACTGTAATGAATATCCAGAGACTGTATTGAATACTTAGTTGACACACTGAAAACCCATACACTATCGTAAAAGCATTAGTTTGAAAGTAAACACTTGGGCTTAGAAATAAAATTTGATAATACTGGGTCCCCTCCCCTTCTAGACTTGCCATCTAGTAGACAAGCATTCAGACTATGATGTAGCCAATCTTACTCTTAGGCAATATAGTGCAGTGGTTAAGGGCACTGAGCTGCAAACCTGGAGACTTGGGTTTGAATCCCACAGCCTCCACTTGCATACTCTGTGACCCTGAGCAAGTCACTTAATTTCCTTGTGCTCCTACTGTACGTTGCTCCTGGAAACAAACTTTGGCTTAGTGTGCCTTTCCTGGTTAAACAATTTCCCCTTACTCAATTTTTTTAGGTAATTTCTTGGACCAGTTAACAATTCTGTACTGCATGCTGACCCTAGTGTTTGTGAGTCTGATTAATATCTTTAAATATAACTAGCTTTTTGTTTACAGTTTATTTTAGCTACTTTAAAAAATAGTGACAATGCAGCATTATTATTTTAAAAAGCCTATATGTATTTTGTTGAAGGACTACGGGTAATGATGCCGAAGTTATTTTAATATTGTAATGGCTGTTTTCTGATCATAGGAAATGCAGAATTATACTGGATATCATTTAGTGGGAGATATATTTGTATGCTCGAATACAGTTGTGCGAAATTGCAGAATTTCATTCCACTAAATATTTCTTGAAAAATCTCACATCTTGTGAAATATTTAGCGGGTACGAAATTCCACTGGTGAAATACAGAATTTGGTGGCGAAATGCGAAATTTCACCCACGAAATATAGAATTTCACCACTCACAGGCGTACATTCTGCATTTTACTGGGAGGAGATTGAGAACTGCAGGAAATCCTGGATCTGGGATGAAGCAATGAAACATGTGCATCCTGGGGCCAACCAGCATGTAAAAAATAGACTGTTTCACGAAAAGTATACACAGTGGGAGAGAGGCAGGACACTGTTTATGGACAGAGTGAGAACAGTGGATGGAGAGGATGTGAAGTCTCCACTGTGTGAATTATATTCGCCCAGACGGGGTAATAATTCAAGCCCCTGACCCCGGTACTATTGGCCTCAGTGCAAGGACCTCCCAGTAATTAAGCCCGTGCCTACAAAATGGAGAGCCAAGCAGTGGTAGTCAATACTGCCACATCTAGACTGTGAAGTGCCCTTATTGATCTGCCAATATGAATAACCAAGGACTCAGGTGCTCCACATTCTTCAGTCTACAGTGTACTGTCTTGTTCAGCAACCATCTGCTGGCCCACCAGATGACTTCAGATCCAGAGAAGACACCAGCCCAGCTGTTTCCTGTTCATCGCCTGGTAATTGGATGACGTCGGACCAGCTGTTTTTCTTTTTGTTCCTGTTCTAAGGTTCCTTCTCCAGAGATGACATCAGCCCAGCTGTTTCCAGATGTGCACTCCTGTGTTTCCCAGAAGATGTCCACCCAGCTGTATCAGAAGAAATGCTGCCAGGGAGTCTTCTGCTGCGGTGCAGGTCAGTGCCTAGTCTTATACTACAAGAGGCTGGTAAGTCCGAAAAAAACCCTTTTTTCTATCTTTATGACATTGCAGTACACACCCTACACTACAGACTTCAAAAATGTGTGAACTGTCCGTAAAGACTCTCCCCTTCGGGACTTTGGCCTTCTAGAACTGTGTTTCACGGGGCTCCGGCCCAGGAGAGACTCTTTATTGGACTAGCCTTCGGGTCTTGTGGTCACTAGATGGGACTTTTAGGGCCCTCCATCCCCCCAAAATGTGTATTGTAACCAATGTCATTATTGTACTGTAATGTAAATACTGTGTTTTTCTACCTCTTTTTCTAAAAAAAAATATATATATTTTTTGGGATTGTTCAGTGTTTTTTCTGTATGGTAGGGGTTGTTGTTGTTTAGGTAGACTGTGTATGAAGATTAGAAGTGTGTGTTTGTCTTTTTCTTACAGGTGTTCCTGGGAAGACAGAAGAGAAGACAAGAAGAGGAGATGGAGCTCATCGGAGTTCCTCGTCAGTGCTTTATTTTGTAGAATTTAAAGTACTGTGTTGTTATTGCTATGGTTGTTACTGTATTAACCCTTTTCCTTCCACAGGTGTGGTTGTGGGGGTAGGGAGAAAGTATTTATTGGTATTATAGTGGTTGTAGTTGCAGGTTGCCCAAGGTCGGGGAGGTCCCCGGGTTTTGTTTTTGTTTGGGATATTATGTTAGAGGCAGATAGGTTTTCTCTAGAGGGTTAGGGGGGGGGGATGGACAGGCTGTGGCCCCGACTTGCAGTAGGGGCCGCAGTGCTGATCTATCAGGGCTATGCTCTGGATGGTTCTACCAGAGCCACTAGGTGTCCATAGTAAGTGGATAGTGTAGAGGCTGACATGTCAGATACAGGCCTCTAGGCCCTTAGTGTTGCCTGCCTGTGCTTGCACATGGTAGGAGGGGGCCTGATCACCCCCCTCCGCAGGTAGCACATAGGGTGGGATGGCCTAAGGCAGGGTGCATAATGACTGGGGACAGTCATTTTCCTGGTCAAGGGCGAGTGTAACCCCCCTTGTTACCCGGGGTTACTAGAATCCCAGTAAGACCTAGTGGTAGGCAGGGAAGGCAGCTTGTGAAACTCCAGTTAAATGGGTTTCACACTGTCTCACTCTGTCCTCAGTCACAGCTGAGACTTGAGAGATGACATCACCATAGAACTGTCGCAGCTGCATAAGCCACATTGGAATCTGCAGCTCAGGGAGTGAGTTTAGAACTTTGGGAGTTTTCAAAGTCAGTCTTCAGTTTGTTTTAAAGCAAGAAGGAAGTGTGATCCTGGTTTACCTTTTGAAAGTGGTGAAGACCGCTGTCCAGGTCTCAGTGCCCCCTCCCTCCTGGGAGGGTGGAAGAAAAGTCCCTCTGTGGATTCCAGGGGCAATCCCCTATTTCCACTATGGAAGAAAGCTGCCTGTTTTCAGTGTCTGTTCTTGTATAACAGTAAAAGAAGTGGTACTTCGCCTGTGGGGCACCTGCAACGAATGGGTGAGTGTTTTGCTCCATTTGAAGGGGCAACCCAATTGTTTCATCAGTTGTGAAATATAAAGGAAGTTGGAATGTGGACTGCTATTTGGGAGGACTATTTTAACTAGGACAAACAAATGGAGCAATCAAACCGTCTAAAGTTTTAATGGATTTCAAGTAATGCTGTAGAGGGGGTGCTTCAGGTCATCCACCGTTTAATCTACATTTTCACAGTTTAAGTTTATGTTTGTCCAGAGAAATGGCCGGGTATGGGCTGTGGGAGCTGGAGGGGGGAACCCCAATCTTTAGTGACCAGGTCCACCTCTGTTTCTTCTGTGATTTGCTACTTGCCTCATGCGCCTGGCCAGTGATGAGGTGGGTACCCAGACTTGGGTGCCTTTGGAAAATCTCTGGAGTGAGCTCTCTAAAGTGGTATAAGGGAGCCACAGGATGGGAAGATATTCTCCTTGTTTGATAGGAGTCAAATGGAAGTAAGAAATCAAATCTCTCTAGGAGTCGCAGACTCTAAGTAGTGTGGGGAGCCACAGCTTGGGAAAATATACTCCTTGTGTGATGGGAGTCTCTCCAAGTTAAAGTTTGGGTTCATTCTTTAAATGGACCATCAGTCAAGTGGCCAGCAGGGGAGCCGGGCCAGTCGGGCTGTGTATCCAAAGCGCATGCAAGTCCGGGCTGAGTGCCTGGTGGGTCCAGAGCCAGACAATTGTAAAACTGGGTTCATTCTTCAAGTGGACCGCCTTTAGTCTCTATCTGCATATACAGTGAACGTAGCCCCTTGGGGGACCATTCAATGCTTTGTCATGTGTCAGCTAGTTTGAATAAAGCCACACTGGAAAATCCCAATCCTGGTTCTGGACATTACAGTTATTGCTTCCTGTAGTTGGATTTACTTGGGTGCCCCTGTGCAGAGTAGCCAAACCTAGGTCCCTTGTGCCAGGTAACCTCATCCTCCCCGAACCCAGGTCCCCACCAGGTATTACTGCCAATGCCAACAGCATGCCACCTGTTATTTTAGTAAAAAGGCAGGGGTGAGGGGTTACACAAAGAAGTGCAAGATAATGCATATGGGGCACAAAAACCCTGGAACAACATATCAGTTTGGGGGTGAGGATATAGCATGCACCAAACAGGAAAGGGACCTTAGGGTTATTGTCTTTGATGACCTCATAGTAGAGAAACAGTGTAACAAGGCAGCAGGTAAATCTAATAGGATTCTGGGATGCATAGGCAGGGGCATCACCAGCAGGACAAGGGAGGTCATAATTCCACTATACAAGACACTAGTGAGGCCCCACCTGGAGTACAGTATACAGTTCTGGAGACCTTACCTACATAAAGACATAGAGAGGGTGGAGAAGGTTCAGAGGAGGGCAATAAAGATGGCACAGAGATTGCATCACAGATCCTATGAGGACAGGCTGAATGACTTGAATATGTACTCCCTGGAGGAGAGGAGGGAGAGAGGGGATATGATAGAGACATACAAGTATCTTACAGGGATGAACAGGGTTCAGGAATACACAATTCTCCAGCAAAAGATAAGTTCCAGTACTAGAGGGCATTGGATGAAGTTGGAGGGAGGGTGATTCAGAGGAAACGCGAGGAAGAAGTTCTTCACAGAAAGGGTGGTGGATAAGTGGAACACCCTGCCAGAGGAAGTGGTGGGGGCTGAAGCAATCACAGGATTTAAGAATGCGTGGGATAGACATAAGGGACTTCTGGAGGTCATTGATAAGGGGCAACAGACTTCTAGAAAAACATTAAGGGAACTTACAGTACAAGCTCAAATGGGCAGACTGAGTGGGCCATAGGTCCTTATCTGCCAACAGTGTCTATGTATCTTATTGTTTACTATAGTAAAGTAGATTGTGTCAGACTAATTTTGTTTACTTCTAGGCAGATATGTTAATGCAAATTCCAGAATTCTCCGCAGCTGACATCAGAGTTGGACTACAGCAGTGGGAGATTCAACAACCTGCAGTACATGTTAGAGTTTATATAAGTTCTGAACTTTTGTTTGTTGATCCTGCTGTCCTCCTGGGGCTACATACTGTTACAGAGAACTGTACTTGTCCCTGGAGAAAAGCAGCATCAGAAAACATCTGATCAGTGCTTATAAAAGCTCTAAAATGCACTGCAGGCTATTGAATCTCCAACTGCTGCAGTCCTGCTCTAATGTCAGCTGCTGGGGATTCTGGGATTTGTAGTAACATAAGATTCAGCCCAGAAGTAAATGTGCTGGTGTAGCAGTTTTCCCATTTTCATGTCCCACCCACCCTGTACTCTGTTTGTTCATGTGCTTGCACAGCTGACCTGGCGGGGTGCCTGACGACACATGGTCACCCACACTTGTCATCAGCACCTCTTCCAGGCACCATCAGGAGCTGCTGCAGAGTGGTGCTGTGAGCTCCACCCCCCCAACCCCAGAGGAGAGCATTCAAGGGATGCTCTTTCATCATCCCTGCTGGTCTCTGCTTCTGACATCCCAGCTGAGGGGCACAAACTGGGGTTGCTAGTATGCCAGAACAATAATTTCCCCATTGCCTGGCACCACAGAGCAGGGCAATTCAGGGATCTATGGTTACAGAAGATGTCAGCCTAGAAGTAGGCAAAATGAATCTGATACAATCTACTATAGTACAATAAACAGTAAGAAAAAACCAAAGGTTTTTGCACACAAAGTGAACATCGGGACCAGCGTCACATTTAGTTTTGGAGTCCTATTCCCCTTTAAGATCGAAACACTCAAACAAGGAAACACAGAATTTCCTGGTAGATAAGGGCTGCTTGGCCCACCTAGTCTGTCCTTTTTTTCCCTGCCTATAGTATCATCACAGATCCTACTTGATCTCTGGCCCATTCACTCACACCTTCTTTACTTTCGCTAAGATTCCAGTATGCCTATACTATGCTCTCTTGAATTCCACCACTGTTTTTGGCCCCACCACCTCTGCTGGAAGCCTGTTCCAGAAATCCACACTATTTCTGTGAAGAAGTACTTCCTCTCATCTTTCCTGAATCTACCCCCTCCAGCTTTTTATTGTACCCACTGTCTTTGAGAACCTTTTTTTGAAAAATACTCCCCGGTACCTTATTTACTCCCATTAGGTATTTAAAGGTTGCTGTCATATCCCCCCCCTTCTAAGGTGTACATATTCAGGTCCTTAATTCTCTCCTCATAGGGTTTCTGATGCAAACCCTGCACTAATTTAGTTGCCCCCTTTGAACTGCCTCCATCCTCTCTATGTCCTTCTGGAGATGTAGTCCCCTGAACAGGACACAGTACTCTAGGTGGGGTCTTACTAGTGATCTATACAGAGGCAATGCCACCTCCCTCTTTCTGCTGGGTTTCCTATACACCCCAGTATCCCATTAGCCCTCTCAACTGCCTTGTTGCGCTGCCTGGCCACCTTTAGGTCATCTGATATGATCACCTCAGATCTTTTTCCTGCTTGGTGGTAATCAGTACCACTCCTCCCATTTTGTACTCTGGGTTTTTATGTCCCAAGTGCACTACTTTGTACTTTTTCACATTGAAACCTAGCTGCCATGCCCTTGTCCACTGTTTAAGTTTTCTCAGGTCTGTACTCATCCTTTCTAACCCCCCACCAGAGTGTCAACCTAACTGCAGATTTTGCTGTCATCTGCAAAGAGTCAGACCTTCCCTTCCATTTCCCCTTGCAATGTCACTTAAAAAGACATTAAAGAGGACTGGTTCCAGCACTGATCCCTAAGGCATCCAGCTGGTCACCCTTCCTTCCTTGGAGTGAACTTCATTTACCACTATCCTGTTGCCTCTCCTCTAACCAAATTCATACCCTGTTTAACACCTTTGGACCTACTCCTAAGCTATCCAGCTTGCTTATTAGCTTCCTGTGTGGAACAGTGTTGAAAGCCTTACTGAAATGTAAGTAGCCCATGTTCACTGCTCCACCCTGGTGTATTTTCTTGGTCACCAAGCCAAAGAAATCTATCAGATTCACTTGACATGACCCCCCCCCCCATGGATCAATGCGGCCTTGAGAACTGTAAACTACTGTATTCAAGATAATTCATAATCCTTTCTTTCAGCTATGACTCCATTACTGTTCCCACCACTCATGTCAGGCTGACTGGCTATTTCCTTGCTGCCACTTTTGTGAAGTGGGACTACATTCCCCTCCTCCAGTCCTCTAGAATTACTCCAGTTTTCAATGAGCTGTTGCATAGGACTGTTAGAGGTGTAGCCAGTACCTTCCTGAGCTCTCTCACTACCCTTGGATGCACCTATCTGGTACCCTCTGGCTTGTCCACTTTCAAATTATTAAGTCTCAAATGTACAAGGGAAGAGGGGGAGGAAAGGAGATCGAAGGTAATTTGGATACAGCTCCTGGACTCCAAGGGTAGGAAACTGAGGTTTGGGTGGTGTACAGGCCACCAGACCAGGCAAAGGAGCTGGACAAGGAGTTAGCAGAACAAATCAGGAGGATATGTAGAAAGGGGAACGTTGTCATCATGGGGGACTTCAATCTGCCAGGGGTTGACTGGAGCATTCCGGTCACCTCCAGTGCTAGGGAGCAGGTGCTGCTGGATGCGATCCAGGAGAGACTCCTGACACAGGTGGTCACTGGGCCTATTAGGCTAAGTAACACGCTAGATTTGGTACTGTCAAATGGTAAGGCAGTGAGAGAATTAAGGGTGGAGGAGCCATTAGTTGATAGCGATCACCAAACAGTGTGGTTTACTATCACGATGAGCAGGGAGTCAGGGGGCTCACTAACAAAGGTGATGGACTACAGGAGGACAGACTTTGGGAGGATGTGGGAGATACTTAAAGGGAAACCTGAGGGCATAGGGCCAGGGATAGAAGCAGAGCAGAAATGGGATATTATTAAATGGGGGATTACAGAGGCAATGGAAGCTTGCACCAAGTTACAGAGTAAGAGGAGCAGAGCAAGGAAACCATGCTGGTTAAACAGTGAGGTGAGGGAGGGGGTGAGGGCAAGGAGAGCTGCATACCAGAAGTTCAGAAGTACATGGCAGTAGGAGGACTGGGAGAAGTATGCAAGATGGTCCAAGGAAGTGACCAAGAGGGTGAGGGAAGCTAGGCCTCAAGGTAGCTAAGGTTAGCACAGGGAAGTAAGGGGGGGGGGATATTTTTAGATACATCAAAAAGAAAAGGAATTGTAGGGCTAACATAGTGAGGATAAAGAAGGGTGGAGAGTGAGTGGAAAAGGGAGAGGAACAAGCAGAAGCACTAAATGAATACTTTTGATCAGTGTTCAAGCAGGAGAAAGGGTGACCACTACCACCTTGGACTGGGATGGTGGGGGGGGAGGTGATGGATAGAATGATTGAGGGAAGTAGAGTATTAGAGGGACTGAGGGCACTGAAAGTGGACAATGCACCAGGGCCAGATGGTATCCATCCCAGGGTGCTGAAGGAGATGGTGGAGGTGCTGGCAGAACCACTGGCAGATCTGTTCAGTACCTTCCTGGAAACAGGATGTGAGCCTTAGGACTGGAGGATGGCCCATGTGGTGCCAAAACACAAGAACGGCCCAAGGGATGAACCGGCAATTATCGGCCAGTCAGTCTTACTTCCATAGTGAGCAAGCTTATGGAAACGATACTGAAGGAGAGGCTGGTGTCATTTCTAGAGCACAATTACCTCCAGGATGTGAGGCAGCAAGGGTTTGTATTGGGGAAGTCCTGTCAAACTAACCTAATACAATATTATGACTGGGTAACAAGAGAACTGGATAGGGGCCATGCAGTGGATGACCTCTACTTGGATTTCAGAAGGCTTTCGATTCAGTACCTCATGGGCTGCTTGGGGGGAAGCTAACTGGTGTGGGAGTGGGGGCCAAGATGGCAAACTGGATTACAAACTGGCTGTGTGGGAGGCTACAACGGGAGGTGGTGGGGGGATAATTCTCAACACCTAGCCCAGTGATGAGCGGGGTGCTGCAGGGCTCAATGCTGGGCTCGGTGTTATTTGGGCTTTTCATCTCCGACATCATGCATGGAGTGGTGAGCAGGGTGAGTCTGTTTACAGACGATACCAAAATGGGTGCAGTAGTGGATGAGAAGGAGGGATGGAAGCAACTGCAAGGGGACCTAACCAAACTGGAGGAGTGGTCAGAGAGGTGGCAGCTGGAGTTCAATGCAGAGAAGTGTAAGGTTATGCACTTTGGGGCAAAGAACCCAAGGAGACAATACTGGTTGGTGGGGTGAAGCTGGGGATCACTGAGGAGGAGAAGGACCTAGGGGTGATGGTAACAGGGAGCATGAACAATTCTGCCCAATGCAAGAAAGCAGCAGTGAAGGTGAACAAGATGCTGGGGTGTATAGCAAGGGAGTTCTCATCCAGGCGGAGGGAGGTGATCTTGCCCTTCTACAGGTCACTGGTCAGGCCAAACTTGGAGTACTGTGTGCAGTTCTGGAAGCCATACCTGAGGTGGGATATCAAGCTACTGGAGGGAGTGCAGCTGAGGGCAATGAGGATGATACAGGGAATGGAGGAAAGAGACTACGAGAACAGGCTGGTGGAACTGAATATGTACTCCCTGGAAGAGAGGAGTGATGGGGGGACATTATCAGAACTTTAAAGTATCTGAGAGGAATCAACAAGGATGGAACCGACAGGGTTTTTAAACTGAGGAAGGGAAGGAAAACTAGAGGGCATGGGCTAAGAATAGAGGGGGAGATATAGGAGGGAGATGAGGTGGCATTACTTCACAGAGGGAGTGGTGTTGAAGTGGAATGCCCTACAGAGAGGGTGATATCATGCAAAACTGTGGGTAGCTTTAAAAGGGCATGGGACAGAGAACAGGGAAGAGTATGAGTGGGTGAGGCTGAGAACTGCCAAGGGCAGACAAAAGGGGAGGGGGTGGGGCAGCTGCAACTTAGGGGAGCAAGCTGCACACTTGAGCAGATGTTTATAGACCAGGAGGTCTGTTTCTGCTGGCACATTCGTATGTTCATATGTTCGTATGTGTGTTTTTTCACAAAATGAAAATGGACTAGTGTCACCTCCCTCCCTCCAATGCTCCAGTTAATTTTTGGGGCCTCGGTCCTCCCCTTCTCCTTCTTCTGCAAACAATGAACAAAAGTATTTGTTCAAGATATCTGCCTTTTCCAGGTCCCCATCTGCACAGTCCCAACCCTTACTTGTTGTCTTATGATTTTGCCCCTGGTGTTGCTCTTTTTGCTTACATACCTAAAAATGTCTTTTCCCCCTTCATCACTGCCTATGCTATTCTCTTTTCAGCTTGCACCTTTATGCTCCTTACTCCTCTCCTTGCTTTGCTCTGTTTCCCCTGATACACCTTCCTATCCTCATCCCTTTGCGTCACCTTATTCATTCTGAATGCTACCATTTTAGCCTTTACCTATTCCGCCACCTCTTTTGAAAACCACAGCAGTCTCCTTTTCCTCTCTCTTTTGTTCACTTGCCTGATGTAGAGGTTTGCTACCTTCCCTTATTAGCTTCACCCACTGTCCTCCACCCCATTCATTGCATCCTCCCACCAGGTCATCCATGAGGCATTCACCCATCTTTTTAAAATATGCCCTCCTGAAGTCCAGGACCCTCATCCTTGTGTGGTTCAGTTATGCAGCTGTCCTTGTGTTGAACCACATTGTATGGTGATTGCTGTTCTCCAGGTGGCCTCCTGTCTTGATGTTTGCAACACTGTCCCTGTTAGTGAGTATCAGGTCCAATATTGCCCCATCATGAGTGGGTTCACTGACTAGCTGCCTGAGGAACAACTCCTGCAGGAAGTCCAGGATGTCCCTGGTTCTAGGTGAAGTTGCAGCTGGGAGGTTTTAATCTACATCAGACAGACTGAAGTCCCCCACCAATGGCACCTCTCCCTTTTCTGCCATTTTGCCAATATCTTCCACCAGTACTTCAATACCTTCCCCTGTGCTGGAGGTCTGTTGATCACACCAGTGCAATTAAAGGCTCCATTCTCCATCTCTCGGGTGACCTACAGTACCTCTATTCCCCCCTTTTTTTCCTGCATCTCTATTGCTTTTATGCCTTCCCTCTCATAAAGCACCATACTTCCTCTTTTCCTTCCCACCCTGTTCCCCTGAACAGGGTATAGCCTAGGATGGACATGTCCCCTTCATGGTTTTCAGTGCACCATGACTTGTTAAAGGAAAACTGCACCCTCTTATCTTCTAAATGTTATTTGCTTCCATGTCAACAGACAACACTTTTCATGTAGCTGTTAAAGATGTATGCAACTGTTTCTGTTAGGTTTTACACTAGGCACTGTCACTCTCCTGGGATGGTCCATTTCATGGTTGTTGAAATCTCATTGTCCCTGAGACTTGCATTTACATATGAGAACATGATGTCAGATCAACCATTTATATCATGTATTTCTATGCTAAAATAACAATCACCCTGTGAAAACTCTCTGGAACCTTACAAACTGGATGGAGTTTAAAGAGGAAAAAAACTGCATTACAACAGCTTGTAAAACTCACTGAAGGTGATTGTGGTATTTTACACCATCTTGCAGCTTGGTTCTTTTAAAACTGCTTAAGCAGACAGGCATACTGGGGAGTTTAAAGGTTGATTAAGCTTCATATTCTCATATTCTAATACAGCTCTCAAGGAAAATGAGATTTCAACAGCCACTAAATGGACCCTCCCAGGACAGTGACAGGGCCTAGTATGAAGTGTGAAAACTAACTGAAGCAGTTGCATACATTTTTAACAGCTACATGAAAAGAGTTGTCTGTTGACATGGAAGCAGATGACATTTAGAAGATATGAGGGTGCAGTTTTCATTTAATTACCACGATATCCAGGTCAGTATCTCTCATTATGGCCTCTAAGTCTGGAATCTTATTTCCTTGACTTCTAGCATTTGCACACATTACCTTCTAGATTTTGTTACTACTCTGCTTGTTACCTCTTTTTTCCTTTTTGTCCACCCCCCAACGCTTCTGTACATATCCACCATTATTTCTACTGCCCTGCTTGCTTTATTAATTTCTAGCCTGGGGGATTCCATTCCCCTTGAGTTCTCCCTACTTTCTGTTTCAGCCTGTTGGGAGGTGTGCTGGTGGTGGTTGCTGCATTTCTAATTTCTTCTACCATCCCCCTTTGCTAGTTTAAATGTTTATCAAATTAACATCCACGTCTCTCACTGAAGACTGCAGTCCCCTTTCTGGATGGATGCAGGCCATCACCCCTATATGAGCTCTTATCTCTCAAGGTGGATCCCCAGTTCCTAATTTAGCCAAACACCATCTGCTCTGCAGTATTCCTTCATCCAAGAGTTGAAAGTCTTAATGGAGTGATCCCTCTCCTCCCCCTGTTGCAGACAGGCAGCACCTCAGCAAAAAACACTGAGTACGCTATTGTCTAAGACCCCTTTCCAATTCCTTAAAGTGATTTAGTCACATTCCACAAATGTTTGCTTCACACAGTATGCCATTTCCACCCATGCTTCAGATGTTGAGGCTGCAATTTGTTTCATAAAAAAATCTGTCATAGTCATATTTTTGTATGTTTTCATTTCTGCCCACCATCCAGTTTTCTGTGTGTGGTCACGCACCCCAGAATGATATCATTCTAGGGAATTGTCAATGTTTTACATACAGCAGCAAATAATTCTGGGTAAATTATAAAATTAACTTAATGTTCATTACTTAAAGGTGCAGTCCCTTATTTTGATAGTGGGGACTGCAGAATAGCACCTGATATGCAGACATATAACCTAGTTCTAGAGAAGCTTGAAGAAGCTAAGTATGTGTGCACATGGGCATACTAAGTGGGATGTAGGCCATTATCTGCTGTCAGCATCTATGTATCTATATATATATTTAGCAAGGCATTGTGGGTACAGTACATAGCTGATTTTTCTGCCTCCCTTATCAAAGGGCAGTCTGCTGTGTCAGTAGTATTTACAGTAGTACTGTCTGTAGAAACATTTCTGGGAAACTGTTTTTGTGATGCAGATAGGCCAAAAAAGATAATTATCCAGTCTGTGTAGATGTGTTTCACTTTTACTGCATGCTGGTCAAGTGACAGGTCTGAAGTGGCAGCTCCTGACAGAATGTGGGTGTGTGATGATATTGTTTCCCTTGCATGATGTCACGATTGGGGCTTGCAGGACTGAGATAAAAAGGGGCAGGGTTATGCAAATGAAGCAGAGCACAGAAATAAAAGCATTTTTTTTCATGGAATAAAGCACTTTTTGGCAGTTTGAATAGTAGGAGATTGATTCATAACTCCTACAGGTTACTACTCTCATTTGCTATGGCAAACATGACAGAATCACTTTAAACTCCCCCTGCACTATCCAAGCCCCATCCCTAGCCAAATCGTTAGTAACAAGCAATCAGTGGAAATTTGGAGTATTTTGATAAGTGTTTCATTTATTATTAATTGATGTTGAATAAATCTGCATTTGTACTATTTTAGACAGTACAACAGTTAAACATAAAATAAAACTGTGGCATCCTGATGGGACAGCAACAGTGCTGTGCAGGTGATTGTTTTTCTGAAGCATCAGTGGTAGGCAGGCACACTAGCATCAGGAGAATGCCAGAGGATCTCTAGTAGCTTACAACAGTGCACTTCAGCACCAGGAAGGTTGTTTCTAGGTTCCAGTACCACAGTGACCACAGCAGTGGACCAGGGAGCTTGCTTCACAGCAGAGGAGTGTTTGTGCATGCATGAGGCCTCTATAGGCTGTGCCAATGACATCTATGAGAAGGAAAGACCAAATGGATAAATCCTAAAAAAAAAATCCAAGTACTCACTGGGTGATGCTTGACAATATACTTGGGTCCAAAGCCATGTTCTCCAATGCCTACTATCAGATTACGTTTGGGCCAATGGGAGGCCTGTCATTACCCAGAACCCTCTGCCATGGAAGGAAGGCTATGAGGCACAGTTGTAGGGGTGGGTTAGTGGTTGATGAGGCTGAGTGGTTTCTGGTCACAGCAGGAGGGCATGACATAGGACTGGAGGGGGTATAAAAACATTGTGAAACACAATCTCAGCTCCACCTGCAAAGTGTGCCTGGTGCAAATTCATACAACAGAAATAGCAATCACTGGCATCACCAGTTTAGTGTGCAAAAAGGCTTTATTCATGTAAACAATTCATAGCCACCGGCAGCTCGGGTTCAAACCTGGACCAGTTTTGTAGGAATACTGCATAATCATTTCCTGCTATGAATTGTTAGCAGGAATAAAGCCTTTTTGCACACTAAACTAGTGGTGCTGGTGATTGCTATTTCTGTTGTAAAAAATATATAGAAAAAAATGAAAAAGCCGCCGAAGAATGCCTCTTTACATAAAAACATAGAAATATAGAAAATGATGGTAGATAGAGACCTTGTGACCCATTCACTCTGCCTGAGCCTGTCTAATTTTGGGACTCTGTCTTTCTCTATGCTCCCTAATCCCCCCCCCTCCAGTCAGCCCCTTATGTACTATTCCCATTTGTCTGTCCCATCCCCTTTTGAACCCTCCCACTGTTTCAGCCCTGATGATCTCCTTTGGAAATTTGATCTAGTCTGTCACCACCCTTTCTAGTATAATGTACTTTCTGATGTCCTTCTTGAATGTCCCCCTGCTGTTTTCAGGGAGTCACCCATGGAACCACTCATTGTGAGCGTCTCTTTACTCTCCACTTTGTTTATTCTGTGGAAGTACTTGAATGTCTCAATCATTTTGGCAGTCTTTCTCCTGTCATCCAGTGTGTATATGTTTAGATCCTATAAGCCCTTCTTGTAGAACCTACCCTGTTGCCCCTCTGTCATTTTGGTGGTTTGTCTCTGCACCATCTGTAACCCGTCTCTGTCCTTCCTCAAGTGTGGGTTCCAAAATTACCAAGTGAGGACAGTTACGGCTCTGTACAGGGGCTGTACTATTGCCCTCCTTCTGCTTGTGATCCCTCTCCCTATGCACTCCAGCATTCAACCTGACTTGCCCACAACCCTACTGCCAGTTCCTTTATGTTGTCTGTTAATTAACACCTCCAGGTCCTTTACCTCTCATGTGTACTTCACTTCCACCCCATTCATCCTATACTCCATTATTGGGTTCTTGGCCTCTATGTGGATTGCCTTCCACTTTTTTTAATTATATTTTGTTTTGTTTTTAAAATAAAAACCATACCAAGGCATAATCTATCATGTGAGACATCAACCATACAATCTGAGTTACATTTTAGCATACAGGCAAAATTGTTCCCACGGTCTATTGATACAGCAATTGTTGGGAATATCCTCTACTTATAACCTTATGATTTACAACTAATATTTTACAGTTGCATTATGGTATTTGGAAATCCTGCAGAATGGATGATACGGATTGTACAATCAGAGATTCTAGTTGTGTGCTGCAAAAGTAAGCAATAGTACATACAGATTGTTGTGATTCCATTACCAACCCTTCCTATACTAAACTTAATCGTATTGGAACTCTTTAAATGTACAACTTTCTACTGCATCACCAAAAACATTGTGATGCGTAGATTAAACTTCTTAGATCATTCAAGACTAAAGAACTAATTTCGCTAGCTATGATATACAGTGCTAAACCATCACTAAAAGGAAACGCTCTGCTAGTATTATTTTACCCTGTTTTAATGTGGCTAGTATCATCCTGGCACACTCCCCTTTGTCCACTCCAATGGTTGTTGTACACTTATTTGTATTCTCCCCTCAAGGAGCACTGACTCCATGTGGAAAACACCATGTTAATAAGCTGAGTGGGCTCTTGGAAGCATGCACCATACCTCACATTTTGTCACTGAAATGAGGGACAGGGACACTCAAAATGAAAGACAATGAGGGACACTAGCCCACATGATGATCAGGACACATCCTGAAACATGGAGATAGTACCTCAGAACACAGTGGAAACCATTATATTTACTTGTACCAATATTAGCACCTGGGAATGAATTTTTACCATAAAGCAGGGACACTATTTAGGTAGGGCAGAGGGGGAAGGTGCCCCTCCACATTTGTGCCTAGGTTGTTCTTATAATGTGGCAATAATGGCATTAAAGTTGGATTTAATCTTTTGCACAATAAGTGCCCCCCCTGGCCTGTATGTGCTCACGCTGCAGGTGCACTCCTACTCGACTGTGTCTGTATTGTGTTGTCCACTCACTCCACCTATTAGTGGTGGCACCATTACACGTGATGTGGAGGAACTCCAGCAAAGCAAGAACACATGAATCACATGACTGCGACACTGTCTTTCTTGCCACAGAGTAGACAGGCTGCACACTACAGCTTGGAGGAGTTGGTAGCACTGAACTGTCAATAGCTGTGTTGTGGCAGCATATTTTTATTGGTTTGCTCTTAGTGAATCTCCATCTCCCCAGGTGGCTGAAGGGGCAGAGTGTGAACTAGAAGCTTACTCGAGACTAGACCACCTACTTACTCTACTAGACTTGCCTCGTAAAAAAAAACAAAAAAAAACAGCACAGGCCCCCTGTGGCAACAAGCTAGGCTTAGCAGCAGTGATGACAGCTGTGTGGGCAGCCTTCATAGGCCTTGATCAGTGCAGCGCGGCATCAGACAAGCAAGAAGAAAGCAACACAGGTTGGGTGGGTTCGATTGGTGATGTGACTTTGTCGCAGACCACGCTGGGGACCTGAGATGGTCGGTTCTAGCATCCAGCTTCTGGCAGAAGGATGGAGGAGGAGCGGACTGAAAACTGGGTTGGTGGCACACTGGGCCAGGCCACAGGTTCTGGCCAAATGACCAGGTAAGTAAAAGTAAATTTTTTTTTTTTTTACGGGTGAAGGAGGAAAGACTGAAATAGTGATGTATTTTTCATGTTTCTGCACCTTTGGGCAGCTTTGTGGCCCATATGGGATGGGTATTGAATGGAATGGAGTTGGGGAGAGAAATCTGGACAAAGGTTTTTTTTGGGGGGGTTCAAAACTTCAGACAGGAAAAAAATCAGATGGTAACTGCATGGGTTTAAGCCCACTTTGATGCACTGCTCTGGGGTATAGACGGGGCCCCTGGTGTTCTGCGGCAGAATTTTCTGATTTCTGTGGCATGATTTATTCATTTCTCTGGCAGAATGCAGTCCTATCATTGGCTAAATATGATGTGATGTCATCAATGACATCATATGCTGAGCATAGAGGAGGGGCTTCAGGATAAACGAGGTTGGAAAGAAAGTCTGACACTATGGAAAAACAGTATATTTATATGACAATTCACCAAAAACAATGAATTCCTTGGCACTATATATATTCTGCGGCATGATGCAAATTCTGCGGCAAATTCCGCAACCGCAGAACTGCAGAATTCCAGGGGCCTTGGGTATAGACAGAGGAATCTTATGCATTTGAGTTTTTCCTGATTTGCACATCATGTTTCAGTCACAACAAATAAGCTTTACCTTTTAGAGACATTCCAGACATTCTAGAGCTTGCTGCCTAGGTGCTAACTAGCATCTAGCCTCAACTGGTTGTTGGCTCCCTCCTGCTGAAAACTAAAATGGTGCCCCTGCCATAAAGTCTAGATTTACAGGACATCCTATATGTGAGCAGCATGTTTTCCATGAGGGTGGATGAGAAGCAGAGCAGTTTGAGAGATAAAATGATGACTGTCCCTTGCATTCATGGACAGTTGAGTGATCTGGTATGCACAGACTATTGGAGCCCCACTATAGTCAGACTTATGTCCCCCAGTGAAGCTGACCTCCACATCCCCACACTCAGGCGCATTATGATATAGGGCAAGGGAGACTGCAGGGGCATGCACCATTGAAAAAAATAGGGGTATTTTTTTATTACTATTTTATATATTATTGATGAAGAGCTGGAGATTAATGAAGGCCACTGCTCAACTATCAAGGGCCTTGTTAGTAGAACAGTGGCTTTCATTATTCTCCAGTTCACCTTCTTGAACATAAACTCATTTACAAGACGGACCTGGAGAAGATACACATCAACAATTTGATACAGTCACAATTACATTGGCAGACAGTATACAAGTATTCACAATTAATATGACACAGCAGTTTCACATAACACGATAGTATGTACACTGTAATGGCAGGTATATCATACAGACACAAGTACATTGGCAGAAAGAATACAACTATATGCAATTTATATACATGGCAGATACACATATACCAATGATTGGACACTATACTGGCAGGCCGAGATGTCGAATCTAATGTAAAACATAGCACTTATATAAGTATGCACAGTATATACACAGAGTGTGCACAATGTATAGAAAGAGTAAAACAAAAGTTATTAAAGTAAGCGTGGTGCTCAGAGGGGGGGGCAGGGTAGAGGTGAGAACAACATTTAGTGACACAGGTTAACACCGGGCAAGCAGGGTTAAGTCTAATGCAAGTTTGGGGAAATGGTTCAATTGATTAAGGGTAAGAATGAGAGACAGGCAGGGGTAGAATAGAGCCAGAGTATAGGGGGTGTCATTGGCGGAAGCAATTGCAAGTCTCCTGGCAAGACCACAAAAAAGGTTTTTAAAAGATGACAATGGCACCAGAGAAGTGAGCTGTAGCATTTTTTGTGCATTATTCTAATGGACTTGGAGGGCATGGCTTATTGCCACTCTGCCAAACTGCGTCCTAACATTGGGAATGGAAAAAGAAATGTAAGAGAGACTTCTTAGCAAATAGGTATGGGGGTTGCAGGCCAGTAGACAGTCATTGGTGTATTGAGGCAGCTTATTAGTAATGGCTGTACAGGTACTGAGCACAACATTCTTATGTCTCCTGAAACAAAGCACCATCCCATGCTCTTGTAGAGGGTACAGTGATGTGTTGAATAGAGGGCACCAGTAACGAACCTAAGCACCAGGTGGTACAGGTGTCGAGTTTGGAGAGGGCCATACTTGAGTTATCCCCATTCAAGGAATCTACATAGTCAAGAAGGGGCAGGGATGTTGTTTGTACCAACCTTTTTTTTCCCCTCTGAGGTTAGCAAATACCTGATTCTAAAGGAGATCCCAAGCCTCTACTTGAACTTTTTGAGATTTTTTCAATATGGACTTTGGACGAGAGTTTAAAGTCTATCCACACCCCCAGGTATTTAAAGGACTCCATGTAGTCCAGAAGTTCACCAAGCAATGTGAGGATTTTTTGTACTGTCCCCGCAGTGCAAGGATTGGAAGAGTTCACTGATGAGGTGAAGATCATGGCCTTCATTTTCTTAGCATTTAATAGGAGCTTAGAGTACAGGAGATTAGTCTGTAAAGTGATTAAATTCTGTTTGGAAGTCATTACACGCTTGTTCCAAGGTAGGTCTAGCTGCATACAACACAGTGTCATCAGTGAATAGATGGATATTTGCTGATCTGACTCCAGCATTTAGGTCATTTATATAGATGGCAAACAAGAGTGGGAAAAAAACGGACCCTTGGGGTACCCCCTCTTGGTAGAGTTTTCAAAGCGGAGAGGTCACCCCCCCCGACTTGTTGATATCTATTGGTAAGGTAGATGGAAAAGCATTCAAGGGCCAGATTGTTAACACCAATATTCCTTAAGGCACCTGCGCTCTTCCTGCTATCCAGTTGGAACAGGAGGTCCTCTACTTCCTTTTTGGTGACAGGGGTGAAAGAGAATGCTTTGTCTTGGGCAGATGAGGCAGGAAATGGGCAAACAGTATTTGAGGTACACAATTGTGTGGAGAGGTTGTTGGCTGGGGAAGCATTGAAGGCTAAACCCGCTGCAGAAAAGTGGTTGTTGAAAAGTTTGAGGATATCTTGCTTGTCAGTGGTGATGGAATTGCCAGTCAAGATTTTAAGCAGAAATAGACTGGAAGAGCTATGACCCTGAATATCTGTTAAAGTTTTCCAGAATTTAGTTGTGCTATTAGCTGAGGATTCAAGTTCAGACCGGTAGTAATCAATCTGGTGCACCAGTTTCTAGCAGCTTTGAAAGCTGTCCAGTCAGCAGGCTATTTGGACTTCCTTGCCCTCTTCCAGAGTGAGTCCCTATGAAGCAGCTCTGCTTTCAAGCTGGTGGTGAACCATGGGCATGTTTTCTTTGTAGTGTGAATTTTGGCGAGAGGTGCATGTTTATTGATGGAGCTGAGGGCAATGTTTTGGAAGAGTTCATAGGCTTCAGCTACTGAGGAGACCAAGTAGAAATCTTTCCAGTTGGCATGTTGTGGGTCAAAAACGAAGGCATTAGGGTCAAAATTCCATCTCAATCTCTTAAAGACATAGTTAGAGGAGGATGCAAACTTAGGGGAGGTCCGCACACAGGCTATAACACAATGATCACTATTGTCATTGAAAAATACACCACAGTGAGAATACAGATGTGGTTTGTTAACCAATATGACATCAAGCAGGGTACTGTTCTTAGGATTTTTTGGGGGGGGCAGGTAGCTTCAATATAAGCTGTGACAAGCCAAAGTTGTCACATAAATCTTTTAGAGGTTGGGAAGAAGTAGATAACCAGTCCATATTAAGGTCACCCATAATAATAACTTCACAGGATAAGGAGGTTAGTACATTGGATAAATTATACAACACCTTGTTCCCTGCAGAAGGAGGCCTTTAGCAACCTATGATATAAATAGGGGTTGATGAGGGAAGGTGCAGTTTTAGAGTAGTGCATTCAAATTCCAGGGTTACAGAAGTAGAGTCGACAATGGTGGCAGTGAGTTTGCCCACGACATATATGGCTGCCCCCCCTTCGGTTAATCTGTCAGTCCTAAATACATTATATGAGGGGATGTTTATTTCATAGTCCAGTGTAGATGGCCTCAGCCAGGATTCTGTTATCACAACAATGTCAGGGGAGGAGAGATTGAACCAAGACTGAATAGTGTCAAGTTTCTTTAGCAAGTTACAGGCATTAATGTGGATCAAGCTTAATCCCTTTATACTAGGTAGAGCAGAGGGAGTAGGGATCAGAGGGAATGCCAGGATTAAGCTAGATGTTGCCTGCACAAATTAGTAACAAGAGGAGAGGTTTTATGAGTGCATTTAATAGGAACCTAAGCAAGGATGATCTTGCCCTTTTACGGTGGCTGAGGTCAGTATGGTAGGGGTTGGTGGCAGGAAGTATGTGTTGCAGGGGCACAAGGATGCATATATAAAAATCATAGTGTACGGGGCACGTATTAGGGGTGGAAATAGGATAGAATGGGGTGCCTTCCACAGATAGTTCAATATGAAATGGTCGGGGAGCTGGTACATAGGTTGCAGAAACAGATAGTGAACTGGGTAAAAGGATGTATGAAGGGGGTAATGGATGTATGTTATATGACCACAGGCTGAAAGAAGGGTCAAGGGAAATAGGTTCAGGAGAGGGAGCAAAGGTGATATGCACCAAGCATGTAATGCATCCCAACCATAGAAATGTAGAGCTCATTGTAAACCCCAGGCTATGGCACAATACATACAATGGAAAGGAGGTCAAAATATGCAAGGTAAAGGATAGACACAATAGTGCACGGGTACAGAGATGCAGGAGCAGGGAAGAGTACAAGTAGAAAAAGGATGAGGGAGAGGTGAGGGGACAGGAAAGTACAGCAGAGGGGTTGCTGATTTCAGGTGAGGCCCCAGACACTCAGTTAGTGTGCTGAGTAAGTGAATTGGGTGCTGGCTCTGAAGTGAGGCCCCTAACAGTTACGTGTTGAGAGCTAGGGCATTTAGATGAGGCATTATCTAGGTTCTTACAGTGGCCAATAGTGAGGGAATAGAATACGGTAGAGGCTTGAAGAAGGAGCTTAATGAGTGCCTAGCACTATCTTGTCCATGTGGGAAACGGTATAAGGTTGATCTGCAATCAAGAGATGGATTCCAGACACACTGTGAGCAGAATAGATGGCCATTAAAAAGCTGCTTTTCAAGTAGAAACTTAGCTCACAAGTCACAAAAAGGCTCCAAGGGCTTGCGGGTGAGCATGTCCACCACAAAACTAATATCAAAACAACTACCAGCTTCCAGGTGAGAGATTCATGTGTAAAAATGCCCTAAACGAACCTCTTAATAGAGGCAGCTGAGCCAGGTGAAGGTACCAATTGGCTCATAGCATGCAGATAAAACACACAAGTGGACCTTGACTGCGGAATACTGCAATCTAGCATCAGAAAGGTCTAGCAAGAACTCCAGAACCTAGTAGGCTGGACCCTGGAGGCGGTCCATGTGAGTTTTGAAGCACCAGGTGGAAAACCATTCCATTTGGTTGCGTAAGTCTTCCAAGTGAAAGGTTATGGACAGGAAAAAGTGTTACAGGAACCTTCTGAAATACCTTGTTCCTATTCACCTCCAACTCTTTAGGAGCCAGGTATGAAGGTGAAGGAAGCACAGGCTGGGATGGAGTAGAAGACCCTGAGACAATATGTCCAACCTGAGAGGAAGGATCCTTTGTTGGCTGACTGATAGCCTGTTTATCAGAGAAAACCGTATCTGCTGAGGCCAACAAGGTGCAATCAGAGTGATTTTGCCTCCTTGCGCATCCATTTTGAGCAATATTCTCAGCACTAGGGGGCTGGGAAGGAACACAAACAGAAAAGATTTTGCCACAGCAATCTAAATGCACCCTGGCAGAAAATGCCATGTCTTAGCCTTCTGGAGCAGACTTAAGGCAGTTTGTGCAAAACAGTCCACATCTGGAGTGCCTCACTCATGGAATAGCGATCTCACAAATCAGTCATGAAGAGGGGCCCCTGGTTGACTGAGCTAGTGTATACTAGACTCCTGGGAGATAATTGGCCTGGAGCAGGATCCCCTGCTCCAAGCCTGTACCAGGTGATATCAGTGTGCAGAATACCATGCACAGCATGACCGCACTGTGATTAGCATGTATGCCTTTCATTTGTCATGGGAATTACAGCGATACAAAAGTACTGCTACCCCCTGATGCACACCACGAAGGAGGAAGTGTTTAGAAATACTGCTGGTTGGGAGCTCGGTCGAGCTGCTCCCATGCTGGAGTTGCTAGAGCACCTGACCCTGCAGTGAATGGGGTTGGGGAACAGGGTTTCCTTTCCAACTCTGGAATCTTTTACTTTTCTTCTTGCCCCTAAATCCACATGCCCTCAAAGTTGATTATAATAAGTCTGGGGGGTGTGTGTGTGTGGGGGGGGGTGTGAAGCCCCCTGCAAAACAAATGGAAAATGGTTGAGCATGTTTTCACACTGTTTGCTGCTGCATGGCTGTGGTGTGCGCTGTGGCATCCATGACATTATGACTCTGTGCCCTCTAAGTCCTCTCTCCACACTCATAGTTCCTCAGCAAACAGTGTAAGAGTGTGCTTTTCATTGTTTGTTCATCTGTCTGAAAAAGGACTGTTTTGTAGCTGTTGAGCTCCACTAGAGATGACAGGCCATACAAAAACAGTTGCCTTCAGTAACCCACTGAAGTGAAGATGAGACTCCAATGGGTTCCAAACACTTTAGCAATTGAAATACTGACAGTGGGCTACCCAACAGGGAGGCATCTAAGAGATAGAGTTGCCCCGGATTCTGGATGGGAGAAAGAAAACTGTGGAGCAGGTTGCTATCCACTGACTGGCAAGTGAGTGATCAAATAAGGGGCTTGATCAGCTGCTATAAGGCCCAGCATGGGTTACATGAGGCGGGCATAAATGGTAGCAGCCTATATGAGCGAGTATTATTGAGCCTCTCAAAATAAACAACTCAATAATACCACTCCCATGTAGAACGAGTGGGGAAAAAGAGCTCTGAATACCTGTAGTGAGTGTAGCACTGAGGGATACGTGCTACACTTGTGAGACAGAGGATAAAGGGAATTATTTGGCCAAGCCCTGTTGAGGTGGCCATGTGGTGTAGTGGAGTGAGCCACTGCTCCTAGAGCCTGTGGTGCCGGGTTCGGATCCCGGTGCACGCACTATTTATTTGCTTCCAAGGGAGTTTCTATATTTTCTAAGTCCTCTCCCCCTGGAGTTGAGAATCCTTATTTTGGGGGGTGCAGGGGGCTTGTTCCCCCACAAAGAGGGGGGGCGAAGTCCCCCCACATAAAAAAAGAACTAGTGCATATTTTTAGAGGACCGTCGCTGTTTGCAGTAGTCTCTCTAACTGGAAGTCACCTTTTTATCGTGGCTGATTCTTTCCTCACTTTAATGGGCAGCACGATAAGGGACTCACCCTCATCACATAAAACCGGCATAAACAGATTTGATGTCCATAATGGAACTGGTGCCCAACCAGGCCCCCAAGGGCCACGGAGGGCAGAAACTGGCACCAGGAGATCCCAGTGACCTGATGCAGGCATGAAACTGACATGATAATGGGAGGCAGTATAGCAGAGTGGTTTAAGGCCTGAGCTGAAAATCTGGAGACCTGGGTTTCAATCCCACAGACCCCACTTGCATACTGTGTGACCCTGAGCAAGTCACTTAACTTCCCTGTGCTCCCAGGTTGCACCTGTAAATATGCTTTCAGCTTAGTGCATCTCACCTGGCTAAACAATTGGAAAAAAAATAAATGATGCTGAAGAGGGGTCAACCAGGCACCAGGACCAGTGCTAGAAGTGGTGCCAGATCAGGCCTCAAATGACCCAAACCTGGCACCATTATCAGAACCAGAACCAGCACCAATGACGCATCCAGCACCAAAGTAACTGGCTGTGGTACCCGGCCAGTCCCACCAATTGACACAAGGTAGGGGTGCAACCAGTGGGACAAGACTTGCCATCGCAGTGGGACAAGACTTGCCATCACAGTCATCAGCAAGGGCAGAATGCTGCTGCTGGAGCCAAATGCTCTAACTGGCTTGAAGGCACTGCCCCACAGTCCAGTGCCACCCACACTGAAGGGCCAGGAACTGGGTCTGAAAGGAGAGACACCAAGCCTGATGCTGCAACCACTCCTCCAAAGAGCTGGTCAGATGTGGAACTGCACACTGGGGTCCCCACCAAAGGACAAAGAGGGGGACTCTGGGTCTGAGCACTCAACACCCCAGAACCAAAGGTCCCAGGCAATGCAGATGGAGATGACAAGGGCACAATGTTCCAGGAGTCTGACAGCCTCACAGCAGACCTCCCAGGAGGACTGCGAATGGTACCACTTCTTCTCCTCCTATTCTGAGTCTCACTGGGACAAGAAGGAAGAGTGTAATGCCAAGACCATGGAGCTGTTTCTGAATGGCGTCAAACTGTTTGTGCCTGGTGCCAGCGATGAATAACTAGTCAGGGAAAACTCTAGTCATCCCATCATAAGCAGGAGATGTTTGCAATGCAGCCTGCAGTAAAAAGTATCTAATCTCTATGGCCACCATGATCAGGATTGTTCTAGGAAACTCGGGGTTAGCTGCTGGTTTCAAAAAGTTGATCCAGTAAGCTTTCTTGATGTCCATTGGGTCCCTCAACTCTTGTGTCTATAGAGTGTGCAAAAGCCAAGTCCTAATAAAATGTAGAAACTGACCCCTTGTACTCCCTCAGCCATGCATACAAATTTTGTATTTATTTCTCTAGATTTATTTTCTGGGGCTTCTAGCCTATTCTTAAGGTGCATGTTTTCTGATGTCAGTTGTGCCACCACTGTTAGGGTTTTTTGTGATCTCACATTGGCTTCTTTAGCCATAGTCACCACAACCTCAATTTTTGTATCCTGGGAGGCCATTCTTTCCTAAATGTGTTCTATTTTGTGGTCCGTTTACCTTACCACATTCCGGATCAATTCCCATTGTGAATTCAATCCCACTGTCTTCAGCTTGCCAGCTTTGCTCTGACTTCTTTGACCACCCGTTTTGTTTGGACAGACCATCTCAAGTTGTCTGTTCCAAAATACACAACAATATACCCTCTTATTCAGTAAGAGATACTGCCTATTATGATACCAGTTTTAGTGTTCAGTTCTGTGATAAAGGTTATTAATTATTTAAAGTTTAGCAATCAAATCTAAGAGTCAAAGTGAAATGTGTCCATCTGCTAAGGTGACTCTAGTGCCCTGCCTTGCAACTTTTCAGATTACATTTCTCATGCCATAACCTCAGCCACCTCTCCAGATTTTCCAAATCTTTCTTTATGGCATCAGTGTCTACTCTTCCAGACACCTTCCTGTCATCTGTGAAGAGGCATAGTTTTCCCTGAACCCCCTCCCCTAAATCACAAGTAAATATGTCAAAGAGAACCAGTCCTAGAACCAATCCTGTGGTACACTGTACATGACTTACCTTTCCTCTGAGGGTTCTTCATTTAGGAACACCCTCTGGGTTCTCCGACACATCTAAGTTTGCACACAGCACATAATCATACCCACCACCCATGCTCACACAACTTCTTTGTCAGTCTCCCATGAGGGACTAAGTTGAAGGTTCTGCTGAAGTCTGGATACACAACATCAATTGCATAACATCTGGTTGCCAATGAACTACAGAACCCAAGGCAGCATGGATTCACCAGGGGGAGGTCATGTCAGACCAGCCTCATTGAATTTTTTGACTGGGTGACAAGGAAGGTGGATCAGGGGAGGGCAGTGGATGTGGCCTATCAAGACTTCAGCAAGACCTTTGACGCTGTGCCACATAGAAGACTAATAAACAAACTGGGGAATATGGGAGTGGGCAGGACAGTAGTGAGGTGGGCAGGTAACTGACTGGGTGGCAGGACACAGGGTGGTGGTAAATGGCTGTCACTCCACAGAGGGAAGAGTGACCAGTGGGGTACCACAGGGATCAGCGGTGGGACTGGTCCTATTCAACATCTTCATCAGTGACATTGTGCAGGACCTAAAAGTCAAAATTTCCCTGTTCACTGATGATACAAAGCTCTGTAACAGAGTGGACATGTCAGAGAGTGTTGAGAGAATGAGGAGGGACCTGGAGAAACTTGAAGAATGGTCAAGAGTTGGGCAGTTGGAATTCAATACAAAGAAGTGCAAGATAATGTATATGGGGCACAAAAATCCTGGAACAACATATCAGTTGGGGGTTGAGGATATAGCATGCACCAAGCAGGAAAGGGATCTTGAGGTTATCATCTCTGATGACCTCAAGGTAGGGAAATAGTGCAACAAGGCAGCAGGTAAAGGAAATAGAATGCTGGGATGCCCAGGCAGGGGCATCACCAGCAGGAAAAAGGAGGTCATAATTCCACTATACAAGACACTAGTGAGGCCCCACCTGGAGTACAGTGTACAGTTCTGGAGACCTTACCTACATAAGGACATAGACAGGGTAGAGAAGGTTCAGAGGAGGGCAGCAAAGATGGTATATGGATTGCATCACAAGTCCTATGAGGACAGGTTGAAGGCATTGAGTGTGTACTTCCTGGAGGAGAGGACAGAGAGAGGGGACATGATAGAGACATACAAGTATCTTACAGGGAGGAACAGAGTGCAGGAATACACTATTTTTCAGCGAAAAAGATGTTACAGAACTAGAAGGCATGGGATGAAGCTGGAGGGAGGGAGGGTGATTCAGAGGAAACATGAGGAACACCCTGCCAGAGGAAGTAGTGGGGGCTGAAACAACCACAGCATTTAAGATTGCATGGAATAGACATAGGTGAGTTCTAGAGGTCAGGGGTAAGGGGCAACAGACTTCCAGGAAAACATAAAGTGAACTTACAAGCTTAAATGGGCAGACTGGGCTGGCCGTAGGCCCTTATCTGCCGACAGTGTCTATGTATCTATGTATCTATGTAACCCCAATTCATGGCCTTTGTCACCCAGTCAAAGAACACCATCAGGATCATTTAGCACAACTTCTCACTGGTTAGTCAATACTGCCTGGAATCCTGCAGGCTGTTGGTCTCCTTGAACTCCACTAACCTTTCTTTAATTCTACACTACAATAGTTTTCTCACTATTGACATCAGACCGACTGGTCTATAGTTGTCTGGTTCTTCTCAGTTCCCACTTTTATGTAGGGGAGAAATTATTCACTTTCTCCAATTCTCCAGCACTTCTGTCTCCAAAGAACAGTTGAAGAGATCCATTACTAGACCTGCAAGGACCTGCCCCATCTCCCGGACAGTATACCACTTAATACGTGTATTTTCACAGTTCTTGGCCTACTTGCCTGTTTCCTGTTGATACATTTCTAGCTGGTCTTTCTATTACAAAAGTAATCTCTATACATAAAAAGACATTTCATGGAGTCTGTTGGAGACATGCCAAAACCGGAGAGAAGGTCACCAAGCAATAGTCTTTTTTTTAAATTGAGTATACTTTATTGATTTTCAACAAATATAACATCCAGATAAAATCAGCAATCATGTGACAGTGGCATTTGCATAATATATCGATTTTAAACATCAAAAACAAAACAACCCACCCAACTATTCCCTCACAAATAAAAAAGTTAAAATAGACCTTATTTAATAATAGAAAACAATGAAATAGGGTAAGAATTGAGAAGAAAAATGGGAAAAAATATATAATGCATTCCTTATAAATACCATGAATGTAATCATTAACTAATAAGGTTGGAGATCCATTTTTCAAATGGTCCCCACCTCTTAGAAGAAAGTGAGACGGTGTCTTGAATTGAAGCTGACATATGTAAAACACATAGGGCTGGATTTTCAAAGGCCTTAGACTGACACAAGGTGCTTGCGTCGAACAGGTCTGATGCAAGGGCAGCTTGCACCAAGGGCTGCTCCAAGTGTGATTTTAAAAGGCAGCCTGAGTCACACAGCAGGCTGTCTGCACCAGTGTGTGCTAACACCAGCCTTGTGCCATGAAAGTAGCTGCAGCATGGCACTAGGGGCTTGCAGCAGACCCAGACTGCCTCAGCCCTTTGATCCGGAATTTGAAAGACCCCCTCCAGGAACCAAGTGCCAAGTACCCTTAGACCAGCAAGTGGAGGGTCTAAGGGGACTTAGGTGGCTTCTGGGGGGGGTCGTCCTGTACGTGCCACCATGTGGTCCATCCCATCCATCCCCAGTGGGTGATCCCTGGTGGTCCAGTGGTCCCCCCTCACCCCTGTCACATCCCCAACACCCATGTCTGTGTGGCCTGCCAACCCACCCGTGGTACCTAGCTTAGCACTCCCACCCCCTCCCATAACCCGATCCGGTGACTGGCACAGCCCTCCATACGCCACCATGGCTAGTCACTGAATGAGCAGTCAGTGTATGTGCTGTATATAGTATACAGTATACGGACGGACTGCCCATTCTGTGGCCAGCCGGACTGGCATGTGGAGGGCTGTGCCGGTCACCGGATTGGGTACGGGAGGGGGTGGCACTGCTAAGATGGGTACTGGGGGGCACTGGCCTATAAGGGTACCGGGGAGTGTTGCAGTGCTGGTGCTGGTGGTGCGGTGGTGTTGGGGGGGCAGTGCCCAGTTGCCAGCCCCAGTCCGTGGGTGCTGCGTACTCCCTGCAGCCATTGCAGCATTCCAGGTGGGTGCGCCATACATCAGGCCGCAGCATCCCTTTGCTGCAAGCCACTGGACTTAGGCGCCAGGACCCTGTTAAATAGAAATTCGGGCTCAGGGTCCTGGGTGCGCCACACTGGGTGCAAGCTGCCATTGTCGCAGCTTGTGCTGGGGCTTTAAAAATCCGGCCCATAGGGCCAGATTTTCAAAGCCCCAGGCATGATGCAAGGAGCCTGCACCAAACAACAGTTGCGCAAGACAGCCCTGAGCCAAACACTGTGACAGACAAAAATTTCAAAGGTGCTCTGTGTCAAAGCCAGACAACAATACACAAAAGGTGACTTCATCAGCCCTGCACCAAAAGAATGGCAGTGCCATGACACAAGATAGCCTGTGCCACAGAAATGATGCAAGATCGCACCCGCAGGGATTTCAAACATGCACCCCTGACAACTAACAGGTCAAAGTCCTGTCAGCTGCTAAACTTGTCAGAGCTGGTCTAAGCAACCCTAGAGCATACAAAAAGGCACATAGCACAACAGACAATGCTGAAAGCTGTACATAGCTGAGGCTTTGAGAGAGAAAGAGGGAGAAGACAACACAGAACAATGCCAGGAGCTGCTGCAGTACTCCTCCACACGGCAGCAAGGGCAGTAAGGAGGCAATGACGTGTCAGGCAGCAGTGACAGGAGGCTGCCAGGAGACTAGCACTGGCCAGACAACAGCAGCAACACCCAGCACAGTGGCCATATAAGCCAAGGGAGCACCGCAGAAGAATCATGTACACAGACATGACAAATGAACAGTGCCTGTCATGGTACAGGCTGAACAAGGACACCATTACACAGCTTTGCAATGAGCTAACGGAAGACCTACAAAGCAGGACAAGCAGAGGCAACCCTCTACCGGTGGAGATAATGGTCACAGCCACACTCTGGGTCCTTGCAATGGGCACCTTCAAGATGCCCACAGGAGACACGCTGGGAATCTCACAATCAGCAGTCTCAACAAGCCTACAGCAGTTCCTGGAGGTATTACTGCGCAGGACAGCACAGTACATCACATTCCCACGGGATGCCCATGAGCAGCAGGCCATCTAGCATGGCTTCTACAGTGTTGTACAACTACCACGGCTACTGGGAGCAAGAGACTGCACTCATATTGCTATAAAGGCACCATTGGTGGATGGGGATGCATATGTGAACAGAAAGGGATACCATTCAATGAACATCCAGGTCATATGTGACAGTCACTGTAGGATCCTGGACATGGTGGGATGGTAACCAGGGTCATGCCATGATGCCTACATCTATAGGCACAGTGGCCTGTATGACAGATTTGAGCATGAAGTAATACAGGATGACTGGCTAATAGGTAGGTGCATATGCAACAGTATGCAAAGTGACACACAGGTAATGCTGAACATAGCCAACACTGAACCCAGGACATGCATGGTGTCCCATGAGACAGGGGGAAAACACTGTCGACACACAAACACACTCAGCAGGTTCACATGACAATGTGCATGCATTGGAGGACTGGCCATGCACAGAAGCCCCCCCATGACAGGTAACACATATGCACACATGACACAGTGACGGGCGATACAGGAATGGCACCGGGGTGCCCCTGGAAGCCACAGTGCCGCAGAGAACACAACACAACACGCAACCATGACCAAGACCAGGATGGCAGTGCCCATGGAAATGCAACCCTGGGCCCATGTGCACAAATGCAGACATGTGTGGCACATAGGATGTCCCCACGCCCCCATACACACATCCTGACACACCACCACACAACAACACAGCCATGCAGTGTAACACAGCTGGCAGCTATATTGGGAAGCATACTGGCCACACACACACACACACATGCAGGCGACAGCAACACAGCAGACACAGTGAACACACATGGTACAGATGTGGACATGCACAAAGGGGCAGATAGTAGTGCGAGATGGGTGCAACAGTCATCATGGCAACTGCAGCACACAGCATGTATGGTGGGTGGAGGACAAAGTGGGATGCCAGAAGAGATGCACACAATACCAACAATGGAGGCACAACTAACCATTGCCATCATGTTCACAGGTGACAGTGGATGCCCCTTACTGCCATGGCTAATGACTCCAATCAGAAGACCACAGAGTGCAGCTGAAGCATGATACAATGAAGCACATGCAGCCACAAGGGCTGTGAACAAGTGAACATTTGGATTCCTGAAAATGTGGTTCAACTGCCTGGACCACTCTGAAGGTGCACTGCAGTACACACCCAGCATGGCAAGCAAGATCACTGTGTCCAGCTGCATCCTCCACAACATTGCCATCGGCAACAGAGTGAACATGCTGGATACGGAGGACATGGATGAGAGTGGCAATGAAGTGGGTGACAATGAAGAAGCCAATGCAGCACAGGACAACAACCAAGTACAACACCCAAGAGGAACAGCGGCAGCTGGATATAGGGCCAGGGCACAGCTGGTACGGAATCACTATGCATAACACCATGCCACAGCAAACAGCACCATGAGCAAGACAGAACAGTCAATGACCACAACCGGAGCACACACCACACAATGTGCATACACCAACTGTGCAGCACCACACCATGGTGCAAAATGAACATGCTTAACAAACCAGGCCAAACACCCATGGAACACAAATGCCGGAACAACATCCCTGGACATGCATACTGTGCCATAGGGTGCCTGTCAGACAGAGACTAGTGATGATACACAGACACTGTCTGCTGAATGACCGACAGTCCATGGCAGCAGTATACAGCAACAGCCAGAGAAGGACCATGGCAACAGGGAAGGTACACACACACACACACACCACGGCACCAGGTGGTATACACCGCACAGAGCGGATGTGTGCATGGAGGAGCACATGACCGGAAACCCATGCTAGGCACATGCCGAGGTGACTGTGGCATGGCCAATTTGAGGATGGGCCTGGGTGCTACTGAAGGACACCATGTCAACAGGCATGTCCAAACACAGACGTACAGAAACACACAGCTACTGATGGGTGTAGGCACCATGGGTACAAGTGTGGTGGTGTGGCACTGAACCCTAACCAGGTGGGTGACAAGTGCCACCACATGTCCACACAGGTGCGCTGATGGATGGACCAGTACAATGGCACACCACCACAAGGCCCATGTGCCCCGCTGACCAGGGACGACACCACCGCCATGTAGAATAGATACCACACATGACAGACAGCCAGGCAGTGCACAAATGTGGCCTGGGTCCCTGGACCATGTGCACCAATCAGATGGCGTAACTGGACACACATGGCCAACATGGAGGATGGGCACTAACACCCATGCAGCACCACACTCAGGGTGGCACATGCAGTGATGACTGGCCACACCACTCCAGAAGGCAGACCCATGGGAAAGGGACACCAAACACCACCACCACAATGGAATCCCACGTAACATGGGGATAGGGGGTGCAGGTTACAGGCATGCCAGATATGGGGTGCAATGCCCTGACAGCACTGCACCATCACTGGCATGGCAAGTGGCCATGGACACCATTATAGGTCCCAACCCCCCACCCATGAGGCATGGTGTATGGACACCTCTGTGTGGTGTGGCAGTGCCAGTAATGCATGGGAATGCATGGCCAACAGCCAATGCTACCCCATGCACCACAATTCCCACACACAACACCTGACTATCCCTGGTGTGTGCCACCGACTGGTACAGGCCACCGCACCCCCCACAGCCAGCAACAGACCCACCACTGACTGAGGGCCACCACAGCAATGTGACACAGCATGCCACATGATGTAGTAGTAACAGTGTGAAGTAGGGTGATGGCAAAGGACAGAGTCCACACAGTGCAATGACAAACCCTGTGACAGTGCGGTGACATGTGTGCAGCTGACACCACTGGTGACACAAATGAACAGACGAAGTAGCCAACAGAGGATGGCCAACTGGACTAACATGCCTGCTCATATTGCAGGGTCCACGGCCTGAGAAAATGTCCCTGCCCTCCCATCCCCCCCTACCCAAGAGTTCTACCATCTCCCTATGCCTATCCCAGCCCCCCCAATGCTGGCCACTGTCGATGACAGGATGGCCACACCGCAGCGCAGACAGGTGTCCCACCACACGTGGTGAAGAGGTGCCTCCTGACCCCTGACCAAACCACCAACCCCCCAGCTGATGTCTGTGCCCCCACATGATATGGGTGCCACTTGGCCTAAGGTGACACCCCCATGGACCACATGCATCCCTGGAAAGTACCTGTATATCCCACCCATGACTCCCCACTGTCAACCAGGGAGTACATGATCAGTGCCCCCAACCTACCCACATATCCCATTCCCTGCCGACCGGCAGTCAGCTATGTATCCCTCCTCTATACCATCACCAGAAAGATAGCATCCTTGGTGAGGTTTGGGCACTGGTACTGAACACCATACCCTAGATGCGGCCCTACCAGTGACCTGTACAAGGGCAGTACATCCCGCCAACCCTACTATCGATCCTCCTAGCAATGCATCCCAGCCGCACGTGTGCCTGTGCTGTTGCATACCTGCACAGCATGGTGTGCGTCAGGTCCCTAGTGTGCATCACTCCCACAGCCCCCTTCCTCTCTGAAGCAGGGTCTCGTTCTCCACCCAGGTAATAATCTGTCCTGGGTGTCTGGTCTCCCGGATGCATAACCCCACAGTCCTTGGCATTGAAGCCAAGTAGCCAGACCCTGGACCACCTCCCCAGCCATCCCAGAATGCCCTGTGTGTGCCCCACCCCATGTCCTGCACAGTGATATAGTGGGTGGATGTGTGCATGCACAATGCAGGCACTATAGCGGCACAGCCACCATTGGCCCCCAGGACCCTGTGCCACAGTGCGGCATGGCAGGTGATGCAGAGACCGGTACGGCTGAACCCAAACCCTGCATCACGGTGAGTCATGGCAGGTGACGCAGAGCCACTGCAGCAGAACCCCATCCCTGCATCACGGTGCATCACTGCAGGTGACACAGAGACCAGTGCAGCAGAACCCTATTCCTGTGTCACAGTGCGTCATGGCAGGTGTCACAGAGACCATTGTGTTAGAGCCCCATCGCTGCATCATGGTGCGTCACGGCAGGTGACGCAAAGACCATTGTCTGAGAGCCCCATCGATGTGTCATGGTGCATCATGGCAGGTGACGCAGAGATCAGTGTGGCAGAACCCCATCACTGCATCACAGCAGGTGATGCAGAGTCCATTGCGTGAGAGCCCCAACGCTGCATCATGGTGGTCATGGCAGGTGACGCAGAGACCAGTGCAGCAGAACACCATCCCTGTGTCACGGTGCATCATGGCAGGTGATGCAGAGACCGTTGAGTGAGAGCCCCAACCCTGTGTCACAGTGCGTCATGGCAGGTGATGCAGCTACATTGGCATCAGTACCACAGCCCTGCATACCACTGCGTTAGGGCATCTGATGCACATGCAGCTGGAATGCATCACGCTACACAGAGGACAGCCAGTGGAGTCACACTGTATCAGGAGCCTGCATGTGGACAACTGCCACAGTACACGCTGCCCACAACAGCGCTCACAGGGGTGCAAGAACTCCTGCACAGCCTACTGCACCACAATCCCTTGGGTAGGCACTGCAGGGCCCACCCACAGCTGGAAGTCCATGCAGGCAGGTCTAGAGGAACTGTAGGCTGCAAGCACAGCACACCCCTACAGGTGTGGTACACAGAGACACCTCATCCCCAGCAAGTGCAATAGGTGTGGCTGACCCAGTACTGCACATCGTGGCAGGCCTAGGGCCCAGGAACCCGAACTTTCACTGATGAGGAGACCACCATGCTGGTCAGCTGTGTGACAAAGTGGTCAAGGCTGCTGTTGCTACCAGGCTCGGCAAGGCATCCCGTGAGGGACAGGGACAGGGTGTGGCACAGTATAGCCAGAAAACTGCAGATGCTGATGGGTGTCAGGCGCACAGTCCGACAGCTGAAGCAAAAACTGACCGATTTGTCCCGCAGGGAGCCAGGGATCCTGAAGAGCATCACAGACCAAGCCAGAGAGGCAGACATGTGGATGCATGGTGGCCATCATAGACAGACAGGTGGGTGGCACACCACATGCACATAGTGGCAGAGACACAGGGCTTGTACCAACCACATGTCTAACCCATGTGATGTCACTGTCTCCACAAATCCGCAGGTGTGTGCAACTGCAGAGGAAAATGGTGCCACACAGCAGGACACAGAGATGACCGGGCAATGTGAGGATGGCTTGAGTACAAGCGAGTGTGATGTGTGCATGGACAACAGGATGGATGCACAAATGAGGGCTGGGGCAGCCAGCCATGGCTGTGCATAAGTATATAGCCCACAGGGTACCAGGGGCAGCAAGGCAACAATTCAAGGTGTGTGTGTGTGAGTGTGTGTGTGAGGGGGGTCACAGGGTACCTGGTCAGAGATGCACAGCATGTGCAGGTACTGTGTGCCACTGTGCCCCACAGCATAGCACTCCAATGAAACCATAGCACAGTACTGTAGAAGGTGAAGATGTCATCAGACCACCCCAACACAGTGATCCCATAGCACCCCTGCAAAAAGTGCACTAGGGGGTGTGCTAGGGTACACGTGGTGCTGTGTGAACAATGCAGGACTGGCATGTCACATGAATGACAGGGCACAGATGCAACCCCACCAGGCCACTGGCATGCAGGACATGTATGCCTACACACATACTGTATGCCTGGACAAGCATGACAGTACCGCTGCCTGCACATGGTCATGCACATGGACAGTACCATGCCACAGTGTGACACTGGAGAAGGTGTATGTGGACAGGGGCAGCTGACACCACAGGCAACTTGGTACAGTTGCATGGGTGCAATGGACAACTGACAGCAAGCATCTGGCAACCAGTGCACACAGATGTCATGGCATGTACACAGTCAGGCACAGTGGGTGCTGACCCACACCACCACTGTGTTGGGCCGTGACACCCTGCTGCTGGCATCACTGTCCCCTGTGGCTATGGCACCCATGACCATGTACAGTGCCTGCAGTCATATGGGGGGAAGGGCATAGCATATGTAGGTGCTTAAACACTGGGGCATTGGAAGGTGTGTCACTCAGGATATGGCGGAGGGATGGCGGCACTGGGGTGGCAACAGGGATGGCGGTACGTGGTGTGTGCACACACCCTGCACCAACAGTGGGCAATCTGTAAACAGATGTGGTGGTGGGCAACTGACATGCATACTGCCCACAAGACCACAGATATGTGGTCCAGGATGGGCACCATATGCATGCTACACAGGGCGCTGGGGTACATGCCACACTGTCCATGCAACACGGCATCATGACTACAGCCTACACTGCCAGGTATGGCCAACATATGTGACATGTGGGGTATGTCCATAGACAGTTTGGGAGACATTGTGTGTCTGCATGCATGGCTGGATGCTACTCATGGCCCACCACTATTGTCGTTGCAGGGGACAGTGAGGATGATGAGGACGATGTGGATGAGGTGGATGAGAACATGCTAACACAGCGTTTGACAGCCCTCACAATGGCAATGAGGAACCGGAAGCGGCAGTAGGCACAGAGTTACAAAGAGCGCACACGGCAGATGCAGGCCTGTGCGTGTCCGACAACAGGTACAGGACATGGTGGTAAGTGGTCATCAGTGACCCGTTCTGGGTGCAGTACAGCTAAGGGCACACAGTCAACTGCTGTGGAACGTGTGCCCCAACAATGCTCACGACAGCTGGCCACTGCCCCTGCCACAGTGGTGAGAACCACTGCAACTGCAGGACTCACAGGACAGGACAATGCGGACAGTGGAACTCATGTGGACCAGGCCACACAGCCTGCTGTCCCTGCTGGTGATTACCATGGACACGATGATGCTGGAGAGGCTGTGGGCATTGCTCACCATGATGCCCATATGCAGCGTGTCACTGCCACTGCCAGGCAACAGCAACAGGATGTGGTAAAGCTGTTGGGTAGCCTACTGGTGTCCATAAGGGCAGTCATGGACCCACTTGGGGAGCTTGAACATTAGTGTAGTGCCACCACGCATGCATGACGTCACCTCGGTGGTGTAGAATGGATCTGTGGTGTTCCATTACACACAGCACTGGCAGTGTGGAATGTGTGTACCACATTGCCTGGGGGAATGGGGCTTTGTTAAACTGTTGTAGTAGGCCGTCTCTTGTTATATAGCATAGCATGTGCCGAATGGTAGGGTTGACACAGTCACCACAGTGCTTGGGTTTGTATATACTGTATGTGTGTTATGGGTCATGCTGGTGTGTACACAGCTGGGCTGTGGCACATGGCAGCACCATTGCAATGTTCACTGTTACTGTACAGTCATGACAATGTTGATACATAGTGTAATGATTGTACCACACCTGCAGCAGAGGGATTGTATAGTTGTTGGTTGTTGTTACTGTTCTCACACAATATATGCACTGTTGTATTGCCATACCCATTGTTGTCTGTGTCATTCCTACACTGTGGGGTGCCATGTGTTGCATTGAGGGTGGGGATGCTGACACAGTCATGTACTGTAGGGGCATTGTAGGGCATTGTGTGATGTACAGGTATGTACTATCACATGCATGGCATGTCACGGACCGGGCACAGTCAATGTACACGCACAGGGCAAAGTCACTCGGTAGGGTCAGTGGGTTTGCTGTGGTAGCTGCCATGGGCAACAGTCCATGGCCATGTATGGACTGGCATGACAGTGTATGCCAGTGACATGGACGGAGGGCATGTCTGTGATGCTATGATGGCTGGGGGTACCAAGAGTGCCATGTCACTAGGAGACAGTAGACATCATGGGTGATTGAGGTTACACGTCTGTCCTGAATGTCACTCACCCACTGGTGATGGCTGCAATGGTGTGTGTCTGTGCATGTCAGCACACTGACCTGGCAATGCACTACCCTGGACATGGGGACTTTCAGCAGGGCAATGGGTATGCATGTGTAACAGCCCACCACATGTGTGGCATGCACACTGGCCCACCGATAGATGGACCAGTAGGCCACATGGAACATCCCATGGACAATGTGTACAATTGCTGAATGCACACCCTGCAGCAGCCGCCCTTTGACCACTGGTTCATGGCCTCACAAATGGCCATCCCCCAGGTGATGGTGTATCAGGGCATACTGCTACATCTCCATCCCATACACAGGTCGCACACAGCTACTTGGCATTTGCAGATGTCCATGACACTGTTGCACACCACTTTCCACATGGCCTGTGTTCTACTGTCATGTGTGATGGATAGCATATGTGCACAGTGTGAAGGACACATAGTAGTTTACGCAATGGCAGGTGCGGCAGCTCACAGTGCTAGTGGTCAGGCACATCATATATGGGGCTGCACAAAATCCAGTACGGGAGACACACATGTGTGGGGTGGGTATGCCTGGCCACATCATTGCTCGCACATGGTGCCTGACATCACCTGTCAGCAGACCCATCACAGGTGCATGCAGTTCTGTCTGGGTGCCTGCCAACTGGGTATGTTGTCACTATGGGCCTCTCACAGGTGCCACATGGTGGGCATACTCGAATGGGTGGTTGGACTGAGTACTGCAGGTACGGTGTGTTGTCTGTCCGATGTCCATACAACTGCTGTGTGTGGGTGTGTGTGCACCATTATATGTCTGCAGGGGCCCATGTGCAGAATGGGGGGGGGAGCACTATCATGAGGCAGGGTAAGGGATGTTGCACTGCCATGTCGCTGAGGCAATGGGAGCCAGTGGTGGGTGAGCACCCCTCCAGCCATGTGTGACATGGCCAGTAGCCACAGGGCTGCAGACAACTCCCTGTGCACACTGTGTCTACCATGATGGGTATGGACCATGGCAATAGGTGTTGGGTAGGCATCTGATCAGATATGCCTGTGCTGAGACAGTGGTTGCACACACACTGTCAACCGGTGGTGGATGGCTCATGTGGGGGTGGTCTGTGATGGTGTACAGGGGCTACACCACATGGCAGGGCACACATGTGGACCACTGAGCATGGCACCAGGGGAGGATCACAGGACTGCATGTGGATCTGATAGTGGACAGCACTGTATGACCCGGCTGTGGGTGCCCACATCCAGTCACATGGGCCATGCTACAGAGTGCATGTGGGTGGCACACAACACAGAGATGGTATCTGTCCCATTTGCATGATGGGTCGCAGCCAGATGTCGGGATATACACCCACCCCTCTTCAGGTCTACACCTCCAGCACTGTTGGGGTCTGTGTTGGTGGTGCATTTGGTGGCACACATGCCACAGGGTCTGGGTGGGAGGGCATGCTGTGCCAGGCCCCACATCAGGCACACTGGTTGGTATCCCAATACTGCCACTATATTGCAGCATGGGTGTGGCGGTGTCCATGTGCATCCACTATTCAGCAGTGATGTACAGTGGGGTCCCAATAGCCAGTAGTGCTGCCTGTCCCAGTGGCCATTGGGGTCCACATGTCGTGGAATGCTCATGGTACTGGCCTGTCCCCATTGGACTGGGCATATGTCCCCCAGTCATTGGCCCACACACGAGCAGCCCCATCTGGGTCACCGATACCTGCCAGTCATCCATGACAGTATGTGGGGGAGAGGGTGGGAGCCACTATGTGTTGCCATCCGCAGACAGGCATGCAGACATGCCCCACCTGTTGTATCCACTGGCTGTTGCCCATGTCGGTGCATACACCCATCATGCGGTGGTGGCCTGACTGTCACCAGCAGGCTGTGAGTCAGCTGCTGATGTGCAGTGGGGGAATACTGGGATGGGCCAGGTGTCAGGGGAGACCGACCACCACAGGCAGCATGCCCGATGTCACTGTACACCCGGGTGGTGTTGTGCGTTCATGGACATGTGAATGACACCTCTGTGTACAAGTAGGGCACTGTCAGACCAGACTCGTATGTGCTATTCAAGCTGGTGTGGTGGTGCAGCACAGGGGTACATGGAGCCATGTTGTCAGCCGGACAATACCAGAGGTGCTGTTGAGGGGGGTGTACTGCAACCATGTGGGCCATGGTTACAGTGGTCCGTGCACCACTCAATGTGGTATCCTCCGGGTGAGTGGTTGGCTGTGTCGGGGCATGGCACATGGTGCACCATGTGGCCAGAGTGAAGGCGTGTGGGTGGGTAGGTGCCGCTCTGCCATGCGGGTGTGAATTGCACATACAGGCGTGCCAGATGGATCCCAAGGGCTATGTCGGCCACCTGACATGTGTGTCCTGTGCCCAGACCGTGTATACTGAGCATGTGCAATGTGTGCCATACATGGATGTGCATTGCATCTGCTAGCCAGGCAGGGCACGTGCGCCATGTGCCACTGTGCCAGTCTAAACTTGCAGGTGTCGCTATGCGTGGGTGGTGCATCAGGGGGCATGGGATGGGTGACCAGTGGTGTACCGTTGGCCTCTGTGCATGGGCAGTGATGGTCACTGCCACCCTCAGTGTTCCTGGGGATGTCACTGTGGTCAGCATGTGCCCATTAACAGGGTCCCCATGGTCAGTGGGAGTGTGGACACAGTGGTTGGGCTACAGGACCCACAGGCCACACATTCACGGCTGGATTGGTGCTCCAGCATCTCACAGCATGGCTCCACTGATAGGCCATGCATGTGTGTGCACAGTGGGACATGTATCAGAGGACACAGGTCCCCCTGTGTGTGGTGCCAGCAGCTGCATCGATGGAGCTACCGGTCCTGGGGCTGATGCTCACCAGTGGGCTGATGCACACCATGTGGTGCAGGATAGCAGCACCAGTGACACACAGGCAGCTGGATGCATAGCCAGTGACCTCAGTAGTGGGTGTGGGGCTGTGCGGTCACCCTTGCACCAGTCACTGCTTGGTCAGTGGCAAATGTCAGGTGGACAGCACCACTGCCCACAACATGGCATGGACTGTGTCCTACCATGGTGGGTCCACAGGGGTGATGCACTACCTATAGCTGGACCACGGAGTATGACATCCGATGGGGCATGTGTGCACTGCACATATATACCCTGGATGCAGGGGGAGCCATGTGTGGGCCCCACATGTCCATGACGGGGATCATCATGGTGGATACGGATGTCTTCATCCAGCTGTGTGGCACTCTTAGCATGAGGGGGCACTGTCAGTGGCTAGCAAGTGGGGGGTGTTGGTGGGTGGCCATGATCCAGGTCTACATGGTGTTGCCGGTGGAGCCTGGTATGCATGTCCGGGGGGATACATTCCCGCAGGACAGTGGGCAGGTCACAGTATGGCTGTGACAGGGCATGGGGGTGGGTGCGTGCACCATACTCCCCGGATGGGTAGCCTGGGGGGTAGGGGCTGGGTCATCACCACATGGCCATTGTCCGCTGACATTGTCCATTGCTTGCAGGGTCATCTGTGTCGCTGTCAATCATCTGGGCACCATTCTGTCCTGTGGTACATGCCCTTGTGTGGTCGCCAACCTGTTGCATGCATTCCTGTGACTGGTCAGGTTGGGATGTCCTCAGCGGCCGCTACATTGTGCAGGAACACCACCAGGTGTGCTTTGCATGCACTGCCATTACATGCTTGGCTGTGTACTGTGCTGTGTGCAGTCGTGGCCACAGATGCATGCATGTGTCATCAGCAGATGCATGTAGCCTAGAGCACTGGAGGGAGTGTGGTGTATTGTTCAGAACACTCGGTCACCTGCGGGACAGTGCCACAGTGGGAGGGCCTAACAGGTTACTATACAGGCCACATAGCAGGACTGGTGTACACTGCATGTGATTGGAGGGTGGTAGAATACAGGGTACTGTGAGGGTGTGTATACCACAGCATGGGTGGTGGCTGCATGGTATGGTATGCCTCAGGGTGTGGCCATTCTGCATACTGTGCAGGGCATCACACAGGCGTGGCACTGGCATGTTGGGGCAATACAGCTGTATTTGTGTTACTAGGCCGGTGACAGTGCAACAGCAGGGGGCATGTTCATTAGTAACACATAGATATGGGCAGACTGGATGGGTGATGTGGTACTCCTGTGCCACATCCTCTATGTTCCTATGTTTCCATCCCTACAGTGGTGCATTGCGCACCTGTCATTTCACAAGGCTGTGCATCATAAGTTGCCACCGGTGGTCCATGGGTGTATCCTATGTCATGTGTGTGCATTCATGTGTGTGTGTCACTGTGCAGTGCTAACCGTGCACAGGGTGAGTGTCATGTGTGGGTATGTGTGTTCAGGGACCACAGTGTTGTGTGTCTGGGGCTGTGGGGTGCTATGTGCCATGTCCACCATCACAACCACTGTTCATTGCTGTGTGTGACAGTCCCATCAGCTCGGCTGCTCCGTACCATGTGGTGTGTGTGTGCCATCCTAGCACTGTGCACGTGCAGTGTGGTGGGGCATGTCATTCCATGTCTGTCTTCGGCATTTTCCCTTGCTGTGCAGCAGTCACTTGTGTTTGCACTGCTGCTGCTGCCACCCTTTTAGAGCATCTATTCCTTGATGCACCGGTCCTGCACCATTGCACATCCGCTGTTCCATCCCAGTGGTGTCCATGGTACCAGTGGCTGCTGCACTGGATACCGCACATGCCTCCACAGCAGTTGCCTGTGCTGTGCTCGCCCTTGCCCTGTTGTCATCTGTGTGCCCATGTTGTCCTGCACCGGTTGCCTCACATGCTGCTGCTGTGTTCACCGCTGTAGTCCCACTGTGTATGACAGATACCTTGTGTGGCCTTCCCTTGCTGCATATGGGCTGTTGTACTGAGGAGTCGTGCAGCCTCGCTGTGCTGCACATTGTGTGCTGTGGTGGACTTTGCACTGTAGTGCTGCCAATGGTGGACAGTGCTGTATGCGGATCTGTGGTGTGGTCCATGCTGCTGTGCCATGCCGGTGTCTGCCCTGTTGCTGTGTGTGGACATGTGTCACCTGACAGTGTGTCTATCGTGCTCTGTTGGCCGGTGCACTGTACAGTGGTGGCATGCATGAGTCCCTCCATGCCGGCTGTGCTGTCATGCACGGTGGTTGCCTGGGCACCCTGGCCACATGTTGCCTGAGGTGCCATTGCACTGTGGGACTGTTGTGCTGTTATGCCTGGGTTATGCCCCCTAGCATCCCACGTACACCTCACACTGTATTCCTGGTCTATTGTACTGTAACACTGCTATTTTGCACTAATATATAGATATGGGCACATACCATACAAGCATGAGTGCTAGGAATATGCTTTGCTGCTATGATATGCTAATATTGTAATACATGATTCACTATACCTCACTATAATACTTTTATCTAGATTAGTTTGTCTTTTATAGATATTTCATATATAATCTACCTAATTACTGATATGATGACTCTGAGGGATCATCAGTGACTATTGTATACTTATATTCTCATATAATTATATGTAGTGTCTGTTTACTCATGCAGATATGCCATGTGTAACAGGGACTTGTCAGCAGTTCTCTTTGTCTAAGCAAGCTGACACAGAGAAATCCTTTGTTATGTCTCTATGTTTTATACTGTATGTAAGCAAGAAATGCCGCATGTAGTTTGAACCAGTCAGCATTTCTTTTGTCAAAAGCTATAATGCTAATGGAAGCATATTCTGTCTCATCTGATACTCATTAGTAATTCTGTCTCCTAAGACATTCTCCAATGGAGAATGACTTAGGACCAATACATGTGGTTTCTCATATCTGTAACTATGAGGTAATCTCTGTTGCTATGCTGTTATCTGTAGTATATAATTGTCTCTAACCCAATGTAGTGCTCTAGAAGAGCAGGGAGAGAGACAAGACATTAGACAACCTAAGATCTACAATCCTGGAGATTATGTACATTCTTCAGGCTAGTGGTGAGAAACCCATCTCCCTTGTGATTTCCTTTGTCACATGCTTGGCGTAAGTAGTATAATAAACTTTATTAGTACTTCTTTTTTTTTTTTTGAAATTTAAGTTTATTAGTTTAAGATAATACAACCAAAAACCATAATGATTAAGGTAACAAACCGTAAACCCAAATCAACCCCCTCCCCCACCCCTCCCTTTAATCAATATAATAAACATTAAGGCACATCCAAGATTAAGACAACATAAAACATCTATCTATCAATCTATGTGCCAAAGATAAACCCCACCCCCTCCCCCTCCCAAGGTGCACCCGCTAAAACTATAAGCTAACAATTCTTAACATCTGGATATCACTCCTATTAAACAGCCCATCTACTATTCAGACTCACCATCCAAGTTATACTAAGGAAAACATGACTTAATATCACCATAAGTCGGTATACTGAGATAACAGCTATTACACTATATAATGTGAGGGTCCAGGGGCTAGGTCACCATACTTATCCTAAGGTAAGCAAAGAGACTGAAGCTTACCCCATCTTCTATAAAATGAGTCCATACGGTTCTTATAACTGGCAATCAAATTTTCAGACTGAAGATATGACACCAACTCCTTCAGCCAGTCCGCATAAGATAGGACCAATTGATCCTTCCAGTGCCGTAAAACCAACTTTTTGACTGCCATAGATATCAGAGCCATATGGTACCTACGCTCTCACACTGTCTATTGGAGAAAAATCACCCAGTACACAAATTCCTGGGGAGAAAAATCTGCTCAGACCCAGAAGGGGATCTAGGGTCTCCCGGATCAAAGTCCACAAAGGGGCAACCTTGATACATTCCCAAAAAATATGAATTAAAGTGCCCTCATCTTGAGAGCACCTGAAACACACTGGGACAGGAATCAGCTTATGTTGAAAAAGCTTGACCGGAGTAAAGTATAGGTTATTAGCAATATTGTATTGAACTAAACGAAACCTGTCCTGCGTGTGATACCTGTGTAGGTTAGGCCAAAAGGATCTCCACAGTGGTACTTCCTCGGGAAGAAGATGCATCCAGACCGGAGGACCACCCACCTCCTCCCCAGCATTAAAAGTCAGGAGGTAGGAGTATATCTGCGAAATGGAGTGGGGTTGGGACGCCAGCAGAATAATATTGGAGAAAAAGGGGTGAACTGCAGATTGTTTAAACACCGCTCCAAACTTACTGTTCAGCAAATGCCGGAGCTGAAACACCTTGAAAATCTCGACTTGGGATATCAAATCTGGTTAAAATATCACTTGATGTGAGAAGCGAAGCCTGGTTGTACAGATGCTCAACCCTAGAATCTTTAAGTTGTGGGAGCCAGGTTGTTCCCAACCAAGAACCCCCTAGAATAATATTAGGGTTAAGAGAAATCGGCTGCCCTAAGTCCGTATGGTTAGAGATCCGGAAAGACCTAAGGCATTGGGCCCAGACTTTAAGAGAAGTTGCCACCGTATCGTCCAAGATCAATCGTGAGAGGGTTTTCGGGGTAAGATAAGGAGAGTATATATCAAATTTAAGCTCAGAGAGGAAAGCCGATTCTACCTGAAGCCAAATTGGGGAAGGGCTTCCATGGTCCATAGAGAGAACCACCTACCCAACTTGGATAGGTGAACCGCCCAGTAATATAACTGAAAACTGAAGTCTTAAGCCTCCTTTATCTTTGGGACGTGACAGAGAGGCGAGTGAACATCGCACCCTTTCCCCTCCAAATGAAAGTGGAAAACAAACTATGAAGCTGCTGAAAAAGGAAAGAGGAAGCCAAAGGTTGGTAAGGTTCAGTGGGTAAAATCCAGGGAAGAATGTTCATCTTGATAATGTTAATTCTACCCCACAAAGAAATAGGAAGGGATGCCCAACGTTGAAAATCTTGAGTAATCGAGTCTCTAATCTTAATTAAATTCAATTTTTGAGCAGTAGCAGATCCGTAGAGAAGTGGATCCTAAATATTTAATTGATTTGGAAGCCCATCTCATACCAAAAGAAGAGAAACATCTCTTAAAGATATAATGATTTAAGGGAAAGATCTCACATTTCAAATATTTAATTTATAACCGGAGAGGGAGCTAAACTGTTTGATAATGTGAGGGCTACGTCTAATGATGCTACGGGTCTGACAGATGTAGAAGAACATCATCTGCGTCTGTGAGAGAACTAACTCCGATTATGCAATCCGACCCCTCTTACCCGAGGGGAGGACTTAAGACTAATCAATAGGGGCTCTAAGTATAAATTAAATAATAAAGGAGAGAGAGGGCAGCCCTGCCTAGTGCCGGCCAAAAGACTGAAAGAGGGGGATAATACCCCATTGCAAAAAATTTTTGCAGAGGGGCATCTATAGAATACCCGAATCAGGTTCAAAAAGGAGGTCAGGAAGCCCATTTCTTCCATGACGGTCCACAAAAAGGTCCAATCAACCCGATCAAATGCTTTCTCAGCATCTAAAGAAACTAAAACTAATGGCTCCGAAACCGATCGGGCATGTTGCGAGATATGCGATAAAGTCCTCAGATGGTCAGCTGCTGATCTTCCGGAGACAAATCCTGCCTGTTCAGGGCTCAAAAGCTTCATCCAAACCTTTTTAATCCTCTCAGCAAGTATTTTGGCTAATATCTTAACATCGTAGTTCTGAAGAGAAATGGGACGGTAGTTAGCTGGGTCAGAAGGGTCCTTATCCACTTTAGGAATTAAAACTATAGTGGCCTCAAACAAAGTCGGATCAAGATCCACTGCAACCGGAAGGTAATTATATAATTTAAGCAAAATGGGAACTAAATCTTTGGCAAAACCTTGTAGAAGTTCGCTGGGAATCCATCTGGGCCTCGTGCTTTGTCCGGAGCCAGAGAGGCAATAATGTTCGGCCTCTTCAGCTGAAATAGGAGCCAATAAGCTCGCTTTTGTTGGGCCTCCGTATACTCTGGACACCAATACCTCTAACATAATTGCTGACCCTAGCCTCATATGAGATGTCGGGAGAGGACTGTAGAGATTGATAGTATTCCCTAAAGATCTGAGCAATCTCTCTGACGAGGAAACAATACTTCCAGATGAGGAAACCAGGGAGGGAATAAGCCTTGAACCTTCTATCCACGTAAGCAGGGCCAATAATTTACTGGACTTCTCACCAAGATCAATGTATTTAGCCTGTGTCCCAACCAGACAGTATTCTATCTTTTCTTTCTGAAGGTTCTAGTATTCAGTCTTAACTGAAAGGAGCTCTTAAGGTCCGAAACCAAGAAGAAGTCGAGATACCTACCTTCTAACTCCCTAATCCTACCCACCAACTCTAATGAGTTAGCCAGCCGGGTTTTTTCCTAAGGAGGCCATCTTGATAAGATCACCTCTAAGGTAACACTTCAAAGCTCCCATATCATGTCTACTCTAGAGTGGAGTCCATGTTCTCAGCCAAAAGAGCGAAATTTTAGCTCTCATCTCCGAAACACAATGCCGTCCTTTAATAATTGTGTATTTAATCTCCATATGGAGTCTCGAGAATAATCAGGACTTGAAGAAAGGTGTAACCAAACCAGGCGATGGTCCGACTACTATAATCGGCTCTATACCAGATAAAGACACTCGGGAGAGTGATAAACTAACTAATATCATATCCAATCTTGATTTAGTGCCATGTGATTGGGATTGGAAAGAAAAGGCCCGACAAGACGGATTGGCACACGCCATGGATCGCCTAAACCTAACATTGAAACCATTTCGCAGAGAGCCTTCTGGGCCGGGAGGGCTACTGTCCAGAGGGCTCTCTATCCAATGATGAGGGAAAGGCACATTCCAGTCCCCCCAACACATATTGAGTTGGCAAAACCAGCCAGTCTCTCTGTCAATTTCATGAAAATTCAGGATTTCCTCCACCGTCCGTATACCGAACCTAGAGCTACACTCACTCCGTTCAAGCTCCCTTTAACTAGAATGAATCTCCTCTGGGTCCAAGCATACCAAATCCATGGTAAACAAGACATGTCGTTTGATGAGAATCGCCACCCCTTTACTAAAATGTAGATTCCCAGCCAGGTAAACTTGGGAGAACGAGACCGAGAGCAGATTAGCTTCATCTCTGCCTAAATGTGTTTCTTGCAAGAACAAAATGTCCGTGCGGAGCAAGGAGCAATGATTAAAAACCTGCAGACGCTTGACCCGGTCCCTGAGCCCTCTCACATTCCAGGTTGCTATTTTGATGATACTCATGGCCATTTTAACTTTATCTCACAGCAAATGGATATCCAGAGAAAATAGCCCAAACATACCATAGCAGGGTGCACCTCCCTTATAAAAAGTTCAAACCCCATTGCACGAGACCTCCTCCCTTCCCTATACAAGCATACCCCAAATCTGGACGAATATTAAATGCAACATCAACATAAACCCTCCCATACCCCCAACCCCAGATTCTAAAATGATTTAACAGGCTAACCATCCTAAAAAGGCCCCCCAAACAGGACTGTTGTACTCAATGCTATATTTAACCACATAGACCTTCCTCCTCCAAAACACCCCAAAAACAAACCCCACAAAACTATGTACAAATGGGGTTCGCAGCCATAGACCAAAAACAATCTGATACTCCAAATTACGAACCCACCAACCCCAAATGCGAATCTCCAACCCCGGAGCCAAAAGGTGAAAGCAAGATGTTGTCAAAAATCCAAACTCCTCAGCCCTGGATACCACCCTCATAATTATCAACCAACCCCTACTATCAGTTGGCCCAGGGCAGAGATTAGCTACCCCCACACACGGCTCTGATCCCACATCCAGGCAGATTCACCAAGCCTCCCCCACAGCCGCCCCCCAGCCCCCACATACCATTATTACAAGGGGTTGAGAAACCAGAAAGGGGTAAGGGGAGAAACTGATAAAATACCTAAACCTCCCAAGCCCCAATATCAGCCATTCTCTAGGTGGCCTTCCCAGACAGCCCACAACAGACCTTCCCACCTCAATAATATAATAGGTCACCTACCAGACCATCTCAGATGAGGAAACAGGAAAAAGCCAGCACCCACCATTCCAGCAAGGACAGCAAGGTGGTTCTCGGAGATTGTGATTGCGTTGCTGCTTCCCAGGGGGCCCATATTAGCACTGTACCATTACTGGTCCGCCTCCCAAAAAGTTCCCTCCCGGAAACCACTCCCCCGAAAAAAAAACGTTCTGCCCCCAGCATATACACCGCAACACGGGCCGACCACGCGGAACCCAGCCCAGACCTAGCGACCCATCTTGCCCACCTACCCGCGACCATCCGAATGGAAGAGCCCGCAGAGAGGGTTCAGACAGCCAGACCAGACCAGAGGAAAGACCACCACAGGCACAGCACAAAGGTAGGTGACGAGAGGGATGGGAGAGGGTGACACAGAAGGTCAGGGGGGATGTCACGACGACCAACAAAATCAAAGACAAAACATATTAAACACAAAGGGAACATTAAGAACAGGCATTAATACAGTCTCTGAAAGTCTTTTGGGTCGTTTTCAGCTGGATCGCTTAAACAGGTCAGGCAGTCTGCTAGTAAGCTCCTTGCGGCCGCTTCAGGGGTGTTGAAACTCGTGGCTGGCCTCCTACAGTCACTTTTAGGGTTGCGGATAAATCATTCTGAAAGGTATCGCTGCTGCGATGAGCTTCTGACTATTTGGTGGTATGCTGCCTCTTCTCGTGTTTCCTTAGGAGGTCCTGGGCAATCAGAATCCTCAGTACCCACAGAACTTCCTTGAGCTCAGGACCTCCAGCATACACATATTGCCTTTCCAGGTAACTTAAAAATTTGATAATAATTGGGCGTGGAGGGCCCCAGCTGTAGGTCGAGGACGAAAGAACGATGAGCCCTTCAAGATGGTATAAGGCATTTATGGGAGACGGGCCCACTATCTTCACAAAAACTTCTGCAAGAAGGCCATAAGGTCTGGGCCTTCCTCCATCTCTGGAAGACCTATTATAAGCAAATTATTTCTACTGGTCGCCCCTTCTAGGTCCTCAGTCTTGAGTTGGAGTTTCTTCACTTGTTGCTTTAAATCAGCTATCTCCATTTCAGCCCTGATCTCCAGTTTTCAACAGAAGCCACCTTAACTCCACATCAGAGACCTTACCAACATCCGAGAGGTCGCCCAGAAGATTTAAGCTCCCTGTAAGATCAACAAGCAGCTCTTTCAGAGGTGCAAGTTCCTGGAGGAATTTATCCTCCGATAGCAGCGTAGGCTGAGGTGTTTTATCACTTCCACGATCCGGCCTAGCTGGGCCTGGTTTCTGTTTCTTTGCGGCTTCTCAGGGAAGCTGGAGGTGTGCTTGGAGAGGGCCTGCCTTGAATCTACCTCCATCATGCTCGGTTAAGGCTAAAAGTCCAATACTAGAATTCTTATCAGTAGCAGAGAGTTACAGCACTTACTTTTTAGCTTTATTTCTAAAGAAAACGCATCCAAATGCACTTAAAATTGCAGATTAGGCGGCCACAGGGGGGAGCTCAGGATTTCAGCTGCTGCTCAGATGGATGCCATCACGTGAGCCCCTTTATTAGTACTTCTTGCTGGTTTACGAATGTTTCTTGGCAGACTCCAAGACACAAGAATCTGTATTATTATTATTTACCCTACACACCAAGAGTGTTTAGATTACAGTGCCATGTTGGGCTGGTCATGTTCCGCTGTGCTGCTGTGGGTCTCAGTGTGTCTGTGGACCATTGTCCCCTCTGTGGGTCTGCATGTCCCACCTGTGCTGTTGTCACCAACCACAGTATAGGATGGTATGGAGACTGTCTGTGTGTTGCCATACTCTCCGGTCTGTGGTGCCACTATGCCACCTGTGTGTTGCTCCTGCTGATGATGCCCACTGGCCACAGGATACACATATGTCTGGCGGATGGTTCGCTGGTCTGCATCACCAGGTTCCAATACATCTTGCATCTGTGGGTGACCTGTCCATCATGTGACATATCCACTGCTGTGCCCATGTCCACTGTTCAGGTATGGTCCATGCAGTGTGCATTGTATGCCTCCATACACAGGTGGATGTCCCTCCCCATGGACATGTGTAGCGGTATCTCCATATGGTGCCATGGATTGCATCATGTATGGGCCGGCCTGCATTGGCACTGAGAATGTGTAAGTGTGTTAGGCATATGCAGTGGGATACACATCACTGTGGATGTTGCAGCTGTGTGGCCCATACTGCTGGGAACTTCCCTCCATATCTAATGCTGATGGTACATTACTGACGGGTGCCATACATGGGGTGGTGCATTGTGCTTGTGGTGCACATCTTGCCTGGCTCATGTTGTGGTATGTGTCCTATGGCCCAGTGCCACATGCTGTATTGTGGCATTGGCTGCTCCCACCATGCATGGCATGGCCTTGTGCCTGACCACTGACTGTGACCTGGGCCATTACCTGCAATGCTGTGGCCATGGCTTGTGTGGCCTGTGATTGCTCCAGCTGTAACTGCACCAGTTGCTGCAGTAATGCTGTCATCATCTCCTGGCTGTTTGCCTGCTGCTAGATGCTTGCCTGTATGTCCAACAATATGGTCTCCATGTGTGCCTGTTGGCCCTGTGTATTGGCCACACTGATCTTCACTGTTACATGTACCAACTATCAACCCCTCGATGCGGCTCAGGCTTGCTGTGGTGGCAATGGTGTGTGCCTCAAGTGCTGCATGCACCCCACTCATGCTACCGGCCATGGACTCCTCGGCATGCACCACCTCCTGGAAGTACTGTCTCAGCCCATCGTCACTGGGTGTCTGTCCTCCATCACCATCCTCTGTCCATTGTGGGGTGTCCACGTGCATGTCCACTGCTGATGTGCCATCACTGTCTGCCTCCTCTGCTTGGCCATGTGCACCCTGTGTGGTGTCACCTTCCTCATCAGCTGACACTGTAGGGTCCGCCACTGAATCCTCCACATCTCCTGTTGTGGTGGTTGTTGCAGGGCTATCTGTGTCTGGCAGTTCACCTTCTGTTCTTCCTGGCATCATCTGTGGGTATAAAGCACATACATTATGTGGCTGGGTCCTCATTATGTGTTCCCCACTGGTGTCCCCGTGTTGTGCTGTGTGGTAGCAGTTCTGTTTGTGTCATGTTTACACCTGCCTGTGTGCACTCCGCAGTACATGTCTGTTGCATGGTGCCATTGGGTCAGGTCTGTCCACACCCCCTTGCATTACATTCCAGGATCAGTATTGTGGCTGTTGTGTGGCTGCCAGCTGTCTGTGCAGTGTTTCACACATGATGTGGGGATGGCATGGTTGGTGCCATGCTGTGTGCCACGAGGCATTGCATGTTTACACAGTGTTGGCCGGATGGATGCGGGGAGCTGTGCTTGTGTCATACAGTGTCCCTTCTAGACATGGATTGCGGGGTACTATGTAGCCTGTGTACCTTTTCACATTCACATGGCCATGACTGGGTACTGAAAGGGGGTGGGTTCATGGGTACTGTGGTGGTGTAGTGCTGTACAGAGGGGGTATGGGACTGTGCCCCGGTCTGTGTGCTGCATTGTTGTGTGCAGGTCTGGACTGTGCATTCAGCGGGCCGGGGTCATGCTGGGGGGCATGGTGTGTACTGGGGGATACCGGTCATGCGTGCATGTTGGGGGGGTTTGGTGTGTGTTGGTGCCCTGGTGGCTCACCATGTACTGTTGATTGTTGGGGCCTGGGCTGCCTGGTTGGAGCTGTGTGTTACTCCATCAGCATTGTCCACAGTACTGTCACGTGCACCCTGCTTGGTAGGTATCTGTCACATTACCCCTGTGTGCCCATTCAGGTGTACACCTGTTGTACCCACTCCATTCTCCACTGTGGTACCTAGGGCTACCTGAGGTTGATATCCACCCCCTACAGCTGGTGCAGAATGTGGCAGCCAGGCTTTTGACTGGGACTTCTAGATCCAGTCATATTACACCTGTGCCCCGTTAACTGCACTGGCTGCCTGTTTGGTGGCGGATCACCTTCAAGGTTGGTTTACTAACCTTTAAAGCCCTACATGATCAGGGACCCGGTTACCTGAATGATCTCCTAGTACCCTACTGCCCCCATTGCGGGAGATTCCCAGGGTTCGAGTAATGACATCAGGATCTCATGCCTTCGCTTTTTCAGCGCCAACTCTGTGGAATTCTCTACCTCGTTGGTTGAGAGAATGCCCAACTGTTGATAGATTCAAAATGGAGTTAAAGACTTCTTTATTTAGTTTAGCTTTTCCTAGCTACGGATGATTTGTTTTAATGCTTGTTTTAAAATGTTATCTTTATGTGCATGTTTTTTATGTACAGCGCCTTGGTTTTGAAAGGTGCTATAAAAATAAAGATGATTTGATTTTGATTTGATTTGGTAGGTGTCATGTAGGGGGCAAGGGGTAGGTTGTTCCACCAGTGGCAGTGTTGTCCTCTCCAGGGTTCCCTTCACCTACATGCCCCCCCCACCACATCCAGTGGTATCTTGGCTATGTAAATGACACTACTCTGTTGCTACTTCTGTATCGGTCCTGCCACATGTGGTCTTCCGGGGCTACAGCTTTACACAGTGTACTGTTTGTGGCAGTGCTGGCACAGCTGACACTGTCATGGGTTGCCCTGCATGTCACTTGCATGGGCCTGCTGTGCCGCCCTGTGTGGCTTGTTTCATGGGGCGACAGGATGGTTCCCATCCAGGCCCTTCTGCCACTTCCATTGCCTTTTCTCTGTGGTACCTAAGTTGTGTGGCTTCTGGTTTGCTCATACTGGTGGCTGTCACATCACCCATTCATTCTATATTGCGGGTGTGTCTGGCCTTTGGCTGTCTCACTGGCCATCCCACAGACATGGCTTCCACGTTCAGCTACATGGCCTATCCCTTGTGCACAGTGTTGTGGGGATTCAGCTTTGGCATTTGCAGCATGCATGCTATGCATGCCGGTGCCTGCTGCTGGGTCAGTGTTCTGTGTATCTGTGCTGCTCACCTTGTGATGTCAGTCATGTGCCTACACCCATGCTCTGGCTGACTGGATTGCTGCCTGCTAGTGTGCCTTGCACGCTGCGGCCATGCTGTTCTCCAGTCCTGTTTGCTTTGCTGGCATGGGCTACACTTGGTCGGCCTGTCATGGGTGGCTGGTGCAGGGGCAGACCCACATTGTAGGTGTGCTGTTCCTACTGGCAGTGAGGGGGATACTATGCAGTGGTTGGTGTGTGCGCTTGCGGTGTGGCAGTGCCCGGCCTCACGTTGTGTGCTTCAGTTCTCTGCAACACCTACTATCAGGGTCCCACTGCTGTCCTGCTCTTACAGCTGCTAGTGGTCAGGGGGTGTCTGGGGGGGGCTTTTGATGTCTGCACACCACCCATTACTTCAACTGTGTACCCTCTGCTGTGCCCTAGTATCCCACCAGTTGGTCTCTGGCCTGCTTGCTGCATGTGGGCATGGTTCCTATCACACCCCACTGCTGTTTCCTGTGTGTTGCTCCACACTTGTATCTGCCACTGCTTCTGTCCCCCTGGCCAGGACATGGTGCAGCGACAGGCTGTCTGCATCTGCACATTGTGGTTGAGTAGGTCTCAGGGTTCTCTGTGTCTTGTATCGGTGCAGCACATGGTGCCTTTGTGGCCAGGCATGTTGTTTGCAATCACTTTCCCTGTGTGCTGGCAGGGGTACAGGCTGCTATTTCCATTATGTACACAGTCTCCTACAGTTGCCCCCCCATTGCTACATGTACACATCCCATCCACATGGTACCCCCTCCCAGACACATTGGTATGTTTACAGATGATTCCTGTCATGACTACTGGGGTTAGCCATGTCCCTGTCTTTGAACCAGCAGAGGTTTCTAGTGATACACTGCTCAATTGCCTACACTGATCCATTACCTACTGATTCGACTGGACATGTTAACAGGCTGGCATATGCCTTGTGACGGGCACTCAGCAGTACTGTGCACATCTGGGTACAGTGCATGTGCCTGCCTACACCCTTGTGTGCAGGGACTTTCTGTGCATGTGTTACACCTCCCCCTAGTGCTGTCCTGCCTCTGCATGGTGTGTGTACCATTATCCTCTGTTGGCTTGTACCTTGTGTGGTGGTCCGCTGCCTGAAGAGGTCAAGGTTACTGTCTCCTGCAATGGTGCAGCATCTCAGGTGGCTGGTGACACTCTCCTCCTGCGGGGTGAGCACCTGGGCTTGTGATGGGCCACTTCCTGTGGCTGTAGTACAGCGTGCATTGTGTGCCATTTTATCCTTGGACTGCCTCTTGAGGTCATGGGACCATTTCTGCAGTTCCCTGATGGTCCATTTTGATGGTGCAACGGCATTCACATTTGTTGCGACCTGTGTCCATGCCTGCTGTCTCTTGCCCCTTTGTTGCTTGTCCCCACCCCAGGATAGCAGTAGTTCATGCAGTTTGTGCACCTCCTCAATGAGGACATCTGTTTTTCTGTCGATGAAGTTGTGTTTCCGGGTATGGCGTGGATCCCCTCTCTATCTGGTAGCCTGCGCCATTCTCCTTGCCATAGGCCTTCTGTGTACCTTGCGTCATTCCATGCCATGCATCATATTTATGGGGCAGGCCAGCCCTTGCATCATTCTCCTGGTCTTTGCTGCTGCGGGTCCATTTCTTGCAAAATCTGGTGCACGGGGTTTGACCCAGCATGTTTGATGCAGGGTGGCCCTTTGGCACACGGTGCACCGCTCTATGGCACATTTGAAAATCCAGCCCATAATATTTGTGATGTTTCATTGTACCACTCTAAAAATTATGGGATACTTTGATCAAACCAGTGTAGTAAAATAATTTTTTTAGTAATCATAGAAAGCACACTTAAATAACATTGATTGTTGTTCTTCAGGTGATGGATGTCCACCCCTAAAATATAATTATTGAAAGTAAAAGCAGAGGAAATTCCTAATTCTTGTCAATTTCATAATTATTGTATTCCATAATACCTTAACCTTAGGACACTCCCATAAAATATCTAAGAGAGACCCTGTCTTAGTACTACATCTATATTCAAATGTAAAATTCCCCATTTATGCTATAGGTGTTTAAATATAAAATGTGTGATAAACCCATTTATCTGAGTCACTGTGTGTAAATTTATTTACCCACACAGTTACTTCATGCAAAGTCATGCAAATTCCTATGTAGTTCTTTGCACAAGTCATGCAAATTCCACACTAAGTAGCGCAAATTCTGTGCTATGTTGACTAAAGTGTGCGCTATCCATGCTAATGGCCAATCTCTCAGTTGTCATGAAAATGGATATAAACCAATGCCTGTTGCATAAATGGAATATGCGAGGCTTAACTGCGTGATAACTCATTTATGTGGTACAGTTTCCAGTGACCTGTCATAACCATTACTCGTGGCTTCACCACTCGTGAGGTTACTTGAGGTCACTAGCAACTGTAGCAGATAAATGAGTTATCACAGTCAACCCCCGCATAGCCCTCATTTATGTAGTTTGTCTGGTGCAGTATTAATTACCTGTAGTATTTTAAATTGAGTGTATTTGTATCCATTGAATGTTATATAGTGATGAGTATTTTGCCATATATTTTTCCATTGATCTTCAGAAATAGGCTGAGCTGAAACATTTGACCAATAATTATAAAATATTTTTTGTATGTTCAACTTCTCTGATTGAATTGTTTTATATATTTTATGTGTAGCCTTGCTTTCAGGTCTACCTTATCTAAAATTTCTATAAAATATGGTGAAGAGACTTTTGCTTGAGGATTTCCTAATTTTGAATGTAACAAGTAACTCATTTGAAGAAATAATAAATAATTTTTCCTTGTTCTAGAGCCTTCACCCCAATGAAGGACACCACACCCAGTATTGTGTTGGTTGCTCAGTCGGCACACCATTTATTCAAAATTTTAACAATTCATTTTATGTCATATCATACAATACTGAGTTCCTTTGTTTACCACATTCCAACACTTTATTCCATTTTATTTACATTATCACATCTATTCTGTATCCTTATTACATTTTTATATACTCATCATTATTTCAAATATCATATCCTTTTCTTTCACCACCAGGTGTAGACCTAAGGGTGTCTTTCTTTATTGTTCAATTTTTGTCCTTTTCACCCCCAGATGTAAATCTGAGTGGGTCATTTCTTTTATTCAGGGCCAAGTGTCCATTTTTGCCCCCCCCCATTTTCTTCTCCAGGGTGTCCATACCCTCTCCTCTTACACCTCACCTTGATGTAAATCAAAGCTGGGTTCCTGCCCCCTTCCCTTCTAAAGGACTTTCTTCTTTTCCTTTTCATCTTCCTTTTACTCTTCCTGCTCTTTTGGGTCATGGGCAGGAAAATAACATTTTTGCTTATCAAAACTGAGGGAGAGCCCTTCTGTACAGCCCCTTATATTCCCCTTTCAAACCCCACCCCTACCTCTCATTTTCCTCTCTCTCTTTCCTTCCCCCAATCTGCAGTTTTCCTTGCTCTCCCTAGCTCCACCCCCTTTTGAGGTGATAGTCCCTTTGGCTAAACCCCTTTTTCCTCTGTCATCTCCTTCTGATGGTACTAAGCTCCTCCTCCTCCCTTCCTCTTTTCTTCCCCTGCTTTCTGACCCTCCTTCAAAGGTTCCAAGCCTAGAACAATGGGGCTTGTCCTTCAGAGACAAACCTTCTTCTTCTTCTAGAGCCTACCCCCCAATGAAGGACACCACACCCAGTATTGTGTTGGTTGCTCAGTCGGCACACCATTTATTCCAAATTTTAACAATTAATTTTCATGTCATATTATACAGTACTGAGTTCCTTTATTTACCACATTCCAAAACTTTATTCCATTTTATTTACAAAATCACATCCATTCTGTATTCTTATTACATTTTTACATACTCATCTTTATTTCAAATATCACATCCTTTTCTTTCGCCACCAGATGTAGACCTGAGGGGGTCTTTCTTTATTGTTCAATTATTGTCCTTTTCACACCAAATGTAAGTCTGAGGGGGTCATTTATTTCATTCAGGGCCAGGTGTCCATTCCTGCCCCCCATTTTCCTTCTCCTGGGTGTCCATACCCTCTTCACTTACACCCCACCTTGATGTAAATTAAAGCTGGGTTCCTCCTTCCTTCCCTACTAAAGGACTTTCTTCTTTTCCTTTTCTCCACTAGCCTGTCTCCAGTTTGTGTTTGAAGGTGGGTTCCCCCCTTTTGTCTGCAGCCTCCCCTTTTTTTCTCAACCAAGCATCTATTCCCTGCCCTAACTCAGTAATCAAAATGTGATTACCCATCTCTGCAGGATGGACCCCATTTGTTCTGTATAAACCTGCAATTTTTTCAACCAGTTCATTGTCTCAATATCTCCCCACCAAATCTCTGAAAACATGTACTACTCTTCTATTCATTCTCTTCTGTGCACCTTCTGTGGCCTTGTGACTTTTTATGTGTCTCCACACCCTTCTGGCTACCATTTCTGACCACACCAAAGTGACCCTGGGCCACCATCCTTCAACCACCCCCAGGACTTCTTGTATATGATTAAAAATGTCTAACCAAGGTTGGGCATCTAGGTCATTATGGTTCCATGTCATAATGGCGAACGTGGAAAGGCGAAATCACACTGACATGGTATGTGAATCTTGCACATTGTTTTTCTGAATTCTGATCACATATTTATATGTACGTATTTATTTAAAGACTGCTTTTTTATTAAGAATATGCTTTTGTTATATTTTGAGGCAAATATGAAAAAATAAAATGATTCCTAAAAGATTTAATACTGCCTGACTGCCTTTTCTTGTATATAGTATTCTAGTAATTTTTAGGCACCAGACCTTAACCGAGTGCACCTGTTTCCTTTCTTTTTTAGATGAAACTCTGCATTTTGGTGGTGTGCACTGGCAGGTTTTATGTGGTCAGAGGCAATGTTTAAATCAAAAGGAAGAAGTACAAGATTAACTACCGTTCAGTTCAAGTGAACGCCAAGGAATTGTTAACAAAATGAAATTGTAATAAACGAAGTAATCAGGATGGCATTCACTCTGAATAGTATGAAGTTAGCCTCTACAAGAGCAGCAGTCTGCTTAGAACATGCTCCTGAAGTAGATCCATGCTCCATGTCTCAAGAAATGGAAATTTGGACTGCCTTTGCCAAATTGGAGAAAGTTGTGTTGAAGGATGTAGCGTTCCATTATGATATTTGGTTTCTAAAAAAGTCTGGCATATGAAAGAGTTCCCCAGGGATTATGAGTGACAAAAATGCCAGCATGTGGGTTAAATAATATGCATTACAAGGAAATGTGGGAAAGAAACTTGAAAGAGAGCTCCACTAAATTTACACAAATACAAATAAGTGAGAATGAACATCAATATGCCTTAGTACAGGATCAGATCAAAATATTGCATGATCAATAGGCCATGTTTAGTAATGCTGAGCTGATTGGTAACTTGGATCAGAAACTTACTGAAAAAGCTACGCGATGGGAAGCTGAGTTAATTAATAGAAAGAAATCAGAATTAGCCCTGGATGAAAGGGACTACCAGAACCAACATGTTTACAAATGGGAAAACTTCTCAAGGCAACAATCATGGGGTAGAAGAACATCTTGTGGGACAAATGCACATTCTGGAGGTTCCTCTGTATCTCCATCACAGGAAGATGTGAGAACTTGTCAGATTTGGATACAAGCACGGAATGGCAAACCCCCCAATGCTGAAAGTCTTAAAAAAAAAAAAAAATCACCAGACGAAGAGGTGAGCATAGTCCTAATAGACTGAGAATTTTATTGACTGCTTCTAGCCAAATTACTGGTGATAATGTATTATGTGAGAGTGATAGTGAATGTTTCTCTTCACAGGATTTAACCGTGATTAATTTGCCCACAATAGTATTTACAAGTGTACAGTTGCAAGTGCTGAACTATGGTTTATCCTTTGTTCCTTTTAAACTTATAGATGAGTTTGATATTTATTGTGATTTGTACAAATTATTTAGGAAACTGAACCTCAGAAAGCATTTCTCTGCTGACACAGTGCTAATGGATGCACTGTCACAGCAGGGAAATGAAATTCAGGGTACCTGCATGATTGATATGTTAACAATTGAAGAGCTGCATCAAATGTTGCTATTTCATAGAAACATAGAAACATATACTTTGACGGATGATAAGCACTTGGCCCACCCAGTCTGCCCATTTCCTGCTTAATGGATAAGCTGCAGATCCCTAGTTAATCAGCAGCCTACTTCTTCCTACCCCACCCCTAGAATTGCCTTATGACTGTCCCATGCAAGCTTGAATTCCACCACTGTTTTTGACTCCACAACCTCCTCCGAAGGCCGCTCCATGCATCCACAACCCTCTCTGTGAATTTACCTCTGAGCCGTCCCCTCTATCTTTAAATTGTGCCCCTTGTTCTTGCACACTCTTTTTTGAAAGATGCTACCTCCTGGACTTTGTTGATTCCTTGAGGTACTTGAAAGTTTCTATCATCCCCCCCCTTCCTCAAGGCTATACATATTTAGCTCCTAGTCTCTCTTCATATGTCTTCCGTGCAGACCTTGCACCATTTTAGTTGTCCTCCTCTGGACAGCTTCCATCCTGTCTATGTCTTTGCAGAGATTGGGTCTCCAGAACTGCACACAGTACTCCAGATGAGGTCTCACCAACTGTCTGTACAGAGGGATAAGAACTTCCTGTTTTCTACTGGTGATGCCTCTCCCTATGCATCCCAGTATCCCTCAGCCCTCCTTGCTGCCCTCTCACATTGCTTGCCCACCTTTAGGTCATCTGATATGACTACCCCAGGTCCCTTTCCATTTTGTTGTTGTTAGTATCTCACCCCCACTGTGTACTCTTCCCCTGTGTTTTTGTTTCCCAGGTGCATTACCTTGCACTTCTTAGCATTGAATCTAAGCTGCCATACATTTGACCATTCCTCTAACCTTGCCAAGTCCCTTCTCATCCTTTCCACCCCACCTTGTGCATCAACTCTGTTGCAGATCTTTGTGTCATCTGCAAAGAGACATACTTTTCCTTCCAGTCCCTCTGCAATGTCACTTATAAAGGCATTGAAGAGGACCGGTCCTAATACTGAACCCTGCGGTACCCCACTAGTAACCCCCATTTCTTCAGAGTGGACTCCATTTACTATTACTCTCTGTGTCCTATTCTCCAGCCAATTCTTTACCCAGGCTGTCATCTTGGGACCCACTCCCAGGCTGGCTAACTTGTATATTAATCTTTGTGTGGGACTGTGTCAAATGCCTTGCTAAAGTCTAGGTAGGCCATGTCCACAGCCCCTCCTGATCTACTACTGGTCACCCAGTCAAAGAAATCTATCAGATTTGTCTGGCATGACCTTCCTGCTGTGAATCCATGCTGCCTTGGGTCCTGTGCTCTATGGCCTCTAGATACTCAACAATTCTTTCCTTCAGAAGTGATTCCATCATTTTCCCTACCACTGAGGTTAAACTAACAGGTCTGTAGTTTCCTTCTTCTGCCTTGCTCCCACTTTTGTGAAGGGGAATCACATCTGCCCTCCTCCAGTCCTCGGACACCACCCCATCCTCCCATGGTTTGTTAAAGAGGGTAGTTAGTGGTGTCACTAGTTCTACCCTTAGTTCTTTTAGAATTCTGGGATGAATCCCATCAGGCCCCATTGCTTTGTCCACCTTCAGTTTTAAGAGTTCTTTCAGAACCCTTTCTTCTGTAAATGGGCTGGTATCAACTTCTGTATCCAGAGTGTTTCTGCTGTTTGTTTTAGGTACCTCCCTCTTCCTTTGTAAATACTGAGCAAAATATTTGTTTAGTATCTCTGCCTTTTCACAGTCACCTTCTGCCCACCACCCTCCCCTTTATTAAGCCTCACTATACCTCCTTTGGTCTTCCTTTGCTCCCTGATGTACCTATAAAAGGTTTTATCCCCCTCCTTAACTAAGCTGGCTATCTTTTCCTCGGTTTGGGCCTTTGCTATTCTGACTGCCTTCCAACCTTCCTTTTGCTTTAACTGATACAGTTCTCTGTCCTGCTCCTTCTGTGATTCCTTGTACTTCCTGAATGCTTTCTTTTTCTCTTGAACCTTCCTGCCACCTTTGAGAACCACAGTGGTTTCTTACATCATTTTGTTTTGTTTATTTGCTTCACACAAAGGCTCGTTACCTCTGTGATGGCAGTTTTTATTATTCCCCATTGTTCTTCCACCCCTCCTTCCTGCCCATTTGCTAGTGCATTCCTTAGGAACTCACCCATTTTGGCAAAGTCAGCCCTCCTAAAGTCCAGTACTTTTGCCTTTGTATGGCTTGACTCTATTGCTGTGTTTATTGTGAACCATACTGTTCGATGGTCGCTAGTTCCCAGATGGCTACCTACTTCTACATCTGTGATCCTCTCTTCATCTCCATTTGAGAGAACCAGGTCTAAGATTTCTCCCTCTCGAGTGGGCTCCAATACCAGTTGTCTAAGGCATGCCCCCTGTAGGGCATCTAGAATAACCCCACTCTTTGAAGTGGCTGCTGCAGCTGCACTCCAGTTAACATCTGGCATATTTAGACCACTCATCAGCAATATCTCCCCTTTTTCTACCATTCTAAGTATTCTTTCTATCATTTCCTTGTCTATTTCCTCCCCCTGAGAAGGGGGTCTGTATACAACCCCTGTGCAGATTGTCGTGCCATTGCCGGTCTCCAAATTTACCCACAGAGCTTCTTCTCCTCCCTGTTTTCCCTTTTGTTCTGTTGCTTTGATTCCTTCCCTTATGTAAGAGCTACTCCTCCCTCTTTTATCCTCCTGTCCCTCCTGTAGATAGTGTATCCTGGTATGTTAACGTCCCAGTCATGGTTTTGTGTGTACCATGTTTCTGTGACTGCCATGATATCCAGATGTTCCTCCTCCATCAAGGCCATTAATTCAGGAAGCTTGTTACTCAGACTACGAGCATTGGTACTCATTGCTTTCCATTTTTTGATGGCTTTACCTTCTTTTGCAGCATCCCCAACTGACCTTTCTACCTCAGTCTTTTTCTCATTTAGTACCCTGTTTTGTAGGGAGAGGCTGGGATTTTCCTGCTGCTTATCAGTGCCCCCCCTTGACTAGTTTAAAAGCTTGCCAATGAAGCATTTAAACCGATTGCTCACAAGACTTGTTCCCTTCCTGGACAGATGCAGACCATCCTGCCAGTATAGGCTGGTGTCCCTCCAGGTGGAAACCCATTCCCCAATGAAGCCAAACCCCTGTGCTCCACACCATTTTTCCAACCATTCATTAAACTGCATGGTGCAAATTGCCCTTGCCTCACTCATGCCATTGACAGGCAGCACCTCAGAGAAGGATATTGTGTGTACTACTTGTCATAGGTCCCTCCCCAATTCCACAAAGTCCTTCTGCACTGCTCTAATCTCATGATGAGCCAAGTCATTTGTCCCTAGGTGGACAATGATGTCCAGCTCAGACTCCCGTGCAGCTGTTCTTGTGATCCTGAGGATGTGCTTACTGTCTCTCCAAGCCATGGCACCAGGCAGGCACCTTACTTCAGTTTTCCCTGCACCCCCCAGTTCTATCCCCCTAATAATTGAGTCCCCCACCAGGAGGTGCTTCCTTTCCTTGTGGTGTCCTCACGTCCTTCCTGTCAGCCTCCTTGTGACAGCTGTCCTCAGCCTCCTTAGTCTCCTCTGTGGGTGCATCTATAGGGGAGCTATGCTCCCCCAGAATGGTGTATGGATTGTGGTGTGGAACAACTGACTGTGTGTGCCTCTGTTCCACCATCCTCACCCTCTCTTAGCCCACTGTGGTCCAACTTCTGTACTTTCTTTGCAACCTCTGAGGTAGTGGTGGAGGCTCTGGTACTCCCTGGATGGAGGAGGTTCCCTTCCTACCATCCATTGTGGCCTGGGAGAAGGTTCCCTTACTACTGTCCAGAGTGGCCTGAAGACGGGCAACTTCCTCCCTCAGGGCAGAGAGTTGTCTGCAAATAGGGCAGCATCTCAGCCTCCAGAAAGACTTCCAGAAGACTGCTGCCCCACAGCCATTTCATTGCACTACTCCCCACATTTTTTTTTTGTTTTCTGTTTTTGTGTGTGTGTGTGTGTGTGTGTGTGAGTGATTGGTTTGTTATATAGAAATATATATATATTATACAATGTGTATGCTTATATTGTCAGTGCAGTGTGCTAGAGAGGATATGACAGTGATATGCACCTTGCACTCTTGACACTCTTGAGGAAATGATGTCAGAACCCCAGATATAAAGGAACTATTTCCAGGGGTGGGTGGGGTGAGGGTGGGAAGGGTTGGGCCTAACTGTGCCCTCACAAAACAATCAGCTAAAAGCTCTGACCAACGCTCGATGAGTGCCTTCCTGTCAGCAAGATGCCCTACCCAACAATTTGACAGAGAAAATACCCTGCTAATCAAACAGAGAAAAATCCACACATCCAAGTCAGACACAGGTAAACCTCCCCAGCCCCAAAACAGACCTGGTGGTTTATGCTCTGAAAGCTGTCAGCCCCAAAATAAGTCAGCTGTGCTTTAAACTCTTCCTGCACTGAAAATCTTAAGAATTGTAACAAACAAACGTAAACCTAGATCCACCTCCCTCTGTTGCTTGAAAGACTGTCTTTTCCTGTTTCACACTGCAGGTTTTGCTATGACAACTCCTTAACCACAGTAACTGATTTAAAAATATTTTAACTATCACAAACTCCTACGCACCAGTAAATTATTTAAAAATAGTTTCTGTCCCAAAATCCTAGTAGTCAATCCAGCTACCCCCAAGGGACAACCAAAATGCAGTATTCCAACACTTGTGAAGTTACTTCCAAGATAAGCAGAGTTTGCAAGCTCCTTTTTTAACTCATCAGCCACCTGTAAGTTATTTAAAAATAGTTTAGCTGTCAGAAAATCCTAGTAGACAATCTAGCTACCTCCAAGGATCTACCCAAATGCAGTATATAAATCCTTCTGAAGTTACTAACAAGATAAACAGAGCTTGCAAGCCCCTTCTTGGTTAAACACTAAATAAATATGTGAATAAAAAACAAGTACCAAGGGTAGTTAGTTTCACCTCCCACAGAACTAAGCAAAAGTGCTCGTTGTTGCAGATATCAAGTACAATATAGAATTTCTCACATAGCTCACAGCTGAATAAAGAAGTAGTGTCCTTCCAGGTCAAGAAAATGTGCTTTGTTTATTAGTCAATGAAGAGGAATTAATGAGAGCTGTGGGTGGGGAACTGGAATCTGATGTGGAGACAGGTGATGAACACATTGTTATGAAGCATTTGGCAGCAAAACCATAAGTAAAAGCAAAATCAGTTTTTCCTCCGAACACTAATAGTGAAGTCAATAGAGCCTTTCAAGATGTGGCATTGAGATATGTGGATAAAATGATAGCATTAAATAAAAAACGTCACTGGGATAATTTGAGTGGACCTGAAAGGGTGGCATTAAATGAGCTTCAGAAAATAAAGGATGTAGAGATTACGCCCTCAGACAAAGGAGGTAATATTGTAATTCAGAATAAAGAAGCCTATTATGCAGAAGCAATGAGACAACTGGGTGATGTAAATACATATGAGAGGCCATCAAGGAATCCAATAAGAGAGTATAAAGAGAAATTGAGTTTTGGATAGAGTCAGTGAGAAAAGTATGGATTCTACAAAGTGAGTTAATTGCTCTATGTCCAGAACACCCCAGAGCCCCTGTTTTTTATCATATCCCAAAACTCCACAAATATATAAAAAAAAAACAAGACATCCCATAATATTGGGGAACAATTTATTATATGAACCTTTGGTGACATATGTTGACAAATTTTTGCAGCAGGAAGTGGTATCTTTGAAATCTTATATTAAAAATACAACTGCAGCACTTAAGATGCAGGATTTTGTTTGGCACCCAACCTACACTTGGTTAATGTTGGATGTAAATTCTTTGTACACTAGTAATTATCATGACCAGGGTGTAGAAGCAGTAAAAATGATGTTAACTGAATCCAAAAAGGCGTAACCTGTGCCTTTTATAGTTACAGCATTGGAACTTATTCTGAGAGGGAATTTATTTATTTTTGATGGCCAGTATTACTTGTAGAAAAGAGGGACAGTGGTGGGGTGGTCTGTTGCCCCCTCCTATGCCAACCTGTTTATGGGTTGGTGGGAGGGGGGCAATATTTGACTGTTATCGCAACCCTTATTTTGATCATATAATTTTCTATTCGCAGTTTTTAGATGATCTTTTGATCGTCTGGGATGGTACAGAGTTGGCAATGTATGAATTTCTTCAGTATATCATCCAGAATGAAATGGGAATCACATTCACTACTAAAAGTGATAAGTTTGAAATATAATTTTCGGACTTGCATCTAATTGGAGTGAGTGGGGAAAAAGTGACCACAAAAGGTTACATAAAAAGTATAGCAGGAAACAGCATATTGTATGCATGTAGCACCCATCCCAAACATTTAGTTGAGAATTTGCTTTACTCACAACTAATACGATTAAAATGAAATAATACTGGGGAGATAAATTTTAAGAGGGACAGTGAGGAACTTTTTCAAAGATTAAGAGTAAGGGTTTTTTAAGAGCAAGTATTAGAAAAGGCTTTGGAAAGAGTTAATGAAAGAAAGAGAGAAGACCTCTTGGAGTAAAGACAAAAAGGAAAAGAGACAATAATGAGTTTTGTGACAACTTATTCAGCTGTGTCCATGAATCTGAGAGCAATAATAAATCAACACTGGCACATCTTAGGTGTAGATAAAGAATTAAGGAAATTGAGACAGCACCCTTGGTATTCTTTAGAAGGGGTTAAAATCTTTAAGATTTACCGGTAAACAGTGAATATAAAAGTTCAATTTCTGATGAAAGTTAATTAAAAGTTAAACCTACAGGTTTTTTTTCCATGTCACAATTGTGTAACATGTGCTAGTGCTAAGCAGGGTAATGTATTTACTAATCCAGGCACTAGTGGAATAATGCAGTTACAAATAAATCATTTCGTAACATGTAATACCACTTTTGTGGTTTGTGCAATTTGGTGTCTATGTGGTGTGATCTATATAGGACAGACTGAAAGGAAATTAAAAGAAAGGGTGCAGGAACACAATTAGACAACAGAATTTACAACATCCAATTGCCAGACACCTAAATGAAATAACAGATTATAGGGAACATGTAATTCATTATATGGGTGTAGATCATGTACCCCCTCTACATGGGGGGTAAGGAAAAGATTTTGGACCACAAAGGATCAAGACTAATTTTTTGGTTTAAAAACATTAAAACCAGCAGGATTCAATGATTATATGGACTGGAAACCCTTTTTGTGAAAGTTAGCAGGAACAGCGAATAGTTCCACATGAAGCATTATATTTTGACTTTGTTTAAAAGCAGGCTGTATGGCTCCTTAGGAGTATGAAAAAGAACAGAAGATATGTTTTGCTGTTTATATTTAGTATTTTATTTACATATTGTTTTTTCTTTTAAGTCTGTCTCATTAGGTGGTGTGAGTGTGCAGTGTGCTGTCAGGCAGTTCGATTTGAGGCTTCAAGTTTGGTAATATTCCATTAAATTATGCCCCACATAGACTAAGGAGAGCTTGGCAGCGCAGTGGACACACCTACGTCCCTTTGAGTGAGCTAAGGATTTTTTCAAAAGGAACTGAAATTTTCCTTATGCACACAATGGTTCCTAAACACTTTAGTAATCAGTCAATTAGTATATAAAACTAACTTAGCTACATATTGGTAACTATGGAGCACAGTGTTTTAATTAGGCTTTAAAGATTATGAGGTAAAATAATTGAACACAGCTAGGATTTAAACACTTTATAAATCTGTATACCAATAGGAGGCGACACCCCTGACGAGGAGGTCTTAGTGGTCTCGAAGTGCTGGGCTGCTCACACTGACATGGTATGTGAACCTTGCACATTAAGGTTTTTGAATTCTGATCACATATTTATATGTATGTATGTATTTATTTAAAGACTGAATTTTTATTATGAATATGCTTTTGTCATATTTTGAGGCAAATATGAAAAATAAAATGACTCTAAAAAGATTTAATACTGCCTGAGTGTCTTTTCTTGTATGTAGTATCACCAGCAAGAATAGGGAGGTCATAATTCCACTATATAAAACATTAGTGAGACCGCACTTCGAGTACAGTGTCCAGTCCTGGAGACCTTACCTGGTTCTGGCTGATAACATCACCGGCAAAATAAAGTGGGACACATCAATGCAGGCATAACATCGCGATCGGAAAGACCACCTGGCCACAACATCGTGGTGCAGAATACCATGGGCCACCACTCTGCCATGTGTTGCAAGAGTCCCACGGTGCCAGCAGGACATGTATGGACAAAAGGGTACAATGACCTACAGTCAAATCCTGGTGCCTGCCCCACCACTGCAAGTGCAGCAACTGCTGTTCCAGGAAGCCTCAGCCACTGTGTGACTTCACTATGAATTGTTCCCTGACACAGAGGTCTCCATCCCCCATTGGTGGGGCAGGCACCAGAATTTGGCCATTGGTCATTGTGCCTTGTTGTCCATACATGTCCTGCTGGCACTGAGGGACTCTGGCAACGCACGGCGGAGTGGTGGCCCACGGTATTCTGCACCGCGATGTTGTGGCCAGGTGGTCTTTCCAACCATGATGGTATGCCTGCATTGATGTGTTCTGCTTTATTTTGCAAGCAATGTTATCAGCCAGAACCACCTTACCTACGTAAAGACTCTGACAGGGTGGAGATGGTTCAGAGGAGGGCAACCAAAATGGTGCAAGAATTACATCACAGATCCGAGCACAAAGGATTTAGTACTAGGATGGTGGTGCTACTTACTAAAACATTTTAATTACCACCGACATATAGAGCACTCACCAGCTTCCAAATACAACAAGGGCACAGGTCCTTTTGTGATTATAAAAAACTTTTATTAGCTAAAAAACATCACAGCCTGACATGTTTCAGATTACATCCTTTATCAAAGGATGATAGAGGATGCAATCCAAAATGCATCAGGCTGTGGTGTTTTTTAGCTAATAAAAGGTTTTTATAATCGAAAAGGACCTATGTTATGTGGAGGTTGAGTGAAGTGCTCTGCATGCTGGTGGTGATTACATCACAAAACCTATGAGGACAGGCTGAAAGACCTAAATATGTAGTCCCTGGAGGAGAGTAGGGAGAGGGGGGATATGACCCAGACACATAAGTACCTAACGGGAGGAACAAGGTGCAAGAAAACACAATTTTTCATAGAAAAAGATGCACCAGGACTACAGGACATGGGATGAAACTAGAGGGAGGGAGGTTCAGAGGGAACATGAGAAGTATTTCTTCACAGAGAGAATGATGGACAAATGGAATGCCCTGTTGGAGGAGGCGGTGGGGGCAGAAATACTTACAGGATTGAAGAATGCATGGGGTAGGCATAAGGGGATCCTAGTAGTTGGAGGAAGCGGACAACCTTGGTCCAGGGAAGCTTGAAGAAGCACAGTTGCACAAATGGGCAGACTAGATGGGCCATAGGCCCTTATCTGCCATCAACATCTATGTATCTAGTAGCCAGCCCAGTGGCGCTGAGGGTTGAGGCGCTGGACGCCACACCTCACGTCACGCCGATGACCCAGGTTCAGGAATGAGCCTGGGTCATTGGAGGCCGTCAAGGGGGGGAAGGAGAGGATGTGAGAAGCTGCCTGCTGGCAGCACTCCGCCTCAGGAGGAAGCATCCTGCTCTCTCAGAGCTTGGCCGCCCTCTGGTGGAGGCCAAAGAGATGGCGCTGCGAGAGAGCACAGACAAAGGTCGATGGGGAGGGATTAGGGGACTCTTTCTGGATCTGTGGTGCGCATGTGCACCTCCACGCTCATCCGCCATCGATTCTGGGGGTCCCAGGGTAACGAAGGGAGAAAATGGAGGAAAAATGTGGGAGCCGACGTGAATGAAGCCCCCGGACCGACTCAGGGGATCTGCCGGGGCGCGTATAGCGCTACAAGACCCAGAAAGACCCCGAGATCGATAGGCTTGGCAGATGCAGAAGTCGACCCGCCACAGGACTATAAAAATAGTTAAAAAAAAAAAATATCTATGTATCTATGCAAAAAAAAAAAAGAAAAAGGTTATCGGTCTGCTGGAAATTTAGTCACTTTTCCCCACATTGCTGAATTGTTATTTTCTTAAAATATTATTGCCCCTTCCAACTTAACTAAAAAGTTTAGTGCAAAATATGTAATCTAAAAACATTAGTTACAATTACCTTTAATGCTTCAATGTACAAAAAAGTTTAATAAGAACTAATGGTATTAAGCAGCTTCACCCATATTAATGTTACATCTGGCCTTGCACGTTAAAATGTAATTTCTGCTCAGTTTAAAACACTCATTAGTTACATGATGGGTTTTACTGAAAGCAGAGTATGCAAGTCAGGACTCACAATGACATACTTTGTAATTTTAAATTATGTTTGATATTAATGAAGGTCATTGTTTTGATTAATGCTTGTATTGTACTGTAATATGTCTATAGAGCCTATCTGCTTGTAACTTTCTTTCCTGGTCATCCATGAAAATGGGCAGTTATTGTTCATGGATCTTTTGGGACCTTTATAATAAAAATGAAGCTGGAACTTCTTTGAAGCAACAGCTCATGTTATGAAATTCTGTACAGTAAAACTTATTACTTTTTCATCACCCTTTTTCTCCTGTCTTGTAAGGTGCCTTTTTTGTTGAAAGCCTGCTTGATCATTTTATAGTGTGATGATTCCATTAGGTCCAGTGTCCGATAGACTTTTTGTAAAGGTTCAATATACTGATCACCAGTTCTGATCTTCTCCCAACCTGTTTATAACACATAAGAATCTATACAATGTAAAATGTATCTGGGAACCTGTTCCTAACCTCGGCTGTGAGGGACTCTGGGATACCCAGCAGTAGTGCAGATTACAAAATGAGGCAGAGGGTTGACAGCGAAATAGTTTCTTAAAGATTATTAAGTAAAAAAAAAATGATACTGCACTGAAAGTGTAAGTTGGGAGCAGCCCCACACAAAGGTGTGGGTCTTTTACTAATTCATAAACAAGGAGGAATAATGCCATATTTTTTTTCTAATCACCAAAGACTACCACTAAATGCTTCCATCTCAATTCACTGATGGTCAGATGGTCTGAGTTAGATTGGAGTGGGGGGGGGGATTTGAAATGCTACAAATAATTGTTTATATACTTTGCATGGGGAAGGGGGAAAAGTATAGAGTGCATTTTCATTGTGAGTTTCACTTTTTTTTTTTTACTGATTTTATTGATTATAAATGAATAACAACCAGAAACTACTTTATGCTAGGCATACAATACCTATATCATATATTAAGATATTTGGGCTATAAATATATTTATTAATGAAGTATTTTGTTACACAAGCTACTGATGGAAATAGTCAAATACTAGAACCACTTAGTAAGTATCACTTAATCTTGACAAGTTCTTTAAGTATTTTGGCTTGGGTTCATTACAAATATTTATTTATTTATTGAAATTTGTTGACCGGGTGAGCCCACTGAGACAACAGAGTCCCTTTTTCAGGGATGAACTGGAATGAATTGCAAATGAAAGGCACATTAGCATACAGGAGACAAAGGTAGGGCAATTAATCACATTGATTCACACATAAGGAGCACACAGTAGACATAAAAACAGGTAGTAGTAGAGGCAGTCAGGTATACAGGGTAAGTGTACAGGCGAACTGCCACTAATCAATATAAAGGTAAATAGAAACATGTAAAAACTCAGGAATGGGGGGGGATTATTGCAATGCTGTTGCTAGGATTTGGACAACAACTCAGCAAGAGGTGTGCTTTAGTTGGGCACTGAACGTGTGGATGGCCTGGCATGGGAGGAAGGCCCTGGAGAGTATAAGGGTACACAGTAAATATAAGGGCACCAACATTTAAAGTGTAACAGCACTGATTTGCTACCAGCAAGTGGGATTTTATGGCATTTTTAAGTGAGTACCTAGTAGAGCAGTTCGTCACTGCTGAGGGTAGGCTGTTCCAGAGTGCTGGGGCAGAGATGGCAAAGGACCTGTCATCAGCTCAAAATCTTGTCCTAGGGACATCCAGGATGGGATGGGTAGCAGATCTCGGGTCACGTTTAGCTGTCTTGAATAGGAGAAGTCCGCTTAGGCTGGGGGGGGCTGATAGTTTGGCTGTTTTGAACATAAGACAGAGTGTAGGATATGCAAGCCTGGCTTCGAGTGATGGCCCGCTCAGTGAGGTAAAAACATTGCAGTGGTGATCTCAGGGATGTGCAGCAGCTGCAAAATGGGCAATTTTGTGATAAAGGACTCTGAGTTTGTTGAGGTCACGGCCCTGAAGAGGTTGTAATAGGAGAGCACCATAGAGAAGCACTGGAAGGATGGTACCTGTGGTGATTGCCATGGGAGCTTCACTGGAGAGGAATCTGCCAAGTCTGTATAAGAGGCCAATTCTTTCATGGAGAATTTTGGTGATTGTCCCAATATGCAGGCTTAGGGTTGGCTTCTGATCCAGGTGTGCTCCAAGATATTTTGTGGATGCACAGACCTCTAGTTTAGTCCCATTGGACAATGAGATCTGTAGGAGGTTTGGTCTATTGGCTCCCAGGCATTTGGGACTGAAGAGCACGGCCTTGGATTTGTTGAGGTTGAGGACAAGTCTCTTATCCACTAGCCACTTTTCTAATACTCTGAAGTCCATATTGAAGTTCTGGTTTAATTGATTTAAGTCTTTTGAACTCCTGTAGATAACAGCATCATCTGTATATAATTGGATGTTGGCCCCTCCGCAATGCTTTGGCATGCCGTTGATGAAGATAGTAAATAGCAGGAGTCCAAGGATGGATCCTTGGGGGACTCCTTGGTGCACTGGCCTAATTATAGAGGTTGTACCCTTCCATTTTACCAGCTGCTTTCTCCCACAGAGGTAGTGTTGAAACCAGGAGGAGGCAAGTGAGTCCAGACCAAGGTTCTGAAGGCAGGTAACAAGGAGATCATGGTTCACCAAGTCAAAGGCTTTCATTAGATTCAGGAATAGGGCTCAAGTGGTGAGACCTTGATCCATAGCCCCTAGAACATCCACGGCGAACTTGACAAGGGCTGTTTCTGTGCCGTGGTTTTTCCTGAATCCGTGCTGCACCTCTGTAAGTAGATTGTGGGTTTCAATATAGTTAAGGATCTGTCTATGCACAAGTTTCTCCAGTGTTTTCGCAAGCACACTGAGTATGGATATAGGTCTATAGTTTTCAATTTGATCCTTGACACCACCTTTGTGTATAGAGGACTACTGTGGCCATTTTCCATTTAGTGGGAAATTGCCCAAGCAGGAGGGACTTGTTAAACATATTCCTGAGTGGAGCCGCTATAATTGGGGTAGCCATTTTAAGAAACTTAGGCTCCAGATTGTCAAACCCAGGAGTGCTGTCCAGTTTGATGGTGTTTAGCAGAAAGAGCACTTCCTTCCAAGTATCCAGGTGGAAGTGGAAGTTGGGACTGGTGTGAGTGTCAGAGAGAGAGAAGTCAATGTTGCCAGGTGTGGGGTCAATGTATCTATCCAGGCCAGTGAAGAAGCTGTTGAATGAATTTGCTAACTCTTCTGGATCTGATATCAGGTTGCCTTCGACTGAGATGCTCTGGGGGGCTTCAACTGAGCACCCTATCAGGAGGCAATTTATTTTAGACCAGAACTTTTTTGGGTTTGCCTGGTTTGAGGTTTGGAGTTGCCTAACATAATCCCTTTTAGCATGTTTTAGCTCTTTCTTTACAGCTGTTCCTCAGGGCCCTGTATAATAGCCAATCATCTTGAACACCTGAGCATTTGAACTTGCCCCATGCCTTATCTCTGAGCTTCATTAGTTTTCTTCTGTCCTGATCCAGCCAGTATGCACATTTGCCACAGACTCTCCATTGTTTAAGTGAGGCATGCTTATTAAGTACACTTAAGAAGTTATGGGTAAAGCAATCAAGAGCCACATCAATGTTGGTGAGATTATTGAGGTCCGTCCGGTGTATCCCTCACAGATCTTGGAGAAAATCATTGGGAACAAAACTCGATAGGTCCCGGGCAAATATGATCCTAGGGGAAACATTCGGTGAGTTGTTCCCCCAGAATGTTCTCCCTAGGATATATACTCAATGACTTTTTAAACTAGAATAACTGAAGTAAACAAAGAAAGATGAATCAGCTGGGGCAAAGAAGAGACACTTTTCCAGCACAATTTACCTCACATGGGTTCTCCATTTCCATAACACTATTAGTATTACTGTGTATTTAAAAACAATCAATTACAAGAACGATTCTAGCATTTTCTTGTTCTTGTCATCAAGTGGAAGACTTGGATATAAAATTTTAAAGTGGCATGGGCAAAATACCAGCAGGAAAGAGGTTTAAAAGTTTGGCACTGGCCTCAGCAGCAGGCTCAGGAGGCAGTGGCCAGTGCCAGACCTGGTAAACCAAAATAAGTTCAGTGAGGAGTTATTACCATAGCTAGGAAAAGCAGTGCCAAGGTCAGAAAATAAGTTCAGTAAGTAGTTTGGGGACTGGCACCTTTGAGAAAGCAGTAATTGTTAAATGTGTCAGGCGACCTCAATGTGGGAGGGTATGCCGACGGAAGGGCAAAACCCCGTTGGTGAAATCCCCCAGAGTGACATTTTCAACAAGATTTGAGAAAGTTGCTCTGAGGGACCTGCTGGCAAAATGTCACCCTTTCGTCAAGTTTCAGCCCACCTTCACTTTAACTCTGACTGGAGTTAATAATCCTTAAGAAAGGGGTATGGGGGTTCAAGGGGTGCAGCCCCCTGATAGAAACCAGACCGATGTCTGACAAGTGAAATTTCATCTGTCAGCATCGGGGGTGTCTCTATGCTGCACATCAACAACAATGTTGTCATGTCGGCATAGGTAAACCTGTGAAAGCTGGGTAGAAACCTTTGGAAGTTCATGAAGCCTGTGTGCTATCCTGCATGCATGTTTGTATTGTATCAGTGTATTCTTTTGGGCATAGACTGCTTCAAGTGCAATTGTGTATTGTGTTTTATTTGTGTTTATTGACATGTTTTTGGCATCTTACAAATAAAGGAATACTTTAGCACTGAATATTTCGGAGCCCTGAGCAACTTCCATCACTGGAGCATGTAAGTTGTACCTTTACCTTTTAGCAGGTGCCAGTCCCCAGACTTCATATTAAACCAGAATAAGCACAGATGGAGCCTCCCTAGCAGGTAATGCTGGAATGCAGCAGGGCAATGACTCCAAGAAAGAATATACCCTGGCATTTCTGAAGGCAAGCAATGTGCAGCTTGAAATGTTGCCACAAAGGTTGAAGAGAAGGAAAAGAGATCCAAGATGACAATGGCTTCAGCCTCTCTCCTTACCCCCCAAAAATGGTAAACTCAGTGGGAGACTGGAAGCAATAGAGAACAAACTCCAGGCTGTAAACCTAAGGTTGATAGGGATACAACAGGTGGTGGAAGAACCAGATTTCTGTCAATTTAAAAAATGTGGATGGTAAAACATTTAAATTTATCAGCTTGTTTTGAACTGTCAACACTCTGTAAAGCATATGGCATCATGCCCAAGTCCACCACTCAGGCCTTTAACCAACCTCACACTGTCCTGTTGCAGATCATGGGAATGGACATAAGGCACATTGTGTTGGCTTTATCTCAAGCAGCTTACCCCCTCTCCACAGAGGGAAGTGATGTTAAAGTTTTTCTCTACTAATCCTTCCAAACAAGAGCCTACCAAAAAAAAAAAGACTGATGCTTTGTGCCTGTGATTGTGGACCTTCTGCATCATGCATAACTGCTTGATGCTTGCCTGATTACTAGTGATATACATGAGCAAAATAATCAAATACAACAACCCCAGAGACACCAATTGGGTGGACAAATAAACATGGATTTGTGACATGAGGAGAACCAGATGTGTAATCTGACTCAGACTGATTGAGTTATGGCACTGACTTGAAGTGTGGATGTGATGAGCCCATTTCATTTGGAATGGGCATTTTTTGGGGTGCAGGACTATCAGGACTTTGATCTAGGTTCAGATTTGAGGACCATGATAGGCAATAGAATTTATATGGCATTGGCCACATAGTGATCTACATAACACCGCACAGAGTATGGAAATATGACCCAACTCAGCCAAATTTATAAAAAAAACAAAAAACATGCAATATTTATTCAGACATTGTACATATCAAGTCCAGCTTGCTAAAACATCATGTTTCACCAAATGTGGCTTCCTCACAATACCAGAGTTTAGACAGTATTTACATTCTAATAAATATACATAAATCATACTATAAATAATTTTAAAAATAATAATTTCAGATCAGCCTGTTCAAATTCCACTACACGGAATAGCTTTGCCTATATTTACTTGGAAAGTAAAGACAGCAGGAGACATTGTAGTCTCTTGTAAGTAGTTCCCCCAATATATCAGTGGCAGTATTCAGTTAGTCCTGCCTTGTCCATATGCTTATCTAGTCTGCTTTTGAATACATTTACATTCCCAATACTGACATCAGATGTTTATGAATTCCAGATTACAACAACTCTTGGGTGTAAAATGATTTTCTCTTATTTTGAAATACTGTGGCCATAGTTGTTGGTTGTGCTCCCTTGTGTTGACTGTATCTGATGTGAATTTCAGGTTTGTGTTAGTTAACAGGGAATGATTTTTGTGGATATTGAAAAGCAGCAGTAGCTCACCCCTTATCATTCTTCTGTGCATGGTAAAAAAGACATATCCTACTTAGTTTATCCTCATATTCTAATTTCGCATAACCTCTTACCATATATTTGCTTTTCGCTTGATCCTTTTCTAGTTTTATCCTTTCAGCTAAATGTAGCTCTCTATGAAAGTGACGGCAATAATCAGTACGTGATCTTGCATAACTTTTATATAGTGGTAATATGATTTCTTTTGATTAGTGTAAGAATTGTCTTTTAATAGTATTCATTAAAAAGTTAGATTTCCTATAGGTTTCATCACATTTTTGTTTTAGGTCAAAGGTTATGTTGACACCCAGGTGTTTTCACCAGCAGTTGAATGTAGTGGTACATTTGTAAGTACTACTTATAACCGTAATTAGATTTACCAAAATGTTCAATTGGTAAAGTTGAATGTCATTTCCCACTTAGATCATAATCTGAGTTGTTCTAGATCATTTTGTAAGGCAATATGTTTTTCTGGTGTTTCTACCAGTCCACCACTCTTGGTATCATCAGCAAATATACTGCACCAGTTCTTACAATCTTTACCTAGGTCTGTAATCTAAATACTAAAAAGTATGGGCCTAAGCTAGAGATCCCACTGGTACTCTCCTGTCTCCTTGCCTTTGGTACAGATACAACAACTTACTCTTACCCTTTTTGTCTTGTGTTTTTACCTTGCAGCTATCCACTGTATTAATAATGTGTCAATGTCTGCATAAGTTGGTTTGTTCAATAATTTCTGGTGTGGGAAAACACTGAAAGCTTTGATAAAGTCAAAATGAATGATATCCACAGCACCACCAGTATCTATGGCCTGACTTACTTTAAAACAGATCCAATTGGTTGTGCAATATTTATTCTTAGTGAATCTGCACAGATGTTCCTCATGAATTGCTTTTCCATGCATTGTTCTCTTAATAACTATAAACATGAACATACTGTACCTGAACCAGAGTTACCTACTGCTCATGGCCTTTTAAATAAAGTGTACAACAATTCAAGCCTTCCCTTAATAAACTGTGGGCCAGATATTCAAAACTTTGGCCTGGGGCTAAATTAACACTGCCCAGTGGGCAAACTTAGCCAGGTGCACAAAGCAAGCTATATTCAAAAGGAATAGCCCAGGGCAAAGAGCTTCTGAATATAGCATGGGAATGAGGCTGGGCAAACTGGGCTGGGAGTGCAGGGCAAACTTAGTCCTGGAATAAGACAGCTCTGAATATAACAACCATGAAGTGCAAACCACAGCAGCAACACAGTGCACAGCGACGTGAAGGTAGGTACAGGTGAACTATGTGGCCAATTTGTGTGCTAGCAAATGTGCGGACCCAGTACAGCTGCAGGCAGCATCACAAGTGAAAGTACAGTGTTCAAAACTGTATAATATTCCTCAAACTGTTTACACAACGTTAACATGTTTGCACGGGTTTAGCGCAGGGCTAAACCATTAGCGCCGTGCAAACACGTTCGCCCAGCACTAAACTTTGCCATATTCAAAAGTGACATGCAAATGAGCCTACTTAGGTAGTCTCTGGGCAAACATCCAGATTAACATCTCATTATGCCCTGATTTGCATGCAGTTTGCAGTGGGCTAATGGTTTAGCCCTGCTCTAAACCTGCGCAAACGTGTTAGCGCTGTGCAAACAGTTCAGGGAATATTATACAGTTTTGCACACTGTACTTTCACATGCGCTGCTGCCTGCAGCTGTACTGGGACAACACAGCATAGGCACAGATGGTGGTGGTGCTGCATGCAACTGTCACACTGTATGTCATGCTACAGTACACAGCAGACACTACTGTAGCAAGGGGACCAGTAGTGTGTGGACACACCACTGCCTATGGTGTGTAGGGCAGTGCTGATGACGGCACTGTACACAGTGACAGGCCCAACATGCAGGGGTTTACTGACAGTGGACATTACTGTTACGCTGTTGTGTGACCCACAGATGCTGCACCTCTGGCATGGGATGCTCACAGTGACATATACATGTCCGGCTTTGTGTGCTGTGGCAGTTGTACAGCTGTGCGGTATGTGGCTGGGGGGGGGATAAAATATCAGAAAGGCACACTGGTGTTGGGGTATTCCCAATAATGGCCCATGTGCACCGCATGATGTGTCCCAGCCTTGTGGACACACCTGGTCTGTGGCACAGTCTGGCCACCTGTACACTCTCCCCTCAACATCCTCCATGCCCACAGTGCTGCATGTGTATGCTGGCATCCATTGGTGTTCACAGAAGAGTGGTCCACAGGTGTGTGCTGTATGGCCACACTGCCATGCTGTCCACTGGCAGCAGGGTCACCACTTACTGCCTGGCATGGCTGGGACTGGTGGCAGATGATGGCATCATTGTAATGCCATCAGTGAGCGGCATGTTTCCTCTACGTCTGGCTTTGTCAATGTGTCATATTTATTTGTTAGGGTCGTGCAAAGCCATGCAAAAGCCACGCAAATACAGTGCAAAGCCATAATGTCGCACAAAACTGGTTGCCCAGGGTTAAGACTACCTTTCCCTGGACAGTAATGTGCACCGTGCTGTCACGCTAAGTCATGCAAAACCACTTTCGCGGCCCTAGTCACTAAATATAGCATTGCACTTGTATTCATGTACACACCCACTTAGTTTGCCCCTTGCATACATTATGATTTTGCCTGGCGCTAATGCAGTTTGCGCACGCTATTTGGCCTTGTGAATATAGAAAACTCATGCTAATCCTGCGCTAAACCTGTGCAAACAGTTTTTGCCCTGCGCAAAGTTTTGAATATCTGGCCCTGTGTATTTAAACAAATACAAAAGATGTGTTACAACCAAGCATTTCATTATGCTTAAGAATATTAAAAAATAATCTTAGAATTTTCTGATTGAATAGTCATTCAAGTTTCAGAATGCACTTAAAAGTCCAAATGATAACAAAAAAATGTTTGATTAAACCCAGGATAAATGATATTGACTCTTCAGCAGTCAGAAGGTTTTTTTTAATGAGGGACATGCCATACCAATGATGAGGTTTATGGGTCTGAAAATGTGAATCCACTACCATATGGAGAGGAGTGGGAGAAAAAAGTACTTCTGAGGGAAGCCTATTGGATTAATTGGTTTAGGGACCTAACCCATGCTTTGATATCAATGAGGAATTGGACTGGACTGTTATTATGTGATGTACCAACAAGTTTCCTTCCTTTTCTATTTTTTTTTCCTTCAACAATTTGTTTCAGGTGGTGTTTTTGTAGTGCAGGAGTCTCAGCGACAGTGGTGTCTGGAGTTCCTGCTAGTTTTCTAGGAAGGAGTTTTTTTTTTGGTAGGTATAGGAGAACTGCTTGTATTTGTATTTTTTATAATTAATATACCTTAAGTGTACATTTGTGCAGTTCCTTATCCCAGGACCCTTTCTTTGATTAGTCCTGTCTATACTTACAGAACTCCCATATCTGGGAGGATTTAATATCTGCCCTTTACTGTGTGTTACCACCCTCCCACTGCCCCCATCCCTGTTTGTCTTACACTCAGGCATACGTCAAGGTTCCCACTCACCCAACTTCATTCTCAGTGACCCTACTAGCCTTCTCTGGGCCAATACCAGGGGTCTCAGTCTGGTTCACATGAACATCAGCAGTTTAAGGCATAAAGTCCATGACCTTGAAGCTTGGACTGCACTTCACAAACCTGATGTACTAGTGGTGACTGAGACCTGGCTCAAGCTGTGACTCCTTCCTCATGAAGTCAACCTGGTTGGCTATAATGCTTTTAGAAAGGATAGAGTAGGGAAGCAAGTTGGGGGTTCTCATTTACATTAGCACTAATCTAAATGCTATGCAGCTTGACCACACTCCCCTCTGTGACTCAGTGAATGAGATTATATTCATGAAAGTGTTCCTTGGAGACACTAAACCCTTGTACATAGGGTGTGTCTACCTCCTGCCCCAATCATCAGCCTCATCCCTTGAGTCTGTAACTCATGCATTGGCAGAGCACTCCCTGGGGGAGATAGTTCTCCTTGGGGATTTTAATCAGAGCTGGAATACACTGCGGGCTTCCATTAATAAAAACCCTGTTCTCGACACCAATCTGACCCAAGTCATTGACTTGCCTACAGGGCACAACACTAAGTCTGGCAACCATTCCTTACTTGACTTGGCTCTAGTCTCAAGCCCGGACTGCATACTGGTGGCTGGGGTCATGGCAGATTCATTGAGTGATCATTCACCAATCTTCTGCACCTGGTCTAATAAGCTCTCTAAATTGCCTGCCAGGGTAATAGAAGCCAGAAACTTTAGCAGACTTGTACTGGCAGACTTCTGCTCTGACCTACGAGCTGTACACTGGGGTCCTATCGTCACCTTCCCACCCTGGATGAGGTGCTGGATTACTTTACCAACTCATTTATGACTGTGGCCAACCAACAGGCCCTTCAAAGGAAACTAAGGGTACAGGACAAGTGCTATAAATGGCTTAACCCTAGCCTTAAACAAAGCATATTGCTCCATGACAGGGCCTGAGGGCATTAGAAATCCTCAGACCACAAATCAGACTGGGAGAAGTACAGGGAGCTGAGGAATCAGTGCAAGAAATCTTCCAAACAGGCTAAGTCCAAATACCTATATGATCTCCAGTCTAGACACCTACGGGATCCTAAGAAATTCTGGGACCAAATAAATCTGCTTCTAAAGGCTGCATCTAATGCCCAGGATGGAGTACTTCTGGTGGGGGATACCCTAACCAGTCACTCCTCATCAGTAGCAGAAGCATTCAATGCCTCCTTTTCCAACCCAAGTGGACTTAAACCACTTATCCCCTCTGGTGTTCCCTGCAGCAGCAGAACTGGTTGGGAACACGTAGGCTTCAGTTTCACCTGAAACTGGTCAAGCCTTCAGACATACTGTACTTCCCCTTCTACTTAAAATAAACCCTGACTCCTCCTCCCCGGGACACGATTTGCTTGAACCAAGGCTGCTGAGGGCTGCTGCCCCATCTATCACCTACCCTGTCACTATGCTTATCAACAGGTCCCTCCGTGAAGGAACAATCCCAAGTAAATGGAAGGTCATGACTATAGTCCCCATTCATAAAAAAGGGCCCAGGGTCAAATTGGGGAACTACCAGCCCATCTCCATTCTCTGACCTCTCGGGAAGGTGCAGGAGAGGATGGTCTACAACCAATTGGAGGATTACCTTGAGTGGCACCTACTTCTAGTTGTCATACAACATGGCTTTAGGAGATGCCATGGCACCGACTCAGCCCTTATCCAGCTCATGTCTGACATCCTTAATGCCATAGATCAGGGCTCACCGATGAGGGCTCTTTTCATCAACCTGTCTAAGGCATTTGACCTGGTCAGCCATGAACTTCTACTCTCCAAACTCCACCTACTAGGACTGGATGGGCTGTCAGTTTTCTGGTTCGAGAGCTACTTGTGCAGCTGAACCCAAAAACTTCTATGGAGAGGATCCCAGTCTAGCGCTAGACCTGTGATCTCCGAGGTACCCCAGGGCTAGATCCTGGGCCCCCTGCTATTCACCCTGTTTGTCAATGACATTGAGGGGATTTGTGGGCTGAACAACCTCGTCCTCTATGCAGATGACACAGTTGTCTACTGTAGTGATCCGCTACCAAGCATTATCTCTGCCAAACTCCAGACCTGTTTCTCTGCACTTGAGACCTGGTTCTCCTCCAACTCACTTGTGCTAAATGAAGAGAAGATAAAGGCTGTCCTGTTTGGGACCAGACACCTTGGAGTCAATAGGCATGACCTGCTCCAGCTTCACACAGCACATGGGAAGAGAGTTGAGATCATTGACAGGATTAAGTACCTTGGGATCCTCCTTGACCATGAGATGTCCTACAAGCCTCACATTGACTCCTTCATAAAGTCCACCCACCAGAAGATCGGACTCCTCTGCAGGCTGGGTAACTCTCTCTCTCTCTGTCTCTCTCTCTCTCTGACGAGGCTTGGTGAGCCATTGCCAGCTGCACCCTACTCCCCACACTACTCTATGGGGCCCCCCCGCTACAGTTCCTCAGGCAGGGAGAACTAAGAAAACTTACAGTGCTCTACTATAGGGTGGCACGTTTTTCTGCTAACTCCTCTCCGAGAAGGCACCACTGTGAGGTCCTCATGGACCTCTCCTGGCCCACTATATGGGACAAACTGGCCTATTCCTCTCTATGTTTGTCCTTTAAATTCACCACTGCCAGCTCTCCTCCCCATCTGCATGGTCTGCTCAATCCCAGAGTCCAGTGCTGTGACCTGAGATCCTCGACAGGCCATCCTCTCGACATCCCGTGGGTATGCACTAGCCAAAGCAAGCAATCCTTTCAGTATGCTGCTCCTCACCTAAGGAATACTCTCCCTGAGAGTCTGGCTGACAGACCCACTTTCCATGGATTTAAGTCCAGCTTAAATGTCTACCTGCTGGAACTTAGTCTTTGTGGCTGCAATCATTATCTCCCAGCCTGTGTATAGAGGCATGACTATAATATGACTGAATATAATGCCCTTCAACTTTACTGCTGTTACTAGTTCATCAGCAAATCTCTTGTGTAATGTTATCACATGTAGTATGTACCTCTCTAACAAATTGTGAGTGTGCTGTTATATTCTGTAAGTACACTATGCCTATTCCAACGTATGTAACTACTGAATGTAACTACCAATGTATGTAACTCTGTTTGTAACTAATCCCGGGTCGCTCTTGAAAAGGGGACCTCTGGTCTCAGTGGGCCTACCCAGTTCTCAAAATTTAAATAAATAAATTCATTTTTTACGTGATTTGTTTTTCATAAGTGACTTGAGAACATCTATTATTTATCTGAACTAAATCTGAATAGGATACACTAAGATTCACTTCTACTAACACTGTTCTTCAGCCATTTTACTTAATGTTCATTGGTATAACAGCCTGCAACTTCTTTACTCCAATGCCACTGAGCAAGCACAGTCAGACATCTTGATGTCTGGTGCTGTTCAGACTACATAGAGGGACTGTCTGGGAGAGAGGCATGCCCTAGGGCCCTAGGGCATGTCAGATGATGCCACTAAATTCTGATGTCATTAGCATGTGCATGCACACATATTATATGCACGGCCTATGTGACTTCCCAGTTTTGGCTACAGCTACTTTTAACTATTCTTGTTCGGCGTGAGTTGCTCTCTTAAAGAGATGCAAAGAGAGACATGCTGCTCTCTTTAATCCCTAAAGGTAAGACTCTTTATTAAATCTTTATTAAATCTGCAATTGAAAGTGCAAATTCCACAGTGCACTTGACTGTCCACAGAAATTTAATGTGCTGACATTTTGACATCACTGTAATGTCTTTTTCAAAACTACTTATCGATGTCCTGGTGGGAGCTTATACAGTGAATTTAATGGGGGATTGTGACTTTACATTTAGAACAAGTGCATAATATTGTGAGAACCCTTCACTAAATGTAACAAACTGAAGCAGTTAAAAACAGCGGACAGGGTGACCAACTTTTGTAGAATCCCTGGGAAAAAACAACAATGTAAATAGCATTTTTAGAATTCTACACAGGATACAGGTTTCTTGTTGTCTAACAATGAGAAGAATTTGGAACAAAGCAGCCTGCATGCTAAACTACCTTCTGACCAGTAAATAAGAACACACCACTAACAACCTTTATAAATATTGTACAGAAAGAAGTTGGACTACTAAACAATACCACTGACTATAGGATACTATAACACAGAAGATATGAAACAACTATCATATCCACGCTTTTATACCACAACTGAGGAGGACCCCACTGTAAATATACAAGAGAAGGCAATTTAGATTAATAATGCTGAATTACAATTATGGAGAGGCAGTATAGTGCAGTGGTTTATGGCTCTGAGCTGCACATTTGGAGACCTGGTTTTGAATCCCACAGCCCCCACTTGCATACTGTGTGACCCTGAGCAAGTCACTTAACTTCCCTGAGCTCCCAGGTTGCACCTGTAAACAAGCTTTCAGCTTAGTGTGTCTCACCTGGTTAAACAATTGGAAAAAAGAGGGGTGGATTACAAAAAAAGAAGCAACTTTCCTAACAGTATACTATCCCAAGAAGCCTGCATTCAACCTTCTATTGGAACTGTAGAAGAATTTGCTGAAGAATCCCTTTCATCATGCAGCGTCACAGGATATGGCACTGCATCACTGTACTTATTAAGCAGGCCTACATACCCTTCCTAAATGCAGAGCCCTTACGAGGTTATGGATGTGCTTACATTTATTTATTTAAAATTTTGATAACCAGGAGAAACACAGTGAGTCAAAGCTCGTTTTCAGGTGCAACCCAGGGAAAAAGTCCATGATGGGGGAGCAGGTGAACAGTCAGGTTACAATATAAATATGGCATACAATTATTCAAATAAATGACTTTTAAAAATTAAAATCATAGGACACCAGCTATAAAGGGAGAATATGAGTGATGCAAGGAAGGAGGGAAAGATCTTGCGAAGGCAAGGAAGGAGCAGAACCTGGCCAGGGAAATCAGGAAAGGGAACAAGGGGTTCTTTAGATACATTGGGGAAAAACGAAGGGCGAAGGGGCAGATTAGCAGGATTAAATCAGGGGAGAGATGGGCACAAGACCCGGGGGAGCAGGCTGAGGTACTAAATGAGTACTTCACCTCAGTTTTCACCAAGGAAAATGGGGGTGCTGCATCATACATGGGAGGAGACAGAGATACTGAGGAGGGGGGGGACCCTTACCGATCGGCGGGTCTGGGGAGAGGGGGAGGCATCACTGGCAGGAGGGGGGAGGGCTAAGCAGGGGGAAGAGGTACTGGAAGTGGAAATCACAGCAGAGAGAGTGAGGGAAGCCCTCAGCTCCCTTAAGATGGAGGAAGCACCGGTGCCGGATAAATTACATCCCAGAGTGCTGAAGGAACTTGCGGATGTCCTGGCGAAACCCCTTGCGGAGCTTTTCACCATCTCTCTGAGGACAGAGTGGGTGCCCCAGGACTGGAAGGTGGCACATATAGTGCCTATCCACAAGGGGGGATCAAGGGAGGTGGCAGAGAACTACAGGCCTGTCAGCCTGACATCGGTGGTGGGCAAGGTGATGGAGGGCATTGTCAAGGAGAGGCTGGGGGGGACCTGGAAAAGTCAGGGTGCCTGGACGATAGACAACATGGATTTGTCTCGGGAAAATCATGTCAGACAAACCTTGTGGAGTTCTATGACTGGGTGATGAGTGCCTTGGACCTTGGTAGACCACTGGACGTCCTCTTTCTAGACTTCAGCAAGGCATTTGACTCTGTTTCTCACATGGGCCTGTTGGATAAGCTGGGAGAAATGGGGGTGGGGAACCAGATGATCAGATGGATAGGCAATTGGCTCCAGGACTGGACCCAGAGGGTCGTAGTTGGCGGGATAGTCTCATCCCCAAAGAGGGTCATTAGTGGGGTCCCACAGGGATCAGTCCTTGGGCCCCTCCTGCTCAACGCCTATATCTCTGACATAAGGACAGGAATCAGGAGTGAGATGAGTCTCTTTGCGGATGACTCAAAACTGGGGGCAGTGGTGGATGGGGAGGAGGGGAGGGTGGCCCTACAGGGGGACCTGGAGGCTCTGGAAAGATGGTCTATAAAGTAGAAGCTGAGGTTCAATGCAGGGAAATGCAAGGTACTCCACCTGGGGGCCAGAAACCCTGGCTAAGTGTACACCCTGGGGGGGGATGCTACAAGTCTCGATGGCTGAGAGGGACCTGGGAGTGGTGGTGGATGTCAAAATGAACAACTCGGAGACTTGTAGGAGGGCAGCAGCCAAGGCCAACAGGATGCTGGGATGCATCGCTAGGGGGATCACCTCCAGAAGGAGGAAGTGATGCTCCCTCTGTATAACTGCTTGGTGAGGCCACACCTTGAGTACTGCATGCAGTTTGGAGGACACACTTAAAGAGGGACATTAAACTCCTGGAGAGGGTCCAGAGGAGGGCAACCAAAATGATTTGGGGCTTGGGGACAGGACCTATGAGGAGAGCTCGAAGAGCTAAATATGTCACATTGGAAGAGAGAAGGGACCGGGGGGACATGACAGAGGTCTTCATGTACATGAAGAGGGTAAATAGGAGAGGAACAGTCAGGGTGCTTCGAAGGAAGGAGGAGGGGGCCACTAGAGGGCATGGGTGGAAGCTGGAGGGGGGAAGATTCAGGGGAGAAAGGAGGAGATGCTACTTCACTGAGAGGGTGGTGGAGCCATGGAATGCACTGCCTAGGGGGCTGGTGGAGGCAGAGATGGTGGAGGGGTTCAAGAGGGGCTGGGACAGGTACAGGGTAAGGGTTCTGGAAGCAAAATCCAATGCAGCAAGAATATCCAGAACTGGGAAGGGAGAAGCCAGAGAAGGCGAGGGGGGCAGCAAGGTCAGCACCCAGGGTGGGGGCTGACCAATCGAGCAGACTCGAAAGAACGTTAGGCCTATTCTGCTGGCATTTTAGTATGTTAGTATCTTAGGGGGATGAGGTGATGATTACTGTTGGTATTAGGAGTCAGATGGGTTAGGGAAAGTGGGGCACAGAAAGAGGAAAGTAAAGAATGTGTGGAGATAGATCCTCACCATGGTTTCTGAGAATGAGGAATGACAGGAGCGGGGGGGGGGACTGGGAAAGGGTACGTTTTAGAGAGTGCAGGGAGAGAGACAGGTGAAGGGATCTTAGAAGAGAGTTCCAGAGGGAAGGGAGTCTGTTAGAGAAAGCTGCCTGCCCTAAATTTAAATAGGAGAGAGAGAGAGAGAGAGAGAAGATACTGGGGTCTCTGGAGAGTAGCTGATAAGAGAAAGGGGACTGGGGAAGGGAGAGAGGAGAGGTAGGAGGGAAGACACCCAAATCAAAATTTGGAAATGAGGGTGGTGATGTGGTGCTGGCAACATTTGTTGCAAAGTGGCAAAAGACATTAAAAAAGAGTGTCAAATCTGGAGAGGGATGAAGCAGGGGTCTACCCAAAGACCACATCTGTTCCCTTAATCCTTATGCAAGATGGCTGCTGTGTGTGCGCTGCCTGAGCCACTAGTATAGCCATGCTCCGTTTTATTTGATTTATTTATGTTTATTTATGTTAGTTTGTTAGTCAGGGTTCAAGGAGTGAGGTAGTTTAGAGTAAGTGGATTTTTTTGTTTTGGGTCACTTGCCATTTAGTTTATGGCACTAACTTTCACGTTAAATTGTTAGCGGTTGGAATATCGATTACTTTTTACTGCTAACAAGCGTCATTGTTTGCACTTTGTATTCTGTTGCTAATCCCATTTAAGAGGAAGATACTCGATCTGCTTTTGCTAAGACTGATCCCTTCGGCTGACCGGCTTCTGATAGTGGTGAGAGCACAGTTGGAGGAAAGTAACTACCCAAAGGGATTTAACTGCTTCTTGCAGTGGGGACTATCACTGTCGGGCTCGTCCTAGAGGTGGTAACCGCTGGTATCTATTGCGAGGTGGAGTGAGGAGAGATTTCGAAGATGCCTCAAGAGGGAACCTTTTTGAGCAGGATTATACATTTCTGGGATAGCCTCGCTGACGTCTGGTAGTTGATCCCTGTGGAGGATTATCGAATGTCCTTGTAGATGGATTGGTGAATTGTTTTCGCTTGTTTTTTCTCTCGTGGTTTCTGGAGGTAGGAGTGGGGTGGGGAGATTCTGTCGGTATTGCTTGGGGAGAGGATCACTACTGCTGGGTCCAGGTAGTAGAAGCCGGGGTTGTATCTGCCAGAGGGCAGATTCAACTTTAACGGCAGCTCTGTGTGTGTTCTGGGGGTCTCCTGGAGAGTGGATCCTAAGCTGGGAGCCATAATCCGAGGGCTCTCTAGGGGTTGGCCCTCTCCTGTTGTGCATTGGAGGGTTCCCTCCCTGATCTCCATTAAGCTGCTTCCAAGTATAGGACTTTTGGTTAAAATCCATCTATGCACCAGAGTCCTGAAGGAATCCTGGAATCTGGAGTTATTTAGAGACCTACCACAAGACTATTAGGAGGAAAGGAGAATTGAAGCTAGCCAAACTATTGGTGAGACTCTTCCAACTTGTGGCATTTTTTTGCATGGGCAGTTAGAGTATCTATTGCTTGAATGTTTCTACTGTTTATTGCTGTAGTCAGTGTGAGAGATTGAGTCAGTTAAAACATTTGGTTCATCTTCCACTGGAGGTGAGAGCTCTAAACTGACTTATAAATTGTTTTGGTTACTGTTTACTGTTTATTATTATAACCAATGTGAGAGATTGGCTTAGTGGAAATTATTATTTGGTTAAATTTTTCTATTGGAGGTGAGAGCTCCAAGGAATTCACTTACAAACATGGTATGATTCAGTTTAAAATCATTTATTTAATTATTTTTCCATTGGAGGTGAGAGCTCAAATGGATCTTTATTTTTATCTTTATCTTCATTTATAGCTGGAACAATTGATTGGACTTCAATTCTGGACTGTAAATCTGAACTCTGTGTATGAAATTGTTTTAATATTTCAAGGGGGGCATTTTATTTCATTTTATTTTATTCTATTTATTGTTCTTTTTAGGGTTTTTTAAGTTGGGGGTGGGAGGGTTTTGTTTGTATGAGGGTGAATAAATTGGTTTAAAATATGTGTTGGGGTGTGAGTAAAACGGTTAGGCAGTACTCCCCCTCAAGACTTTGGGATCTCCATCCCCTTGAATTACCCCCACTTACAGGGGAGGTTTATGCTAGATGTCAAAATCTCAGCATTATGAGATCAAAATGCAGAAAGATATGGGGATCCTGGAACTCTTGGGGGGGATGGGAGGGAAGAGAATGGATACGGGCGGTGAGGGCTAGGAGACGCCCTGGGGCTAAATGGGTACTGGATCGAGGTCCTCCTTGCCTCGTTCCCATACCCAAGGGCACTGACTTGGAGTGTGTCAGGCAGGAAGTGGGATCACCCTTGGATTTACGTCCCTTTCTGGTGCTGTTAAGCAATGCCAGGTCGATTAGGAATAAGACTGCAGTGATTGCGGACCTTGTTTCCTCAGTCGACTTGGCTTGCATCACCGAGACCTGGCTAGATGGAAATGCTGGTCCTGTGTTGGACTCCATGATTCCGGCTGGGTTCTCAGGGATTTACCACCCGAAAGTGGACCAGAGGGGTGGGGGGGGGTTGCGGTCTGTTTTAGACAAGATCTGGATCTCAGAGAAGTACCAGCTGGTGATACCAACTCTTTGAGTGCATAGTGAGTGCAGGTGCAGGCTACAGGACCCTTCTTATCTACCGTCCACCAGGGGATGAGAGGGAGTTCCTGAAGGAGGTTGTGGACTTCATCGCCGATATGGTACTGGAATCTCCCAGATGGTTAATTCTTGGGGATTTCAATGCCTGGGTCGACGATGAACTCTCGCCATTTGGTCAAAATCTCCTCCAATTGATGGATTCATTGGGTCTGTCATGGATAATTACCTCTGCAACCCATGAGGGGGGCATACATTGGACTTGGTGTTCCATCTAGGGATGGAGGTATCTGATGTGGAGGTGGAGCCAGTTGGATGGACTGACCATCATGCCCTGAGGTTTAGATCTGCAGCCACCTAAAATAGGCCTGCCCCTAGGGAGTTAGTACAGTTCCGTCCTTTAAGAGGGTCACCTCAGAAGGCCTAATGACGGAGCTGGACTTCTCGGATTTTCCAAGGGATAGCATGGATCCAGGTGCTTTGGTTTTAGTCTATAATAGGGCTGTAACTGAGGCCCTGGATGCCATTGCTCCAATTCATGTTCGTCCCCGTACTCTTCACTTAGGGGGGTCCCTGGTTTGATGGGGAGGTCCGTGAGTGGAAAAGGAAGGGACGAAGACTGGAAAGACACTGGCAGAAAACTCAGCTGGAGGTGGATAGACTTGAATTGTTAGAACATTATAAATTCTACCAATCAGCAATTTCCCATAAGAAGGCAGAGTTCCTGTCCAGGGAAATTGCTGAAGCAAGGAATAGACCATCCCCTGATTGTAGACAGACTGTGCAATCCAGTCTGTCTCCAGACCGGGTTGAGCATTATCACAGGTACAGTGTGAGGAGTTTGCGAAATTCTTTGCTGACAAGGTATCCACCATCAGGGATGAGATCCACCAGTGTCCTTCTATTGGACATTGCACTGATCAATCGAGTGGTACTAATGCCCAGTTGTACTGGTCTACCTTTAGACTACCAGCAGTAACAGATATAGTGAGGATCATCCAGACTCTGCGACCTACCTACTGTAAGTTGGACCATGGCCCTACTCACCTGGTGGTGGGGTGTGTAGATGTTATCGGCCCAGTCCTGGCTGGGATAGTGGTGGTGTCATTAGAGAGAGGGATCTTTCTGGATCCCTTAAAGGAGGCGGTAGTACGCCCCTGTTGAAAAAGTCCTCTCTTGACCCCGACTGCCCAGCAAATTATAGACCAGTCTCTAACCTTCCCTTTTGTAGGGAAGGTTATTGAGAAGGTGGTCGCTCTGCAACTGGAGGATCATTTGTCTAACCACAATATCTATGACCATCTCCAATCCGGCTTCAGGAAAAGGCATAGTACAGAGACGGCTCTTGCTTGGGTATTGAATGATCTCCTGATGGCAAGAGATCAGAGGACCCATTCAATCTTGGTTCTCCTGGATCTCTCAGCAGCATTTGACACCGTGGATCATGGGGTATTGCTCAACCACCTGCGGTTTTTCTGTGGTCTGAGGGGAGCAGTCCACAGCTGGTTTCGATCTTTTCTGAAGGGCAGATCTCAGAGAGTGGTGTCTGGAATTTACACCTCAGCCCCTCATTGGCTGCCCTGTGGAGTACTGCAGGGGTCGGTGCTGTCCCCTATGTTATTTGTGGTGTATATCCATTGGGGGACATTATAAGATGGTATGGGCTGAGTTTTCATTGTTATGCTGATGATTCTCAGCTCTAGCTGTCTTTTATGTCTGATCAGGAGTCTGATTCCATCACCATGTTTAACAACTGCCTCCTGGAGATTCAGGATTGGATGAGTGCTAGTTGGCTTAGGTTGAATTCAGGGAAAACTGAGGTGTTGGTTGTGGACCCTGGAGGGAGGACAACAGGGGCTTGAACTGGGAAACCCTCGGGTTTATATCTTGGGGGGGGCCCTGCTTCTTGCCTCTGGCCAAGTGCGTAACCTTGGTGTGATTTTTGATTAAAGCCTGACTATGAAGATGCAGGTGTCAACCGCTGTCAAATCTGCCTTTTTTCATCTGAGGAACATTGCCCGGGTGAAACACTTGGTTCCACGGGAAGATCTTCCCATCTTAGTCCACGCCTTTGTCACCAGACGTCTTGATTACTGCAATGCTCTCTATCTAGGGCTGCCGGGGGTGGATATCCGCCACTTGCAGCTTGTGCAGAACGCGACGGCCAGGTTGTTGATGGGAGTTTCAAGATCTAGCCATATGACACATGTGCTGCGTGATGTGCACTGGCTGCCAATACAGTGGCGGATCACCTTCAAGGTCGCATTATTGACCTTTAAGGCCCTTCATGATTTGGGACCTCACTACCTGAAGGAGCTCTTGGTGCCTTACTGTCCTGCCCGTTCTCTTCACTCCTCTGATGAGGGATTGCTAGAGATTCCCAGGGTATGTCTAAAGAAGTCTGGAGGTAGATCTTTTGCCTATATGGCACCAACCCTGTGGAATTATCTACCTCATCAGATATGAGAATGCCTAACTGTTGAAAGTTTTAAAAAACAACTAAAGACTTTCCTTCCTGCCCTAGCATTTGACAGAACATAATAAGTAACTGTATTGTATGATTGTTTGATTTATTGTTCTGAAATGTGATTTTAAGTGATTTGAACTATTGTAAAAGCGCCCTGAGCTTGGGAAGGGCGCTTGATATAAATAAAATTTTACTTACTTACTTACATCAGCATAGTCAAAATCAGGAAGGATCATTTTGGTAAGGAGCTCATTGTGAACCACAGGAGAAAGGGATTCTTTATTTCTAAACATGGCTCCTAGCTTAGGGTGGAGTCTGGCATGAATATAATCGATCTGTGAAGCGAAGTCGAGATGACTGTCCAGACAGGTACTGAAAGTCATGGATACATTTATTTTGCATTAACTTTCAGCTGATTGGTCTAGAACCATTGTAACACCCTCAAGAAGGCACTCTGCAGCTGGGACTCCACTTCAGTGAGTAAGGGAGCTGGAGGCATAGAGTATTATATCGTCAGCATATATATGAATGTGGGAAAAGCCAGAGTCAGATAGGAGGTCATTGAGGATATCAAGGGTGACAGACAGAATACCAACTGCTACTATCATAAATCACTGTTATAAGAGGTACAAATGAGTTGTAACAGAGTAGGTCAGGCACTGTAAGCAGCATGGGGAGAATTACAAGAGGTGTAGCGGTGTAAGCATTTTTTGCTGGCATGTAAACATGCCACTAGGCCTGCAATGGTGCAGCCCCATGACACACAGCACATGCTAAGCTTTCCCCCCTACAGCTGAAGGAGTGTGCAAAAGCAACATGTCAAAATACATCTAATCCCTCCCTCCTGCTCCGTCTGCTGCTCAGTAGTAATATACATTTAATGAATGCATGTACCACAACTGTCTGATTACTTTTATAAGACCACTTCTTAAATTTTGTTGCCGTGTGACCCACAAGAATAGAAAAAAAAGATGGGGAGGCAGATGCAAGGATCAAACTCTGGCTCCCACCCACAGCGGTGGGTGATGTGTTACTCATTCAGAACTGTGGATACTAAAGAAACTGTACTTGTCTTCACTAGCTCTCATGTGTCTTAATAGTTATTACTGAGACTGTACCTGCAGCCTTCACCACTGTACTGCCACTCCAGTGGAAATACTGTGGGAGATGCCAGAAGTGCTGCATGCAATGCAGAGTGAGATTACACAGGTGCAGAACAGTACCAATATTAATGGTCAGAGGCTGGAGCTGTGGTGGAGTGGAGAAGACTGCAACACTACCCTGCAAGCAGTGTAAACTCACCTATAGAAATATGCAAAAAAATGTTGTAGGTGCCGTATTGGTCCTTTTACGAACAGTTCTTCAGTGGGCCTTTGATTTTGTAAGTTTATGGTTATCTACATGTTGACTTCTCACCTTAACACTGTGGTGAGTGCGTGTGAGTGTGTGTGTGTGTATACTGATGTATGTATGTACGTATGTGTGTGTTTGTGTGTGTTTTGTATGTGTTGTGTTTTTGTGTGTTGTGGGTATGGTGTGTGTGTGTGTTTTGTTTGTGTGTGCGCGGTGTGGTGTGTGTGGATTGTGTTTGTTATATTTGTTGTGTGTTGTGGTTGTGTGGGGTGTGCAGGGGCATGTGTGTGTGTGTGTGGGATGTGGTGTAGGTGTATGTACACACATATGTGTGGGGAGAGCATGGCATGGGGCAATTGTTATGTGGCTAGGACACTTAGTTTTCACATATAGTGTACATTTACTTCCTTCTACTAGTTGTCAGTGGTTGGATTACACACTGTCACATTTTAAATCTGCTCATATTAAGATGCATATCTCATTTACTTGGGGGTTCATAAAAGGTGTAATTCCTTTGGGTTTTCATTTAGATTCCTTAGACTGATTCTATGCATTTTTGTTATACACTGACTCTGTGTTGAAATCTGCACTTCTCAGGCTCATGGTCTCATTTTCTTGGGGGGGTCCTTGACAAGTATTTTTTTATTTGGCACTTACACTTACAAGTGATACTATCATGCATCATGTACATATGTGTATGTTAATTTGAGACTTTTTTCAACTTGCAGTTATACCTAATTTCAGGATTTTGTCTCTCATTATCTGTTTTTAATACACCAGGACAATTGGAATGTAAGTTGTAAGCTCATCTTACATGTATTAGAGAGAATGCCATCCCAAAGTGTTTTTATCACTAGAATGCTTTCTTAGCATACTGAGACATTTTAAAATTTATGTGAGAAGAACTCTCTGGCTGTTGAGAATTCTTGATAACCTTTGCCCTTCTGAGGCTCCTCAGTTAAAAGCATACTGGTGTTAATTAGCTTCTCTGATGCAATCTTTGTTATGTTTTAAATGTATGTGTTAAACCAATGAGAATTATTTCTGTTTTTTCAATATAATCTGGTGTTAATAGTATGGGATTTTCAAAATAACTGCCATAAAACTTCTGAAGAAGGACCTGGTTGGTTCGAAAGCTAGAGCACTTTGTTCTTTTCTGTAACATCCCTATTGGTCCAATAAAAGGTATCAAATCATTTGTTTCAGGATCTGTTCTATAGAAATATGGTCATTGGTGGCAGATTAAGGCCAAGGTCCATCTAGTTTGCCCACGAAGAGTTTTCTGCCTAACCATCTGACCTAATGTCTTAACCCCCACAATGCCACTAAGTGTGGTTGAATTTTTCAGTTCACCTACAAAGTTCACACAAATAGGCCCACTGTGCACTTCAAGCAGCACAATCAAATTGGCAACTAAGCGCTATGTTAGTGTAATCCCCCCTCCGGCTCTCTTATTAGTTAATAGTGACAGCGCCTGGTCCCACCAGTCCCTGGGTCCCCATTGCCAGAAATTGTTCCTGCCAGCCATTATGTGTTGCTCCAGCATAAAGGTGGAGGAGCCCTTGGACATTAAATATACACGTCAGGGTCTGCAACCATCTTCTGTGATCCCAGTGATCTAGTAGGAAGTTCGAATGTACTGTCTGACAAGGGACTAACAGTTACCTAATCAGCTATCAAACTGGGCAAATGCATATTAAGTTCCTGTGATGGACAGCTGCATTGCCAATGGACTAGTGTGCTTTTGGCAGAGCAGTTAGAAGAAGTGGCTTGAGGGGAGTTCTGGTGGAGATGCTGAGGAAAGAGGTTGTGTTTGCCTATGGGGAGAGCCAAGGCCTGTGGGTTCTGTGAATTGACTGTTTCTGTGAAAGTGTATTTCCATCTCTTGATTCTGGGAGTGCTATCTCAGTGATCAGATTCGTCTGAAGAAAGTAACCTGTGGCAGTTGTGGAAGAATTCACCACAGCTGCAAGGGGATACAATGGTGAACTCTACCAGAGGCCAATTGAATCCAGCAGTATTCAAAATCATCAGCCAGAAAGGTGGCCATCGCCTGTTCCCTGGGGGGAACCAGATCAAACCACTAAGATTCCTTCTCTGCCAGCCAAAGTTGCACTCGCAGCAACTGTTGCTATCCAGCCTGGAGAGGCCCAGACTGACTTGTGAAGATGTGAAAGCTGCATTTATAAATCAGCCAAAGGGACTGTGTGACTCCTACACTACACATAGGAGTCACAATCTGACCCTTACCAAATGTGTTGCAATGGCAACACAGTGTTCTATCAATGGCAATACCTGGGTATACCTGAAATTGTGCAATGGTACTGCCCAGTGCTTGTCTGGTACTACAGTGGTGTCAACCCAGTCAGTTTTCTGGCCTCAGTGGTTGTGCTTTGGCACAGTGGCATCCCTATGGCAATTTTGGCAGGTTGCCCAGACTGGTAAATGGGTAATGGTATCACAGTGGTATTACGTAATTTTGAGTCCACTTTCATGTGGGACTCCATATTGCCCTAGAAGTGCCCAATGATAATACAATGGTAGGGGGGTGTGGCCTGACCAGGCAGAAGATGGCAGCCTAGTTCAGAATCTCTGCAGGAATGACTGCAATCTAACCACATCCAGCCTTCACCAGACCTTTCTTTGGTACCAACTCCTGTGACCATCCTGTAATCTTACTGCCTGACACAGTTTGTAAGTCATTTTTGATCCATCATCTACTTATATTCAGTTATTCTACACTGTACTGCAGCATACCAGGCCTCATCCTTCAGCATTATGGCAGATCTCCAAGTACAGCAAAACTCACTTGCTAGAGTGGAAGTTATGTTTTCTAAACTGATGGCTGAGATTAATGATATAAAAACCTCCACCCAACAGAATGTGACCACTCTTGAAACTTTTACCAAGAAACTTGCATTTAATGAGAAAGCAACGGCCTGTAACACCACTACTATTCATGACCTCCAGGCTACTGTCCGCAATCAAAATCAAAGATTCTCCCTACAAGCCAAAATTGATGATACTGAAAATCATCATCATTGCAACAATTTATGATTTTTTGGCTTCCCTAAAGGTGTAGAATTAGGAGACACTACTGCGTTTTTATTACATGTGCTGTCTGCGATGCTTAAACTGCCTTCAGACCTAATGTTAATCATTGAGTGGTCTCACTGCACTCTGGATCCCAGGTCAACTTCGGACCAGCAACCAAGGCCTATCATTGCTTGCTTTTTGAACTATTCCCACACAGAATTAATACTGAAATGAGCCAGAGAAATGGGAAAACTTCAGTGGCAAGAGTTTAATATTTCCACCTAGAGATTTTTCAAAAGATTTAACCATCAGAAGGAAGGCCTACAATCCACTTAAACAAATCCTCCACCAAAGAAGCATTAAATTTGCTCTACATTACCCCGCGACACTACGCCTTTTTTCAGACTCTTCCTTCAAGGATTTTGAAACCCCTGATGCCTTAGCCAACTATCTGGAGGTCTCTCTCTGCAATCTTACCCTGGGAGGTTCAGCAGCAATTGGCAACCTGAAGACAGCTTTGGTATCTGCACGGAGGGTGGACGACGAGGTACAGGAACGTGGGGAAAGTGTTGCAGAACTTGCAGCCCCAAGCAGCAACGTCGCAACTGATTCAACCCCAAGGCAATCAACACGGCTGCAAGAGAAGCTTCTGTCGGGGCATTATTCTTCAAGACTTTCATGCTATACTAGCAAAAGGTTTCACCCCAAACTCCCCAAACTGCAGCTTCTCACCTTCAAATCAACCCCTCTATTCCCTTGAGCAATAAGTTTGCTGTCTTGGAGGATGACATGCACTCCTCGCAGGAGGATCTTTCCCAGCAAATTTCAGATGAACATCCCTCTAATTTGGGCCCTGTGCCTCACAGTTGTATTTCTGCCGATACTTCATGGGCAGAAGTTGTTGCAAGTTCCCCACTCAAATCTTTAGAGCCACCCAAAAAGAAACATAGGGCAAAGACCAAAAGCAAGAACATCAATAGTCACAATCCTGCTAATAAATCTAAGGTGTCATGAGCTTATATGGTCAGTAATATGGTCATAGTTGCTATATCGTGGTAGGTTTTCCTTCCAGGATGCTTAAAGGGAGTGCCAGTATACTTTTTCTGTCTAGCCGCCAGCTCTACAGCCTATGCTACCTGGTTGCTTTCGCTCCCAGCAGGTGCAGAACGCAAAGGTTGTACATCGAGGAGCGATCAATTTACTTTTTGTTGCAGTGTTTAAACGAGCAGCTTAAAGGTCTTCAGGGGAACTTTGGTATATCAGCAATGCCTTCCTAACCCATTGTTTTAGTGTTAGATCTTATACATTACCTTACTGAACAGGCTTTCTGAATCTAGCCTTTTACTCTCTAATTTAGCAGTGCATCAGGTTTATAGTCTTTTAGCTGTTCAGTTGCATATCTTCAATTGGTATGCATTCTGATTATTGCCTTTTCTTTTTTCATACGTGAATTATTATATATTACAAGGCAACTTACCCCTTCCCTCTCCTGATGACAGGTTCTTAAATATTATTGGCAACTACATTTAATCTATCTCCTTCCCTACACTCCATTATTCTTACTACCTCCTGTTTACAATATGGAACTATCATTAGCACTCAAAGAGCTGGGCTATGGTTGGTGTACTGTTGCAAAGTATTGCCAATCTACATCTTCCTTATGCTCCTTATTTTACTCGAAACCTACAGATATTACAGAAATTCACTGCTGTGTGGTCCCTCCTGTTTTGGGGCTCACTGGACCTAGTTTTCTAGACCTAGTCACCCCATATAACACCTATTTAGGTGATTTTCAAATAATTGGAGCTGATCTTTACTATGACTATCTCTTCTGTCTACAGTTATCACCGAAGCCTATACCTCTCCACATAATCCTGATTTGCATTTGGCTCAGGGCGTAAGGGCTTAAACTGACCTCCCCCTTCTTCTTTTCCCCTGAATATTGTATTTATTATGTACTTATTCTGTTTCCCTGCAAATTATACTCAGAGTCACTCTAATGTGGTAATGATCTACTTTTCCTTTTATATTTGTTCATTTGCATTCCACCTGGCTCCCTGAATTCCTTGCTCTATGTCTAGGCTGTACTGGCATCTCGTATATGGTTCTTTAATTTACTGTTATTTTGAGTTGGTATATCTTGTACTATTACTACTAATGTTTATAAATAAGTTCTGGCGTTTAGCTTTATCCTTATACCTTGTCCTGTTAGCTTAGAATTAAGCTGAGGTTATTACAGTCCCCTGCCTTTCTTGGTATTATTCCCTTTCAGTTTAGCTTATCATGAATACTTACTTTATTATATTACTGGGATCAGACTTAGGTTTGGGCTGATATTTATAACCAGTCCTCCCTAGTCTCCTCCCTACATCGATGCCCCAGAGTGTGGTAAGAGATTCTCTTAGCCAGTTGGCTGACTCGTATCTCCTCACACCCGTAAAATGTTTTCTTTATTATTTAGCTTACTAGTATCGTTGTTGTTGTTGTTAATGACTTTTCTCCTTCCCCATCTTTATTCTAACTTTAGTAAAATATCTGTGCTACTCATGTATCATACATCTCACTTTTTTGGCTTGAATGTTCCTGCCACTCTCTGCATATACGTAAGCTTTTTGTATTGTATTCTAATCATCCTCTGCCTCATTTATTTGTCCCTTCACACTCCAGCGATTATTCCCTTTCTTTAACACCAACAATATGAGTGACACACTTTTATATACATGGAATGTGAAGTGACTTAATTCTCCTTGTAAACGGAAGCAAATTCCTTCACATCTCAAAAAACATAAAACACAAATTGCTTTCCTTCAAGAAACAAAATTATTAGCACAGGATGTTCATAGACTTAAAAAAGATTGGGTAGGTCAGATTTATGAATCTTCCTATACCTCAAAAAAAAAAGAGGAGTTGCTATTCTAATTCATAAGAGTCTCAAATGGTCCCTTGTAAACTCTGTTTCCAATACTGACGGCAGATGGGTGACGGTCAAACTGAATACCAACTCTGGTCCTCTTCTGCTTGTTAATGTCTATGCACCCAAATCCGATTCCCTGGAGTTTTTTTCATAATTTAGCTCAACAGATTTTATCCTTTAACACTGATAATACACCAGTTATTCTTGCAGGGGATCTTAACTTAGCTTTAGAAGCCAGCATTGACGGAAGTAGCCCCACTACAAAGGTCCACCCTAGAAGTATTAAAGCCCTCTCATTACAAATGCAAGATGTTGGATTAGCTATTGTATGGCACCTCCTTCACCCCCGTGATCGAGAATTTACATTTTACTCCTCTCTACATAAGACATACAGTAGAATTGACTACTGGTTAGCCTCTCCTGTTATAATGGAAAAAAAAAACTATTGATTCATCCATCTCTCCCATCATAATCTCAGACCATTCCCCTGTCAAATTGCAACTTTTGTGGGGCCCATTAGCACCTAAATCTTCTTACTGGCAGCTGGACCCTCTCCTTCTCAAGGATCCCAATTTCTTAACTCATGATCAAAGCACAAATTCAGGACTTCCTCTTTCACAATACCCCAACCAAATCTTCTATGTCCTCTGTATGGGAAGCTCTTAAAGCTATGATTCGAGGGAACATTATCAGTTATGCTGCACATAGGAAAAAAGTAAGGGAACAACAGCTGGCTGACTTGGAAAAATCTCTTAAGGCTAAAGACAATTTATACTTTTCTTCTAATAAGCACTGTCCTGATTCTCAACTTCATCTTGAAATTTTTCAATTTAGAGTTAAAATTAATGAATTAATTTCTTGTAAAACCGAACTGGCCTTGTTTAAACTTAAATATAAGTTTTGGGAACACGGCGATAAAAATGGGAATCTCCTCTCTTACCACCTCAAACCACAACAAATGGAATAACACATCCTAAACCTAAAAGATGAACAGGGTATGATTCACTCCAACAACCCCTCTATAAATCGTATCATGAAAGCCTTTTATCAAAAACTATAATACAAATCCTCTATCTAGTTTACAAATTCAACAGTTCCTTAAATCATTACATCTTCCTCATCTTTTTACTTTTGAAACAAATTCTTTAGATGAACCCTTCTCACTTCAGGAAATCCAGAAAGCTTTGTCTTCCTTAAAATCTGGCAAATCCCCTGGTGGTGACGGATTCCCTGTTGATTTCAATAAAATGTTTTCCAACACCTTATGTTCCCTTCTTCTTAATGTTTATCAAGAAGCTTCCAATATTGGCAAGCTTCCCCCATCTTGAACCGAAGCAATCATAACCCTAATCCCTAAGAAAGAAAAATACCCTACTAACCCTGCAAGTTACAGGCCCATCTCTTTATTAAACATGGATGGGAAGATATTTGCTAAACTACTAACATCTCAACTTGAATCCTTGATTCCCAAGCTAACTCATTGTTCGCAAGCTGGTTTTATTAAACATAAATCTGGTTCTGGTCACCTACATTCCTTATTTAATTTAATTCACAAAGCCAAATCCCTCAAGACAACTGCTGCAGCCATAGCTATTGATTTTGAGAAGGCCTTTGATTCCTTAAACTGGGACTACCTTCATCAAGTTTTATCTTATTTTGGTCTTTCTCATACCTTTTGCTCCTGGATCAAGCTATTATATAACTCCCCTGTTGCTAAAGTACTAACTAATTCCACCCTTTCCTCTTACTTTCATCTAACAAGGGGAACTAGACAAGGCTGTCCCCTTTTACCTTCCCTGTTTATTTTAGCCATGGAACCCCCGACTGCTTGTTTACATCAATCTTCTGGCATTATGGGCATACCTGTGAGCAATTCAAGATATGTTTCTCTCTTCTACACGGATGACCTCTTAATCTTACTCGAAAACCTGAATGAGGCTGGGCCCCTGTTGGTTGATTTGCTTAATAATTTTACTAAAATTTCTGGCCTTGCTTTGAATTATGGCAAATCACAAACTATGCCCCTTAACGACCACTGTAAAGCCTTTACGAATATACCTCTTGGATTCTGCTGTTCACCACAGGGTATAACATATCTAGGAATCAAAATTACTAGTAACTTAGGGAAGATATGGGACATTAACTTTCACCCCTTATTTGATAACATCAAAACAATTCTGGACAGATGGAAGCTTCTTAATCTTTTATGGGGAAAATTGCAGCCATTAAGATGTCCATTTCTCCCAAGATTCTTTACCTCTTTGCCAAAATTCCTTTAGTCTTACCATCCTCCTTTTTTGCTAAAATTGATAAATTAATAGGTAACTTTATCTGGGATGAGAAACCACAGAGATTTAACCGCAACAAACTTCGATCACATTGGAAAAAAACGGGGAATTGGACTCCCCTGGTTCAAAGGCTACCTCTGGGCTTTCTGAATGGCCCTAACCATTAAATGATTTCAGAAACCCTCCCCTCACTCACCACTATGGGTTGCAATGGAATCTGCATTGTGCCCAGGAGGAGTTCCCACTTCCTTCATTTTTAATCCCATTTCCTCTAAACTAAAATCTCACCCGACTATATTATCCTCTGTTCTTTATTGGAAACTAACCCACAGATTCCTGAAATCCAATCCAACACCTTGGTTTTATGCCCCTTTATGGGGCAATCCACTGCTCACTCTAGAAGATCACCCAATTTTCTGTCATACATGGAGGAACAAAGGCATTTTCTTTCTCAGAGATATCTTGGACCAGAATTCACTGACTCTTAGATCATTCTCAGACTTGCAGGTCACATGGAAATGTCCTAAACAGGACTTTTGGAAGTTTTTACAAATTTGGGCAGCTTATAACTCTCTCTCTAGTTTAGTGTATAGGCATACTCTTCTAAACCCATACATCTCGCATTGGACTAATTTATCAGTAAAATTAAATAGCTCCATTTACAAAGACATTATTGATAATCTACCTGATCAGTCTATACAGGCCAAAAACAAATGGAGTACTCTTCTTAATTACAATATTTCAGGTGCACAATGGAGTAATTGTTGGCGTATTGCACATAATACCTTTAAAGATTTATTTATTTATTTATTAAATTTTGGTGACCGGGTAGGCCCACTGAGCCCATAGATGCCCATAGTTCTTTAATACATACTAAAATTCTACATCTTTGGTATAGAACCCCCTCTGTGCTTCAATGAATGTGCCTATTAAATAATAATAATGGCTGGCACTGCAATTTGGCCAGTGGGGATCTACTTCATATCTTGTGATCTTGTGCTCCCATTAATAAGCTCTGGTATAAAGTCTGTTTACTTGCTTCCAGAGTAACAGGACAAAAACTACCTTTTGACCCCAAGCTATTCCTTCTAGGCATCCTTATCCCCAATAGCTCTCTCCTCTCACATGCTCATTTTAGATAGCTAAATATACTTTCTCTTCTGGTCAAACGTCTGATTCTTATGAAATGGAAGTCAACTCTGGTGCCTTCTCTTTCAGATGTTCTTCAAAACCTCTCTCAGTATGCCTCCCTAGACCAAATATCTCATGTTACTCATAACCGACTCACTGTATATGACAGATGTTGGCATGATTACTTCAAGTACATCAAACCTAGTTCTTCTAGACCCTAGTTTTTAGGGATATTTAGCCCTCTTTCTTATTTTGCTCTCAGATTAGGTTTTATCAAAACATTTCTGCACAGATTTCTCCTCTTTTTCCCTTCTTCCCTGTTTTCTCCCTCTCTCCTTCCTTCCTCCTTGCCTTTTTCTCTCTTCTTTCTTTCCTTGTACACTTTTCTCTTATCTTCACCTCTCCATTACCGAACATGTTCATATTACCACATTTATCACTTTTTTGCAATTTACTGAATGCCTTGCCATAGCCTGCCCTAACATGTATTTCGTACATGGTTGCTATTTCTGATCCTATAATACCCTATTGATTGTAACCTTTCTGCTCTCCACTTACATCCTGTCTAGGTTTGTGTTTTATTAACAATACATGTATATAATAATAATAATAATAATAACATTTATTTAATTAAGCGCCTTTCAAAATTTCATTTCATAATTTTCAAAATATGTATATAAGGCTTCTCCAATATGTTTACCCTATATACTGTGTTTTGTTAAGTGATATTTTATACCTTACATGGAGGATAGTCTTCTATTGTATTAGATGTGTGCTTTCTTATAATCTTGAATTTCAATAAAAAGATAAAGTGAAAAAAAAAAAGATAATGCAATGGTAGTATGAAACTGTTTTCTATATACCACCAAGACTTATTTGGTACCCCCGTGGTATCAGTATTTTGTAATGTCATCACAAGGGTATTATGTTAGAGGAGCAGATTGGTGCACACATAAATCCCAAGCTTATTTGGTATCACTGTGGTATCAGTGCATCTAGAAATGTGATACCACTGTGGTACCAACATGGTACACATCAAAATTAAGCAAAGTTTGATGGAAATACAAAATGAAACATACATGGATAAAGAAACGCATTATGAGCTGCACAGTATATGCAAATCACAATAACAACCCTCAGTTAAGTTCCCAAATTGAATGGGATATCACTGCTTCATTGAAATCCATTAAAATTCCATTAAATTCCATTCATCTTCCATTTTCTTCATGCAAACCCCTCTTTTCACCATTACATTTTGTATCACCCTTTTTAATGGCCAGTTTTTATTCCTATTACATTTCCATTAATTGTTGATGTTTCATGGGTGCAAACCATTAATTTACTCACCCATGCCATAAATTAACCACTACATGTATCCATTAAGTATTTAATGTGTGTGGTACATCCCTTAAAATTTGTACCAGGCTATTTTAATGGCATAATAACCATTGGAACTGAGCAATGAGCTTTTCATTGCCATGAAAATGATGGTCACGTAGCGCCAATCCATTAATTGCCATTAAAACTGTCCAAATGAGCTTTTTATTACCATAAAAATAATGGTCATCTTGTGGCAATACATTAATGACCATTAAGGATAGTTTCATTTATTATCTATCTGTACTACTTTTCCCTAAGAACTATGGGTCCCCTTTGACTCCTGTTTAACCTTTTGTTTTACATGTACTCCCCATCCACTCTCCAGAATCAGCATCTCCAAAGAGGTTTTCTCAACTTGACCATAAAGTACCCATGAATTAGTTACATGATTGGGGATGGGAAGTTTAAGCAATAATTGAATCTGCATCCATTACAATGGGAGTCCAGATGGTTGTTGCCATGACACTATATTGTAATGAGAGACAGTTAAGAGGTGTGGGATCAGTCTCTCCAGATCTGGTCCCCTATAGCTGGACCCCCACCTTGAAGCTGGACCCCCTTCCTGCAGCTGGACCCCCACAGCTGAAGGCTAACTTTTTCCTGCAGCACCTTGGCAACACCATGTACAGTGAGGGACACAGCATTGCTGAGGGCTAAAATGAGGGACATGGCACTAAGGGACTGTTGAGAGGTATGGGACAGTCCCTTTCCCATGTGTGGCCACCCTGCACTGATATGCTAGAGATTTTACAGATGGTCACAGGGGTTGAAACTAACTTTTTTAGCCACTAGCCATTAGGGCTAATGATTAGAAAAATTCACTGACCCAACAGGAGTTTCACTAGCCCAGCACAAAATGACCAGAAAAATCACCATTGAAATGAATGGTCCCATCGAAATGTATATAGGCTCATTCATATCAATTGCATTTTGTTCTCGATATTTGAATAGTAACAGCAAACGGTCCTGGCTCAGACCAGATACCAGGCCAATAGGAAAGGAAATCAGTGTGGGATGTGACTTCCTGCCAGAAGACCATGAAGAGGACCATTACTTTTGTACAAAGATGAAGAAGGAGCAGTCATCAAAATGAGGTGAACTATGACAGCCTCTTGTTTTAGAGGTAGTTTAATTTCTGAGTACATTTTATTGGGCAACAAAGGCAGGCATGTAAAATCGCCAAAGACTGGGTCACCAGCATGCTCTGTGAATGCTAACAAGCCCCAGTAAGGTGACCCAGGTGTCCCTATAGTTTAGGTTGCAAGGGGGGGGATGAACATAGTGGCCAGAGCCATATAAAAATAAAGTGCTTGTCTGCAGTTAAAATGTTTTTTCTTCTTAGTGCAGCCTGCCCAGTAAAGGTGGCACAAGCCAGTGTCACATCTAATGTCCAGCTTGCACAGGACAGCTGGTTGTTATGGATTCAACATCCTGGAGGCCGTGGAAGACACTGAGAGTGGCCAGTAATGGCCATTAGGGGAGTTTGAATTGACTGTGAAGGAGTACAGTCAGGGGAGTTCAGGTGCCCTGAAGAAAAACAAAAACATGAAGAAAGTGCAGCAGAATAAAGAGGAGACACAGGGAAGTAAATTCAGAGTAAAAGGCAGTACCTGCAGTCTTTTTCTCATCCCTATGTCAATCTCAGTGGTCCCAGCAGTGTCAGTGGTCCAACAGTTGTGGTGGTCCCCAGGATCAGCATTTGGCAGCTGCAGTGTGGGTTCTGTTTAGTCCCATTTGTGTTTTTTTTGTAAAGAAAAAGTAAATGCCAGTTCCTTGGCAGTGGCCACCAAAAACAGGAAAGCATCATTAGATGAACGAGCATCAGGAGGAGCCAGCTACCCATCAAAGGAAGGCCTCTCACCTGCCTGCAGCCATCAAGACATCCAGCATACAATTAGCTCACCTCCTGTCTCAACTTCTCCCCAGTTTGGTGTGGTGAGTTGGTGACAGTGTCATAAAGCAGGCACTGTCCGCCTGAACTAATACTAAAATAAAGAAAAGATGTTTCTTTTCACGCAGTGAGTGCAATAAAGGATGGTCATGGATGTTAGTGTGGTCAGGGCAAGGCCCTGGAGCAAGGAACTGCCAAGGGTGAATTTATTCAAATGTATTTAGAATCGGCCCAGGAAGGGAGCATACAGTGAGATGGTGGCCTTATTCAAAATTATCTAAATTTATTTAACTCACACTCCTAAATGGAGCACGGGGGTGGGAAGCATTCAAATTAAGTAGTTATCAGAGGTGGAGCAGAGGGCAGGCAGGCCCTGAATTGGATAGTGAACAGGGTGCTAAGGAGCAAGGTTAGGGTAAAGCCTCAGTTATAGCCAAGCTAGCCAGTTGGGCTAGTTAATAAATGCTTGCTGTCCCAAAGTTTTTTTTATTCATAAGTAAGCACCAGGGAGCTAGTTGTGGGAAGTAAGTCCCAGATTATAATATCAGAGTGCCCCAGGGTAAAACAGGTGACTATTGTAGGCAAGTTGCCTCCAGTAGCCAGGCTAGTACAATAGGGGTCTCTAGATCTGTTACTCAGGTCACTAGTCCTTTGCTTGGGCTGTGGCAATTATGCTGCTGGGGTGGCTAACAGGTTAGGGCTGTGGCAACTATGCTGCTCATGTGGATAACTGCCTGGTCTACTCCCTTCTCCTTGCTCCTGACTGAAACTGATACCCAAGTGCACTTTAAATCAGTAAATTCTACTATTTTACAACACTAGCTTGACTACTGTTTGCCACTTGGCTATAGCCACCTTTATCACCCTGGACACACTCACTTTACATTTTGGGTTTTACTTAACCTTACTGGCCATTTGTGCTTATTTCTGAATATATTTATTTATTTTGTTTATTTACTAAAAAGTTTCACCAGGAAAGGTACACTGAACAAACAAGTTTTTTTTTTTTTATAACAGTCTTTATTGTCTTTTTATTATTCATACAGACAAACAAACATTGATACCCAGGTAACTCCCAGGTCCCCACCCCTCAAACTAGGTGAGGCAACTATATACATGAACAAACAAGTTTAAAAAGCTCACTGTTCAATGCCGACCCAGTGGCGCTGAGGGTTGAGGTGCTGGATGCCACACCTCGCACCACGCTGGTGACCCGGGTTCGGGAGTGAGCTCAGGTCTCTGGGGGTTGGCAGGGGAGGAGAGGGATCGAGCATCCGAAGGACTGCTCTCCCTCTCCAGGGAGGGGGGGTCCACAACGGTCGGTACCCGACTGCACCTGGCAGAGACTGGGAGGCGGAGGTGCACGCCGTACTTAGGGGTGGAGTTGGGGGGCAGACGCCTGGACGTGGGCATGTGCGGATGCGTGCGAGGTCCCGACCACCGGTGTCATTGCTCACCCACTGACTCTGGGAATCCTGGAACAGGGAGAAGAGTGGCGACTCCTACTGCTTGATGGCCATCTGCGAGTGTTCGTCTGGATGCTGGCACCCTAAGCTGGATCTGTCTAGGTGGGGATTAAGGAGGCTCCCTGCCACTCCACTGCAGGGGGTAAGCCACAGGGGCTATAGGGGTGCCAGCAGTCCCGGGAGGGATGGACGGTGGCCGGATCCCAGCTGACGGGCTGTGATAAGTACAGCTGGGGTGTAGAAAGGCAGCCACAGGAGGATAAATAATAATAAAAAAAAAAAACTCACTGTTCCAAGATCTGTAGCGGCTGTGAACTTTTGCATGCAGCCTGACTCTCCACGGGATGGTAAAGAGAGTGGGAAAGAAAGTGAAGTGGCCTGCTGCTGCTGTGATTTGAGTTGAGCTGCCTTGCCTGCCTGCCTGCCTGCGACTCTGTGAGGGAATTGTTCACCGTATTCATGTTTTTCGTCAGTCCATCCATGACTCCAGACCACAACCCAACCAGATCCCATATCAACAAGAAGGACTAAAATAAATTTGAGGAGCTGCACTTCCAGCTGCTGAGCACTGGCTTGCCTTAGAGAAGCCTCTTAAGACTTGGCTTGAGGTTGATTTTTGATTGGACAATCATTGGGAGCCTGGGTGGAGTCAGTGGGACTGTGGTGGTGAGGTCTGTGGATGCCAGTTTTGTTGGAGCGGGAGTCCGACTCAGCACGGCCTGGAGGCGCTGGATAAAGCAGAGAGGATGGAGCAGGAGCTGGAGGACTGATCAAGGCCTGCTTGGGGATGGGGAGTCCCTGCTGACTTGCTGGCGGTTGCACTGCTGCGAATGCTAAGACATTAATATTGCTCTGTCAAATGGTAATGCTCTTCAAAGTACAAATTTTTTTTTTTTTTTTTAATACTACTGAATCATGAATGAAGATTAGCCAGCCAAGTATTTCAAGGATTTAAATTAGCCAATCAAGACTGGCTACATTACCACGCATTTCAGTTCTACTAAGCAAGGAGACAGATAAAACAATCAGTAACGCCAATTAATTTTAGAGAAGGTAAGCAATCATAAAATGTGGGGTTTTATCTAGAAATAATATAATGCAAAAAAAAGGTTGGCAGTGTCCCTTTAAAAGTCTATACTGAACACATCAGTGAACTAATTCCCCCAAATCACTTCCTGTTCCTGCCCAGCCTGAGGAATTGCAGGAGCACTGACTGCCCTTACCCAAGCCGACTGTTATATTAACAGTATATTAGCATGCAGATGTCCTTCTGACTGCAAAAATAGAGTTCCTTAGTAGTATTTTAGCAGTCAACCAGTTTAGCATTCAGTTTAGTACAGTCATTCTGAGCTGATTCTAACGTTAAATACTGCTAACCATGTTTACTGTTATTAATAGTCATTAGCAATCAGAAGCAGTTTAAAGATTCCACAGAATAACCCATACAGAACTGCAGTCACCAGTGCTTTCTGAGTGCTCGGTGTTGAACACATAAACTAAACCAGCACTCAACAAAAGCTCACCTTGTACAGTTGAATGCTTTTTGAGTATTTAATTTAGTAACTGAGTACTGTTTCAGGATTTTAGTTTCAGAATATGTTAATTAGAGATGCATTTGAGCACAGATTGAGATCTTAAACTTTCAGAAAGCACTCAACAAAAACTCAACTTGCCAAATTGCAGGCTCATATAGTCCCCATTCTCCAACAACTGCAGTTGTCTACTGATTCCACTCAATCTTGGCTCTTAGTACTTGAAGACCCACCAATCCAGCCATGGTATCTGGTTTGCCCCACCCCCAGCTGCAGGCTCCCAGACCCATCCCCAAGCCCATGCCGGGACTTCACACGCTGCCCACTAAAATCACTTCTGGCTCTAACAGTTACAAGAAGTTTGCCCTTCATTCATCAATGTTCATTAAATGCAAAAGGACACTGCTGTGTTGCAGGACAGTAATTACCTTTACTGAACTCATTGTACAGCATCACACACTCTCACAGCTCGTACTTCACAGATGCCCTATGCATTTTTTCAAGGTGTGATGTTGAGAATGCAAAACCCTTTATTTATAGTGCTTAACGGTAAGACATTTAAAGGGGCAATGCAATTTCCCATCAAGATGCTTATTTACAGTAGATGCTGTATATATATATTTATATATATATATATATATATATATATATATATATACACATATATATATATATATTAATTTTTTTAATCCTATAAAGGGGCTGGACCAGTGGTGCTGAGGGATTAAGGCGCTGGATGCCATGTCACTCTACGTTGATGATCTGAGTTTAGAAGTGGATTCCAGTTGCTGGGGCCAGCTTGGAAGGGGGAGAGACTGAGCTTGGGGCTGCTCTCCTATTCCAGAGAGGAAGGGCTTGTATGCCCCCCAACCTCTGACTGGTACTAGCACAGGCTAGGATGGTGCAGAAGAGAGGTACAGTGGACTGGCGATGTTTGCATGCCTCCACATGAATGCCTCACATTGGCTGCAAAACGGATGGGAAGAAACTGGGAAATGGAATCTGGCATTTCAGTGAAGCCCTGCATGTTTGTCTGTGGACCCATCTGCCACCCTAACCATGGTCTGAACTAGACTGTGTCTCAGGTGGGGGGTGGGAGTATGACCCTTCCTCTCTTGGCCCTGTCATGGGAGAATCTGTGGTGGCACCCCTCCATGAGGTAAGCCCTGGGACAGACAAGCACTGATCTGTAGGGAGAGGAACAGTGCTGAGAACCCCCCCAATCATCCCACTCATTAGATAAAAAAACAAAATGTGCAAAATGTAATGAGCTGCAAAGTGCTTTTTTTGCCATCGTCCGGTCACCATCTGTCCAACCCCACCACCTAGCCCCCATCTCCAGGGATTTACCCAGCCCACTGGAATGCATCTTGATTTACCCCCAGGGTGGGGCTGTTGGCGAGGGACTTTTCATAGAAATATAGAAGTTGTCGCAGAAAAGGACCTCTTGGCCCACCTAGAGTGGCCTAAAATGCCTTCCTACTGTGCTATTGCAGACCCTACTCTCTCCCCAAATGGATGCTGCTTTGTGATCTTGGGGGGGGGAGTCCCTAAGTTGGTTGCATGGGTCTAGTGGAGGATGGACGTCCTCCTGCACGGCTGATGTTGTCTTTTTTGAATATACTGATCCCTAGGGAGGCATGGCACGCAGTAACATAGTGGCACAAAGAGTGTTGGATGTCTGACACACCTCCCGAAGATCTCAAGCACTGGCTGTCAGACCCCCAGTCTCCACCAGTGGTTGGTCAAAAGCCAGATACTTCCCTCACCCCTGTAGAGGAGAGCAGTCTATTAGTCATTCAATCCTCCTTTCCCCAGCCAGCCCTCTGACATTCTGGGCTCACTTCCAATCCCAGAATGTCAGGTCACAAGTGAAAGCAATACTGCTGCATTGGCAGGCTGGCAAAGTTGAACTGTAAAGTGTTCAGCTGTGCTTGTCATTAATTTTACCTGGCAAGATTGACAAAAACACAATAATAAAATAAGGCAAATAACACAAATGATTTTCTGTAGCATTTTAATGTGTGCTCCTCACACACCGTATTTTGCCATTTGTATGCATTAATATTTGGTTTTACTCACCAGTGTTCAAAAGTGAGCAGTACCCACTCTGAATATATCTTATCAGGAGCCCTACATGGCACAGCACAATGTTGGTATCCCATGTGATACAGTGCAGTGTCTGCATTGCATAAGGCAAAGTGCTGTGTCAGCATCACCATGGCACAGCATAGTGTTAAACAGTAGTATGCCACATGGCAGTGTTGTGTCAGCATTGCCTGTGGCACAGTGATGTGCAAGCAGTGCAAGTGGCACAGTTTACTGATGACAATGCACAGTGTGCTGTTGGCAGTGTATGTAGCACCACACAGTATCTGCATGTCATACAAAACGCGATGTCTGCACTGAATCTGGCACTATGACTGACAGCAGTGCACATGACACTGTGCAGTGTTAGCAGTGCATATTGAACTGCAGAATGTCAGCCCTGCAACTGGCACAGTGCTATGTCAGCACTGTTTGTGATGCACTGTGGTGTCTGCACTGCATGTGGCCTAATATGGGGCTGTCACTGCATGTGGACAAGCAGTGTCAGCACTTCATATTGTAGAGCACACCTTTTTTCAGTGCATGTGGCACAGAGAAGTGACAGCAGTTCTCATGACACAGCAAAGTGTCAGTAACACATGTTGCATAGTAAAGTAACAGTACTGCATATGGCACATCATGGTACTGGCAGATCATGTGCAGGGACAGTGCAGTGACACTGGTGAGGGAGCACATGTGGTACAACCACAGCGAAATGCCATGTGTAGTGCCTGTCGCCAGGGTGGGTTGTCTCAGGAGCCTGCCATCTGTGCTGAGTGGAATCAAAGGAGAAGTGGCCATTCCATATGGTGGAAGGAGTGGTTGCAGGTGAGATATGCTTGAGGTACGTGTGTCACTCAAGGATGGCTTCTACTCCCTTAAGCTGCCTGTATCTCTCCCCATGAGCTACTTGCACAATTGCTAGACACATAGCATCCCTCAGTCAAAGCATAGTCTGTGGGTCTGGACCCCCTGAAACAGCACCTCTTCCGAGTACACAAAGCTGAGCAGCACTTCTCTGTTGTGGATCTTCCACTCCCCAGGCCTCTCCCGATGGGACAGAGGGAGTGGCAGCTGCAGGGGGTAGCTTGTCTGTGGGAGAGGGGTTCCTGCTGTTGGGATGGGCAGAATACAGTATGTAGTGCCTCCAAGTAGCAGTGTCCAGGAGCCCTACTAAAAGAAATTGCTTACCAGGCATCTCAGGCAGGGCATGATAGTGTGCTTGTGACCCCTTTGGACCAATTTAGTTTGCTTGCAGGAGAGAAAAACATGTTTACTTTGGGCATATTCTGCCCAAACAAGTTGCCAGTAGCCTCAGTAGTCCCCACTAGCAACTAGTGAGCCCAGTAAATTCTCCCACAGCTTGAACATCACCTGTGGCAGATTGGTGATGGCCATGACATTGTGGGTAACTATGCAACATCATGTGTCCCTACACAGCAACCTGAACTGTAGGTGGCCATTGAGAGAAACTGGGAGGGTGGAAAAGCTGGAGAAAATTCCTCAGTTGGATGGCTCTCAGCCCCCCCCACCCCAGGAGGAATACTGTGGTTGCCCTCTTGGATCTCATGCCCCCTATTACCATTTTCCTTTGAAGTCCCAGCTTAATTTCATTGACTCCACTCTCCATTACACTGAAGTCCTCACTTCTTGTTCATTATTGTAGCCTCCAATTAATATTCTCCCTTTCGCTGGTGCACCCTCTCTCTTTAAGTCCCCCTTTTAGCCACATTCTTGTTTTTTTCCTTTTGTGTGTATGTGCCGCACTTCCTTTTGCCAACATCCCCTTTGTCATTTCCAGTAGCTGAAAATAACATTTACAGCCACTAGCAGACAGGGCTAGAAGTCCATCTGCCTGACAAGATTTTCAGTAGCCCAGAACAATTCATTTCAACAATGTTGTTTTGTCATGCACATAGCTTTCCTACCTTTCAGTTGTTCCTACTTTTTTCTGTTGGGGGCTTATTTAGGTTCCTTTTAACAAACACAGCAACATGTAGAAAAAATATCAAACAGCAAAAAGCTATGAGTAAAAGAAACAAAATCACAATGAATGGGTAAATTTCTTTGGAAGGTGTTGCATTAAAAATATGCCAGTTTGGAAACAGCAACACAAATATTAGGTCCAGTAGGAATATTCCACAAAAGAGCTGTGCAGCTGGGAACCCTTTTCACTGTGGCACAAAACCAGAAGTGTTCAGGATGGAATGTGGTTGCACAACTCTGAGCCATTGGAAAAGGCATGCTTCAGTAAGTAATGTGAGACCAGCTTCTACAGACAGACTTCAAAGCATTCTTACACCAAGCAACAAGAAATGGTCTGCAAACAGAAGAAAAGGTTGGAGCAGGCTGAGGAAAAAGTAGAATTTTTTTTTTATCTTTTAAACAGGAATTTGATGATAAACATCTAGGTCAAACTGTACCTGCAGAGCAAGATCTGTCAGATCTGAAGGAGGGGCCACAAAAAGTTTGAAAATAATATACAAGTAAAAGTCAATGGGTCTTACTCCACTATCCCAGCCATTAGCTCTGAAGAGGCTGCTGCATCTCTGCAAATTCAAAATCTGAGTGAGGGGGAAGGGAGCTGGGTTTGTTGGTCAGTACAGTAAATTAAACTTTGAGCTATGGAGGATAGCTTTGAGGGGTCTGTGCTATAGCCTGTGAATTCAAACCTGAGATTAAGTAAGGGAGAAGAAAAGACTTAGATTTTTGAGGATGCTGCTTGTTCTATTAAAATTCAAACCTGAAGGGAGCTGGATTTAATTATTGCAGTATTGGAATTAAACTTTGAGCTATCAATCTGCAGATCTATCTTCCTATTTAATAGCACTGATGTGTGGGCTACAGGAGTTCACTACAGAGCTTGGGGGTTGGGCAGTTGGAGGGAGACAGGGGGGTTAAATGGTGCTGGGGAGGGGGGTTGCATGTAGCTTGTAGTTGCTGAAGGGGAAAGAGGGCCAAGGGAGTCTGTAGGTGCCAGTGGGGAGGAAGGTCAAGGGAGCCAGTAACTGGGGGGGGCCTCTTGACCCATTCATCTGGGCAAATGCTTGCGTCACAGACTGCAAGATATGGTTACACTATGGACAAGGCTGTAAGGTTTCATGCAGCGCATGGATTTCATGATTACCGTGAAAACCAGGTGTCTCCGTGACATATTACATAAGTGCTAACTTGTCACATTTGTTAACTAATATGTTTGCTGCAGCTATAAAACAAGGTTATTTCTCTGTTCTGCAGCCTTGCTTCGTTGAGCTGCTTAACCTCCTGTTGCTGGAAGGGTGGGTGGTGTTGATTCATGTCCCGTTCTGCTGCTGACTGTGCTCAAAAAGGAATGCAGCCTTATATCGTGGAGTTGCTGAACCTCAGATTGCTGGAACAGTGTGGGATGTTGCTCCAAGTCCTGTTCGGCTGCCATCTGTGCTATAAAAAAGGAATGTAGTCTTGCATCATGGAACTGCTCAGCCTCCAGTTGCTGGATGGATGGGATCACAGGCATCATGTTGCTCTAAGGGTGGGGACTGTTGCTCCAAGTCCTGTTCGGCTGCCGACTGTGCTAAAATTGAAATGCAGTCCAAATATTTGCTGTGTCACATCTGTCCGAGATGGGAAAGGGGCTAATTTGCTCCATGCACTGATTGGCTGTCAACTGTGCACAAAATCAAAGGCAGACTTGCGTCTGTGAAAACTAATTTTTCGCTGTATGCTTGCCTTGAAAGTGGTGATTTTTAGCTTGAAAAACTTACAGCCACTATGGACATGCTCAGCACTCTGTGCTGCATAGGACCTTGGAAGTATGCACCACACTGCACCTTTTGCACTGAGCTGCAAGCCTGGAGACCAGGGTTTGAATCTCACAGCCCTTTGTTACATGCTGTGCAACCTTGTGCAAGTCACTTAATTTCCCTGTGCTCTTAGCTTACACCTGAAAACAAGCTTTGGCTTAGTGTGCTTTTCCTGGTTAATCAGTTTCCCCTTCCCATTCCCCATTTCATTAAAGCTCAGCCATTAGCCCATCAGAAGCTCCACTAACCCACCTGGGCTACTGTTCTGAAATACTGGCCACATGGCCATCCAGTGCACTAAGAGAATTTAGCTGAGCCCCTTCCCAAATGCCTTCTTTTTGCTTTCCTGTATTATTTGATTTTCTTTCTCTATGTGTCTTTTTTTTTCCTACTTTGACCCAACTGTACCTTTAATTCTAAAGTGACCCTTTTCCTTACTTCTGTGCTGTTCTATACCTGTTGCATTTCTCAGCTCTCTGTTTCTGCTCTTGCTACAGTATTTTCTCCTTATTAACCTGATTTTATTTTATAGGTCTGACAGAACACAAACTGTTTTTCCTCATCAGGTAAGTATCATCTATCTTTAACTTGTTCTTTCCACCCTATTTACTCTCTAAAAACTGCAGATTCTTTGTGACTCTTTTTATGTGTTTTATTTTACAGGGTCCCATGTGCATCATCCCTTAAAGACCTGCCTCTAGCTTGCTATTTCTCAGGTAAGAGACTTAGATTCTACCTATACGTGAGTTGGCTGTAATGCTGTGGCCATGCCCATTACAGTGTGTGTCAGAGGGAGTGGAGAGTGAAAGAGTGTGTGTGAGAGAGTGAGTGTGTGTTTGTGTGTGTGTGTGCGTGTGTGTGTGTGTGTGTGTATGTCAGGGACCTTGGAGGGAGAGGGTTAGTACTGTGGCTGTGGAGGAAACAGGGTCATTTTGGGGGACAGTGGAGGTCAGGATATTGGTGGCCATCATGGAGGGAGGGAGGGTGCTGTTTGTGGCAGTGGAGGAAGGGGGCTAGTTTAGGGTACTTTGGTGGGTGGGGCCTAGTATCTGGGCAACTGTCTTGTGTTGTGGAGGAAAGGAGCTATAGTGTTGGAGCATGGTGGTAGGGAGACTATTGTCCAAAGCTGTGAAGTGAGGGGCATTTGAATTGAAGCTGTGGAGGGAAGAAGCTAGTATCATGGGACCATTGGGGGAGGTGGCTGGTGGGTGCTTTGGATTGAGGTGGTCTGGTGTAGGGTGCTTTGGACAGAGGTGGACTGACATAGGGTTCTGTTGATGAAGGTGGGCTGGTGAAGAGTGCTGTAGACAGTTGTCACAAAATGTCCGAGCGTGAGGGTGTGGTCAGCAGACTGGGAAGTAGAAGGAATCAGCTGGCCAGTAGTTCAGCCAGAGTTATGATCCCATCTGTCTTTAACAGGGCAGCATTAACATTTATAATTTTGACAAGAAGGGACTATCACTCCAGCAGAGTAATGGGCTATTAAGCCCAAAAATCTGACACCTTTAATTTAACAGACATGTGTTGTATGGTCATAATAAGCTCCGAAATACACCACTGTGCATCTAAAACCCAAGAGCTCTTAACTATTTACTCCAGCAAAACAACTCAAATTATCCAACAAAACTGAAGGGTTCTTTCTATTTGTTGCTGTGAGTTCTTTATTATGGGCATTCCTGGCTGTTATGCTTTTTTCCTGCAGCCAATCCTTTAGAGCACCAGGGGCTAACTAATCAGCCACTGCACAAGTCTACGGTATGTGGTGCTTGCTGCTTTCATACTCCTCTCAGGGAGTCCACTGATTTCCCCCTGCCTACCTCCAATAGCTACTTTTAAGCCCAGTTTGGGCTCTGGCCTTTAGACGCAGTGTGGCTTTTCCATTGTGGCCACCATCTTTTTTTTTTTTACTCTGTTTTTGCATTCTGGATGCCAGGGCATCCTTCCAGAATACCCACTCAACTTTGCCTTTAATGCCAGCCAGCCCCCCCCCCACACACACACACATATTGATTTCCCTTCTGATCCATGGCAAGTCCAGCCCCCAAGATCAGCCCCCGGGTGAGGGCCTGCCCACCCTTGGTGGCCTGGTCTTGAATTAGAGGGACCTACCATGAGATCAGGTTGCCTGTAGGAGATCATGATGCAAGTGGATCTAATGGTGGGATGCTGGCAGGTCTCTGGGGTTGCCTTCATTTCTGCTGGTCACCAGAGGGTTTTTCCTATATGGTTGCCCCTCAGAGTTACAAATGTTCAATTGCGTCCAATGGCACTACATGCCAACGTACGCTGGAACTCTGCCCCTTGCAGCTGCAATGCTGCTTGTTCCTTGCACTGTCACTGACCACCATCAGGGGCAGCCCAAGAGCAGCGTGTTCCTTGGATCTCTCCCTTGGAAGGGAGAGCAGTCCTCCAGATGCTCAATCCCTTCCCTCCCCTGCCAACTCCTGACTGCCTGAGCTTGCTCCTAAATCTGGGTCACTGTTGTAGCATTCAGTGCCTCAACCCAGTTGGAGTGAAACCCAGCAGAAGGAAACAGGCAGTTGGAAGTAGAAGATACGTACTTTCTCTGTGCTGTTTGTTTTCCTTTAGGATTGAGATAGCATTTCATGAGATGGCAATGTGTGCTGTGTTTCAACAGTAGAAGTTCCAAAGAAATGATTTTGTCTTGGCTTGGAGGAGGGGGAGTCATTTAACTGAGGGAGTGAGGTTGGAAATACACAGGAGGGGGAGGGGTGGTCACGTGACTCAGACCAGCCAATAGTGGGGCTGAGATCCACTTATATTTCAAGTGGACCAAGTGACCCTGAAGCTTGAGTGCCACGTAGCAGGAGTGTAGCATCTTGAGTAGCGTCTGCAGGGCATCAGCAGGGAGGAGAGCAGGCAGAAGAACATGCTGGTAGACAGGAAAGAGCCTAACTGGGAGGGTCACATATATCCATTACAGACATGGGGAGTTCAAGGTGGCGGAAGGGGTCCATGGAGAGGGGCAGGACCAAGTTAAAGGAGGAGAGGATGTGCAGTGGCAGTCAATTAGGGCGGGAGATGGGAAGGGTCATATGTTGCCAAGGATGTGGAGCAGCCATATTCCTGGGAGAGGCTTGGAGGGCAGGGGGCTGCAGGGTGTGTTGGCAGATGAGCCAGCTCAGGCAGGAAATAGGGTGGTTGATAAGGGAACTGGAGGTATGGAGGAGACAGAATGGTGGGGGAACACAACCCGGGGGGGAAACTAATGAGACATTCAAAAGAACTCATAACAGGCACAGATTTATTTATTTATTTAAGAGAGTCACCAGGAAGGCGTACTGAGCAGAGTACCGCTCGATTCCAGATGCACCCTGGGGGGAGGGGATTACAAAGGGAACGTAGTGCAGAAAGAAAACATACATAGATGCGTTTAGTACAAAACAAAACAAGGAAGAGACTGTCGTAGTGCAATATTGCAGATACATTTACATTACAGATCAAAAACAGTTCAACATTAAGAGCTGACAGCAACACAACTACCGAAAATGGAGAACCAGACTGGTGTTAGCAGCTGGTAGTTAGGAATTGTGAGAGGTTCAATGAGGAAGGATACAGGAGCAGTTGGTAGAGAAGTGTGTTTTGAGAAGAGCATTCCGGTGTGGGGTAGTTGTGGCGTGTCTAATATCGGGTGATAGGGAGTTCCATAATTTGGGCAACCTGAAGCTGAAAGCAGCCTGGCCTATCTGGGTGGATCTGTGTGGAATGTGCAGGAGCCTGGAGTCAATGTTTCTGAGTGAGTAGGCCGGTGGGGGGAAGGCAGTTAGAGAGGATGAAAGGTAGGAGGGGAGTGTCTGCGACCAGAACTTAGCAGTGGTTCTGGCGCAGTATAGCAATCACCGGTTATGTAGAGAAGGGAGGTCCAAGGCCTGGAAGAGGTCACAGTGATGAGTATTAGGAGGGTGGTCCAAAGCGAACCGACAAAAGGAGTGGAAGAGGGGATCCAGCCTAGCTAAGGAAGTTTGGGGGGCAGCACAGTAGACAACATCACCATAATCCATGATCGGGAGGATCATTTTTTTGGACTATTGCTAGCCTGGTTGGTAGAGGTATGCAGTTTTTGTTCCGGAAGAGAGCTCCCAGCATGGGATTCAGTTTTTTGTGTAGAGCATCTATATGCGCTGAGAAGTCGAGGTACTGATCTAACCAGACACCGAGATACTTGTATGACGTGCAGGCCTCTAGTGGGGAGCTATCCAGAGTGTAGAACGTGGGGGGGGGGGGCAGTAAGGTGGGTTAGTTTGGCCCGAGAGCCAAATGTGAGGGAGATGGTTTTCTTTGGGTTCAAGAATAGTTGATTAGAGAGGAACCAATGTTGGATGGAGTTGAAGTCCTTCTGAAGACAGGCTGTCATTGCATTAGTGGATGGGCCAGAGGCAAACAGGACCATATCGTCTGCGTACATATGGATAGCAGAAAGTGGGCAGCAGCAGGCAGGTCATTGAGAAAGACAGAGAACAGCAGAGGGCCGAGTACAGACCCTTGGAGGACTCCACTGGTGACAGGGAGTGAGGATGAAATAGCCGAGCCAATACGGACCGATTGGGATCTACCTATCAGATATGAATGGAACCAGTTAATTGCGTTCATAGAGAGACCAGCTTGGGCGAGTTTAGCCGGCAGCAGGGGATGAGAGACTGTGTTGAAGGCTTTAGCCAGGTCGATAAATATGGCTGCTGTTATATCCCCTTTGTCCATGCCCGTAAGGATGGAGTTGGTGAGGCGAAGAAGAGAGGTGGTGGTGGAGTGTTTTTTTCGGAAGCCAGCCTGGTAGGGGGTGAAAAAGGATATGGTATCTAGATAGTGTTGGAGCTGGGATTGAATGAGGCGCTCTTGAACTTTGGCTAGGATGGGGTGCAGTGATATGGGACGGTAGTTTGATGGGGAGGAAAGGTCCCCTCCTTTAGCAAGGGGAATGATTGTGGCTTGTTTCCATATTGTGGGGACTGCCCCAAGTCTAAAAGACAGGTTGTAGAGCAGGGATAGAGGGTGGGCAATGGCAGGTGCTGAGAGCAGAAGCATTTTTGAGTCAAGGCCCGATGGGCATTTACCTTTGGAGGGGTTTAGCGACTGCAGTATTTCTAGCACCTGGTCAGGTGAGACCGGGCAGAGCAAGAAGGAGGCCGGGGAGGATTCTGTAGGGGGAGCAATGGGCGGGGGATGAGGATGGGAGGTGAGAAGCAAAGCTGTAGTGGTGGAAAAATATGAATTGAACTCAGCGGCAACCAAGCTAGGATCCACGATGATTTTTCCTCCTAGGTTGAGAGTGGAAGTGGGGGGTTGGGCCAGTGGGGAAAGAAGGGATTTTATTGACTTCCATATAAGGGGGAACTAGGTGAGACAGCATGAGGGCCACACAAACGGCTGCAGCCTAGGGAAGGAAGTGATGACTAGAGGTGGGTCCGGCACAGGGGCGTGACTAAGACTTGGTCGGAGCTGGCATAACTGTCATAAATATATCGCCCAGGATAGACTTCGGCTTACCCAATTTCTTATATTACACAACCTATACTATACCCCTCAAAAATTATGTAAGTATGGTCTTTTTGATTCACCCACTTGCACTCGTTGTCAGCAGGCGGAGGGATCTATATATCATATTTTTTGGACCTGCCCCAAAGCTATAACTCTATGGACTGATATCCACCAAAGGGTTGACCCCTTGCTAGGCTTGTCTGATCTTTTTTCTCCTGAAGTTTGCCTTCCCGGTGATTATGCCAGTATTTCAGTATCCATCAGACGATACCACATAGCCCTGATAGCCCTGTCAGTTAAAAAGGTCATTCTCTGTCACTGGAAGGACAACACTGATATTTCTTATTCTGAATGGCTAAAAGAGCTCCTTGCAAACCTCAGAACATAAAAAATGATAGCACATCTTAACAATAGATTTGACAGATACAAAAAGATATGGGAGCCTCTTCATACTCTGTTCTCCATTTAATTCACTTGTTGTTATATGTGACTAATATCATGACTAACCTGTTTAGGAATAATGACTGTGCTGATTAGGTGGTGGGGGATTTATATGTTTAGGGGAGGATGGGGGAGAGGGCTGGGAGGGGAGGGAGGAGGGGGAACAGCTCCAGAGTATATTGTATTTCATCATTTTATGCATAACACATATTGTTTTTCTGGATCTGTTCTCATTATCTTTAAAAAATTAATAAACTTTGATTTGAAAAAAAAAAGACTGGGTTGGAGCAAAGCTGTCAGCTTGGGGAAGGGGAACTGGACTCATTAATGGAAAGCAGATTAGCACTGCAAACAGATTCTCAGGGTTGGCTAGTCCAGAAGACCAGGAAGCAGAGAGGAGGAACATTACAGTGAAGGAGCAGGAAGAGGTCACTACAGAGGAAAAGTTACATGGCAGGGAGGCAGTAGGCAGTACACCAAGAAGACACAGTGGCAGGGGGGCTGAGTGAGGAGATGCAGTCTCTCTGGAGGGAAGCAAGGAGCAAGGAGACAAGAGGACAAGGGAAGCAGCAGGCAGCCTGGGGAAGGCTAAGACTAAGGATAGGGAGAGTAGGGAGTCAGAGTGGGGGAGGGCCGCATTTCAGGGAAGACACAGAGAAGTAAAAGCAGAAGAGGTGGTAGCATGGTAGAAGAAGCAACAAATTAATGCAAAGGGGGGGTTCCACAGAAGGGAAATAGTTCAGAGGTGGAGGTCAGTACCCCGGTCATATTTGCGAGGGGGGAGAGGATAGGTCAAAGTTTAGAGGAGGCAAAGGGGAGGCAGAACAGGGGGGATGAGAGAGCCTCACAAGTTGGGGGCAGGGGAGTGATGGTCAACAAGAGGGTGAGCAGGATAAGTGCCAGTGAGTCCTAATTCTAGGGGATTCTATACTTAAGGGTATAAGATGGGGGGAAGGGGTGCCAGAAAAAGTAACATCTGGGTAGAATGCATGCCAGGCATGACAGCAAGTAGAGTGGGGTAGAATATGGTCAGATATGTGGGGAAGGTGGAGGGGAAGCCACACATTGTGGTGCACCTGGGAACAAATGATCTGGAAGGGAGAAGAATAGAGGAGGTACAAGACAGCTTCAGGGAAGTGGGAAAACCATGCAACAAAGTGGGAACAATGGTAGCCTTCTCAGAAGTTCTGCCAGTGCCAAGGGCTAGTACAGACAGGATGAGAAGGATCAGTGACTTCAACAAGTGGCTGAGGGAATGGTGTGTGTCCAAGGGGTATGGACTAGTGGGGGACTGGGGTAGCACATGGGATAACACAGATCTTTATGCAGGGTATAGGTTACACCTCAGCAGGGCAGAGTCACAGGTGTTGAAGCAGAAGCTGGGGATTTCATCAATGAGAGGTATCATTTAAACTAGGTGGGGGGCACTGGAGCTGGGAATCACTAGGAGAGGGGGTCCAATGGACCTCCCCCCACCACTGGGATAGATACGAGCTTAGGTGAAATCGGGGTTGAAGTGAAGGGTAAAGAAGCAGATAGTCTAGGAGCAGTGTACAGAATGGTTTCATTAATTGCTAGGAGCCTGGGGAATAAGTTGGCAGAGTTGCAGGCATTGATGGCAGAGGGGGAGGAGGACATAGCTGCCATTACTGAGACATGGGCAACCAGGCACCATGACTAGGACCTAACCATCCCAGGGTAGAAACTATTCCAGAGGGATAGAGATAAAGGGAAGGCTGGGGAGGTTGCCATTTATGTTAGGGAAGGGATCAGATGTAATTGGGAGGAAGGGTAGTAGAGCAGGTCAGAAGTAATCTGGCTGTAACTACACAGCCAGAAAAGGACCAAGATCTGTCTGGGGGTCGTTTATAGACCTCTGGCCCAGAAGGAGGACATTGACAAGGAACTGGGCGAGCAGATAAGGAGGCATAGTGGCAAAGGGAGTACATTGGTGGTGGAGATTTTAATCTACCGGGGGTGGATTGGAGCATCCCAGCAACCACTTGCACTGGGGAGCAGATCCTCCTGGAAGCGTTCCAGGATGGCTTCCTTATCTAGAGAGTAATGGGGCCAACAAGGGAGAGAAATATACTAGACCTGGTACTGGAGGATGGTGAACAGGTAAGGGATGTACGGGAACCTCTAGCAAGCAGTGACCACCGCACAGTGTGGTTCTCAATCAGTCTGGGTAGGGAAGTAGCCACTACAAAAACTAGGGTCCTGGACTTCAAAAGGGCAGACTTTGGCAGGATGGGACAAATACTGGAAAGTCATATGGCAGGCATCAGCCCAGAAATGGACACGGAACAAAAATGGGCAGTCATCAAGGCAGGACTGGCTGAAGCCACTAAAACTTGTATCAAGAGCCAGAGCAAGAAAGCCAGTACCAAGAAACCAAGTTGGATGAGTAGAGAGTTAGTGGAGAAGGTGAGGGAGAAGAGAAATGCATTTAGGATCTACAAGAGATCCAACAGGGCAGAAGACAGAGAAGAGTATGTGAAGAAATCCAGAGAAGTGAGCAGAATGGTAAGGGCAGCAAAGTTGGCTAGGGAACGGAGGTTAGCACAGGAGATCAAAGAAGGAGAAAAGGATTTCTTCAGATATATCAGAAAGAAAAGACAAGGGCACAGATTAAATTGTTAGCTGAGCAGGCAGAAGTACTTAATGAATACTTCTGTTCAGTCTTCACCAAGGAGAGGGATGGGCCCATACCTGCGAAGAAGGGCGAGGTGGGAGAGGGTGGAGGAGAAGCAACCACGGATGGAGAAATTATTGTAGAAAGGGTGAGGGAGGGCCTAAAGTCCCTGAAGGTGGACAAGGCACCTGGTCCAGATGGAGTCCACCCCAGGGTGCTGAGAAAGTTGGCAGATGTCCTGGCAAGGCCATTGGTGGACCTATTCAATACCTTTTCTGAACTTGGGGTGTGTGCCCAGGGACTGGAGGGAAGCACATGTGGTACCTCTCCATAAGAGTGGGCCCATGGATGAACCAGGGAATTACAGACCGGTAAACCTTACTGCAATTGTGGGAAAACTGATGGAGACAATCCTCAAGGAAAAACTGGTGCAATTTCTTGAGGATAACAATCTCCAGGACAGCAGGCAGCATGGGTTTGTCTCAGGCAGCTCCTGCCAGACGAACTTGGTTGATTTTTATGACTTGGTTACAAGGGTACTAGACAGGGGACATGCAGTGGATGTCCTCTACCTGGATTTCAGTAAGGCCTTTGACTCAGTGCCATACGGTAGGCTGACCTGCAAATTGAGGAGTCTGGGAGCATGGAGGAAAGTGGTAAGATTGGCTGAGAACTGGCTACAGGGTAGACAGCAGAAGGTAGTAGTGGGAGGGGAGGCATTCAAACCCAGGGCAGTAACAAGTGGTGTACCACAGGGCTCAGTGCTGGGACTGCTTCTGTTTAACATTTTCATAGCCGACATTGCAGTGGGGATTAAGAGTAACATCAGTCTTTTTGCAGATGACACAAAGATTTGTGCTGAAGTAGATGGTGAGGAGGGAGCAACAGTACTTCAGAAGGGTTTGATGAAACTGGAGGAATGGTCTCACACTTGGCAGCTTGATTCAATGCCAAGAAGTGCAAATTGATGCATTTAGGAGGCAAGAACACAGGACACAATTACTGGCTGGAGGGTGTCCCATTAACAAAATCCAAGAAGGAGAAGGATCTGGGAGTGCTGGTAACCGGGGAGATGAACCACTCTGCTCAGTGCAGGAAGGCAGCAGTGAAGGCAAACAGGATGCTAGGGTACATAGCAAGGGGGATTACTTCTAGGAGTGGGGAGGTCATCTTGCCCCAGTACAGGTCCCTGGTGAGACCGCACCTAGAGTACTGCGTGCAATTCTGGCACCCCTACTTGAAAAGGGACATCAAACTACTGGAGGAAGTACAGTGCAGGGCAACAAAAATGATCCGGGGGATGGGGGACAGACCATATGAGGAGAGACTTAGAGAGCGCAATATGTATATTCCTGGAGCAAAGACAGGAGAGAGGGGATATGATTGAGACCTTCAAGTACCTGAAGGGTTTGAACAAAGTAGACACCGGGTGTATGTTCAATCTGAAAGGTGGAAAGGAAACCAGGGAACACTCTATGAAGCTGGAAGGGGGCAGGTTCAAGACGGAACTGAGGAGGCCCTATTTCACAGAAAGGGTGGTGGTAGGGTGGAACGCTCTGCTAGAGAAAGTTGTAGCATTGCAGAGTGCTGGGGGCTTCAAGAGGAGTTGGGACAGATTCAAGAGGAGGGTACAAATCTTGATGGGGTGGGAGATGGGGGCATATGAGGGGGTGGGGGCAGCTGCAGTCTAATGGACTGAAGTACTGCACACTTGAGCAGACTAGATGACCGAATGGCCTTTATCTGCTGGCAATTTTGTATTTGGATGTTCGTAACCCCTTTGTGCCACCGGGCCAGCCTTGTGGCCCCCATCTTGTGCTTTTTCTCCTCCCAGTTCCTTCCTACCAAGCCTCTCAGGACACTTACACTCAGCTGCCATGCAGCTTAGCTAGTGTATTTTTTGTTGCTTCCTGCTGGCTTCCTTCCAGACCCTCATAGCAAGCCCCTTGGTGGTCTTCACAAAGGCACTGTCTGGCTGATCGGTAGAGTGAGGCATATTTGCCCTAGTCCCCTCCACCTCCCAAAAATTCCCATCTTTTTTTCCACCCACATGTTGCAGGCCACAGTCTGAACTCTGCGTGAGCTGAGACTTGAAAGCACCTGCCGGCACTGTCACTGTAGCGAAGTAGCACTAAACTGATGACTACATAGCCACATCATTTCTGATTGGCAGTTTTCTGACTAACCTACCTTTCTGCTTCATGTAGTCAGAGCCCACAGACCCCTCCCCCAGCTAGATGCCAGGGAAATGTTAAATATAATTAAAAATCACCATTTACCACCAGTGTCCCCTTTTTTTAAATAATTTGGGGCCACTAGCCCAAAAGCATCCCCACCTGCCCATCTGGACTACTACTTAAATTTACTGGCTACCTGCAGATTACCTAGGGATGCTAAGGGAGGGTTATGATGAGCCCCCAATATCACTTTATTCTCTGTTCTTAGTTGTCTGCATTTTTTTTCTATCTTTAGTTTCCTTACTTTGACCTAGTTTCTTTTCCTCTAAAACTCCCCTTCATTTACTCCTATGCTGTACTGTACCCTTTTTGTATCTCTCTACTCTCTCTACTATAAGTTCCCCATACTGATCTATTTTTCCCTTTATTTCTACAGGTCTGGTCAAACTGTATACCAATTAGATAAGTATCTTTGTTTAATTCTAACACCCTAATCTCTTCTCTAGCACCTCCAACCCTTTGTGTTCCCTTAACCTTCTCTGTTCTTCCCTTTCAGGTCCTACCAGAATACCCCGAACCAAGGACACTCCAACTCTGGACTCCCCAACTCTGATAGAGCAGGTAAGTCATAATTACCTAACTGCTTTAGAATCCTAGAAATCTGGTGACAGAAAAGGACCATTTTGGCCAATCAAGTCTGCCCCTTAACCCCCCCAACTCACCTCCTTTGTCAAGAGACATCTCACTCCTATGATTGGTCAGTTCCTGATGTCTGTCCCATGCCCTCTTAAATCCTTTCACCATTTTTGCCCCACTACCTCTTCCGGTAGTCTGTTCCAGGACTCCACCACCCTCTCAGTGGTGCAATGCCCCCTCACATTACCCCTAAACCTTCCTTCTTCTAATCTTAGATTATGATCCCTAGTTCTAGCACTTACATTCCTTGCAAATAAGTTTCACACTCTCATCTTACTAGTCTCCAGTGGGTACAGATCAGATTCCCTCCACCTCTCCTCATAGGGATTCCTATGCATAGCGTGCATCATTTTGGTTGCCTTTCTCTGAACCCTTTCAATCCTGTCTGTCCTTGCGTAGGTGAGGCCTCCAGAACTAAACCCCATACTCCAGGTGAAGCCTCACCATGGATTTATAAAGGAGCATCAGCACCTCCCTCTTTCTGTTTTATACCCCTCCCTATGCACACCAGCATTCTATTCACTTTGGCCACCACCGTGCTGCATTGGTTCCCCACCTTAAGGTTATTTGAAATTATAATCCCCAGATCTCTCTTCTGCTCAGTTTCCTTAACTCCCCCATGTGTAAATGGTTTGTGGGTTATTACACCCCATGTGCATTACCGTACACATTTTGGCATTGAATTTCAGCTGGCAAGTTTCCGACCACCCCTCCAGAATCTTTAGGCTGTCCCTCATTGCCTCCCTCCCTCCCTCCGGGTGTCTGCTATATTGCAGATCTTCATACCATCTACAAATAGGCACACCTTCTCCTGCAGTCCCTCCACTATATCATTGCTAGAGATGTTAAAAATGGATGGGTCCCAGCACCGACCCCTGGGCACACCACTCGTCACCTCTTCCACCCTGGAATGCACCCCATTTACCACCACCCTCTGGTTTCGGCCTTTCAACCAGTTCTCCACCCACCTTGTTATTTTCTGTCCCACCCTTAAGCCTTCCAGCTCATTTCCGAGTCTTCTGTGCAGCAAGGTGTCAAAGGCCTTGCTGAAATCCAGGTAGGCCTCATACCTCCCCCCCCAAATCCACCTCCCTGGTTACCCAGTTGAAAAACTCAATTAGGTTCATCTAGCACAACCTTCCGCCCATTAAAACAAGCTGCTTTGGGTCCTTGAGGCAGTATAGTGCAGTGGGTTAAGGCTCTGAGCTGCAGATCTGGAGAACTGGGTTTGAATCCCCCAGCCGCCTAGATGCATACTGTGTGATCTTGAGTAAGTCACTTAACTTCCTTGTGCTCCTAGGTTGCATCTGGAAACAAGCTTCAGCTTAGTGTGCTACGCCTGGTTAAACAGTGTTCCCTATACCCCTTCCCCTGTAGACCATTGACAACCAGGTGTTCTACTATTCTTTCCTCCAGTAGTATTTCCATGACTTGTCACACTGTTGAGGTCAGGCTGACCAGTATGTAGTTCCCTGCATCCTCCCTGTTAACACTTTTGTATAGACAGGGACCACAACAGCCCTCCTCTAATCCCTGGGCACATCATCTGTTTACAATGACAGGTTGAACAGGGTAGTCGGAGGCCCTGCCAACACCTCCCTTAGCTCCCTCAGTATCCTGGGGTGCACCCTATTTGGCCCCATAGCCTTATTGCTGGCAGTTCCATGAGGATCCTTTATTTTGCAAAGGGACCTGTGTCCATTTCTGTGTCTCCCTATCCTTTTTACTGCCCCATTTCTTGCCCCCTCCTTTGTAAAAGCCTGACAGAAGTATTTGTTCAGTATTTCTGCTTTTTGGTGGTCATCGTCATTTACCCTCCCTCCATCCTCCCCTTTCAGACTCACAATCACTCCCCTTGCCTTCCTTTTCTCACTGATGTACCTACATGTAAAAGGTTTTGTCCCTCCTTACCACTGCACCAATTGGCTGGCTTGCGCCGGGGGTCCCACACAAGTATGGGTCTGGTCCCAATGTGTGCTTTACATGTGGAGCCATTTTGGTTTGCCTGCTGTTTGCTGTAGTGTAGTGGATTATGGTGAACTGGTTTTGCTTGATTTTGCACTGATAGCTTCAATTACAGCAGATCCTGGAGTCCTCTGTGGCTGGCTTTGGTGCAGTGGGCAGCGGTGGGCAATTGTGTCCTACAGTGCATGTTAGGAGTTTATATAAGCTCTCATCTTTTGTTTACTGGCCCCACTGTACTCCCTGGCTAGGTTCTGTCACTGAGGACTGAACTTAGCCCCCTGGAGAAAAGCAGAAGTGGAAAACATCTGATCAGAGATTGTGGAAGCTCGAACGTGCACTGCGCGCTATTGGAGCTTCAATTGCTGGTTGTTGCTCTGGTGCCAGCTGCAGGGAGTTATGGGACTGGTTGTGGCTGGGGATGTTGGCATACAGATAGTCACATTTGGTCTGCTGTGGTCTGCTGTACTGCAATGGATGGTGGTTGGAAATTTCAAATCAAGGGGGGAAATTTAGAGGAAACATTAGGAAGTACTTCTTTACTGAGAGAGTGGTGGACAACTAGAATGGTCTGCTGAGGAAAGTGGTGGGGGAGAGGATCATTTGAGGGTTCCAGAGGGCATGGGATAAACACAGAGGGCAATTGGCATGGGGGGGGGGACTACAGAAAAGGCCTGGTGGATATATAGGCAAACTGGGCAGACTAGATGGGCCTGCGGCCTTTTCTGCTGTCACATACCTGTTTCCATGTATTCTACAGGCAGGTTGGGAAAAGGAAGGGGGGGATCCAATACGCCACCAGGGAAGCAAATATTGTGCCTGGGCAGAGTTTTTGAATTTCTGTCCCTTGGTGTCTTTATCCTGCCCTGTGTTGGTCAATGTGTGGAGCAACATGGCCTCCTACCCCCAAAAGAGATCAGTTCTAGGGGGACACAGGCAATGAATCTTCCTCCCTCCCCCAACCATGACATCCCCTGAGTGACTGAGCCCATTCTAAAAGCCAGGTTGATGGTGTGGTGTAGGTCTGGTATTCCCACCCCCCAACACACAACACACTTTTGTTTCTTTTTTATACTGACCCATTTTCCCTTTTATATCTGTAGGTCTAACATGGCATTGACCAGGTGTAGGAGGACACTGACCACACGTATCAGCAAGAATTATTTTTTTGTTTACCCTACACTGTTTGTCATAGCTCATAAAGAGATGCAGATCCTTTGTGAGCCCATTGCTGTTCTTGTTTTACAGGTACAGTCAGACCTGGTTAATCCGTGCCTTGTTAATCCATATGTCTGATTATCTGAATGAAAAACACTGCATACAGATTTTTTGTTGCGCTATTGACCTCTTTATTATCACTGTCTGGTTACTACGTTGATTTGTATTACGTAACAAAATTGGCAAACACAAATGTGTATGGATTAACCAGGTCTGACTGTACGAATGGCTGCTATATGAGGCACTGGGTTGGAGCTGTACCTTGTGCTTTAGAAAGCAGACTATGGGATGGGGTGGGGGATGGGCATTAAGGTTGGCAACTCCAAGGAACACCACATAACCAATTAGCCAAGACTCGTGAGGCTCAAACCCTGTTTTTCATTTTCTTGTTTTATGTGCTTTGCATAATACCTGCATTAATGTAGTACTTTTGTTTTGCAACAAGTACTGTATATACTGTATGTATATGTGGTGGGGACATTATGTGCTGTTGGCACCGCATGCTTGAAGGCAGATCACTGAGCAGCAATCATGGAGACACAGGTTTGAATCCCCAAGAACAAGTAAGTTAACTTTCCCTTTTACCAGGAAATACAGTTAAAGACTTCCAAAGATGGGGGATTGTCTCAGGGATGCCCTGGCCGGGAGGGAGACTAGGGAGAAATAGAGGAACAGTGGGTGAAATTAAAAAGAATTATAGTGAAAGGTGTTAGAAATGTAAAAAGAATCAAGAGGAAAAAAGACCACTATGGTTTTCAGAGGAGGTGTTGGGGAAGGTTAAGGCAAAAACATCAGCATTCAGGAGGGTCCTTATTTGTTGAGCTGTGGCTTTCATTTTCTATCAAAGGTTGCTTAAATGTCTATAAAACCTTTCTGAAAATGAGTACCATAGACTTGTATGGGGAGTTCCCAGTGCCCTCTCTGGAGACATGTAATGTCCGAATGTGGGGGCAGAGCAGGCAGACCGAGAAGTGTAAAGGGATCAGCTGGACAGCAGTTCACCAGAGTTACCGTCCATTCCCTCCCTTACAGGACAGTAGTAAATGTTATAATTTCTGCATGGACAGACTATCACCACTGCAGGATTGGCTTAATGAAGCCCAATACAGAATGTCACACCTTTATTTCAAAAGGCAATGACTGATCATGATTAAACATGACAAATTATGCAAATTAATTACAGCAGAGCAGCCAGTAAGAACCAGGTACATCACTCATGATTAAAGAACAGCTTCTACGTTCTCGACTAGCCCCCTCCTGACACATATATGGCAACTGACCTGGCCAGGAGTCATTTTCCATGAATTATTCCTTTGTGGGCTATCATTGTAAAAAGTTATTCCACTGGTAAATTTATTCCCTGACCTGCCAGCGAAAAACAGAGCCAGTTCTGCATCCTATGGCCATGCCAGCACATGCAGCCCCATTTCGTGTTGTCAGTAAACAAAGGCTGTGTGTGCGTGCCACATTGACTTGAATGGGGCCAATTTTTCCTAAGGTTTTATGTATCTTTAATGTCAGGATTTTAAGAAATCAAAGCGACCGCTTGATTAAGAGGGACCCTGTTAGTCAAGCAGTCACTTTGATTTCTTAAAATCCTGACAATAAAGATACACAAAATGTTTGAAAAAATCAGCCCCATGCAAGTCAGTGGGGTGCGCTCATGCAGGCTTCATTTACTGACATCACAAAACGGGGCTGCATTTGCCGGCATGGCAGTAGGATTCCATTTTCAGCCGGCAGGTCAGGAAATAAATTTACGAGTGGAATAACATTTTACAGTGATATCCCACAAAGGAATCATTTATGGAAAAGACTCCTGGCCAGGTCAGTTGCCATATACATGTCGGGGGAGCTAGTTGAGAGCTGCTCTTTAATCATGGCCAAATATTACAAGCCTATATATATATTTTTTGTTTATTTGATCACATTTTGTTGACCCAGTAGGCCCATCGAGACTAGATGTCCTTTTTTCAGGGGTGACCTGGGGGAAGGGGGATACATATGGTAACCAACTGAAACTGAACCAGATTAAGCTGTTGGTGGTATTTGTTTTACTGAATGCCTATGACCAAGCATGATCTGTGAAGCAGACGCTGATTAGCTGCCAATTACCTGCATCAGGCATTGATTAACTATGATTAATCATGATGATAAAAGAAAACACCGTCAGCAGTGAAAGAAAATGTATGATTTATGGCAGCTTTGGGTATTGATCGATAATGATACATAATGATTTAGTATCAACAATAGTACTGAATAAATATTATTATGACCTAGCAAAACTGTTGCATGTGTGGTCCTTATTGTGCAGCTGCAGATCTAAGTTTGTTATGAACTGGTGAGGGGGAGACAGGCATGGGGAGCCAAAGTGGAGGGTGTGAGAGGCATGTGGGGGGGCACTGGGGGGAGGATCTCATGTCAGTCAGATGGGGGGGTGACTAGCAGGAGGACCTGGAGTGGTCGGTGTCATACCATGTGAGAACCACTGTACTAACATGCGCTATCCACTGTGGGATTACCAATAGCAGTGGTAGTGCAATGTCATCATTGAACTACCAGCATCCCCTCAGTGTACCACGGCACTACCATTGCACACAGATCGTACCACAGTGTCCACAATGGTATGGCAATGGAATTGAAACAAATCCATTGTGAGACCAATTTCAGTGGTGTTGCAATGGCAGCTCATTGTGTTACCATTCTACATGGGAATCACCCCTGTGTTACCACCGTGTTACACGGTACCACAGTGGCAGCAGTGGTAATACACTGGAATTGAAACAAATCCATTGTGTTACCAAACAGCAGTGGGAATACAGTGGTGTGTGTTTGAGCCATTGTGGTACCATCCATGCACACATTCTCATTGCAATACCACTGTCCATGTGGTACCACAATGGTAACAATGGTTTTTGGAATTGAAACAAATCCAATGTGTTACCAGTCAAGGGGATAAAGTGGTACTGCAGTGGAATTTGCAATGGTATGGAAATGGTGGGCAAATGGTAATGCTACAGTTTTCCAAGGATATTTTGGTAAGGGGAGGGACAATCTGGGAAATCAGCAAGGTGGTGTTAACACTGGATCCAAGAGTTGCTGCTGCGAAACAGTGGTGCAGGGTTGGTGCTAAGAAGGAGGGTGGCCAGCCCAAGACAATAGTTTCACTGTAGCAACACTCACGGCATGACCAAAAATCATATAAACAAAATAGCTCTGCAAATGCAAATATTTACTGTGCTAGAGCCAAAATGCCATGACCCCAGCACTTCGACTGTAAGGCCTTCATAAGGGGCTGTGGCAGGAAGAAATGAACAGTTATATGCCCCATACAGTCATGACATCACAAACCACCAGTGCAATATTAACAAATAAAGAACTAAACAATACTAAATACAAAATGCACATGAACCTAGTAAATTAATACTTAGCAGTCCCACTGTTTATTCCAATGTCCAAATAATTTATAGTGAAGTTTCAACTTAAATAGGTACTGAATAGATAGAGCAAACGCAAAGGAGAAAAGACAAGAGGAAAAGCGAGACCAGAGATAATGTGATCGCCCCTTCAGGAATATCCTGATAGCTCCATTTCGCTGGGGATCTACATAGTAGCTGGAAATATTGTGAGGATAATGAGAGGCAGAAGAATCCTCCAGTAAAGAGATAAATGTAGAAAAGATATGTTACCACAATATACACATGCTTTTCGGTATACATTTTTCTAGCAACATATCTGCTTACAATAGTAAATGCACCATTCAATGCAACTCTCTTTTTAAGTAATGGCTTGAGGTCCCATTAGTCATTCATACTGTCAGGCTTAATGCTTTTAAGTCTATAGATCCACTCACTCTCTTTCTGTAAGAGCCTGTTAACCCTGTCACCTCCAAATTTAAGGGGAGGGGGAGACCCAGTCAATACCCATAAATTTCAGTCCTCTGGGGTTTGAGGCATGATGCTGAGCTCAGTGCAGGCCTGCAGGAGTTTCTGTTTTCACATTACTGATATTTCTAATATGCTCCTTTATCCTAGTCTTAAACTCTCTTGTTGTACATCCGATATAGAGCATATTAGAGGGGCACCACAAAATGTAGACCCCAAAAGGTATATTACCTGTAATAAACTTCCTGATGTCAAATTTCAATTCATTTTCTATCTGGGTGTACAAAGTTTTTTATATTATACTAGAAAACTTGTCTCAACCTCAAAAAACCAAAGCAATATTCAATTTTAACATTATTTTATTTTCCTTGATGTCATAAAAATTCCTTTCAAAAGCTCCATCAAAATTCCATTCTCAAAAAGTTCCATCATAATATCATACCAATAATTTTCAAAAGCGTCATCAAAATGGCATTCCAGTAATGTTTTGGAATATAAATTCCTTCATCAGACTGTAGAACTTATTCTGAAATTAAGAATACATACAATAAATAAATACCCAATCTCTCATTATAATTCAAAAACTCAATTGCTGAAATTACAAAAAATATACTTGAATGCAGGTGGAACTAACTAAATTGAATTTTGCTTTGGTTTTTTGAGGTTGAGACAAGTTTTCTAATATAATATCAGATGTTTTTCCACTTTCTTGTCTCCCTTTTAAGTTCGATTATTTAAAAATTTGAAAAGGAACCTTGGGGAACTTTGTATTTATGTTTGTGTTTGTACAAAGTTTTTCCCTGGTTGGCAGAAGCAACATATGTTGCACCTATGGCACTTAAATGTACCAGTTGGTCTACTCCGTAGCCAGTTCTGATCCTGATGTTGCTTGTCTGGGCTGAGACAGCTATGTACAAGCCTGTCCCGAAGATTAGATGCTCTACTGAAGGCAATAAGGGGTTTATTCCCTACTGCTTGTGCTACTTGTTGGTCCCCTAATAGAATCTGCCAATTACGGTAGACTATGTTTCTAATTTTCCCAGCCCAATTATGAAATTCAGTGTCAAATGTCACTGGTGCCCCATCTGTCACCCTATTATTCCTCTCACCAATGAGAAGTTCCTCTCTTGGCCTAAGAAAGGCCTTTGAGCTTTGCGTAACAACTCTTTACTATAACCTCGCTTTAAGAACCACAGCGCAAGTTCTTTTGCTTGTTCTTTTTAATCCATATCATCAGAGCACTTTTTCCACAAATGCAGGAACTGCTTATAGAGCACAAAATTCTTTAGTCTAACAGGGTGGACACTCTCAGATCTCAGAATGGCATTCATTGCTGTTGATATTCTAAAACACTTAGTTTTGATCTTTCCAGTAACACTCATCAGTTTTGACAGGGTAATATTTAAAACATTTATCATATCCTTACTAGCAGTGAAAGTAAAAATAAAATGTAAGTTAATACTGTTACAATTAATCCAATTCATAAATTCCTCAATTTCCTGGGTGTCTCCCTGCCAAACACAAATAATGTCATCAATAAAGAGCTGCCAAAACCTGATTCTGGGCAGGAAGGGATTATTACCTGGGTTAGAAATAATCTTCTCCTCCCACCTGTCCAGAAACAGGTTGGCAAACGAGGGCACCATTGGTGACCCATCGCATTGCCACACAACTACAAAAAATGTTTGCTCCCAAATTCAAAAGTTGTTGAGAGTTAAGATAAACCTAAGTGCTCCCAGGTAAACTCAGTGGGGATATGGTCTTTCTCAGTATGTTTTTCCCAAAAATATTTACAGGCCTGAATGCCATCTTCTTGTTTTATACTGGTATAGAGAGATTCTACGTTGATGGTGAGCTAGATTATATTGTCTCCCCATTCAAAATCATCTGTATTTTTGATAAGTTCATTTGTATTTTGTATTTAATATTGTTTAGTTCTTTATTTGTTAATACTGCACACATGTACCAGTTGGCAAGGCAAACAGGATGTTGGGATGCATCGTAAGGGGGATCACCTCTAGAAGCAAGGAACTGATTCTGCCGCTATACAATGGACTGGTTAGACCACACCTTGAGTACTGTGTACAGTACTGGAGACCACACTTGAAGAGGGACATGCTGCTCCTGGAAAGGGTACAGAGGAGGACAACTAAGATGATACGAGGGCTAGGGGATTTGACGTATGAGGACAGACTTGAGGACTTGACCTGTTTTCATTGGAGGAGAGGAGAGACAGGGGGGGAACATGATTGAGGTCTTCAAGTACCTCAAGGGAATAAATAGGGTAAACATGGAAGGGATCTTTAGACTAAAGCAGGGAGGTATCACCAGAGGGCATGGTTTGAAGTTGGAAGGTGGAAGGGTGAGGGGGGAAAGAGAAGGAGGTTTTTCACTGAGAGGGTGGTGGACCCTTGGAATGCACTGCCTGGCGAGCTGGTTCAGAGATCCACAGTGGAGGGCTTCAAGAGAGGGTGGGACAGACACAGAAAGTGGATGTATCAGATGATGGCCTGTCCCAGGGGGGTGGGATGGATGATAGGGGTTTCTGGAACACAAGGGAAGGGAGGACCTCGGCACCCAACTAGGGATCTGAGGTTCGAGCAGACTCGATAGACCGTAAGGCCTAATCTGCTGGCAAGTAGTATGTTAGTATGGTTTGTGATGTCATGATTGTATGGGGTAGTTAACTGTCTGTTTCTCCCTGCCACACCCCCTTACTAAGGCCTTATAGCCAAAGTGCTGGGGTCACAGCATTTTAGCTCTAGCACAATAAATATTTGCATTTGCAAAGCTATTCTGTTTATGTGATTTTGGATCATGCCATGAGTGGTGCTACAGTGAAACTGGGTGTTAAAACTGGACACTGCCAGTCGACTCATCCTGGAGCTATGTCGGCCCTGGTCCATCCAGAGATCAAGGCAGAAGATGACAAGCTATGAGAATCTACAATCAAGAAAGAAGGTGACAAACTGCAAGCAGACAACCTTCATCACTGCAGCTACCACAAAAGCCAGCCCAGCTGAGAGCATCTACAGTAGCTCACCTTGTCCTGTCCTGGTTGGAGTAAACTACAAAACCATGAGTAGAGGCAGAGATTGCCCAGTCTGGGGTAAAGCCAGCCCTAAAATATAAAGAGTTCAAATAATTCTTCCATAGGGCTCCAATGCTGGCCAATCCATGGCAACATCACAGGCCTACACCATCCTTAGTCTAGGTACCCAAGTGGACTATAGGTGGCTGGGAAGTTGGTGCCATTGTTATTGTCTGCAAAAGCTATCAACTGTTCTATCTGCATCTTCTGTTCCCCTTTCCCCAATAATAAAACTATCATTGTTTGTTGCTGTTGAAATCTGACTGTGAGCATATTATTAGTGATCGCTGTTAATTGCATGCACTATAGAGTAAAAAGTTTGGTATATGGTAACCTGTGTGTCAGGTGGCTGAATGGAGAGGTGGATGGGTAGGTATGACATCCCAGGGGGTTGTACTCTACAAATATCTGTCCCACTGTACCTACTCTGGGTGGAGGCACCACGCTATTTCTTATTTCTACTTGGAAAAGAACTCCCAACCACCCTCAGGACAGAGCCCAGGCCCCTTAACCTGTATTGTGGTCATCAGGCAGGACTAGTGCCCGCCAGTACATGGCACCGGGGTTACACTACAATTTGCATAGTAATTTACTGAAAATATCTGTCAAGTGTGCAAATTAACACACTTTGCATAGGTTTTCACTAGGCACAAGGGGCCCTGTGCTATAATGGGGCAGAGTAGCTACGCGCACGTATCTGGGTACACAACCAGTCCACACCTTACATGCCCAACATGTGGGATGCTTGAAGGGGGGCATGCAGCACATACTTGCTGAATCCCCCGGCAGCATGAGGAGCAGTGCTGGGGGTGGGTGAGGGGCGGGCCGGCACTACACACTATGCACTAAGGTGCTTAGTGCTGGCCACAGGGGTGTGTAGGAGCACAGGCTATGCCAGGGAGGACCCTGCCATAAACCCCCTATGCACTCTGCACACACCCTGCAGGACAGGGCAAACAGCCCATTGACCCTCCAGGGCCACAGGAAATGGCTACGCAATGCCACCCACCTGCCTCAGCATACAACAGTGAGTTTGGCACCACCCCACAACACACACACCAATACCCCTCACAGGGGCACAGGCACAAGGCTGCTGCCCCCAGCAGCTGCACATGTCAACCTCCCTCCCCGCTACTGGTGGTAATGTTTCCCCCCTCTGCTAGCAGACATGCCCCCCCACTACACCGCTTTGGTGCCATCAGAGATGGCCCGCGGCATTGCCCTCCTTTCACCCACCACAGCCACCATCCCTCGGACATCTGGGGGGGTGCACTGCCAATGCTTGCATAAGGGATCCACTCTTGGATCCATGTCAGGCATCTGATTGGATGCCTGGCTGGGTCTGGGACTCCGCCCATGCCCGCCCTGTGCAGACCTGTTCACCAGTGGAGCGGGGCCATGGACAGGTGGCCAACGGTTGTGAATGCCGCCGGTGTGCACCTGTCCACAGGTGTGGAGCTCTGCGAGTGGGGAATGTTCCTCCAGCGTGTATTACCCACCCATTAGTGCATAGGGACCATAGTGTGAACTCCATAAAGTATATCACTACATGAAGCTACGCACTACACATAGAGTTATGTGAAGTACAACATTTTTCCACTTTACCCACAGCTAAACAACACACCACCACACTAGGTTGTCTTCCTACTGGAATTATCAGTCATTTAAACCTACACCAGCCATGTTTGTATCTCTTGAACCCATTTTTAGAACCTGATCCCACCACTTCTGCTGGTAATCTGTTCCACAGCTCCAACACCCTCTCAGCAAAGCAGAAATTCCTCACATCCCACCTGAAGTTACTACCGATGAACCTTCATTCATGACCTGTCATGACTACACTAGTTTTCCTGTTGAATAGGTCTTCACAGTTCACTCTATTAGTTTCTGTCTGGAACTTGTACACTTCTGTCATGTTGCCCCTCTCACTTCTGTCATCCCACGAGAATATGTTAATAGCCTGTAGCTCTTCCTCATAGGCTTTATCCTTGTGTCATCTTGGTCACCCTTCACTGCACAGGCTCTACCCAATCCTTATCCTTTCTCAGGTGCAGACCCCTGAACTGGGCACTGCACTCCGGGGGGGGAAGCACATCAGTGGCCAGTGCAGCAGTAATTTCTTCTCCTTCCTCCTACTGAAATATCCAACCCCATGTGTCCTAGCATCCTTGTTCCCTTGATGTATGCTTTATTGTCCAGACTGGATTGCTTGAGGGAGATACAAATGATGACTCCCAGGATGCTTTCTTTAAATATTGTGGGCAACCTAACTCTCCCATAGAGTACTCTTTATGTGGTTTCCTCTTCCTTATGTACATCACTCTGCACTCTTGGGCATTGACCATTGAATCTCAACTGCCATATTTTGGACCACCTCTTCAGCCTCTCCAGGACCCTCTTTAACTTCCTCACCATTTTTTTGCTGTCTACTGTGCCACATTAATTTGTGTTGCCCTGAGACACATCTTGCCCTGCATACCCTCCCTTATGTCACTGCTGAACGTGACTGGTACCAGGGACTAACCATTGTGACACACCACTCTTGACCCCCATCATCTGATCTGATCCCATTAACTACCACCCTTTGTTTTCTTCCTCTTAACTAGTTCCCCACCCATTTGACTAATTTCCTTCCAACCTGCGGGTCTTCTAGCTTCTTCAGAGGCCCCATGTGTTGCACCAGGTCAAAAACTTTGCTTATGTCAATGTAGAGTAAATCTTCTGCTTGCTGTCCATCAACCATCCTTGTGACTCAGTCACAAAACACATGATCTCTCTAACACAGCTCCATGCTGCCTGCTTTCCTGTATCTGGTTTGGGCCTACAGTATGTAGGTCACTAGACCTTCTTTGACTAGGGTCTTCATCAGCTTACATATAATTGAGGTAAGACTGGTGTGTAGATTCGTGGATCTTCCCTGTCCTAGCCCTATGGAGCAGAATGATGTTCACAGACCTCTAATCTCCCAGCACCACACCAGCTTCCAATGAACAGCCGTAAAGCTAAGCCAGGAGCTCAGCAAGCTAAAAACCTATCTCCATAATCACCTTCAGGTGTAAACTATCCAGTCCAGGTGCTTTAATTAAAATCAAACCAGTGTGTACAGCATAGCACTTGAAAAAACATTGAGCTTGGGACTTCCGGTGTGGGGCTAATTAAGATGGCTGCCCATCTGTGGAGCACTGCTGCTATCCTGCATTCATTCCTGATAATTTGCTCCTGTTCGTTGGCTTGGTCTGTGTTTTTGAGCTGAACTAGCTTCCTACTATGGCACCTACCCGGTGAAGATCCTTTTAGGAGACAGAAAAGCTCTTTCTGCATTTTTTCAGAATCCTGCATCAGCATGTCAGCAGTGGCCCATGCCGATGGCACCCAATCTGCTGGAGCAGCATTGATTAGTAAGGAAGATCTTACTGATATCCGGGAAATGTTACAGACATTAGTCAAAGATATCCCGGCTATTAAGGCATCTGTGGCTCTTCTGGAAACCAGAGTGGAGGAGGCTGAGCAAAGAATTGCAGATGCTGAGCTTTATTGTATGCAGATTGACTTGGTTCAGCTCGGCAAGAAGATAAGATCGATCTTCTGGAGAAACAAGTTCAATCTTTACTGCTAAAGGTCGACAACCTCAAGAATCATGGTCAGCATAATTGGAAGGCTTTTAGCCTGAACTTTAATAGGGGGGAATAGCTCCTCCCACATCCCCCAATGAAACTTCAGGCTTCTGCTCGCTCTGCTTCGAGTGTTTCGACAATGCCTCCTGGGCTGCGTGGCTGGTTGGGCTGGGTTCTCTGGGTTCTCCCTCCCCTTCTTTGCCTCCCTCATCTCTGTTTCTCCTCCCTTGTGCCCCCTTTCCTTGCCTTCCCTTTGTCTCCTTCCTAGTTTGCTTGCTTGTTTCTTGTTCCATCACCTCTTCTCCGTTGTCTTCCCCCCCTCCTGCCTCTCACACTTTCTCCCATGTTTGTTTCTCCTTCTTGCCCCATACCTCTGTCCTCTGTCATTCTACCTTCCTCCATTTCTTTTGGGTGCTTCTCCTGTTCCTCTTCTTCCCTCGCCAGCCACTATGCCCTTCGTTGCCCTTGCCAGCTCTGGACCACCACCGTATCACCACTCTTCAGGTTCTTCAACCTTCTGGTTGGACTGTGCCAGCTGATGTTCTCCACCTGATCTCCTGACCACGGGTCTCCCTGCAGCCTGATTCAGTTCTCAGTCACCTTGCTGGCGCTTCAGGGTGTAATGTCATCTCCGCATCTTCTTCTACTTCTGGACCCCAGTTGCACTACCGATGGCATCAATTTCTGTCTCCTGGTCCTCTCTACTGGTGACTATTTTTACTAGACTGTTAGCCGTGGACTCATAGATTTTATTTGGGCTCACTGCTGTCATCCCGTGTTTTTCCATCCCCTGCATTTAACATGGAAACTTACTACACTTGGCAGCTTCTACATGGGCTTTCTTTCACTTACATTCCTCTTTTTCAATGCCTGCTATCTGATCGTTGGGTGGACCACTGGACATTTCAGGTTGTTGGGGATGTCCTCACTTATTGGGGACAGATGGGAAGCATGCTACAGGGATTGCCCTCTGAATTCCCTCTACGGGGCTTTCTGGTGATTTTCGGGGAACTGGAGCCCTCTTCTGGGCAGTTGTTTTCTTGACTAGTTTGCTTATCTGAGTACACGGAGGCTTGTGGCTCCCATGTGGAACACTGTGATATATGGGGATGTCTTGCAAAACTGCCCTTTAGTGGCAGGGACCTTGCCAAACTCCTGGGACCTATGTAACTGCTCTGGGGCTTATCTGTTGCACTCTTCCCCACTCATCTACATTCCCATTTGTGGGGACTGCAGATCAACTCCAGGTCCATGCTACACTGATGGCATTACCTCTCATACGATGGTGATGGTGGACCACGTGAGGCCCCGCCATCCCAATCTGCACTACTCAGTGAACCGGCAGTGGTGGACCATGTGGGGTCCCACCATCCCAAAATGTACTGTACTCCACAGTATTGCAGTAGCGGACCATGTGGGTCGTGCTGTCCCTCTTATGCACTACTCAGTGAAACTGTGATGGCAGACCATGTGGGGTCCCACCATCCCACTCACGCTCTATTCAATGGAACGGAGATAGTGGACCACATGTGGTTCTGCTATCCCTCTCACACACTATTCAATTAAATGGTGATGGTGGACTATGTGGGGTCCCACCATCCCACTCACACTCTATTCAGTGGTATGGTGATGGTGGACCATGTGGGGTCTCACCATCCCAACCTACCCTGCCCACAAAGGGGCATCTACTCATTTCTCAAACTCATTGCCATTATTGCTGATGGACTCTCTTGTGGTCTTGATCTCCCTACTTTGGACTATGCATTCCCACTGCAATGGCAGACCGTGGGGGTCCTGCCATTCTTAACCTGGATTGTGCAATACCATGGCGATGGTGGGCCATGTGGGGTCCCACCATCCCCACCCCACGTGGGGATCTCGCCCTCCTCTCCTTGGACTATTCCATACTATGCTGATGGTGGACCATGTAGGGTCCCGCCATCCCAGTTTCACACTACTCCAGGATATGGGGATGGCGGACAACATACAGTTCTGCCATCCCAACCAACCATGCCCACGATGGGATGTCTGCTCTTTGCTCAAACCTCATTTGCATTTTCTACAGGTGGTCTCACTTGGGGTCTCGTCCTCCTATATTGTACTATATGTTAATACTGCAATGGCTGACCATGGGGGGTCCCACCATCCTTACATCAGCAAGTGCAATACTATGGCAATGGTGGACCACGTCGGGTCCTGCCATCCCAAACATACATACCCCTTGAAGGGAACCTACACATGGCTCAATTGTATCTCCTAGTCACTACAGGCAGACTCACATGGGGGCTCACCTTCCTTACTTTGTACTACTCTATACTATGAAAATGGTGAACCATGTGGGGTCCCAGCATCCCAATCATGCATACCCCAAGAGGGGCCTTACTCACAATTTCATGTTATTACAGGCATACACACGTGAGAGTCTCCTCCTCTTGCCTAGAATTACTCAAGAGTACGCTGATGGAGGACCATGTGGGGCCCCACCATCCCAACAATGGATCTCGCCATTCTTATAATGGAACACGTCATACTACAGTGTTGGCATACCTGTGGGAGGGTCCCGCCATCCCAACACAAACATGCCCACAACAGACATTACTTATTGCTCAAATGTATTTCTCTATTATCTCCTAGTAGTCTCAAGCTGGGGTTTCACCTCCTTACTTTGGATCATATCATACTGTGATGATGGTGAACCCACGTGGGAGTCTCACCATCCCAAATCCATCGTGCCCCATGAGGGGGCATGTCTCATTTCTCACATGTATTCCCTTCTTCACTAAGGCAGGCCCACATGGGGGTCATGCCTTTTTCAGTATGACCACCTGAGACCTACTCTATCAGTTGAGCATTCAAGCACTGCATATATCAGACTGACAAAGGAATCCCGTGCTCCAGTTAGCCCACATCTGGGCCTACTGTACATCATCATTCATTCACTTCTTCTATTGCAATCACCTTCCTTTTGTTCCAGTTCCAGCCCTAGTTTCTATGCCAGACATCTCCTTGGAGCACACCTCAATTCATTTGTCGTCTTAGGACAATTTCTCCTTCTGACATGGTACTCGATCATACCCTAATGTTTCAATGGATGTACATCATTTCAAGCCTCCCAGCTGAGCTACACTCCTACTTTATCATTGTTCCCAGCCATGCAATGCTCCAAACAGTTTAATTTTCTATGATTTCTACATCCCTCAAAAACTTGCAACTTTGGCATACATTCCTCAGCCATGCTGACTGTATATGTACACTTTACATCTGCTTCACACACAGCTACCTCTGACACAGATTAACCATTGTGTCTCCATCTGGACATCATTCCAAGTTGGATCTCTTCATCTGCTGTAACCTTCATCTTCAGCGTTGACTTCCTGCTCATCATCACCTAAGAAACAGGACTCTTCAACCAGAAAATCAGACTGAATCCTTGGACATAACTATAACTGAAACCTTAGCCACATTTAGGATTATTCTTCTCTTAGTATGCCCAGAGGATGGGCAGGTCAGTAGCCATGGATCCTCAGAGGTTTCCCCTAAGGGTTTTTTTCCTCTCCTGCATGCTACTGGTCACACTCTCCAGAGTTGGAGGAGATAATCACTATGCTATTTCTCTTTTGGGCCTTAAATCTTTTGCCTACCCAGTATCCTACAGATGGTGGGATATAGAGGAATGCCAAAACTCAAGTTATAAACACCAAGCATATACCATTCAGCTCATAAGTATACACAAGCACTGTGCTGTGTACCACACATTGAACAATATCTTTTTAATAGGTCTACTGGAGGGGACTGAAGGGGTTAATATGGAGAATTTTCTTCAGGCTTTTTTCCCCTGCATTCTGACATTCTCTTGGGACTGGCCACTGGAAATTGAGCGCGCTCATCGCTCCTTGGGTCCCCGGTTGCAGAAGGGATCCCACAAAGACCTATATTAATCAATTTTCTGCATTACTCTGTGAAAGAGCAGATCTTGTGGCTGGCGAGAGAGTGGGGACCTCTTTGGTGGAATGGTCACACCGTTTATTTTTTTCAGGACTTTTCAATAGAAGTTGCTGAGTGCTGCAAGACCTTTGCTTCAGTCAAAAAGCAATTAGCGGCTTGGAGTCTGAAGTTCGCAATGCGGTACCCTGCTACTTTATTGGTGTGGAGGGGTCGGAGTGCCGTTGGTTTGATTATGCTCTGGCAGTACAAAACTTTCTCCATTCATTGGATGGTAAGTCTGGGCAGCAGGTGGTCCCTGCATTTCCTACTTTGGACCAGCCTGCTTCGATTCAGGATCCCCCTCCGAAACAAGGTGTTAAGTGCGGCTCCTTGAATGAACAGAGAACTGCCACAGGAGGCATCCGGAGAGGAGCATTGTGAGGGTGGCAACCACCGAAAAGACAAATGGAGCCCAGGAGGGTTTTGTTTTCTAATGGCCACACCACAGCTCCATCCACTTCAGCTGCAAAAGCAGGTTCTAGTGGGGACTGCTTTGAGCACCCATCTGCATTGGGAGATCAGTCACCAGTTCCTGAGCTGAAACATCTGTGACTTTTTCCTGAACTGCCTGCCAGTCCATCTGATTGTGGCCAGATGGATTGACCCGACTACCCAGATGAGGACCTGATCGGGGTTACACAGGATCAGCAAGGTACAACTCAGCCTCAATCTTCTGTGACCTCGGCTGGCTCCAGCTCCTCAGAGACTTCTCCTGGGACTCCACCCGATGTCTCTGCTGCTGCTATGCTGGGAGATTCAACTCCATCGGCCCTCGCACAGCTGCAGCCTACCTGACTTTGTGGTTCTTTCAGAGAGGACTTGTAATTACTTGTATGTGGGGATTTCTCCGGTCTAACAGCCGTTGGTTTTCTTTTTACAGGTTTGACTCTTCACAGGAGTAATGCTCGGTGTGGGTTGCCTGTTTCTGACTTCCCATACCTGAGGTTGCTTCAGAATGTTGTTACTCCAAGTCTATTGCTGACTCACTGGGTATTTTTGGGTTTGGGGTGTCTTGGTCGGTTGGGGGGACCAGTGTTTTGTTTAATGCAGATATGTGGTGGGAGGCACTAGAGTTGCCCCTACTAGAGCTCATGCAGTTTTCAGGTAGGGAGCATTTAGTGGGGTAAGAGCCTCTTTTACAGATATCAGGAGTGTAGCAAGCTGGTTTACCTCTGTCTGCTTCCTTCTGAGGGGTGGAGGGGTGCAGCCTGCCCTCACACTTGCAGGGGAACCAGAGGGTATTGGGGTCCAAGGGGTCGCTAGCCCACCCACTCTGGCACTCCATGCTTGATTTTGTTGGGAGGAGGGAGGTATATGCTACTTTACTGTTTTCAAGTGTTTGGAGTTGGCTTTTGGGAGTTTTGGACAGGGTGGTGGGAGGTTTGTCTTGTATTTGAGTGTGTTCTGGTCTTTCGGTATGTTGGGGAGGGAGTGGGATCTTTACGCCTACTTTGTATTGGCTACTTTTTTGGGGGACCTTTTATTAAGAGACATTCACTTTCATATCTTGGAAGCATTATGCAATTTTATGAGTTGGTATTCTAGGTTGTTATATATTTTGTCTATCCTGTTGGTTTTTGTCATATGGCTCAAACAGCCCTCATGTCATGGAATGTGCAAGGTTTAAACATTCCCGTGAAGCGGAAAAAGGTATATTAATTTTTGTGCTCTTCTGGCTCTGTCATTATATTTTTACAAGAAACCCACATCTTGAAGAGGGACATGGGTTGTTTAGAATGTGGGGGGGGGGCTTTACCAGGGCATTCTCCAGTACCTATATTACTAAGAAGCGGGGGGAGTCTGGATTGCCCACTGGTGGTGGTCACTTGGAGCGCAGATCGAGAAGGCAGATGGGTTTCACTCTTAGGCAAGTTAGATTCAGTGCCAGTTTTGTTGGTAAATATTTATGCTCCTAATGAGGATGATCCAGACTTTTTTTCTGTTTTGGCCCAGCATCTAATAGAATGCCCTCTGCCCTCTCCCTTTTCTCAAACCATGTCCTGAAAAACATGGACATAGGCAAGGCCACAGGTGTGGTATTCGTTGACCTATCAAAGGCCTTTGACTTGGTTGACCATCACCCCCTTCACTCCCTGCACCACTTCAGTTGTTCACATGACACTGCTGCATGGTTCCGCAGCTACCTGTCCTATAGGTCCCAATCTGTTCTCATAGGAAGGGTGCCTTCTGCCGCACTACCCACATGCACTGGAGTCCCATAGGGCTCCCTACTCAGCCCTCCACTTTTCTCTATGTTCATAAATGCTTTCCCCTCTGAAAGTCTAAACTGTGAGGCACTCCTCTACGCTGATGATTTGGTTCTGTACCACAGCGATAAATCTCTTGAATCAATCTCGTCCACTCTTACTAATAACTACAGCATGGCCCATGACTGGTTCCTATCCAGGAAACTACTTGGTAGCGAGAAAAAAACAAAAAAAAAACAAGGCCATGCTATTTGGCTCCAAGCCTTTTCTAACCAAGATTGCAAAAGCAAAGACATCCCTACTAATACACTCCCCAGCTGTCCCCCCTCTTGACACAGTTTCCTCTTTCAAATACCTAGGGGTCACTCTTGATCCCTCCCTAACATTCACTGAACACATAACACATGTGATAAGTAAAATACACCAAAATCTTGGTGCAGCCTACAGAACCAAACTATTCCTGTCCCTGGTTCCTCACCTCACCATAGCACAAGGTAACCTCCTCCCTTTGCTTGACTACTACTCCCCTGTCTACTCCTTCACCGCCACCCCCTCACTTCACTCTCACCTTAATACTACTTACAACTCCATCTGCTGCTTTGTCCTCCAAGTACCCTACTTAACTTAAGCAGTGTCAGTGGCTCAGTAGGTAGCACACTCGCCTCTAAGGCCGGGAGATCAGAGGGCTGTGGGTTCAGTTCCCACATCTGGCACTTGGGTTAATATCCCAGTACTGACACTGTAGTGCAGCATGAGAGGGGTGATGCACTTCTGAGGTGCCATCTTTCTGATGAGATGTTAAGCCGAGGTCCCATCTGCCTGGATTGGTGGTAGTTCAGGTGGATGTTGAAGATCCCATGGCACTAATCGAAAAAGTAGGGGAATTTTATTGAGAAATTGGACTCCATTACAAACAAAACAGTAGAAAAATCAGAATCAAAAACATACATGAATCAATGCAACCATGAAGCACAGTGTATCCAGAAATGACGAGGTTGAGCACATAGACCTGTCTCAAAATCAAAGTTCATCAAACACTTAAGAGCAGTACAAATATTAGAAAACAATTCAACGTATGTAATTTTTTTTGTTACAAGATCCATTGACACATAGATTGCCAAATATAAAATTTTATGATACAAAAGATCACATAAATCATGTCACTGTGATATTTAGCAAAAGTATTCTTAAAAGGCCCAAACATCAAAGTAGGGTAATCAAGTTTCTCAAACTCAGCTTCATTCCACTCATGTGCCAAATAAACCCAAAACTGCTTTATTTAATCACAGTCAAACAACAAATGTTGTTGAGTTTCAAGTATTTGATTACAATTAGGTCTGGGACAGTACCTCTCTGATAACTGTTTGTGTTTATGGTTTCCATTGACCTCCAACCTCCCATAATTACTCAACCACAAGCAATCCCAAGCATAAGAGTGGATACGTTTATTCGCAAGGAGTCACAAGACGTCTGATTTCCAGTCATTCAGACAGTCAGGAAAGATAACCTCAGAATGGCAATCTACAGAAAGAATAGATCTATATAATTGTTTCCTATCCTAAGTTTGTAAGTGTAGGGGGGGTAATGTGCCATTTGATAACTTGTTTAATACTCGCAACTATATATGAGAGCAATGTGGGTAATCTAGCTAACAGTCTAGGCTTCTTGTTCTGCCAACAGCCGTTACAAAGTTGTCACCAGTGTTCCATAAGAGGTCTCCACAGTATCTCTCCTAGTCTCAAAACTAACCCAAAATTATATGATAAAAAATACTAAAAAAAGAAAGCAATGGGGTGAACCATGTTCACACCACCTTCAGAAATGGACAAATATGTCAAATCCCTTTTTATGGGGTTTAACCTAGACCCCCAAAATGCTTGAAAGTAAACACTAAACAACTTAGTCCAAACAGAATAAGGAGGTGGAAAAATGTAACTAATATTCAAAAAATGGGAGTGAGAAACATCTTAATTAACATTACCCTCTTCCTTTTTGAAATTAAATGATCCTTCCAAGAACTAACCAGTCTTTGCCCCCAGTGAGGAATATATCCCAATTTGCACCCGCCATGTCACCAGGACCAAAATGCACTCCCAATATCTTAATTGGGTCTCTAGAAATCGGAACCCTAGCAAGTAACCCAGAAGGCGACACAGGAGTGGATCCTATAACAACTCCCTTGCTTTTATCATAATTCACTTTAGAACCTGATAGCCCAGAGAAGCACTCTATAGTGTCCAAGAGTGCCTGGACCAAAAAATGAGGTGATAAAAGTAAAACCAAGTCATCCGCATAAGCATAGGAAGGGGAACTAGGGGATACCTTTAGACCTTCCAAATCCTGATTCATTTGTAACATTCTAATAAGGATTTCTATGGCGAAAGTGTATAAAGTTGGACTTAGGGGACAACCCTGATGTACCCCTTTACCTACACCAATACTCCGCCCATACCAGCTGTTTACATTCAGAATCATAACAGCCCCCTGATACATGGAAGAAAGCCAACCCACAAAAGTATCAGGAATACCATAAGCTTTCAGGACCAAAAACAAAAAACGATGTGAAACCTTGTCAAAGGCCTTCTCTTGATCTAAACCTAGCACTATCCCTTGTAACCGTTCAGTTTCTCCTTTACCAAACAGTTCCCTTAGCCAAATCAAATTGTCTTGCTGTTTTCTACCTTTTATAGCACAGGTCTGTGCAGGACTGATAAGATACTGGGTGACCCTAGAAAGCTGAGCTAACCGAATTTTACTCAAAATTTTCAAGTCAGTATTTAAGAGACTGAGTGGACGCCAGTTTTGTAGATCAGTCCTGTCCCATTTTTTGTAAAGCAAAAGTAAAACTGCTTCAGTCATACAGGGTACATATGCACCAGTGTGTAAAATGTAATTCAGCAAGATGACTAATACAGGACTCAAGTCAGCTAGGAAGGATTTATAAAATCCTGTCCCAATACCGTCAGACCCGGGAGCTGAGTTGGAGGACAAAGATCCTATGGCATCCCAGACCTCTGTCAAGGAAATGTCAGCTTCCAAAGCTGCCTTATCACTATCAGAAAGGTAAGGTAAGTCCAATGTCGACAAGTGCTGTGCTATATTCTTATCTCCTAAGGAAATGTCTGTAGATATAACCTGAGAAAAATACTCCTCTACCACTGACAACCGCTGCTGTGGAGAATTAACTATGTTACCATCCTTATCAGTTAAGGAGGTAATAAGCCAAGATTCAACCCTACCTTTACATTCAGTAAAGGGATCTAAAGATTGTTTAGTTGCGTGTGCTCCAAATCGTAATTCCTGATATAGGGACCTACCCCTATCGTACTGTAGATTAGCCATCTGTTTTTTTATAGTAACAATAAGGTGACTATAATCATGTCCAGTAGTTTCTGATAATGAGATTAAATGTTGTAATTGATGTCGGAGTTTCAGGTACCTTAAATAGCACTTATTAGCTTTAATATGAGCCTGTTTTTGAAAAAAATATTGCCACCCTGTCTTTGTGTCTTCCCACCAGCCTAAAATAGTGTCATAACATTCCACCACAGAAAGGCGAGCTGCCCACTCTCTCAACCATAGCTTCCTAATCTTAGGATCTTCTAACATGGATTGATTCAACCGCCATCTATTTTTTTTACATCTGGGGGCACCTTCCCAAGTTATTAAGGCTGTAATCATCCCATGATCAGAAAATTCAAATGGGGAGGTGTAAGCTTTCAAAACCTTAGGCAACTTGGACAAAAAGACGAAATCAATACGTGTCCTAAGGATACCCCTTAAAAATGTAAAACCCCCATAGGGTGGAGTGTCCTATATGCGTCAATCAGATTCACAGACATACTATCTTTTGCAAAACTACAGAATCACAAAAAAGCTTCATAGTTTGAAGGCCTCTATCAGTCTGAGATAGACCACAGTTAAAGTCCCCCAGCCAAAGTACCAAATGGGAAGTATGGAGAAATGGCTGGATTTCCTTAAACAATGCTATTCTTTGAGCCTTAGTCTGCGGAGCATACATGGAAATGAGGCAAAATTTCTCTGAAAGAAAGGAAATATCCAAACAGAGAGCTCTCCCTGGGTGCACATCCAGTAGCCGGGAAACAGTGATAGCTGGATTAGAAAAAAGGATCCCAATCCCATCACAAAGGTCTGTCCCAATCGACCAAAAAGGCGGCCACATAGTCCAGATCCACAAAGCATGTTGAAGTTCTAAATGGGATTTCAACCTGGTGTCTTGTAAACAAATAATGTCGGAATGTAAATACTGAAGTGTGGAAAAAAACCCAATTCATTTCTTCAAACTTTTAATCCCATTAACATTAATGGCGGAAATGGCCAAGGAATGCATGTCTCAGAGGGAAAAGGAACAAACCCACACCAAGATAATTATAACAATCCTAAGGGATTTTACCCACATGCCTCCATCTGGTCCTTTTAGCAATAGAGTCCTAAGTCCTACACTCTGTGTCAGTAGTGGACAGGGCAGATGAGGTATCCGTACCTTCCTCCTCCAATTCTCCCCTACATCGTCACCAAGCGGATCATATCTATTACCCAGTTGCACTGTATCAGGAGGGGGAATCAAGCCTGGATGTATGTTTAGAGGAGGACATGGCTTTGCCTTGCCAGTTTCACTTCTTCAGTGGTATGACCTTAAAAGGTGGTTTCAGAGGGGGAGGAGAAGGCATGTGACCCAGAGACATCCCTACTGTGAGCGTCAAGCTCTCCACCCATACTGTCCCCTGACTCAATAACTAAAGGAGGCTCAGGAGGTGCAGTCTGACAAGGGATCATAACAGGTACTACCGCTCCTAACCCTGTAGTGGAAGACTCTGACTTCTGACCATTCTGTTGTAAGACCAGAACTGCAGCAGCATTCTTGGTCAGAGTATGTTATGCCTGATTAATAAGTCCTTCATGGGAAGGGCAATCCTCACGATTGTGAGAAGCCCATGGACAACGACCATACACATGCCCTGTCTGCTCACAAAGGTTACATTTGAACAGATTGAGGCACGCCAAATCCACATGTCCATATTCCAAACAATGACTGCACCTAGCAGTGTCACAAGGCAAGCTAAGGTGCAGCCGAGAACCACACTTAAAACAGGACCTGGGTTGTCCAATATAAAAAATAGACCCCCTATCCCTACCCAAAAAGAAAGTACTAGGGAGGTGAACAGGGCCAGAATTGGTGGATAGAAGTTTCACCTTCACCTTCCAACCACCATCCCAAATCTGCTCACTGACCATTGTGGGTGTAGGTCATCCCAAAATCTCCCAACGTTGTCCGAGCCAAAACAAAATATCCTCAATATTAACACCCTCATTCTTAAATATAACAGTAATAGTTTTGATCAAGGGCTTAGTCAAAGGGACAGCCAAAGGGGGCTATTCCTTAGTGTGTGATATTGGGACCAGAACCTATCCAAATTAGATACATTTTTAAAGCTGGTATCAAAATTCCCACTACCCAGACTAATAAGGGCAAACATCTCTGAAGAAAAGAACTTCATAGAGGATTTTAATAGGTGCCTGGCAATAAACAGCCTGCCTGGAGGAGATTCCAGACCCCCTCTATACAGTAACCTGACAGCATTCCTCCTGGGGGCAGATTCTCCATTTGAGTGGACTAGATCAGCTAATCTAAACATTGGGGCCATAGAAGGACCCTTCCGATGGTCACCAACAGTTTCAGGAGTAGGACCTAATTGAACTACCTCAGGTGTTCCCTCTCCACCTACAACCTTAGATTCAGTAACACATACAGCAGAAATCACCAACGTCAGATGAGACGACTATAGGTTCAGACCCTAGATACACATCCAAAGAATTTGTCACAAATACAGCAAGAAATTCAGCCTCTTGAGTAGACAGGACAGGAGCAGAGGCCTGGACTCCTGTCCCAGCAGCATCCTCACACTGTGCCTGCTCAGGAGAAGTAGCCATCTTGGCAAGACAGCCAGCAATTCCCCCAGTGGATAGTAGGGGAATTTCCCCAGTGTCCTGCCCAAATTTCCCTCATTCACTAAAAATGCCACCAACAGCTTAATCTGGTTCAAGGTCAGTTGGCATTCATCTGTATACCCCTCCCCCGGGTCGTGCCTGAAAATAGGCAGGATTTATCTAGTTCACTTACCTGGTCAACAAAAAAAAACTAAACCAACTCACCACTGCACACTATACAAAACCCTAGGGTGGCCCAACCTTCAGGGACATTTCTACTATGCCATGGGCAGCCTAATTAATAACTCACTCAGGAATCGCTATCTGTTCCCCTTCTCCACCCTACTTATAGAGAAGGTAGTGCCTAGAACCCTCAGGTCTTCCTTCATTCCTCCCCTGGAAGTCCCACACACCCATTCTGTCATGGGTAGTAAGACCTTCTCTGTGTCTGCTACCTCCCTCTGGAACAGGCTCCCATCATTAATCCACTCCTCCCCCTCCCACATGGCCCTCAAAAATAACCTACAAGCCTGGGTCCTGACTGAATCTTCCTGCAACTGTTCCCCAGGCCATGTTACGGCACATGATCCACCCTAGCCTCCATAGTCTTCTATTTTTCTGCCTGCCTTTATCCCTGATCCTTACCTTGTCAGCCTCCATCTCTTACTATCTCATCCTGACTTGCTCTCACACTCTCTTTTCTCCTGGCTGATCAGGACTGTCCACGACCGTACAACTGCTGTACCATTGTACATAGTTAGCACTTTCTGATGTGATCGTATACAGCAATAAGTCCATAGTTTCTAATCAATAGCTTGATGATACAACTCTGATCTTGTATATAATCCCCTTTGCTGTTGTGCTTGTACATACTGTTGCTCTGTATAGCATAAAATCCATTAGCTGTGTATCTGTACATACCGTTGCTCTGTATAGTATAAAATCCAATAGCTGTGTATCTGTACATACTGTTGCTCTGTATAGTTAGATCTTCATTTTTGTTACCCTGCTTCAATCTTCTGCACGTGTGCTGTATTACTGCTTGGATATGTATTATGTATAACTACTCTTATACACTTTGTTGCCATCTTGTTTGGCCCGGGTCGTGGCTGAAATAGGTCCTTTTGGATCAGTCCCCTCACCCAGTTATCAAAGACATAAATAAATAAAATACATTTTGGGTGGAGATTTTAATCTAGTTATAGATCCGATTATGGATAGGGACCCCTTGGAAAAAGGGGTTCCTTCTCATGGCTGATTCAGGGCAGTGTTGCAGGGGTTCATTTCGAAGTTCCAACTGCTAGACTGCTGGTGTATCCTTCATCTTTCCTCTAAAGATTTTACTTTCAGATCCCCAAGATTTCTATCTTTTAGTAGATTAGATTATTTTCTAATAGGTTCTTCTAGCATGTCTGATATATTTGCAGTCCGTCACCAGCCTATATTGCTGTTGGACCATGCCCCAGTGGAATTAATTTGGACTCCCAGACAAAAAGTAATTTGGACTCCCAGACAAATTGTTGCTCAAACACTGTGCTGGAGGTTTAATCCTGCGCTATTAAGGTTAGCAGATTTTAAGGTGTGGCTTAAAGGGGAGATTGAGTTTTACTTTAGTTCCAGTTTAACACCTGATGTTTCGGTTTTCACTGTATGGGATGCATTTAAACCTTTTATCAGAAGCAGAATAATTTCTTATGCCTCCCATATAAATAAAGTAAGACACCTTGAGGTTGAAACACTCTCCACTATGCTACATTTGCTAGAGGAGGCTGTATATTAGTCCTCCAATTCTAGGGATACTGAGCTTACTGAACTCATTAGTTGTAAAGGATGGTTGCACCACATTCTGCATTAGAATGCCACTTGTGCCCTATTTTTTTATGAATCAGGTTTATTGGGAATCTGGGTATAAGGCTGGCAAGCTCTTAGCTTACTGCCTTAAAAAGAAGGTTTTGGAAGCCCAGGTACCTTTTCTCAGGGGTTTGGAGGGGGATGTTAGCTTGGATGCGAGGCAGATGGCAGGGGAATTTAGTCACTATTATCCTCAGCTATATACGTCCTCAGTTAACCCTACCTCAGCCCAGTTTGCAGCCTTTTTTGGGCAAGTGCTCTTTGTCTTCATTGTCTTCAGAAGCCAGGGCCCAATTGGAAGTGGATATCACTATTTCTGAAGTTCAGCAGGTCATCAAGGCCTTGTATTGGGGTAGGGCTCCCAGCCCAGGTGGCCTTAGCACTGATTTTTATCAGGAGTTTGAGTCTGTTTTGGCAGACCACTTAACATCTGTATTGGCTGAAATAGAGCATTTTGGTATGCTTCCTGACACCATGAATGATGCTATTATTACTGTCCTGCCTAAACCTGGGAAAGATGTTTCATTATGTGGCAGCTATCATCCTATTTCTTTATTAAATGTTGACTGCAAAATTTTTAACAAAATGTTGGCTATGTAGTTGCAGTGTGTTCTCTCTTCCCTGGTTTGTCATTCTCAATTGGATTTTTCTGAGGGGAAGGCAGGACAATGATATTTTGCAGGCAGTTCTTAAACTGATTCAGGTGTCGGTGGGTGGACTAGATTCTGCGGCATTCATTGGATCAGATGCCCAGAAGGCATTTGATTCTATAGAGTGGCAGAATCTCTATTTTGCAATCTCTCAGTTTGGTTTTGGACCCCACTTTGTTGTTGGGTAAGCAGTCTTTATTCAACTCCTAGGGCAAATGTATTGGTTTATAGTTTACTTTCAGATAGTTTTTCTCTGTTCCAAGGCACACGGCAAGGATGCCCACTGAGCCCAATGTTGTTTCTTCTGGCTCTTGAGCCTTTGAATTTAGCCATCTGCCAGCACCTGAGGATCTGTGGGATTCCTGTTGGAGATCAGTTTTTTACTACCCTCCTGTATATGGATGACATGTTGGTAATGCTAACGAAGGTGGAATAATCTTTCCCCGAGGCTTGGAGAATTATTGGGTTATTTAGTACAGTCTCAGGTCTTCAGATTAATTGGGGTAAATCTGAAATTATGCCTCTTTTTGGGGAAGACCTTAGATGGACTTCCCTAGATTCCCAATCCCTGAAGGAGTCCACTAATGGGCTGAAATACTTGGGCATGTTTATCACTAGTAATATCAGGAGTTTGGTTTCGGAAAATTTAGATAAGGTAATGGCTGAGTTACAGGTAGATTTCTGTAGGTGGAAGCAGTTGGGCCTTTCCCTTCCAGCCGAGATTACTGCCTTTAAGATGATGGCTTTTCCTCATAATATTTATAAATTACATAATTTACCTTTCAAGGTACCACAAACGGTTTGGATTAAGATAGATTGGATGTTTTCAGACTTCATATGGGAAGGGAGGACCCCTAGATTTAGCAGGAAAGTTCTCCATGCTCCTGGGACTGCTGGGAGCTTGAACTTGCCTTGGTTCTTGATCAACCACCTACGTATGGGAGTTAAGCAGGCACTAGTTTGGCTTGCTTCCCTTTTGTTGACAGTCCCAATATGGGTGGCAATAAAGAGGTCGCTTGCAGGTTCTACGCCTCTGGCTACATCTCTGTCTTCCCCTAAGGCTCTTTTCCAATATGCCACATGGCTGATGCTATTTACAAGGTGGGCATGGTGCAGGTATTTCAAGTTACTAGGGTGGGACCCTTCCTTTTTGGGTCCATATGAACCCTTGTGGAATAGCCCTAAAATCACAGTGGGGGGAGGTTCGATTTCTTAGCCAAGGTGGAAAAACCGGGACTTTTGGACCATTGGTGATTTGGTTGTCCCAGATACTGGGATGCTAGTGTCATTTTCTGATCCACAGGGCAAGAATGATTTGCCCTCTCACTATCGGTGGCAATATTTTCAGTTATGCCATTCTTTATTCTCTACTCATTTTAATCATTCACAGTTGAAACAGGCTGCAGTGGTTGCCTTTATATAAAAGTGGCTCAAGGCACCAAGAGGACATCTCAGTTTATTATATAAGTATCTCCAGAGTAGGTTTTTACCTGATTGGAATGTTCAGCAGGTTAAATGGGGAGATGGTGATAATAATAATAAATTTTATTTCGCACTAGCGCCTTTCAGCCATCAAGGCACTTTACAAAAAGATAAAAGATCATTATAAAACTGTAAGCATAACAATAAAATAAACAGTGGATACAAATTAATCGGTGCCACCGAAGGCATGGCACCATAAAAAGGTTTTCAGCACCTGTTTAACCCCCCCCCCCACTGTCGTGCACTCCCTGAGTGGATGGTGTAGAGAATTCCAGAGGGTTGGGGCCACGTGCATAAATGCACGGGGCCCTGAAGATTTTGAAGACACCCTCAGAATCTCTAGCAACCCCTCGTCAGCCGAATGCAACTGTCGAACAGGTCAGTAAGGCAAAAGGAGCTCTTTCAAGTAGTCAGGGCCCAGCCCATGTAGGGCTTTATAAGTCAGTAAACTGACTTTAAAGGTGATCTGCCACCTACTCGGCAGCCAGTGCAGATTGTGCAGCACAGGTGTAATATGGGAAGCTCAGGAGGCACCCGTCAACAATCGTGTTGCTGCGGTCCGCACAAGTTGCAGGTGGCAGATATCAACCCCAGGCAGCCCTAAGTACAGGGAATTACAATAATCTAGGCACAAGATCACAAAAGCATGGGCCAATGTAGGCAAGTCCCTGGATGGAACCAGGTTCTTAATCCTGGAGATATTCCTAAGATGATAAAAGGAAGACTTGATGACGGCCGACACCTGAGCTCATAAGGTCATCCCATCATCGAGCATTACCCCCAGGTTTCACACCCATTCAAAGGACAGGATCTGAGAGCCCTCAAAAAAAAGTCCAGAGGACTGCTCGGCCCACAACCCTTCTATCAGGTGACCCAGGTCCACTACCATCATTTCCGTGATGAGCTTGGCATAATAGTTGGGCCCACAGATTGGCAAAGATGTTGGAAGGAGGCACATAGGGCCACTCCTGACCCTAGACTTCAGTTAATACAAAAGAAGGTACTGGGGAGGTGGCACCACACACTAGGGATTTTGATCAAATTAGGGGTTATGAGCTGTGACTCCTGTTGGCGAAGCATGCAGGCCCCAGGAACAATATAGCATATCTTATGGGATTGTTCTTTGATACAAGGGTGGTGGGAAAGTATCATGGCATTTTTGGAAGATTCTCTGCATCTTTCCATTCCTAGATCTCCCCCTTTTTTCTGTTTCTGTGGGACTCCCTTTTATTGTATCAGGCTCTATTACCACATGAAGTCTTTTTATTTGCCATGGCTTTAGAGGCGAAGAGACTGCAGTTATTAAATTGGTGGTCAGCTGAAGTTCCTTTGGTAGTCCATTGGAAGCAAGTCATGGATAAGTCAGCTGCTTTCCATAGGACTATATTTTGGAGAAGGAACTGGTTTAAGGACTTTCACATGGGTTGGGACAGCTGGATTGGAGCCAGGTTGGCTTCCCTTGGGATGATGCTGGTTGTTTCTCAAACATGCTGTGGAGGTGATACATGGTTTTGTTTCTTATGTGAGAAGGTGGATGTCCCACAGGTCTTACTATAATTAGGTTTTGAATCCCAAGTTTGGTTTTGGACAGTGGGAGAGATGGATGTTGTAATGGAGTTCTGTACTATTAATTTTGCTGGGTGTAATGTGGGTATTTACTTGCTGAGTGAATATGTACTTTTTTCCTTCTTGCTGCTTTGTTTTCCTGTTACATTGGATGTTATTACTGCTATTATCATTTCTTGGTTTTAATAATTTATTTTATTTATTTATTAAGTCTAGGATTACAAATACCTTTGAGCCTTGGTTCTTTTACAAAGGTTCCACGTCAGAGAAATACAAATTATGGGGAACATCAAGACAGACATTACAACAATGTGGACATTGCAAACAGAGCACAGATTAATACAGTTCAAGGGTAGCATTGTAACAAGGCAGCCAGCAGCATTTGTCAGAGAACATAGACAACAGATAAGAAGTGCCAGAGTCATAGGGAGAGGGAAGGGGGAGGAAGGAAAGTAGGAAGGGTGGGGAGAGGGTGAAAAGTGCAGCACTAGGTATACCAAGGTGAGAGGGTACAATCCAGTGAGGAGGGATGGGGGGACCACTTGAGCAGGAAGGGACATGGAGAAACAAGGTTAAATTGGGCAGTCACAGGAGCTGTTGGTAGTGAGATAGTCCTGGAGCCTAGTTTTAAACATATCAATTGTTGGGGCAGAGGAGATGGTGGGGCAGAGGCCATTGAACCAGAGTGGTGCTCGATAAGCAAAAGAGCGTTGTCCCTGTGAAGTGTGACAGTGGGGGACTTTCAGTAGCTGTAGGGTGGATCTCCTAAGGCACCATTTGTTAATTCGGTGTTGTAACAGAGTTGAGACCCCAGAAGGTGCAAGGCCAAGGTAGATTTTCTTCGCCATGGAGCAGGTGAGAAACTTTATGCGGTTTGATAGTTGGAGCCAGCCGGTCTGAGTGTACAGGTCATATGTGTGGTTGAGACGGTGAGCACCAGTGATGAGCCGACATGCCTTATTTAAGGCAGTTGAAAGGCGTCTAAGGGTTGTGGTTGTGGTTGTGGCTGAGCCATAAATGATGAGACCATAGTCTATCACAGAGATCACAGAGCTCAGGACTGCAACCTTCAAAGCTTCTGGCGTGAGGTGTGGTCTGTGCAGAGGAGACCAAGCTGTATATTAGCAGCTCTAGCTACATTATCTACATGAAGTCCATAGGCGAGATTAGGGTCAAGCTGTATCCCTAAGTATTTGAAGGACCACACCTGATCCTGATCTAGAGTGTTCCCCTGGGTGGTGGAGCTAGCCAAGTGGTGTAGCTTGCGTGGGTTATGAGAGCTGCAGAAGAGCATAGATTTGGTTTTCTTGTCATGAGGACCAGTTTATAATTAAGAAATCATGTCTCTACAGAACTGAAACCAAGTTGAAGGTTGTGTTGAAGAGTTGCAGGATCTTTGTGAGTAATAAAATGTTCTTATACAAAAAAAAACTTTAACTCAATGCAAAAGTGGCTTTATTGTGAGTGCAAGCAATAAAGAATGAACTGACACAAAAGCCCCAGTGCTTCAATCCCCTGCAGGTGCCTTATCTACGTTGAGGGCTGAAAGACCCTTCCTTACCCTGTCCACTGTGACTACCATTCATCCCATTTCCTTACTGTCCATATGAAGGCCTTAACACCATTCCCTGATAAGTAAAGGCCCCTTGTGCCTTACCGAGAATACCAAGCTGAAGTAAATTTTTTAAATATTAGTCTTCTGTTCACTATTCTCCCTTAACTCCCCCATGATAGTCTGACAATTTTCCCATCTTTCTTTTCCCTCTGATGTACCAAAAGAATTCATTTTTTCTACCCTTAGCCACACTCAGCAATGCACAGCTGTGTCTGCCTTTGTCCTCCTGATCACCCCCTTTGCATATTTCAGCTTGCCCTGATAATCTCTCCATTCTTTCTCCCCATTCATCTTTCAAAATCTTATCAAGGCCGTTCTTTTGGCCATCGGTGTCTTCTTCCTTGGAGAACCTATTCCATTTTTTATACGTGTTCTTCTTAATGACGTTCCTCATACACAAGTTAGTCATGTCCAAAATGGCCCCCTTGATTATTGACCATTTTTCTCTCTTTTTCGGACCCCCTCAGTACCTCTAGATTTTTTTCCAAATCCCTTTCCTTCATTTTCCCATAAATCTGCCATTATGATGTCCAGAACCACTGCCTTCAAAAAAGGGTGTGCAGTTACTAAGGACTAGTTCAAACCACATGGTTTTGTGGTCATAGGATTCTAGTTGTTCTCTCATTGTTACTTGATTCACCACCACTGAATTGTAAAGCACCACATCAAGAATGGTATCATTATTTGGGGGTTCACTGACACTGACCCTCTGTACCAGTGTGTAGTCCAGTAAGTAGTAATCATGTAAGACTTAATACACATCTTTCAGCATCATACCCTTAGGCAACAGCAGAAATATTGTCTGCAGTTTGGCGCTTCTCATTACAGAAAGCATGTGACAGCTTTGGAGAGTATGTAACACTGGTTTGTCAGAATGATATCAGGGATTAGGTGTTTAAGTTATGAAGAAAGGCTAGACAAGCTAGGGCTGTACTCACTTAAGCAGAAATGAATGAGGGGGAGGATTTGCTAGGGGTAGGTAAAATAATAAATGAACTGGCAAGAGCTATAGATGAATTAGTAACACTAGCAAGCTGATCAAGAACAAGGACAACATAATCCAAAATAAGATCTAAATACAAAGAAAGACAAGAAACATGGAAACCAAAATGTTTTGCTGCAAGAGACTATAGATGCTGAATTGATAGCAACATTCAGAAAGAATTGGATAATTTACTGTTTAAAGAAATCTAAGTATATGAGGGGTAGCTGGAAAATGGGGTCAATGTAAAATAGACCAGAAAGGAGTTGGGTTTTGGCACTGGTGAACATGCCAAATGGCCTCTTCCACTGATAAACTGTTTATAATTCTATTACATAAATCTATATGACTTAGCAGGCAGGGCTATAAACTGAAAATTAGATAAGAATTGGACTAGTTCTTTTTTAAGAAATCAAGGTTGAAAGACTAGCAACACTTCTTTGAATAAAATTGCATTACTTTATATGCTTTTTTGGGAGGGAGTTTTCTTGCAAATTGTCAACTTTTCACTGCTAAATATTTACATGGAACAGTAGCTGTTGCTTTTGGATTTATCATAATAGTGATTTAAACAATAAAGATAAAAAAGCAACTTGTGCAGTTGCAATAATAGAATGTCATACTGTTTTTCTGTGTGACACTATCATATTGGAATTGTCCATGTACAGTACTCTATGCCTTGTGTCCTTCATTTTAAGCATTGACCATACTGCAGCATGATCTGATACAAAAACATGTTTTGCTGTTCTGCATTAATGTTTGAAACAGCAAAATCAAGTTAATTGATTATGCATGTTAAAGTGACACATAACACATCAACATATGTATTATTCATGTATTTGTTTATTGTTTTTGTTGGACTGGTAGGTACACTCAGTAATAAGCAGCACAGCAAAGATAAATAATATTCAGAATAACAAGTATTGCAGCACACTGGGTATTTAACCTGTTATATTATGCAACACATTAGATATGGGGTACGTCCGCAGAGTTTTAGATGTTAAATATGTTTACATCAAAATGCAATGCAAAAAAAAAAAAGTTTTCCCATTTTGATGCCCCAAATGATACAAACTACAATGAATATTAATATATATTTTGTGTCAAATCTTGACACATCAACCAACTGACTGATATTGCAGCTGCAAAGTGATACAAACATACAGATGTTTTCATTTTCTGTCAAAGTATGGTGCCAAATCATGTTGACCTATGCCCTGAAAGTAATGAGAAATGAAAATAATAACTATTTTGTATCAAAGCATGATGTGAAATGGGGAACAGCTAAATTAAGTCAATGTAAAAATGTGTCATTGACATCAATACACTAATAATGTCTATGACTGATGTCAGCAGCCTGAAGCTCCTGCCTCTGTCAATCCATTTTGTGATGATGTGTGTAATTGGCCATGAAGACTGATGGTAATTTTTGACTGGGATTGTCACACTGGCATTGTTAATCCAGTCAAGTTTTCATCTTAGATAGCTGCATGGTAGATTGACAAATGACAAAAAGAAAAATCTACTTCAAGAAAAAGTATTGCTATTCTTTGCAAAGATTCCATGATACATAATGCTACCTAATACTTGCCATGGGCAGGGGGTTCTGTGCTGGTAGTGTCAGCAGTGTTTACAGCTGCAGTATGCTCTAGACACTTGCTATAACTTTTCAGTTTTCATTGATGTTCCAATGATCGACACTGTTGCTGATATCAGCTGTAGGTATTTGTGGTAAGGATTGTATATTAGGATGATGATGGTGGTGGTGGTGGGGTCACAGGATCACCAGATAAAATAACAATTTTCTGCTCAAATCAATGGCCATTTTTATAACTAGTCAGTTTTGAAGTTCAGAAACAATGAGCCTCACTGTTTTGCCTCTTTTGTGTAATTCCCGTCCTAATTAAGATATTTGTGGGCTGGGATTGTGGCCAGGAGGAGAGAGGACTGGGGGATGGATATGACATATATCCTGGCAACACGGGAATTGGAGGGAAGGCCTTATTTTCTATTTTTATCATTTCTGAATAGTGATATTATCTAAAAAACACATATTACATGCCCTGAAGCCCAGATTTGGTAAACTCAAGTGTGACATTGGGATGCATGTCTTCTCCCAAAGACTAGTGCACCTAGGGAACAGTCTAGCAGTGGAGTCAATGTATATGAAGATGGTTCAGGCCTTCCATATATGCCTGGACAGATTTTTGCTTTTCAAGGAAATGACAGGGTACTGGTGGGGTCAACAGTGTTGATGGCTGCAGTATCCACTAGCCGCTTGCTATAACTTGTAGTTTTTATAGAAGTCCCTGTGACTGATCTCTTTTGCTGATGTCAGCTGCAGGTACTGTATTTGTTGGAAGAATTGTATATTAGGATGGTAGTTGGGGAGGGGTCACAGAATCACCAGATTAAAAAAAAAAACAGCTTTCTGCTTGAGTCAACTGAAAGTTCTATGACTAATCAATTTTGAGGTTCAGAAGTAATGAAATGCACTATTTTGCCTATTTGGTGGAATGTCCTTAAAATCAAGGTATGGGGGGATAAATGACTTAAGGATGGATATGATGTAAGTCCTGGCCAGAAGGTGAGTGGGAAGGCATTATTTTGCATTTTTATCATTTCTGTATAGTGTTATGATCTAAATAATGCATATTACTGCCCCGAAGCTCAGAGGTGGTATACTCAACAGTGGGATTAGGATGCGTATCTTCTTCCAGAGATTGGTACACCTATGGAACAGTCTTGTAATGGAGACAGTGCTCATGAAGATGGTTCAGATCTTCAAGGCAAGACTGGAAATTTCTGCTAACCAAGGGAATTACAGTACACTGGGTAGTAAAGTAAGTAGGGGTGCCCTTTCAATTAGAACATTTTTGCACAGCATGCATGGTCATCCCTGCTTATGAAGCATGGGGGGGGTGTGATTGACCTACAGTGCCTTCCAAACTCATATATCTATATTACTATGGTTATTGAGTATTACTGTAAGTCTGATAGTCCATATTTGGACTTGAATAATGAATAACCTGTTCATTATTCACACATGAGTAGTGAAGCTCATATTTACTTTTTTAATTAAGCATCTTTTTCTAACAGTGCACCCCTGCTGAACATGACCAAATAACTGAATGTATATGTATGTGATAAGTGCCAGCATGTCATGTTCTGTTTAAGAAAGAGGCTCTAGTACAAGGCACCACTAGTGTCATAAGGTGCCTATACACCTAAATGTTTGAGAAAGAAAATAAAGAAGTTAATCATTTTTTTTGGATATATGTTGCATGTAGGCACTACACAAATAAAGGTATACTGCAAGTGTATGGATTAGTTTCTATTTCTTGGCTGGCATTATCCATACAAGTTTGATTTTTTTTTAATCATTGACATGGAACCTTGCAAATGATCACATGCTCTCAAAGGTTGTGTCTGATTTCGCCAATAAAATAAAATAATCACATCATCCATTTATTAGTCTTCAATAACCATTATGATGCATCAGATATCACCATGTTGAATTTAGTCTGAGTTACACAAGAGCAGTAATTATCAAGCACATCCTATGATGATTAGCAATGGATGAGAGGGAACATACAATACAATATTGTGTAAGTCTTTCAAAGACAAACATTACTCAACATTCTACGTTTCATCCCTTCTCTTTCCTCTCCAAAGTAAAAAAAAAAAAAATGTTATGCACTAGCAAATGGGCAGGAAGGAGGGGTGGAAGAACAATGGGGAATAATAAAAACTGCCATCACAGAGGTAACGAGCCTTTGTGTGAAGCAAATAAACATAACAAGATGATGTAAGAAACCACTATGGTTCTCAAAGGAAGTGGCAGTGAAGGTTCAAGAGAAAAAGAAAGCATTCAGGAAGTACAAGGAATCGCAGAAGGAGCAGGACAGAGAACTGTATCAGTTAAAGCAAAAGGAGGCTGGAAGGCAGTCAGAACAGCAAAGGCCCAAACCGAGGAAAAAATAGCCAACTCAGTTAAGAGGGGATAAAACCTTTTATAGGTACATCAGGAGCAAAAGGAAGACCAAGGAAGGATAGTGAGGCTTAATAAAGGGAGGGAGGGTGGGCAGAGGAGACTGTGAAAAGGCAGAGATACTAAACAAATATTTTGCTCAGTATTTACAAATGAAGAGGAAGTACATAAAACAAACAGTAGTAACACTCTGGATACAGAAGTTGATACCAGCCCATTTACAGAAGAAAGGGTTCTGAAAGAACTCTTAAAACTGAAGGTGGACAAAGCAATGGGACCTGATGTGATTCATCCCAGAATTCTAAAAGAGCTAAGGGTAGAACTAGTGACACCACTGACTACCCTTTTTAACAAATCATGGGAGGATGGGGTGGTACCCGAGGACTGGAGGAGGGCAGATGTGATTCCCCTTCACAAAGGTGGGAGCAAGGCAGAAGCAGGAAACTACAGACCTGTTAGTTTAACCTCAGTGATAGGGAAAATGATGGAATCACTTCTGAAGGAAAGAATTGTCAAGTATCTAGAGGCCAGAGGGGCACAGGACCCTAGGCAGCATGGATTCACAGTGGGAAGGTCATGCCAGACAAATCTGATAGATTTCTTTGACTGGGTGACCAAAGTAGTAGATCAGGGATGGGCTGTGGACATGGCCTACCTAGACTTTAGCAAGGCATTTGACACAGTCCCACACAAAGATTAATATACAAGTTAGCCAGCCTGGGAGTGGGTCCCAAGATGACAGCCTGGGTAAAGAATTGGCTAGAGAATAGGACACAGAGAGTAATAGTAAATGAAGTCCACTCAGAAGAAAGGAGGATTACTAGTGGGTGCACTGAGGTTCAGTAATAGGACGGTCCTCTTCAATGTCTTTCTAAGCGACATTGCTGGAAGGACTGGAAGGAAAGTATGTCTCTTTGCAGATGACACTAAGATCTGCAACAGAGTTGATGCACAGGGTGGGGTGGAAAGGATGAGAAGGGACTTGGCAAGGTTAGAGGAATGGTCAAATGTATGGCAGCTTAGATTCAATGCTAAGAAGTGCAAGATAATGCACCTGGGAAACAAAAACCCAGGGGAAGAGTACACAACAGGGGGTGAGATACTAACAACAACAAAATGGAAAGGGACCTGGGGTAGTCATATCAGATGACCTAAAGGTGGGCAAGCAATGTGAGAGGGCAGCAAGGAGGGCTGGGGGATACTGGGATGCATAGGGAGAGGCATCACCAGTAGAAAACAGGAAGTTATTATCCCTCTGTACAGACAGCTGGTGAGACCCCATCTGGAGTACTGTGTGCAGTTCTGGAGACCCAATCTCCGCAAAGACATAGACAGGATGGAAGCTGTCCAGAGGAGGGCAACTAAAATGGTGCAGGGTCTGCACGGAAGACATATGAAGAGAGACTTAAGGAGCTTTATATGTATAGCCTCAAGGAAAGGAGGGAGAGGGGGGACATGATAGAAACTTTCAAGTACCTCAAGGGAATCAACAAAGTCCAAGAGGGTAGCATCTTTCAAAAAAAGAGGTGTGTAAGAACAAGAGGGCACAATTTGAAGATAGAGGGGTGGCTCAGAGGTAATTTAAGGAAGTGTTTTTTCACAGAGAGGGTTGTGGATGCATGGAACAGCCTTCCGGAGGAGTTGTGGAGTCAAAATCAGTGGTGGAATTCAAGCATGCATGGGACAGTCATAAAGCAATTCTGGGGGGGTTGGGGTAAGAAGAAGTAGGCTGCTGGTTAACTAGGATCTGCAGCTTATCCAGTAGGTAGGGAAATGGGCAGACTGGGTGGGCCAAGCGGTCCTTATCTGCCATCAAATTCTATGTTTCTATGTTATTATCCATATGAATTCCTCATCATACCATCCATTAATCCACAACATATTATCTACAACACAGCATCTGTCATTCTGATCTGGGATGGAGCTGTACAGCAACAGATTCCATCACCTATGTGAAGCAAGCAGTAATACCTGACAGGGTGGGTGATGTTGGGCTATACCCAGCTGCCAAGGGGCATAATGAGGCCAAACACCACAGGTGGAGGGCCTTATAGCCCCTTAAAGGGTGGGTAAAGCCCAATACAGCCCAACCTGGAGAGTATTATTGCACTTAGGAGATGGATTTTAGGTGCAAAGAATGAGACAGACACAGAATTGAACTTTTAAAAATGTCAACAATTACTTTTATTAAACATTTAAACTGTGGGACAAAAAAATAGTACCTGAGAAAAAGAAAATAATAAAAACATTTTTGCTCCCGGTGTAGCCCTTTTTTGTTATTGAACTTGAAAAAAACTACTTGCTGTAGGTGATGAACTGAATTGGTGCTAGGAAGGTGCAGTAGGTTGGAGTAAGGTTTTTGATTGGATTATCAAATCTTTATTTATTTATCCAGGTGAACATCATTGAGCACAGCTCATTTGCAAGATGGGCCTGGTAAGGTCAAGGTTCAAATTACATGATATAACAGATGACAACACTTACAAAGGTCAATTATATACAAAATTTGAAAATAAATCAGATTGTCTAACATACATTCAAGCAAAATGTTCAATAGATCGATAAAATAACATAGATAGTGGGGACAAGGGGAGGGGGGAGCAGGAGTGGGATGCAAGTTGGCGGGGAACGTGGAAGATGATATTAATTATAAGGTGGATGGATGGGCTGGGGCCTGTAATGGCGGTAGAATGACAGGGGTATAGGGCTATGAAGAGGTTAAGGAAGAGATGGGAGCTAGATGAAGGGTGGGGTACAATACATCTATGGGTAGAGGCACTTGAATAGCATGGGATCATTCCATAGACTGGCTGACGGAGGGAAGGATAAGATTAGCACTAGTAATAAATTACTCTAGTATTAGTGGAAACAGTTGCATTTTCTTTGATGAGTCTTGTATACAGATGTTTGAAGGATGTAACTGTAATATGACTGCTCAATTTCAGGGTCTTCTGTGTCATATTCCATAAAGTAGATAGTATGTAGCTGATAGAGGTTCTCCCATACCGAGTGTTGAAATTGGGCACTTTAAGCATGATGAAATTGAGGTTTCTTAAGGCATATTTACTTGCTGTGACCTGTGTGAAGCAATCTGAGATATAGTTTGGGAGCTTTTTAGATAAGGCTCTGTATGTCCAAAGTATGGCATTTTTATTTCTTCTGAAATGGAGTGAAGACCATCCAACTGCAGCATAGAGCGAGCAGTGGTGAGTGCTGAAGGGAAGATCTGTGATGAACCTTAATGCTCTGTGGTAAACTGTGTCCAGTTTATGCAGATAAGAGTTAGGGCAGCGACTATATAGGAAGTCTCCATAGTCCAAAACTGAAAGAAATGTGGCCTGGACCAACTTCTTTTTTGCATCCCTATTTAAAAAATGCTTTATTCTGTGAAAGAAGCCAAGCCTCTGCTGGAGCTTTTTCAGTAGTTCTTCCAGGTGAGTTAGATAGTCAAGTCTGTAGTCTAGCCACACCCCCAAATATTTGAACTTTTGATGAATTCAAGATTTTCACCCATCACAGTGGAGAGTTGGGGGAGAATGCTTAGAGAGGAGTTGCCAGTTTGATTTAGGGGGAAGAACAACATTGCCTTTGTTTTTTTTGCGTTTAGGAGAAGTTTTTTTTCCAGTAACTGATGTTGAAGTATATTGAATTCTGCTTGTAGCTCTTCACATGCTGAGACAGGAGAGGGGTTACTGACGTATAAGACGGTGTCATCTGCAAACAGATGTACAGTGGCTTTGGTGAGATCAATATCGATGTTATTAATGTAGATGGCAAATAGGATTGGGCCTAGGATGGATCCTTGAGGAACTCCTCTTTGCAGAGGATTAAGTGAAGATAGGTCTCCTTCAGATTTCACTTGCTGGGTCCTTCCCAAAAGGTAGCTATTAAACCATTTAAGGGAAGATGCATCTAGGCCTATGAATACAAGGAAGAGAGATAGATCATAGTTCGAACCGTCAAAGCCTTACTCAGGTCTAGGAATACAGCACATACACAGTTTTTTTTTATCCAATTCACTTTGCCAATCATTTGTTACTTTGGCCAGGGCTGAGATAGTGCTATGTTTGGTTCTAAATCCTGATTGTGCAGGATTTAGCAGATTAGACTCTTCGAGATATCCTCTCAATTGAGTACTCACTATTTTTTCAAGCAGCTTGGATAACACCGGTAGGATAGAAATTGGTCTGTAGTTACTAAGGTCCATAGGGTCCCCTGCTTTCAATAGGGGGATGACTTGAGCTGTTTTCCAGATTGAGGGAATAGAGCCTGTTTTTAATGAGAGATTAAATAGGTGTGTTATTGGAAATGCTAGTGCTTGCATGGCAACTTTTAAGAAATAAGGATCAAGGAGTCTGCACCTGCACTTTTTGATGTCCAGTTGGAAATGGGTCTTGACTTGTTTCAAGGTGGCTGATTTGAAGGAAAGGTAGATTCAGTCATCCGAGCATCAGGACTCTTCATGCCTAGCTGAGAGCGTAGATGGCTAGCCGGAGAGATGTCGAATGCTAGGCCAGCAGTTGCGAAATGATTATTAAACGATTCCAATATTTCCAATCTATCAGAGACTGGTCCATTATTATAGTGAATTTTGACTGGGAGTGTAGTGCTAGGGTCTTGACCTGTTATGTCCTTTATGGTATTCCAGAATTTGGCAGGATTATGGAAGGAGGAGTTAAGTTCGGACATATAATATGCAGCTTTAGCATCCTGCACTTTCCTGGTACAGCTATTTCTAGCTCTTTTGAACAGGATCCAGTCAGTCGGACTCTTAGTTTTACGTGCCTTTTTTCCATAATATATCTCTGTCAAGAAGAACGGATTTGAGCTCAGATGTGAACCATCGACAGGATTTTTTTTTTTGTGCGTACCATAGAAATTGGGGCATGGATATTAAGTGCATCTGTGATTATGTCGTTCAATACTTCATGCGCTTTTTCCACTGTGTTAGTTAGGTAGTATTCTTGCCAGCATGTTGAGAGATTTAAATCATGCAGGTATGCCTCAACGTTGAATTTTTTTCTTCGTCCTCCTTGGTATAAACTTAGCAGGGGAAGATGGCTTGCAAGCTGATCTTATTCCTGCAATAGGGCAATGGTCACTGATATCACTGAATAAAACTCCGGCATGCGAGAAGAGGTGAGGTTTACTCACTAATATAACATCTAGCAAGGTACTATTGATCTGTTTTTTTTATTGACTCTGGTGGGTTCATCAATGAGCTGTGTAAGTCCATAAGTGTCGCAGAATGATATTAAGGGTGCCGCTGCCTTGGAAAGCCAGTTTAGGTTTAGGTCACCTAAAATAATAGTTTCTTCTGTTCCCTTAATAATTAGATCGCCCAAGTGAGATAGTAGCTTGAGGTCAGCTGAGGGGAGCCTATAGCAGCCAATTAGCTGTAGTGTTGCGGTATGGGAGAGGGCCACCTTGAGGGAAAGGCATTCATATTCTTTCACCATAGATGATGAATCAAGGCAGGTTACAGGTAAGTTGTCCTTCACGTATATAGCTACACCCCCGCCCCTTGTTTGGCGGTCAGCTCTGAAAACCTGATAATTGGGTAAGTTTATGTCTCTGTCTGCCGTGGCAGGTCTGAGCCATGTCTCTGACACAACTAGTATGTCTGGTGATATGTGGTTAACCCAGGCTTGGATCATCATTAGCTTTTTAGCAGGCTGCATACATTGATATGCAGGAAGCTTAGTCCTTTAATCTTGGCAATATCAGTTGGAGCAGTGATGCGCTCTGTTGGACCTGGATTAAGTTCCACATTTCCGGCACAGAATAGTAGGAATAACAAGAGTTTTATGATTGCTTCGAGAGAGAAATTAAGGATTCTTTTCACTGTTCTCTTTTTATTTGTTTTGAACTTGTTCTTTAGACTATGCCAAGCAAATGTGGAGTAGTAAGATCCTGTCAAGTCACTGACTAGGATTCTGGTAGACAGGCGTAAAGGGGAGATATAGACCCAACATTGAAACAAAGACCCATGTGATAACAAATCCGCTTGAGTCCCCTCTTGGTGGTTGCCCCATGGATTGTGATACAGCATTGGCAGATCATATATGCAAAGCCAATCCCTTGTGATTGTTGAGGCACTAATGTAACCAATATAGGGTGACACATCTCCCTGGCTGGTAATGAGAGAGAGATAGCTTTTTTCATTGCTTTCCAAAAGTAGCAGAGCGAGTAGGATCCAGAGGGGTTCCCCCATGATGGGGAGCTCAGCCGGTATACCGCTGGTACTATGAAATAAGACTTTTGCATTGCCCACAGTAGTATACAAGTATAGATGACTTGGTCAGCTACTGCATAATGAAGGGGAAGATAACATGAGGGGGATTAAAAGGGGGAGGGATTCTAGGAAGGATTCTAGCTCTCTTTATATATCAAATGGCGTTGCGTATGGCAGTTTGGCATACGAGTGGGCTAAACAAGGAGATGGAAAGATAGATAAGATGTAATGGTACCCAGCTTCCTACAAATGATTATGATTAGGTATTGGTCAGGCTTAGGCTCGGCAGATCAGGCAGTATGAGCGAGCCGTAGTGGGGACTGCTGATTTGGTGGCTGAGCGGTGGATGAAGAGCAGATTACAGGTTTAGTAGGTGTAGGGGGCGGGAGTAATAAATTGGCGGGAAGATGAATATAAAAGAAATGGCCCAGTAGGGGGCAGGGCGGGTGGGCATAAAAATTGCGGCTTTTCTGTACCTTACCACGCAGTCCCTCCCGGTCCTGTGGTCCCTTGTGCCGGCTTGCGGCTGCCGACCACCCGCTGGCGGAGCCAGGCCCTGGCGCTCAACTAGGGGCTTCAACAGGGGGTCCACTACTGGGAGGAAACAGAAAAAGGCACAGCAATTAAGTCTTGGCAGAGGCAAGTGTCTGTGCAGGGCAGGGGCTGTAAAATTAACACAACAAAGGCTGGGGGGGGCTGAGGCACCGTAGCGTCTGTCCCTAAACCACTTAGCACAGAAAGGCTGTAATCACAGTAAACAGTTTTAAATCCCCCAGTCCCACAACAAAATGAAGACAGCTCCTCTTTTGTCAAACTTTTGCAATTTTAGATCCCCTTCAAGTTTCCACTAAGCACAGTTAAAGTAATGCAGAGTTCGAGTGCAGCTGGGGACCAGTCGGATGCGGTGCTTCAGAGAGCGCTCGCCTTCCGATTGGTTGTGGCTTTTCCGTACCTTCCCACGCGGTCCCTCCCGGTCCTGTGGTCCCTTGTGCCGGCTTGCGGCTGCCGACTGCCCGCTGGTGGAGCCAGGCCCTGGCTCGACTAGGGGCTCAAATAGGGGTCCGCCACTTCACACACACACGATTAGATGTTTCTGGAGGTGGCACTGTAGAGGTGCTTTGATGATACAATGCTGTTTCTTGCATCAGTGGCTGAGTTTGGTTGTTGTTTTGTGACAGATGTTTCCTGTCTTCCTGTCTTGGTGCCCAGTAGTTGGGTAAGCTGATTTCAGATGTGTGTCCTGTTATGCTTGTTATCTCCCTGCTGCTCAAGTAAGCATTGGATTGGAGCTGGACTGCAGTAGCCCTGATGTTATGATTTCTGTACCTCTTTGTTAGTTGTGCTTCATCACTTAGTCTTGCCATTATTGTCCCTAGGTAGTTTTTTCCAAGAGCTTCTCTGAAGTACCAGTGGGGAAGATTGTCTTGTACAATCTGTGGCTGTCTATGGGAATGGCAGTAAAATGCTGATGCATTCTTCTGAAGCTTAGATAGGTACTTGATAAATGACTTGACGGTGCACAGTGGATTGCCAAGGTATTCATACATGAAGCCTCTGTTTCTGTCTCTGTTAGCTTCAGTAAGATTCATAAGGGTTTTTTTGTGGCTTTGTTGTGACTCAGTGAGATGTATTTAAGCCATTTTCATCTGTGTTGATGCAGAATGAAATAGGTGTCCACTTTATGAGCCTTTCCCATCCACACCTGGACATATGTGTTTATATTCCAAACCATACTTTTCTTAGTAGGCCAGATGTGGTGTCAGAACTTAGGACTGGTGAATTTATATGTTTTTGCAGGTCTGTCTCAATGAGAGAAGGGTGGTGGGTAGCACAGTCCTTTTGTTCCTTTTGTAGTTTTTTCAGTTCAGAGGTTAGCACATTGTTTTCAGGGCGAAAGGTGGGGTTTCTTATCAGTCTTATGCTTCTGCCCACATCCTGGCTGTTTATGTTCCTGTTGAACTCCACAGAGAGAGAGAGCGGTAACCAAACACTGAGTACTGCTCTCCTGTGGTTGTTCTGACATCTACATAGAACTACCGCAGTACCTTGTTAATGTCCTCAGTGTTGCCATTTTTCCAGTCAACTGTGACATTTTTGCTGCTAGCCCACTCTGTGAACACTTTTAGAGCCCAGTTGGTATTTTTTCTAGTGTTTCCCTCTTCATGCTCAGCTCTATTGTGTCCAGCTCTTCTGAGGTGACAGTGCCAAAATGGACTGTTTCTCTTGCTGTTTTTTTCCATTTCTTTCTGTGAAGCAGGCTGAAGACTGTTTTTTTTTTCAGGACGATGTTCTGTTCTTCCAGTTTCTTCATTGACAACTACCTCAGGGTCTGGTTTGATGCTGGCAACCTCTTTTGTCTTTTTAGTGGCTGTGCCAGTTTTTCTATTTCATGCAGGTCTTCTGTGGTAACAGTTTGTACAGCGGTTGATTTTTTTACCCTCTGTTTTTTTTTTTTGGTTGTTGGAGGTTGCAGAGGATTTTTTCCATGTCTGTCAACATTTTGTGTACAGCTTCCCCACTGCAAGCTTGTAGTTCATTGACGGCTCTGTCATTTTGTTTCCTTGGGTTCCCTCAGTTTTGCTAGTTAACTTGTACCTTGCTAATGTCCTGCAGGTTGATGCTGCACTTGAGATTGTGGATGTTTGAGTTGCTGTTAGTGAACTGTGTGGCTGAGGGATATCTGTGGGTGATGGGAAAGCTTAAACTGGCACTCATTTTAGGTAGGCATTGTTGTCTGATAGATGCCCACCTAAATGACTGTGCCAGCCAATCAGAATTAAGGATGTATTTACAAATTTTCTAATATGTGATACACGTCACTAAAAATACCACCAACACCTTCATCTGGTTCAGTTTCAGCTGGATTTCATTTGCAACCCCCCAAGGACATTGTTGGAAAGATGTAGAATTGCCTAGCCCTCCTTTCCTGGTACATGAAAACTAAATAAATAAAAACCTGTAATGGCAAACATAAGAGTAAAACATTTGTTGGCAGGTGGGCTCAGAATAACATCTTACCCAGTTGTAACCCTGCCCTGGTAAAAGTAAATAGTTCATTGATTCCACGACTTATCTTTGCAGTAGTTTATAGAGTGTTAGAAAATGGGCTTTTTATTTGCTGGGTTCTGATTGGCTAGTACCCCTGCCGAGGGGGTACATTAACTTTCAATAGATGCCCAGCAAATAAAAAGTGCCACCCAAACCTGCCCCATGCCCAGTCACATATCCTTGCGCCCAGCCTGCTTTCTCATTGGTTGAAGCACTGGGTACACAATTTGAAACTACCACCATTTCTCCCCCTCAGTAAGCGAGAAGCCCCACACCACTCCTCCAAGCAGTGTACACAAATAAAAAAACAGTGCCCAACTTCAAAAACTCATCTTATTTTCCCCTCATTCAAAACCACACTCGACTCAGTGAAACAACTCCCAGCCTTCAGTTTCACCCCCCCTGCTTGCTCTCACAACCGCCGTGACCCGGCAGCGCAACTCTTTATCTGTGGGAGTCACTTCAAACGACTCCCGCTCCTACGGTTCCTCGCCGCACTTCTCACTCAGTGTAAGTGCCATCTTACCTTGCTTTTTATGCCAAACCCAGAGACAGTGAGAGCTGTCAGCACTGTTATCTGTTGCACCGCATTGAGTATGAGAGCAGCTGTATTTTCTTGAGTTTCCATACCGCAGATGGACATCCATCTGCGGTACAGAAACTCAAGAAAATATCTCATGCACAGTCGTCTACTTCTCACAACTTTCAGTTGTTTTCTTTGTCTGTGTCTGAGACCCTGCAGCCACCATCTGGCCCTTAATCTTAACTTTTCTGACTCTGCCAGAACTACAGCATTAGTTGCTCCATCGCTTCTGTATGAAATTTACCGCAATCGGCGATCGGGCGCTCCATACACAAAAGAAGTAAAGCTTTACAACTGTCTTTTCTGTGTCTTGCATTCCTCTCACTTCTACTGCCAAGGAAATAAAAAAAAACACTGGCAGGAATTCAAACTAAACAAGAAAGGAACAGAATACTAATGGGACTGATGTGGGAATGAAACAGCACACTACCATAGGGACTACTTTACCTTAAAACAATAAAAAATGGAACTGTAGTTATTTTAAGGAATTACTTCACATTTTTTCTTTGTAATCCTATAAAAAAATGGCACAGTTAGCCCATTTTCCAAGCGCAATAATACCTTCCAAGGTGGGCAGTATGGGCAATACTGGACCTTCCAGGGGCCTCATTACACCCCTGGGCGGTCCGGTATTGCCCAATACCGCCCACCCTGTTGGGTATTATTGCTTGCGTATATGCAGGTAGTCATCATCTGGATCCATTTGGGACATCTTGCCTTATGTTTGTCATGCATACTCAGTTCATGTTGTATTCATTTATAGATTTAGTTTTGTTTCACTGATCAGTGTCACCCACACGGATCTATCATTACATCATTTTCATTAATGGGACACTGTCATTGCACCTTTGTTCTCAAATGGTCCCTAGTTTAAAAAACACGTTTTTATAATTGCTCAACCTCCTTACAATGTGTTGATGATCATGTTGATTAGTATCAGCCTCTTTTCAGTTAAAAGTGAAAACCGGACTGACCACCATGCTGGCGTTAGTACAATAAACCTGATTGTTTACAGTCCTTTATCAAAGACTAGTGTATCCTTCCAGGAACTAGAACCCCTACCAACACAGTCTAGCCATGCATGATGCCATGGGAGGAGACCACAGAGTTGTGAAGGTTTAACAGTGTGGGTAGTTTCTAAATTTCAGGAAGGACATAGTACAAGAAGTTCAAGTATGTGAAACAAAACACGTTTTGATATGATAAAACCAATAGCATATTTTTCTGTTTTAGTAAAGGAAGCAAATAAGAACAACCAGCAACAACAACAAATTCTTTGGAAGGTAAGCAGTCATAAACTGTTTTCTTTCAGTGAGAAAGGATATGATGCCAAAAGGGTTGCAAGTGTCCCTTAAAGGCACTGGTTCACATATTCTCGACTGCACAATCCATCATCCTGATCTGGACAGAAATACATAGCAACAGGATCCATTATGCACGTGATGCATACCTGTGTTGGATAGAATGATTCTAGACCTGTTGACAATACACGGCACAAAAGCCCAGATATCACAGAAGAAAGTGTTCCAAAACATGTAGAAAAACAGCATACCTGCTGGGAGTTTAGAACTTCCAAACACCATGATGTCATGATGCAAACTCAGTGGATAACAATTTTACATGAATTCTTCTACTTAGAGATAATAAAGTATGTTTCATAAGATTCATAAGATTATATTCAGGTCAAATTAGCATTAGCCTTTATAGACCTGCACCACCTAAATTAAAATGTGTAGCATCTCTCTGCATAATAACTATCTATTTCTAGTTTGAATTGATCAGCAGTCTTACTTGAAACCACAAACTCAGGCAATGAGTTCTAGCCAGCAACAATTCTTTGGGAGAGCCAATTTCCTGTAAGATGTTTCCGATAGTATTCTCCCTTAAGCTGTGCAAAATGCCTTCGCAGTCCTACCTGGTTAAGTTTAAAGTTCACTCTCAGACATTCTCTAATATCAGCATTATTTAATGCAGTATGGACCAAACACATCTCATCTCTAGTTCTTCTATATTGTAATGAAAACAGACCTAGGTCCCTTAATCTGTGTTCATAATTTTTATACCTCATTCCTACTACATGTCTTGTCACAGTCCTTTGGACACCCTCCAGTCTTCTCACGTCCTTTCTATGATATGGTGCCCTAAAAGGTCTACAGCACTTGAGATGTGGCCACACCAAAGAGAGATACAGTGGCATTACCACATCTCTGTCCTGGCTCATGATGTTCTTTTTAATTACACCCAAGATACCGTAACCCTTTTTGGATACTGTAGAACAGTGTTTATAGAAACTAAGAGTGTCAGCAATGACAGCCCCCAGATCCCTTTCCTTTTCACTAGTTTCCAGGATGTTTTCATCTATGGAGTATTGGTACCTATGATCTTTAGTCCCACGATGCATTATTTTACACTTCTCCAGGTTGAATCTTAATTTCTTTTTGCTTGCATTTTCTAATAAAATATTGATGTTGATTTGAAAAGTACCAGCATCTGCTGTGTTTGTAACTAAGGCCCCTATTTAAATATCATCAGCAAATTTGGTTAACCAAGCATTATCTGTACTTAGTGATGCTACTAGCATGTTCAACAATGGTGGGCCTAATACCGATCCCTGAGGGACTCCACTGGATACTCTGGTCCAGCTGGAACAATTGCCTTTTATAATAACCTATTGTTTCCGGTCAGTCAACCAAACTGTGATTCAATGTATGATAGCCAGATCCAGTTTGATCTCAAATACAGTATTTATTGCAATAGCATGAGAGATGCTGTCAAAAGCTTTCTCAAAATTAACATATAAAATGTCTACTGAAACATCATTGTTGAATGCCTGGCTGATGGGCTTGAAGAAACTTGTAAGGTTTGTAAGACATGATCTACCCCTAGTGAATCCATGCTGGTGCACACCTATTAGACCCTGTGCAGTCAGATGTTCAATTTTGTCCTTTATTAGACCTTCCAAAACCTTCCCATGGATACTAGTAAGGCTTACTGGGTGGTAGCTGGAACAGGACAATTTTGTGCCCTTTTTATACATTACTAGGTAACAGACTCACCTGAAAAGGCAAAAGAACAAAATACAGCAATTATATTGGTGGATAGTGGTGGGAAGCTCACACCGAAAACAGGTTTTACACATACACACTGATAAGCTTTATGCTAACTAAGGCTGTTTCAATACAGCACTTCATAGAATATGCTGATCATAGCATCATGGCAAAAAGCTGTAGGTGGTGCATAAGCACCACGATATAATCATGCTGAATAATGGTTCCTGAACACATCACAGCATGCATGAGTAAATACCAATATACCTTATGCTGCATTTACTGTTTGTGTGAGCTTTCGTGAGGGTCTGTAGGGCAGGCAGGTCTACATGTTCACCACCCCCCTTGTTGCCTGGTAAAAAGGGAACACTAAAGGGAGAGTAGGTTTTGGCTAAAGATTGACTGACTGACTGGGTGGCATAAAGAAAGTGTAATTGTGCATGGTGCTGTTAGAGAGTGCGTTGTAAGCAGCATAAAGTAATTATAAGGAAAACAATCAGGAAAACTTGAATGACAACAAAACCTTTAAATGTAAGTTCCAACCATGTGTTGGACAATGCTGTACTTAAATCACCATCATGAAATAAGTCTTTTAAAGAGTTACCTGCTTTATAGAGATGGGTGAAGTGGCCCCAATTCACTCTGCAAAGTGATTCGCGAAGTGAAGGTGAATTGGCGGATGTGCTCTGCAATGCGAAGTGGAGTATTTTGCGTTATATTGGGTAATGCAAAGTCCATTGACAACAATGACTTTGCATTACTCTGCCTTCCCAAACCACTACTCCACCAATTCTTAAGGTGAAGTACATTGAATTAAGAAGAAAGGGGACTATCAGCCTGATATTGTATAGGAGATTGCCAGAGAGAAGTAGGCAGGCTGAGGGGCCTTTGTCATGAGGTGGGAGAGGGATGGTGGGGGGATCATGAACAGGGGAAAAGGTGAGGTTTGAAGAGTGGAGAAGGAGTGTAGGGGGAAGGGGAAGGAGCGTGGAGAGATGGGAAGAAAAGGGGCATAAGGAAGACAGATGTCAGTGAGAGTAGTGTCAGGAGGGATGCACTGTGTAGCATGGGCTGTATCACATCTTGACCAAATTTACTATTAAAATATTTGACATGGCGTTAAATTTTAGCCAAACTGGCTCTGTTCCAGTTTGACATGCCTGACCCAAACATACCTGCAACAATGTCTGCTATGCCTGTTACATCTGAAAATCCCAAACTCCGCTTTGAGTTTTTGTGCCTGAACACTCCTTGGTGTTCAATTATATGGTGCACAGCTACAGGGTCATGTGCACATGCTTGTTATGCAGCAATAAGATCTAGTAACATAGTACAGTAGCCCCTTGCTATAACAAATGGCTTGGGAGCCATGTCAGCAGTTCATTATAGCTTCCCCATTCGTTACAATGAGGGACCCTAACAAGGCTAGCCAGCTATGAGGCAAGCTGAGATATAACTCTGTTTCGCATGCTGCATTATTACTGCATACAGTACTGTATCTTTGCCCCCACTAAAGCTTGGCCAAACAACTTGCCAAATTTGTGGCTGTTCATTTTGTTTCTTTTCTGTTTCTTTTTTTTTATTAACCGCTTGCTCGCTCACTTGCATCTTGAATCCGCTTCCCACATCTCTCAATCCCCACTAAAATCCGACTACCCGACTACTGATAGAGTGGACCTGTATGCCGCTTGCTCACTCACTTGCATCTCGAATCCACCTAACAAACCCGACTACCAATACAGTACAGTGGACCTGAACATACTGGGCATACTGTAAAGTAAGATGTTTTGCTTTGTGTTTTTTTTCTTGTTTGTTTTGTGGGAAGTGGGAGGGGGTTGTGCTTTGTGCTTATTTTTTTTTTTTTTTAACATGCTTCATGATCTGTGCTTAGCACTTAATGTTAGGTGTAGTATAGGACTGGGTGCAATTAATGTGAATGAGCGCCACCGAAGTCTGTCATCTCCTCTCATGGCTGTTGCATTTTTGGCAAAGGAGACCAGCTGTCTCAGCTGGATAATTTTGATTGGAGCCACTTTTTCATAGGACAGCCATTCCAGTCCAGTCTCCAGATTGCATCTCCATGCTCTGTATGTGTTGGGGTGGTGGAGGCATCTTGCAGTCCTCCTCATCTTCCTCACATCTACAGTATTTATAATGATCTACAATGGCAAGTTTAATCTGTTGTGTTGTTGTGGTGCAAAGCTGCATCCACCGACCTGTCAAATGATGGGGGTTTATAGCACCACCTTTGAAAAAGTTGGGGGCCAACAATGCTGTTCATTATAGCCAATGTTCGCTATAGCGGTGTTTGTTACAGTGAGGGGCTTCTGTAGCATGAAATCTGGACACATTAATGTCAGCACAATGGCCAAACTTGGCCATATTCCAGTGTGTGAGATTCAGAACAACAGGAACATGCATTAATTGTACACTGTTAATAAGTGTCCCGGGGATGGAAGTTGCAGCCACGCCAATGCGTGGGCCTGATTTTATTAGTGGACATTGTAAAGGTTCATCTGCTGAAGTTGGTATGACTGTAAGGAAAAGAGGTTGTAATTGATTGTGTTAAACAGTCACAGTGCATGGTGGTGTTGGAATACTGGTTGCAAAAATCTGATTCCAGCATTGCTGTGAGGTTGTATGGGCCTGTATGATGTTGGTTGACTTGGCGCATCCACAAAGTTCCATTAGGGCAAATGCAGGTGTTGAGCCAGCCTTTATTTATTTATATATTTTAATTTTGGTAACTGGGTAGGCCCACTGAGACCATGCAGTCCCATTTTCAGTGACGACCCGGGGGACACATATAAACAATGCACAACCGGTGTAACAAAGTGCCAGTGTAAAACAGAATAACATGGCAATACAGAGACTTCTACAGCTAAATACAACCATAGTAAATGCAATGAGAAACAAAAGTGCAGTATGCATGCAGATTAAAATCCTTGAATGTACAAGTTTACAGAACCTGAGCTGAACATATTTATAGACATAAACATCATAATAGCTTCAGGAAAGACATACTTTTAGCAGAAAAGTTATACAGTGTCATTATAATAGCATCAGGAAAATCATACTCTTAGCAGAAATGTAGTATGGTGTGATAGGGATTAGTGAAAGAAAGAGCAGTTTGGGGGTTTAAGGAGGAGAAAGGTAAGTTATTTTTTGAAAAGTGACAGAGTAGGGCAGGAGAGTACACTAGATGGGAGGGAGTTCCAGGCTGAGGTGGCACAGTAGGCAAATGAATGCTTACCCGTGAGATGGAGTGGTTTCTGAGTAGCTAATAATGGAAAGGAAGTAGATCTCAGCGGCCTCCCTGTGGCCTGCCTTTGAAAGTTCCTTTGGCAAGGCAGGCCACTAGGAAGCCCTGTTCAGTAGTGTTACCAGTTCTCTATTCAATTTGCACAGTAGAGTCGTGTGGAGAAACCACCATGGCATTGAGAAAGTAAAGTTTTACTTTGTGCACAGTCACATGGGTAGATGGAAGTCAAAAGGCCACCCCTCAATTGGGAGATGTAGAAAGGTGAGCAACAGGATGCACTGGATCTAAGTGATGGAGAAGTATCTGGAGATTTCTTGGGGCTGGTTTTAAGACACCGACCAGGGTGCCCAGTATGAAGAAAAGGGTCAACTGTATCATTCTGTAAGACAAAGAAAGAACAGGTTAAAGCACAGCCCCCCCCCCCCATCAGGGGGAAGGAGCATTAATCACCTTTACATAGCTTCAGTTGATTGGCATTGTACCATTTGTCTACAGGTTTCTTGTGGTGCATCAGCTGCACTTGACAGACAGTAGGGCTCAATTTATTGATAATGCCATAGGGGCTAGCCCACTTACTTGTTGGAGGGTGGACTGGTGGGGCACATTTCAGTACCATGACTTGGTCACCTGCCTGACATTCAGCTTCCTTGACATTCTTGTTAAAGTACATTTTGGACTGCTGCTGAGCCCTGCCAAGGTTTTGAGTGGCAAAAAGATGAGTTTTGACTAGGTTATCCTTTAGCTGTGGGACATACAGTAAGTGTCTGCAGACACTCTGTCCATAGTTGGGTGATGATATCTATCTAAAAATGTTCCATAAGTCTCATATGCTGGCCCATCATCACCTCAAAGGGTGTGCACTGGGTAGCTGCAGCGGGGTGGCTCTGATTTCCATTAGGAGTAAGAGCAACAAAGTGTCCTGATTTTTGGCATTTTCATTTGCAAACTTACATAGCATCAATTTGATCTGCCTGTTGACTCCCGCTGCCTGTCCAGAAGACTGAGGATGGTAAGCTATTTGGAACTTTTGTCTGACTCCCAGTAGAGCCAAACATTCTTGAATCAGTTCCCCTGTAAGACTGGTCCCTTTGTCAGAGTCCAACTTGAGGGATAAGTCCCATCTTGTAAACACTTGTTCTACCAGGATCTTAGCAGTGGCCTTTGCAGTATTGGCTCTACATGAGAAGGCTTGCAACCATTTTGAGATGAGATCTGTAATCACAAGTGTATACTTGTGTTTGCTAGTCATTGGTAGGGGCCTAATGAAATCAATCTGTGTGGCATTCCAGGGACCCGATTGTCTCTTTGGGAGTAATTTGGCATTTTTCTTCCCAGGAATGGGATTATTCTGTGCACAGGTGATACAATGAATAGGTGGACTGAGTGGTCTCCTTCTGCCATCAACTTCTATATTTCTAATTGTCCACATAGTGCTGGACATCTGCTGACTGACCAGACCAACAATCCACAGTTTTTAATCTTTGTAGAGTTTTCTCTACCCCTTGGTGTCCACCTGTGGGCATGTCATAGACTTGATGAGTAAACTCTGCTCGGAGCTCTTTGGGAATTACTCATAATTTCTCATCACCAGACTGGTATAAGACCAACTTCTGGTCTGTGAGAGATAAAGATTTGCGAAATGTTTTTTGAAGGGGTTGCCTTTGGAAGCATTGTCATGGTTCCTCCAGAAAGGAAGACATTCTGTGAGGGAATTACACACCCAGGATGAATCAGAGAAAATGATGGTGTCCCCCTCCTCCTTGCCATGGATGACTTCCAAGGCACAGACAATGGCTACCAGTTCTGCATACTGTGAGGATTTAATGGTGCATTGTCTGGACACCTCCAGGATGTCCCCTGCTGGACAGAGGACCAGAACCCCTGAATCCTGCCACTTGCTCTCCTCCCTGAGGAGAGCAAGAGCCATCTGTGGAAATACATTGACATGCAGGATCTGTTGGGGTGCATTGTGTGGCAGGTAAAATGGTGCCTGGATATTGCAAGGTTGGGTGGCTCCAGGCAGCACTTATGGAGGTCTCATTGGGAAAGGAACCCACGTGCCAAAATCAATGGCACTTTTACTGAAAGTACAGTTATGCCTCTGTCTTGTAGGACTGTAGGAGGACCAATGGTAAGCCTAGTTTTGGAGACATTACCATCCTTGATCCGGTCTGTTAACAGGAAGGTGGTGGGCGTGCGGTTGCTGTGCAGTACAATTGGAGAGAAGCCTATGATGTAGGTGAAATGTTTGACAGCCCAGAAGGTGGCTAAGAGATTTCTCTCACACAGAGAATACTTCTGTTCCACTGGGGACAGCACTTGGGAGTCATAGGCGATAGGCCTGAGGATGCCATGCATATGTTGTGCAGGTACTGTGGACATGGTAGTAACAGAGGTGGCTGTTTCTAAATGGAATGACAACTCTGGCTTAGAATTGACCAAAACTAAAGCTGAGGCCAGAGCCTATTTCAGGGAATTAACATCCGCTGTATGTTCTGGTTCCCATTGACATGGAACATTGTTTTTCAGTAGTTCATACAAGGGCACAGCCTTCTGCTCAAAGTCACAAATGAAGTCTCTTGAGTAGTTTACCATGCCCCAAAAGCGCATCAGTGTAGTGACACTGGTGGGTAGTGAAAGGTCCTGGATGTCCTGGACTTTGTCCAAGGTGGGACTTCTGCCTTCTGCAGGTGTATGCAGGCCTAAAAAGGAGACTTCAGGGAGGCAAAGTTGTGCCTTAGCAGGGTTGCACTTGAGGCCATCTTTCTGTAGAAGTGTCAGGAACTCCTCTATGAGCCATAGGTGTTCCTCTAGGTCTGCTGTAGGCAAGAGAAGTTCATTCACATAGTGCAAAAGGCAGATAAGGGAGAAGAAGCCTTGTATGTCATCTCTCATGTGGATGTAAAAAAGGGAGGGTCTGTTGTAGAACCCCTGGGGCATTAGTTTCATGCGTACAGATGTCCTTTGAATATGAAGGCAAACTTTTATTGGCTCTTAGGAGCCAATATCATTGGACTTCTTCACTGGCCAGATAGGGTAATTGACTGTGGAGACACAGGACCCGATAACCCCTTGTTTGAGGAGGGATTCTGTTGTGGCCTCAGAGAGGGGATTGCCTCTGTTGGGAAAGGGTACCGTCTTTGGTGTGGTGTGTCCACCTCTGTGACTTCTATGAGGGTGTCTATCCTACCACGGTCATGTTTACTTTTTGCAAAGACATCCCAGTGCTTTTCCAAGGTGGGTCTCAATTGAGGAAAAAGGACATGTTTCTGGAACATGAGGATGGCATCATATTCTGCATTGTAATTCTTCACCACTGCTACAACATGCAAGTTAGAAATGAAGAGCAGATGGATTTGGCTGGGTATCTGGATTAGTAGCTTATTGGTTAAGTCCACCACACACCTGTACTGAGAGAGGAAATCTATACCTAGGATGCTGTGATGATGATGTAAGACCATAAGGTCAAAACAGTGTTTCACTTCTAAGGTACTGATGATGGATATTAGTTTGGACTGAAAAGTTGTGATCATGGTCCCCTTGAATGTTTGGGCAGAAGCTGCCTTCCCTGTAGACCAGTGAGATTGCTGGGGATCATCCTGCTGCAGCACTGAAAAAGGGACACCCTTACCTGGAAGTAGTTCTAACTGGTGACCCCCAACCAATGCTTCTATACATTGGCATCTGGAATCATCAGTAACTAGAGAAGTGAGGATTTGAACTGGGGTCTGACACTGTCAGTATGATTCATTTTACACCTGCGATGCACTGTAGAGGGTGGGGTCCACCTCTTAAAGTATCTGTACTGCTTCAGAGCACAGAAATTTTGACTGCCCCCCTGGATTCCTCCTTCAAAGGGAGAGTGGAAGGAATGGCCACTATGATATTTACGGGGGCCTGGGCCATGAATAATTGAACCATGGCCTGAAACTCCTGAAGCTGTGCGTTATCTTCAGCCAAATCTTTATATGAGGGCCAAGATTGTTGTTTTTGTCCATTATTGCCCTTCGCATTCTGCTGGTTCAACTTCTGTTTGCTGTTGTAGCCTCCTCAGTTCTAATATGAGGATTTGTCTTGTTGGGATCTTTGGATTTTCCCTTCCACCATTGTCTCCGAAACCACAAATACAAGATGGCTGCTGCACGCTGTGTGAGTTGAGGAGAAATCGCAAGAGCAGGGGAGCTTAATGCCTTCGAAACTATTACAACAGGTATGACACAGTTGCCTGAATAGTTCTGTAAGACTCCATTGCCAGTCTTTCTTGTGTGGCCATAGCTTAGTTCCCTGTATTTCCTTGTGCTTTGTTTCCTTTACTAAATTTGTTTGGGAGTATCTGTGGTGGATAGCCCACAATACATATTTTGGGGGAATGAAGAGCCCTGCGGAGGGTTTAATCAAGGAACTAATATGAGTCTTGAGAAATAGTTCAAACTGTGATACTAGAGTTTGTGAAGTTTGTGTAGTTACTAAAGAAAACTCCTGCTCAACGCAGGTTTTGGATGCTTGGAGGAAAGTGCCCTTTGGAGCTCCACTAATTTTTTTTTTTCTAGCTGAACATAATGCCTCTTAAAGGCATAGATGATCCCCATGTCAAGAGGCTGTATAATGCAGGTCGTATTGGGTGGAAGAAAGAAAAGAGTGATGTTTCTGAGCCCAGGGACCTGAGGGTGCCCAGTAAAGTTATCGAGCAGCAGTGTTATTTTCCTTCCCCTGAGTTTTTTGTCCCAACACCTCAGCCAGCCAGTAAAAATCTCGGCAGTCATCCATGCACTATGAATAGCTCTGTACTGAACAGGTAGGTGGTGGATACCATGGAAACAATGGGGGTTAGCAGATATCCCAGTCACAAGCAGGTCAAGCTGCTCATTACCCAACATATTGCAACAGCAAAGTACCGATAGCTGTTCCTTGGCTTTTTTATGACCCTGTAGTGTGTCTGATCTAAAGGTCAATGTACCACTGCCAGTACAGAGGAAAAAGAACCCTGTCTCATCACAGTTAAAAATGTCAACTGGAGAGAATTGCTGAAGTAAATTGGGCAAAACATCTAGAACCCAGGACTCTGCATTGCTGCTATCGGCATTCTGTTTTTCACAGTGTGCCCATTTGTAGGAGATGTTGTGCCGCACCTTCCAATGGTGCAGCCAGCCCTCTGATGGGATAAAATCCACTTTCCCCATAGCTTCTGCAATCTTTGCAGCTTTCTGCAGAAGGATCAGACCACTTATCATAGCCTCTCTCCCCCATGCATTTGCAAACCAGTGAAGAAGAGCTTCTTCTACCTCTTTGTCTTTACCTGTTCACTTTCTTTTTCTATCAGGGTTCTCATTTTTATGCCAGCACTCACATAGCTTGTCCCGATTACTGAGCAGGTCATCCATCTTTGATCAAGGAATACCAAAGAGGTTTGCCAGTTCCCTCATGGATGTCTTTGGCACACCATCATTTATCTTAAAAATGTCCATTTTTTGAGAGAGAGTGAGGGTATTCCACGTAGACATTTCAGCAACAGCAGCTCCAGAAACATCAGACAACAGCCAGTACAATTCTGTGTCTAGTCAACCTGTGAGCTCTTAAATAGGCATAGCAGCTGTAAATGATGTCAACTGTCAAATTAGCACCGTTTAAGCACTCTACTTATTTAAGCAAGACCAACAATTAACGCTTTGAGTGCTTATTCATGCACCCCAGATGGACGAATTACATGGTGGCTATAAGTCGTTTTAACGACTTATGCTAGCAATATTCTCTATGGCTATGGTTTGGGATACCTAGAAATGGCTGATATGTCCAAAAAAACAGCATATCAGAAACTGTTATAACTGGGCTGGACTTTACTGTAATTTCAGTGACTTCAGCCTACAGTGAGAGTGTACTTCATAGGTTCAAAGGTAGGAATTACAAGTCCTGTAGCTAACGCAGTCATTTGGAGACTTGCCACTAACAGTGGATGTATTCTAATTTTCTATCCCCCATGTATAAGTCTAACTGATGTTTAAAGGACTCCATGCAGGTGGCCCCCACTACCATCTCTGACAAACTATTCCATGTTTTTACCACTCTCTTGCTATTGAGTGCACTTGAAGTTTACCTGTAACCTGAAACCTCAGTTGATGTCCGTTGATGTCCGCTGATGTCTGTTGGTGAATTATTTGCTTACTGACTTGGGAATTTTTTATTCTGCAGATCTTTTTTTTTTTTTGCCTTTTTGCTGGATACTGCTAAGCTGTTGAACTGATGAACTGTGAATTAAAAAAAAATGTTGTTATTCTTTGTGTTGAAGTGTTGAAGTTCCTATAATAGCTTAATCATTTTATTGTTGTTATACTCAATCAGCTTGTTGGTAATAATAAAATTATCTAAACTATATCTTTTCTTTCAAACAGGATGCTTAGTGCAATAGTGCTGATTTAAACAGTGTAATAAGTAAAATTAGTGTAATATGAGTAATAAGTTTATTTAGGTATCATTAGATAGTGAACGAGTGACTAAACTGTGTAAAACAAGTAGAAATCTGGCTGTATAAAGAGATCAAGTAGCTGCTTCATTAAATTAAAACCTTTTTGAAGATTCTTTATTAACATTCTTAAGTTTTTCCTGGTGGCCTTTAGATTAGGCTAAGATTACACGCAGTGGGCTAATTACAGTAAGAGTATTATTAACCTATTTGATGAGCCCAGTATGGCTGTCTAATTGTCTAATTGAGTACGTCATCAATAGCATCATTAAGCTCATTAACATTAATAACTTCATTAAGGTACAGAAAATATAGTGCGCAAGTGCTAGCTTACTAAAACTTAGATGAGCCACTGCTTCGAATATGGCTAAGAGAGTTGAAGCTTAAGTGAGCTGATGATAAGATATACATACCAGTCCCACTAAAACTGTGGTTGCCTTTAGAAAGGGAAGATTCCAGTAAGAGAGTTTGTTATCTGCTTAATATCTGCTAAAGCTCAATGACAAAAAGACAGTTACCATGATTTTTTGGATCAAGACAGAAGTTGTCATCCCCCCTTCCCTCCAGTAGTCACCACCCTTGATGGCTTACCCCTTGAGCTGGTCCTGGCCTTCGAGTATCTGAGTGTCTGGCTGGACAGTCACTTAGATTTCTTTACCCATATCAATGGCATCTGCACAAAACTCTGGCCAAAACTCGCTGTCCTCTATCACCACAAAGCCAACCTCCCTCTCCAAACTGGTTGCGAACTTGTACTTAAAACAATTCTGCTAGTACTGGATTATGCCAGTTTAGTCTATGGTACTGCCCCAGGTTCTTCCTTCATCAAACTGGATACCCTTCTCAATTCCTTCTGCTGCTTTGCCACTGCCTCTCCCCCTCTTACCCACCACTGTCTTCTGTATGCTCCTCTGTCTCTTGTGCCACTGTCTGACAGGAGAAAAATTCACTGTGCTTCTCTCATTGCTAAATATTGGCTAGGTTCCCTCTCCTCCTGCCTCACACCAGCCAAGTCCACAACCTACTCTCTTCACCACAGGGACTCGCAATCCTTCTCCATCCATCATCCTCACTCTTCTGCTGGCCAGTCAGCCTTCTTGTACTGTCTCTGTCTACTCTTGAACAACCTACTCCCTGACCTGCACCTAGCCTCCCCTCTCTTGGCAGTCAAAAGGCCCCTCTGACTCCTCCCCTCCCCTTTGTGCCCCCAATGCTCCTAACCACTCCCCCACCCCTTCTTCCACCTCCCTACATCTCAGTCCTCTCCCCCTCATTGCCTCCCACTCTGTTTCCCCTGCCTTTGCATCGTAATATTTAACCACTGCTATGCCATGGCATATTTTCTATTTTAGCCTTTGTGTTCTTTGTCTCACTTTGTTTACACAGAGCCTCAACCTATTTATTTTTTAATATTTTGTAAAAGTCTTGTTCTCTCCATTGTAAATGCGCATGTTCTTAACTGTATTGTAACACATGTTTTACCTCTGTTGTAATTTTTTTTACCCGGGTCACACTTGGAAATGAGCCTTGGCTCAGTGTGCCTTTCTCGGTCACCAATTTTAAATAAATAAATAAATCTGCTGGATACATAAAAAAAAGGAAGAGAGATAGAAACAATTTTTTTCTTACCCTTTCTTTCCTTATTGTAGCCACCAAAGGGGGAGAATGTTTTCTAGTAAATCGAAGTGAGAAAGTAATTCAAAGTAACTCAAAGTAAGTTCTGCTGCCAAATTTCACAGCAGCGCTCGTGTATAATAAAAGCATTTTAGCCAAGGTATAAATAAATATATATATTTATATATATTCTGAAAATTTCTGGAAAATTTTGATAAATCCTTAAAGAAACTTATGATTTATTCCTTTTATTTTTACCTATAGATGCTTAAGATGACAGTTTTAAGTAAGCTGATAGTGAGCTCTTTTTTAAAGGGACAAAGACGCAGAAAGAGAAGGTAATTACTCCTTCTGTATTTGCTAGTTTTTTATTTATTTTTTTACCTTTAGTATAGAAGATGTAAATCATTTTAAGTAATATTAAAAGCATTGCCTTTCTTCTTAAAAAAGCCACTCTATTGAAATACTGTATCTGATAGTGATTTACTCTTATGTGTATGTTTTTCTTTTTAACAATTAAATATAACCTGCGCTACAGCTGCATTTTAGCTATACTATGACTACAAAAGGTTGGATTATATTACTGCTACTAAACCACACCAGAGAAAAACTTGGGGCTGCAATATTGAATGAACTGCGAGTTCTCCCAAGGAGTGATTGACTGTTGCTGATTCAATTCTGCACCTTACAACTGCACCTAAATGGGAAAAAAGGGGTTTTACTGCAATTTTAAAAGACTGGCATCTATATTTAAACTATACTTTTGTGTGATACTCCTTGACTGTATTACTGTGCATTGTCTTTTGACTTTCTATATTTGCATTTATTAGTTGTATTGTGAGTAGCCTCTTTTTAGACAATATTTTATTTCTGGTCCTGTGAAAACTTTATTATTGAGATATTTAAGAGATAGTTTTATACTGACTGCCTCTAGGAGATTTCACTTAATACATTACTTCCAAAGTTTCTCTTTTGTTAAAAATCTCTTAAGCATGCATAAACTCACAAGAATAGTGAATCTGTGAGTATCATTGATTGAATCTCTAACTTGAGTGCACTTATTTTTGTACAAAAAAAAAACAAGCCATTCTACTATAAGTATATTGATACAAAATGAAAACAAGAAGTAACAAAAGGAGGGAAGATGGTAATGATGAGAGACCTTCTGAACAATCAGAAAATACTATACAAAATGATGTACTAGTCAAAATACTATTTCTAAGGAACAAAATATAAAGAAAATGATAAATAAAACAAAAATACTGCAACTCAAAATAAAAAAAAAGTAAAACACAAGTAGGGAAAATCCAAAATAAGAATAAAAGACAGAGTAAGAAATGACAGGCGAAGAATTCTCTGGCCCAAACATTTATAACTACTCATTTAACAAAAAAAGTCCCTGATGTTCATCTAACTAGGGCTACTTCTATTTAAAGATAGAGAAGTAATTTCTGGACAAGGAAGTGAAGATAACTCACACTCACTAATAAATATATACTGTATAATAGTGATTCATTAGAAATATCCCCTAATTTAATTAATATTACTGCTCAGAATGGAAACAAAACCATACTTTGTGATGACTCCAAAGAATTTGATATAACACCAAGTTACAATATGGATTATAGAGGTGAAAACTCACAAGATATATCAATTATAATATTGGCAGATAATTTACATGACGTGGAGAAAGAAGGGAAAATGACAACAATAATATATTTTCAGTCTTAATTATACACCTACAACAAACAGTAATAGGGCTTAAAGAAATAGCTGAGCAGAGAAACTGTGCTAACAGCAAAACAAATGAACAACCAATATATTCCTCTTATTTAGACTTATTTATTTATTTATTGAAATGCTTCACTAGGAAGGCGCACTGAGCGACAAGTCACTTGTCTCCCAGTGAGACCTGAGGGGAAAGGGTACAACTGAAATGAGACATTAAACATTTAAGTTACAAAATCAACATTAACATACAGTACATTTGCAAGGCAGGTGTTACAAGCAGTGTTATAACACTGTTGCACATAATAGGTAGAAAGAGTGGACAATAATAAGTACTGGGTTGTTAAGTAAACAAGTGCTATGTAAAAGAAAAGGGGAAAGGAGAGGGAGTGGTGAGGTGAGGGAGGGGGAAGAGTCATGTCCCTGGATACCCCTTCAGAATGTGAGGAATCCTGCAAGGAGACTGGGGGGGACCAGAGAGAAGGGGATAAGGCAGTGTCCCAGAGATACCCTTTCACAATGTGAGGAACCCTGCAAGGGGGCTGTGGGGCTTGGTAGAAAGGGGGATAAGGCTGCAGGGATTTAAAGAGGGAGGAGAGAGAAGGAGGAGGTGTGACTTAATACTAGGAGAGGGAATAGGACCCAACCCAAGACAGTTCCCTTCAGAACCCAAGAGAGGACCCTTCTAGATGAGAATCTCATTAAAGTTCTAAAACATCTGAACATGGCATCTGTTGCTTTTATGGAACAACTGATCACCCTAAAGAATGAAGTTGAATGTCTGAGGGAGGAAATGACAATAAATGCTACTAGATTGTAAGATCTCTTAATGTATCAAAAGAAAAATAATATTCCTACATCACCCCTATTATATTAGGGGAATCAGTAGAACACCAAACTTATGCTGAAGAGCTAAATAATAGAGAAAATCAAATAAACACACATTTAATTCCAGAAAGCATACTGGAAATACACAGCTCTCAAGACACTGTTACAAATGATAAGCATATTGAAAAGAAACAAATTACAGAAACTAGTACACTAAAAGCTAATGAGGACAATAAAACTACTAAAATCTCAACTGCATCTCAAAGTGAGATTTTCAATGGAGTCTTAGATAAACAAGAGACCTGAAGATGATTATGGATATCTAACTTACTCACAAGCAATTGTTACACTCAGGGGAGTTGAAAAACAACCCTATGAATATAGAGAGACTTTGAGAATATTGGGTATTATGATTTGTGAAGATCTGCTATGCATGGAAATTAATCATGGTTATATCATAGATGTGATAAGAAAAAAATATAATACATTTGAACACATACTTTTAATGTTTTTTTAAATATGCAAGAAATGCACACTATATGTGGAGGAATGCAACATTTCTGGTGGATTATTATCTAACCATGGATTTTCCAGTTTTAACAGAGACAATAACAAGGGACAGAAAATGGGCTAATAAAACAAAGATAGAACTGTCAAAAGAGATTAATAAATATATTAGTTTACAGGATTTGACATATCAAAACTATTTCCTAGAGGAAACCAAGGATATTATCCTAACGATGTTTGGGGTAACTCAAGTAGGGTGGGAAAATAAAGGAAAATAAACTTATGATAACACATCTTCTGGGAAACATATTATGATTGGAAGTCTATGAGGAGGACATAATTGATTTAGAAATGGTGTATAGTAATTGGCTAGTGGGAAGTCAGATTAAAGGGGAAGTATCCCATAGTTTCACACCCATATTTTCCCAACTCCTTATGTGTAACTGTTGTGTACCTCCTCCAGTTTCCAGCAGTCCTATTGCTGTCCAAATCTAGATTATAAATAAAAATATACAGCCCCCAGAGGTTATCAATGTGTTTGTCCTCCATTTTATCAGCAATGCTGCTGGACGATGATGTCATCAGAGCAACAGATAACGGTGCTGCACTAAATGCTATTCCACCAGTAAACAGAACCCACAATGTTTGGTTCCCCACTTGAGTAATGCAGAAACCCTTTAAGTGTTGTGTGCATCCTGAAGTGCAGGTCTAATGGGGACTAGGACCATATGAGTGTGATGCAACACTGATTTGACATGTATATGCAGTATGTCTATAAGGAAGTGCCTGTACGTGTTGTGTTAATGTTTCTGTTAGCAAAAACAGTTTACCCATTAAATGACTCTGGGTACAACGAGAGTCTTAAGTGGTATTATATAGCTGTTGTATTATGTTCTGTGTGTGTTTGCATTCTCTGTTTTGATTGACACCAGCAGTGAGACACAATCTTGCAAAAATGCCCCTTTCCCTTTGTAACTAGGCAGTCAGTGATTGGATGGCTGATGCAAGGCAATAAAGAGTTCAGCTATAACAAGGAATAGGTTACCAGGACATCAGCTGTAGCATATGGAAGAATGGTAATCTAGTGGTTAAAGCACAGGCACAAGAACTGGGAAACTCTGGTTCAAATCTTACTAAAGTCCATTACTCTCTAACCCTTAACGAGTCTCCCTAACCTCCTTTGGAACTGTGATGGCTCCTCAGGTCCATGACTTTAAAACTGCCCCCATTCCCATTATAAATCATTAGCAGTGATGTGAGAGCTACAGCACTTCACTTTGAAGGTACTGAAAACAAGCTGTGGCAGCCCCCCCCCCCTTTGTAATGCCTGCATTTGAAGTGCTACACTTCAGCTGTTGTAGGTAAAGAAACTAATCAGTCTGTGTTTGTAGTGCTCTGTATTTGCTTAGCTCATTCCTCCCATGTCATATGCATTCTGTCTTGGTATTTACAGTCAGAAACCCAGATGTAAGGAGCATTTGAAGTGTAAAACAATACACTTTATAAAGCAAGTGATCTAGCTCTCCACTTTCAGGCTGCTGAAGGGGGGGGGTGTATAATTTGTGCAAAGGAGGAATTCAGTCTTATGTGATCCTTTGAGAAAATGCTCAGGCCCACCTTGTAAATGAATCTTCTCAAGGGTGTCCACCTGGTGCAATGCTGATGGACTCATTGGCTGCTAGATTGATTGTTTGATTGTCTGATTGACTCATTCTTTCTACTGCACTCTACAACATGTTGTAACTGTCTCACAGAGAGAAATGAGCAGTACATAGAACAGATTCTGTTTCCTGTGAATGAAATACTATTAGATGTATTATTTGCTCTACACATGCAGTATTAAGGCTACAAGTATTACTCCCTGTGTGAGTTGCATGACAGAACTGTCTTAAGCCATCTCAGACTTAAACTAAAATCAGGATATACAGCATTGATACCCTAATGTGTTCTTCTGCACTTCTGCTGCAGTGACATCAGGGAATGGGAGGGGCTGTATTACAAGTGATCCTTTTGCATGTAATTGGAGGCTTGCTTGATATTTTTCTATCTTGTGTCAGAGCCTCAAACTCTAGATATGTGTTGCAACAGCAGAAATGACTGATCTCTTATTGACATATGTACAGCAACTGATGTAATATATAATAAATACATCAGAAATATACAGTAGTCTACTTCTTTAATATCACTCTAACCAATCAGAATCTGGCAAATAACATTTTGGTAGAAAGTTACACATTGGATACACTGGGTATTCTTATAGTTAATTTTAATAAAATATCACCAAATGATCAGCTAAGCAATATACATGTTGAAAATAATGAAGAGATGTTGTATAATGTACATGTGAGTAACAGATATCAAACCTTGGCAAATCAAGATAATTGGCTTTATAACCACATGAATATTAATGTGAATAGTACAATACACATCAATGATATTAATTTAGAGGCTTGTTCAATTAGGGAATTTCATCAAGAAAATCAAAATGCTACAGGAATATTAACATGGAATGTTGCTGGACATGTTACAAAGTTAGCTGATCTGGATTTTGTGGGCTTTATCAAGAAGGCAGAATTAATCTATAGGAGACATGGCATTCAAATGAGCAAATAAATGACATACAATTAAGTGGTTATCAAGCTACTGTATACAAATTGAAGCCCATAAGGTTAAAAAGGATGGAAGTTATAGTGGAAGTCTAATTACGTATATTAAAATAAAGGAGTATATAACTGTTATACATACAACAAAATTTAATTGCTACATAATTGCAGTGTTAAAAATACATCAAGACCTTATAATTATGATACATGTATACAATTCCCTTAAAAAAGCACCCATCTATGATAAGAATGTATTTAATAATATTGAGAAGGAGGTTGAAAACTTATTAAATAGTTATAAGAATGCAGATATCTTAATAGTAGATGATTTTAATATAAGAATGGGTATATTAAAAGACAGAATACAACACAACAATAAAGGACATTTGAAATTTTAAAAGTAACAACTAGAAATTATATATATGTAAAATACTGATAAGGGAAATAGCTTTAAGACATTTATGAATCATTTTGAACTGCTAATCTATAACGGTAGAACTGCATTGGATAAGAATGGAAAAACTACCTATACCTCATTCAGAGGCTCTACAACTTTGGATTACATTCTTATTTCTCTATATGATTTCCATAAATATCAAGATTTGAAAGCTATTACTAGGACAAAAAGTGATTATGATCCTATATTTACATGTAGGAAATTTACAAAAGATACTTCTGGGGAAGCTGAAATAACAATGGAAGTAATGAATAATACAATAATTAGATGGAATCAAATCCCTAGTGAAAAAAACAGTGGAAATTATGAATTGTTTTAAAGTAAATATTAATGATGTAACACATAATATACTGGATCCATCACAGATATATTCTGAGTTAATGGACATGAAAATATAAAATAGATTGACAAACTTGGGGTCCTTAAAAGTAAAGGGAGATACAAGAACTGTTTTTTAAGACCTATAGACATAGGAAAAAGGAACTAGCAAAATTATCTAGATGGACCAGAAGGAACCCCAATAAAGCAGATTATGTTATATTTCATCAAGCCAGAAGACAATACAGTGAATATGTAAAATATCAGAGAATGATTTCTCAAAAGGAATCTGGGAAAAGATTATTGACACAATAGATCAACAAGATGATAAGACCTTTTGGACTCTGGTTGCTACTGGGACTTCATAGTAAAAAAAAAAAATTGGATTCTTATATACCAAAAGAAAAATGGGAAGAACATTATATAAAATGCTTTTATAAGCATAATATTCCTATATCACAAATTGGCAATGAAATAAATGGCAACTTTAACTGGATTACTGAAGAAGAGGTGCACCATTCTATTAAAAGCTTTAAAAAAATAAAGCACAAGGACCTAATAAAATATCTCATGATTTCTAACAACTGGATGTGGAATGGAGGGTCACTATTCTGACTGATTTATTTAATAAAAGATAATGCATGATTTTACTCCCTCATCTTGGAAAAAGAGTTATGTGATCCCAATTTATAAAAATGGAGAGGGAGCAGACCATATTTACTACCATCCAATCAGTCTTGTTAATTCAATGGCAAAAATATATGCTAACATATTATTATATAGAGTACAGGAATGGACTGATAGAAATGCCATACTATCCCCAGTACAGGCTGGTTTTGTAAATGACACAGGGACAATTACATAAATCTATATATTGATACTTTTAATAGAAAAATACAGTAAACTCAAAAAAAAACAAGCTATTCATGGCCTTTGTGGACTTCTCTTATGTCTTTGATTCTATTAATCATGCTTATCTGTGGCAAAAATTGGATGAACTAGGATTAGATAGTAATCTGTTGATACTAATGAAAATATTATATACAAATACATGGCTTAAGGTACAATATACTGAAACTGGAAGACTAACAGAAGAAATCAAGACTAATATAGGGGTAAGTCAGGGATGTGTCCTCACCCCTACTTTATTCAATATATACAAAAATGAAGTAATATTAGATTTAAAAGAACAGACTTTTCATCCACCAAAAATATTTTGAAAAAAAATATCCACATTAGCATATGCGGATGATCTTGCTATACTCTCTACATCCCAACTAGGCCTTCAAAAAAGCCTCATTAAATTAGAAAAGGTATGTACCAAACTAAACTTAATTCAGAATCCTCAAAACCCCAAAATAATGGTATTTGGTGCAAACAAGTCATATAGAAACTTAAAATTGGGTCAAAAGCCCTGGACTTTGTTAAGGATTTTACATATCTTGAGGTAACTTTCTCAACATACCTTTCTTGGACAAAAATGTGAGTATAAACAAATGCAAGATGGATAATACAATTACAGCATTAAAAAGATTTAATAGGTTGTATGGTGGGTTGTCTATAGCTCCCATAATAAAAGCAATAAATGCAAAAGCCATCTCACAAGGCTGTTATGCTGTAGAGACATGGACTGAGATATTCAAAGAAGTTGTGCGCGGTGCAAATTGACCGGCGGCGCGACGGCGCCAAGGAGCTAACATTATTCAGTGGAGTCATTGTGTGCAGCGCAAATCCCATTGTGCCAATGTGCAGCTATAATGAATGCAGGCACAAGTGTGGGGGCATGCCTATGAATATCCGGCGCAGTGCAATATTCAACCGTGGAACCATGGCGCAAGTGCAGAGCAAATTTGAGATGTGCCAAGCAGATGTGAGCCTATAAATACAGGGCACAAGCACACTGACAGCACTTGCTCCAGGTGAGAGGGAGGGAGAGAGAGAGTGACAAAGAACGAAGAAAGGGCAGACAGACAAAAAGACAGACTGAGAGAGACAGAGCGAGCGAGAGACAGACAGACAGAGGCAGCCACAGAGGGAGAGGGACAGAGGTGGCAGTGGAGAGGGGAATGGGGCAGAGAGAGAGAGGGACAGGCAGGCAAAGTGCCAGGCAGTGCACCAAGCTGGCACACAGCCCACAGAAGCAAACCACCCAGGGGGATAGTGGATATCAGGGGCCATGTATAATGCTCCCTTCATGATGGAGGCTGTAATGAGGGGTGTGAGGCAGCAGGAGGAACATCGACATGGCCAAGGAATGGCCTGTCGGTGGTATGCCTGACACAGGTGGTACTGCGCACACACCACCTTTGAGAACTACTCCGACACAGAGATCATGGGCCAGTACCACCTGAACAGGGCCATTCTGAGGCAGCGCTGTGAGCTGTGCAGTGAAGAGATGCAGGCACCCACAAGGCGGAGCCACGCAATGTCTGTAGAATCCAAAGTGACAGCCGTCATGTGCCTGCTCGCCATGGGCACCTTCCAGAGAACAACAGGGGACACCACAGGCATAACCCAGTTGGCCACGCCATGTCTCCTCACACTTTTCCTCAATGCTTTGCTGCCACATGCTTCAGAATACATCCATTTCCACAGCACACAGGTGGAGTGTACAGCAACCATGCAGGACTTCCTCAGAGTAACATGTATGCCTGGCATGCTTGGGGCCATTGACTGCACCCATGTGGGCATCCACATGCCATCTGGCCCCAAGGGTGTGGCATACATCAATAGGAAAGGGAGCTTGAGTGTCAACTGCCAGGTGGTGTGCGATGCCACAGGGTGCATCAACAATGTCTGTGCCACACACCCTGGGAGTGCACATGATGCATTCATCTGGCACAGCTCTGTGCTGTGCCACAGGTTAGAAAGTGGGGACATCCCTACCTGCCACCTAGTGGGTGAGTATGGGACGGGCAAGGCTGCCGGGCAGAGCAGGCCATGGGATGGGGGGCAGGGTGGGCATGCTGGCGAGGCACCAGGGACAGGCAAGGGGCATGGAAAAGGATAGCAGGGGGCTAACCATGTCATTATCTACACAGGAGGCAATGCCTATCCACTGAGGCTCTGGCTGCTCACTCCCTACTGGCGCTTAGCGACTCCAGCAGAGGAGCACTACAACAAGGAACATGCCAGCATGCGCAACATCATTGAGCATGTATTCAGCATGTTGAAGGCATACTTCCATTGCCTAGACAGGTCTGGTGGTGCCCTACAGTACAGCCCCTCAAAAGCCTGTGGCCTATTCCTGGCCTGCTGCATACTGAACAACATGACCATTGACCATGGGATAGCAGTCGAGGCTGACAAGGGTGACAGTAGTGGGAATGATGGAGGCAATGGGCTGGAGGGTGGTGAACAGCACCCCCCCATGGCAGAGGGATCCCCGGCTGCAACGGATGGCACGCCAACATTGGGACAACATTGCACAGGAGCACTATGGGGCACACAGGTAGGTGTGGCACACCCCATGCATGAGCCGCACACACAGGTACAGCACACATGCAGGGGCATGCATGGCAATGGGCATGCATACATAGAGGCATGATGCAGAGGTAGGGGTGTCAGTGGCACACAACCACATGGAACAGCATATGGCAACTCACAGCAACACACACACTCACCCATGCACCCACACACCCAGGCATTGGCATGTGGTGGGGATCAGATGCATTGCACTGGTGCACAGGCGCAACTGGTGCTGAACTGCCCTCATCATGCCCATGCCACATGGTCCAGCAGCTGGACAAGCACACACAGGCAGCATGCATCGCAACACACAGGTGTCACACCAGTGGTATGCACACACACACACACACACACACACACACACACAACCCATGCACGCATAGGGCAGCAGCTAAATACTGTGGTCAGGGTGAGATGCACATCAGGGCCACCGCACGGAACCATGGCCACTACAGCCACAGGGGCAGCTGTGCCAGGGCTGATCGGCAGCCATAGACTGCTCATCAGCCACAGAGGGTGTCAGCGTCAGCTCCCCAGGGGTTGACCCACGGGACCATGACTGGGTCCGCGAAGGGGTGCGTAGGTGCCCAAACAGGCCTGTCCCAGGTATGCCAGGGATGCCTACATCATAGCCCAGCACTGACAGTGTGGGTGTTGCCCAATGTCGGGATCATGGAGTGGACAGTGCACTTCATGTGGTCCACGATGGCCGGCCATGCCCTGTGCAGCCAGCAGCACGAAGCCATCTGTGATTGCATTTGCAATGCGATCCAGAGATGCATTCATAGCCTCCTGCATGTGCACCATCCCTGCCAGGAGCTGCACAGTGCCCCTCTTGCACTGCTTGGCCAGCTGGCACACCTCCGAGTGCAGTGCACACACCCCAGCGGCAAGCAGCACCTGTTGCTCTACGGAGGCCCACAGCAAACGGGTGTGCTCTGCCAGTGAGTTGGTGACCTGAGGATCCTGGGTAGGATGCTGACCCTCCTGTGGTGACCGGCCATGCTGCACAGCACCCCTCTCAGGTGGATGCTGTACAGTGGGGTCCTCATGGGGTATGTCCCTAGCTGGCGCCCTTGTGGCTGACCCTGCATCTGGCCACCCTGTGGCACCTGCTGCCTGCTGCTATTGCTCATCCAGCTGCTGAACGCTGCCCAGCACCTGCATGGCCACACCACCACCACCACCACCACCACATGGCACAGCCATGGCAGTGCATATAGCTGCACTCACAGTTGCAGCAGGCAGATGTTCCCCCGCTTTCAGGTTGCTGGGCGTGCTGTCTGTGTTGGTGTCAGGCATGGGCATCTCTCCCACAACATCACCCATGCTGTCCAGGATGATGATGAAATCATCATCGGCATCGGATCCCACCCTGATCTGTGTCTACACACAGAGGACACTAAGACTGGCATCCTGCAGGAACACAGCCAGGGCCTCATCCGACCCCATGCCCGGGACATCCGCCTGGACTGTGGAGGTATGGTGCAGGCTATCAGGCCCCCGGATGTCTGTGGAAGTGGATGGCTGGTTCTCCGGGGCTGGCTCTGCATCCACAGCTGCTGCTGGCACCCCATCCTCCACATGCAGGCATGCTGGTGCTGAAAGAGAAGAAAGGTATGTTAGTGATGCAATGCCCATGTTTCCCCCCCAACCAACCAGTCACTGCATGCATCTGGCAGCATGGCATGCTTGTTGTTGCGTACACATGCACTGAACATGCATGGCAGCAATAAGCACACCAGCGTGCTCGTGTACGCAACCTCTGTGCCACCGGCTGTGCATGGCAGACATAAGTACCATACAGTGATGGGCCGCCACCCATCTGATATCCATCTCCAGGCACATCCTCCATGGTGCTGCAGTGGCTGCCACAATCTACTCCTGTGCTGTGAGCTGTGGCACATCTGGTGGCCCCCCTCCAGTGGCATTCTGGGAGTCACGGTTGGCCGCCACCTTCTCCTTTATGTGCCACTTGTCCATGCCCATCTTCTTGCGGCACTCCTGCGCAGTCCGCTGGTGGCTGCCCTGCTGGTTTACATATGCCGCCACCTCCTCCTGGGCCCCAGCCCTGGCCTGTGATGTGCCTGTGTCACCACTCAACAGAGGCTTCCTGCTGAGGTATGCCTCAAACAGGGCCTCTGTCTCTACCATTGTGAATTTGGGCCTGTGCTTGTGAGCAAATCATGCCCTCCCTCCCTCCCTCCCTTATTCCGACATTTGGCTTCCAGTGGAAATGGACAGTACAGTGTGTCAGTGGCAGCAGCTCCCCATAATGTCCCCCCTGCTGTGCTGGCTGCACCCAGTGTGCTGCAGCATCATGCGCAACTTACTTCAAAATGATGCAATATCAGTCCATGGCCTGTGCTGATCCATGGCACTTTTATAGTGCATCGCATGCGAATGAGCTGCGGCGCAACAGTAATGACATGCTAATTCTCCCAGTGCACCGCGCATTGTCTGATGAGCTCATTTACATGTGGTAGCTGAATATCGCGATTTTGCTGCATGGGCAGTGGGTTTGCTCCGGAGCAAGTCGTGGCACAATGCACATGCATGCATGGTGTGCAGGACTGCAGTGCGCATGTACCGGATGGTATACTGTCACCAAAAGAGAACTGTGCGCTGACTGTGCAAGATGGGCCATGGTGCATGGTGCGCCATGCCGCTTATTGTGCACATGCGACTGTGCGATGGCCATCCTCTGACCCCTGCTATGACCTCTGCCCCTGGGTGACCCCCACCTGTGACCCTACCTAGTCACGCCCATGCTGCACATCTCCGAGACTGCGCAATGGGTGGGCACAGTGCATGTCCCCTTGGCCTATGCATCTGGTGCATGCTGTGGCCACGTGCACCTACCGCTGCCATTTTGCTCAGCAGCTCACACCAGTAGCATGGTGTAGCAGCGAGCAGGATGAGCAGCCAATTGGATTCTGGTTGAGTTAGTCAACCTTGTCGCCTGCGTCCAGCCCCATGAACCCCAACAGTTTGGGCAGGCACCATTGCAGCAGCCCTGGGTGACTGTGGGGCAGGCCATTGCTACCTCACTGCAGCAGTACACAGGGGTAGCCAGGAAGGAAGAGCAGTGTCGCCACCAATACGGGGACCTTGCCCGATTGGATCCAGAGTGCCTCAGGAGGCTGGAGACACACATCAGGCATGGGGCTGTGCCACAGCCAGGTGAGTAGGCCCATAATGTATGTGTGCCCTGGTGCTGTACTGTGGTGTTGGCTAGGCTGCTTGGCATGTCCTGCAGGGTGGTGTACAGCCATCATGAGTATCGTAGGGTGGCATTGCCCCTCGCCGCTTGCGTTGTGATGCTGCTGTGTGGGACGTGTCAGGCAGGGGCTCACCCTGTGCACAGGGGTGGGGGTGGTGGGCAGCTGTGGTTGGTTACTGATGTGTACCCATTTCTGTTCCATTCCCAGGGCCTGAGGACCAAAGATGGGCTGTGATGGTGGGACACCAGGCTGTAGTGGACCAGGGTGGCAGGGTGGCCCCCACACCAGTGGGGCCACAGAGAGCAGATAGGCACTGACATTCTCCTTCACACCGTCCATGGGGAGTGACAGGTGTATGGGTGCAGACATGGCCGCCTGTGCCATGTGCCATGGCAACTATGTGTGTCGCAATGTGCGTGGTGCCTGCCACTGTGGCACATCCATTGGACACGTGTGCTGGCTGTTGGTGGGGTGAGTGTGCACCCAGCTGCCACTGATGTTGCTGTGGTGCTGCCAGAGCACTATGCCATGTGACTGCCATGGTGCAGTCGGGTGGCCACTGTGCAGCGGGGACCACCGCTGTGCACTGTGTGGTGTTTGCTGCGTTGCTGGCAGGTGTCAGCCCACCCCCCTGTGGGTGGCCTATATGGGCCCTCCAGGGGTGTATGATCCCACTGCCCATTGTGCACTGTGGATGGGCATGGTTCCTTGGGACATTGCACTGACTGCCTGTCCTGTCCCTTCCCCTAGGTGTCTGGTGGCACCACAAGAGGCCCCTCTACTGCCGGCTCCTGCGGCAGTTAATCTTAATTATGTCCATGATGATGGAGTCGGTGCTGCAGGTCCGGAGAATGCTGTTGGCGGACAGGAGGCAGTGACATCTGCAGAGTGCGGCAGGCCATGGACGCCGCTAGTCGGGCCCTGATTTCCCCTCTTACCCCAGCCATACCTTCCTCTCCAGTCCCCCTTCCCACTTTATAGTCCCTGTTCCCTATCCCCTTCCCTCACTTTCCTTCCCTTTCCCACCCCCTTGTTATTGTATATAGTAGTTATCCTGAATTTATATTTTTTGACTTACCTGCCTGTGTCAGTGACTGCTTTGCAGATGGCATGAGGAGCCATGCTGCAGTGGCCCAGTGCCTGTCCATGTGGTGTGCATGTATTGGGGCACATGGTGTACTTCTGTGGATCACTGCTGTGTGCTGCGGTGTGTCCCACTGTGGTGGTGTCCCTCCCCTCGGTCGGTGGCAGTGCCTTGGGGTGCCCATAGGGTGGCTGTAAGGGGTGTGTGGTTGGTGTGTGTGCTTGCCTGCTTAGTCCTGGGTGTGGCCTGCCCTGGTGTGGCTGTGTGGGTGGGCACAGCTTGCAGCCTGCGGGGACCCTTTGATGACCCTCTGTACACCATTGGCACCCCCTGTTGCCTACTGTCTGTGCCACTGTTGTGTTCTGGGGTGGGGGTCTGGGTGCCTGTGTGCGCCCTGCTGTGTCCAGCTGGTGGTGGCCTCCTGTGGCCTGTAACTGTGCTTCCCTGGCTCTGTCCATTGGGTCACCTCTCTGTGCCATGCCCCCCCCTCTGTTGCTCAGTTGCTCTGCTTCCACGGTTGCCCTGGGGCTGCTCAATCTGTCCATGGTGCACCTGTGTTTGCTCCATGGTGCACCTCTAGTTGCACCATGGTATATCCACAGTTGAGCCATGGCGCAACTGTGCCATATTCATCCAGGTTGCACTGGTGCAGTGCAGCCAGCACAACCTCTGAATATGGCACCTGTTGAGCCACGGCACATCAAATTTGTGCTGCACCGAACTTGCTCCAGCCTTTGGCACATTTCTGAATATCTGGGCCATGGTGTACTACAAAACTAAGTAAATTGGATATAAGTCTAAATAAAGCATATAAACAAATACTTAGGTTACGTTATGGCATGTCTAATGTACTAGTTAGGTCACAAATTGGGCAAGTGAGTATTCAGCACCTTGCACAAACAAGGATGGTAAATTTTTGGATTAAATTATAGTCCTACTAAGTCCTTAATTTTTAAAACACTAAGACAAAAAGAGTACTAGCTAAAAAAGAAAATACATAACGATCCATGGTAATAAAAGTATAACAAATATTACTAGATTATAACTGTAACTATTCAAAGTATTGGCATGATCAAAATATAAAGATAAAGTCTGCTTACAAAAACTGTTACTAAACTAGAAAATTGAAAAAGCTAAAAGTGGGCCGGCTCAGTGGCGCTGAGGGCTGAGGCACTGGGCACCGCACCTCGCACCACACCGGCGACCGGTGTTTGAGAATGAGCATGGGTCACCAGAGGTTGGTGGGGGAGGAGAAGGATTGAGCATCCAAAGGACTACTTTCCTTCTCTGGGGAGGAGGGTCAATGACAGTCGGTGCAGGATTGCCTCCTGGCGGAGGCTGCGGGACAACATGCTCTGCTGTACATAGGGGTGGACCTGGGGGCAGACGTCTGAAGGGACCGTGTGTGGATGTGTGCATGCTCCACTCCGGCATTATCACTGCATGTCCTCGGCTCCGGGGGCAGACCTTCTAAGAAAAAGGGTGTTGGCACCTGTGTCGAGTGGCTTGATGGCCGTCTGCGAGTTTTGCTGCAGTTGAAAGGCACACAAACTGGATCCATGTTCAATGGGGAGTAGGGGACTCCCTGCAGCCCTGCTGCTGAGGTAAAATTGCATGGGTAAAGGTGCCGGGCAGATCAAGGTAGAGGCAGATGGCAGCTGGAATCTCCGAGGATGCGATGTCAGGGGAAGCAGACCAGGTGGCCAAGAAAGGAGGTAAAAAGAAAAATAACACTGAAAGTGACAATTTAGAAAATATTCAAAAACTCAAAAGTGTGAAATGGTTATCAACAAATACGAAAGAACATTCTGTGAAGTTCTATTAGAATAAAATACATAATCCTGATTTTAGAGATATATTAACAATATTTAGATTTGGATCTTTCCCTAGTAACTCCTTAGCACATAGATATAAAACAGAGGAGTTGTAACTCTTAATTGTGATTGTCCATTAAAAGAGCTGGAAGAATTGCATCACGTAATATTTAGATGTCCTTGGTATAAAGTTTATCGAGATAGATACCTGGGAGAAATGATGAGTACTTAATTTCTCCCTGGTAGATACATTCTGCATCTTCTCTTTAACTCAGAAGATATGGAACTGTTAGAGAAATTGGCTCTTTTCTTAATAAATGCCACAAGATGCTAGAAAAAAACTTGTCCTGTATGAACTAGAATAGATAATATGGTTTTACATATAGGATATTGAATTTTTAATATATGAAGCAAATTATCGAAGCTTACTTTTTTTTTAAACTCTAAAACTATTGTATTTTGTACCTAAGAAAGTAATGTGTGGATATATGTTTTTCTGTCTGATATTGTAATGACAAATCTGTCAACAATAAACTATTTACCCCTTCTACCACATACTGATTAGTTGAATCTGTGCTGCTTTGCACTGTGGATACCTTGGGCTTAGAACGCGAGCCGAGTTCCCTCACATGGACCTGGTACACATGCTCCACCTTCTCCATGACCTCACAGAGGTATTCTCTTCTAGGAAATATGTCTGTTTCCACCTTTTCATGGAGGGCCGGTTGGAGGTTTTTCAAGAACAGGCATTTGTGCTCAACTGATTCTCTGTCTGGATGTTCACTGGCCAAATCTTTGCCTGCACTGAATGTGAGCCACAAGCAGCTCTCATATTGGGCTGGGGTTTCTTTGACATGCTGCTTCACCTGGGTGGCTAGTGTGATGCCAACCATGTTGGGGTCATGCGCTACCAGGAGGTGAGCCGTAACTCTATCAAACAGGGCACTGATGTCATTATGTATGCCTTCTGGCAGCTTTGCCTACAACATAGGATCCATGGTCTTTTTTTTAAAACCTGTACCCTGTTCTCAGCCACAAAGCTAAGCATTTCACATTGATTCTGCCCTTTTTCCACATGGCAACTGAGATTGTGGCCAGGAGCCACATAGCCTATCTTGTTTGCAATGTTCTGAATGGCTTGTGCAGACTTCAGGGCACCTGGGCCTGCTCCCTGCCCAGTGATAGTCATGGCGACCACCTCAGCCATGGCAGTGGCCATGTCCTGAAAGAGGGTCTGTTTTTCCACCTCCTTTTTAATATATCGCTGACTGCTTGTTTCAGAACTTTAACCTGAGAGATGGAGATCCCAGCCTTTGAGATCACCCTCTGAATTAAGGCTTCCATCTCATTCTTATTATTTTTGTTCAAGGCAGCAAACAGCGGGTGACGCCTCTACCCTCTGGCGTCCCAAGGTCCACCATCTTGGAAAGCTACGTCATCGCTGTCATCACACTCCGATGATGATAAGTCGATAGGTGAGCATACGGCATAGCTTTCTCATGACCCTTCAGGATTGCCAACTGCTGACATCATTTTGTCATCTTAATTCTACACATCAAACGATCTACTCTGCCTCAGTACTGTCCCTTACTGACAAGATCCTGCAAGACAATGTACATGGTGTTCACTTTGTGATTTTCCCTATGCTCCTTGTCCAGTGCATTCTAACATCTCTCAAACTCTTCTTCCAACTCCTCATACTCACTTCACAACGTATCATTCATGCTTGCAAGCAAGTCATTCAATTTTAACACATGCCTCTTATTCTGCTGCAACCTTTCACAGTCCTCTCTCAACCTAACAGTTTCACTATCCTTTTCCTGTACCTCACTCTCACATGTAGTCTGAATCTCATTCCTACGCTTTTCAATTTCTCATTCCAGTTCCCTCCATTGCTCACCTGCTTCCCTGTTTTTGTAGCCCAACTCCTTTTTCAGGGTTAGGATGTCCGATTCAACTACTTGCAATGCAGCATACAGGGTGTCAACCATAACACCTTTTTGACCATATTTCTTAGCTGTAGGCTTCGTCTCTGAGTACAGCTTGCAAACATACTGTACTGGATTAGCCTGCGATTTAGCGCACAAAGTGAAATCACTCCAACCTCCATGGGAGGTCAGGAAATTTAAGACATATAACTTGAACTTTGTACTAATGGCCATTGTTGGAGGTTCCCTTTTTTCTGCACTAACTGGAAATTCAAGGCATGCTGGTTCACCTTGACCCCGACAGCTAGGCAGCCACATGTTCTGGTGTAGAGTTCCTAATGGTTATATGCCACAAGTCTAATGGGGGCGAAGGCTCTCGTGCCTGTTGTGGTTCCAGTCACATTCACCTGTGTACCTTACGGCACACTGGTTCAGTTCAGACCAAACAGGTCTTTCTGCAGCTGCCAGTTTTGTTGGATGGCAGTATTCTAGACTTGTTGGCAAAACACAACACAGAAGCCCAGATATCACAGAAAAACGTTTATTCCAAAACATGTAGAAAAACAGTGTACCTGCTGGGAGTTCTGAACCTCCAAACATTGTAATGTCTTCATGCAAACTCAGTGAATTACAGTCTTACATGAGTTCTTATACTTAGAGATAAGAAAGTACATTACTAAGTAACAGACTCCCCTGAAAAGTCAGAAGAACAAAATACAGCAATTCTATTGGTGGATAGTGGATGGCAGCTCACACCTAAGACAGATTTTGCATGAACACACTGATAAGTGTTATGCTGACTAAGGCTGCTTTTGGGTAACGCTTCATAGAATATGCTGATCATTGCAACGTGGCAAAAAGCTGTAGGTAGTGCATAAGCACCACAATATAATCATGCTGAATAATGGCTCCTAAGCACATCATAGCATGCATGAGTAAATACCAATATACCTTATGCTGCAGTACTGTTTGTGTGAGCTGTCATGGGGGTCTGTAGGGCATGCAGGTATACACCTGCAACAAAAGAGACAGAAGAGATAGAAGGAAAACATGTTTAGAGGCTGGCAGACACAACAACACCTTTTCTTATGTATCACCCACAGTATAACACCCATCTAATCAATTCCACTACCAATTTGTGCCTTTAGGATACAGTTTGTTAAGCAAATATCATCATCCAAATATGGCCAAAGCATTATGATTTATTTCTGTGTCATGGATTAGTGTCCACTCAATTATATCCTCATCACATCATACCACTAATATCATCTGCGTATTATCCATCACATCTGTCATTCTGATTTGGGAGAGAGCTACTACACACAACAACAAAATCCAACACCCATTTTATAAATACCAGCAATGACTGCAACAAGAGAAAGACATATTTAGAGGCTGGTGAACACACAGTTACACTTTACCTACCTTTAGCCTCCCTCCTGCAATGTAAAAAAATGAAGATCTTCCCCATCTGGATCTGGTTAGGGTATCTAGAGAACATCAAGAGCATTCTGTCACATCAGATATAGTTGGACTATTAAGGTCAATGGAGTCATTGTCAATCATCAATACAGCAATTTCCTGTTATCTTCTAAAGCATTATTACAGCATGTGTGCATCATCTAACATATGAACTGTATCACAGAGTAGCAGCCTCATTCATCATCTAGACCATCACTTGCAATGTATTCATTTACAAGTCCATCAGGGCCTAATTCATCACTATTAGCATTTGTTCCTGACCCTTCTTGCAACAGAAATTAGGAGAATGAACACTTGGAGACTGGTGACAACAAGAATGAGCCTTCCTAGCCAGCCTAGTGGTGTGCAGGGCTGAGGCAGTTGCACCTCATCTTCTATCATGCCGGTGACCTAGGTTCAGGAAAAGACACAAGTCACATGGGGGCTGACCAGGTGAGGGAGGAATGAGTGTCCACAGACAGCTCTCCTCCATAAGGGGATGGGGGTCTCTCTGACTTGCTGTTGTCTGCCTGCTGGCAGTGGCTGGGTGGCAACACAGTTGGGCATGTAGAAGACAGCCACACTTGGACATCTGAGAATGTTTCTACAGAGGCAGAGCTCATCCATTACATGATTGCACATATGTGGCCTTCGGGGGAAAGAAACCAAAGATAAAAAAATCTCTGGCTGCAGGATGATATCTGGAACCCAGCAGGACCCACACCAGTGACCAGGCACCCACCATAGTCCTACAAGTGGAGGATGGCAGTGAGAAGGTAAGCCTCAGGGAAGCCGGCTTAAAGGTGGGTGATGTGGTTGGTGGGGGATCGGACAGAAGGGAGTGAGCCAGAGGCATTCAGGGGATTAAAACTTGTATTGCAAAAAAAAAAAAAAGAGCGAGGCTTCCTCCTGGAGAATGCACAATTTGAGATTGGTGATTGGCCTTGTAAGACTGGTGACATGCCTAGTGTCAGAAATCTTCCAGGACAATACATACTCAGAGTCTGGTGACGTGCCTAGTGGTAGGCTCCATTTAGGAGAACAAACACTAAACACTGGTGATATGAGTGCTGGTAGGCCTTTTTCAGGGGAATGAAAACTCAAGAATGGTTACATGTGTAGCATGAACACACAATGACTACAGACATATCTAGAAAAGGTCATCTTTCTGGAGAATGAACAACTTCGAATTTGGTGGTATGCATAGTAGCAAGATTTGTTCTGGAGAATGCACGCTCAGACATTAGTGACATAACTAAAATGAGGCTTTTTTCAGCAGAATACACAATTTTAGACAGACGACTAAGGATGTGCAAAGTTGGGAAACTTCATTTTGCCAAACACTTAACAAAGTTTCTGACTTTGTGACATGCTACGTGTGACTATACATGGTTCTTGGCATATCAATGTGCCTACTTCACTCAATGAATATTACACATAATGACACTATGCCAGCATAGTTAGTTTTTCCTAAGCAAAGTAGCATTTTGCTAATGAAGAACAATGCAAAGTCACTAGTCCCAGAAAAAATAGGCTTTTCAATGATTTGTCACCCCCCCCCACTGTTCAATCACTCAGTGTTTCCCTCCCACTACACAGAATATTTGATGAGAGTATCCCCTCCAGGCAAAGTGTGCTACTAATATAGTGTGCAATGTAATCATTCAGATAGACTGATTCCCTGTCCCCCACCCACATGCCCAAAATGATGATGAGGCACAACCAGTCTGGTTAGGGCTGTGGGTGGAGCCCACAGCATTTTTGGTATCGATTGTACCTTAGAAAACTGGCCAAACATGGAGCCTTCCATTGGACTTTTGGAGCTTGAAAATCTCTGCCATGATCGGCCGCTATGGAATAACAGCTGCATTATTTCAGCTGCTACTTCTGCATTCTGGGCAAGAACTGTGCATGCGTGACTCGCACGCATGCTTAGTTCTACTGACATTGTCATGTTGTGAATGGCAAATTGCCATTTACTGCAACTATGCATGCATGCGCAGTTGCGTCACCACCACCAGAACTGGCAGCAAAGAAAACCCTCCTGCATCCACCACTCACTGCTGCTGTCCTCCCTGCTCCCTCCATTCCATCACTGCACCCACATCAGGGTCCCCAATACTTGTGTCAGCGTTATGTAGCCCCACTTAACTCATGTGGCACACTGGGAGCCCACCCCAGTGCACCCAAATGTATGTTTTCTTTTCTTCCTCCCTGCCAACATTAGGGTGCCCAATCCCTGTGTTGCCATCATGTGCCCACCCACCCCCAACTCTTGTGGCACACTGGGAGCCCACCCCAGTGTGCCCAAATGTATGTTTTTTGTTTCCCTGTAATAAAAGAAAACAGTCCCCTGATGTGTGTTTTTTTAACTGTAAAAAAGAACACATTCCTCATCATTGCCCCAGTCCCCCTCCCCATCCCCACCTCCCACTGAACACTCATCTCCCTGTACCCCCCATTATCCCATACTTACCTCTGAAGGTCAGCGCTGTCATCTTCTCTAGACCAGGACATGTCTGCAGTCTTCAAAGCTGAACTGCAAACTGAATAATCAAAGGTAAGCATGCTATAATGGCATTCAATGAGAGGTTCAACTTATCTTGATGAATCAGCCATTTTTATGAATTTTGGCCCCAAAGTTTCAATATGGGGTTCTTGAGACTCCACCTCATGAACACTGCCACTGTCATTTTGTTACTTGGTCCCAAAAGGTGATTTTGTGGTTGCTGTGCAGAATCACCTTTTTGAACCTATTAACAAAATGACAGTGCCACTGTTCATGAGGTGGGGTCTAAAACCATGTTGCTAATTTAGTGAAAAATTAAAAAAATAAACTGCATTACGAGTGTGCATTGAGCAGTTTCTATGCATGCTCCTAAGGTCACCAATTTTTAATATTTTCACTCCAGATTTTCAACATTGCCGTTTCTGCACATCTCCTTTTTAACAGTTTAACTGTCATTTTCCACATCCTGCCCAAAACATGTTTTCACACCTGTGGAACAGAATTGCACAGTCGCTCTGTGAAATCACCTTTCGGGACAAGTGAACAAAATGACACTGGCACTCTTCATGAGGAAGGGGTCCCAAAAAGGCCATGTTGAAAATTTGGTGCAACACCTCCAAAAAATGGCCAAGTTACACCCGGGCATTCAATAATTTCTATGCACACTTGTAACTTTGGTCATTTGGCAGTTTGTCACAGCCCTATTGGCTCTGGCTAGAGTTTGTTTTACTATAGTCATGTATGTCACATTTATTCATGGTATTTGACACTTGCACTGAACATAGGGCAGATGTCTCTGAAGTAGTGGGGAATTTTTTTTCTTTTATACAGGCTTAATAAAAAAGATAGATTTTTTTGAATGCTTGGAGGAAAAGAGCTAGGTGGGGGGGCAAAGGGGGTTAAGTGTGAGGTTTTGTGCTATAACTGGGGAAGGGTAAGGTTGGGGAGGTGGGGGAGTCATTTTTGGTATGTGGCATGGAGGACAGAATCAGTCTGTTTAAAGGATTACATTGCATACAATGTTGTCAACAAATGTCACCCAGATGGGGGAAGGGGGCCTTTATGCAGCTATGCAGAGGGTGGGTTGCTGGGGGTAACTGTCATGAAATGGATTTTGGGGTGGAAGGGATGATGTTGAGTGATGTCAAAGTGAGTGGTGGGGCAGCTAAATTGGTTAAAAGCCATTTAAGAAAAAAGCTGGTAAAGTTGGTATGGACATCAGGAACTTCAATCAAGAAGCTTCACAAAGTGTGAAGTTTCCAAAGTGCATTGACATTGCTAGCAAAGTAAAACTGTACAGCATCTCTACTGGTGACTGGTCTAGAATAAGCATCTTTTTAGGTACTGAACAGTTGGAGTCTGGTGACATGCCTCAAAGCAGGCTTCTTTTCAGAGATAGAAAACTCAGAGACTGATGAAATGTCTAGTAGCAGGCATTTTTAGGAGAGTGGACACATAGAAGCTAGTGACATGATTGGAATAAGGCTTTTGAACTAGATGTTGTCTTGAAAAAAACATGCTATTCAGCACTTTTTAAACAATCTTCATAATTTATTTCCCTGGGTACATAAAGTCCATATTGCATTTACTTCTATGTTTTTATAGCCTTAATACTTGCTAGGTCATCAGGAAAATACTGGTCTTAAAAAAAATAAATGAATAGAATAAAACATTTATAACTTATACACATTTCATTAATTTTTTGGGTCAATATTGAATAATATATTGAAATATTGAAATATACTTTTATAGGCAGCTATAAATTAGTCATTTCATTTCTGTCTTTAAGTGATTTAATAAAAAGGATATAATTATGAAGGACCCTGCACTCCGACATGCAAATAAGGATACAATTAGGGAGGGATTGGGGCCCTGCACTCCCACAGGAAATAAGGATACCATTATACTATCTCAAAAAGAAAGAAAATTCTTTGCAAAAAACTTAATGCACTACTTAGGGTTGGTTACAGTGACAGAGGTAGGGAAATGTGTGGTTAAGGTTTCCAACCCTAATACTCCACCCTGTAGGCAACAACAGGGGTGGGGTGTGCTTTGAGGTTCTCAGCCCTAATGCTTAACTCATTCCATGAGTAAATAAGCTGAGATGGGTACAGTATATGAGAATGCAGTGAGTGTTAGGGTTGAGAACCCCAAGGCAAACTCCAGCCCTGTTGCCTGCAGGATGGGATGCAATGTTATGGTTGGAAACCTAACGCCGCATGTCCCTACTTTTGTCATTGTAACCAACCCTAAGTAGTGCATTAACAAAGTTTTTTTACAAAGAATTTACTTTTGAGATAACAGCTGTTAATCTTCCTGGATGAGAATACAATCCCTCCATAATTGCATTCTTATTTGCATGTGTCAGCCCTAACATTCACCCAATTCCATGAGTAAATAAGCTGTGATGGGTACAGTACATGAAAATGAGGTGCGTGTTAAGGTTGAGAATGCTAAGGCACACCTCTCCCCTGTTGCTGCCTCCAGGATGGGGGTGGGGTGTTAGGGTTGGAAACCCTAACTTCACATGTCCCTACTTTTGTCATTGTAACCAACCCTAACTAGTGCAGTAACAAAGTTTTTGGCAAAGAATTCCTTACTTTTTGAGACAGTATAATGGTATCCTTTTTTCATGTGGGATCGCAGAGCCCCAATCTCTCTGTAATTGTATCCTTATTTGCATATGGGGGCACAGGGCCCTCCTTAATTATATCCTTTTTTGCAAAACAGGATTATCTATTTGTGAAAAGGATCCTTTTTCAAGTCTCACATCTAACTGAGTGCCACTGAGCATGCCCAGAACCAGAATTTCCAAATCCTTAGAACTGAGAACCAGGTTAATATCTTTTCACCAAATCTGCAAAAGACGCATCTACAAGGCAAGCCCTTGAATCTACCCTGAAAATGTCAGACCAGAATTTCAAACCATTTCTGTACCGCGGAGTGACACAGAAACACCTCACATCACAATGTTATTCTATTGGAAATTAAACAAAATGTTAAACCTGTAACTGCAGATGAAAATAATGTATTTTTATAAACCTGCAAAAGGCTTATCTGTGGTGGAAAGCCCTTTATACCCTGAAAATTTCACACCAAAATTCCAAACAGTTTCTTTACTGTTGAGTGAAAAAAAAAGGTCTGTTATAAGCCTTTTGCACGTTCTTTTTTCACAAATTTGTGAAACAGGATCCTTTTTCATGTTCTTTTTTGGAATTTATGAAACAGGGGCCAGATATTCAAAACTTTGCTAAAACACTGCCCGGCGTGCTAGCATATCCAGGTACCAATAGCCCGCTATATTCAAAGGGACAGCCCTGGTGCTAAACCTGCTGAATACATTGTGCTAATGAAGTCAGGCAAACTGGACTGGATGTGCAATGCAAAATAGCCCGGGAAGTAAGACAGCACTGAACATAGCAAATAAGACAGCTCTGAAAATAGCAAGTAGTCTGGCAGTGCAAACACCAACAGAAACACAGTGCAGAGGGGAGCCGGCTGTGTCCTGGAGCACATGCAATGAACTACAGCCCTGAATGTGACTTCAAGAGCAGGTAGCAGTGTACAGCCCAGAAAATGCCACACACACCCAGCAATGGTAATGGCAAGTAACACTTCAGGACCCAAGAACAGAATCCAAAGCAAATGGCAAACCCTGGAAAATTCCCCATACACTGAATAATGACACCAGACACAGTAATGTAAAGAAAGCTATATATATGTATTCAAAAATGCAAAACAATATGCAGAACAAGCAACACAACTCAAAGAAAAAAGTAAGGGAAACAGAAAGCAAAAAGGAATACAACAACCACAATATAAAAATCAAAATAAAAGAAGGGAAGAGAGGCAGTTAAACAACAAAATGAACAGAAACACCCCAGCAATGTATGTGTGTGGTTGGGGAGCAGAAAAACAAAACTGGGTCAGAGCCCTCAATTTCCATCATGCTGCTGTGGTGTGGGTGCAGGCAGTCTCTCTTCCAGGATGGCTGCCACCCACCTGGTTTCCAAAATTATTATGGCCTGCTGCTCGATCAGCATCTGCTTCTGCCTGATTATCCAGTGCAGAAGATTGTCCTGGCCCTCAAACTCCTCAGGGTGTGGCCCACAGCAAGCTCCTACGTGGACCTATAGGAGGAAGGAGGACCATGTCAGGATGGTACACTGACACTGAAGTGCAATGCACACCCCAGGCCGATCGCCTAGGGGTGGACAGCATGTCCCAACAACCATGCCCTCACAGCCATAAAATGGTGAACCCCACATGCCACCCGACACTCTCCTGTATGCCACAGTATGAACCCACAGGCTGCACCCAACCCAGCCCAAGTACACATGAGGACATGGAAGGCCAACACCACAGACTAAAGGAATCCCTATGGCCCAGTGGAATACACACTGACACAGTGCAACCACACAGGCACCCTCCCCAGGTGACCAGGACAGCGGCCCAGAGCACAAAGGAAGCTGTGTAACAACATACTGGTTGGGACATGCTGCTCAATGGAACAGTGCAATGAAGCAGACGGCAAAGCTCAAACAACACTGGAATGCATACAGATATGCCACACTGCAACAGACTGTGACCTGTACCGAACAGATGCAGGCCATGAGGTGGCCCCCTCCAACCCAACAGCAGGAGCATCACAGCAGTACACAATGTGGACATGCAGTGGACAGAGTACACCAGGTCAATGCAGACACACAGCCCAGAAGACTGTCCCCCCTAGCAGGACAGTAGTACGTGATGTGCCCATGCTAACTCAGTAACACATCCCCATCAATCCCCCCTAATAGCAGGAAAGCAGTACACCATGTTCCCATGCCATGGACATAATAAACCAGGCCAGCTGAGTAACACAGCCACAGCAACTGCTCCAACACCCATGTGATGTAGGTGAGTACATACACAGTGGACAACACCACCACTACAGCATGGGACACATGGTGCAGTGGTGCAGGGCAGGCCATGTGGGTACATGTGCCGCAACAATTACCCCATTAACTGTGTGTCATGCAAGCATTGGAAAATACCAGCCTACCACAGCCATTACAATGTGAGAAAGATATACAATGCAACATCAAGCTGCAGGACACAGCCATACCACTGTACCCATGACCAAGTACCATGGACTCAGATGTGTGTTGGCCAAGGCCACACCTGCAATCATCGTACAATCAATCTGCTGCGCATGCAAGATAGTGTGTGAACAATGAATGATACTCATGCAATGCACCCTGCTGACCGTCACTGCTCTCCTCTACCCGCTGTGTGTGGCCTGGCACCCTCCTACTGTCCACCTGGGGTCTCCAGTTGCTGCAGTCTGCAGGGTGAAGAGTGAACACCGCCATTAGTACCTGCATGAATGCCATGTGAAGACCCACCAATGCCCGTGTCACACAGTGGTAGTACAAACCACAGCCCCCACCATCACCAGTGCCACATGTCGCATGGCACACTGCATGCCAGTGTGTGACATGCCTCCGGAGCAGTGTACATACATACATACTGCAGCATGCGCCCCAAACAATACCGTGGACAGAGGTATGGTAGAACTAGCCATGCCCAGCAGTGTACACACTGTGAACCACACCCACAGATGCATGGCAATGAACATGCACAGTGTGTGCCATTGCACAACCCAAGGGTATCATGCACACAGTAGTGGCATGCACATGGGAAGGGACACATGCACATACACATACACCCACACCTATACAGACACACACACACACACACACACACACACACACACACACACACACACACGAGACTCAGCCCTGTGGCACAGATATACACCTACCTAGCATTGGCACTGTCCCATCATGGACCATGTGCGTGAAGCGCTCGAGCCTCTGGGCCTCCCACCTCTGCATGTTAATGTAGTGGTGGTGACACTGCTCCCCATCCCGTGTTATGCCTGTGCACTGTGTCAGGTACCAGGCAATTAAAACCCACACCTGCCTCCATGGCCTGTCCCTCTCCCTGACTGCACCAAAGAGCTGCCTCTCCCACTGCATTACCAGTTCCACCAAGTTGGCCAACTCAGCCTCCCCTCACCTATGGTCCCTCTGGACCTCTGCCCTGACATGTTTGCCAGATGACAAGTCCACTACTAGCACTAAAGACTCAAAAATGATCAACTCCCTAGCACCACTGCCACAGCCTGCTGTGTAGGCCGGAAATGTGACTTGCGCATACCGCTTCACAGTGCTAAGCAGTTCTGGGGCTGCGCAAATGCATTAGCGCTGCCCTAACTGGAAATGCAGGAACTGAGCATGCATGACCTCACTGTGACCCCATGTGTCCTGATATTTGTCCGCCTGTGTAGTATGTCGTGCAATAGCCTTGCTGCATGGCACTAGTACGGTAGCACTACGCAATAGCAGACCGTACTTTTGCCCAGCTCAAATGTGTTTGCCCTGTGCAAAAATTTGCCATTATTCAATGGCTACATGCAAATGCATGCAAATGGGCCTACTTAGGTAGTCGGCATGCAATCCGCCTCATTACGATATTATTACAGCCTCATTTGCATGAATTACTGTGTGGATTTCCCAGCCAGGCTATTTAAGGGCTGCCTGAGCTCCACCTGAAAGGCGTACAGGTACTACAGGCTGAAGCAGGAGTATATGCAGCACAGATGCAGGCCCATCATGTCACAGGAGGCAAACAATGATGAGCACAGCAGGTTTCACACAGAATTGGCAGACAGATACTGCACCACTACACGGTTTGTGCACTGGTACACTGAACTTGTGACATGTACTCTGTGTGTGTGTGTGTGTGTCTCAGTGTGGGCCTGTGTGTGTATACAGCATTGTTGCCTGCTATGCTCATGGCAGCAGGCCTCTGTACACACAGTGACTGCAGGTGCATCAGGCAGGTGCACGCAGGCACAGTCAGACGTGCATACACTGTGACTATGGCCCTGTATGTGCACACTGCACCACATATGACTGCTGTGTTGCTCTTACTGGTTCACGCTGTGCCTGGGGGAGTGATGGGATAGGCCCACATGGCCTTCGTGTGCCACAAGCATTTGTGTTGTGTGAAGTGTGCTGCTCATCACACACTGGGACACAAACACATGCCTCCTCACAGCAACAGCACATAACTTGCCCTGACTAATGATTGTCTACATTCCCCACAGGCACCCCTGAGGGACATGCATGGCTGCGGTGATACAAGTTCTCCAATAAAGAGTTGAGGGCACTCGTACATGGCTATCTGTCACGGGTGGAGGCAATGTGATGTCACAAGAACACAGACGATAATGTCAGGCTGATGTGGGAACAGATAACAGCAGAGGTTAATGCTGTGTGTGCACATGGACGCACAGTGGAAGCTGTGCGGAAACATTGGAATGACATGCAGCATTGGGCAAAGGAGGAAGACGTGCGATGCCTGAAGGAACTGCACACCACAGGTGGTGGCACAAAACAAGCAGCACTGACAACAGTGGACCCCATAATGAAATCAGTGGCAGTGACCATACTCACAGTGGCTGTGGCTTGTGTTGAGGGTGGTGGATGTGAGACCCCGCTGAATCTACAACACGAATCTGAGTGCATGTCAGCTGTGTGCAAACACACCGGGGGAGTCCTGCTGCCACTTGTGCCACTGTGTGCATGTACTGTCACCCACATCGTGGTGGTGGTCATCACGTGTGTGTAGGAGTGTGGCATTGCATGTACTGTGTGCATTGCAGGGTCTGCACTATGGGAGGTGCATACAGTGCTCCCTTGCTATAGTGAACCCCTCTATAAGGAATTTCTGTTATAGTGAACACCTGTGATGACTCCCATTGTTACCTAATTAGACATATTAACACCTCGCTATAGTGAACAATAGCTATAGAGAACAAATTGGCTGGCTCCAGAGGCGTCCCTCTGCATGCGTGCACAAAGGGTGTGTGTGTGTGTGTTTTGGGCATGCACAATGGTGTTGGTGTGCACTGTGTGAGACTGGTGGCACTCTGGACTACTGCGTGCTGTTGCACCGGTGTGTGTGTGCACAGTGCCATCCCTGCCACTCACAATACGTGTTTTGTTGCACAGCCCAATGTGCTGGACTCACAGACGAGGAGTGTGCTGAGGATGATGGCCCAACAACATCAGGAATACAGATAACACTGCCTCAGGAGGTGGCTGGGGCTGTCACCATGTCTGCCAGGACTGCAACAGCCACTGCTATTCCAGATGTGTCTGACAGGGACGAGGAAGAGGAGGATGACGATAAGACAATCATCCCCAGCATGGACAACATGGGCATAATTGCTATGGTGGGGGGGGTTGTCAACATCGGACAATGAAGATGAGAATGGGGACATGTCAGAGCTGGATACCTCTGGCCACACAGTTGTTGTAGATGCACCACCAACACGGCAGCCAGTGTCCCTGCTGGAAACCAGACCAGCCGTGTTGTGTGGCCCCAGGCCCGACACTACTGGTACAGACAATAACATCGGTATCACAATGGCAGGTTTTGACCATGAGATCTCCACAGCAACACACACACACACACACATGCCAAGCCCCAAGACTGCCACCTGTGGGTAGCCCAATGGTTGGGCAGGCAGATTGCCCACGTAGAAACATAGAAACATAGAAGTTGACGGCAGATAAGGACTGCAAGGCCCATCCAGTCTGCCCATTTCTTTTTTCTACTTTATAAATGTGCCATCGGCCTTTGCTCTGTCAGTGACCTATCTATTCATAGTCATTTGTATTGCTCCCTTATGCCTATCCCATGCCTGTTTGAAGCCCTGCACTGTATTCATAGCCACCACTTCTTGTGGTAAGCCATTCCATGCATCTACCACCCTTTCTGTGAAAAAGAATTTCCTCACATTTCCCTTAATCGGCCTCCCTCTAATCTCATGCTGTGTCCTCTTGTCCTGCTATTTTTCTTATATTTAAACATGTTAGACTCTTTCACCTTGTTTATGTCCTTAAGGTGTTTGAATGCCTCGATCATATCACCTCTCCCTCCTTTGCTCAAGGGTATACATATTGAGCTCCGTTAATCTGTCCTCCTATGTCTTCTGATGCAGTCCCTGCACCTTTTGGTTGCCCTTTCTGGACTGCCTCAATTTAGTTAATGTCCTTGTGAAGGTGTGGCCTCCAATACTGCACGCAGTACTCCAGATGGGGCCTAACCAATGTCTTGTACAGAAGGATTATTACCTCCCTCTTACGACTTGTGATACCCCTGCTAATACACCCTAACACCCCCCTAGCCTTACCTACTGCTTTAGAGGTCTGCTTGGATGATTTTAGGTCATCAGTGATGATGATGCCCACGTGATCTGCATGTTGCAGCTGACACTGCTATGGGACCACAGGCTACCACACAGACCAGCCACCAGCCACACACCACAGAATGCCACCAGCCACCCCCACCCACTGTCCCTGTTGACCTTGCACCCCAGGGCCCTGTGGGACCTGAACCTCGTGTGCTGTTACAGTCTGTGGTTGTATCACAGACAGCTGCATGGGAGGGGCTGCATGACTTTGGGCTTGAGATACCACAGGAGCTGTCTCTGCTCTGGGAGTACATAAACACAGGCCTATTGCATGCAGAGCAGTGAGCTGAGGAGCGACATGCTCGTAACCACGATACACACTGCACAGTGTTTGGGAAGCTCACCGGGGCTGTATGGGAGTTCACAGCTGCTGTTCTCCCTTATTGTTTTGTAGGGCAGCAGTGCAACACTGGTCAACAATGTTGGACAGCCACCACTAGATCACAGAATGATTCCACTGCACATTCTGTATGCTCTGGCTTGGCCAGCACAGCTGCATCATGCTCACCTGTGGTATTGTCACGGAGCACTGGGCGCAGGTCGTCGGCCACACCAAGTCCCCACTGGGGCCATAGTTGTCCAAGTGTGATGGCCTCCCCAATATCCACATCCAATGTCTCTTCTACCCAGGGGAACCCACCCCCTTGAGAGTGTGCAGTAGTGATTCTGTCCATGTCCATGGTGGCCAATTGCACTGATGGCATGTGTGTACCACAGCATCCTGCATCCCTTCCACATCCACATGCACCTCCCTGCCCAGTCACACATCACACATCAGTCCCACTGTCGCATGCTTGACTTGCTTGTAGTGTGCCATATTGATACACCTGACACCATTGTGTGTATTGTAAATACACATTCAATCACATGCTTGTTGTCCATGTTGTGTTTGCTCACCTGCCCATTCAGGTAAATGTTGCAATTATGTTGTTGCAATGCTCCTGGGACTAACTGGCCATCCTGAGGTCTTGCTGTTTGAGTTGCTCCTCTGTCTCCCTGTCCCCTGGCTCTGGTTCACTGTCTGACTGTTCCACAGGTTCCAGTGTACGTATTCCACAGTTCAATGCCATGTTGTGCAACATGCAACAGGCAAGGAATATGCGGCATACCTTCTGAGGCCTATACTATAGGACACCGCCAGACCTGTCCAGACAGAGGAACCTTATCTTAAGCATGCCAAAGACATGCTCTGTAATGTTCCATGTTGCAGCATGTGCTTCTTTGTACCATTCCTCTACCACTGTAGATTGCCGGGGGATGGGTGTCAGTAGCCAGGGTCTCGGGATAGGCGCTGTCCCCTGTGGAAACATAGTCACATGTCAGCATGTGTATACTCTACTGGTCACCCAGCTTGCTACACAGCCCTCTGTCAGGGCTGTCCTGCCTGCCTCTGCACTCCCCTCCACTCTTTCCACATGCTATCTACTGTTACAGGTCACTATCCTACATTGGTTGTTGTCCTGCATGCCTGCTGTGGGTACTCACCAACAATGTGTCCACTGGGTATTACACCTTGCTCAAATGTCTGGCACAGCTGTGGCCTGTGCCAGATGTAGGCTTTGTGGGCATTGCTGGGGAACTTGGCAAGGACATTGATTATGTGCCTCAATTCATCACACACCACCTGGCAATTGATAGAGTGGTAGCCCTTCCTGTTGATGTATAAGTCCCCATCATCACCAGGTGGTGCATGGATGGCAACGTGGGTGCAGTCAATGGCACTGAGTACAGCTGGTAGGAGTGCAACCCAATCGAACTGCTGCATTGTCTCTCCACACTCCTGTGCCATGCTGGGGAATATGATGAATTCACTAGCGTGTGGAACAAAAGCATCCAGGAACTGGATCAGAAAGCATGAGGAGGCTGACTGCAACATGCTGTTTGTATCACCCAATGAGAGCTGGAATGTCCCAGTGGCAAGAAAGCACATCACAGTTGTCACCTTGTGCTTGACTGACATGGCATGGCTATGTTGGGTATTAGACTGCAGCTGCTCATGCAGGAGCTCACACAGCTGCCTCAGTATGACCCTGTTCATTCTGTACTGGTCCACGAGGTGGTCAACTGATAGGGTCTCAAATGATACCCTGGGCCGGTACCTCCTGTGCGTAGCATATCTCCTTCTTGGCCTGCAGTGTGGCCCAGGGTGGGCCTGGTCCCTCTCTTCCTCCTCCTCCACTACAGCTTCTACAAGGCACACCAGCACAGCATCACAGGTGACCACCATCTTGGCTCCAAGTGTCTCCAGGCTGCACCCCCCCTTCTGTGATTTGTACTGTGTTTAGGCTGTCTTTTTATAGGCGGTAGCTAGCACTGTACTACGTGCTGCACAACTGCACCTTGCACCATGCTACAGCTTTGAATATAGTGCTGTGCATGAATGCATGGTCCAGTCCCTCACTTTGCCCCATGCACACAATATCTTGCTGCGCCGGTGCTAACGGGTTGCGTCGGTGCTATTTGGTCTTTTGAATATTGCAAGCTGGTGCTATTCCAGTACAATCAGTTTGCAACAGGCACAAAGCTTTGAATATCTGGCCCTAGGATCCTTTTCATGTTCTTTTTTCATAATTTGTGAAAATGAATCCTTTTTTATGTTCTTTTTTCGCAATTTTCAACAAAGGATTGCTGAGCATAAACAAAGACACAAAAGATGATTTCAAAATGTTGAAAAAATGCATTTCCAACTTATTTTCCAAAAACTAACACTTGTCAAACTAAACGGGCCCTGATTATCAGAACACACATGTTGGTTTCTACTGAATAAATAATTGTTTTAAGTTATTTACTTTTGTTTCTCTTGCTAACTGAAAAACAAAATGGCGGCAGCACAAAAAAGATATCCCATTTGCAACACAGGATCATCTGTTTGTGGAAAAGGATTACCCATTTGCCACAAAGAATATATTTTTTTGAGTGGGGCATCTAACTGTTCTCATTGAAAATAATGAGAAATTTAAAAATTAAATAACTTTGGAACAGATTAATAATTTTTCACCACCAGTGAAAGGTACATCTATGAGGCAAGTCCTACCATCACTGAAAATTTCAGACCAAAATTCCAAACCATTTCTGTGCTGTGATGTGACAAATGGCAAAAAAAAAGGTAAATTACAAAATTGTTGGCACTCTGTATCTCCACACCAATACATTGGGGCATAACAAAACTTAGCATATCGAGAGATCGCCAGTCTCTGATGGGGCATGCACATTATCATGCAAATAGGTTGAATTGTTGTGAAAATATTAAAGTGCAAAATTCTGAGTTTAACACAGAAGAAAAAATTACTCACCTTAGTAATTGCTTTTCTTCTCATGGAGTCTTGCTATATTAGGACCTTTGCAGTATGCCCCTGGCTTTTGACTGCCCTGGAGATGAAATAGTTAACTCCAGAGAAATCTGGAGTTCCACAGCGCGAGAGCGCTATTGAAAGCTCTATCTGGGTTGTTTGAACCCAAACTGTCAGGTTCTTTACGAGGCTAAACTAACATAGCAAGTCTGTGTGGAAAAGCCCACACTAGCCATTGGCTACCTACTAACAGTAGAACCACAAAAACACAACAATAAAGAAAACAGTATCACTGTTGTTAGGATAACCCTTGACAATCACTACTAAGGCCCCTCTGCCCAAAGACTCAAGTCCAGAGAGGCCCAGCTACCAATTAACAAAAACAGAAACTATCTAGTTCCTAACCCAAGAAAGAAAAGAAGGGGGGAAACTAGAAGCTAAACAGGCATGACACAGTGATTGCACCAATTTGCCAACCCCATACCCAAGTAGGGATTCTGAGAGGGGTAGGAGGGTTGTCTAATATAGCAAGACTCCATGAGAAGAAAAGCAATTACTAAGGTGAGTAATTTTTCTTCAAACACCATGAAGTCTTGCTTATATTAGGACCTTTGCAGAGTACACAGCAGTACCCCATGGAGGAGGTCAGAACCTACTGGGAAATAGGCTCTGCAGGACAGCTGTGCCAGCGAGCATCTCTCCTGGACTGGACGTCCAGGGAATAATGCTTAGTGAAAGTGTGGACTGTCTTCCAGGTAGCAGCTTGACAGATTTCCAAAATAGGAATATCTCTAGCAGCCGCTAGAGATGCAGCTGTACCCTGGTGGAATGAGCCCTCAGGCCTGAGGCGGCTCCTTCCAGTTTTTGATAACAGAACTGGATACAAGAGACAATCCACCTAGCAATCGACCTCTAGTAGCAGGCCTCCCTTACCCACATCTCCATAGGTAAGGAAGAGCTGGAGGATTGAACCTGTGACCCTTGGTGCAGATCCAAATAGCTAAGGGCTCTTTTACGTCCAAACTGTGCAAGCTTCTCTCACCAGAAGAGGAGTGCTCAGTAAAAAATACTGGAAGAGAGATGGATTGGTTAAGATGAAAATCTGAAACCACCTTAGGTAAAAAACTTTCTGTTAGTCCTGAGGATCACTTTATCTCTGTGGAAAGAAATGAAATCCTCTTCCACTGACAAGGCTTGCAATTCACTTATACGCCTAGCAGAAGTGATAGCCACTAGAAAAACAGTTTTCCAAGTTAAGAACTTGAGATCTGCCGAATCCAGAGGCTCAAAGGGAGGTTGCATTAGCTGGGCAATGCAAATATTCAAGTCCCATGCAGGGGTTGGTTCCCGAAAGGGAGGATTAGTATGAGGTAACCCTTTGAAAAATTTTGCAAACACAGGGTGAGAAGAAAGAGAAACTGGTTTTCCTGCAGAAATAAAACCAAACAGCTGCCAAATGAACCTTTAAGGTAGCTGGTTTGAGGCCTAAGGAATTTAAGTGGACCAGGTAGTCCAACAAAATAGGCAGGTCAGCTGATTCTGGGGTGATTTGCCTCTCAGAACACCAAAATGAGAATCTCTTCCATTTAGAATTATAAGTGGCTCTAGTGGAAGGCTTTCCGAGGCCTTCAAAATATCCAAGACACCTTGAGAAAGGTGTAAATGAGCAACTCTAACTCCTCAAGAACCAAGCCTTGAGGTGGAGGAGTTGAGATCCGGATACCACACTCTCCCTGTGCACAGGTCAGCAGGTCGTGAGCCCTGGGCAAGGTCAGGAGGGTGGAATGATAGGGACAGAAGAAGAGGGTACCAAGGCTGCCTGGCCCAGTCTGAGCAATCAGAATCACCCTGCAAGGCTGAGTTCTGATTTTACTAAAACCCTGAAGAGGAGAGGAGCGGAGGGAAAGCATAGAGGAACTTTCCTCCCAATCCAGCTGAAAGGCATCCAGGGACTGACCCCAGAACTGGGGCCTGCAGCAAAACAGGGAAGTTTGTGGTTGTCTGGGGCTGCAAAAGATCTATCTGAGGTGCCCCAGCTGTCAAGGTGTGACCCCAGCACTTGAGGGTTCAGAGCCCATTCGTGGTGGCCCTGAGAAATCCTGCTGAGGCGTCCGCTGGATGTGTCCTTCCCTGGGAGGTGAACCGCTATCAGAGGGTGTTCAGGGAATAGGCCAGAGACCACAACTTCATTGCTTCGGTGCACAGGGCTGAAGAGCGAGTGCCCTTGCTTGTTGATGTACCACATTGTTGTGGTATTGTCTGTCCTGACTTGAACAACTTTGTTCTGGACAGTTTCTAAAAAACCTGGAGAGCTAGGAAGACAGCTCTGAGCTCCAGCAGATTGATGTGAAGCAGAGATTCCTGAGGGGACCAAACTCCCTGAGTTGAAAGGTCGCCCAGGTGAGCCCCCCAACCCAACAGGGACGCATCCGTGGTGAGGATGAGGGAGTGAGGGACAGGAAGGAATGGGACCCCTGAGGACAGGTTGCTCCAATCCAGCCACCACTGGAGAGCTAGGATCAGAGTCTTGGTCACTGGGACCAATTTGGTAAGGGGGTCCCTCCTTTGAGACCAATAGGATCTTAAGTGGAACTGAATGTCCCTCATCTGAAATCTTGCCCCTGGCACAACAGCTGTAGAGGCAGCCATGTGCCCCAGGAGTTGCAGAAAGTGCCTTGCTGGTCGAGAGACCTGCATGGAGAAAGAAGATGCCAGGGCAATGAGTTTGTCCCACTCTTTCTAGGAGGGAGAATGCCCTAGCTAACTTTGTTCAGCTCTGCACCTATAAAAGTTAGTACCTGAACTGGTTCGAGAACTGACTTTGAACATTCAGCAGGAACCCCAGAAAGATGAGGAGTTCCTGGGTGATTTGCAAGTGGGATTTTACCTGCTCTGATGACTGACCCACAATAAGCCCAGTCGTCCAAGTAGGGAAACACAGCTATCCCTTGTCTTCTTAAGTGGGCCACTACTACAGCTAGACATTTTGTGAAAACTCTTGGAGCAGAAGTGAGTCCGAAGGGCATTGCCCTGAACTGGTAGTGGCCGAGGCAGTTCGAACCTGAGGTACTTTGGTGAGAGGCCCTGATTAGAATATGGAAGTAGGCGTCCTTGAGGTCCAGGGAAGCTAGCCAGTCCCTGGCCTCAAGGATGGCAAAATCATTAAAGTCAGCATTTTGAACTTTGGTTTACAAGATGCTTGTTCAGAAATCTTAAATCCAAGATGGGCGCCAGTCTCCTGTCTTTTGGGGTCAGGAAGTACCTTGAGTAAGACCCTTGCTCTGGTGGCAGGGGGACCCTTTCCACTGCTTTGCAGTCCAAAGAGAGAAACCTCCGCTTCTAGTGTGAGGCCTTCTAAAAGACTTGAGGGGAAAGTGCCTGGCTCTCATCTTGGGAAACTGTTTGAAACTGAGAACCAAGCCTTGGCTTACCACCTCCAGAACCCATTTGTCGAGGTTAGGGACAACCAGTTCTGGCAGAAATAAGCCAGTCTGCCCCCACCGGTACAGGAGAGTCGGCCCCAGACACCCCGTCAGGGTGCCTGCTTGGCAGGAGCAGCTTTAGGTTGGGGAGAGGGGCCTGCCTGTGCCCGTCTGCCTCTGCCTCTGAAAATCCTCTCTGCGCAAAAGCAGAAGAAGCCTGGAATTGGTAAAAGGCTATTGTAAGGCCTGCCCTCACCCTGGGGGCATGCCTATGTTGAGTGGCATGCCTCTCCTTAGCTTGGGCACTTTTGTAAGTAGTTCTGTATTCATCCATCTTTTCATGTAATTTTCTGTTTGTTCTCCAAACAGAGAATTTCCTATAACAGGAAAATCTATAGCCTTTGACTGGGTATCTTGGGACAGATTAGTGCATCTGAGCCATGCCAACCTACGGAGAGCTACAGAAGTGGCCATGACCCTAGAGGAAACATCATTAACATCAACAGCAGCATGAAATTGAACTTTAGAGGCTTCAATGCCATCAGCAGCCACCTGTTCCAACTCACTAGCCAGCTGGCCATGGGCCTGCTTGGCCAACTGCAATATAGTGTCCCATCTAGATTTCTGATATCTAGCCACATAAGCCATATAATTAGCCTGTCTGAGTCCCAAAGAAGCTGCCACATAATGTTTTTTCGCTATGGCATCAATCTTCCTGGAATCCTTATCAGGAGGATGTGAAGCCAGGGGAATATTAGCCTTGTCACAGGCTGCAGCTTGCACCACCCACACTGAACTACACTGTTCAGTAAGGAAGTCTGTATTAGGGCCTGACAACGTATACCTTCTGTCCATTTTTTATCTACAGGAGGGACAGAAAAAGTTTTAAAATCTTAGTGGTTTGCCTCCTAAATGACTTATGTAAAGGAATAGAAAACCTTCTAGCCTCTGGAATATCCATCATTTCCACATAGTCAGGCTCCTCTTGCTCATCCACAGCCTCTTCTAAGGGCAGCTGGAGAGTTTCTGCTACTTTCTTATAAAATCTGAAATGAGATGGGACTCAGACAATAAAGGGGAGACTCAAAGGGTCTGTCTGGAGAAATGTCCAGTTCTATTGGCACTTCCAGACCTTCCCAATCATAATTACAATCATCAAAATCTTCCTCCCTCCTGTGGTTCATAAAATCCCCAACATAATCCTGAACCACTGGACCTGAGCGAGACCCCTTTTCCAACCAGAGGTTCAACAAGTCCCTGAGACAAAGACTGGACAATCTGTATGGCTTTAGCTATTTCTACAGCAGAAGGAGACAAAACTGGACTCCACACTAGCTGATTTCTTTGTCCTTTTGCTTTGACTGGTTCCTCAGGACCAGCCTTTCTTTGCCGAGGAAGTATCGCCCTGGTCAGAGGCACTCCCTCTGGTCCAGCCGTAGCTGGGCCGGGCTGGCCATCTGGGTCAGCGGACTTTTGCCTCTCGTTCCCTGAGCCTGCCCAATCTCTTTCCAGGGTGGCTGCAGGAAATTCTACATACCTGGCAGTCTGACAGGAGGTGGTCAGCCTCAGACAATAGACAGTGGTGTGGGTCAGCCTTGGCAGGCTTCCCCACAGACATCACAGTTGAAACCCAGTGGGCCCGGTTTTTCTTTTGGGTTTCTCAGACATAGTGCCAGCCTAACCAAACTTGTCCTTTTGTTTCAGGCCTTGCCAGGACAAGACACCATATCGGTCCCTAACCGTGTCACAGGGTATTTGAAAAAACACTTTTAATTGCAGGTTTTTAGGACCGATAAGAACCGGGTACCTCACTCTAAATGCAAAGAAAACAATTTTTAAACAAACTGATCGGTTCAGAGCGAACCGATAATGAGTTTCACACAGACTAAAATTATTTTACTTACGGTTACCAGATAGAGCTTTAAACCGAAACCGCTGTAATTTTAAACACTTTCTCGGTTAAATGAACCGATAAAATACTTTAAACCTAAAAACGAACTGAAATGAAGGAGCTGGTCTCCGGGCGTCTTTCAGTGAAAGCGGAGTAAAGAATCTGACAGTTTGGGTTCAAACAGCAGATAGAGCTTTCAATAGCGCTCTCGCGCTGTGGAACTCCAGATTTCTCTGGAGTTAACTATTTCATCTCCGGGGCAGTCAAAAGCCAGGGGCATACTGCAAAGGTCCTAATATAAGCAAGACTTCATGGTGTTTGAAGTAACAGTTCAACCTAACTATAAGGGCACGACTGTGCCCCAGTTACCTAAGGACCTCTTTTATTTATTCATAAATGTTGACTGCCCTATAAAAATTATTCTCTAATTTAAGCATTCATATTCATTCTTGAAATACAAATGTGTAGTTCTTCAACTATAGCCATGCTTAATGTTATGTATCACTGCTATTTATCTTTGTCATTCTTTTCCAGACTCTTAGAATGTTTTTTTTTGTCTGTTCACTCAAACAAAATACTTTTTTTTTTACTTTTTATCCTGGTAGCAATATAAATGTATTTATTTCAATAGTACTACATTGTAGAACACACTACATATTGCTGCTCCTCATTGTAAGGCTGCTGGATTCTAAAATGCTGAGGGTACTCCCCACAAAAAACAAACAAACAAAAAAAAACAGATATAATACCTGTTTTGCTTTTTCAAATAAATATGCTGCTCATTTCTGTTTAGCTCTAGTGTGATGAAATGCACCCCTCAGTCAATGTTCTGCTCACATGGTGGCCAGCACCACACTGATATCAGGCACTCTTCTTAAACCCCTTCACTTCCTGTTACAGAACCGGGCAGGGTGGCATGGATCGACAGCCCTCTTGGGCACACAGGTCCCGCATTGAACCGTGATTTCATGGTTCAAATCACTACCAGAGCAACCCCCAAGCCGCCAGAGGATCAACAGCCCTCTCGGGCACACAAGTCCCCCATCAAATTGCAATTTCATGGTTTGAATCTCCACCAGAGTGACCACCAAACCACCAGGGTATTGACAGCCCTCTCAGGCACACAAGTCCCCCATCATACTGCAATTTTGTGGTTTCAAGTCACCACCAGAGTGACCCCCAATCCACCAGAGGATGGACAGCCCACTCAGGCACAAAAGTCCCCCATCAAACCACAATTTCATGGTTTCAATCAGCACCAGAGCAATCCTCAAGCCACCAGAGGATCAACAGTCCTCTCGGGCACACAAGTCCCCCACTGAACCACCATTTTGTGGTTCAAATTGGCACCAGAGTGACCCCCAAACCACCAGGGGATCAATAGCCCTCTCAGGCACACAAGTCCCCCATTGAACCACCTTTTCATGGTTCAAATCACCACCAGAGCAACCCCCAAGCTGCCAGGGGATTAATAGCCTTCTCTGGCACACAAGTCCCCCATCAAACTGCGATTTCGTGGTTCAGATCGCCACCAAAGTGACTCCACAAGCCACCAGGGGATCAACAGCCTTCTCAGGCACACAAGTCCCCCATCAAACTGCAATTTCATGGTTTGAATCGCCACCAGAGTGACTCCCAAGCCACCAGAGGATTGACAGCCCTCTCATGCACACAAGTCCCCCATCGATCTGTGATAGCTTGGTTCATATCACCAACAGAGCAACCCTCAAGTTGCCAGGGGATCAACAGCCCTCTCAGGCACACAAGTCCCCAGTCGAACCGTGATTTTGTGGTTTGAATCACCACCAAAAAGACCCCCAAGCTGCCAAGTATGAGAGAGACCCTCTTTGTTTTAAATGTTGGCTCCAGTCTCTCCAGAGTCAAGCAGCATGGCGCCAAAGTGGCTGGCTTTCCCAGAAGAATTGCAGGCTCAAAATGGAGCTCTGCTGCCACAGTGCACAGCTACCTGACCCCAATTTTTGAAAATTTTTTATTTTGTTTTGCCTTACTGCTAAGCTTTATTACCTTTTTTAATGTATTTCTGCCTGTTCTGAAATGGACCTTGTGGAAACAGAAATGCTTAGTCTGTATTATTGTAAAATAGTCTTCTAATTAATTAAGTCAGACTAAATACTGTTAGCTGATTTCTGCTAGTGATTTCTGCACACTGATTAAGTCATTTGCCTTACTATATTAGTTAATGTAAGCCAGTTCATTTTTGTGTTGCTCGCAAGCATGTGCAAGAAACATTGCGTCAGCTTCCTTCACAAGCAGGTTGTGGAGGCGTGGCAGTGTTGTGCCAAATGACAGCAGTTCATTCTGGAACTGGTCTCTGCCACAGCAAATAAAGGAGCATGCTGTCGATGATGGCAGTTAATGAGCATGCCATTATGCTCAAAGAAACTCGGCCGCTGCAATCAGGGAGCACCCCATCACTACGCAATCAGCTGTTTTTGCTGTGGGGCATCCCTGACTGCAGCAGCTAATTATAAGCTGAATTGTGTGGTGTCCCCATGGTGACGTCTTCTCTGTCGGCCTCTCACAGTCCCCACAAAGCTGATGCAAAGCCACCGCCCACCTCTCCCAGTTCTAAAAGTAGACGGGGGGTGTCCAATCCTCCTGTTGGTGTTTCCTCCCCAGTTCATTTGCCGATGGGGTAGCCCAATCCCCATCGGCATGATGCAACCCATCATTTGTTGTGTGCAGAGGGGGGTGCCCAATCCCCTCTCGGCTCATGCGTTCCCCCCAGCACACACTCCCCTTTTCCCAACAAACATCCAGGTGGCATGCTGGGAGCCCATCCCCAGCATGCCAATAGTCCTGTGGTGTCCTTTTTCCATTAGTTTTTTTTTTGAAGTCCTGTAAAAATAAAGAAATCAGTCCCGTGCTATCTGTGGCACCCCCTCACCCAACCTGCGCTCACCCTCTGCGCAACCCACCTCCCACCCCTCCCTCACCTCACATGTACTTCCAGAGCCCGGCACAACAATCTTCGGTGGACCGGGAACATGTTTGCACTCTTCAAAGCCAACAGCAAACTGAAGAAATGATGGTAAGCTGCGTAAGTGGATATCTCAGCCATTTTTAGGAATTCTTTCACCAGATTTTCAACATGGGGTTCTTGGGATGTCACCTCATCTCAGTCACTGTCATTTTGTTATTCGGTCATGAAAGGTGATTCCATGGTCACTGCACAGAACCACTTTCAGGACTGATTAATGAAAACTGTATGTTGAAAATTTGGTGAAAAAATTCCCAAAAATTACTGTTTTATGAGCTTGCATTGCACAGTTCCTATGCACGCTTGTAACTTTGAGAATTTTTAATATTTTCACTCCAGATTTTCAACATTGCCATTTTACCATACCTTCTTATGAACAGTACAAGTCATTTTTCACATCACACCCGAAATGTGTTTTCACACATGTAGTGCACAATGGCACAGTTGGTGTGTGAAATCAGTGTTTGGTAGAGATTAATTAAATCACAGTGACACTGTTCATGAGCAGAGGTCTTAAAATGCCTATGTTGAAAACTTGGTGACAAAAGTCCATAAAATGACTGTGTTACGAGTGTGAATTGCGCAGTTTCCACTCACCCTCGTAACTTCATGAATTTGTAATATCTTCACTCCAGATTTTCAACATTAGCATTTTTCCTTATCACCTTATGAACAGTACAGCTGTCATATTTCACATCCTGGCTGAAATGTGTTTTCGCACTACCTGTGCAGAATAGCGTGGTTGCTGTGGGAACTCATTGTTCGGGACAGAGTAAGAAAATCACAGTGACACTGTACATGAGCAGAGGTCCCAAAATGCCTATGTTGAAAATCTGGTGTAAAAAATCCCCAAAATAATTACGGATGTGCGATGCGCAGTTTCTATACACACTCGTGACTTCACCAGTTTTTTTATATTTTTACTACAGATTTTCAACATTACCATTTTTTTACACCTCCTCATGAACTGTACAGCTGTCATTTTTCACATCCTGTTCAAAATGTGTTTTCACACCTGTGGCGCTAAATGGCGCAGTCACTGTGAAAAATCATCTTTCCGCTAATGAACTGATAGTGTCACAGTTCATGCGGTGGGGCACAAAAAGCCCATGTTGAAAACTTAGAGTAAAAATATTAAGAAATGCCCAGGGCATTAGGGTTTCCGACCATAATGCCCTACCCTGTAGGAGCTGACAGGCATTAGGGGTGTGACTTGGGACTGTCAATAGTAATGTTCACACCATTCCACCCCCAACCCCACCCTGCAGCTAGTGACAGTCATTGAGGTGCGCCTTGGACACTTTGGCCCCAGACTTCACCCCATTCTCCTATACTGCACCCATTTCAGCATATTTCCTTATGGAATGAGGTGAGTGTAAAGCTTGAACACTCCAAGGCACACCTTGACACTTGTAAGTGTCTGCAGGGTAGGGTGAGGCGAAATGTTGTTACCCTTATGGGTGATGACCCAAAAGCACACCCCAATGCCTGTCCATCTCTGCAGGGTGGGGGTGGAGTTGGCATCAGTTCAGTACTTCACTGACATTTCTATACTGCATCTATCTAACTCCTGCACTTCCGCTCCTAATATCAGCAAGCAACCATTCGGCATTGACAAATGCGTGTGTTCATTTGCAAGGCAAGCAAACATACTGGTTATCAGTCTGAACTGTCAGGTGGCTTTAGGGGTTGGGGACCTTCCCCTCCTCCACCTACCAAAGCTTCTGAATACTGAATCTACTCCCTAATTACATCCACTGTCTGCCTTCCTCTTTCTTTTTATCTAGCTTGTGCTTGCACAAGAAATGTTTTGCTACAGAGAATGGCATTGCAGAGATGTGTCACTTACTAGCCCGATGCAGGTCAAGCTGTATTGGGCCCATTCTTGACAGGCCAATTATAATGCAAGCTAATTATGACAATGGTTTACAGTTTATGGGTGGAAACTTTGTGTACTTGAAACAAATGAAGTGCTCCAATGAGAGAACACTACTTCCATCTCATATAGATAAAGCCGTCATCGCACGGTTTCTTTGATGTCTCTCCCTCCTCCCCTACACACTTTTTTTCTCTCATGTGTTTCCCTCCCTTGTTGTCCCTCTGACCCTCCTCATGTTTTGCATTTCTTTGAGCCAGGCTCCAGTGATTGTGCTAATGTGACTGGCTAAGCTGTGCTGCTATTAGCCTCATGAATTACGGGAGGAACCAGAGAAGCTTTAGCTTAAACGATGCACCACAAAGCTGACTACTGCTCTGTGGGACAAGCTTTGCTGTAAGAGCTGAAACCTGATATGCTCCATGAGCCAGAGTGGATGGCCGACTCAGGCTGTGCATGCATTTTGTGAATAGCAGAATACTTGGGTAGTGCTCCAAATATTCATGCGGCTCTAAGAATACACTTATTTTCTTAAAGCGAATCTGTACAATTCTTCTTTGGAATGGATTTGATTGACTGTGTGGCAGCCCCTGACAGTGCAATAATGCAGACCTACGTGCAACCAGAGCACAGTTAAAATCTTCTGTGTACACACTCAGCCACCCTGCGGACCACTGTTCAACGAGCCCACAGTGAAATCAGTACCATCCTGCACAGTTTGTAGCTTCTGAGGCCCCAGTCCATGCTGTGTGCAGTCAGATTGCATTTTAAGACTTCAGTCCAGCAGCACAGATAGATTATGTCCCCAAGTTGGTGAAGTGCAATGGGGTCAAGCTGGGTGAAGTGATCGCACTGTGCAGTCTGTCTCAGAAAGAGAGCAACCAGAACAGATACAATGTCAGGCAATGGTACAGCAATCTTGTGTCTTTGTGACAAGTTGTGGCTAGGGGACACAGAAACATTGTACAGTGCAAGACAGCGAGACACGCATGGCAGCTGTGTAACCTGTGAGCTTGAAGACAGAGCGTCTGTGTGTGTTCTGCCTGCCACTACCAAGTCCAGTTTGTAGATAATCAGCAGTCCAAGTGGGCAAGGAGGTAGTTGAGAGTGACAGCGGCCATACGGTCTGGCATGTAAGACAGAGAGAGAGACACAGCTAGTGGGAGACAGTAGGTACCAAAGTTGCGGCAATGTGCTGCATCTCTCTCTCTGTCTGTCTGTCTATGTCTCTGTCCACTGAAACAGTGGAAGCAATGATCAGCAGTATAGAACCCTCTGACAGGCTGTCATACAGGAGAGCAGAGGAGAAAGCAAGCTTGACAGTGGCCACCAAGAGTTTACTTTCCTGGCACCCCCCCAACTGTGGTTGCCCCATTGCCTGTTCCCCACCCTCAGTGCACAGATGATAAAGAGAGAGTGAGAGACAGCATCATCACTCTTCTTCACCTGCACCATGGCTGAAATTTTCTGTGAGACAGCAAGAGAGAAAAAATTGGGATGTTGTTGTCTGTGGCCTCCCCTTGCTCCTCGGTACAGAACAGTGCTACAGTTTGTGTGCAGGAGAGACCTGTGTATTTACTGTCTCTCTCTCTCTCTCTCTCTCTCTCTCTCTCTATGTCTCTCTCAGTGTCTTTTTTCTTTGCGAAGCTCTGTGCTTTCCCACCTCCCATACAACAAGTTCTCTGTGTCACATTCTGCCAACCCCCCCATCCCAGTGAGAGACAGTGAAAGAGTGCAACTGTTTTTTCCACTATGTTCAAGAATGGAGCTCGGTGCTTAGAGAGCGACATGGAGAAAGCGAGACAGGGAGAGTAACAGTGAGTGAGAGAGAGACAGAGACACTGGGGGAGCAGCATTGACGAGACAATGTATGCTGTGTCCTCTCTCGGTGTCTCTGCGGATAGTAGTGTGTTAGGGAGAACATAGTGGGGAACAGCACATGCAAGTGGCATATACGTGTGTGTCTCTCTCTGTCTGTCTGTAATTCATAAAAGAAAGAGACACAGACATAGAAACATAGAAATTGTCAGCAGATAAGAACTGTCTGGCCCATCTAGTCTTCCCATAAGCCCTTGTACTGGATTACTGCTTCTGACCCACTCGCTGTTGTACCTCTATGGTTCCCCATACCTGTCCCAAGCATGCTTGAATCCATCCACAGTGCTCGCTCCCACCACCTCCTGAGGCAGACCATTCCACATGTCCACCACCCTCTCTGTGAAGAATTTCCTCACATTCCCTCTTAACCTCCCACCTTCCAATTTCATGTCATGCCCCCTCGTTCTTGTGCTCCTCCTGTATTGGAAAATATCTCCCCCCTGCACCTTGTTTATACCCTTGAGGTACTTGAATGTTTCTATCATATCCCCATTTTCCCTCCTCTCTTCCAGTGAGTACATATTGAGGTCTTTTAATCCCTTCTCATAAGTCTTGTGTTGCAAGCTCTTTACCATCTTATTGCCCTTCTCTGGACCATCTCCAGCTTGTTAATATCCTTATGAAGGTGTGACCTCCAGAACTACACACAGTACTCCATGTGAGGCCCGACCATGGTTTTATATAATGGCATCAATACCTCCCTCCTTATGACGGTGATACCCCTGCCTATGCATCCTAGCATGTCACTGGCCCTTCCAGCTGCCTTAGCACTTTACTTTGACATTTTCAGGTCATCTGAAATAAGAATGCCCAGGTGCCTTTCCTTCATTGTGACTGTCAGCAACTCCCCCCCATCCTATAGTTTTCTCCAGGGTTTCTGTGTCCCAGGTGCATAATTTGCACTTTTTGAATTAAAGTTCAGTTGCCAGTCCACAGACCATTTTTCAAGCTATCCCAGGTCCCTTCTCATTTTCTCCACCCCCTCTGGTGTATCCACTGTGTTACAGATCTTGGTGTCATCTGCACACAGGCAGACCTTTCCCTTCTGCTCTTCTGCAATGGCACTAATGAAGACATTGAACAGGACTGGCCCCAGGACCGATCTCTGCAGCACCCCACTGGTCACCCCCTCTCCCCAGACTGCACCCCATTTACCACCACTCTCTGCCTCCTGTTAGCCAGTTTCTAACCCAGTTTATCACCCTTTCCCCCATGCCCATCCTACCCAGCTAGTTTATCAGTCTCCTATGCGGGATGGTGTCAAAAGCTTTGCTGAAATCAAGGTAAGTGTTGTCCACTGCCCCACCCTGATTCACTTCCTTTGTCACCCAGTCAAAGAAATCAACCAAATTTGTCTGACATGACCTCCCCACTGTGAATCCATGTTGCCTATGGTCCTGGGCTCCGATGGCTTCTAGATGCCCCACTATCCCACATGAAGGTGGCGGCGGAATGTGAACTGCCTGTGGACTGAGTTTTATTTAAGAAGATTGAGTTTTATTTGAGTTTTATTTGAGAGGCCATACATTATTTTTGAACACTGAGTCACAGTCAGAAAGGGTCTTTGAGTAGTTTGCGTTTTATTTTTCTGAAAGACAGTGTTTTGTTTCCTAAATCGGTTCCCCTTTTCAGTGTGTTGGCAGCATTGGGACTACGTGGGCTAAGCCAGTGACTCAAAATCAGCATTCACAGGCTTTTTCCTTTTTCTTTTTGGAAGAAGTGAAACTGTTTCGGTTGTCGGTTGCATTGGGATTATGTGGGTTGAGCCAGTGAACTAGCGAGTTAAAATCAGCGCGCACATCAGTAACGTGACGTGCATGGAGTAAGGCAGCAGCTTGTGGGTCTCCCGCTCCCTGCCACCTTAATTTGTAAATTTGCGCAGCGAAACAGGGCTAGACAGCTTCAGGACACTAATAAGGACTGGCAGGAACTGTTTTTGAGGCAATTGGCGATAACGCCCGTCTCGGCAACATGCAACCAGCCGAAATTGAATCGAGGCAAGCCGCATTGGGGTTTGCCGCCATCACTCCAGGAGGAGGAATTAAAACCAGCAAAGATCTACAGTGATTTGGCCACTATAAAGGATGCTTTATTCAAATTGATTGAGGAGGTGGCAGAGATAAAGCCAGCCCTGACACAATTAGCACGTAGAGTTACTGATGCTGAGGCTAGAATTTCATCTATCGAGAGAGCCATGGATAAAGCAGGGCCTAACATGATGGAGTGCAAAAGAGGCATTGCAAAGCTGGAGGACCGTTTAGATGACCTGGAGGGCCGCAACAGACGTAATAATTTGGTCCTGCTGGGTCTCCCAGAAGGAGAGGAAGGGCCGAACACCATTCAATTTCTCCAAAGGTTAATTAAAAAATCGGTGGGCCCCTCACCTAATGGGCCGGAGTATATCATAGAGAGGGGTCATCGGGCCCTTAGAGCCAAACCTCCACCTTGAGCCTCGAGACCAATCATCTTCAAATTACTTAACTATCTGGACAGGAGCACATTTTAAACAGAGTTAGAAGCTGGCAGCTTTCCAGTGGGAGGACAAAAGCTGCGTCTGGTGCCTGACCTAACCTGGAAGATGAGACAGGCTGAGGCTAGCTTCCAGGCCGATCACCTCCCGAAGCTCTGGGCTGCAGGGATTCACCGTCTACTATATCCTCTTGAGGCTGGAGGTCACACTTAAAGAAGGCCCGAAGAGATTTAATTTGGCTGAGGAAGCACTTGTATTTTTGAGATCACTGTTACCTGACCTGTTTCCCAAAGGGTGAAAGTTATGTTCAATTATATGGACAGCATACAGTAATTTTTTGACTTTTTCACAAGGCCGTGGATGAGTTTCTCCTTTTTATTTGCTATCAATAATCACTATTTGGTTTATAATGGGAGTATCTAATAAGTAGATATTTTTCACTACTTTAGTAAAGTTGGTGGTAAGTTGGATAAGTTAAACGCATTTTATAGTGTGAAACATTTACCTCCTATACAGACGGGCAAGGGAGTATTAACAACCAATGGTTGACATATATTTTCCTTTTGTTGGTAACAAGTATAGTACTCGGGATTATAGTTAATGAGGGAGGGGGGAGTTTATGTTTGTTTTTCCAGTTATAAGTTTGAGACTGAAATGCTAAACAAGACACAGGTTATAATGACTGTATCTGTAACAGTAAGAACGTAGTAGTTCTTTTTTTTTCTTTTAGTGTTGTCTATATGATTGGTGTCTTAAGAATATTAACAGTTCTCCCAACTGTAAAGCACAGGTAATGGGGTTTTATTAGTTGAACACGTTAAGTTAAGACTTAAGAGCAAAGGGATATAATGTAAGGCAAGATTTTAGGACAGGCCGGTCAGCTATGCCTTAGATTGATGATAGTCCCAGCTGGGAGCAGCTTGGCCTGACCTTGATCTTGCGGGTTCAGTTAGAGCCTTTCATGTGGGGCCAATTCTTAGAGCGGCATGGAAGGGTTGTAATTTCGCTCGCCAATGTCTAGAAGTCTGGATACATTTACTGGGCCGGCGAATACTTTATTAGTTGAATGGACGCATTATACCCCTTAACCTCTATGTGTTCGTGTCTAGCTTCTGATTTAATTGAAGGTCTGGAGATGGATGTAAATTTTCTTTTATTAGCCTGTTTTTTCTCAGATTGGGTTTAATAAGATTATTTATCCAATTCATACAACAATTGTGGCAGGGGCCGGTATGCCCATCTCTATGTTGCATCACGTTCCAGTGGACTGGTAGTTGGCTTCGGGCCAGAAGGGAAGGTTATAAGTTATTTATGGGCATACTGTTAATTTTTTTGGGGGAGGGTGAGGTAATTTGGGGGGGTAAATTTCTTGATTTTGGGGGTTTGTATGGGGCAGCTATCCCAAGATTTGTATGGACTGGACAATGAATGGATGACAGGTTGAATATAATCTCTTGGAATATTAAAGGAGGGAAGGACAATTGTAAAAAATTTGTTATTTTGAATCATCTTGCCCGCTTGAAACCAGCGATAGTATTTTTACAAGAAACCCATGTCCTTACTGATCGCCTGGCCCATTTCAAGAAAAAGTGGGTGAATCAGGTTTTTGGGGCGGGATTCTCCTCTAATAGTCGGGGAGTTGCTATTTTAATTGCTTGTGGGATTCCATTTATGCATTCGAAAACAATATCTGACCCGCAAGGGCGATATGTACTTGTTTCAGGCAGTATTGGAGGGATTAATTTAGTACTGGGCTCAGTATATGGGCCTAACCTGGATTCACCTGACTTTTTTACTCAGCTGGGATTGGCCTTGATCTCTTTTGGGAATCTCCCAATAATCTTAGGTGGGGACTGGAATTTAGTCCAGTCAAATCGGTTAGATAGATCGCATTTTAAAGGCTCTTCCCCCTCCCCAGCGCAGAAGGCCTTAAGGGAGCTCATGCTATCAGTGGGTCTGATAGACCCATGGTGTATTTTGAACCCTAGTGCCCGGGAGTACACCTTTTTTTCAGTACCGCATAAGTCACACTTGAGGATAGATTTTTTTTTGGTTAGCCAGTGTAGCATGTCCTGGGTGGTGGAGGTCACAACTTTGCCCCGTGTAATTTCTGACCACTCACCTATAAACATCATATGTTCTTTACCACTTCAACCTTGCAGGTCATATTCGTGGTCATTAAACAACAATATCTTAAAGGAATCCAAGGCTTTAAACAGATTTAGAGTTTTTTTAGAAAGTTCCATCATTAGTAATTGGGGCTCTATCAAAGCTATAGATCAAACTTGGGTGGCTCTTAAGTCTGTGTGGAAGAAGCGAGTTAATACGCATGGCAACAGTACGCAAAGTGAAAGCAAGGAAACTTTTGGATGAGTGCTTGAGAGAGATTAAGGAACTAGAAAATATAAACGACAGCCAGAGAGCGGAAGATCAAGAAATCAAATTAATCTCCTTAAGAAACTGGTATGCAGATAAGCAGAGGGAGAAAGTTATTAGTTCAGCTTCCAGAGTTAGGGCTTTGTATCTGGGTCAAGGCAGCAGGGCAGGGAGATTGCTGGCTTGGCAGCTGAAGCAAAGATCTTCGGCAAAGTGGGTAACCGCTCTCAGTCACCCAGAATCAGGGCAATTGGTCACAGATTCGGCTGAGATACTAGGAATTTTTAAATTTTTCTACCAAAAACTCTATACAAGCCAGCAGCCCCCCCTTCAGGTATCTGATGGAGTTCAAGAATTTTTGGATGCTATTCCTCTACCAAGATTGTCAACTGATGTTGGCCCTCAATTAATAGCTCCTATTTCTGTGAAGGAAATAGAAAAGGCTATCGATTCCTTTTGCCCGGACAAGGCGCCTGGCCCAGATGGGTTTACAGCTTTTTTTTATCAACGATTCAAAAGTAAGCTGGTGCCCTTATTGCAGGAGTTATTCTCCTTTTGGTGCGAGCAAGGGATTAAGGACCAGACCCCGTTTGAGGCCAAGATTATTTTGTTGCCAAAGCCAGATAAACCCCCCAAGGAAGTAAGTAGTTACAGGCCGATTTCCTTGTTAAATTTAGATGTGAAGATTTTTGCTAAAATTTTAGCCAGCAGATTAAAACAGGTATGGCGGAGTTTATTGAGTCCAGAACAGGCCGGTTTTGTCGAAGGTCGCTCCTCGGCTGACCACTTTCGCAAACTATTTTATTTAATTTCTGATTCTGTGGACCCTGCTTTGGAAGCGGCATTAGTTTCACTAGATGCTGAAAAAGCTTTTGACAGAGGTGGAATGGACCTTTATGTTCACCACCCGTCAAGCTTAACCTTCAGATAGATTTATTCATATGGTTCGTATCTTGTACTCTTGCCCCTCGGCTAAGATTCAGTGCAATAATCTAATTTCGGAGGCTTTTCCACTCTCTAGGGGTACCAGGCAGGGTTGTCCTTTATCACCATACCTTTTCAATTTGTACATTGAACCGCTAATAAGATCCATAAAGATAAATAGAGAGGTGAAAGGGCTCAAGATAGGGGACTTTGAATTTAAACTCTCAGCATTCGCTGATGATTTATTGCTACATATTTCGAATACTACATCCTCCCTCCCTAAGGCTCTCGATTTAATTGATAAGTTTGGTAGGCTCTCAGAAGTACAGTTTGAATAAGGCTAAGACTTCAGTATACTCTTTGACCCCAGTTCTTCAGAGAAGTTGGTGTCTTTCTCTGGGACTCCGTTGGCAAACCAGATCACTAACGTATTTGGGGATTCAAATAACTAAGAATTTAGAGAATTTGGCCAATTTAAATCTTAAACCGTTAATTAAAATCATCAAGGAAGACTTGGTCAGATGGTCAAAGCTACCATTGACTTTCTCGGGAAGAGTCAATACGATTAAAATGGTGGTTATGCCTAAACTTTTTTACCCATTATCAAATCTAAATGTTTATTTACCAAAGTCCTTTTTTAAACCACTATTCCAACAATGCACAGTATTTTTGTGGAATGGGAAACCTCCTAGAAGAAGTTACCTCAAACTTACTTGGCGACGGCAATTGGGAGGGCTTCAGTTACCGGATTTTTATGCATACTACCTTGCGATCCACTTGGCAAGGGTGGGCGCATGGGCTTGTGATGAGTACTTCATACCGGACTTCAATTAGATCGGCTTTATGTTAATAGCCTTAAGCTGGATTTGGAGTCTTTATTGTATACCTCATGGGCTAAGATTCTAGCAGAGCTAAGTGCGCCATTAGTGATGGGATGTCAGGGCGCTGCAACACCCCATGCGAAGTTCCAAATTCTCGTGAACGATATCACTCATCCCAACCCATAAAGAAATCAGAACCTGACTATTGGAAATCAACCAATAACTAGATTGGGAATTAATTGGGCAATGAAATTGCGGGCCGAGGACCTCTATCAGAACAATAGGTTACTCCCATTCTGGACACTGGTGGAGAAGCTGGGAGTGGAACCCCAATCTTTTCTTAAACTAATTCAAATAAGAAGTTGTGTCAGATCTTATTTCAGCAAAGGGTTAGGGTAGAACATCCTGGGATCGATGTTTGCTGAGTTGAAAGGGTTTGTACAAGCGGGCAGGATGATATCTAAATTTATAAGTACTTAATAGTTAAAGGAACTCAAAAGTGTCCCAATCCGATTCACTGGGAATACAATTTGTCTTTGGGTAAATCAGCAGAAACATTGGAGAAGGCTTGGGTCGATATCTATAGATTTGTTAAGCAAGACAGATTGAGAGAAGTTCAATTTAAGTTACTTCATAACTTATACCTTTCACCGGCTAAGCTCTCTAGAATGGGTAGCCGCTTTTCAGCATACTGCACTGAATGTAATGATTCTCTAGCTACCAGTTATCACAAGTTTTGGACTTGCCCCAAAGTGGCTGGGCTGTGGCATTTGGTGAAGCAAAAAATTAGTCAATTTTATGATTTTGCCAGGTTCTTCACTCCGGAGGCTTGCATATTTGGGATATATGACAAAATTCCAAGTAATTTAACTAAATATCGAATAGCTATGGTAGCAATGGTAACTAAGTTAATAATTTTTCGCCACTGAGAGAAGATTGGACTCCATCTTTGGGGAATGGTGGGAGGAGTTTATGAATGCATTGAATGCAGAAAGATCGGTTTCTCTTTCCACAATGCTTCACCAATATTTCAGCAATGTTGGGGTAAGTTGTACCAATGTTTGAAGGATAGGTATGGGTATTAGGGATAATGGTTTTCTTCTCTCTTTTGTTGCTGATGGAATATCGGCCCTGGCTTGGTATGTTAATTTCGTTAATCCTTTCCTCCTTGGTGCTTCCTCTTTGTACTCAGTTAAACTATGTATAGTGGGGTAAACTTCACTTGTTTTTGATGACATTTCAGGATTATGTATTGATCACAGTGAATCAGTCAATGGGATAGCTGCCTGGGGAGGCAGGAGGGTGGTGGTTGGAGGGGTTTTCTTGTTTCTTTTTTCCCTTTTCTAATTTTGGAGGGGGGCTTTTGGGGGTTTCCTTTTTCCTTGTTGTGTATTCTTCATTTATTGTTTTATGGTTTCTATCTATTGTTTAATCGTTTGGTGTGTTATTTACGTTGGAAATAATTCAATAAAGCTTGGTTATTTGCAAAAAAAAAAAAAAAAATCAGCACGCACAACTCTTGCCTCCTTTCTGTATTTTGGAAGAAGCTAACAGTGTTGAAACTGTGCTGGAAAATAGGGGATATTGAGCAGATTTGGGATTTTGGAGAGAAAACCAGAGAGAATTTTGTGGTGGTTCCATCTTTTGGGATTATATTTGAAGACTTGGATTATTCCTGAGACAATGAATGAAAGGATGGACTGGGCTGTAAGAAGCACTCTGCCACGAGGAAATTTGGCTGTTTAACAAAGGCTGCTGGTGCGGTGAGAGCGCATCCAGTGGATACTTTGTGGGCTCCATTGGTATACAGCAGTGGCTGGGAGGTGTGTTGGGGAGGGGGGGCTCCTCTAATGTCCTTGGGACTAGGTGGTGAGCCGGTCTCCTGCGACCAAACGGGAGCTACACAGTGACTCTGAGGGGAAGCTGGGGGTGTGCTGAGATCTCCCAAGCCTCCTGTAGGTCGTGCCGTGGGGCCTGTCCCCCTTGGGGCTGTAGTTGTGGGTCATAGGAGGCTGGCTACCGAGGCCTAGATTTGTTTTCATCTGGAGGGGGAGTCCCCTCTGATCCCTGTTTTGACACGCCTCTTGCGTGCTGTGGTAATAGGGAATTCCCTTACTATCAGACTACTAAACTGCCAAGACCTCTAGATAAAATCATTATGGATCTAGACATGGTCTGACAGTGGGATTTAATTGTTGCACTGGCTGATAAATTCCCGGAGATCTGAGACAACAGACCTTGGATTTGCTTTCAGTGGTTAGGGTGTATAATGTGATATTTTATTTATTTATTATTTTTTCTTTGTACTTGAGTTATATTTTTCTTTAGTTCTGGTGAGAGCAGAACCAAAGACTGAGTAATTTACTACTGGACATCAACAACAGACTTTAGATTTTGTTACAGTGATTATGGTTTGTTTTTCATTATATGCTTTTTTTTTCCTTTTTTATTGTTTGATAATCTTGTCTTGATTTTCCTTTTACTGTTTTAGTTACTTAATTCCCAGGTTCTGGTGAGAGCAGAACCAGGGATTAAAAAGTACCGGCACTTTGCTCAGGGGAGGTGCGAGCTTTCCTGGGCTACTCAGTTTTACTGGGTTCTGTGCTGTAATGAAGTATTATTTTAGACTCAATCTGTTTGATCAAGTTTGTGTGGAATGTGTTGTCTGTCTGCCCCCACAGTTGTGCGTTACTCACCCTCTGCCCTTCGTGCCCTCCATCCCTTCTTTTCTCCCCCGCTTGAATTTGGCATATACCAGCATTGTACAGTGCTTGGTATTGCACGTAGGAGAAGGAGGTGGGAGAGGGGTTGCGAACAGCGGAGGGTGGGCGAGCGGGGTCATCCTTTCTGGGTCGTGGGAGTCAGGAGATGCCCTGGGACAAAATGGAATTCAGAATGTGGTTTTTCATGTTTGGTTTCCATACCCAAGGGCACGACTGAATTAAGTCGGCAGGTGGTTAGGGAAGCACGAGGCATTCGTCCAACTCTGGCGGTGTTATGCAATGCCAGGTCAGTCAAAAACAAGACAGCAATTCTTGCTGATCTTGTGGAAATGGTTCACCTGGCTTGCATCACCGAGACCTGGCTGGATGAGAATTCTGGCCCCATTTTGGAGGCTTTAATTTCAGCCTGGTACTCGGTGATATACCGCCCGAGATTGGAACACGGGGGGGGTTGCGGTCTGTTTCAAGACCGAACTTAACCTCACGAGTGTTTTGGTTGGGGAGACTGAGTCATTCGATTGTGCCGTGGTAGCAGGTGTAGGTTGTCAGATCATTCTCGTCTATCGTCCACCCGGTGACAAGAAACGTTTCCTTCAGGAAGTGGCGGACTTCATCATCAACATGGCATTTGAGTCACCCAAACTGATGGTTCTGGGTGACTTTAATGCCTGGGACAATGACGAACTATCGCAATTTGGACAACACTTCCTTCAATTGATGTCTTCTCTGGGCCTGACACAGGTGGTTACCACTGCTACTCATAAACACGGTCATTCCCTTGACTTAGTCTTCCTCCTAGGGATCGAAACTTCTGACTTGGAGGTGGATCCAGTCGGGTGGTCCCATCACTGCACAGTGGGGTTTAGTTTTTATACCCCCCCGGTAGGCCTACCCCTACAGAGATGGTGAAGCACCGCCCTTTATGAGATATAAGGTCTCAGAGCCTAATGGTGGTTCTTGACCTATCATCCTCCTTGTTTACCAGCAATAATCCTGAGACTCTCGTGGCGTCCTGTAACTCGGCCATCTCGACAGCTTTGGATTTCATCGCCCCTGTCGAGTTTGCCCACTCTCCCTTTTCCCTCGATCTCCCTGGTTTGATGGGACTTTGAGGGAGTTGTGGAGACTAGGTCAAAGGTTGGAGAGTTGCTGGCAGAAGTTCACCCTTGATGCCTACCGCATTAGATTGATGGACCATTATCAAGTCTATCAATATTCAATCTCCCATAAGAAGGCAGAATTCCTGTCCAGGGAGATTGCAGCTACTCAGAATCGACTAGCTCAGCTGTTCCATACTGTGGAAAGATTGTGCAACCCAGCCTGCCTATAGGTATGGAAAGTTTTTTCGTAATTGGAGTGCGATGAAATTGCTCGATTCTTTGCAAATAAGGTGGTCTGCATCAGGGCGGGACTCCGGTCAGCACACTGTATGGGCGTTGCTATTGATCAGTGTGAGGTCACTACACCACGACTGTCTAGGAGTACCCTTGGCCATCTGGAGTTCATGGATGTCATGCGGATCATCCAGGGTGTGTGTCCTACATGCTGTAGTTTGGATCCTGGACCCACTTCCCTAATTTTGGGATGCATTGATGTTATCGGTCTGGTCCTAGCATGGATTGTCTGGTGTTCCCTGGAGTCGGGAGAGTTTCCTAGATCTCTGAAAGAGGTGGTGGTGACACCTCTCTTGAAGAAAGTTTCCTGGGACCCAGACTGCCATGCAAACTACAGACCTATCTCTAACCTTCCTTTTATGGGGAAGGTTATTGAGAAAGTGGTGGTTGCACAACTGGAAGACCATTTGACCATCCATGACATCTATGAACCACTCCAGTCTGGTTTTCGTAAGAGACACAGCACCGAGACTGCACTGGTTCAGGTGCTCAATGATCTCCTGATGGCTAGAGATCAGAAGAACCGCTCCATCTTGGTTCTTCTAGATCTCTCCTCAGCTTTTGACACTGTGTACCATGAGGTGTTGTTGGGCCATCTGAAGTTCATCTGTGGACTGTCGGGAACAGTCCTCAGGTGGTTTACATCTTTTCTCATGGGTAGAACTCAGAGAGTGGTGTCTGGGGTTTATTCCTCAGACCCTACTTCTCTGTCATGTGGAGTTCCTCAGGGTTCGGTCCTCTCACCCATGTTGTTTGTGGTGTATATGCTGCCCCTCGGAGACATTGTAAGAAGGTATGGGCTGAGGTTTCACTGCTATGCTGATGATACCCAGCCCTACCTATCTTTTGCACCCGACCACAATGGAGCTGTATTGGTCTTCAATAACTGTCTGAAAGAAATCCAAGACTGGATGGATTCCAGTTGGCTAAAGTTGAACCCAGACAAAACTGAGGTGTTGGCTGTGGATCTGGGTCATTGGATAGGGGGGTTGTGGGGGGTGCGCCCTCGGGAATTTTCAATGACACCTCACTCCCGACCTCTGAACAGGTGTGTGTAACCTGGGGTAGTTTTTGATGAAGGGCTGACCTTGCATTCGCAGGTGTTGGCTGTCATCAAAACTTCCTTTTACCATTTTAGGAATATCACCATGATTAGGCATCTTGTTCCGTCCGATGACCTTCTGACATTAACCCACGCCTTTGTTTCCTCACACTTAGATTATTGCAACTCCCTTTACCTAGGGCTTCCTGGGGTAGAAATCAGCCACCTGCAGCTAGTGCAGAATGCAGCAGCCCAGCTTTTGGCGGGATCTTCACAATCTAGCCATATTTTGCCAGTGCTGCATGAACTGCACTGGCTGTAAGTACAGTGTCGGATCACCTATAAAGTCGGCTTGCTGGCTTTTAAAGCCATTCGCGGACTAGGCCCGGACTACCTGAAAGAGCTCTTGATTCCCTACCAGCCCGGTCGATCACTCCACTCAACCGGCAAGGGGTCAGTAGAGGTTCCAAGGGTATGTTTAAAATCCTCTAGGCAAGAGCTTTTTCTGCCCCTACCCTTTGGAATTCTCTACCCCATCGGATTCGGGATTGTGCAGCTGTGGAGGCATTCAAACAAGCATTAAAAACTTATTTGTGGCTTCAAGCTTTTAAAAACTGAATCTTCTGTTTAGTCTATGGATATTTGTATGAATGTATTGAATATGTTATATTTTTATTGTTATTGTTGTTTTAAAATGTGAGGCACCTTGGTTTTGGATAAGGCGCCATACAAATAAATTTTATTATTATTATTATTATATTATTATTATTATCCTTTCTTTAAGCAATGTCCCCATTATCTTCCCCACTGCTGAGGTGAGGCTGACTGGCATATAGTTCCCCGCCTCCTTCCTGCTGACGGATTTGTTCAGAGGGACCACATGTACCCTCCTCCAGTTCTCTGGTACCACCCCATGTTGAATGACTCAGTGAATATAGCTGCCAGAGGTACTGCTATCTCCCTTCGCAGTTCTCTTAATATCCTTGGCTGTATGCCATCTGGTCCAATCGCTTTGTCCACCTTCAATTTAGTGAGCTCCTGCAGGACTCTTTTGCCTGTGAATGGACTATTGTCCACCTCTTCACCCCCTTGGCACCTGCTGTACTGCTGTGGCCCTTGCCCCTCCCCCTCTTCTGTGAATACTGAACAGAAAGACACAGTGGATGTCTTGGGTGGGGAGGCACATGACAGTTATTAGGCATGGTACTATCACTTCCAAATACCTAAAGAGCACATACAAGCAAGCAACATTTGGCATTGACAAATGCTTGTTTCCTGTATTGCCTCAGTTTGTTTTTTCCCTTACTATCACTACTTTCTCTATACTTCCTGCCCCAGAGCCCGTAGTAACTGTTTTCTTCAGTTACCTGCCCTCTGTCCCATAGCCCTTGCTTCTTTCCCTGTTTCTAGCCTACTGCCCCATAGCAGATTTCATCCCCCCACCCCGTAGCAGTCTGCTACCCCGCCTCACTTCCCCCTTCCCCTTGCTTGCCACATCCACTCCCCTATTCTTTTGTCCCTTTTGTGCTCTCTGCTTTCTCTCCCCTTTAGCCACTAATTAAATTATTTTTCTCTCCCCTTTCTCCTCAGGGGATTGACAGCCCACTCGGGCACACAAGTCCCCCATTGAACCACAATTTCATGGTTCGAATCACCTCCAGAGCAACCCCCAAACCGCCAGGTACGAGAGAGACCCTCTTTGTTTTAAATTTTGGCGCCAGTCTCTCCAGAGTTGAGCAGCGTGGAGCTGAAGTGGCTGGCTTTCTCATTAGAATTACAGGTTCAAAACGGAGCTCTGCTGCCACAGAACACAGCTACCTCACTCCAATTATCGTTCCACCCGCCCTCCCCGACCTCTATTAAATACTTCTCGGCTCTGTCCCTTCTCCATTCAGGCTCACTCCAGAATCCCTAAAAGAGGCAAACACCTGAATATAGTGAAAACAGTGATAAATACATATATATCTATATCTATAGAAATATATATTTTTTCTAAATATGGGGAGCTACATTTAAAAAACATACCCATTCAACATGCCACTCAGTGTTTTCCTCTTCCTAGCCATATTCTGTGCTCATTACCTCCCAAACAACCCAGCCCCAAATCTAATACCACAGAAATCACTTATACAGTCTTACTAGTGGCAGCCTAATCCTTCAACACCACTATACTGGTACTATCTTTACGGAAGTTATTGACCTCGCTAGAAGACTGAGACTACAACCCTGTACCTCAATGTTACCTAGCATACCGGCACACATTGCATTGTATGCTCTATCCCTTTCTCATTATCACAATGCAACCAGGGCAACAAAGCCTAATCTGACCTCTCGCAAGCGTTTAGGACAACTTTTATTCAAGGCGTTAAAACATGGACTTTTAAAGCTACTCCTCTTGTTACTACTCTGTTCAGGCAATGTGGAGTGAAACCTAGGGTCCTTCACCCCCATCGCTGCCCCAGCTGACCTAACCCAGTTAAAAGACATCAGCCTCACGCACATCAATGTATGTAGCTTCTTGAAAAAGATCGATCTGGTGCATGCTTGGACGTTGCATGCAAGGCCAGATGTGCTAGTCATTTGTGATTCATGACTGAAATGTTCCACCTCAGATCATTGCATCAGCATCCCCTCCTAAAACATTTTCAGAACTGACAGATTCACCAGTGGTGGGGGGATTGCAATATATGTTTCAGACAAATTTTCAGCCTCAATGATCGACTCCTCCTTCATAACCAAGGAGTTCAAATGTCTTGCCCTTAAAATTTCCATATCGGCAAGTCAGTCCATTTGTATTGTAGGCTGCTACAGATCTCCATCTGGTGGCCTTAAGCTGCTACATCACCTGCATAACCTGCTAGACCCTGCTGACACTGAAACAATCATCATGGGTGATCTTAACCTAGATTGGAACTCTGCATCTTCCTCACCCTTGAAGGACCTCTGCAACACATATGGTCTACATCAGCTGATCTCTGAAGTGACCTGTCCAAATTTCCAAAGCCCTGCACACGGTATGCTACGGGACCTAATCTTTACTAACAAACCCCACATAATCTCACCTGTAGGAGTATTCAACAATGACATCAATGACCATAGGGCAACTGTCTGTGTAAGGTTCATGACAAAAAACACCTCTGCACCCAGGTACACCTATAGAACAAGATTCTGCAAATTTATCCCCTCTGCATTCCTGGCTGATCATAGTAGGATTAAGTGGCAGGATTTCTACCTTGCCCCATCTGTCTCTGAAGCCTTCATAATCTTTCAAGAGCTAGTTCTGAATGTAATCAACTTCCATGCACTGTTTGTTAAAAGCAGAGCCAGGAAAAAATCATGCCCATGGTTCAACAGCATGCTAAAAATAGCCTTACATGATAGGGATGCCCTATGGAAAAAGGCTGGGAAAACTAAGTTAGATTCCGACTGGGCAGTGTTCAGAATGGCTAGGAATCACTGCACTAAACTGACCAGATCAGAAAAAGTCAAATTCTTTCAAAACACCCTTGAGTCATCCAGAAATAAGAGAGTCAAATTCTGGCAAATCCTGAAAGAAGTAGAAGGACATACTTCCTCATCCTCTTTACCTTCCAAAATCTCCCTTGGGGACACCACTTTCACAACTAAACAGGACATCTTAGAAGCCTTCAATAACCACTTCACCACAGCAGGCCTTGCTTTTGATTCCTCCCCTTAAGCAATCTACTAAAGCAGAATTTAGGTAATAATTGTCTGTGGCCCCCCACTACCATCCCCTTTAGTTCTGCTAAATTTAGCTTCTCTCCTGTCACACTAAAATAGATAGAAGATCTACCAACCTCCTTAGACACTCACAAATGTGCAGGGGCTGATCTAATAGATACTGTCCTACTGAAGCTAGTCTATTATCACCTAGCACCACCAATTACCCACTTTTCAACTTGTCCCTTAGTGAGGGAGCACTCTCCATTGTGTGGAAAACAGCCCATGTTATCCCTTTGTTCAAATCAGGTGACCCATGCGATTTAAATAACTACAGACCCATCTCCTTACTATCCACTCTGTCAAAGCTTCTTGAAAAACAGGTAAATTCCCAGCTAAGAGACTTCTTAGAACAACATAATCTATTAAATCCCCTTCAGTCTGGTTTTAGGCCGAATCACAGTACGGTCACAGCACTAGCTAAAGTCATTAATGGCTGGCTAACCTCACTTGACTCAAAAAATCATGTAGCAGTGCTATTCCTTGACTTAAGCAAAGTGTTTGATATGGTGGACCATGATCTATTACTGTTCCTACTGCAAAACATTGGACTAGACGACACTGCTCTACATTGGTTTTCCTGCTGTCTTGTCAGTAGACTGCAACTGGTGAAATCACATGGGGACCTCTCTACCAGTAAAACCCTCCTCTGAGGGGTCCCCCAAGGCTCAGTCTTGGGCCCCTTATTATTCCCAATATATATCAACAACATTGACAATAACATCAGTTCTGCCAGTGTTCAACTGTTTGCAGATGACACTCCTTTATGTTGCTCATCTGTCTTCTGAATCTGCATGTGCAGTTCTCCAACAAGAATTTGACACACTACAGAAAAACCTGATCAAGATGAAATTGATCCTCAATGCTAAGACAACCAAAATAATGGTTATCGCGCCACCATCTAAGGCTTTGGCAGTTCCGGACCTTACTGCCCACATTGGAATTACGACTATGATGGGTGAATCCCTGGAAAAAGTAGTAACACTTAAATACTTAGGTTTTGGGCTGGACTGCAATCTCTCGTTTATCCCTCATGTGGATGAGCTCTCCCAAAAACTAAAACAAAGGCTGGGATTATTTTTCGCATTATGCAGGTACTCACCACCCATGCAAAATCAAGGATAGTACAATCTATGTTCCTACCTCTCTTAGATTATGTTGATTTTCTATATAGTGACTGTCCTAACACTGTTCTTAGTTAACTAGATGTACTGTACCACAGGGCCTTAAAATTTGTGACCGATTACCTGTACAAAACTCACCACTGCTTGCTCTATGACAAAACAGGCTGGACCTCGTTAGCAGCCAGAAGGTGGCACAATGCCACTATCTAGACCTTCAAAGCCCTTACTAAAAAAATCCGCCAATACATCTCCGATATTTTCAAGTTCACACCATGTTTGTACCAACTCAGAAAATACGCTTTCATACAACTTGATATACCCACGATTAGAACCCGGTTCGGATCCTCCTCCATCAGTCAATCCATCCCTACTAACATACTAACATACTAAAATGCCAGCAGAATAGGCCTAGTGGTCTTTCGTGTCTGCTCGTTTGGTCAGCCCCCACCCTGGGTGCTGACCTTGCTGTCCCCCTCGCCTTCTCTGGCTTCTCCCTTCCCAGTTCTGGATATTCTTACTGCATTGGATTTTGCTTCCTGAACCCTTCCCCTGTACCTGTCCCAACCCCTCTTGAACCCCTCCACTGTCTCTGCCTCCACCAGCCCCCTAGGTAGTGCATTCCATGGCTCTACCACCCTCTCAGTGAAGTAGCACCTCCTCCTTTCTCCCCTGAATCTTCCCCCCTCCAGCTTCCACCCATGCCCTCTAGTGGCCCCTTCCTCCTTCCTTCGAAGCACCCTCACTGTTCCTCCCCTATTTACCCTCTTCATGTACCTGAAGACCTCTATCATGTCCCCCCGGTCCCTTCTCTCTTCCAAGTGTACATATTTAGCTCTTCGAGCCTCTCCTCGTAGGTCCTGTCCCCCAAGCCCCAAATCATTTTGGTTGCCCTCCTCTGGACCCTCTCCAGGAGGTTAATGTCCCTCTTTAAGTGTGGCCTCCAAAACTGCACGCAGTACTCCAGGTGCGGCCTCACCAAGCAGTTATACAGGGGAGTATCACTTCCCTCCTTCTGGAGGTGATCCCCTAGCGATGCATCCCAGCATCCTGTTGGCCTTGGCTGCTGCCCTCCTACAAGTCTCAGAGTTGTTCATCTTGACATCCACCACCACCCCCAGGTCCCTCTCAGCCATTGAGACTTGTAGTATTTCCCCCAGGGTGTACACTTGGCCTGGGTTTCTGGCCCCAGATGGAGTACCTTGCATTTCCCTGCATTAAACCTCAGCTTCCACTTTCTAGACCATCTTTCCAGAGCCTCCAGGTCCCCTGCAGGGCCACCCTCCCCTCCTCCCCATCCACCACTGCCCCCAGTTTGGTCATCTGCAAAGAGACTCATCTCACTCCTGATTCCTGTCCTTATGTCAGATACGTAGGCGTTGAACAGAAGGGGCCCAAGGACTGATCCCTGTGGGACCCCACTAATGACCCTCCTTGGGGAAGAGATTATCCCACCAACTACGACCCTCTGGTCCGGGTCCTGGAGCCAATTGCTATCCATCGGATCATCTGGTTTCCCCCCATTTATCCTAGTTTATCCAACAGGCCCCCGTGAGGAACAGAGTCAAATGCCTTGCTGAAGTCCAGAAAGAGGATATCCACTGGTCTACCCAGGTCCAAGGCACTTGTCACCCAGTCATAGAACTCCACCAGGTTTGTCTGATACGATTTCCAGGATGAATCCATGCTGCTATCGTCCAGGCACCCTGACTTATCCAGGCCCCCTAGCCACTCCTTGACAATGCCCTCCATCACCTTGCCCACCACTGATGTCAGGCTGACAGGCCTGTAGTTCCCTGCCACCTCCCTTGATCCCCTTGTGGATAGGCACTCATGCGCCCCCTTCCAGTCTTGGGCACCCACCTGTCCTCAGAGAGATGGTGAAAGCTCTGCCAGGGGTTTCGCCAGGACATCTGCAAGTTCCTTCAGCACTCTAGGATGTAATTTATCCGGCCCCGGTGCTTTGTCCGTCTTAAGGGAGCTGAGGGCTTCCCTCACTCTCTCTGTTGTGATTTCCACTTCCAGTACCTCTTCTCCCTGCTTAGCCCTCCCCCCACCTGCCAGTGATGCCCCCCTCCCCAGACCTGCCGATTGGTAAGGGTCCCCCCTCCTCATTATCTCTGTCTCCTCCCATGTATGATGCAGCATCCCCATTTTCCCTGGTGAAAACTGAGGTGAAGTACTCATTTAGTACCTCAGCCTGCTCCTCTGGGTCTTGTGCCCATCTCTCCCTGATTTAATCCTGCTAATCTGCCCCTTCACCCTTCGTCTTTCCCCAATGTATCTAAAGAACCCCTTTTTCCCTCTCCTAATTTCCCTGGCCAGGTTCTGCTCCTTCCTTGCCTTAGCCGCCCTCACCACTCTAGTGGCCCTTCTAGCCAACAGCTCATACTCCCCTCGATCCCTTTCACTCCTTGAGCACTTAAATTTCTTATAGGTTGCTTTCTTTCCCCGCACCACCTCCTGGACCTCCCAGGTCCACCAACAGGGTTTTTGGGCCCTACTGCATTTTCGTCTTACTCTTGCACAGGTGCTGGTAGCATCCTGCACCCTCTCCTGATGATTTCCCACCTACTATCAGCGTCCATGTCTGACCCAATCCCATCCAAATGCTCCTTAAGGATCCTTCCCATTTCCTTAAAATCCACCCCCCTGAAGTCGGTTACTTCCGTCTTTGTGCAGCCTTCTACCCCTCCTAGGTCCAGGCAGAACCAGACCGTGGCATGGTCTCCCGCCAATGGGTCCCTTACCTCCAGGCCCCCAATCTGGTCACTGTCTGCCAGGACCACATCCAGTACCTGTGCCTCCCTGGTCGGTTCCCTCACCTGCTGAGTTAGGAACGCGTCTTGACAGACATCCAACAGCCTCTGTTCCCTGGTCACAGAGGATGTCATAGTCTCCCAGTCTGTTCCTGGCATGTTTAAGTCCCAAACACCACCACCTTTCCTCTGCCCAGTCTGCAGTGTCTCCTAACATCTGCCACCAGACTGTCCTCCAGCTCCTCCGCCAGGGCAGGGGGTCTATACACCACTCCTATTTTTACTCTCTTGCCCCCCCTTGTTATCAAGGTGACCCAAATCGCCTCCACGGTTCCCTCTGCCTCCTCAACTCCCCCCTATGCCAATGCAGTTTTTTACTATCATTGCTACCCCTCCTCCCCTTCCCTCCCCCCTGTCCTTCCTGAACATAGTGTAACCCTCCAGGTTCAGGTCCCAGTCATGTCTTGCAGTGGCCCAAGTCTCAGTGACCGCTGCCACATCCACTGCTCCCTCAGTTAACATCGCCTGGAGCTCAGGCATTTTATTGCCCAAGCTCCTGGCATTTAGCAGGACTACCTTCCACCCTTTCCCTTTGGTTTCATTTCCCCTGCTCGTGTTCCCTTGGGGATTCTGTTTTCTCCTGGTCTGCACTTTGCCAGTTGGTCTTTTCCTGCAATCCTCCTGGTCCCCAAGGGGGTGGAGACAGAGTCCCTCCTTTATCGGCATCCCCTTGACTGCCTTTTCTCCCATCCCACCCCCCTTCACAAGTTTAAACCCCACTTTTCACCAATGAACTCCTCCATTTTCAACTTAAGGATTCCTCCTCCAAATTGAGATGTAGTCTATCTCTAGCATACAGCTCCTTATCCTCCCAGGTCTCCCCAATCCCCCATCAACCCATACCCTCTGGCCTCCACCACCCCTGAGCCACTGGTTTATCTCCTAATTTTTCTTTTGTGTTCCCCACTAGCCCTTGGCACTGGCAGGATTTCTGAGAAGGAAACTGTGCATCCTATGTCATGACAGACCCTGGCGAGCTCCCTGAATCTTGCCTGTATCTCTAGCTCGCTATTTCCCTCAATGTCATTTGTGCCCAGATGGACCAGTATGTCTGGGGAACCCCCACAGTCCTTTGCCAGCTGATATACCTCGTGCTTAGCCCTGTGCACCATTAGTCCAGGGAAGCATCTTGTTCTAACTGGCCAGGCTTCTCCCTCCCTATCCCATTTGATACCCCTGATCATAGAATCCCCCAGCAGGAGCACTCTGACCACTCCTTTTCCTCCATTTCCCCCTTCCATGTCCCTCATCCTTTCTACGGCCCCCCACCCAGCTGGCTCCTTGTTCCTCCCCCTATCTGGGTGCCACATGCCACCCGTTCCTTATTTACCATGGCCACTCCCTCCCTCCAATCCTATGCCTCCTCCTCCTGAGTATCTTTCTGTACCTGTTAATTCACCCTCACTGCTCGCAACTGGTCCTTCTCCCCCATCTGCTAAACTAGCCTGGCTCATCCTCCCTTCCTTCCTGTCTCCATTTAGTTCCTCCTTGCTCATCGTGCTCCCCTGGCCTAACCCTTCAGCTCTCTTTACTGAATCATCCTTGTACTTCTGGTCCTTCTTACCTTTCCTCCCAACTGGTCCTTCTCCTTGCACTTTCCTCTCTCTTCCCCTGCTCCGATCTACTACTCCCCCATTCTCCTGCATTCCAGGTCCCCCTGTTCTTCCTGCTATCTGGCCCCTGCCTCCCTGCCCCCACTCCCACACCCTTCCGTCTCTAACCACCTCTGTCTGCTACATCCCCCCATCCTTGAGCAGAAGAAGAGAATTGAAGCGGTTACTAAGTATAAGGTCTGATCCACCTCCTGCCTTGCTTCCTTCTGTCCAGCACTGGCTATCAGCCTACTTCCCTGAGAATGTTGTCCCTCCGTCCCCCTTTGTGAGGGTCCCCAGTTACCTGCCTCGTCCTTGGTAGTGTCCTTTTGGGCCCCTCTGCCAGGGTCCCTATGTGACCCTGAGTATTCTCCTGCACCCTTTCCCTATACCCCGCCCCCCAGTGCTTGGTGCAACCCTGTGGAGATTTCCAGCCCCTTCCCCAACCATATCACCCCCTTCCCCAGCTTTCTCCTCATCCCCGCAACCTCCTCCCTAAGCTGTGCCAGCTGGTAGCACACTGGGCAACCACCAAACTTCCAAGCCCAGTCCAGTATCATGGCTGCTCCACACCCTGTGCACCCACCACCCTCCCAAAGATGCCGCCCTAATGATGTGTGGTTCCATCCCTTTCAAATAGTTTTCCTTGGGTGAGCCACCAGGTTCCCCTATTCCAAGATACCCCTACTGCCTAATCAGGTCACCCACTAATCCTAGAGACAGTCCCACTGTACACCAGTAACTCTGTTACTAGGTGCAGTACAACACATTAAACATGTAAGGAAAATGAACAACTCCTAAGCTCCTCTCCCGGCCTTTAAATCCAACTCCCAGTGGCTAGAACTACATGAGCTGCACCAGCAGCCCTTCCTCAATTGCAGGGCAGGTCTTCCCCTATAAATTTGCAGGCGTCTGGGAGGGAGGGGTGGGAGGGAGGGTCTTGGGCAGACACCTGACAAGAGAGTGTATCAGCCCTGTGTCTCCCCTCCAAGCCCTGCAGCTAAAGAACCATCTCCAAGCAAATCCCACCAAACAGGTTTTAAATCAGAAGAAATAGGCCTCTACCAGCGCAGCCTGTTACAAAGTGAAACATCCACAAAAAAAGCCCCACTTACAGCCACTAAATCAGTTTACAAACATTCAGGATCCCCCAGAACAATACCCTGCTAGCCCCTTAGAAGCAAGAAAGAAAAGAACTAACCTACCAAGTAATATCCACAAGAACCCTGTGAAAACAGCAGCAGCTACTGTCATGGAACACAACTGATCCTGCCCCCTTCCAGTTCTTACTCTGTGGAACTCCCTTCACAAGACCTTAAAGCTGACTCACTTTGTAAAACTATCCTCCTTCAAATCACTGTTAAAACCCCTGTTAGAGGAGAATTGCCAATGCTACTCCTAGCCCCTCCTTCTATAAGGCCATCAAGACACTTATACCTCCCTAGCTGCCTTGGCACTCCCTGCTGCGCTACCCCTTCCTTATCCCCACTCCCTCCCTTCCTCCCCTAGTCCTTGTTCCCCACCTTCCTTCTCTATGTCATAGCACCCCTACCCCTCCTCTCCCTTCCTATCTCCTGCATCCTGCAGGATTTTAACCTGGTTCGGCTCCTCCTCTATTAGTCATTCCCTCCTACCATCCCTTCCCCTTCCAATCTCCTGCATCCTCAGTTCATTGCTATCTCTCTTACCTCCTGTTTTGCTTCCCAAACTATTTGGGCAGTAATGTTGCACTTGTGCCTTGGCCTGTTCATGGCCTATTTACCGTGAAGTTGATAGGTCTGTATTTACTGTGACGTTGGTATGTCTGCTTTTGAATTTGTATTTCCGGCTCTGTACCCTTGTAAATTGGTAATTTGGTTGTCTGTCACTAGTGGGGCATTACAACTTTAGGTTGCTGATGTTTTTGCATAGGGTTCGGTTCGGTATAATGTCTCAAAGTATCCTTGGTTTATTTCCTAGGATTACAAAATCTGGTAGTACAAGACTGCAGAGCAGAGAGGGTTTTCAGATTCCTTTTTTTCCACACGTCCTTTGGCCAAAACTCATTGAAATTTGCTACTGCTAGGATGTATAATAGTCTTCCTCGTCATGTTACTAGTCAAAAGAAGTTATCAGCTTTTAAGACAGCTCTTAGAAACAATTTGTTAGCAAACTTAATTTGCAAATGTTTTACTTAATGTATATTTATTCAGGTTGTTAATTGTATTGTAAAGTTTGTTGTGTCATATTCTTTGTTGAAAAAACTGGATATTTGTGAAAATGGGCTTGTCCCACAAACCTACCAGTATAAAAATAAAATGAAATGAAATGAAATTGTACTCATGTTCCTTTATTGTACCTTGTGTTGTCCTTCCAGGACCACCTTGCAAATGAGTATCTCAGTGGTGTTTTTCTTGGTAAGAAATACATTGAATTGAATGTGCTCCCCTAGCTGTATGTGCTCCCCTAGCTGAATGTGCTCCCCTAGGTGCTTGGTGTCAAGGGGAGTTGTAGACCACCAGGGATCTTGGATACTTTTCCACTAGATGGCAGCAGTAAAAAGTATTGTATTGTGCTTTGTTACAGGATTTCATACCTAGGGATATCAGCAATGCTTCTCCTTATCAGTGTTGAAGCCTCCTTCTCCAATACAATATCACCATGCTGGCAGGAACAGAAAAAATAATCATTGTGGTGCTTAGCCCTTCACTAAGAGTACCACTATTCTATGTTTTTATAGTGGGGGTAGGAGGAAGTAGGCTGTTGGTTAACTAGGATCTGCAGCTTATCCGTTAGGTAGGGAAATGGGCAGACTAGGTGGGCCAAGCAGTCCTTATCTGCCATCAAATTCTTAAAGACCACTATTAATATCACCTTTTTGGCTGGCCACCATCTGACAGTCACAGAGTACAATCATGAGTACTGTACTTACTTGCGATCACCCTTTGTGACTGTCAGACAGTGACCAGCTAAGGAGGTGAGCAGGCAGCTGTGCTGGCCACTGATTTGATACTGATTTTCAGGTGACTGATGACCAGGTTTACTTTTGGGTCCACAGGGGGTGGGCTGGGGGTTCACTCACATGGGGGACAGTCAATGGTGCTTGGTGTCAAGGGGAGTTGTAGCCCACCAGGGATCTTGGATATATATCAGATTTATGGCAGTTGGAGGGGGTGGAGGTCAACTAGACTACCATGGTGTTACTAACTAACATAGAATGTCCAGCCCAGTGGCATGGAGGGCTGAGGCCTCCTGCCATGCCAGCAACCCGCGTTTGCAGTGTGAGCAGGTCACTGGGGGTCAGCCAGGGTGTGAGAGGATTGAGCATCTGGAGGACAGCTCCCTCTCCTGGGGAGGGAGGGACATGGATGTCAGTGCACCTCTGACACCTAGTGGTGGCTGGGTGTTGGAGCACCTGGGTCCCATAACAGATGAATGGGAGTGGAGCAGTTGGCTGGTGTGATGTGGCAGAAGTGCACACAGCTCAACCATTGCCAACACCCATTGCTCTACCTCCATGATGTGGGGGAGAAAAACCAGAGGAGAAAGTATCCTGGGTGGCTGGATGACAGCCGACCCCCTCAGGCGCTGCTCCTGCAAATAGCAGCACCTACAGAACTGGATCCATGTCAGTGGGTTGAGGGATCCTTGTTGCTTCACCACAGGGGGTAAGCCATGGGGGAAGAAAGGAGGTGCACTGTGAGCTGGGAGTACAGGGCTGGGGGTCTGGGGAGATAGAGTGCCACCCAGGATGGGGGAGATAAAGAAAGTATATAAAATAAACACTAAACATAGAATGGCGGATCGAGGGAAGGGGGTCCAGTAGACTACCGAGACACTACTAAAGAAACAATAGAATAGGCAATCTGGGCAGTGCAGTCACTAGACACAGGGATGGGTGACTGCAGTACAGCCTCCCTTCCATTGGGGTGGGAGGGCAGCCTTAGGGCTGTGTTAAGAGCAGTTTTTGTGTTGGTTTTAAGCACCACTAGGGAGCTGTTTAGAGCTGCCATAACCTTTTGAATATACCACTGTACCATTGTGCATGAGGGAATCCCTCATTTGAATTGGCGCAGTGGTATGGTCAGCATGATTGCCCTGCCAGGTATAGGAAGTGCACGGGGAGCCTCTGAATATGATTCTGTCTGGAGCGGCAATGCTCATAGAAGTTAACGGTGGTGCTAACTTGATAAGAGCCACACTACCCTTTTGAATATGGGGCTCATTTTCTTTTCTTTTAAATTAAATCAAAATACGGTAGTAGAGAAAGTCTTTGGTCAGTAAAATGTGCAATTTCAGACCAGTGACACACCTAGCATAAGGCATCTTTCAGGAGAATGAACAGTGAGATGTCTAGACTAAGACTTCTTGATGGATAACACACAGTTTGAGACTGGTGATGGGCTTGGTTGCAGGCATCTTTCTGTAGAATTAACAGTCAGAGACTGGGGGTACAGCTATTGACAGGCTTCCTTAAGGAGGACAAAAACTCAGAGACTGGTGAGAGATCTGCTGGCAGGCTTCTTTTCCATATAGATTTATTTATTGGCTTTTGTCCCCCTTTTTCTCCCCATCCCTGTGCCCCAGGCATTTGTGCACATGTGGAGGCATGTGTATGCCATGCTTAGGGTGCCTTCCCACTACACTGCTGCCTTCTCCGATCTGCACTACCCACTGAACCTCCACCTGGTGGGAGCGGAACTACAGGTGGGGCAATGACCACCCCTAGAAAGGAGAGCTGCCTTTCAGCTGCTCAATCCTGCTCCCACCCCTCCCTCCCGTGCCTGTTCTCTGACAACCTGAGGTAGTTCTCGAGCCCAGATCATGGGCAAAGTGCAAGGTAAGGTGTCCAGTACCTCAACCCTCAGTGCCACTTGGCCAGCAGGCTTCTTTTTTTTTTGGAATAAACACTCATATACTACCATGTCTATTGGAAAACATTTGTCAGGAGACTGAAAGCTTGGACACTGCTGCTGCTGCTGCTGTAATAGGTTCAGAATGAGGCTTACTTAGTACTTTAAGGCCATAAGGGAATCTCAGTTCATCACGTCAACCCCCTGGTTAATAAGCAGGAATGGAAAATATATATATATATATATATATATATATTTATTTTCATGGCAAACAACTCCATTTAATGCATTAGTTGGGTTGTTCCACAGTGACAAAAACAAGGAAATTCAGTGTTAGGTTGTCACTTGCACCACACCCACCCGTCCCCACCAACAGGCATCGGGTGTGCTAGTCTTCAGCCCTAACTCTCTCTCCATTCCATGTGTAAATAAGCTGAGGCAGTGCAGTATAGGAGAATGGGGTGATAGTTAGGACCGATGACCCCAACGCACACCCCAATGCCTGTTGGTGGGGACAGGTGGGCGTGGGATGTAAGGGGTGGAAACCCTAACACTGAATTTCCTCACTTGTTTGCTGTGGAACAACCCTAACTGATGCATTAAACTGATTTTTTTTGCCATGAATTTCCCTTCTTTTGGAGAATGTGCACTATAAATAGTGAATGGAATGTGGTGGTGGGAGCCTGGGGCTCTTCTGGCCCTGTGCTCCTACCATGTGATTTTTTGTCACTTCACTGTGCAAAAACTGTATGACTGACTGAAATTAAAATTTTTAAATGAAGACATGTACCATGGCACACTGTGTGTCCAGAATTGTGTGTACATCCGTTCAACAGTCGCAAAGCGACACAAGCAAACAACATAACATGCACAATTCAGCAACCATAGGTGCCAGTGGCCTGAACATTGGCACAGTGAAAGATGAATGGTAAATCTTTGTACATTCCAAATGCCAAGCAAATCGGACACACAGTTCGGAAGTTATTGAAGTGTAATGAACCAACATTTCATTAGTTGGAGAGGCATAATTCCTCACCTGTTAATGTTTTACACACAAAACCACTGTAAGGCACCTCCATGCCACTAGGGCTACCTACACTATAAAGGCAGTAGCACCATGCAGAATGCTATGCACAAAACACTGCATCATGCAGTATCTCTGCAGCAAATTAGTTTTCAAACATGTAAACAACATAATTCCCATCTCCAGAACATCCACTCAACACCTTTCAAATTTCATGTGAAAAGACCAAACTGTTCCGGAGATATTCAGTTTTTATGTTTCTGTACCTTTAAGTAGTCTTCCAGCACAAAATGGTGGAAATCGCAGCCGAAAATGCACTAAAATGGTGGACCTGGTGGCCAAAAAATCAGTAACTGTGAAGTGGGTCAACTTCACAAGGCCATAACTCTGGAACAGAACAACATTTTATTCACCAAACAAAAACTGGCAAGTTCCCTAAACAAAGGTCTTTCTACCTGCCGAGTTTCAGACCAATCAACTACAAACTGGCTGTGCTATGCATCGTGGAAGACAGTGCAGAAAAAAAGCAAAAACATAATGTACTATGCAAACACAAAAACACAAACAGTAATGTTAATGCAAGCAGTGATAGAAACAGTGAGGTAAAATAAAGGAATAATACATGACAGGGTGTGTGTCGTGCTGGGATAACACCACGCCTGGGGGAGTTGGGCACGAGGCCGCTGGCTGAGTGCATCCAATGCCCCAGGTGTGGCATTATCCCAGCACGACACACATCCTGGAGTGCATTATTCCTATTATACAATGGCTTGTTGTTATATATAAAATAAAAAAAAATAATTTTAAAGAATGTTTTTATTAGTGTGGAAAAATATTTTTGTTTCCTAAGAGGAGATGCAAAAAAAGAGATCCAAACAATCATGGTCAAAGTCATCTACACAATCCTCAATTGGTTCCAAGTGCTGAGACTAGACCTGTGGCGTTATGCTGGGATAACGCCCTTGGGTCCAGTCCCAAACTGACCAATCACAGTTCAAGATTCTTTCTTGTCATTGTATAATAAAATAGTAACGCTAACGGTAATGCAAACACAAGAGCAAATGGTAACACACATGGTGACGCAAACATGAACGATAACGCAAACAGTAAGAGAAACGCAAGTGCAAACGGTATTGAAAACAGAAATGGTAACGCAAATGGTAACGCAAACACTAACGGCAATAGAAACGCAAATGTTAATGAAAACAGTAAGGCAAACGCTAACGCCAATGGAAAGGCAAACAGTAATGAAAATGCAAACGGTAACACAAACACAAACAGAAATGCAAATGGTAATGGTAATGGCAACACAGAAGGAAACAGTAATGCAATCAACAATGGAAATGCTATCAAAAATGCGAACACTAGGGCCAACAGAAATGCAAACGCAACCAGTAATGGTAACGCAATTGGAAATGCAACCGGTTACAGTAACACCAACGATGATGCCAAAGGGAACAGTAACACAAACGGAAATGCAAATGCAAGCATGTACGCACATGCAAATGGTAACGGTCATGGTCACAGTATCGCAATTGGAAATGCAAAAGCTTATGGTAACACCAACGATGATGCCAAAAGAAACACAAACGCAAATGGAAATGCAAACGGAAGCATGTATGCAAACGCAAATGGTAGTGCACACGGTGACGCAAAAGGAAATGCAGACGAAAACAGTAATGGAAATGCAAATGGTAACAGTAATGGAAATGCAAGAGCAAACACAAAGGGTAATGCACACGGTGACGTAAACGGAAACGCTAACGCAAATGGTTATGGAAATGCAAGCGGAAACAGTAACTGTAACAGTGATGCAAATGCACACACTTTTTTTTCCAAAAAAGGTGCATTCAGAAGCACAGTGAATACAAAGAATGTATGCATAAGAATGGCCCTCGGAGCAGAAAATGAAGACTTGGGCACAGATATTCAAACTGCGCCCAAAAAGTGCACAACAGCAGGAGCAAGCGCAAGTCCACTGCGCCCATGCGCAAGAAGTGTGATATTCAAAAACTGCGAAGGCCAAGATGGGCCTACAGCCGACGACTGAATATCGCACCACCTGCACCATAGCGGAACTAGGGAGGTGAAGCTGAGCATATCTGATGCTCCATAGCGCAACAAGGGATGTTCAGCTGAGCAGTCCAGATGCGCCATAGCGCAACCAGGGATGCTCCCAGCAGTAGGGCAGCAATGCGACAGCACAACCAGGGATGTAGGGGTCCACCACCCATGCCACAGATGGGCAGAGGAACACACAGCAGAACAGACATCGTCCCCCACACCCCATGCACTGCACAACCGGGGGAGATCTGGAATAACCACCAGCCCATGGATACCAGCAACCAACCCACAGCCGGGCCATGGTGCCCCAGCACACAACCTGGCAAGCTGTGACCGGCACACAAGGAGGGCCAACCACCCCATACCACACCATTGCACCAATGCAGAGCACATCCTGCACCATGATCCCCATACACCCTGCCCAGGAGTAGCACCCAACAGTGCAGGACACCCCATGCATGCCACCACCCCCACTGTGACAATGCAACCCTGTGCACCATGGAGCTATGCAAGCAGCCCCACCATGGGCACCCTGCATGGTGGCAGCAGACAGTGATGCAACAGATGCATCACAGTGCCACCCTGCATGTCCCCCAGGTACAGCTGAGAGACCGACCATGCGCCAGCACATGAGGTACCCCACATGCACAGAGCATGCCCCGACCCCACCTCCAGCGGTACAGCACCCTGCACACCCTCCCAAGGACACATCCCATCCCAGCACTGGCCACAACAGCCAGCACAGATACGCACAGTGTAGCATGGAGGCATGCACCACACTGGATGCAAGACAGTGCATGGACAAACACCCACCCATACCCAAGGGCACAGCAACACAGGAACACATTAGCGGGTCAACCAAGCCACTGGTGTGTGGCCATGGCTGACGTGTACACACGGCCAGCACCCCTACATTGCACAGGTGTGCCAGCCACCCTGAGCAAGCACCATGAAGCTGTATGCCACCAGCATGCTGCCGGAGCACAAGTGACAGACACTGGAGCACATCCCCTGCAACAGACACAAGCGATAGCATGGATGGTGGACAACAACAGCGGAGGCCACAGTGCCTCCGAAGGCAGACATGCACCATACTAGTGATGGCTGTCAACCTGGAATTGTGCCAGGTACAGTTGTTATCCAGCATGGACAGCCACCACTGACATGCCAGCAGATTGTGCATATCACAGACATTCAAGGGTGTCAGCTGCACAGGCGATGGACGGTCTGACAGGGGTGTCATGCACACAGTGCAGGCCCCACGGAACACTGCACACAGGCATGCAGTGCACAGAGTACAACACACAAACCACAGGCAGTGACTGATCCCCTTGTCCACACCATAGGTGGTTCACCTCTGCACACACACACACACACACACACACACACGCGTGCACCACCCCTGATGCCATGCACACCACTGCAGCTGAGCACCTGTAGCCTGCTGCAAATCAGAGACCACCACAGTTGTTATAACAAAATGTATATATTAAAACTATGTACAGTAAAGCTATATACAGAACTATATACAATATGGGGGGAAAGGCCACATAACAGATGGGGGTGGGTAACGGGCAGGGGTGAACATATGGGAGAGGGAAGAAGGGGTGTGAGGGTGGGACAAAGGGGGGAAGGTTGTATTTGGGGCATGGGGATGTCACTGGCCGCCCCGGTCCTCTTCCTCCTGGTGCCAATGAGATCTCCGCCTCCTCCTCCTCACCCCATGGCGGTGGATGAGTCTCAGGAGATCCAAGGTCTCCCTCATGACCCGCAGCAGCTCCTGGAGGTCCCGCTGGATCTGCCAGAGTGTCCGGCCACCTAGGATGAGGGAGCAGAGTCAATAGGTGTAACTGTCCATCCCCCCTGCAGCCCACCCATTGTGCTTGGCATACAGCCATGTGACACGCCCCTGTGATGGTGTGCGACCACCCACAATACCGTGTCCACAAGAACTGCCCACCCAGGCAGCCACAGCCATGTGGACCACCGCAAACACCCACCGCCCATGTCTTGCACAGCACCACCATGGCCATACAGTGACTTGGCTATGCGGTGTGAAGGCAGTGCCACAGCCATGTGCCCAGTGCATGCATGGACCACCATTGGTGCACTCCCAGACATGCAGTGCCACTGGACAGTGCTGACTGTAACAAGTTGCGTGCATGGCAGTGGTGTTACTGGATGGTGGCCATGCCCAACTGCCCGCCCAGTTATGCAGCATGCAATAGTAATCATGGATGTAAGGCACTCACCATCAGCAGGCTGGTCCATGCGCCGCAGACCACCTTCATCCCTCCTGTCCCTCTCCTCCAACATGCGGCACCTCCCCTCTCAGTAGCGCTTACATTCTTCTGGCCCTAAGGTGCAAACATAGAGAGAGGAACATCAGTACAATCCAGTATCAATGTCCCCATGCCCCCATGTGTGTGCAATCCCACACAGCCAGACCCACCAACCCCACACCCCGATACCACCACCACCACGGCCAACACTGGATGCCCCCCCATGTGCCTGACACATGCAACCGTGATACCCGTATGGATGATAAAAGTGCATGTACGTTGCACCTACCTGGCTGTGGCACCATGCCCCTCCTGGCACCTGCCCACAGGTGGGCAAGCAGGTCCAGGTCCCTGCTCCTCAGGTCCCCATAACAGTGGTGGCACTGCTCTGCCATCCACCCCATACCGGTGGACTCCTCCAGGGCGTCGGCCACCTCCTGCCATACTACACTCCTGGCCCTGTCCAGGGGTGCCTCCCCAAACAAGGCCCCAACATGGGGCTCGACTATGGCCACAAGGTTTGCCAGCTCGATCTGGCTCCACTGCACAGCACGCCTTCACGCCATCTCTGCTGCTCAGTTCAAGCAAAATGGCACTCTGCAGCACAGTCCTGCCACGTGCAGATGCTGCGCGGTACAGCACTGCCATTCCCTATCGTGCTGTCACTGAACAGCACAATAGTGGTGCACCCATGCCTGATGCATGGCATCTAGGGGGGAAAAGATCGGGCACAGGATCAAGGGTCTCTGGCTCATGGACAGCCACAGTGCTATTGGAACCCAATGCATGTAGCGCAATTGGGTGCCTGTGTGCCACCTCCTGTAGCAGCCTACCGCGCTGTTGCCCCCATGCGCCTACGATGCCTCAGTGTCACAGCGTCGTGTAGGTGAACAGCACCATAGCACCACTGGCACAATGGTGGCCATGCCCTGCATTGCCTCCCATGCACAACACATCAGCAGCGCAGCAGGCGCCTGCGTCATCAACCTGGGCATGCACAGTTAGGTGTGTACTTCGCATGTCACAGAACTGCGTCCTTGGCTCAGCACGTTCAACACAATTGCGCAAAGCGCAACAGCGCGATATTCAGCTGGCATATGCAAATCATCTAATCAGCCATTCAATGGTGCAGTCACCGCATTGCATCCACTTAAAGATGTGCCTCACCTCATTTGCATGGGTTGCTATGTGTGCGATATCAGGCTGCACTGGCCATAGTCGGTTACTGCAGTCTATTGCGATGAGTTGCATGCTGTTTGGGAGTGGACTCGTGTGTTTGGGACATGCATGGGACTGCACAGTCACAGGTAACACCTGTCATTCTCACAGGATGAATCATGACCGAGCGTGTGGTGGAGAAAGAGGAACAGAGTCATGGGAGGAAGAGGAGGCCTAATTTCACTAAGGCCGAGACAGATGCCCTGTTCGAGGCCTACCTAGATCAGGAGCCGCTTCTCAGCAGATGCCAGGGAACACCACAGGCCCATGCTGCTGCATGGGAGGAGGTGGCAAGTGCTGTAAACCTGCATGGCAGCCACCAGCGCTCCGTGCAGGAGTGCAAAAAGAAGATGGGCACAGAGAGGTGGAGAATTAAAGAGAAGGTGGCTGCCATCAGGGCAGCACTGTCTGTGACAGGTGGGGGACAGCCGGAGGTGCTACGCCTGACCCCACAGAAAGAGCGGGTTGCTGGCAGCATGCAGCGTTGCGCCATTGAGGGTGTTCCAGGTGGTGGATTCCAGATGGGTGGTAGCCCATCACTGCATGGTAGGTCATGGTCTGTCTATTGGGGGGGGAACAGGGTAGGTCACATGCAGTAATGCTACTTTTTTTCCCTTACAGCTCCTGAGCATCTGCATGGGTCAGCGGTGGTGGGCTTCTCCACTGAGGCCAGTCACATGGAGATGGAGGAGGGCCCATCCACCTCCACAGGAATATGGAGGTCAGGGTGACAGTAGGCCTGCCTGGACATCAGGACTGATGTTGGTGGAGCAGGTGCGGAGGAGGCCCTGCCCGTGTCCCAGCGTCCCAGCGTCCATGGATGCCAGCATGCTGAGACTCGGGCTGGTACCGGATCCGTTACCGATGAAGATGGAGCTAACGTCATGGTCAGTGACACATGTGTGCCACAGGATGGCCACACAGCAGGTGACATTGGGGCCATGGCTGTGGGTGGTGCTGCTGTGGAGGCCTGAGTGTCATCACAGTCCCAGCCTGTGCCTGTCAGCACCAGTGGGGCAGCACTGGGGTGTGTCCAGGACAGTGGGACTGTTGCAGCCACTGCGGCGGCACCATTGAGCCCTGAGGAGTGGCAGCCTGAGGGGCAGCATCAGCAGTCAGCCAATGGCCATGGGGGTACAGTGTCAGGGGGCGTCGTCAGTGCACCACCTGTGGACATGCCCAGGCCTGGCCCTGGTGTGCAGTGCCCACCCTCAAGGGGTGATGAGCATCAGGGCCGCAAACACCCTGAAGGACAGAATGCCGATCAGGCAGATGACCTCTTGGATGAGCACACCCGCATACTGCAAGCATCAGTCAATCAGCAGATACGGCTTGTGATGGCGGTGGATGCACTGAGTGTGGCTCTGCATCAGGCAAAGGAGCATCACAGCAGAGACACCGCTCTGCTCCTGGCAGGGATGGACTGGTTGCGGGAGGATGTGACCACTGCCATTGACAGGCAGACACAGGCATTCACTGCTATCATGGCCACAATGGGCACACAGTTATTTGCCCATGCGTCGCAGACACCAGGCAGTGCAATGTCAACCCCCCATTCCTGGCGTCGTGCGACACCATCCTTGTCAACACCAGGTTCAGCTGGGGGCATCCCGAGCATGCCTGGCGCAGGCATGTTCGATCTGCTGCAGACCCCTGCGCAAGCACAGTCGCATTCACGCAGTGGAACCCCTGGGAGACAGTCAGTGCCACCCCATGAGGCCAGTGGTCAGCCTGTCACTGCTGGAAGGTCTTGGTGGGGCCGCCCATGCATCCGTGGCAGCTGTGGCACTGTGGCGCGTGACTGACCTGTCTCCCAGCATGGCTACTGTCTGATGCTTCCTTGTGTGCATTGTGTCATTCAGCGGGGAATGCACGAGTGGGTATCAAGCCCTGCATGCACACACACAGTCCATCTGCACACCCTCCCAGCTGCTGTCCGCAGTTGCATGTGCATGATGATGCCTGCGTTGCACTGTACGCCACTGTGCAATGGTGCCCAGCATCTGACACATGCACAATGACAGGCAGTGGGCGTGGAGGTCTGTGGACATGTGTGTGGCTAGGGGTGGCGGTCTGGGTCAGCATGCCTCCTACCCTTTGTGCATGTTTGGTGAGGTGTGTGTGTGTGTGTGTATGACCGTGTGCCATGTTATACCTCGCCCATCCCTGGTGGTGTGTGCAGTTCCATGCCCGGCCACTTCCCTTGACGGCATGTACCCCTGGTGTGTGTCCATGCATGTTTGTGGGTTGTGCCTTTGCCACTGGTGGTTGCACATGGCCCCATGACTTACCTGGGTTGGCTGAAGTGCTCCTCCATGATGGTGTCCCGGTGCAGCTGTGCCAGCTGGAGCAGTCGGGAGTCCCATCACCCAAGGGGGGACTGCCCATCACCATTGTCACCGGCGTCCTCATCATCCCCATCGCTGTCCCCCTCTTCAACCTGTATGGCTATCCCACATTCATTGGCCATGTTGTGCAGGATGCAACAGGCCAGGAATAGCCCACAGGCCTTTGAGGGGCTGTACTGTAGGGCACCGCCGGAGGTGTCCAGGCAACAGAAATGTGCCTTCAGCATCCCGAACACCCACTCGATGACATTGCGTGTGGTGGCATGTGCCTCATTGTAGTGTTGCTGCGATGGGGACGCGGGACACCAGTATGGTGTGAGCAGCCAGGGACGGAGTGGGTATCCACTGTCACCTGTGGGTAGAGGGTGGAGGTTAGTTTGGTGATCAGCATCACCCTGCCTCGGGCCATGTAGGCCACTACCCATGTCACCTCTGACCATGCCCCTCCCAAGCTCTATGTTTGTCCATATGGTTTGCATACTCACCCACTAAGTGGCCAGTGGGGATGTCCCCACTCTCGAATCTGTGGCACAGTGCTGACTGGTGCCAGATGAAGGCATCATGTGCTCCCCCAGGGTGCGTGGCACAGACATTGATTATGCGCCCCCTGGCATCACACACCACCTGGCAGTTGATGCTAGCATAGCCCTTCCGATTAACATATGAGGCCCCTTCGGGGCCAGATGGTGTGCAGATGGCCACATGGGTGCAGTCTATTGCCCCTAGCATGCCAGGCATACGTGCTACCCTGTGGAACTCCTGTATGTTTGCTGTGCGCTCCGCCGGTGTGCTGGGGAAATGGATGTACTCCGCAGCATGTGGCAGCAGTGTGCTGAGGAATTGGGTGAGGTGGCGTGACGCGGCCGACTGGGTTATGCCTGTGGTGTCCCCTGTTGGTCTCTGGAAGGTACCCGTGGCGAGCAAGCACATGCAAACTGTCACTTTAGTCTCCACTGACAGAGCATGGCTCCGTCGTGTGGGTGCCTGCATCACATCACTGCACAGCTCACAGAGCCACCTCAGAATTGCCCGATTCAGGTGGTACCAGCCCACAATCTCAGTATCGCTGTACAGCACGAAGCTGGTGCAGGGTCGGTACTGCCTGTTGGGGGCATACCACTGACGGGCCCTTCCACGGCCACACCCCCCTGCTGCTCACCTTCTCACCCCCCTCATTACTGCCTCCATCAGGATGGTGGCACTGGCCATGTTTCTGGCTTGTGTTCACCCCCCCAGCAGCTGCTTCTGTGTTCCCCCCGCTGTCCTGGCTGCTACTTCCCCTGCACCGGGAACACCTTCCTGTGGTGGCCTCTGTGCTGTGTGGCACTTCCCCGTTCTGCACTGGCTGTGGTTCCCCACACCTTCCCTGTGTCTCTCTGTTCAGGGTGCCCTTTTCCTGGCCTGCCCTGTATGTCCCTCCTGCCCAGTTTGAGTTGCTAGAGTTCAGCCTCATGTGCCTTCCCTGTAGTTTTCTTGTGTCTCTCCCTTGTTCCTTTTTATTTTGGCTCATTTTCGCTATCGCGCAACTTCCACTTGCTCCCCTATTGTGCATGGCGCGTGTTGTTGAATATCGTATAAACAGCACCTACTAGAATCATTAGGTGTCCTGCCTGGACAATGTATATAATTGTAAAAACTTAGTTACTGTTTTTTTGAATGTATCAACTATATTACAAAATGGTGGGTGTACATTATTATCATGTTATTTAAACACATCACGGATTAGAATAGCCATAGATTTCTCTCTAATAGTATCTTTCCCTGAAAGCATCTTATACAGAGGCCATTCTTAGGGGAAAGACAGATGGCTGAGATGTTATTATGGAAGCGCGAAACGCAAAAGGGGGGGGGTTAGTCTCTTATTCTGGCAGCTACTCCTATCTTTATACATGCCATAATCTTATATGGACAGTCAAATTATTGAGATTAAGTCAATATATTATGTGGATCACGAGATGTAAAAATTCTACAAGAGACATTCTATAACTAATCATAACATGATATAAGAACCTAAATTTTAGAATCAGCTATCTATATTTTAGCTTTTGAAAAAACTTGGAAACCAAAGTTTTTTTACAGTAAAAGAGACAGCAATCCCACTAGTCCCTACTAAATGTTAGTGACTATGTTCTTATAAATGGTATTCTTACTGTAACTTGAAAAACCTTGAAATCAGTATTATCACAATATTTATTTAATCTGCTTGTTCGGTCATAAACATAATGGGAGGTCAAAAGGTGAAATGTCTCTATTCTCCTATTATACCCTATAAATCTTTACATACTGTACTACTGTAATCCCTCCATTATTTCTGCTTTTATATTAACTATGGCCTCCAGATGTAAAAATAGCCCACTGGGAGGTCAAAAGGTCAACTTCCTATTTTCTCTCATTTTTTTTTTCTGTTCTTCCAGTCAATATACATCCCTTCTATATGTACTGATGGCCTCCAGATGCAAAAATGGCTCACTGGGAGGTCAAACGGTCAACTCCTTATTTCCTATAATTTTTCTTTTTTCTGTTTTTCCGATCTATATATCTATTCCTTCTATATGTACTGATGTTAATATAGTCCCAATTAAATATTTTTCTCATGACCCCATTTATTATCATCATACAAATCCTGTAACAGATTCTCTGACTATCTTCTATTATAAAATTGGTTGCCAATCTATACCATCATTAAGCCCAAATCTAGGATTTGTGGCGTCAGACCTGTCTATGAAATATGCCTCTCTGGTGAGAATTTTTATTCTATAGTCCCCTTCCCTCCCATCTGGTAAGATCTTTTCCACTGCAAAGAATCTTAATTGTGGTAACTGATGTCCCTGCTCAACAAAATGCCTAGCCACCGGAGACGTCAAATCTTGTCTCCTAATGTCAAATTTGTGTTCAGTTATACGCACTTTTAACATTCTTTCCATTTTCCCTACATAAATTTTGTCACAGGGACATTTCAATAAATATATTACCCCAAAAGAAGAGCAATTAATTAATTGATTAATGGTAATCTCTTCATCCCTTGCTGTGTTTCAAATTCTCTTAATTTTATAGGTGTTTTTTACAGTTCGTACAGTGACCACATGGGTAATTCCCTTTTGTTTCAGCTAAATTCAAAAAATGTTGTGGTCGACTGTCTGGTATTCTATATACTGTTCTTACTAATCAATTACCTAAAGTTTTATTTGTTTTTGAAACAACAAGAGGGAGTTTTTGACAAATCAGTTGTGTGATTGGAGTAGCCTGAAACACTTTCCAATGCTTATTCACAATGTTTCTAATATTACAAAACATTTCACTATGTACAGTAGACAGTGCAATCCTATCACCCTTACCCTCCCTTTTACTTCCATGTGGAGCCAAAAGAGTCTATCTGTCCCTCATCCCTGCTTTCTCTGTTGCTGCTTGCAGTGTCTCATGTTTATACCCCCTTTGCTTAAATCTCTGTACCATCTCTGTCCTTACCTTATTAAATTCTTCTGGATCCATACAGTTTGGTTTGGTCCTTAAAATTTGTCCGAAAGGAATGGACTCTATGAGTCCCCTGGGGTGAAAGCTACTGGCATGTAAAACTGTTTTTTATCAGTTTCTTTATGGAATAATTTAACTACTATTCTATCCTCATGTTTGTAGATACACAGATCTAGATAGGAAATCTCAGTCCTGCAGAAGTTAATCACAAAAATTAAATGATCTGTACAGGCATTCAAATATTTATTGAATTCCTCTAGTTCCTCATTTGATCCTGTCCAAATAGTTATGATATGACTATTAGCTCTCTTCTGTCTCGAACCTTGTTGCTGACCATCCACTGTTGTTTTGCCAGTTACCAACCCTGACCTTCCTTCTGTCAGTCTTTCTTGTTATGTTTGAACATTCCTCACATTTCTCTCTATATAACCTTACTATATTATTAACCCTTTCACTCCACAGGTCGGGTTCATGGTTTCTGCACTTATTATATATCTTACTGCCAATATCTGTATAATGCTTGCCATTATCTTTTGTTGTTTCTAAACATTGTATTTTTGTAGTACTGCTGTACTGTTCCTCTATTTGTATTATTGTACCCATGTTGCTGTTGTTCAACTGTTCTCTTTTTGTTGTACTCTCCCGGGTCGTGCCTGAAAATAGTCATTTTATGGCTAGTGCACCTACCCAGTTAACAAAAACTAAATAAATATAATCTATAAAATGTTTCCATATACCTAGCCTATTCCTGAATGGGTTCCTGTCATTAAAGGCACATTCCTTTTCAAAATGACTCATATAAATGTTGGCATATGAAGGTGCCATGCTAGACCCCATGGCTGTTCCCTTGATCTGTAAAAAATACTTTTTTCAAATTTAAAGTAATTTTGTGTCAGGACAATCTCAGCCCATTTAACAATCAGGTTGTTTGATGGTTTTTCATCTAATCTCACCCCATCCAGAAATGTATGTAAAACATGACATCCCTGTCGATGGGTATGAACGTGTACAGATTTTTAAAATCCCACGTTACCAATGTGCATCCCTGTATGTTGATAACCATTTCATGCAGTTGCTCAAACTGGACAATAATATCCATTGAATCCTTTATGTATGATGTAGCTTGTTCAACATAAGGTCTAATATGATGGTCTATGTATACTGAAAGTGGCTCCAGTACCGAGTTGATCCCCAACACTATACGACATCCAGGCAGTGCCCTTAAATTTTTATGTATTTTTGGCAGTATGTAAATTAATGGTATGCTTGGTGTGTCCCTGTATAAAGCTTCTTTCTCCCATTCAGTAATTTCTTTGTCATCACAGGCTGTGGTCAATACCATTTTAACTAAGTCTTTAATCACATTGGTCGGATCATTCTCCCAAACCAGGTAGTTCTCTTTAACTTGAAGCAAATCTGTAGAAAATACATCTGTACTGCTCGTAGTCCATCACCACTATTGCTCTCCCTTTATCTGCATTTTTAATGATAACACTATTATCATTCTCCAAATTTCTTAATGCTTCAAACTGTGAGGCCAAAAGATTATGTTTTTTCTCCTATCCATATTTCTATCAAGTTTAACAATCTCTTCTTTGTTCTTATTCACTAATATAATTTAGGTTTCTATCATGTGCGGTGTGATGGGCAGGGTGAATTTTGACTTGAGATGTAATTTCTGTCCTAGCGTGATCCTCTTTTCTTTTGTTATTGGCTCCATCTCTTAGTCTGGTTGACTCCCCACAAAATATTTGAGTTTCAGTTTTCTAAAAAAATGATTAAAATCTCATTTTAATTCAAAACTATTTACTTGATTGTGTGGACAAAAGGAGAGTCCTTTACTTAAAACCTGTTCCTCCACTGGGCTCAAAGTTCTTTGGGAAATATTGTAAACTAATTGGTCTTTGTCTGAGCTGACCGTGTAGTTCTGGTTTCTATTGTTGGTTCTTGAGTGCTCTTTTTGCTTCTTTTTTCCTATTGCCTCTATATCTATGCTTATTCCTGGTCCTGTGATTCCAGAGGTTTTGTGAGTTGGGGCTTTCTCTCTGGATGTCTGTACTTGCCCCTCTTTCAAATGTTGATAACCCCTTTTGCCCCTCTGTCAAAATTGTATCTTGCCTCGATACCCCCCACCCAGAAAAATGTGCCCCTCTGCCTCTAAAGGATGGGATTCAAGATTCAGAATCTAAATTGTATTGAAAAGATTTAGTATATCCTGGTCTCTTATTCAAAAATGTGTATACTTGATTATTTTTGTAGATATTTAGATCCTTTTTGAATGTGTGCAATTTTATTGCATGTACTTCTTGCTCAAATTTATTTAAATTTTGATTAACTTTCTCTAAATATTCCTTCAGCTCATCTGTAGTGTATTTGCCCTTAACTTCCCTGTCCAGTTGCGTTATCTCTACCTCAATTATCTCTAGTTCCTTGGTAACTGATTCAATGATAATGATAAGTAACGTAAAGTCCTTGGAGCACTTGTTGCATACTCTATGGTTATTCTAATCCATGGTGTGTTTAAATAACATGATAATAATGTACACCCACCATTTTATAATATAGTTGATACATTCAGAAAAACAGTAACTAAGTTTTTACAATTATATACATTGTCCAGGCTGGACACCTAATGATTCTACTAGGTGCTGCTTATAGATGAAACATGGTGGTTTTAGCAGGTCGGGTGCAGGAGCGATTGTAAACACTGTGAGACTGTTCCTGGATCTCATGGTAATGCATTTTGCACCATGCCCGATTCCTAGCTTGGAAGATATTTAAACATTGAGCAGAATGGGCTTGACACCTCCACAAAGAGAAAGCAAGAGTCACATTATGCTCTGCCTGAAATCTGCAGTGAGTACCATTTAAAACATTAATTTGTGAATACTTAGTTTCACTTTGGAATGGTTTTGCAGCTGAATGAAATAACGAGTGCACACGATGAACTAAAACACTGGTCTTTATTACAGGAAAGGTCATTGAGGCAGAAAAATAAAGCACAATTATACATAAAGGCAAATTTTCTTATGCAGATAAATTTAACAACTTTTCAAACAGAATTATGGATTTAGAAAGTACAAGATCTGTTGGTTTTTAGTATTGGAATATGGTATAGGTGTACAATACTTATGATATTTGTATATCTTTATATTATTAGAGTACAAATTGTGACCAGAGAAGGGAGTCACATATAGAGATTTAACATAAAGGTTTATTCAAGTTTTGAGGTAAAGGATTCCTCTTTTTGTTGTGTTTTAAACATGTGTTTAAAACTGATGGTACCCATACATGAGTTCTGAGCATTGTATTGCTTTTCTAGCTGCCTTGTATAAAATCTGAACAAGAGAAAGTAAAAACGGATTACTGTTGTAAAACAAATTGGATTTCCAGCCAGTATGCAATACTATGATTAATTACAAAAAATCTTTTAACATAATAATTCTGGGATCTATTATGGGGAAACTCTATCAGAAAATGAAATGATTTTGTTGGGTTTTTGATATACAGAAAGTAACAAAACAAGCTTATGTGGAGATCCAAGTGTGGCTTTGTGGTCCATTGTATATAGATGAGCTTAGATATGAACAAGGAATATAAAACACTTTTTTCTAAGTATACTTTTAGTGAAAGTGATTTTGAGTTTTATTTTTATGAATTTAGATACAGTTTTCACACCAAAGAAGGGTTTTTCCGAAATGTTTGTATGGAATTTATCTGTGGCAATAAAGAATATATGTATTTTTTTGATACACATGGGTGTGTGGGCCTATGTTACCAATTTCTGCAATAGAGATTACTAACCATTGAATTGGGTTGGCTTCTCCCTGAATAAATATCATTATTTTTATCCAAGGTTGGCTGTGCTGGACCAAGGTTTTCAGTATGAGTTTTGAACTTAGTGCCATAACTTGGTCATCGTTGCATATTTTGTCCCAGATTTTCAACATGCCTTTTTTTAGGACCCCATGTCATGAACAATGGCACTGTCAATAGGCAGATCTGTCCCAAAAGGTGATTTTGCAGTCCCTGCACAAAATCACCATTTGAGCAACAGTTTAAAATTTTCTCTGCCCTTGTTCATGAGGTGGGGTCATAAGAAGGCTATGTTGAACAGTTATTGTAAAAATATTACAAAACAGCAAAGTTAAGAGCCTACGTTGAATTTTACGAATGCAGGCTCGTAACTTTGGTAATTTTCAATATTTTCCCACAGATTTACAAACATAGCCATATCTTTACAGCATCTCATGAGTGTGACAGCTGTTATTTTTCAGATCCTGGCCAAAATGTTTTTTTTTTTTTTCACATCCAGAAAGGTGATTTTGCTGTACCTGCACAAAATCACCATTTGGGCAGAACTTAAAAATGTTGTCTGTCCTTGAGTCATAACAAGGCTATGTGAAAATCTGGTGTAAAAATATTACAAAAGTAAGTAAGTAAAAATTTATTTAGTTCGGCACCCAATCCCTGAGGCTCTGGGCACCGTACAGTAGTAGAACAAATTGACAGGGTATAAACTTTATTGTTTGTTTTAGTAAAAATAAAATAATGTAGATTATTACATAAGTTTAAAACAGCTTAAAAGACATCCAAAGGACAGGCTAAACTGAAAAGGTGGGTCTTTAAGTCTCTGCTGAACACCTCCACCATAGGAGCTTCCTTCAAAGATCTTGGGAGCGAGGTCTAAAGGACCAGGCTGGCCATCCCAAATGAACGATTACCCGAGGTTTTCATCCCAGTCCTGAGAACTGCCAGGAAGCCCTGGGTGGAAGAACAGAGGGAGCAGACCTGAATGGTAGGGATGAGAAGATCTGACAGGTAGCCAGAGCCCTATCCATATAGGGCACTATAAGTGAGTAATCCCACCTTGAAGAGACCACTTGACTGACGGCCAGTTCAGACCCCGCAGGACCATGGTCACATGACAGGACCTGGATAGTCCTGTCAGGTGCCTGGCTGCTGCATTCTGTGCCAGCTGCAGCTGGTGAAGGTTCCCACAACTGACCCTGAGGTACAGAGCATTAAAACAGTTGAGTCTTGATGCCACAAAGGCATTCACTAGTGACGGCAGGTCTTTGGGTGGAATTACAGGCTTAATCTGGACGATGTTCCTCAGATGTCAAAAGCCACTTTTGACAATGGCTGACACCTGAGCTGCAGATGTATGCCTGTTGTAGAGGACCACACCCAAATTTCTCACCCTAGAGGAAGCCGTCAATGGTATTGACCCCAAGACCAAACCTGTTGTTGTCCCAAAGCATCCCCATCATGCCCACGGCCAGGCTCAATCACTAGAACCTCCATCTTATTCGGGTTAAGTCTCAGCCAATTAGAGTTCACCCAGTCCTGGATCTTGGCAAATCATGTATTCAGCACTTCAACAGCACCTCTTGTCCCTGGTGCAAAAGACATGTACAGTTGAGTATCATCTGCATAGCAGTGAAAACTCAGACTGTACTGTCTGATGATCCTCCCAGTGGCTGCATGTACACGGAGAACAGCATCGGTAATAGGATTGGGCCTTGAGTAACTCCACAGGTCAGAGACATGGGGAGGAGGAGAAATTCCCCATCACTACCCTTTGTCTTCTTCCTGAGAGAAAGGACTCAAACCAGTTGATGGCAACATTGGCAAGTCCACAATATTCTCTAAAAGCGATCAAACATGATGTGGTCCACAGTATCAAATGCTGATGACAGATGGAGAAGAAAGAGAACTGACCATTCTCCTCGATTTTTTGCCATGAGGAGGTCATTATGTACCCAGACTACTGCCTTCTCTGTGCTGTGCCTCATCCTAAACTGGTACGGCAATGGCTCGTAGATGTCACAGGTCTCCAGGTGTTTCTCAAGCTGCAGAGTCACTATGTTCTCAACAACCTTCCCAAGGAGTGGAAGGTTGGAGATTGGTCTATAATTCACCAGGACGTCGGGGTCAAGAGATTTTTTCAGAAGGGGCTTCTCCAGCACCTCCTTCAAGGCTTTGGGGAAGACCCCCTCCAAAAGCGAACACCCGACTATCCTGACAAATACCAGACTGATAACCTTAATGCTGCCCACTAGGAGATGCGTTGGGCAAGGGTCCAGTTCACAATAAGTGGGCTGCAGCTTTGAAATCACCTTAGAGTCCTCAGCCAGCTCCACTGAATAAACCTCTGCCCAGACAATAGGAATGCCCCTCTTCAATCTGGACACCACCCTGTGGGTCTGATCCAAACCCAATGGTGAGATCCCGAGCCAAATAGAGGATACCCTGTCAGAGAAGAACAGAGCAAACTCTTCACAAAGTGCTACTGAAAGAGCTCTTTTCAGCTGTAGACAGACAGGAGGAAGAAGCCTGCCCAAAGTCTGAAAGAGCTGAGCTGGTCTGTTCCTCCCTGTTGCAATCTCCCTGGTCAGGAACTCTGCCTTCTTATGGTTGATTGCCCTTTGATAATCACCATAGTGATTCCTTAAAGCAGTCTATGCTCATCTAGCTGGGTCCTAAGCCAACAATGCTCCAACCTCTGACCCAAGGTCTTCATTGCCTTGAGAGCTCCGTTAAACCATGGGTGCCTCGGGGACCTGTGTCATATATGGACCAGTATGATGGCATTCAGCATCTCAGAAACAACCCTATTATAGGATGCAACTGACTCACTCAAGCCAACTGCACTGAAAGCACTAACACCAGAAAAAGAACAAATTTATGACCGTATGTTACATTTTGCAAATGCAGACTCATACCTTTGGTAATATTCATTAGTTTTAACCCAAATTCCTCACATGCAGGCCTATCAGCTCTGGCCAGAACTTGTTTCAGTGGTGAACATGTTTAGGGCCTCCAACCTCTCCTAATAGTTTTTGTCACATTTCTACTTCATTCAGGAGAATGCACAATCGAATACCCATTACATGGCTAGTGTAATGCTGTTTTCATGATGAGCACCAATTAAATACCAGTGCTGGGCAAAATTTCTAGTATGTTTGCAACATGCATGCCATTGATGATTTCCGATTCATGTAATTTTGGTGAAATTGCCCAAAAATCTGCTGCAGTTTTGCCAAGGCTTCTTTACTCAAAGTGCAAATTTTTTTCCAACCTGCGCACATTTAAAAAGGGTGCAACTTCAACCAAAACTGCCCATTTTAAATATACCACTATAGTTCATGAAATTGCACAAAACTGCATAAAAATGTTGCAGTTTCGCAAAAAGTGTGTGAAGTGGATCTTTATTATCTTGCCCAGCACTACTGAAAACTGATAACAGGCCTAGCTGCAGGCTCTTTAAGAGAATGATTATTAAGAGACTTGACAGGTCTACTGTAAGACATCTCTCAGGAGCATACACACTCAAGGACTGGTGACAAGCTGAGTTGCAGGCTTCTTTCAGATAAATGGATTGTGCTGTGGTCTCCCACATAAAACTAGGAGTGGAAAAAAAAAGAATATTTTTGCTAGGTAACGATAATTCCTTTATTAGGCCAATAAAAAGTTGGATACTGTACAAGCTTTTGAGGCCTATAGTGCCTCTGAAGAAGAGGCAGTGTCCCAGGGTGTGGATTAGTGGTGGGTGAAGTGGGCTCTATCCGTTCCATGAAGTGATTCGCGGAGCAAAGGCAGATTCGCGGAGTGCTCCACAATGTGAAGCGGAGTATTTCACGTTATAATGAGTAACGCAAAGTCCATTGAGAACAATGACTTTGCATTACTCCACCTTCCCAGACCACTACTCCACCAAATCTTAAAGTGAAGTGCATTGAAAGCAATGCACTTTGCCTCACTTTGCCTTGTTTTTAATCTCAGATGGTGAATTTTGCAGTGATTCATGGGATTTCAGGTCACATGGGCTCTAAATTGATCTGCACAGCCTCATTTCAGGGTAGTGTGTGTAGGAAGCTGTAGGAGACAATGTGGTCTGAGAGCTGTCTGTGATTTAAACCTTCTAAAAGCTGTTAAAAAAGCATTTTTGCATTTTTTGGGGAGCTCAAACTTTAGTTCATCGATTGTAGGAAACCGTCCTGTGCTCTTATCATCAAGCGTTTTTGTTTGTGTGTGGATTTTGAATGTTAATGTTCAACATTGAGTGTGTGTAGTAAAAGACAGTGAACGTGTGCTTTGAGGGAGGGGCGTATCTGTGATATAGGTAGAATTAAGTTGGAGAAAAAGTAATTTCTTTTTTTGTTATATTTTTGTTATATAACTGACTGTGTTAATGTACACACAGTAATATTGTCAGTAATTGTTGAAATTTTCTTGCTGATTGTGTGTTGTGTGGATCTGGTGCAGCAGTTCATAATTTCAGGATGTTTATATTACAATACGTGGCATATTACTGTACTTTTCAATTTGCTATGTATTACTTGTTCACCATTACAGACAAACTGTTCTGTGTGTGAGTGTGTGTGCAGTGTTGCGTGACATCAAATAATACACCTTTTGTTGTGCCACAGACTAGTGTAATTGAAGGCGCAGCAGTGTGAACCTGCTATTCACTGCAGTTGCCTGATTTTGTACTGAGATGGTGGTATTTGTTCTTTGTTTTGCTGCTTGTACTGCCATAAAAATCTGCAGTCAGTGCTCCCCCCCACACCCACAGGCAAAAGGAATTTTTTTCCAGATTGGACTGTTTTTTACCTCAGCAACACTGGTTACTGAAGGTGTTTTCATTGCATGACCGTCTATCTGTTGCTGAAGCCACCGTTGTTTTTTTGGCTTCACATCCAGTGTCCCCCATTCAGAGAGTGAATGTACCAAAATCTAAATGTGTTTATAATATTGTTGTTGATCCCCCAAAATGCCCGCAAAGAGACGTGCAAGCAAAGCTGGTTCTCGCCATGGCACTGCTGCCAGTAAGATAGTCTGTGGGCATGGCAGTATGCAGACACAGAAGTGCATTGCTGATGTGAGGAAAGGTATTTCTCCTGCAATGTTTTTTACAGCCCAATCAGTAGCTTCACTCATAGTTGGAGGAGATGATGTTTTCCCAGCGGTGGTGTTAGTGTTAGTGGTGGTGGTGGTATGAGTACTGCTGCCTCAAGTTTGAATTCTGACCAGTGTACAGTATACAAAAATATATTGGAGTGTGAAGTGGTGCAAGTGAGTGGCAGTGTAGATGATGTCATACTTTCCAGTAACATCTCAGTAACTGAACTTGAGGATTCTGACAATCATGTCAATGATAGCATACAATGTGATATTTCATCCACCATGGTGGTTCATGTCACACATTTTCCATGCAGTGATTCACAGTGTGGTGAAAAAATATCAGGTGATGGTGTTGTACATGATGATGATGAATGTGATGATGATGATGATGTTGCTGTGGTTGCAACATGCAGTCCACATACCAGCATCCAAGCAGAAGATGTGGATGGGTATGATGTTGATGAATATGATGATGATGTAATTGATCCGGAGAAAAATAAATTCAAGGTTGCTGTGTCTGAGTCTGTTTGCAGTAATCCCCCCTGTAAAACCTTGTGATATACCAGTTTCAGTTGATGATGATGACCCAGTAATAATGATAGGTAGTCATGGTGGTTAGTTGCAGTTAAATAAGCAGCATCATTGACATGTTAAAAGTTAGAGCATCACAGTCCCTTGTTTGGTGTGTTTTTGTTCAAGATGCAAATGATGAGTCAGCTGCAATTTGCCAGGTTTGCCATGTGCGTGTGAGTCAAAGTAAAAAGGGGAGCCATCTGGGCACAGGAGGACAGCTTAAGCATCTTAAGAATAGGCAATTGGCACTGTGGACCCAGCACAAGGTGGCAGCTAATACCACAGTGGGGCATTCACGTTCATCAGCAACCATAAAGAGCATGCTATACCCTTCCACGACTGTTAAATCCAGTAGGAAATTAAATGTGTGCAGTAGTGCGGTAATAAGAGCAGTGGATTACTATAGGCATGATGAGGTGGAGGACCATAATGACTTTGAAGTGTTGTCCAGCGCCGGTGAGAGTAGCAGTTTTAGTGGTGGTGGTGGTGGTGAATGCAATATGTCTAGTGCAAGTGGTACATCAACCCCGGTTGGCAAATCTGGCAAAATAACTGCATTTCTGGGTTTGTCATCATCACCTGTGCAACTGTCTTCATCAAACGTCCACACTCCACCCCCTGCCAATGTCATTCAGAATCATCACAGAGCAGAACCATTTGTCAAGGTCATCACACCCCGTGTAAAACATTTAAATCAGCCCACGTTACAGAGTGTTTTTGTGCATAAGCTGAAGTACCCCCCAATCATACAGCGTCACATGAATTTAATGCTGCTGTAGCTGAAATGCTGGAAATTGATCTTTTGCCCTTCTCCTTTCTGGAGATTTCTGGGTTCCGGTTGTTTGCTGCACGTGCCTGTCCAAAATGGAAAGTCCCATCCATGACATACTTTTCTACCTGTGCTGTCCCTGAGTTGTTACATACTGTGTCCGACTCAGTAAGACATGCCCTTCAACATTCCTCCTCTCCATTCATCCATTTAAGTATGTATATGTGGACAAGTGACAAAACAGCGGGGAGTTCATATCTGTGTATAACTGCACACTGGGCTCAGGTGCCGGGGGTTGTTTGTGATGTTGGTAGTTTGACTAATCAGTGCAGGAAGGTGGATTGTCGCGGTAGCAATCTTCCAGGAATTCGACAGCATGCAACGATTGCTATGCGCAATGTGACCTGTCCACACACTGGTGAAAACATGTTGGATGTGGTACTGACTGAAATTGACAAGTGGCTGAACCCCCTTTACCTGAGAGCTGGGTTCATAGCAAGTGACAATGGGTCAAATGTGGTGAAATGCATCATGAATGGTGTTTTTTTTCATGTTCCATGCATGACCCGTTGCTTAAATCTTGTGGTGCAGGAGTTTCTGCAGCACCCTGATGTAAAGAAAATGCTGTCACTTTTCTCGATCTGGAAAGGCCCATGACCAACTGTGGCAGTTAAAGATGCAAAACAACCTGCCTCAGCACCACTTCACGATGGAAGTTGTCACCTGATAGAACTCCACTTTATACATGGCAGAAAGGTTATATGAACAATACAAAGCCATCTCACAATATCTTGTGATGCTCACTAGCCGTGATAGTTTCAGAGCCTCCATATCTATGATGACTGTATAGTGACACCTCATGAACTCTGTAGTAACAATTTTGTGGCCTTTTGAACATGCCACACAGACAGTGAGTGGCCAGTCTGCCTTCATTAGCCAATCAATTCCACTGCTGTGGGTGCTGAGGCAGACATTGGTGAATGTAGAGCATGGCCTTGATGTTGCCGGAGACAGTGCTAGCAGTATGTTGCTGCAGCACATGCAGACAGTATTCAACCAGGATCATCACATTGTGAGCATTCAGCGTAGTGACAACTTTGCAATAGCAACAATGCTGAACCCACAATACAAACATGGAATTGCATCAGTACTGGAGGGAGGACCTGAACAGGTAAAAAATATCAGTGGTCAGCTGGTGCACTTGGTTCATGGGGCACAGACGTCATGTGCCAAGGCCAGCAAACCTCATCAGCATGACCTGGAGGACCATCAAGCATATCCTGCAAAGGGAAGGGGACTGCAGTTCCAGGTGGTCTGTCATCCAAAATGGCTGGTGTCAACCAGCTTTGGTAGGCTTTGTCCCAAGTGGGGATTTGTGAAATAAATGATTCTGGAGAACAGGATGATGCATCAACCATTGGACTTAGTGTGGCACAGGGAATGGTTGAGTCATATTTGTCTGAAACAGGCATCTGACAATAACTGATGATCCTCTTTTCTACTGGAGTGGAAAGGTCAGTCAATGGCCAGAGCTGACTGCAGTGGCACTGAAGTACCTCACATGCCTACCTTCCAGTATAAGTGTTGAGAGGGTATTCAGCTCAGCAGATGCAATAGTCAGGGATCGTCAGACAAACCTGTCCCCTGCAAATGTTAGTTTGCTAACATTCATTAAAATGAATGAGAGGCACATTCCAGCACAGACTGCAACCTCGATATTTATACCCCGGCCTAGTCATGGTGATTTTGGTGATGTGGAAATGGACCATCCTGGTGGCACTGGCAGTGGAAGCATGAAACAGCCCACCATTGATGTAGATGATGACACAATGGAGAAATAATTTCCCAGTGGTCAGACTTCAGACATAGATGACTGTGAGGGCAGCTTTCTTCATGAGGATGATGATGTGGTTAATGTTGGCAGGTTTTAACTGAAGTTGTTAAAAGGTGTTGCACCCCCCCCAGACCACCACCACCACTGGGACTGATGTTAGGCATTGCCACCACTGAGCATGAGTCTGTCCGCCCCTGGACCACCACCACCAGGACCAATGTTAGCCACTGCCACCACTGAGCATGAGTCTGTCCACCCCCGGACCACCACCACTGGGACCAATGTTAGCCACTGCCACCACTGAGCATGAGTCTGTCTGCCCCCGGACCACCACCACCGGGACTGATGTTAGCCACTGCCACCACTGAGCATGAGTCTGTCTGTCTCCTAGACCACCACCAACACCGGGACTGATATTAGCCACTGCCACCACTGAGTATGAGTCTTTCTGCCCCCAGACCACCACCACCAGGACTTATGTTAGCCACTGCCACCACTGAGCATGAGTCTGTCTGCCCCCTGGACCACCTCCACTGGGACTGATGCTAGCCACTGCTACCACTGAACATGAGTGTGTCCGGCCCCCTGATCCCCACCACCGTGACCAATGTTAGCTACTGGCGCCACTGAGCATGAGTCTGTCCACCCTCCCGGACCACCACCACCGGGACCAATGTTAGCCACTGCCACCACTGAGCATGAGTCTGTCTGCCCCCTGGACCACCACCACCGGGACTGGTGTTAGCCACTGCCACCACTGAGCATGAGTCTGTCTGCCCCCTGGACAACCACTACCTGGACCAATGTTAGCCACTGCCACCACTGAGCATGAGTCTGTCTTCCCCCCGGACCACCACCACCAGGACTGGTGTTAGCCACTGCCACCACTGAGCATGAGTCTGTCTGCCCCCTGGACAACCACTACCTGGACCAATGTTAGCCACTGCCACCACTGAGCATGAGTCTGTCTGCCCCCTGGACCACCTCCACTGGGACTGATGCTAGCCACTGCCACCACTGAACATGAGTGTGTCTGCCCCCTGGACAACCACTATCTGGACCAATGTTAGCCACTGCCACCACTGAGCATGAGTCTGTCCGAACCCCCAATCACCACCACCGCGACCAATGTTAGCTACTGCCGCCACTGAGCATGAGTCTGTCCACCCCCCCCGGACCACCACCACCACCAGGACCAATGTTAGCCACTGCCACCACTGAGCATGAGTCTGTCCACCCCCCAGACCACCACCACCTGGACTGATGTTAGCCACTGCCACCACTGAGCATGAGTCTGTCTGCCCCCCGGACCACCACCACCACCGGGACCGGTGTTAGCCACTGCCACCACTGAGCATGAGTCTGTCTGCCCCCTGGACAACCACTACCTGGACCAATGTTAGCCACTGCCACCACTGAGCATAAGTCTGTCTGCCCCCTGGACCACCACCACCGGGACTAATGTTAGCCACTGCCACCACCACCAGATGCAGGAAAATATAGCAGAGAATGTCATCATGTGCCGTAGCTAACACCACCAACACACACCACCAGTGTCATTCAGACAATATTTCCCCTTTACATTTACCATGCCAAGGCAAAGGGAATCGAACAGGAGACCACATCCATCAGCCACAGGCACAAAGCTTCTTAATATTTAAACTATAAAATGAGTATGTGTGCTAATGTTTTTTATGCTATTTAACTTCCTTTAGTTGTAAGTTTTGCTTTCTGTAGCTTTCCAGAGCCGCAATGGTCAAACACATACAGTACACTTATTTTTTTTTTTTACAGGTTGACAAAAAAATTCTCCTTTGCTGATACTCGGTAGGAATGGTACTGCAGCTGTACCGTACAGAGGAACCTATGGAATATCCATTTGAAATCCACTGTGGTAAGTATGAAGGTTTTGTTTCATCTGTTTCATTTTTTTGGAAAGACTGCAGCAAATGCAACTGAGTACGATTCATAAACTAAGTGACATGTGTACGTCACCAAAACTATTTCTGTAATATATCATTCATGCACTGTATTCTGAACTTGCTGCTGTGCAGCCCTGACCATGACAGTGTTGAAAAAGTTGCACACAGGTTGTGTTACTTGACAAGATGTGGGTTTGAAATGTAACTTGACTTGAGATTGAGAACCAGGGACAAATTACAATCAGGTTGTAAGAAGTCATTCATTTCTTTTTTTTAAGAAACTTCCAGATGCTTTGTTGTTGTGTCAAAGTGGCCTTATTCAAAGAAGTTCTTCAACATCAGGCCCCCCGGCTGGGGCACACATGCAACACGCAGAAGTCATTTCATTTGATGACAATGACCATCATTAACAACCAGACTCGAGAAGGATGCAGATGAAATCTGTGAAGAAGTAACCAAATAAGAAACCATTACAGACAAACCTGCAAATATGCTTCCCCCAGCCCCCCCAAAAAAATACTTACCTTCATTTGCATGAGAGTTATCCATTTCAAATTTCTACGCAAAAAGTTCTCATCGAGCACTGGAATGTGCTCACCAACAGTATCTGTAACCTGTGATACAGAACAATACCATGAGTACATGTCCATGTCAACCCCCCTCACCTACAAAATACACAAATATATATCTATATATATCAACTCACCAAGGCTACTATTAGTGTACAGACAAAGGGCACCCTTCCATCCAGTTGAGATGATCACATTGCATTTGCTGGAATCACAGCACACATTGGACCAGCAACAGTTCACTCACGGTCATCATTTTATTCTGGGGGACTTTGTATGTGCAGAAACGCCCCATTTCACTTTGTTACCACTTGTCAATTCTTGGGACACAAGGCAGATGCATTTTTGGGCATGCAGAAAAAATCTGGGGACTCTGTGCCACCACTGTGCGCATGACTGAGTGCACCATTAATTCTGGAGGACTTTGTATGTGCTGCAACAATCTCATTTCACTTTGTTACCACTTGTCAATTTTCTGGACACGAGGCAGATGCATTTTGGGCATGCAGAAAAAATCTTTTGACTCTGTGCCACCACTGCACCCATGACTGAGTGCGCCATTAATCCTGGGGGACTTTGTATGCGCTGAAATGTTCTGGTTTCACTTTGTTACTTCTTGTCAATTTTCTGGACACAAGGCAGATGCATTTTGTGTGTTGTGTGATTGTGAGGTCATAATGTCTTACTGACATTATCAATTAAAGCAGCATTGTAAGAATGTGGTAACAATTTTGAACTGTAATTTTTTATGCTATTTTACATTGCCAGCCACTAGTTACCTCTGAGACATGACCTGAATGATACACTTCTTTTCACAATTTCTGTCTGCTTTACTTAGTTGACTATTTTTCATCATGCATGAAAAAAAATGAGCACACCTTTCAATATTGTTATGACAAGGTTTATTTATATTTGCAGCTGCTTTTCAATAAATATTGTTCTGTGGGGTCATAAAACACTGCTTGCTGCATAACTGTTAATTTATAACAGAAGTGATATATAACAACTAACTGATGTGATGGAGAAAAGCAGCGGAAAATACTGACAAAGACCTGGTCAGCACCATATTAAAAGGAATGCTCCTTTCATTATTTTACACATGAAAAAAGGTAGTACAGCAGACTCAAATACTAGAAATTATAGTATCATACGAGTCAGGATGTAAGTAAAGGAAGTTATAGAATAGCATTAAAAAATATAGGTCAGAGTTCTTAACAGATTGTTGCACTGCTGCTTTACCGAGATTCACCACGTTACAGTTATGGTGTTGCACCTAATATGTGGGCGCCTTACTTCCAGGGGAATCTTTCTTGCTTCACATGTCCTTACATAGTGCAATACATTTCTGCCCCCCTTTCTCAGCAATGTTAGGATGTGATGCCAGGGAGAGCATGGGTGCGTGCTCCACTATAGTAAATAGCCAGCAGCTATCCGAATGTTTCTTTATGTTATAATGTTCAGTTTGTGGTTTCGACTAACAAGGCTCTTGTTACTGGAAACGTACCCACACATTTCACCACAAACTGACTATTATAACATAAAGAAACATTCAGAAAGCTGCCAAACAATCGGACATTCACTATAATGGAGCACACACCAGCGCTCTCCCTGTCATCATGTCCTAATGTTGCTGAGAAAGGAGGGCATATTGGGTGGCTTTTCTGAAAGGGAATTCCTCCATGACGTGACACACTGTAATGAAATTATGAGCGGTTTTCACAGAAATGTATTGCACTATGAAAGGACATGTGGAGCAAGAAAGATTCCCCTTGAAGTAAGGCACCCATATATCGGGTGCAATGCTGTAAGTTGGTGAATCTCTTTCATGTCTATTTCACAAATAAAATAGTTATAGAGCCTCAGTAATGTTTACTTTGTGTCAGGACTCATGAATCAGATTTTAAGTGTTTGGCAAACAGCATGAAGACTGAGCAATGCTAGTATGTTGTGCTAAACTGCATGTGTGCCATCAGTGTTCTTTCCTGTGTGTGCATACATTGTCCAGCTTCATGCAAACATATATAAGGTAAGACTTGTTGCAGTATCAAGAATAAAGATGACAAAGAATACCTGATGTATATTTTATTGGTACCATCACCACCAGCAGACTAAGTGATACGATATTTTTTCAGAGGTATCGAGTCACTGTGCACCTTAGTCACTCACAGTGCACACATGACTTTGTGGAGATCATAGCACAAAAAACACATGCTCTCCTAAAAGTTATATGTGCAATATATAATGTGACTAAGGTGCACTCTGGCCAGACACCACTGGTAAAGTATCGTATCACCTAGTCCACTGATGATGATGGTAACAATAAAATATACGTTATTCTGCTCGCTATTCTTTATAGCATAAACACTGCAACGAGGCAGCAACAGCAATATATGTTTGCAACACACTGCACAATGTCTGATGTCACACACACACACACACACACACACACACACACTCACTCACACACACAGGGAACACCACTGACTGCACACATGCAATTTAGCACATCATACTTGCACTGCTCACAATAGCTTGTCCACAAGCACTCCACAACAGAAAGTCAACATTACTGAGGCACTGCAACAACAGAAGGGCAACTGTCTATTATTAAACAACAAAAATAAAAACACACAAAAACACTACAACACAGTAGTGGGGGAGGGTCCAGAAAAAAATTCCTTAATGGGGGATTCCATGATGTATGAGCAGCAGGTGGAGCATTGTCAGTATCTGCAGCAACTGTTGCTGGATTTGATCCACCTGCTGCTGTACAGCACCCACCCTCTCATTGCTTTCCTCGAGGGCCGTCCACACCAGTGCAATGTTGGCCTGTGTTGCAGGCACTGTGTTAGGGTCTAATGCAGCTGTAAAGCCAGGTAGTAGTGGTGGTGGTGGGAGGGTGGTGCTGGTGGCTGTGGTGGCAGTGGTGGTGGTGGAGCAGCTGCTGCAGTTGCCCTCCTCCTGCTGCGGCAGCAAGGCACAACTTCACCCCCAGCACTCTCTGGCACTGCCACAGAAGGGCCAGCCAGTGGATGCCTGGCCCCTTCGGTGGCAACCTGCCACTCCATCTTGTGGTGGTTTGCCATGTGCGTGCACTAGCCACCAGTCCTCTAATGTGTACCCCCGGGGGCCATGGCACACCAGCACACCACACAGATGGCAAACCACAATGGTGCTGTCCCCCCCACACAGTTAAAAAACTGCCACACTGGGGAGCTGTGGGGGGGGACCAGATATACTGCACCTACATTTAACTGGAGCTCCACCTGTGGCTGTGGAGGTGGTGATGCTGGAGCCCCTGCAGCTGCTACTAGTGGTGGTGGTAGTGGTGGACTAGGTGGATGCGCAGCCACCGGTGGCACTGGTGCTGCTGCAGCTGCTGCTGCTTCCACGGGGGAGGATGCAACACCCAGGAGTCAGGAGCGGTCCAGTAACACCCGACCGCCCCCAACATTTGTGCACTTCTCTCCTCTGCCCACGCCCATGGGCCACAGACTCTCCTCATCCCAGGTCCATCTCACACAAGTCACGACTATCACCGACACCTCAATACTATGACCTTCACCCGCACTCACAGTCTCACACTCTCAGACACGCACACACACAGTCACACATGCACACACAAAACAAAACTTACAAAAAAAAAATTCTGTAGCAAAAAAAAGTGACAAACACAGTACAAAGATGTAGCTTTTAAAAAAGCTGTTTTTTGTGCTCAAAATCACAACAATGCAACTAGGAAACAAACTGCTCTCCTCTCTCACCAAAAAGGCTTCCTCCTTCTACAACCACAAAGGAGAAAGTAAAAGTAACTGCTTTTCTGACTCACTTCCTTCCTTCCTGCCTGGCTAAATCATGTGACTTACAGTACTGTAAGCCATGTGATATGTGGGTGGCAGCCTATATTGTTGTCTCTTCGCCTTACTTCGCATTAAGGTGAAATGACAACACAAAGTCATAATGAGAAGGCGAAGTGGGAACTTTATAGTGGCCACCTCGCATTGTGCTCGGCCAACGCGAAGTGGCCACTTTACGTCCACTTCACCGGCAGATTTAAAATTCACTGCATCTCTATTGTGGATGTAGCAGATAGACACCACTCAGTCCAAGTAAGCTACAATACACTGCTGTGTGGCTTTATTCCTTAAAGTGTCCCAGAAAAAAATACCTTTCACAGGAGCATACAAATGCTATTTTAATAATAATAAAAAAAAAAAGGCAAAAAAATTAACACCTTACTCTGCCCTTGGTAAGGGTTACAGAATCAGAGCCCTTAAACAACTTCAGGATCTCTTCTTCATCCTGGTTCTTTTTTAGTTGCTGTGTGGGCATGAAACTGCATGCCCTTCTCTAAGTGCTTCAGTCAGCTGATAGGATCCTAGACTCAGTGCAGCTATGAATTCAGATGGGCTTATGTAGATTTTAAATAGCCCCTTCGTCATAACATTGTGTTTAGGCCCTGTGCCACTGGACCAATTCAGACCTTTGACACAAGTCCTATTTTGGCACATTGCCTGGGACTACAGGAGGGATGGGGGTGGTGAGACAGAGAGAAAAAGAAGAGGGACAGTGCTTCTTACAGCACTAGTCTATGGTTCCTGTTTACTCTCTCTTCCTAAAACATACCACAGGCTTTCTCCAAAACCACCACAAAGCAGAAATATCCTGTGCAACTTCCACTTCTGATATAGGAAGGCACAAACTCTGTTGTTGAGTGCGGGTACTGGAGGGGAGTAAAATTCAACCTAAATAATTTTGATTTGAATCTGAGGACATTAAGGAAGGAGGTGGGACTGTATAACGATCTATAATAATTATAAAATTCTTGAACAATATCTCTAGGGTGGATGAGCAGGCGCTGGTCAGTTGAAGAACGGATATCGGGAATTATTTTAGAAGCTTCTTGAGTATGGAGTTGAAGGTCCATCAACCTGCCTGCTTTTTCCCTTGGTCAATGTACTTTGCCTTGGTTTTGAAGATCAGATATTCGGCCTGCTCTCTTAATGTATCTTCATATTTGTCCCTATAGCTCGCTAATTCCAAGAGTTGCTCAGGTGATGGGGATAAGAGGTTTTCTACACTCTGAATGGTGCCCAGGTAGAAAGATAGTTTCTCTTGCTGGGTTCTTTTCCTCTTATACATCAGTCTAATGAATTCACTGCTCAAGACAGCCTTGCAGGCAGCCCACTGTCTGTCATACCTATCTAATGACCCCCAGTTTTCATGGATATGGTGGGATAAATGTTTAAGAACTTGGAATCATTTCATTTTAATCCTTGCCCCTTTGATATTCCACATAGCAAATTTAAAAATAAATAGACATTCCAGTCTAATGGAACAATAAGACCTGTGCCCTCACTCATGTATCCCAAAAACCAAAATGGTTGACAAAAAATATCAGCATTCACCTCCCCACCACATAAACCCACAGAACCCCCATATAACCAAACAACAGAACAACAATTATAGAACTATACCTCTACCGCAGTCTGGTCCATGAGAGAGGCAGAAGGCACTGCAGTGGGCACCCCCTCCCCCGGTTAAAAGGAGCTAGACTGATCTAACATTTTGCTGCAATCCATAAGATAACTATGCTGCACTAGAGACATAATAACCAGATAGTGGCCCCGATTCTAGAAACATTACACTTGGCGTAACAGCACTTGCACCAAGTAGAATGGCGCAAATAGCACCTTACATCAGCAGTTGCGACTTGTGCGATTCTACAGAGTGGCCTGCGACATGTCACAGGCCGCTTGTGCCGAACAGCTGTTATGCTGGCAGTTGCACCATAAACCCCCTGCAACATGGCGCTAGGGGGTTTACGGCAGTAGTTGCACCCCATTCCAGAAGGGCAGCAACAAAGACCCCAATGTCAGGATTCTACAAGAACCCCCAGAGGAGAACTGGCATCGTAAGTTACACCTGCATTTAACTGGTGTAACTTACATACATCCTCCGAGGGTCCAGTAGAACCTGGACCATGTGCCTCCCATGCCCAGACTGCCCCGTTGTTGCCCCAATGGGCACCGCACAAACATTTCCAGAATCAGGGCCACGATCCCCCCATCCCCGTACTATACACACACCCCAGTACGTGCACGCCCCACAGGGCTGCCCACACCCCAGACCCTAAGTGTTCATACAGAGCACTGCAGGCTTCCCACACCCCAGCCTCCGAATCCCCATTATGATATCTCCACAGGGTGGCACTGTCCCCCACCCATGCCCCGACCCTCAAGTCGCAGCCTCAAATGCGCTTTGTGGTTGAATGAGTATTTCAGATTAAAATCAGCAGTGTAATAACCGATGTAACAGTATAGTGAGCTTACTGTAAGACAGACATATAATAAGTGTATAATAAAAATATAAGAACTCATGCCCTGATTCCGCGTCGGCTCTGGCTGTAATGCGGATGCTGCCTGACATGCACTGGTATTTGGTTCCCCATCAGTTATAGCTCACTTGCATAGTTCTTCCTCTGCGACGATTTATCCGTTGCCGAGTTTCGCTAGGTGAGCGCCACTGGAAGATGAGCCAGAAATTCATCTGAGTGTGTCTTCCAGCGCGTCCCCACACAACCTGCGGTCAGCAGCTGGCCGGCGGAGGTGAGAGGTGGCTGTGCCAGTCGGCTGGGGACCTGCTGGGGAGGGTGCTGGCTGGGCTGGCATGGCTGGGTGGGGGGGTGGAGGGTCACTAGACTATCAGGACATGTCAGAGTGTATTCTGCATTTGTGGCGGGCGACTCGGCCGGGGCACGGTGGGGGGAGTTGACTGCGCCACATGCAGGGGCATATCTATGGAGGCTTTCGGGGCCAGTTGGTCTGGGCTTATTTCATGTGTACTTACAGAAGGCTTTGGGGGCAGGGGTGTTGGCGAATATGGGGCATATTTATGGAAGTTTGGGGCCAGTTGGTAAAATATTTCATGGGGCACTTATAGGAGGCTTTGGGGTAGGTGTGTAAGAGTCCTGGAATATTTATGGAGGTTTCGGGGTCAGTTGGTGTGGGGAGCCCTGCGAGGTGGCTATTGTGGCTTGCTGGGCAGTTGGGGGTGCACTTGAGACCTGTGGCTGCGGGTTGCGACATGCTCACCAGGTAAGCCCTCTGTTCAGCATACCTGGCCACATGTTGCAAGTCATAGGACTTTGCTGCAGAGACCCTGCCCCTTCTAGAATAGGGCGCAGGGTCAATGTCGCAGTTGCAGTTGGTGCAAGTTGCATTTGGCGGCGACTTGCGTCAACCATCTAGAATCGGGCACAGTACCCGCAAATTCCTAATAATTGTGACATTTCACATTTTAGGTTAAATGGAGAGATCCAAAAGGTTCTCATCCAGACCATGTTATACCCTATCCATGAAATAGATGGCATAAAAGTTGTATAAAGAGAAGGCAAAAGGAGAGAGAGTTGCAAGAAGGAGTAAACTGGGCAGAATGCAGAGATGGCAACATTATATTAGATGAAAAAAAAAAACAGACTGCACCAAGAAGACACAGAATAACCCAGGAGCTGTAGAAGGAAAATAGCCAAATAAATAACAAAAAACCTGATAGGAGTGTTGAAAGAAGGGCTAGCAAACTAAGATTAAATGGTAGAGTGACAAAATAGAAGGGGAACTGCACATGTTAAGGGTGGCCGGTGGGACTGGCTTAACATACCAAAAGAAGATACCAAACTTAGAAAAGAGGGGACAGAAACATCATAAGGAGGGTAGTAATGGAGTGCCATCCATTTCACCTGGTTGCAAATGTAACTATAAGAGAAGCCTCCGGAAATCTAAGCACAACCTGATTCCACCCTTTCTTAATGACAACTACTATAGGCAAGGCCCAGGCACTAGTGGATAGCTCTATTATAACTAACTGCTCCATCTTTTTTCTTTGAGCCATCACCTCGCTTCTCACTCTCTCAGGGAGTCTGTAGGGTTTCTGTCTTATAGGGTGTGCCTGGGTGACCACTATCTGATGTTCCACCCCTTCTACTTTCCCTGGTATGTTAGCAAAAGTGGTGTAGAAGGTTTGCAGCAGGTGTTGGGGCTCATCCTGCTGTGAGGTCTGCAGTGTAGGGTTAATCAGTAACTCTGCTAATTCACCAGATTTTTCTAACCTTCGATAGGCTAAGTCCCTTTCTGAATCCTCCCTCTCTGGAAAGACCATCATGCTCACATCAGAGGGCTTGTCTTTCTCATGCAATTTTTTCAGGAGGTTAGCATGGTATATTTTCTTACTCTAGCATCTCTCAGGGGTTCCTATCTCATAGGTTACCAGTCCTGTCTGTCTAAGTACCTAGTAAGGACCCTGCCATTCATAAGCAATGTGTTTTCAGAGGAGGGTAGGAGCAATAAGACCTTCTCTTCTTCCTTAAAAGCCTTATGAACCACTCCCCCAGTCATAAAGGTGTTTTTGCTTCATCTGTGCCTGTATGTTGGTGCCATGTGTAAGCTCTGTGTACTTAATTAATTTCTTATAAAGCTGTACCATTTATTCTGCTACACTTGTTTGTCCAGTCCCCTTGCCTTCCTCTCAATACTCTTTGATGACATACAGGGGGCCTTGAGGGTTCCTTCCAAATAGCAAAAAAAGGGGAATAGCTAGTGGAAGCTTGGGCACCTCCCCATATGCAAACAGCAGGAAAGGTAAGTACCTATCCCAGTGCTTCCCCTCATTGTGGACAAATTTCCATAGCATCCTTTTTAATGTTTGGTTAAATCTTTCTTTTATTTTTGTGTTGCCTTTTGCCCAAAGGCCAGCCCCGACCCACCTAGACCACCTGCCCACCCCCAGCTCTCACCTGATATGGTGATCAATCCAGGCTTTCCCCCTCTAGATGGGGTTGTTGGACAGTGCAGCTCCACAGAACACATTTGGGATCCCAGTGGCAGAAAATCATTGGGAGAGTCTCTTTGCTTACCCCCCATGATGGGGATAAGGAGCTGCTCAAACTAACAGACTATTGTGGCTGTGTTGCCAGTCAGGATGTGCGGTGGGCAGCATGGGGCTTGCGAGTCGGGGCTTCATTGATGGCAGAGTCAACGATTTTTACTGCTGTTTCCCCAAGGGAAGTGATGTTCAATGATGTCATAGCTTGATGTCAGCACATCCCCCCAACTCAATGGCACTCAGCAACCATTCAATCCCCCAGCCTCCGTTAGAAAATAATCATATGCTAGGCACTCACCTAACTCTCCCCATTGAGGAGGTGAGCTGTCCCTCAAAAACTCCATCCTCATCTCCCATGCTGGTCCTCCAACTCCCTGGGTTTGTTTCCAAACCGACAGACTATTGTGGCTGTGTCATTGCTCAGAATGTGTGGCAGGCAGCATGGGTCTGGTGATTCAGGGCTTCATTGATGGCAGTGACATTGATTTTTACTGCTGTATCCCTAGGGGACATGACATGCAATGGTGTCTTAGTGCAACATCAGCACATCCCCCAACTGAATGGCACCCAGCAAACATTCAGTCCCCCAGCATCCGCTAAGGGATGATCATATGCCAGGCGATCACCTGACCCTCCCCCAAGAGGAGAGCTGTCTCTTGGATGCTCCATCCTTTTCTCCCCCACCAGCCCTCTGACTCCCCAGGTCTGTTTCCAAACCCGAGGCATCGGCATCGCAGGCAGATGCCATGCTACTGCATTGGCACACTGGCACAGGCTAAGTCTTCCTACTAACCCATCTGTTTGGGGGTCATAATGAGATGTCCGGACAGCTACTATGCTCAATAAGTGGTATAACTCCTTTAACAAGGTGGCATTGGAAGTGCTTCCCTGGTCAGTCAGGTTTGCTTTAGGGATTCCTAATCAGTTAAACAATTTTACCAATTCCTCAACAATCTTTTCAATAGTGATAGTACACAAGGGTATGGTCTCTGGGTATTTAGTGACGTAGTCACATACAACTAGTATGAAGTGGTTCCATCAACAGCTCTTTTCTAATGAGCCTACTATGTCCATAGCTATTCTCTTGAAGAGCATGTCCACTAAAGGTAAGGGCATTAGGGGGCACCATATCCTTCCTTCCTGTTTGTACTACTTTCTGACACTCTGCACAAGCTCAACAGTAATCAGCCACCTTGTCATGTATATTGAGCAAAAGGAATTTGTGTAATAGGCTAGTCAGTGTACAGTCCCTCCAAGCATGACCTGCTAAGGGTAAGTCATGGGCCAAGCATAACAGTTGGGGATGAATCTTTCAGGGACTATCAAGTGTTCCACAACTTCCCCAGTATTTGCATTGACACAGACTTTGAATAAAACATTATTCTTCACTTGAAACATAGGGGCCCCATTGCATGTGCTTTTCCCCACCTGTTGGAATAAAGGGGTTAATGTTTTGTCATTCTTTTGCTCAGTCCAGGTGTAATATCCTTCAAATATTGTATCTAAATACACCACAGATAGTCCATAATTTTCCTTGGTCCATTCCTCTTTCAGCCTTTGCTTCTCCTTTTTGAAATACCTATCCTTTCCTGGAGCCCTATGATATTCCCTTCAAAAAGGAAAGTGTTTCTGAGGGCCTTTTATTCCTTAGCTTGGGTCCTGGTAGTCACTGCTGACACTGTTACACCCTTTCCAAAAATTGTGGCTTGACACTGACCTACTTTCTCCTTTTTCTTAAGATTTAAATTCCCTTTAAATTCATTTGAAACTGTATTTAATCCAGAAAAATTCTTATGGTAATTTCCTGTCTTATGAATGGCTTAGTTTTGGCTGTATACACAACGAAATATGCTAATTTTCAGTCCTCTGTATTTTTGGCTGAAAAAAGTGAAAAAAAAACCTGCTTTTTGAATGGATTTTTTTTTTCTTTTTTTTGGCTTTGTTTGAAGAGAAATATGCAAATTTTCAATCCTGGATTACTTTTGGATTTTTAATAAATCTAAAAGAAATGTTTTTAGTATTAAGCCAAAAGAAATCCTAATGGAGTCTTTATGGCTTACCTTCGGTTGCATATGCAGCAAAATATGTAAATGAGCAAGTTTTGCTCGCATCTGGATTTCTTTTAGAACGATTCTATTTATATTGTAAATGCATTATCCTTTAATTGAATGCATTTCCTATAGAAATAAAATATGTCTAAAAAAATTCAAATGTAGGCAAAACATGCTCATTTGCATATTTTGCTACATATGCAGCCAATTGTAAGTCATAAATAATTTTTTGTCATTTCTTTTCTTAAAACCCATATCTTCAGCCTGGTGGTGCTGAGGGTTGAGGTACTAGATGCCACACCTCATGCCATGCTGGCAACCCAGGTTCGAGAACGAGCCTGGGCCACTGGGGGTAGGCAGGGGAGAGGGAGGATGGAGCATCCAGAGGACAGCTCTCCTCTCTCTGGGGAGGGATTCAGGCTTGCCCTGGATTGCAGTGGCCCCCGGTGCTGATCAGATGTACTTCACATGCCCGGGCAGTGAGTAGCAGGGCAGAGCTGTGGCATGCATTTCCAGATGCCATTGCACATCCGAGCTCTGGGGGGGGGATTGAGGGCATAAACAAGGGGAAAAAAAACTGCTGATTGGGTGAGGCAATGGTGAACTCCAGAGGTGAAGGCACAAATACCGGTTGCACCCCCCCAACTCTACCCTCTGGGGACTCCCAGCCTCTCCAAGGGCCCGGGGGAGAGACGGGAGTCCTGATACTGATTCAGAAGTTGGGGAAGCAGCAGTTCAGGAGGGCGGTCAGGAGGTGCAAGTCAAAAGAGGGAACCTGAGAGATGCCCCAGGAGGAAGGTGAGAAAAAGAGTTAAAAAAAACATATCTTCAATTTTTTCCCCCATTTTGTTTAACTAATTATTGCTATATTAATTAGTTACTTTGGATGAATAGTGATCACCACATGAAAATTTGTCAAGTTCAAAAACATCAACTGAACCCAAGTGTTTTGCTGTTACTTTACTAGTGAAATAAGAACTTTGTCTTTGTACTGTTTCACTCAGTCTGACCATACATCAGGATTCTGAGCCCAATCATCTCCCTCTCTTCTTGAGTCCCTAATATCCTTGGTGGGCTGAGGCCATCACTGGCACTGGCTGAAGAATTTATGAAACTAAATGTTTGTGCCTGTAGGAAATCCTGCAGAATGGCTGTATCCCACCATAACCAACACAAAATGTAACTGCACTCCAGAGTAACATGCAACATATGTCCAGGATAAATATTCCAACACAGATAAGTAGCTCAAAAAAATCCACAAATGCCGCAAGCACACACAAACTGTTCGGGCTGTAGCTACTTATCTGTGTTGGAATATTTATCCTGGCCATAAGTTGCATGTTACTGTGGAGTGCGGTTAAATTTTGTGTTGGTGGTCTTCGAAGTGGGCCACGAGCCCTTAACCTCCACCATGCCACATTTCCCTGGCACAGTTGTTTTTTCATCCAGTGTATCTCACCGTACCCTACACCATATGGAGGTAGGGATTCACTTGTGGAATGGAACTGGTGGACTGGTAGTGGTATCTGACTGGGTGCCCATGGTCTGGACCAGCTTTAGCCAATGCTGCCGCTCCTGCCCCTTTGCATGGCTCTCCAAAAGTGGCTGTCAGGGGCAGGGGTTGTGGATGCTGACAGGCATAATCATGACTTGCAGGACAACACACTCCACATATGTGCAAGATACTGGTATATAGAATATCTTTGAGGACTGGGCCCCAAGAACAATTACAGTCTGGCCAACATTTTACATAGTCCCTTAAATGACTGAAGAAATAATAGCATGGTTGTGATGTGGAGCCAGAAGGTTAATAGCTCGAGTAAATTTTAACCACACTAAAACATAGAAATGTCTGCCTCACTCTACTGATAGTATGATGCAAATATCCTAGTGGTCATTCACTCCCCCTCACTCCTTCCATGTCTTCTTCCCCAGATACTCTTACTTGCCCCATAAACCTGTCACCCTTGCTTGAATCTTTCCACTAATTTGAGGTGGACAATCCATTCTTGCGACCTGTTCCTAAATGCTTTTCTTGCATCCTTTCTAAATCTCCCTCCACTAGTTGCTTTCACTCCCCCCATGCCTGCTCTTGAACAGCTCACACTTTTTGTCCTGTGAAGAAACTTTGAATAGTTCAACAATGTTCTCCCCTTACCCTCTTGGTTTCCATTGTAAATATGTTGAGGTTCACTATGATATATCCTCTCTATGTAGGACTTTTCTTGCTGCCCCACACTTATTTTTGTTAACTTCTTCTGCACCATCTTAACTCCATCCCTGTCCTTTTCATATTGTCTTGTGCGCGCAGCAAAGACAACATATTGGAGTTGCTGGAAGTGGAGTAGTGGGCTTTGGAGGCACGGTCGTATTGTGGCCAGTGGCACCACTATTTTTTTGGGCTAGGCTCTGAGGCACGAATTAGATTGCATGTTGTGAATGACAGCAGTTGCAAAACGTGCCACCAACTTGAAATGTTTTAGCCGCTGCAATGAAGGAGTGCCCCCTCATTGTAGGTCATGCCTTCTCTGGTGTAACATTTCAATAAACATGGCAGCAGCTCTCACAGTCCCCAAACAAGCCAATGTCGGGGGGGCAATCCCCCTGTTGGCATGCCCCCTTCCCAGCTCATTTGCTGACAGGGAGAGCCCAATCCCTGTTGGCATAATGGCCCATTTATAATTTTATTTGTGTGCTGAGGGGGTGCCCAATCCCCCTCAGCATCATGCCCCCAACAGGCTTTCTTTGCCAATGGGGGGCCCAATCCCCATCAGTTTCAGTCCACCCTTCCCCAAAATGCAGGTGCACACTGGGAGCCCACCCCAGTGTGCCCAAAGCAAACATGCAAATTAAAAAACCTTTCCACAACATCTTTTTATTTTACCTGAAAGAGAGAAAACGGTCCTTTGTTGACTCTATGGTGCCCTCCCCAACCCACACCCACCTCTGCGCACCAACCTCCCCACATACCCACATGCCATACTTACCTCCAGAGCCTGGCGCAACGATCTTCTGTGGACCGGGGACACATCTGCACTCTTCAAAGCCGACCGCAAACTGAAGAAATGCAGATAAACTATATAATGGTATAAATGGGTTTTGTCAACTTTGGTGCATATCTTGGCTATTTTTCAACTTTTGGCACCAAATTTTCAACATGGGGTTCTTAGGACCCCTACTCATGAATTCAGTCACTCTGTCCCAAAAGGTGATTTCATGGTCACGGTCACGATTCATGGAATCACCTTTCAGGACCAATTAATGAAATAGCAGTGCCACTGTTCATGAGATGGCCTCCTAAAATGCCTATGTTGCAAATGAGGTGACAAAATTCCAAAAAATGACTGTGTTACCAGCGTGCATTGTGCAGTTTACACGCACACTCGTAACTTTGAAAATTGTTTTTTTCATTTTTACTCAAGATTTTTAACATTGCTATTTTTACATACCTCCTTATGAACAGTACAGCTGTTATTTTTCACATCCTGCCTTAAATGTGTTTTTGCACATCTGGCTCATAATGGCGCAGTTGCTGTGAGAAATCAATGTTCAGGACAGATTAAGAAAATCAGTGACATTGTTCATGAGCAGAGGTCCCTAAATGCCTATGTTGAAAATCTGGTGGCAAAATTCCACAAAATGACTATGTTAGGAGTGTTTGTTGCGCAGTTTCCATGCACACTCATCATTTTGAGAATTTTTAATATTTTCACTCTAGATTTTCAACATTGCCATTTTTTCACACCTCCTTATAAACAGTACAGCTGTCATTTTTCACATCCTGCTCAAAATGTAGTTGCACACATTCAGCGCACAATGGCACAGTTGCTGTAGGAAATCAATGTTCGAGACAGATTAGGAAAATCATAGTGGCACTGTTCATGAGCAGACGTCCCAAATGTCTATGTTGAAAATTTGATGAAGGATTTTTTAAAAATGACTGTGTTACGAGTGTGCATTGCACAGTTTTCACGCATGCTCATAACTTTGAGATTTGTTAATATTTTCACTCCAGATTTCCAACATTGCCATCACTTCACACCCCTTATGAATGGTGCAGCTGTCATGTTTCACATCATGCCCGAACTGTGTTTTCGCACATGTGACACAGAATGGCATGGTTGCTGTGGGAAATCAATGTTCAGTACAGATTAACAAAATCACAGTGCCACTGTTCATGAGCAGAGGTCCCAAATGCTTTCATGAGATGGGCTCACAAAAAGGCCATGTTGAAAATTTGGAGTGCAAATACCAACAAACACCTGAGGCATTAGGGTTTCTAACCATAACGTCCCACCCTGTACAGACTGATAGATATCAGGGGTGTGCCTTTGGATTGTCAGCTGTAATGCACATACCATTCCACCCCACCCAACACCCACCCTGCAGCCACTGACAAGCATCAAGGTGTGCCTTGCAGTCTTCGGACCCAAAGTTCACCCCATTATCCTATACTGCGCCCATCTCCATGTACTTCCTTATGGAATGGGGTGACCATAAGGCCCAACGACCCAAGGCACAACACAACACTTGTCAGAGTCTGCAGGGTAGGGTGAGGTGAAATGGAATGAGTGTTATGGCCAAGGACCCAAAGGCACACCTCAATGCCTGTCACTCTCTGCAGGGTGGGGTTGGGTTAACGTTGGTTCCATACTTCACTGCCGTTCCTTTTATGTATCTCTCTAACTCCTGCACTACCAATGCCAACACCAGCAAGACAACATTTGGCATTGACAAATGCTTGTTTGAGTGTGGAGCTAGAACTGCATGCAGGATTCCAAGTGTGGGTGCATCAGAGAAATGCCCAGGGGAAGGATTACCACATTCCTTTTGATGGGATGCCTCTGCCTTTGCACCCCCAGCAACTTATTTGCCTTCTTCACTGCTCTACTGTACTGCATTGATTATTTAAGTTATTAAAGACCCCCATGTTCATATCATCTGTAGTTTGTTTCCAACACTTCTCCCACCAGTATTTCAGTTTCAGTTTCTTGACCCCCTGTGGGCATAACTTTTCTTTACTTTTTACTTAGAATTTTAGTTGCTAGACCCTTGACCATTTATCCTGTCTTCAGATCTTCCCCAGTATCCTGACTCCCTCATTACAGTCTATAGTGTCAGCACTGGATTTTAAAATTATGGGACAGCATCCCAGCCCCTGCCCCACACTCCGACTCCCCCAGGCTCCAGCCCCTGCCCTACACTCCAACTCTCCTCCCACCCAGCCCTGCCCCAAAGTCAAACTCTCCCTCTCCCCAGGCCCCTGCCCCACGCCCAACCCCCAACACTCCAACTTTCCCCGACACTCCAACTCCCCCCCAACACTCCAACCCTCCCTGCCACAATCCCACCTGGCCTTCTGCCCCACTCCTACCTGGCTCCCTTGCCCACTTCCCTCCTCCTTGGCTCTCACTTCCCAGGCAGACATCACCGAAAAGTGCTGATTATTTTTTGAGTATGCCAGCCTCAACTTGCTTCTAAAGTGTGTAGAGCAAAGATAATAGCATAAACTTTGCTTTTTAGTCAAACCAGTGGCAGTCCATCTCCTGGCTCGACCCTCAACCCCCCCACCCAGCACAAGCCACCCTGTGTGATCTATCATTTTCTCCAGGCCCCACAGGGGTGTGGAGCTAGTAGCTACTAACAGATCATCACAGAGAAAGGTGCCTGCTCAGTACTAACATTTTGTTAAGGTCTCCTGTGTAACTGATGAGCTCTACCATGGAATGCTAATCCCCCTCCCTTGGGTTGAATTAAGGTAGCCAGGATACCTATGTTTGTGAGCCCCCCCATGTGAATTCAATTGGTTCCCTTCATTCTCATTGCTGCAGCTGAACCCAATACCCAACTGACCTACCTGCCATGTCAAAGTACCAAAACTGAACTCGCCACATCACTCACCACTGTTGGTTGACTGTGGCCCAGGCCTTTCTTCTGGAGACCCTCTCTCTCCGAGTCCGGCGATGACTCTGATTTCAGGCCAAGCCAGACAGCCCAGGTCAGTTCAACAGCACACATGCCCCCGCACATACCACACTCCTCTGACTTCAGTAGGCCAGTCAGTCCATCCAGCCAGAGCCCGGTGATGACTTGATTGGACAGATCATGAATCATGGATCATCCACTGTTTCTCTAGGTTGCAGGCCCCATCAGCAGTACATGTAAGCACTCGCTGCCTCCTCCAACATCAGCAGTAGGCCAGTGAGTTACATCAAACTGCAGACCAGCAATTATTTTTTTAGCAGCATGGATGGTATTGGCTTCTGGATCAGATCAGAATTGCACACCACCATGAGTCTTCCAGCTCAGCCCTCTCACTAAAATCATTCTGTTTTATGCAGAAAAATAATCCCAAACTGACAACGCAGTTTGAAACGGCACGCTCATCCCATGCTTCCCACTCTCTAATGATATCCCCAACCATCCCTCATGCATGCGCGGTGTGGCTTGGTCCAACCAAAAGGTAAACTGGGACACTGAGTCTTAATAGAATCCCAACCCAAAAATACAGGATTTAAGGAGGAGAGGGAGAGAAAGAGAGAATATTCAGTGTCAGAAAGTGGAAAAAACATTGGCGCCGTGGTATATTGATAGTGCATCTGGGTTAAAGAGTATATAATTCAAACAAATAAAGACCTCGCATGTAAAACTGGATCCCCAAGTATATAACTGAGACCTCATCACGAATGGATTAAATAAAGCGACATTTATTTAATACAAAGCATTACAAATAGATATAGTGCAATTTTCCACAGTGCAAATAGAAACTAGCACTGTGGGGAAGTTTTGTATCCACCGTACCTGCTTTTAGATGTTGTATTAAATAAATGTGTTTTTTATTTTTACTCCATATTCAACAGAGTGGTCAGGTTAAATAATTGGGGTTCCAGTGTTATGTGTGAGGTCTTATTGGGCAACTTCAAATGGATTTTGGACTTGAACACCTATTTTTAGCCATCTAAATAGGGATGGTTATATTTTCCAATGCTGTTCTTTTTTTAACAGAATAATGTTTTGAAGGAGTATGCAATGATCAGAGTTTAAAAATGTTATTAATCCTGCCAATGTCCATGCCTACACACTTAGGACAGGGATTTCCATTCAAAAAGCAGCGCTGGAAAATAGAGACGAGAAAGCATAGGAGACTAACAATGGATGTAAAGGTCTGAAATCCCACTGAGAGTAAAACTCCTGGTGTCCATTATAAACTAATTGCAACATAGTTGTGTAAACCATACTACATCTTTTTTTTTTTCGTTTTGCATCTTCTCCAAATCTGAACTAAATTATGCTGTGTTAAAAATCAAACATATTTGAATCATCAGGGTCAGTGTGGCAGGTATGCAAGCTGAATAATGGACTGCCCTTAACAACATGGCTCCTGAAAATAGGACAGATGGGTAATTTACAGTGGTTTTGGTCATGCTTTAGAGCTCCTGGGTAGCTGTCAGGAATGAGTCCTTCATGATCTGGGCATTAACAAGATTAGATCTGCAGTGAGCAGAGAACTGTGAAGACGCTTGGTTCCAGTTATCGGAGAGATTCAAACAGCAGGGTCCATCCCCACTGTCTGCCATGAGTGGCTTGCACAAGATAGCCGGTGGGGCTTAGCATGCATGTGTGATTCACAGTGCATGCACAAAAGCCAATAGTGCCTAGGCCACAGCAGGCGTTCAAGCAAAGGGGAGCTACATTTGCCATAACCTAGGGGCTACTAGTGGCCGAACAAAGGATCAGAAAATTGTGGGCAGGTAATGGACAAGCCATGGTCACCATTATGGACCAAGGTCCGTACCGGGGTTCTCTCTGAGAGTTTGATTGGTGTGAGGCATCTGGGCTAAATAGGAGCCTATGTCTTGCTGTAGGGCATAACACTGGGCTGCATTCATTAAATTAATGTGGAAGTTTTCTCCCCACAGCTAACCCCTACAAAAAACATTAATAGAGTGCTCAACATAGAGCTCTCAACTAATGCTTAACTTATAGTTAGTTGAGGCTAAATGAGCACTTGCTGAGATTTTCACATGCAAATTTTCTAGTGCTCAACTCTTTAATATACAGTTGATGCTCAACTGAGCGTTAACTCTGTTGAGGCTCAATTGAGCATTAACTCCAATTTCTCCTATATGGCAGTTCCTGGGGTCCCTGCGGTAGCAGCTGCCAGTAGCCCCCACCATTTTCCTAGTCCCCTCCTCCCTAGTCTTTCCTCTCCACCCCACCTCATGGTCTGCATGTTCCCCCACTCCCTGTTTGTCCCTTCAACCCTGTGGGTGTCCTCTTCCAGTAGTTCCCCTGTACCCTACAATGACCTCACAGTCCTCCCTCCTTCCATGGTCACCCCATTCAACCTCCCAGCCCCCAGTATTCCACCTACAGCTTCATTGTTCTCTTAACTACCCTCACAGGCCACACAAAATTATATAATACACAGTAAATGCAGTTCACATTAAAAACATGTTCTCTAGTACGTTGAGTACTCATTGTTCACATTTCATGACCAATTATGCCTATGCACTGAAGTTAGATAGTGTCCGCCGCAGTCTTAAGTGTGATTTACAAACAAGTCAATGGCTACTGCAGCTCCTGACCTGCCATTTGATAACAGTATTGAAAAAAACATCGACTTGCAACATTTAAGTTTTTTGGTTTCCTGAATTTGTGTATGATGCATATAATACTTTGCAATAAAGAAAATAAAAATGAAAACTTCTTGCATATGATTTTTCTTTGAATTTAAAATGTACAAATTAAAAATACATGCCTAACGTGAGATAAATACTAACTAGCATACATTTGAGTAAAACAGACACTTAAGAAAATTTCACTTAGATAAAAAAAGAGACCAAAGTCTTAAACTGTAATTTTGTTATTTAAAGAAGTTAAGAGAAATTCACATTATTGTGTATAGTAGAGCATTGTTCTATATAAAAATCTATCCTTTTCAAAATGCTGTTGTGCCACAGTTCAAAGGTCATATAATGTGATTTTACCCTTCTGGGGAAGAACATCATTCTAGAACCTCTAGAGACTGTGCAAGTCAGTTTCATTGTGAAACAGAAAAAAAATGCACATATTTTATATAATACTACACACTATAATAAATACAGGAAGATCAACTTTATGCACAGCCAGTGTGTTCTGCCACCTCAGGGTTCTGATTCCTATGGCTCTCTCGAGCTTTGCTCTTGATGTCAGAGGGATCAGAACCCCTTATGCAGAACACAAATTGTTGCCCATCCTGTATTCTCTATATTTTGCTTAATATAATATTCTGGGTGTACAAGATGTCAACATTTTATAACAAAGTACATAGAGTAGTTACAACTAAGAAACTAATGAAACTGGTGCAATATTTAAGCAATATTACCTGATTAAGTGAGCTTCTCCTGGTATGTTATTGACTTGGAAGAGGTCAAGGATACGAGGTAAAGCCAAGATCCTACTCTTTTCCAAGGTCAATAACTCTAGCAGATGCCCTGCACCTCAGAGACATGGTGAGGTTGTTCGGAGATCGTAGTGGCCTGCAACCATCCAGTTGACACTTGTGTGAAAGATGACATGGCATATTTACGAGCTCAAAGTAACAGCAGAGCAAACAGTTAAGTAACTTAAAGCAAAACTGTGTTTTAGTACTCTGAGCGCATGTGGTGTGGGAGCCGTTATACTGCTCAGTAATTGATCCAGAATCACCTTTTCCCTAGTGGGTTCTAGCACTAGTTGCTTTAGGCCTGCCCCCTGCAGGGAGTCCAGGATGTCTCAGCTCCTGGTTGAAGCAGCTGCTGGATGGTCCAATCCAAATCTGGCATATTGAAATCTCCCAGCAGCAGTACCTACCCTTTTGTTGCCATCTTCTGTACTTCTTTCACAAGCCCCTTATCCACCTCCTCCCCCTGCACTGGAGGCATGCAGATCACCCCTGTGCTGCTTGCTGTGCCATTACCTGGCTCAAGGGTAACCCACAGCACCTCAGTCTCCCCAGCTACTCTCTACTGCAGTTGCTTTTATGCCTTCTCTGATGTACAGGGCCTTCCTACTCTCCCTATCCCTCCTGAACAGGGCATCATCTGGTACACTAACACCTCATTCTCTTCCTGCCTTTGTCCTCTTGCTTCTTTCTCAGCCCCCTGGGTTCATTCTTTTCTCCTGCCTCCCCTCCTTTACCTGTCCCCTTCTGGGTCCAAGTGGACCTGTCAACAACTTCCCCTCCTGTTCCTCATTGCAGTCTGCTCTAACCTGGCTGGCAATATAGCCTAGAGGATAGAGTAATGAGCTGCAAATGAGCTTGGTACATCCAGCAGACCAGACATTGGTTTGATACTCACACCCTCCACTTGCATACTGTGTGACTATGAGCAAGTCACTTAACCGCCCAATGCTCCCAGGTTGCCACTGAAAACAGGCATTTGTGCCTAGTGGGCCTTACCCGGTTACCAAAGACTAAAATAAAACCTGTGGGGATGGGCAGCTTACATTTCCCAGCTTCCACTGCCCTCCCCCCCAATCAGTTTAAAGGCTTGCCAAGGAAGCCTTTAAACCACTCATTGAGGACATTGCTGAGGAGCTGGAAAGAAAGGTGTGCCTCTTTGCAGATGACACAAAGATCTGCAAAAGGGTTGATACAGAAGGTGGGGTGGAAAGGATGAGAAGGGACTTGCCAAGGTTGGAGGAATTGTCAAATGTATGGCAGCTTACATTCAATGCAAAGAAGTACAAAGTAATGCACCTGGGAAAAAAAACAGAGGAAGAGTACACAATGGGGGGTTACTAACAACAACAACATGGAAAGGGTCTTGGGGGTAGTCATATCAGATGTCCAAAAGGTAGGCAGGCAGTGTGAGAAGGCAGTAAGGAAGGCTGGGGGAATACTGGGATGCATAGGGAGAGGCAACACCAGTAGAAAACAGGAAGTTGTCATCCCTCTGTACAGACAGTTGGTAAGACCCCAACTGGAGTACTGCATGCAGTTCTGGAGACCCCATCTCCATAAGGACATAGACAGGATGGAGGCAGTCCAGAGGAGAGCAACTAAAATGGTGCAGGGTCTGCACCAGAAACCATACGAAGAGAGACTAAAGAAGCTTAATATGTATACACTCAAAGAAAGGTGGGAGAGAAGGAACATGATAAAAACTTTCAAATACCTCAAGGAAATCAACAAAGTCCAAGAGGGTACCATCTTTCAGAAAAAGAGATGTGCAAGAACAAGGGGCACAATTTGAAGATGCAGGGGGGATGGCTCGTGGGCAACATGAGGAAGTATTTTTTCACAGTGAGGGTGGTGGACACATGGGACCTCCCTGAGGAGGTCATGGGGTCAAAAACAGTGGGGGAATTCAAAAATGCATGGGACAGACATAAGGCAATTACAGTGAGGGGGTAGGAGAAAGTAGGCTGTTGGCTAACTAGGATCTGCAACTTATTCAATAGGTAGGGAAATGGGCAATTTGAGTGGGCCAAGCATTCCTTATCTGCCATCAAAGTCTATGTTTGTATGTTCTATGACCACTGCCAGGGTTCTCCAGTGTCTGAAAATACAGGGCGGTGACTGTAGTGATGAAGTCAAAAGGTGCATTATTTTTCTGCATAGCCTAAATGCACTTACGTGTGCCCACATCACTCCATGTGGGTCCCCAGTCTCCAAAAAATGCCTGTCCTTTTCCCTGCACCAGCCCTCCAACCAAGTGTTGAAGTTTCTGATGCAGAGATCCCTAGCCTCCCCTCTGCCGTGGACTGACAGCATCTCTGAAAATGTCACGGAAATTACTACCTTCCCCAGGAGTCCTCCTAACTCCCTGAAGTCCTCCTACACTTGTTCTGTTTGCCTCATCCCTGGCTAGGTCATTTGTCCCCAGGTAGACAATGACCTCCAGCCCACTCTCCTCACCGCTGCCTTAGTGATCCTCTGGATCCACTCCCCCTCCCTCTGAGCCATGCCTCCTGGAAGGCACTTTACCTCCCTGTCTTCTCCACTATCTGTGCCTAAATATTTTTCTCAGACAGATGAGTCACCCACCTGGAGTATCTTCTTCTTCCCTTGGGGTGCTCCTTCTGGACCTGGGTCTCTCTCCCAGATAACATGCACATCATTCCTGGTCGCAACCTCCAGTTCCCTACTGGTACTCACCTGCTCCTCCAGGACAGCATAGGAGTTTCTAAGTTGGACCAGTCAGGGGACATAATCTCGGACCTTCCTCCCTTAACCTACCATAGCCCACCATAGTCTATCTAGCCCTCTGCCCAGGCAACCATTATGGCAGTGATTAGGAACATGGTGGCCTCTGAATGGGGATAAAGGTCCACAAATCTCCTACCTGCTCTACCACTTCTGTCGTCAGCCTGGAGAGGTGTCTGCACATTTGGCAGCACTGAATTACCCAGAACATTCTCCTGAAGACTACTGTGCTGCACCACTCCCTGCATCCTCCTCCTCTGTTCCATTACCCTCTTGTTATCCTGTGTCCTCAGGTTAACCTTGCATTTTTTTGTGCCTTTCTCTTCCTCCTTACTCTGCCCTTCATGGCCTGCTCCACTGTAGCAGCAGGAAGTAGCAGTCTATCTGTAGTCTGTAAAGGTGAAGAAGCCATGGAGTGGGTGGCCAGGATCTAGTCTCCTGTCAGAGAAAACTGTCTGTTTACCCATTGGCTAGAATGTTCTCATTTCAGCACAAAGACATCCTCTCCAGCTGCTTAAAATGACCAAAAAGACAAAAACCTCTTGCTACAAATCAGCCCCTGTAAGTCAACTCCACAAACCCTTGTTTACTTAAATATCAGCCTTGTGAATCAACATGATGGACCCCAAGACACCACAAGCTCCAGTGAAGTTAATAATCAGCTCTGTGTATCAGAAGCACACGCAAACAGTATTCCCCTTTCCCTCTTACTACATACGCTGCCAAAATGCACCTAAAACAATAAGAAGTAACAGCAGCAACACTTCCCTAATGTTTATGCCGTCTTCTTTTGCTGCTGATACACCCAGGCAGCCACTGTGAGCTCTGCTCCAGAGCTGCTTGCTGACATGGCAGTTAGGTAGTTAAATAGGACTTACCTGTTCATTTAGAGTTAGGGTGACCTGGGTTTGGTGAAATCCTGGTAGGACCTGAAAAGGAAGGAAAGAGAAGGTTGAGGAGACACAAAGGATCAAAAGTCCTAGATGAGAGAGTAGCGGGTTAGAATTCAACAAAATAAGATACTTATCTGATGGGCAGACTGCTGACGTCCAACCAGACCTGTGGAAATAAAGGGAAATAGGTTGGTATGGGAACTTATAGTAGCGAGAGTACAAACAGCAAAGAAATAAAAAATGAAACATACAAATAAAAAAGGGGTACAGTACAGCAGAGGAGAAAAGAAAGGGGAGTTTTTGAGGAAAAGATACAGTTAAAGTTAAAGAAAGGAACTCTCATATAAAGATTTAAAAGTTTAAATTGTGTTATGGATGAGGGTTTAGCAACCCCCACACACACACCAGGTGGCCTGCTGGCTTCCAACAGATTTTAGTAGCCCTAGTTGGCAGTGCATTATTTATAAGGGAACTATGGTTGTCCAGGGGCCATTGTTTTAAAGGTAAAGCCCCAGTGGTCTAATGGACTAACTCCTTTCTACTAGTGGAAAGCAGCATTTATTTATCATTTTAACATTTCCCTGGCATCAGCAGGAGGGTCCCTGGGCTCAGATTGTATGTGGCAGGCAGGGAGGCTGATTAGAAAGTAGCTGACAAAGGGGAAATGCTGAGGTTGATGCTATGCAGCCATCAACTTAGCAAAGCCATGCTAGAGTGAAACTGGCAGTGGGCTCTTTTGACTCCCCGCCTGCAGAGAGTTCATGGCTTGGTCTATTCTGTGCAGGTGGAAAAATAAAAAAAAAATAAAAAAAAGCAGAAACTGACAGGAGGTGGAGGAGGCTAGGGCATATGTGCCCCTGAGGAGCTTTAAAAATCTGGGGGGGGGGGTCATATCATGATTGACATCAGGTATTTACCAGGGACAACCCCATGAGAAGGCATGGGACTCAACGCTCTTTCATATCCAGAGCCTCAACCTGGTACAACTGCCTTCCTCCAAATGTTACTAATTGAACATCTTTGGGCACTTTTAAAAAAGCAGTCTTCATCAACACCGCTTCGCTATGGCCTCCTGTGATTGATGACCCCTGCCTATACCAATACTCATTCCTCCCTTGTACCTTCTATCCCAAAGTTTCCTCCATGTCTTACTCCTCTCTATTCTCTCTTCTGGGCACCCACCCCCTGACACTGGTACAGTATCTCCCACCCTCCTTCCACCACCCTATCCCATGCACCTATTTCTTATTTCCTTTTCACCCCACCCATTCCTCACTCTATCTTTTTCTCCTCTCCTGCCACCTATCCTCCTCTCATCTAACCTGTATTACCCAGTTTTAAGTGAGTATGTATATCTTAGTTCCTTATGCCTGACAAAGCCTCTGGCTGGCTTGAGAAGTGTTAAATTTCATATTTTGTATTTGCCTCTATGTTGTTCTCTAAATAACTGACATGTAACCTTTGTAAAACAACTTCAACTCAAAGGCGTTATCCAAAATCTAAATAAATAAATATATCTACAGTATCACTCGCCTCTCACTCCCAGACACAGTTTACCAGTTTGTGTCACCAACATGGAATAACAATGGGCCAGCTGTACAGGGATAAGCCATGGAGGAACTGGACACTGGCAGATGGATTTTGTGGTTGCCATCAGAAGCCTGAAGTGGGGCACCTAGCTATTGAGGATAAAGGAACCTTGGGAAGAATTATTCCCTCAACAATTTATTTGGGAGCTTGTTCCATAGGTTTACCACTGTGTCTGGGTAAAACCTCTGTCCCTTCTTGTTCTATTGCCTTGAACGAGCTGAAAACAACCCCCCATCTGATTTACCCCTTCCAATCCCATTACTATTTAAAAAAATGAAATCATACTCCCTTTTAGCTTTTGTTTTTCCAGGATCTTTCCCTCATACAGTAGGTTCAAAGCTGTGTGTGTGTTGGGGGGGGGGCAGACTAAAAAAACAAAGTTATTCTACACAATTTACCTGTGCTAATTTCATAAAAGCAATTTGAAACAATCTTGTCTCTGTCTCATCTACTGCTCAGATATGTTCAACAACTTCATATGCTACTACATATACAATCACACACACACACACACACACACACACACACACACTGTGATAGACAAATTAGTAGGCACCTTACATGCAAACAGAAATACACACATATTCTCAGACAGCAAGTAAATCTTGTGTATCCACCTCCCAACACAGCCCTATTCTGTAGGTACACCCGTAATCCCCCCTCTGTCTATTATCATATGTATCTCTATCATTTATTGGTGCCCTCCAGTTGCAATATATATTTTGGTTCATTCTGTTTGCCCCATGTTTCCCACCTGCACCAGATTAGTGCTGCTGCTGCTCAAGACCCAATCTTGCAGTATTCCCTCTCCATCACTTGTTTAACCCCACACCTCTCTCCACACCGAGCATCTAGTTATGCTGGTGTAAAGATACTCCCTCCCAGTATATCCCACCAACACACATGCCTTCTATTTCTGAATACAAACATGTGTACAGTAATCTCAAACAGTTACCCCCCCCTTCACACTACCACTGGGTACCCCCCCAACACCACAAAATCTTCTCCCCAAGACTGGAATTTTTGGTGGGACTTTAAGGACCCCAGAGGTACTGTGAAAATTCTTCACTTAAACCCCCACTTATTACCCCTCCCAATTCAACAACACACTATACTTGGTAAACATCAAATCATTTGAAGAATATTCCTAGTTGCACTGTGATTTTTGTAATCTTTTTTAATCATACCAGAGATGCTTCTTTGATCGAATGTTTGAATGTGCCAGCCGATCACTGGAGCGGGTCTTGGAAGATTAATATCTCAGAAACAGCATGATTCAAACTAAGTACTTTTGGCAGTTGGACATATCCTTTGATTACTCAGGAGTTCATGGAATAGATCGGAGGGAAGAGCAAGCGGATTGAGACAACAGCGATTGAGTAGAGTCAGCCACCTTACCCGATGTTTATACAATAGCAGTGACAACAAATGAAGGTGGGGGACATCGGGATGATACCGGGGAGACATCCTTAATCTGCCTACTTCTCTGTAATCTTTTACTTCCGTTTTTCTGCAGGATATCCTGTATGAAAAAAATCCAGATACCTTTCCTGACTGCAGCTCCATCTTTTCTGATTGTTGACTCGCAGCTGGCTCCTGATTCGGCTTGTGCCACTGCCTGATGAACGGGCATATATTTAACTCCCAATCCAAAAGTTCGTACTGGATCTCTGGAGCTACATTACATCTGCAGCTTCCCCAGCACTATTAATTACAGCCACTCCACCAAATTCAAACTGCCATTCTGGAACATTTGAGAGCTGTGACCTGGAAGTCCCACCCATAATGCACCCTAACTGGCTGTGCTAAGGAGGAGAAGTTGTCAATCGCCTCCAAGATGAGCCTTAAAATGATAGAGCAAAAAAAAATTTTTTTTATACAGAAAGCAGGAGTAAATTTGGAGCATTCATTTGGAATTCTCTACTCTGGAACCAAACCACAGCAGAGTACAAGCTCTGCTGACTTGCTTCTCATTCATCGAAGAGCACCTTACTGAAAAAACAATGTGCCCTTCCCTGCACTCATGCATTGTGGGAAGCGTTGTGCATAATCAAGCCATTGCCCAAGGTGCTGGGGTGCAAGAGATGACCCTGGACTACAGCTTCCAGAAAGCACTACAACAGATGGTGCATGTCAGGAAGAAGTGGGTGTCTGTAACAAGCAAAACATAAAATGGCTAGAAAAATATTCCAAAGTCAATCGACAATAAAAAAACTATTGATTTTCTTTGAGCATAAGACTGGTAGTACCCCCTTCATGCACACAGTCATTATTTTACATTACATTGGCACTTGAAAAATGCGCAGCCATTTTTTGTTTGGCTCAACAGAGTTTTCATTTTTCGGCTGGGTACCTGAGCCACGTTAAAGCATCTCTCTGTCAGCAGGTGCCCGCCCTGACATCCACGGCTTTCCTAACACTGACCCTATGACCTATTGGTGTTCAGATGTAGATGTTACAAACATTAATTCTCTGGCCTCAAATGCTACATAGCAGTTTGATATTCATCTGGAGGCCAGTTTTCTCACTCAGATGCGGGGTATAGGCCCTTCAGAAATGTTAGAACAAAAAAGAAATACAGTGCTGATAGTGATATCATGTAGTACTAAAGATGTGTGTGCTAGTTATATAACTGTACAGGTTAAATGTCCTTTTACAAAGTTGTTGTGTGCCCAGAGCCCTCCAGGAACTATTTTCTTAAAAGATAACCCCCAACCCCTCCCATTTTTTTTTTTACTGAAAAGCATTTAAACAAGTTCATAATAGCAATAATGCACTCTGGGGTGGATATACTATGGGGTGTTGTTACTTCTGAGGTGCATGAGGCTTTTGGCCTGCTGCTCCATACCTTACAACGCACAATAGGCTTAATGATATCCCATTGTATTACACACCCTGGAGTGCATTATTGCTTAAGCCACTGTCAGTTTACTCATTTGTTCGCGTCACCTCCACTCCCCTTTTCTCGGCCGAGCACTTGCTTAGACACACGCGGTCAACTCAAGGTGAATCTAGCTGTGGTCAAGGAACTGAACAGAAATCAGATAGCCAGGTGGCCACTAAATAAACTGTTTTGGTTACCAGATTTTGAAAGTTTATATCCACTATCTTACCTGTCAGAAAATTAATTTGTCCTTCCCTGGAGTGAATTTGTACTTCCAGCTGTGAGGGAGCTGGATTTTTTTTCTTGTTTAAGATAAACCAGGAATGGCCAGCCCAGTGGTGTTGAGGGCTGAGGCATCACTGCATTTCCTCCTGCCATGCTGGTGACCCATGTTCGCAGTGCAGGCATGTTACTGGGGGGGGGGGTTGCCGGGGAAAGAGAAAATCGAGTGTCTGGAGTACAGTTCTCCTTTCCTGGTGAGGGGTGGGATTGGTGACTGATGCATGCCTGGCCCCTAGCAGAAGTTGAAGGCCAGCACACCAGCTCCAAGACAAGGTGTAGAGATCAGGCAGATACCCAGCATGTCACGTGCAGAAGGAAGTGTGGCTCGGCCATTGGCATCATTGCACACCACAGATCCGCACTCAAGGAGGGGAGAAAACTGAGGTGAAAATGCCACCGACCAGCAGGATGATGCCAGTCCCCCATACTATGCACCCACACCATCCAACACAAGCCCCTTCCATCTACTACACCAGACAGTAGTCAAGTTCCTTCACAGCCCCCCTCCAACAGTAGCATTCTCCCTCCATGGCCCCTAAAACCAAGCCACATCTCTCCAAAGCCCCCAGCCTCCACAGACCCTAACAATACCACTCTACACCACCTCCTCTCTCTTTATCCTCAGTCCCCCTCCCCAAACACCCCACCTCTCCAGACACACCAACCTGAAAGTGTTTGCTTGCTTTACACTTTGGTATATAAACTGCATCAAACCTATATAAACTACAAATGCATTCAACTACAAGTTGAGCTTTTGTGGAGTGCTTTCCAAAATCTTGCAGCTGTAGCTCTAATATATTCTAAAACTAAAATACTTAACTAGTACTCAACTACTAATTTAAATACTAAACAAGCATTCAACTGCACAAGTTGAGTTTTTGTTGAGTGCTGGTTTAGTTCAAGTGCTCAACACCTAGTACTCCACTAAATATATCATGTCAAAGCATGTTTTATTGATGCTCAACCTACTATGGCCGAAGCATTGGTGAATGCTAAAGCACACATTTCTGTATGGGAATTCAGGAACCGCTAGAAGGGGTTCCAGGTTGCCACCACACTAGCTGGAGAGCTTGAGAGCCCCACCAGCGGGGAGGGGACCCTCATTCCTTCAAGCAAACCATAGTCTTTGTGACCACTGCATAGGCTTTAACAAGACAGCTAATCCAGGAGCCGCTAGCAAGGGTTCCTGGACACCACCATGCTTGTTGGAGCACTCAAGAGCACCACTAGCAGGGAGGCCCTCACTGTTTTGGCAAACAACTTTGTGGAACCACTGTCTGATGGGTTGTGTGGGGGCTTCAACTCAATCATTCAGTAAGCCAACGTTCAATAGCAGTCTTAAGAGTCAGCAGGTGAGAAACTGTCTAGAGGAGTAGTAGTATGCATTTCAGGGAGACAGAAAAGAAATTGCATGTGGATTTTACTGTTCTATGGCTATGAAATGAATTTTCAGCTATAAGAGTTCCCGAATGCCAGCACCATGTGCTGCTGGTTGCAGGGTAGAAGGTTAAAGCAGATATTATGAAAAAGTAGAGTCTTGCATCAATAAAAAGATCAAAGCCAACAGTTTCACCTACCTAAGGTTGAATTGTTTCTGACTGGAGCAGAGCACTTGGTCCACAAAATTTGCTGGCATAACTGGTCAAAGATGCATTGGTATGCCTATACAATTCTCACAAGGTGGGGCATTTTGCAATAAAACACAGGAATTACTGCAGGAATGGTGATACATATGTAAATCAGCTCAAGGCCTAAAAAAAATGCCTTTGAACTGAAAAAAAAATCTACTTTCAAGCCATGTTTAGTCTTACTTTCTTGAAACAAGTTTAGAAGCATTTTTAAATCCTAAATAAATCTTCAGTGGTTGAAGGAAAAAATCCTTTTTCAGAAAAGAAGACAATAGTAATCCACAAAAAATCAGAAAAACAACATTAAGACAGAAGAAAGCTGAAAACAATCCAATAAATGGATTTCTTTTTTGTAAGGGCATCCCCCTTTATAAATACACCAAACTCTGGAATGCCTGCCCAATAACCACAGGTGTGGGGAGTCTTGGCATAAGTTCTGCAGTTACTTTTGCTGGTTTACCTCACACAGTTAAGTTTCTAACAGTGGTAGGGTACTGGTGGGTGTCCCTATGAACACAGACAACTCCTGCACGTGGGCCTTTGTTTGCCACCTCGCCCAAAAGATCCCAGCAGATCAGAGTCTGTTTACTGCCAGTGGATGAGCCTCACCACTTGCTTGTTATTAATGCTGACACTGGTGAGATAGTGTCCCCAGTTGGCTAAGGCCAGATGTGAGGGCTCCAATTTCTTCTTTTGGCAATAACGAGCTTTATGGCCTGCCCTTGGCAATTATGGCAAATAGTGTCAGGTGGAAAATTCCTCTCTTCACTTCCTTGTCTCCCCTCCCATTTCCCTGAGGCTTTCTCTGGAACCTGACTAGGTACTAAAGGAGTTAGTCTTACTGTACTGGATATGGAAGAGTTTGGGAAACTAGCACCTCTGTACCCTCTCATACTGAACTGTCAGGCAGTCCTAAAATCCTCTCGCAATGTGATTGTCACCTCCTCAGTCTCTGGATGATGACCCCTCACCCATTTCTGGACATCCTGGTGTAGTATCTGTAGGAAATGCTCCATTACCAGGGTTTCCAAGATCTCTGCTATCATATTCCCTTTGGGTTGAAGCCATTTGGTACATAACTCTCTGAGCCGGATGTAAGCTTCTCTTGGGGTATCCACGTTCTGGTACAGAAGTGAACAAAACCTTTGTCTGTATATCTCCATGCTGATGTCAAGCGGTTGTAAGATCTTCTTCTTCACCAATTTGTGGTTATCTCCATCCCTGCTTTCTATATGGCTGTAAGCTAATCAGGCATGACCAGTTAGGTATGGGGCCAATTGTAATGCCACTGTTCCTGAGGCCACTCACAAGCTTGTGCAATACTCTCAAAGGTAGCCAGGTAGGCTTCAATATAGTCTGTGCTGGTCATTTTGGTAAGTTTTAAGTCTTTTGGTGTGGTACTGGACCCACCAGTAGGTCGACTGATTCTGATGAGTTGGAGTGCTCACAGGGTATCATCCCATCTCTGGTTTTGTCTTCTCTGCTCCATCTCACTTTCTTGGTTTCCCCTCTGTGGCTGTCTTTCTGTCTCCACTTGTTTCACAGCTAGCCACCTCAACAGTCCACTTTTGGTCTTTAGGGGTTCCTTGGCCAGTTCCTCACTGGTCTCATCCATGCTAATACCAAAGGGGTTATAGGGCTTCATTTTCCTCCTGACATCAGACTCCAAGACAGGCAGTGGCTTCTCTACACATTCTGTCAACATGGCCTTGTAACCACTCCTTGGGAACTCTGATGCTGCCTTCCTGGTTATCCATCATGTACCTTGTCTATCGTGATACCAGGTCTGGTATCCGCTTATCAGCGTTCCTCTGTCTGTTGGAATGCCAATCTAGTCCCACTTCTAACACCAGATGTCCCTGGGTGGGGATGTAACAGATAGATATGACTCAGTCCAAGTAAGGTACAACACAATGCTGTGTGGCTTTATTCCTTGAAGCTTTCCAGAAAATACATCTTTCACAGGAGCATCAAAATGCTATTAAAATAACAATGAAAGAAAGAAAGAAAGAAAGAAAGAAAGAAAGAAAGAAAGAAAGAAAGAAAGAAAGAAAGAAAGAAAGAAAGAAAAGAAAATTAACACTTTACTCTGCCCTTGGTAAGGGTTACATAATCAGAGCCCTTAAAAAACTTCAGCATCCCTTCATCATCTGGATGCCTTTTAGTTACTGGTCAGCAAGAAACTGCATGCCCTGTAAATGTATTAGATTTATTCTGTTAGAAACACTTCCTCAGCCTGTTCATCCATGGGAGAAATCTTGGCTAGGAATTATTTTACTGTTGTCTGATTACATCTCTGTGTATGTTAAATAAGAAAGAAATAAACTTTTAATTACAAAAAAAAAAGAAAATGCATGCTCTTCTCTAAGTCTTTCAGTCAGCTAACAGGAGATTAGGCTCTGCACAGCTAAGAATTCAGCAGGGGCTTATGTAAGCATTAAGGTATGACAAATGAGTGTTCTACTGTGGAATTAATGCATGATTGGGGGGGGCGACTGCCTACAACCACCCAACTATGCATTAATTCCACAGAAGAACATGACTTTGGAGTGCCTTAATGCACTTGTAACATGGCAAGTATTGTGTGCCATGTGCAATATTTAATTTTTTTTTTAATAAAACATTATGCTTGTAGTAATAAAAGACAAGAGACACACACTTTCAGGGTACAACTGACATTCGTTCAATAACAGCTGGTCGACAGGCACACAGCACATTACACATCATGGTTACTACTGAGCAAAAAAAATGATGCGAGTAGTTTGTCAAAATTGTCTCATTAACATTTCTAAACCAGATAACAGTTCTTAACATTTCAAAATAAGTACATTTGCTTTCCTGTCGTTCTCTCAATAAGCCGTAAGAATGATAATACACTGTTGCATTATGGGTGGAAATAGTCACTGATATCTTCAGACAGTGTTAGTTCCATATCTCTCTACCACCTGATGTTGACTACAACATGATAAATTGGATTAGACAAAAAAAGCAGCATTCTCTTACACATGTACTTTGCATAGTTCAGAACAAATGGTCGCATTTCTGTATTTTAGATACTGCATGCCCTCTTTGGAGTCTGGTGCTCTTCCTGTGTGTTCATGTCTAATACAAGCTCTACATTAAACTTGCTAACTAGAACTATGGAAGTAATTCTGATCTGCATGTATACCAGCTACTCTTGTAACATGGCAAACTCACATAGTTCAGTGCTGCTTTTGCTGTTTTTAAGGTTAATCTAGTTTTCTGTGAAAAGCAGTTTAAGCAACTCATTCCTGCTGCAGGTCATGCTAATTTCAGAAACAGTCACTGCACTCTGTTTGGATGAAATATTTCTGCTTTTTAATACAGCATACCACCACTTACACTAGCTAGTAAGTGCACCTGTACATGAATTTTCACATCGTTGCTATGATTTTGTATTTATAAGGGCCTGCTATTAACAGCACAGTGTATTTTGCTGCGAGTGAGTGACAGTCCTTTCGGTGGGTGATGGGTAACACACAGTGCTTAGGTGGCTTTGTGACATGGCACAAGTAGTATAAGTTCATATATCTCGTAAAATGTTAAATTTCAGCCAATCAGCGCGTTCCACGTCATTTGGCAGGTGGGCGTGGCCTAAAACAGACCAATCAGAATCGCCCCTTGTTAAACCGGAAGTCCCTCCCTAAAATATGCTAGCCCCGCTCCCTTCTGGCGGAAATGACACATGTTCGAACCCGTGTCCCGCCTCTTGCGCAGGAAATGACCCACACTGAAACCCTGGAAGTGACCTAACACCACCATTTTGTAAGCGTCTTACGCCCCTCATTCTCGTAGACTCCTCGATCCCCTGCCAGACCATCCTGGCTGGAACCCGAGTCCCACCATGCTAGCTTGAACTCCTGCATCCCTCCTTTCTCCTGCACCCCCACCAGCCTGGCTCGAACCCCTGTCCCCCGCCCCTCCTTCTCGTACACTACTCCATCCCCTGCCAGACCACCCTGGCTGGAACCCGAGTCCCACCATGCTAGCTTGAACTCCTGCGTCCCTCCTTTCTCCTGCACCCCCACCATCCTGGCTCGAAACCTGTCCCCCTTTCTCCTGACCCCCACCATCCTGGCTCGAACCCCTCCCCTCTTCACCACCGTGCTCCTCCCACCCCAAAAAATCAGTTAGTGTTTATGTAGTGGTATGTGCCCCCTGTAGGCCTGGTGTATAACTGCAGGGACATGTGTGTGTTTTTTGATTAGGATATTTTCAGAAAGAAGTATCTAGGAGGGAACCTGATCGTGCAGAGGTTTCACAGATCTGTGTGGAGACCCCCACCCTGAGGGAAATTCATCTGCCTGTGTGAGTACCCCTTTTTCTGTTTTTGTAACAATATACAAAATTATTTAACATGCATCTGTAGGACTGTGTCAAACTTGCATCAAAAGGATAGCTTTATGTATACGCATGTAACATTAATAAGCTAAAATGGGGGGACCTCTGTGTAAATAAGATGGTTCAGCAGTTTTCTCTGGATAGCATTGCAACAATCGCAAAACTAATTATTTATACTTTTGTCATGAATTAGAAAGAATAAAAATATATCAGAAAAAGGAATACACATACCTATAGTTCACCCCTCAGCTCTGTGTAGTATCAAGGAGAAGGCTGAAATGAAATGTGTGTATGATATTTATAATGTTTTGAAAAATGATATATTACAAAGAAAGACAGAATGTAAAATGATATTGTTTCTCTTCAAAATAATTTTAAAGCACACAGTCTTAAATGTATCTACAGCTTTGCTTAGAGTCGTTGCAGAAAAATACACACTGTGTGTGTGTGTGTGTGTGTGTGTGTGTGTCCCTCATTAGACACGTAGGAAAAGCAATGTCTTTTATGTATGTTTAAAATATAGATGGGGTTTTTGGAGCCTGGTGGCTGTGTGTGTGTATGTTTGTGTCCGTCCCTCATTAGGCATGTAGGAAAAGCAATGCCTTTTATGGATGTTTAAAATACAGCTGGACTTTTTGGAGCTCACGGTCCTGTTGGCTGTGTGGTAGGTGTCTTTGTCTGTTAAGACGTGACAAAACATCTGTTGTTCATTTACACAGCCATGGCTACAAAGGATTATTGATTCTCTTTGGAAACATGTGTGTCTGAAGATTTTTGGATTACATGGTCCCTGTATTTACAGGGATCTGTAAAATGTAGCTTTATGCTTTGTTACAAAATAAATGTCTATAGTTACATTATCAAAAATTAAAAAGTCATGTAGTACTAAATAGAAAAACAAATGATATGTTACAAAGAAAAGACAGAATGTAAAATGATAATGTTTCTCTTTCAGAATAATTTCAAAGCACACAGTCTTCTTAAAATGTATCTACAGTTTTGCTTAGAGTCGGTGCAAAAGAATACACACTTTGTGTGTGTGTGTGTGCTATGTTTTACTGAATTACTAATTTAAAGGACTCAGCTGTTTAAAAAGACAGAATTTCTGTTTTGACTTTTAAAAACATAACTTAGTTGGCACTCAACTGTCGTTATTATAAACGCGCTCTTGTGTTTTAAGATTGATAAAAGCATCTGTTTTAATTAGACTGTGACCAACGATTAGCAGTATGGCATTTCTTTGAACTCTACTACATTGTAAATGAGAAAACTTGTTTCTCATGATTAACTTTTAACAAAATAAGTTTTATCTTCTGATTAGTGGTATGCAAGCAGTTTTACCAATTACTAATTTAAAGGACGCAGCTGTTTAAAAAGACAGAATTTCTGTTTTGACTTTTAAAACATAACTTAGCTGGCACTCAACGCCGTTATTATAAACTGTGCCTCTTTGTGTTTTAAGATCGATAAAAGCATCTGTTTTAATTAGACTGTGACCAACGATTAGCAGAAAGGCATTTTAATGCCTTCCAGCTGTCGCAGGAAGTGAGAAATAAAAGCCTACATTGACTAGCATAGGGGCTTATATATTCCCCCTTGGAGAATGGGTGGGTGGTCTGATGGACAGTACCAGATGCTTTTTCACTACTTGCTATGTACTTGGGGTGGGGCGGCGGGGGGGGAGGGGGGTCTGAGTCATTTTATATAAGCATTTCAAGATACTGGAAGCTCAAGAAGTAGTTGTGGCAGTCTCACTCTGTCCTTTTGTCTTGAGCTAAAAAAATTTAAAAATATTCAACAAGTAGCCATGGACTCGTGGACTCTGATGAAGAGCTTATCCAAACATTTACTGCTTATTAATACACAGTTGACTACTACAGAAGGTGTGTATTTTTAACTAGAAATAGTAGATGCTGCATGTTTTAGAGTTTAAATTTTGTCTTATAAAAGTTTTAAAATACTGAAAAGTAGTGACAGGGGTGTATTTTTCTGTTTTTAAACAGCCATGCAGAGAAACCCTGGAGGGGAGAGGCTGGCTAATCCCCAGATTACCACTACAGAAGGTGTGTATTTTTAACTAGAAATAGTAGATGCTGCAGGTTTTAGAGTTTAAATGTTGTCTTATAAAAGTTTTAAAATACTGAAAGTAGTGACATGGGGTTTATTTTCTGTTTTTAAACAGCAGCACAGAGAAACCCTACAGGTGAGAGAGGGAAAAAGAGATCATTACATGAAAGTGATGATTTTCAAAGGCATGCAAGAGTTTCTGCTGGTGTCAGTGACCAGAATATGTATAGCATAACTGAACAAGATATACAGCCATCTACAAGCAGTGGTTCAAGAGTCTCTGCAGTTGTAAATGAACCAAATGTGTCAATAAACATTGTACAGCCATCTAGGAGCAGTGGTTCAAGAGTCTCTGTGGCTGTAAATGAACCAAATGTGACAATAAACAATGTACAGCCATCTAGGAGCAGCAGCAGCATAAGAGTTTCTGCCCAAAGGTTTCAAGAAAGTGACATTGACATGATCAATATTGGGAAAGCCTATATTTTTAAAACAATTGATTGTTTAATGCCTTGGTAATTGAGAGTAGATTATCTAGTGAGGATTACGATCATCAGCTGCTTAAATCTGAGCTTTTTAAAAGTTCAGCTACTTTACTGAACAGTGTGCTTGGTTTAGTGCATGTATCTAAACAGTCATGCAAGGATTTAAAGATGATGGCAAGTGCAGCCCACATGTATGAAAAGTACAGGGTTTGGAGGAAAAGTGGCCAAAAACAAAGATCAAATTACAAAGTGAAAGCACAGAAGTTTCATAAACTGAGTACAAAGGGTTGCATCACTAACAAAATGAAAAAATAACAATGGGGTCAAAAAGAAAATCTGGGAAAAATGAAACAATCCGAGAAAAGTTGATAAGAAAAGTAAAATATGCCAGGAAAATATTACAACGTAGGCTGTTACAGCATGCTACAAATGGTCTGCAGTCTGAATTAGAAAACCATCATGATGATGATAAGGCTAACAGGGCGCCTCCTACAGTGTATTTAGAAGCTGTACAGGAATATGAACGCAGTTTAAAAAAAATTTAATGCTACAGAATTTCATCAAAGATATAAGTTTATAATTCTAGATAAAATAAAATCTTTTACAGAGGCTATTGCTGCAATGCACCAGGCTATAGAAAGTTTGTTAGACAGTGTGAAGAGAAAAACACAATATGGGATTTTATACAGGTAAGATTAAATGCTGCTTCTTTGAATCACCCCTTGTTCTCAAGAAAGACAAGACCAAATGAACTAAACGCTGCAACCTTCTTAGATCAGATAGCTGAAATGCTACAGAGCAATACTGAAGTAATTGCTGATTCCTCTATACATCTCGTGGTAAGACTATCAGGAACCACCAGGGTTCGGTGGGGGGAGACGGACACTGAGCTCCATCTTGTATAGCAGGATTTACAAAAAGATATGATACCTGATTGATTTAAATAACAGAGACAATAGTTTGTGTTTCGGTGGCTCTATTCTCGCACTCTTAAATCCACATATGAGTGACAGTCGGTTGTTGAACAAGGCTAAAATATTATGTCGCTGAGCTAGGGTTTGTCAGACCAAACCCCTGTCACTTTTAGTGATGTGTTCCAGTTTGAACGTTTTTTAAGAGTCAAAATTAAGATTTTATATCATAATGAAGGAAACTGGCAAACATTTTCAATAGGTCCAGAAAGATTTCCTAAAACACTGTTTGTATTATTACATGAAGCGCATTTTTATGGTATCACTAATGTAAAAAGATTCATAGGCGCACGGTACCTCTGCGAATATTGTGATGTAGCCTACAGCCATAAGGGAAATCATATCTGTGCACAACAGTGCAAAGTTTGTTTCGACCCGTGTTGTCTCAAAAAGGAAATTGGCACAGTATCTTGTCACAAATGTAAGAAGATTTGTAGGTCTTCAGCGTGCCTAGAAAGACATTTAGCTAGAGCTGATGGGGATTCAGGGTCTTGTAAATCCATGAAACTGTGTGAACAATGTTTTGTTTTTTACAAGGGATTCTCATACATGTAAATTGCTTCAGTGTGTAGATGTGGTTCTTTCATGACAGCAGACAAGCATCTGTGTTACATGTCACCACTCACAGACGTAAAAAGCACTAGAGAAATATACAGTGTTTGATTTTGAAGCCACACAAGAAACGGGGTGCACATACCAAATTTTGTGTATGCTAAGCAATTAGATGGGAAGAGGTCCTGGGAATTCAAGGTGAAGATTGCATAAAAGATTTTGTGGACATTTTATTGATGCCCCATTTAGACACTACACATTTATAGCACACAATGCCAAAGGCTATGACAGTTACTTTATCATTAGCCAGCTAGTCAAGGAAAGGATTGATATTAAATTGCTCACACAAGGAGGAGAAAAGTACTCTATGTCACAGTGACATCCCCTACACATCAGATTTATTGACAGCCATTGTTTTCTTCCTTTAAACTAGCAAAAATCCCTGCAGCCCTTGGATTTGACAATAGAGATTATAAAGGTTACTTCCCCATTTTTTAACACAAGGCTAATGAAAATTATGTAGGCCCCCTGCCCGATGCTCAGTTTCATGGTTCTGAATATATGTTGCCTGCAGAAAAAGCAAGAGTTTTGCAATGGTACCTAGCTAACAGACATAGAGAATTTAATCTGAAAAGAGAGCTTTGCTACTATTGTCAGTTAGATGTTGAAATTCTTCGAAAAGCCTGTGTCAGATTTAGAAATGAAGTACTGGAGATGACTATGAAAAGTATTTTAAAACAGACGGTGATACAGTGGAGTATGAAACAGTATCCTTAGACCCCTTCCAGTACGTCACCATAGCCTCAATTTCTATGGCGATGTACAGATTTCTGTCCTTGAAAGAATGCACTGTTGCTGTTCTCCCCCAGACAACTACCACAGACAATTGAAGAGATACTCCACACCTGCTATTCAGTGGCTTATGTACCTATCTGAGAAAGAAAACATTTCTATTCAGCGTAAGCTAAGGGGTATTGAATTTACGGTAGAGTCAAGTACTTTTGGATGGCTATTCAGTCACTAAATGGAATACCCACAGCATTTGAATTTTAATGGTTGTTTTTTCATGGCTGCAACATCTATTACTGTGAGAAGATAGAAACCACATGACAGGACTAGCTACCTTTTGACAGTTATTCGATAGGACCATGCACAAATTTCATTTTCTAAAAAGACAGGGTTTTGCCCGTTAAAGGTATTGTGGGAACATGAATAGGAAAGCAATGCTGACCTACAGATCAGGAGTTTGAATAATTTCTTGAGGGACAGGCAGCTACCACAGCCACTCGAACCTAGGCAGCCACTGTTTGGGAGAACAAATGCCATTTGTCTGTGCTATAAGACACAGCCTGATGAGAAAATACACTATTATGATTTTACCAGCCTCTACCCTTTTTGTTAACAAAACCAAACAGTATCAGTCGGTCATCCTGACATCATTTACAACTAATTTTGATGACCTCCTCAGTACTTTGGTTTAGCAAAAGTAAAGTCTTACCCCGAGGTCTTTTCTTTCCAGTGCTGCCATCCAGGATTGGTAAAAAGCTTGTGTTTACATTATGTCGAGTATCACGCTGAAAATAGACTTCAAACAACATCATGCGCACATGATGATGAGCATGATCACTTACAGGTACCTACTGGTACAGTATAACTAAACCTGGCACTGGAAAAAGGCTATAAAATCATTAACATTTATGAAGTTTGGCATTTTAAAGAGTCATGCACAAAAACTTTTGCAGATTACATCAAGCTGCATCTAAAAGGCAAACAAGAGGCATCTGGTTTTCCTTCATGGGTCAAAACCCTCTTCATGGGTCAAAACTGAAGAGGATAAAGTCAGGTACATAACAGTATTTTGAAAGGAAAATGTACATTTGACCCCCTTCAGGAAAACCAGATGCCTTTTGCTTTGCCTTTTAGATGCAGCTTGATGTAATCTGCAAAAGCTCTGTGCATGACTCCTTTAAAATGCCAAACTTCATAAATGTTACCGATTTTATAGCCTTTTCCAGTGCCAGGGTTTAGTTCCACGGTACAGTAGGTACCTGTAAATGACCATTGCTCATCATCATAAGAGCGATGATGTTGTTTGAAGTCTATTTTCAGCGATGCACCATATAATGTAAACACAAGATTTTCACCAATCCTGGATGGCAACACTGGAAAGAAAAGACCCTCTAGGGGGTGAAGACTTTACTTTGCTAAACCAAAGTACTGAGTGAGGTCATCAAAATTGTCACAAATGATGTCAGGATGACCGACTCGATACTGTTTGGTTTTGTTAACAAAAGGTAGAGGCTGGTAAAATCATAATAGTGTATTTTTCTCATCAGGCTGTGTCTTATAGGCACAGACAAATGGCATTTGTTCTCCCAACAGTGGCTGCCTAGGTTCGAGGGCTGTGGTAGCTGCTCGTCCTCAAGAAATTATTCAAACCCTGATTCTGTAGTCATTCGCATTGCTTTCCATTCATGTTCCCACAATACTTCTAACGGCAAAACCCTGTCTTTTTAGAAAATGAAATTTGTGCATGGTCCTATCGAATAACTGTCCAAAACTAGTCCCTGTCATGTGGTTTCTATCTTTCTCACAGTAACAGATGTTGCAGCCATGAAAAAAACAACTATTAAATTCAAATGCTGTGGTATTCCATTTATGACTGAATAGCCATCCAAAAGTACTGACCCACCTTAAATTCACCACCCCTTAGCGCATGCTGAATAGAAATGTTTTCTTCTCAGATATGTATGCAAGCCACTGAATAGCAGTGTGGAGTATCTCTTCAATGTCTGTGGTAGTTGTCTGGGGAGAACAGCAACAGTGCATTCTTCAAGAATAGAAATCTGTACATCGCCATAGAAATTGAGACTATGGTGACGCACTGAAGGGGTTCTAAGATACTGTTTCATACTCCACTGTATCACCGCTCTGACTGTTTTAAAATACTTTTCGTAGTCATCTCCAGTACTTCATTTCTAAATCTGACACAGGCTTTTAAGAATTTCAACATCTAACTGACAATAGTAGCAAAGCTTCTTTTCAGATTAAATTCTATGTCTGTTAGCTAGGTACCATTGCAAAACTCTTGCTTTTCTGCAGGCAACATATATTCAGAACCATGAAACTGAGCATCGGGCAGGGGGCCTACATAATTTTCATTAGCCTTGGTGTTAAAAAAATTGGGGAAGTAACCTTTAGCAATCTCATTGTCAAATCCAAGGGCTGCAGGGATTTTTGCTAGTTTAAAAGGAAGAAAACAATGGCTGTCAATAAATCTGATGTGTAGGGATGTCACTGTGATACAGAATACTTTTCCTCCTTGTGTGAGCAATTTAATATCAATGCTTTCCTTGACTAGCTGGCTAATGATAAAGTAACTGTCATAGCCTTTGGCATTGTGTGCTATAAATGTGTAGTGTCTAAATGGGGCATCAATAAAATGTCCTACAAAATCTTTTATGCAATCTTCACCTTCGAATTCCCAGGACCTCTTCCCATCTAATTGCTTAGCATACACAAAATTTGGTATGTGCACCCCCGTTTCTTGTGTGGCTTCAAAATCAAACGCTATATATTTCTCAGTGCTTTTTACGTCTGTGAGTGGTGACATGTACAGTGGTGTGAAAAAGTATTTGCCCCCTTCCTGATTTTCTCTATTATTGCATATTTGTCACACTGGATGTTTTCAGGTCTTTAGAGAAAATGTAATATTAGATAAAGGGAATCTGAGTGAACAAATAACACTTGTTTTTTAATTTTTTATTTCACCAATTTAATGAAAAAAGCTAACTAACACCAACTGGCACTGTGTGAAAAAGTACTGCCCCTTACACTTAATAACTGGTTACACCACATTTAGCTGCAATGACTGCAACCAAACACTTCCTATAATTCAATATCAGTCATTCACATCACTGTGGAGGAATTTTAACCCACCTCCTCCGCAGAACTGCTTTAATTCAGTAACATTTGGTAGGTTTCCAGCATGAACTGCTTGTTTCAGGTCCTGCCACAGCATCTCTATTGGGTTTAAGTCTGGACTTTGACTAGGCCACTCCAAAACTTTAATTTCTTCTTTTTCAGCCATTCTGATGTGGACTTGCTTTTGTGTTTTGGATCATTGTCTTGCTGCATGACCCAATCCACACTTCAGCTTCAGCTGACGGAAGGATGACCGGACATTCTCCTTCAGAATTTTCTGGCACAGAGCAGAATTCATGGTTCCTTTAATTTTGGCAAGTCATCCAGGTCCTTAGGCAGCAAAGCATCCCACACCATCACACTACCACCACCATGTTTGACTGTTGGTATGGTGTTCTTACTGTGGAATGCTGTGTTTGTTTTACGCGAGACATTATGGGATCCATGTCGTCCAAAAGTTCACTTTGACTCATCTGTCCATAGAACATTTTCCCAAAAGGCTTGTGGATCATCCAGTGCTTCTTGGCAAATGAGACGAGCATTTATGTTCTTCTGGTTAGCAGTGGTTTCCGCCTTGCTACTCCTCACATGCTTCCTATTTTTGCCCAGTCTCTTTCTGATTGTGGAGTCATGAACACTGACCTTAGCTGAGGCAAGAGAAGCCTGCAGTTCTTTGGATGTTGTTTAGGATCCTTTGAGACTTCCTGATGATTTTACACTGTGCCCTTGAGTAATTTTGGCAGGTCACCACCCTGGGAAGATTCACTACTGTTCCAAGTGTTCTCCATTTGGAGATTATGGCTTCACTGTGGTTCAATGGAGTCCCAGAGCCTTAGAAATAGCTTTGTAACCCTTTCCAGACTGAAAGAGGGCAACAAATTTTTTTCTGATCTTTTCAGGAACTTCCTTTGATCATGGCATATGTGCTGGTTGAATCTTTGTGCTGGCAACGTGACTTTGATGGTAAGGGTCAAAATAAGTGAGGTTTATATTGAGCAGGGCTGGCTGTAATCAAGCCTGGCTGTGTTCAATCAGCTGACTCTAATTATCCTTTTAATTGGGTTGATTTAACTAGGGGGCAATTACTTTTTCACACAGTGCCAGTTGGTGTTGGTTAACTTTTTTCATTAAATAAATGAAATAAGTAAAAAAAAAAAAAGTGTTATTTGTTCACTCAGGTTCCCTTTATCTAATATTATATTTTGTCTAAAGACCTGAAAACATCCAGTGTGACAAATATGCAATAATAGAGAAAATCAGGAAGGGGGCAAATACTTTTTCACGCCACTGTAACACAGATGCTTGTCTGCTGTCATGAAAGAACCACATCTGCTACACTGAATCAATTTACATGTATGAGATCCCTTGTAAAAAACAAAACATTGTTCACACAGTTTCATGGATTTACAAGACCCTGAATCCCCATCAGCTCTAGCTAAATGTCTTTCTAGGCACGCTGAAGACCTACAAATCTTTTTACATTTGTGACAAGATACTGTGCCAATTTCCTTTTTCAGACAACACGGTCGAAACAAACTTTGCACTGTTGTGCACAGATATGATTTCCTTATGGCTGTAGGCTACATCAATATTCGCAGAGAGGTACCGCGCGCCATGAATTTTTTTACATTAGTGATACCATAAAAATGCACTTCATGTAATAATACAAACAGTGTTTTAGGAAATCTTTCTAGACCTGTTGAAAATGTTTGCCAGTTTCCTTCATTATGATATAAAATCTTAATTTTGACTCCTAAAAAACGTTCAAACTGGGACACATCGCTAAAAGTGACAGGGGTTTGGTCTGACAAACCTAGCTCAGCGTATAATATTTTAGCCTTGTTCAACAACTGACTGTCACTCATAAGTGGATTTAAGAGTGTGAGAATGGAGCCACCGAAACACAAACTATTGTCTCTGTTATTTAAATCAATCAGGTATCGTCTCTTTTTTTGTAAAATCCTGCTATACAAGATGGAGCTCAGTGTCTGTCTCCCCACCCCCGAACCCTGGTGGTTCCTGATAGTCATTACTACGAGATGTATAGAGGAATCAGCAATTACTTCAGTATTGCTCTGTAGCATATCAGCTATCTGATCTAGAAGGCTGCAGCTTTAGTTCATTTGGTCTTGTCTTTCTTGGAGAACAAGGGTGATTCAAAGAAGCAGCATTTAATCTTACCTGTATAAAATCCTCATATTGTGTTTTTCTCTTCACACTGTCTAACAAACTTTCTATAGCCTGGTGCATTGCAGCAATAGCCTCTGTAAAAGATTTTATTTTATCTAGATTTATAAACTTATATCTTTGATGAAATTCTGTAGCATTAAATTTTTTTAAACTGAGTTCATATTCCTGTACAGCTTCTAAATACACTGTAGGGGGTGCCCTGTTAGCCTGATCATCATCATGATGGTTTTCTAATTCAGACTGCAGACCATTTGTAGCATGCTGTAACAGCCTACGTTGTAATATTTTCCTGGCATATTTTACTTTTCTTATCAACTTTTCTCGGATTGTTTCATTTTTTAACCAGATTTTTCTTTTTTGACCCCATTTGTTATTTTTTTTCATTTTGTTAGTGATGCAACCCTTTGTACTCAGTTTATGAGAGCTTCTGTGCTTTCACTTTGTAATTTGATCTTTGTTTTTGGCCACTTTTTCCTCCAAACCCCTGTACTTTTCATACATGTGGGCTGCACTTGCCATCATCTTTAAATCCTTGCATGACTGTTTAGATACATGCACTAAACCAAGCACACTGTTCAGTAAAGTAGCTGAACTTTTAAAAAGCTCAGATTTAAGCAGCTGATGATCGTAATCCTCACTAGATAATCTACCCTCAATTACCAAGGCATTAAACAAACTATCAATTGTTTTAAAAATATAGGCTTTCCCAATATTGATCATGTCAATGTCACTTTCTTGAAACCTTTAGGCAGAAACTCTTGTGCTGCTGCTACTCCTAGATGGCTGTACATTGTTTATTGTCACATTTGGTTCATTTACAGCCACAGAGACTCTTGAGCCGCTGCTCCTAGATGGCTGTACAATGTTTATTGACACATTTGGTTCATTTACAACTGCAGAGACTCTTGAACCACTGCTTGTAGATGGCTGTATATCTTGTTCAGTTATGCTATATGTATTCTGGTCACTGACACCAGTAGAAACTCTTGCATGCCTTTGAAAAACATCACTTTCATGTAATGATCTCTTTTTCCCTCTCTCACCTGTAGGGTTTCTCTGTGCTGCTGTTTAAAAACAGAAAATAAACCCCATGTCACTACTTTCAGTATTTTAAAACTTTTATAAGACAACATTTAAACTCTAAAACCTGCAGCATCTACTATTTCTAGTTAAAAATACACACCTTCTGTAGTGGTAATCTGAGGATTAGCCAGCTCTCCCTCCAGGGTTTCTCTGCATGGCTGTTTAAAACAGAAAAATACACCCTGTCACTACTTTTCAGTATTTTAAAACTTTTATAAGACAAAATTTAAACTCTAAAACATGCAGCATCTACTATTTCTAGTTAAAAATACACACCTTCTGTAGTGGTCAACTGTGTATTAGCCAAGCGAGTAAATGTTTGATAAGCTCTTCATCAGGAGTCCACGAGCCCATGGCTACTTGTTGAATATTTTAAATTTTTTAGCTCAAGACAAAAGGACAGAGCGAGACTGCCACAACTACTTCTTGAGCTTCCAGTATCTTGAAATGCTTATATAAATGACTCAGACCCCCTCCCCTCCCCACCCCAAGTACATAGCAAGTAGTGAAAACATCTGGTACTGTCCATCAGACCACCCACCCATTCTCCAAGGGGGAATATATAAGCCCCTATGCTAGTCAATGTAGGCTTTTGTTTCTCACTTCCTGCGACAGCTGGAAGGCATTAAGAAATGCCTTTCTGCTAATACGTTGGTCACAGTCTAATTAAAACAGATGCTTTTTATCAATCTTAAAACACAAAGAGGCACAGTTTATAATAACGGCAGTTGAGTGCTAGCTTAAGTTATGTTTTTAAAAGTCAAAACAGAAATTCTGTCTTTTTTAAACAGCTGCGTCCTTTAAATTAGTAATTCGGTAAAACTGCTGGCATACCACTAATCAGAAGATAAAACTTATTTTGTTAAAAAGTTAATCATGAGAAACACAAGTTTTTCTCATTTACAATGTAGGAGAGTTCAGAAAGAAATGCCATACTGCTAATACGTTGGTCACAGTCTAATTAAAACAGATGCTTTTTATCAATCTTAAAACACAAAGAGGCACAGTTTATAATAACGGCAGTTGAGTGCCAGCTTAAGTTATGTTTTTAAAAGTCAAAACAGAAATTCTGTCTTTTTAAACAGCTGAGTCCTTTAAATTAGTAATTCAGTAAAACATAGCACACACACACACACAAAGTGTGTATTCTTTTGCACCGACTCTAAGCTAAACTGTAGATACATTTTAAGAAGACTGTGTGCTTTGAAATTATTCTGAAAGAGAAACATTATCATTTTACATTCTGTCTTTTCTTTGTAACATATCATTTATTTTTCTATTTAGTACTACATGACTTTTAAATTTTTTGATAATGTAACTATAGACATTTATTTTGTAACAAAAGCATAAAGCTACATTTTTACGGATCCCTGTAAATACAGGGACCATGTAATCCAAAAATCTTCAGACACACATGTTTCCAAAGAGAATCAATAGTCCTTTGTAGCCATGGCTGTGTAAATGAACAACAGATATTTTGTCACGTCTTAACAGACAAAGACACCTACCACACAGCCAACAGGACCGTGAGCTCCAAAAAGTCCATCTATATTTTAAACATCCATAAAAGGCATTGCTTTTCCTACGTGCCTAATGAGGGACGGACACACACATACACACACACACAGCCACCAGACTCCAAAAACCCCATCTATATTTTAAACATACATAAAAGACATTGCTTTTCCTACATGTCTAATGAGGGACACACACACACACACACAGTGTGTATTTTTTTGCAACGACTCTAAGCAAAGCTGTAGATACATTTTAAGACTGTGTGCTTCAAATTATTTTTGAAAGAGAAACATTATCATTTTACATTCTGTCTTTTCTTTGTAATATATCATTTTTCAAAACATTATAAATATCACACACACATTTCATTTGGCCTTCTCTTGATACTACACAGAGCTGAGGGGTGAACTATAGGTATGTGTATTCCTTTTTCTGATATATTTTTATTCTTTCTAATTCATGACAAAAGTATAAATAATTAGTTTTTAGAATTGTCGCAATGCTATCCAGAAAACTGCTGAACCATCTTATTTACACAGAGGTCCCCTGCTTTAGCTTATAAATGTTACATGCGTATACATAAAGCTATCCTTTTGATGCAAGTTCGACAAAGTCCTACAGATGCATGTTAAATAATTTTGTATATTGTTACAAAAACAGAAAAAGGGGTACTCACACAGGCAGATGAATTTCCCTCAGGGGTGGGGGTCTCCACACAGATCTGTGAAACCTCTGCACGATCAGGTTCCCTCCTAGATACTTCTTTCTGAAAATATCCTAATCAAAAAACACACACATGTCCCTGCAGTTATACACCAGGCCTACAGGGGGCACATACCACTACATAAACACTAACTGATTTTTGGGGTGGAGGAGCACGGTGGTGAAGAGGACAGGGGTTCGAGCCAGGATGGTGGGGGTTCAGGAGAAAGGGGGGACAAGCATTCGAGCCAGGATGGTGGGGGTGCAGGAGAAGGGGGACAGGGGTTCGAGCCAGGCTGGTGGGGGTGCAGGAGAAAGGAGGGACACAGGAGTTCATGCTAGCATGGTGGGACTCGGGTTCCAGCCAGGATGGTCTGGCAGGGGATCGAGGAGTGTACGAGAAGGAGGGGCAGGGGACAGGGGTTTGAACCAGGCTGGTGGGGGTGTAGGAGAAAGGAGGGACGCAGGAGTTCAAGCTAGCATGGTGGGACTCGGGTTCCAGCCAGGATGGTCTGGCAGGGGATCGAGGAGTGTACGAGAAGGAGGGGTGCAGGACGCTTACAAAATGGTGGGTGGCAGGGTTCGAGGAGTGTACGAGAATGAGGAGTGTAAGACGCTTACAAAATGGTGGTGTTAGGTCACTTCCAGGGTTTCAGTGTGGGTCATTTCCTGGGCAAGGGGTGGGACATGGGTTCGAACGCGTGTCATTTCCGCCAGAAGGGGGCGGGGCTAGCGCATTTTAGGGAGGGACTTCCGGTTTAACAAGGGGTGATTTTGATTGGTCCGTTTTAGGTCACGCCCACCTGTCAAATGATGTGGCACATGCTGATTGGCTGAAATTTAACATTTGTCGAGATATATGAACTTATACTACTGGCACAAATGAAAGTACTCAAATGGAGCATTCCTTGTTTTGTTCAGTGGCTGTACACAGTACTACAAGACCAACTTTGCATTACTTGGGAATTAATGCATGGCTTTATTTATTGACCAATAGAAATGCTCCATTTCAGTTCTTTCATGTTTGCCATGTTACAAATAGATTTTAAATAGCCCTTGCGTCACAACATTGGGTTTAGGCACTGCACCACTCAATCAATTCTGACCTGCAACACAGGTCCTATTTTGGCACAGTGCCAGGGACTACAAGTGGGGGGGCTGAGAGAGAGAGAAAGAAGAGGGAGAGTGCTTCTTACAGCACTAGTCTGCAGTTCCCATTCACTCTCTCTTACTAAAACATACCACAGGCTCTCTCCAAAACCCACTGTTTCTGCAGCAGCATTGCCCCAGGGCTTTTTACCCCCCCCCCAAAAAAAAATAATTTCAAGTTCAAGTTTATTGGCAGGAAAACTCCATTAAGCATGCTCATTTACAAGGAGGTCCTGATAGAACAATTTGAGACAACAGTATACAATAAACAAAACTGGCATGTAACACAGTTACATTACGGAAACAGGCAAACATTTATACAAGGTGAGAAATGTAAAACTACGATTATAGATATTAGTATTCTATCGGATACTGGAGGACAGGGGAAAAGGGAAAATATAGTTAAGAACAAGTTCTTATTGTTTTAGTGGCCAGAATGAATAATTTTATTGGAAGCTCCATAATGGAGTGGCCATCCACCATCCCTAGATCAGCTATTCAGAAAGGCGCTCCTTCTCGGAAGCACATTCTCCTAGAATCACTGACCTTCTCGGGACAGAAAAGTTTCTAGAGCTTCTAAGCCTAAAAGAGAAGTGAACACACAGGTAGTCATTTTTATCTGTAAACCCTGAAATGGAGCGGCTGCTTGTTCAAATAATCACAAAACTGGAGCTTCTACCAGACGCTCCACTTTTGGGAGCATACTTTAGTTTAGAGCAATATTTTGTAATTAAATAAGATAATTTCCCCTAAACTATGTGCCTTTTCCATTAGGGAATAAAAAAAGATACCACTCTTCACTCATGCTGCAGCCCGATGGGAGTTGGGAGACTCAGACAACTGTTCAGTAAAATGCTCCTTCTCAGGAGCACGCTTCAATATTGAGCTGCAGACTTCAAGCACTACATAAATACATTTCTCCATAAACAGAGAAGGGGAAGTACCTTTTTAGTACTTTAGCTTGGAAGGAAACAGCTTTTCGTGTTTCCTTCCAGCACTTCTGATTTTGGGACACTTTTTATTATTACCAGATCTGGCTTTTTGGACACCATGCCCCACATAATACATACTATATAGTATCCCCATTTGCTGAGTCAGTCAAACATCTTTTATACCATTAATGCTGCATAATAACTTTTAGGTTGGCTCACTCTTGTGCAGCCAACATATTGCAGTAGTAGCAGATTCAGAGGTGCGGTCACTGTGGGCGAATGCAGGGCATGCATCAGTAAGTGTGTCCCTCATTCCCCAATAAGGCAGCTGCAGGCGCTGACACCAGCAACATGTAAACTGGCCACCAGATCAAAAAAAAGGTTTGCTGCAATGACAGCCAAGCTTCTCATGCAGCAGCGTGCCTTTCCTCATGACCAGTTTACAAAACATAGCAGCATGCCACCACAGAGTACCCTGACCCACTTAATTTGCTGACGGGGGGAGCCCACTCCCTGTTGGCGTAATGCAACCCCCTCTCCTGTTTAACATGTATGCCAAGAGGGTGCCCAGTCTCTCTCAGCATCATGTCCCCCATTCCCAGTTTAATTTGCCGATGAGGGATCCCACTCCCAATTGGCATGACATCCCCCCCATGTGTTGCATGCCGACGGGGGTGCCCAATCCCCATCAGCTACAGAACCCCCCCCAAAAAAAACACTCAGGTGGTACACTGGGAGCCCACCACAGCATGCCAAATGGCCCTGTAAAAGAAAAAACATCCCACAATTTTTTTTTTACACCTGTAAAGCAGAAAATGGTCCCTCACTGACTCCAGTGGCCCTCCCGCAACCTGCGCCCTCCCTCTGTGCACCCTGCCTCCCCCCACCCCACCCCATACTTACCTTCAGAGCCTGGCATGACGATCTTTGGTGGACCGGGAACACGTCTGCACTCTTCACAGCTGACTGCGAACTGAAGAAATGCGGGTAAGCTGTATAATGGCATAAATAGGGTTTTTTCAACTTTGGTGCATATCTTAGGCATTTTTGGGAATTTTGGCAACAAATTTTCAATATGGGATTATTGGGACCTCCTCATGAATTCAGTCACTGTCATGGTGTTATTCGGTCCCAAAAGGTGATTTTGCGGTCACTGCGAGGAATCACCTTTCGGGACTGATTAACGAAATGACAGTGCCACTGTTCATGAGGTGGGCTCTCAAAAAGCCTATGTTGCAAATTTGATGAAAAAATCCATAAAATGACTGTGTTACAAGCATGCATTGTGCAGTTTCCGTGCACCCTTGTAGCTTTGCAAATTTGCAATATTTTCACATCTCCTTGTGAACAGTACAGCTGTCATTTTTCACATCTTGCCCAAAATGTGTTTTCGCACCTGTGGTGCAGAATGGCATGGTCACTATGGGAAATCACTTTTTCAGACATATTAACAAAATCACAGTGCCACTGTTCATGAGGGGAGGTCCCAAAATTCCTATGTTGAAAATGTATCTCTTCAGGGTGGGGGTGAGGTTGGCGTCAGTTCAGTACTTAACTGCCATTCCTATTATGCATCTCTAACTCCTGCACTACCAATGCCAATGCCAGGAAGACAACATTCGGCATTGATAAATGCTTGTTTAACTAGGCATCGCTCATATTTTGGATGTACACACTTTCTGCCTTCACCCTGACAGACACAATAACGTACTAGCTAGCATTTACATCTTTATTACAACCAAATGACATTGTGCAAGCCAGCCTTTACATATGTACACTACTATTTTGAGCCAGCCCACATGAGACATCTCTGGAGGGACTTGGATAGAAGAAGAGAATAGAAGAGAGAGGGGTGGTTCTGTAGGTGGCCATCCCAGCAGAACAAAGAGAGGAAAGGACAGAACAGAGCAGAAAGGAGGCTATTGAAACAGGTGTTTTAAAGGAGGATGAATTGAGTCCCTCAGACAGACATAGGACAACTGTCTCTACCACAGGCAGTACTATAGGCCTCAAAACCTTGTATCTTCAAGTTTACATTTGCCTAATAAAGGTATTATCTTCACCTAGCTAAAATATTCTCTTTTTGTTTTTATTCTGGTTGAGGAGAATGAAAATAGAGATACAAGTGGCATGCCTAGTTGCAGGCTACTTTCAGGAAAATGAATAGTCACAGCTCAGTGAAATGCCTAGTTGCAGTCTTCTTTTAGAGTGTGAAAACTCAGAGATGGGTGACATGATTCTTTAAAAGCTTTTTTCAGGAGATTGAATACTCATAAAATTTTGACATACATGGCTGCAAACTTCTTTCAAGAGTATAAATACTCCAAGACTGGTGACATGCCTAGCTGCAGTGTTCTTTCAAGATAATGAGGGAATCCATAGACTGGTATGACTAGTTGCAGGTCGCTTTCTGGAGAACAAGCACACAGAGACTGGTGATGCCTAGCTGTCTGGTTGCAGGCTTTTTTGAAGAATAAACATCTGGAGACTAACGATATGACTAGACTACTGTAAATGTTCTTTCAGGAGAATGACAAATGAAGACTGGCATCAGGCCTAGTGCGAGTCTTCTTTCAGGAGAAATAATACTCAATGAAAGAATGGTGATATGCATAGTGGCAGGCTTATTTCATAAGCAGAAAGGCACAGAGATAGGTGATACACCTGTTACTGTAGGTGGCTATAGTCAGGAAAGTGAACACTTGGTGACTTAAAAACAAATTGACACGTACCCTGACAATCCAATACATCATATGAAATATATGCAAATCGCCACTATAGAGTTTAGGCATGCTCTGCTTTAGGCACGCGTTTACAGTGCCAAAAGACCTTTCAATTCATTTTGGAAGCTTTGGGTAGGTACTTGGATTTCCCTTCAGGCCTCTGTGTCAGAAGTGGTGAAAGTCAGACCTTCGTGTACTCCAATGGTATTGCGTGTACTGAAACAGTGGATAATGTCTGGCTTAGTATTATACAGAGATAATTTTTAAAGGGGGCTATTTGAAGTTTTTTTAACAGTTGAAGAAGCATGAAGAAGCAATTTGGATTACCTGTGGGAGTCTTCTTTGCACATTTAGTGGTCTGGTAGAGTTTTATATCATCAACTAGTGGATACCAAAACTGTCATAAATCTCAGATTTAGAAAATATTTGATGTGATATACTTGAGGAAGCCTTTCTCTCTTTACTATTGAATTCTTCTAAATTCAGAGACCAATCTTTCTGTTGGTTTGATGAAAGCATGGGGAGAGACTTAGGAAGGCTCTAACTGAGATGACTTCAAAGGAATTAATTTTATTTATTTATTTATAGCATTTTGATAACCAGGTAAACCTACTGAGACCTGAGGTCCCTTTTACAGTGGTGACCCAGAATTAGTTACATATAGCTTATATAATACAGCAGGCACAGTACAGTACAATAGATTACATAGATGGAGTACTGTACCATCTATCCTTTTCATATATTTTATGAATAAAAACTATTACTACTGCTACACATACATTTAAGTAATACAGCACATAATTTACAGTAGATTGCAGTACAACAGATCACAACACAACAGATAAGAGGAGCATAGTCACATATCACATAAATAGTTATTTACAACAGCAAGGTACATAGCAGATTACAGCATGATTCAGATGGAAATCTACTGGTGATCAAGTGACCAGGCAAGATGTGGGCAAAGACATATTAAGTGAGCTCATTAGGATTAGGAGAATAAGATGTCTTCAGGAATTAGGGCATGGGTTCAATGGTAGCAACTGCAGTGGCAGCATTCTAACATTTATACCTTATGCCCAACTTCGAAACCTCCAAGGGAAGTGCAGATGGTCCGATTTTCTGGGAAAGAGCACCAGTAGTAGGGGGTTGAGTACCTGAAAGATCATTTACCAAAGTTGGTCTGGTCACAGGGGATTTCAAGTAAGTTGCTGTTTGTGGAGCAAAGGGTATGTTGGGAGACTCTGGGGTTCAGTAGGCCTGTCAGATTGGGTGGGATGTAGACTTTGGAGAGTTTGAAAGCAAGACAGAGTAGAGGATATAACAGTTTGAGTTCCATGTTGGGCCAATTTAGATCAGCAAGGACCTCACAGTGGTATCTCCAGGGTGGGGAGCAGGTTGTGAAGTGACAAATCTTGTTGTAAAACACAGGCAGCCTGTGATTTTTCACTATCTTTAAGGAAGTGCAAGAGTGGTGCCCCATACAGAAGGGTGGGGAGTAGGGTGCTCTTTGCTATGGCAACTCTAGATTCTTTAGTTAAGGAGTTACCAAGCCTTTGGAGAAGACCAAGCTTGCAATGTATGGCCTTGGTTCTGTGATCCATGTGGGACTTAGAGGACATGTCTTGATCCAGGTAGACAGCAAGGTATTTAACCCTGGTGACAACTTCTATCTGCATCCCCGATGCAGAGAAGAGCAGGAGCATCAGTTGTCTGTGCTCACCAATGTGATTAGAGCCAAACAGAAGAGCCTTAGTCTTTTTGGCATTAAGGACAAGCAAGTTGGAAGCAAACCATCTTTCAAGGGAATTCAGACTGGCGGCTAGTCTTTTGGCTATGACACTGGGTTTGGGATCACTCCAGTATATGACTGTGTCATCTGCATATAGAATTATGTTCCCAGTGCCACAGTTGAGCCCAGTGTCATTGATAAAAAGGGAAAACAACAGCAGGCCCAAGATGGAGCCCTGGGGCACTCCATCAGTTACCAGACGGAACTGGAGTGCACCCCACGCCACTTCACTTTCTGTGATCTGTTCAGCAGATAGTTTGTGAACCAGGTGTGTGATAATGCATTAAGTTCTAGCAGTTGTAGCTTGCTGAGGAGCAGTTCATGATTGACCAAGTCAAATGCTTTGGACAAGTCTATGAATATTGCCCCAGTGGGGGAGCCATTGTCCAGTGCACACAGTGTATCAGTTGTGAACTTGATCAAAGCCGTGTCAGTGCCATGGCACTTATGAAAACCATGCTGGTGATCCATCAGTAGGTGATGCCACTCTAGATACTCTTGCAGCTAGTTGTAGACCAGCCTCTCTTGCACCTTAGCTAAAGGGCAGGAAATGGAAATCAGTCTGTAGTTCTCTGTATTGCTGCATGGCCCAGTCTTGTGGATCAGAGCTACCACAGCCACTTTCCATTTTTGAGGGACACAGCCTTGCAATGAGGAATCTATTAATAAGCATAGTGATGGGCAGGGCGATTGCAAGAGGAGCAGCCCTAAGCAATCGTGGCTCAAGCTGATTGAAGCCCGGTGAGAGTCTGGCTTTATACACCTCAGAAGGGGGAGCACTTCCGACATTTTGACCAGCTTGAAATGGAATTTGGGGCAACAAGACTTGAGAAGTGAAGCCTTTAGTTCCCCTAGACTTTATCCCTTTGTATCATAAGCTTTTTGAGGTCAGGATCGAGCCACTTTTGACATTTTCCCCATAGCCTAAGCTTCCTTTTTTTTAAGTTAAACACTTTATTAATTTTACAGAATTACATCAGACATGAAACTAGCCTAAGCTTCCTGTTGGGAGCATGGCGGTAACCTATAGACAGGAAGACATTTGATAAATAGTCAAGGGCCTCATCTATGGTAGGGAGCATTAATATCGAGTCCCAGTTGGCCGAGGATAGGGCCTGACAAAACTGGTCAGATGTGAAGTTGGAGTAATCCCTTGCCATAAAAACCCTAGGGGGTAGCCTAAGGAGCTTATTGGACCATATGCAAAAAATGGGCGAGTGATCACTCAGTGAGTCTGAGAAGATACCGGCAGCAGGTATTCTTTCGGGGTGAGTGACTAGGGCCCAGTCTAGTAGTGTGTGATTACCAGATTTAGCATTGCGCCTGGTGGGTAGATTGATAACTTGGGTAAGTTGGGCATTGAGGATTAGGTCCAGAGATCCATCATTGGGTTTTGAGGCCCAATTTAGATTAAAATCACCCAGTATGATCATTTACAAAGGTGCGTGTTCAGCTAGGGCCGGGGTGAGAGACACTAGGGAGGACGCCACCGTAGTGGGGGGTAGGTAGATGCTACCCACATAAAGAGGTTTGGTGTCACCAAGTAATAACTTTACTATTAGAAATTCACTCACCAAGTTGCTTAGAGGGGGATATCAGCTAGGGAGGCATTGAACTTGGTGCTGACATAGATGAGGACTCCCCATTTTTCCCTATCCTATCTTTTCTAAATGTGTTAAAGCCCAGCAGATCTATTTCGTGCAACAGCACATGCGGCTTAACCCACATCTTGGATACAGCAATTACATCAGGTTTGAATAAGGTAACCCAGGCCTCAAGGTCCTGCATTTTGTGTCTCAGGCTGTTGACATTCATATGGACTAGTCTAAGGCCCTTAGCTGTAGACCAAGTAGCATTAGTTGAGGAAATGATTACACAATTGGGAGGAGCAGGGTTAGGCTCAATGTAACCACACAGCTCCAGTTTCAGTCTTACCAGATACCTCAGGAGTTTGGTAGGGTAGGTGAAAAGAGACTTCCTCTCAGGTATTGAGCAGGTATAAACAAGATTATAGCAGCATTAATGGTGGAAAAGGCCATTGGCAATAACAAGTAGGGGGTCAACATGTTTAGTTAGCACCCAGGGGAGCCCTGAGGAAGGTAGGTGGGAGCATACAATGGATGGAGAGGGGGCTCCATGGTATTGGGGAACCTGATCTACCAGTAGCACTATGACAGCATACATAATGAACATATCAAAACCCCCATATTTCATCATAAGGGCTTTCCCCAGACAGGTAAGTGGAATGAGCAACAATAAACAATGTAATAGGGGAAGACAGTGAAATTGCACCAAAAGCTGCTGATACTGAGTTAGTCAGGAGCACAGAGGGCTTGAGCAAACCAAGATCATGGAGGAATTACTTAGACATGCATAGCAAAAACATGTTATCACAAACTGCAGTAGGGTCTTGCCCAGTAGTCCCCTAGAAACGCACTAGACAAAGTATGCAAACAGAAATCTTGAAATTGCACCAAACGCAAGATAGTTAGGAGCACAGGGGGCTAGGGCAAACTAAGAGTATGGAGGGGTTACTTAGACATACATGGCAGTAACATGTAATCACAGTCGGCCCTATGCACGATGGCTATGCAACGTGCGCAGCATGCGGGTACAGTGAGCTGGGGAGTATCCACGTGTGCAAGCCATGAGCAGCATGCATAAAGTGCGAGGGAAGAGCCACGCAGTAGGGCAAAGTGGAGCTACGCAGCCGACATACACGTTGGCTACACGGCGGTGGGGCCACGTACCAGGTACGCATTGATGTACACAGCCCATGCATGAATGTGCGGAACCCACGGATACGTGTGCCCCACAGTGTGTGGAGCAACGTGTGGCCAGGGGCAGATGTAAACAGGGGCACAAGCTGTGCAAGCAACAGGAGCACCAGCAGCAGCAAACGGCCATGGGATGGGCATGCAGCAGGGCAAAGATGCACGACACAGAGGGAGGCGGCCCACCATGGATGATGAGCACCTACATGCCACAGTGTTGGCACCAACACAGGAGGGCAGCCAAGCCAGCATGGCACCGGAACGCAAAGGTATGGTGACCACAGCACCCATGTGGCACACACCAGTGGTGTTGACAGCAAGCATGACATGGGACGCCACAGCAGTGCACAGGCACCCACACACCCATAGAATGGCCGGGCAGTGACTGTGTGCCCACACGCCAGTGGATGGAGAACCCACCCACCAGGGCCCATGACACATGGTGACTGCCATCGTAGTGCACTGCACAGGGATGACGAGTGGACAACCAACCCACAATGGTGGGAGTGGCACACCCACACAGCATGCCCTGCAGGATGGCAACCTACAAATGGTGGAGCCAGTCACCCAGCAGGAGGGACCAGCCCACGGCCCACAATGTGATGCTGTCAACAACACACACCAATGACCCCCCCCAGCACCATCAACAAACCACACAAGTGCCCCTAGGAACATGGGACTGCCCCCGGTGGTCCCAGGGAAACTGTCCAGGCCCGCAGATGGCACACATGGAAAAGGCGCAGGGCTTAGTGACCGAGCATGACCCTTCCTGCAGAGCAGAAGTGAGAGACAGGAAGACACCATGGCAATACAAAACCCACACGGGCACCACTGTGCCCTGTGCCCATGACACCATACATTGGGATGTGCCCCCCAGCACAGTGGCCTGTGACCCATAGTGACCCACCCCATAACCAGCTGCAACCCCCTGGCAGATAACAACTGCCCTGCAGCCAACCAAGGCAATGCCCCCCCAACACACACACACACACACACACACACACACACACACACGCGAGGCAAGGAAGACACATGCTAGACTGGCAAACATTTAATGCACAAGCAATCATGACACAGGTGAAAGAAATCCTACAGCCTCCCCCCAAGCCCAGTGATGCACACAGTCCAGTGCAGCAGCACATCCGGCCCTGTAATCCTTTCACATGGCACATCGCATCCTCCATGCCAACCCTGTCATGGCCTGTCTGTCCACCTCATCGCAGCTTCCACTGCTGCTGGTCCCTTCCTCCACCATCACAGGCCACTGCACACGGCACAGCACCAGGTGCTATATGGGTCCTGGTATCACTGTGGAGAGAAGCAGACAGTTAGCACAGTGTACACCGGGTATGGCACGCACCACCCCTGCCACCCCTGCCACCACCGCAGTCCCCCACCCACGCACCGATCCAGAAAGACTGCCGGGCCCGACACCATGCAGTGCACACACTGACCAGAACCACCCGCCCACCACAAGTGCCCGGTTCCCCATCCCCACCCTGGCCCCAGGAGGCAGTACTGGAGCCCCATACCCTGTCCGCAATTTCCCCATCCCTGAAGATGCCTACAGCCTGGTCCTGCATACACCAGAGCACCATCCCCACCACTGTCCCAGCCCACCCACAGGGCAGTCCCAGGGGGGCATACACACATGAACCAGGTGTGACACTGCAATGGGTGTGTATCTGCACATGGCTCCCACTACGGAGATGAGCAAGGGGAGGTGCCCCCAAACAAGTGGACGACAGATAACTCATGGGTGTGGTGCACCTACCTGCAATGGCACAATGGCCCTCCACAAGATCCATGGCTCAGCGTCCCCCTGCTCACCCTCATAGTGCGGTACACCCCGATGATGGTCTGGTGAAGGTGATGTGGCATCTTGCACACCCACCGCATGTGGTACTGTGCCCTGGGTGTCTCCACCAAGATGGCGGCCCCATCCGGTTGCTCCTAGAGCCGAAGCTGCATGTGCTATGGAATGCCCATAGAGCCCTGTGGGGGGGAACAACACACAGGAGAGGCCAGCACACATGCACAAGCCAAGGAGGGCTGCCACCATCCCCCACCAGCATGCACACAGTGCCTGTGTGGCACACCTACCTGCAGCATGGCCATGGTGGCCCAGATCGTGCTGTACCCACCACTGTCTGAAAAGTTGGACTCAGAGATGCACCACAGATCCACTGGGTACCACTCCATGTCATCAGTGCAATGTGCAGAGGCACGAGGGTCCCTTTATGTAGCCCACCAGCACCAGGCATGCACTTGACATGTGGCACCTCGCATGCACCTCACCCGTGGATGGTGTGACAGGGTACACGTGCCCCCCCAGGATGCACGGTGCTCACCATGGAAGGGGCATGGTTGCCGACATGCACCCCCATGGTGTGGTGCATGCACACCTGGCTGCAGGCACAGTGTGGCATGTGCCCTGTGTAACAGTCCATGCCTGTGGCCAATGCCACGTGCACATGATGGGCAGCCCCCACCTGGCGCATGGTGCATGTGCATTGCAGCCATACACCTGCCGTAATGGATGCTACATAGGCAGTGGGACACCCGTGCAGTGTGCTGTTCCCAGTACAGGCCGGTTACCGACAGACCACGACATGTGCCCGGGAATGCTCATGAATGTATATCTGCAGAATGCAAGGCGAGGTAGGGATGGTGGCCGATGGCCCCGGGAGCATGTGTTCCAGCTCCATATGGATGGACTGGGGCTATGGGACACCCACTGCATAGATCACTTCTGGCTGCCATGGCCAATGGTCACCCAACTGTGCGACATGGTCCATGAAAGTGAGGGCCCATGGACACGCCGGTCCATGGCCATGACCTTCGAGACCAAGGTCATGTGTGCACTGTCATACTATGTGACGGGGTCCTTCCAGCACATTGCAGGTGATGTGATCGGCATGAGCCAGTCATCCGTGTCCAGGGCACTGGCCCAAGTAATGGACACCCTGCTGCCACATGTGCAGGACAACGTATGACTCCTGCAGATGGATGGTGAGGCCCGTGCCACGAAGCAGGCATTCCACATGATGTATGGAATGCCAAATGTGCTCAGTGCAGTGGACTGCATGCACCTCACAATCCAGCCACCCGCAGTTGGTGAGGCAGTGCATTGCAACCAGAAAGGCTTCCACAGCGTCAATTGCCAGGTCGTCTGTGATCCACGGCTCCTGTTCACTGATGTGTGTGCATGGTTTCCTGGGTCGTGCCATGGCACCTACATTATGGATGCATCGGGGCTCGGTGCCTGGCTCCATGTGCAACATGTCAACAAATGGTTGCTGAGTAGGTGTCAGTGTTCCTGTATGGCTGTATCCCAAGTGTGTGCCATGGCTAATGTCCACCCTCACTCTTACAGGTGACAGCGATTATCCATTGCACCAATACCTTCTGATGCCCTACCTGGTGCCTGGAGATGTAGCAGATGTCGCCTACAACACAGTGCACTGGCAGATGAGGTCCATCATGGAGAGGAGCATATGTCTGCTGAAGACACGTTTCCGGTGTCTGGACCAAACCTGGGGTACCATGATGCAGTGTCGGAGGCACACCTGCCATGTCTTCATGGTCTGTGTGATGCTGCACAACATGGCCGTGCATTGGGGTGTACCACTGCCTCACTACAGACCCCCTGACATGACACCGGAGTGTGAGGCCGATGGCCCAGCATGTGGCCAGGAGATCACAGCAAGCCATGCAGCACATGTGGCAGTCATCAATGGCACATTCCGCCACTAGGCACGGTGCCACACATTTAGGTGCAGCCCTGCAGCCCAGTGTCCGTTCCGTCAGGACATGTGCCAGCTGTGCTGGGTGTCACCATTGTGGCCGATGCATGCCCACTGATGATGCTTATCTGAGGGTATGCATATGCCCCAGCGTGCCCATGGTGCATGCCTGCAGTGCCCACTGGCATGGCTGGCATTGGTGGAAGGGTCCCATGGCCCCTGCCACAAGCCCCTGTACCACAGCAAGGTAGCCAGCCACACAAGGGTCCCCCTCCATGGTCCTGCCATGTGTGGTGCCACCGTCACCCTGTGCTGCCCCATGCCCTGTGTCACATGCCAATGCATGTGCATGTGTGCACACCACTGTGTGTGCCAGTGCAGGGCCACATCCATGGCGTAGCTGGGTGATGCACAGGTCCAGTGTTTCACGGCCATTGTGCGCCCTGTGTTGCGGTACGTTCCCATCCAGCCGCCCATGTCTCCCACCTGTGTGTCTGCCCCAGTGCCCTGCTGCCTCAGCCCCTGCACCGTGGTGCTTCCTGAGAGTTGGCGGAGGCCATGGAGTACTGGTCAGTGCTGCCTTCCATGCCCGGACCGCCTCCCCCACAGTTGGCGGCCTGGCTGCCCTGTGTCCGATTCTGGATATGCATCTGCTGGTGTCCCTGTGGACATGTCTGTGTCACCAACCATGCCTGGTGGCACAGCATCGGGCAGTGTTCTGGGATGCTGTGATACACGCTATGTCATGCCCCAAGGCGGTTACGGCACCAGTCAGTGCCACCAGTACCTCCGTGTGCCGCTGTTGTGCCTCCAGGTGTTCCTGCTCCAGCTGACACAGCTCACTGTACTGGTATTCAGTGATCACTGGGGGGGCATGCCACCAGACTGTGCCCCGCCAGCCAGGTGGATGGGCCCTCTTCACCACTGTCAGCGTCTGCTACGCTCATGGTGTGCGCACCCACACCACAGCACAGTGCTGGCCAACCCTGTGCACTCCGTTGGCCGGACGTCCATGGCACCTGTGTGTCCTGTGGCATGCAACTGCCCTGCATACCATCCTGTGTCCCTTCTCCTCCATTGTCTTCTGCCATGTCTATGGCAGTCACCTCTGCCTCGCTGTCAGTTCCTGTGCCAGTGTCGGGGGCTGTGGCCAGCTCCACAGGCACTGCTGCCTGTCTTCACCCTGTGGGATGTAGATGGTAGGCCATGTTACATGCACTGCTCATGCTGCGTGGCCTGTGTCCCAACCCGTACACCCCAGGCTTACCTGCGGAGTTGTACTCCATTGGTTGGTCATGCCATGCGTCCGTGGTGTGTGCTGTCTGTGTCGGCTGCCCTCCCCATGTCCACCACCTCTGGCTAGCTCTGTTGGCACATAGGGGGTATGTTAGGCTTTGGGGGTTCTGTGCATCCTGTGCATGGGTGTGCAGTGCATCTGTGCTGTCCTTACCTGCTGAACTGTCCACTCCCTCATCCACCCCATGGATACTCACAGCAGTAATCATGTCCACCCCCATCCACTCGACTGGTGTGAGCTCAGGGTCCTCTGTGGGTGATCCTCCCCCTGTGCCCTGCTGTTTACATGCTGCTGCCACTAGTCAACTCTTTATGATGATCCGTAGGTCCCACCACTTGTACTTGATCACCAATATCGTCCTGGCATCCAGTCTGGTTGCATTGATGGTGGCCTGCACCCACAGCCACAGGCATGCCTTCATGTCTGTGGGGGTGGACAGGCTGAGCGTGCCTGTCATGGTTAGCACTTATCTCACTCACCATCACGGCCACCTGCGGCCTGGTGAAATTTGATAATCAGGACCGCCTGGTCCCACCGAAGTGGGGACCTCTGGGATCCTGGGACTGGTGTGTGCCTCTTCTGCTCTCCCTCCCTGTTGCTGTGCATGGCTTGCTCCACACCCTCCTTTGGTTCCACCATCTGTGTGTCACCTCCTCCCTATTCAGGATTCATGTTCACATGTGTGGTTTGGCAGGCACAGATTGCCTTTTATGGTGGGGTCAAGGGGTGGGGAAATGTACCCTGTCCCCTCCTCTGTTACCTGCGCGGCCCATTCCCCACCTTCCACGGTTCCGCCCACTGCCTCTGTGCGGGCCGCGGTTCTGATAGTGCATGTTGTGTGGGTCCTGTGCAGTGAGCAGCTGTGGCCACGTATCCCACGGTTTCTGCATCTTTCCCACACCTTCATGCATAGGCCTCAATCTGAGGTAGGGCTCTGAACAGCTGTCCCCTAGAAACTCTATAGACATGGTATACCAGCTGAAGTATTAATACTGCACCAATGCATATAGTAGACAAGTTTACCGAGTAAGTCAACTTATACTGCTCAAACTGGGGACTGTGGTAACCCAGATCCAGGTGCAGTATCACAGATGGCCCTAGGAGTCATGAGAAGTGCCCTCTGCCGTACTTTGAATAGCAGCCTGTAACAAGTATTTAACAGAGGTTGAGGTTGAGGTCGAGGCCGGGGTGGGCAGGACAAAAACAGAGCACCATAATCCCCAGGCAAGGGAAAGTCTGCTTGCTACAGGAGAGATCAAGCTTTTTTAGCCACAGTCCTTTGGCAGAATTGGGCAAGGGGAGGCATGCCGTGATTGGGTGCAGCTAGGTTCAGTTTAACTTCAGTTTAAAGAAGTCCTCCGGTAGCAGAGTTCAGAGTCGATTGGTGTCCGGGGGAGTGCGGGGATCAAACAGCCAAAAATGTAGCAACCCAGGAAGCAGTCCAGTATGGGATGATGCTGGTGAGGAGGATCTGTGGATTCGGCAGCATTTGGCAGTTCCATGGGGGGAGCACAGGGAGGCAGGAAAGCTGCTCACGGACCCCAGATGACTTGTCTGTTCTCTGGTGGCAGTGCTGGAGTATGAGCCCTTTTATGGGCTGCCATGGAATTTTGAATTTGGCACCAGCCCAGATTCTGCTGTGCAATTGGCTGGTAGCCAGACAAGAGGACACCCACTCCAAAGAAACAGAGCACCATGATTCCCAGGCAAGGGAATGTCTGCTTAGTGCAGGAGAGATCAAGCTTTTTTAGCCACAGTCCTTCAGCAGAATTGGGCATGGGGAGGCTCGCGCCTATCGGGTGCAGATAGGTTCAGTTTAAATTCAATTTAAAGAAGTCCTCCGGTAGCAGAATTCAGAGCCAGTTGGAGTCCTGGGGAGTCATGGGATCAAAGAGCTGAAGATATAGCAGCCCAGGAAGTGGTTTGGTATGGGCTGATGCTGGTGGGGAGGCTCCATGGATTCGGCGACATCTGGCAGTTCCATGGGGGGGGAGCAGTGGGAGGCAGGAAAGCTGCTCACGGACCCCCAATGGCTTGTCTCTTCTCCAGTTATATTTTGAAATTTTGTTCACAAAGTAACAGGATCCTTCAGATTCAATAAAAATACATAGTTCTATGTGATAAGGGCAACTACATGATGGCAACCCGTTAGAAGGGCGCAAAACCCCCAGGGCGACGGCATTACAGAAAGTGTTGTAATTTGGAGGCTTCGCCCCCTGCACCACACTTAATAAGGATTTCTAATCCGGGTGGGGCAACAACTTGGGGAAGGGTGCAAACCTGGGTTGCCCAAATTGGCACTTTTGTTCTGTCGCCCTTCTGACAGGTCGGACTCATGTAGTCACCCTTATCACGGGCTACCAAAATATATATATTTTTTTATTTGTTCTAGTGTTCCTTAGATTTCCAGTGTTTAATTCAAAATCTTTAGATTCTGTTCCATTTTTAGGATTTCAGATTTTCAGAATCCATGACTGAAAATCCAAAATCCTAAACATACCTAAAAACACTGACAGGTGTGGATTTCAGATTTTGGAGTCTGATTCTGCAGCCCACTACTAGTAAACCATTCCCTGACTGGTAGATCACACAAGCAGTGACTAGGCTGAAAGTGACAAAATAGACATCCAGGTCCCCCACCATTGTTTTCTCCCTCCTTACCTTTAGTGATTGAGTGGCTGCACTGGAGGGGCACACACACACACACACACACACACACACACACACACACACACACACCGTCATTCATCAGATAAGGCAAAGCTTTTGCAGTGGTTCCTTACCCTTCCCTCTGCTTGGGATTCGTAAGTTTCAGTGGCTCCTTCCAAGGCTCCCACCCCAGGAATGATGCTGTAGTCTTTCCTTGGTGTCCGCCGGTCAGAATTTAAAATAATAAAAACAGACAACTAGACATTACAATTACAATCATACCTGAAAAGTCCCAGTACCAGACCCTGGAGTTACCACCAGGCCATCGTCACCTTCCCAGTGCTTGATCTGGGAAACTGAGGGGCTGACTAGAACAATAATCCTGCGTAAGCATGTCCACCAGCTACCTTTCACAGCATCATACTTAGTTGCTTCACTCAAGGTTTTTTCCAGTTTTCCACCTTTCCCAGGTCACACAAAAAAAGTAATGGCCATGACAGTCAGATGGGGAGGAGTGGTTGTTGTTTTATTTGGATGGTGGTACTGACTAAGGGACCTGGTTGGCAGCAGCTGCCAAGGGGGTGGGTGAGTAACTGAGCATCTCTCTCTCTACAGTGCTCAATGCTTGCCTGTTTGCTGGGTGGTCAGTAGGGCTGCACACACACGATGGGGTTTGTTACTGAGTGCAACCAGCTGGGATGGGACTTGGCTTAGAGTTAGAAAGATTAGAAATGGAAGATGTGGGGGGCGTGGTCTGATGGCAACTAGAATGTCAGCCTAGAAAGAGAGCTCCTGCTACCCAGATGTATAATCCGTAATTCTTCTGTTCACAGCTGATCCAGTCATTTGCAAATCGCTACCACAACAATTTTAAACACACACCTGTTAGGAAGTTTCTTTCCTGAACTCTTGAGAGTACTTTTGGGGTCAAGATCCTGATCAGACTTCATTGCAATAGGTGAGGTCTATGACTTTTTGCAGATCCCTGAGATGGAGTTGACGGCATGCCCAGCTGTGGACCCAAACCTGCAGGAGATAAGGGGAATGCTTGCTCATCTGGTACAAAAAATGGGGAACTCAGAACTTGTAGCTCAACAAAATGCTGCTGAAATTTTATCCCTCTCGCAATGGACTAATGTCACCAAACAAAGACTGCCGGACAATGAAAACCTTATTGTGGCAACATGTTTAAGATTTGGAAAACCGCAGCCACCAGAATAACCTACAGTTTGTGGGTTTTTCAGAGGGCTGTGAGGACACTGACACTATTGCCTTTCTGCAACATGAACTGCCAGCCATCCTGGGCCACCAGTGTGGAGGCCCCCGGAGATAGATCTTGCCCATTGCTCCCTGGCTTCAAGGCCAGCACCAGGGAGCTGCCTGCGACCCATCCTAGCCCAGTTCTTAAGGTTTAGGGAACAGGAAGTGATCATCCTGGCTGCAAGAGTCAAACAGCAGCTCAATTGGAGAGGCCAGCGGGTGCAGATTTTTGTGGACTACTCTCAGGAGTTATCTGCTAAAAGGAGGGCCTTCACCCTTGCAGTAAGGTCCAGCGCAGACCTGGGGTTGGAGTACTCATTATGGTACCCTGCCACTCTGCACATCATCATAAATAGAAATCCATGCGCCTTTGATTCTCTGGAGAAGGTGGAGTCTTTTCTATCATCATACACTCCTCAGCTGAATTGGGGCAAGTATGGGGATGGGAACAGGCCAGGCAAGGCTTTTGCCAGACCAACCCAAATGGACTTTTCACCACAGGGAGCACTGGGCCAGATGGCTCCCCTACACTGGACCCCCATCTTAGTGACCATGTTAACATCCCAGACCCCTGGCTCCCAACACTGAAAGTTTGGCGTTGGAACCAAAAAAAGAAGGCAGTAGAGGGGAAACACACAGACAAAACTGGGCTCCACTTCCGGAGACGTACTGCCAGCCAGGAGTTGGAGGCATCCTCTGAAGTGCAGGACTCACCTCCTGGTCAGAACAGATACGAAGTTCTCAGGGACCTACCTGCCGAGGCTCCCCAAGTTGGCAGGCTGCTGCCGTTCCGTGCCGATGTTGTCCTAGACAAGGACCCCCTTCCCAAGAAGATCCATTCCTGGGCCCAGGTGGTGGAGTGCGCTGTGACACCTGTCATAAGTCAGGCCACTGAGCTGGTGATCGAGGTGGGAATGGGCCCATTCCCATTGTCACCCACACGGCAAGACACAGCCCATTGATGGGCTGAGGTGCAGGACTGATTGGTGTGTTTTCATGGTGGCCCCACCGCCTCATGGGACTGATCCCCTAATGTTCTAGGGTAAATGTCAGTTGGGGGGGGGTTCTGTGCTTTAATATGTTGCCTGGCCTAGGAGTTAGACTTTGTCCCTTCCCCTCCATGTGGGAAGTCCGTAAGTTGAACCATGCACGCTGCCATGTTGTATGGCAAGCTGAGTGTTACAGTTTTAAAGTTACAGTACTGTTTAAGGGCTCCCATATTTCAGAGATTATGCCTCAATCATTTAGTTTATGCCATGATAGGTAGTTAATCCAGTTCCATGAGATTTGCTGACCCAGAAACTTACTGACCTCCATGGGGGGGGGCATAAAGTGAGGGGTGATAAATGATCTGGCAGTCACTCGTTTGTATCAGAAGGCTTAGTTTAGTTCTCCCCCAGTACCTCCCGCCCCCCCCATCAGAGTTGCAGCTGAGGGATGCATGCCCCATATAGCAGCAGAGCTAGAACATTACTGGCACAGTAAATGGGCATGCTGCATCTGGCTGTGTGTTCTTTAGACAGCCATGAAGGCACCAGACATAAAGTTTGGGGGGGGGGGTTTGAACAGTATGGGTGGGCAAGCCCTGGTACCCCATTTCCACCTTCCCAAATGAGAGCTGGAGTATGAAGTTGGACAGCAGCACAAAATAATGAGGAGGTTCAGGAAATGGCCAGCCAATGACTCTCTCATTAGGCTTCACTCTGCTCCTGCAGCTGCTGGGTGTTAGGCACTGTGTTGTCAGTAAGGCAAGCATGGGTCAGAGATAATATGACAGGTCTTCCCTTGGATATCCTCCAGTTTCTGGGGGGAGTGCTTTATGGGGGAGGAAAGCTAACAGAAAGCTATAGGCAACTCAGGGAGTGGGTACAGCACTCACACTGGCCCACCCTCCCAGAAACCTGAGACCATTCTCTATGGAATTCCAGGGCTGCACCACACAGAGTGCTGAAGTCCTGATACGGTAACTAGGGAAAGAGGCTCAACATGGCTAACAGGTGAGGATCCTCCATGAAGGAGTGATGGGGCAATAATTATACCTACCAATACATGAGAGCACCCCTCTTCCAGTGGTAGGGGGACCCGACATGGGGAAATCCCAGCAGAATATAGATGGACATACTACAGATACAGGGTGTGCAAGATACTGCACCCTACCAAGTGGATCAGAGTGAATCAGTATTGAATGGTAGGGGTCAGCTGTAGTAGAACGGGGTTCCATGTCATAACTGCGACTGCGGAACAGTGACCCGTGAAGAGGGCACAAATCCAGCAGCACAACAAAATGGAATGAAGATTTTTCTTGCAGGATTTTTTCCCCCCACACACCCCTTTAGCCCCCCACACCCCACTAGATAATAGGATTCTAACTCCGGGGGGTCACACCTTGAGGATAGAGAGAACTGCCATTCGACCAAAAGTGTCGGTGCTGTGGTTCAGTCACCCTCTTCGCAGGTTGCCATTCCACAGTCGCCGTACTGAAGAGCTACTGTAGGACAGCTGCCAGACCCCAATACTAAGTAGGCCACTCAGTTGTAATCCCCCAACTACCATCCCTGACATCTTGGCTACTGGTTAGCCGATGGAAACAGAGACTGTTGGTCTACCTTGCGGGCTGGGGGAGGGAGAGTGTAAATAACTGGTTCAACTGTTTCTACTAAGATTTATGTTCTGTTGGGTGTGTTGCTATATAGTCATATATGTTAATGTTTATAGGGGTTCTGACAGCAATTGGGGCAACAGGGTGGGGTATGGAAGGAGAAGGGAGGGTTGGGAGGTGGCAGAGGGGCCCCCCTTTGGGCTTTGGGAGGAAGTAATATAGGGTGTTATGTACATTATGTGATCCAAATGTGCCCTGATGGATACTAGCTTGGTCTTATGGAATGTGAGGTGACTCAACTCACCAGTCAAACGAAAGAAAGTAATGTTACAGCTTAAAAGGCTGAGCCCCCCAAATAGCATTCCTCCAGGAAACTAAACTATCCAGGGATGAAGGTTTGAAGCTTAAGCACGGATGGATGGGCGAGGAGTTACACAGTACCGCACATTCACACAAGTGAGGGGTTTCCATCCAGTTACACAAAGACCTGGGGTGGAAGACAGTCAGACAAAAGCAGGATACTGAAGGACGGTGGATTATGGCTGAGATGGAGACTCCTGAGGGATCTCTCATCCTCCTTAATGTATATGCCGCTATCAAGACTGCCCCCAATTCTTCCATAACTTAAATCAAACACTAACCAAGTTCAATAGTAACAAGCTCCAGATCATTATTGGGGGGGGGGACATTAACCTGACCCTAAACTCAGGAATAGAAAAGAGCAGAGGAGTAGTGGAACCCCAAAGACAAGCTGTCAAGGTGGACCAAAAGCTCATGGTTGAACACTCACTGGTGGATGCCTGGCACACCAAGCATCGGGGATGACGGACTATACGTGTTTTTTGGCCACACAAGTCCTTTGGTAGGATAGACCTGTGGCTGGTGTTATGTGCCTTATATGAGCTGGTGATGAAGGCAGCCATTTCTGACTATGCACCCCTGGAGCTGAAGGTACACTGGGGACCGGAGCTGTCCTGAGCAATCACATGTCACCTAGACAGCTTACTATTAGAGGACCCACCGTTTCGAACTTGGCTAGGCCCAGAAATAGTTGAATACTGGGAGAATAATGGCAATGGGAAAGTTTTGGACTCCACTCTCTGGGAGACCTTTAAAGCCACCATCAGATGAAGGATTATTACTTTTGCCTGTGCCAGTTGAAAATGTAGAGAGGCAGAACAGGCTGCCCTAGAGAAAAGACTGGCGGGCTTAGAGGCCCAATTCAAATCTCTTACCCCGAGGGACATACCCCGTACCCTAACAGCTCAATTGACCAGTGTCAAGGTCCAACTCCATGCCCACCTAACCAGGCAAGCAGAGTTGAACCTCAGATGGATGTGGCATTTATACTGGGAGGGGAAAGAAGGCCAGAAAACTTCTAGCCTATCACCTGAAAAGTAGACAGGCTGTAGAATGATATAGGGCCTACAGAACAAGAAAGGGATGTTGACTCACTCCCATAAGGGGATCAATGGGATCATGGCCCAGTTCTACAAACATCTCTATTCCTCGCCATACCCACCAGATCTAACCAATATACTGTAGAGGCCTTCTTGACCAATATCTCGTTCCCAAGAATTGCTAACACCGTGACCTCCCCATTGGATGAGTCATTGAAAGAGGAGGAAATGTTGACCGCCATTAAGTCCATGAATCCCCATAAGTCTCCAGGGAAAATGGTCTTCCCACTGATTTCTATCTGGTGCCAAGTGTGGGGTTAACTGAATATCTACTAAGGGTCTTTAGAAACTCTTTGGTTAAGGGATTCCTTCCCCCTACTATGATGGAAACTGTGATAACGGTACTCCCAAAAAAATATAAGGATCCACAAAACCGGGGTAGCTATTGCTCCATTTCCTTTATCAATGAAGATGCCAGGATTCTGGACAAGGTCCTTGCAGGTCATCTAGAGAAGCTCCTCCCGGTCCTAATTCATCCAGTGCAAGCAGGCTTCATCAAAGGCAGAGTAGGGTCAGATCATCACAGAGCTCTGATCACGCTGATGCACGAAGCTCAGTCCTACCACTCCCCAATGGCTACACTTGCTGTGGACTTTGAGAAGGTCTTCTACTCGGTTGAATGGTCCTACTTGATGTACACCTTGGAGAAAATGAGCATAAGCCCTGCCTTTAGGGCTTGGGTAAAGTTACTATACTCTTTTCCGATGGCCTCAAGATTCACCAATAAAATTATGTCCCTGGCCCTTGGCCTTCACAAAGGCATGAAGCAAGGGTGCCCATTTCCCCATCTTCTGTTTATACTAGCAATTTAGCTGCTGGCCATAGCAATCAGGGAAAACAGGGGTATACCAGGTATTAAGGTGGGAGGCTCAACCCTCAAAATGTTTCTTTATGCTGATGACCTCCTCATCACTATGAACTATACAATACAGGTCATCCAGACAATACTCGCCATCCTCACCAAGTTCACGACAGCATCAGGACTAAAGGTGAATCAGATGAAAACTGAGGTCCTACCTCTAAACAAGGCTTGTATGGAACAAGCCTTCACCTAGTGAGGTCTGAAATGGTCCTGGGAGGCATTAAATATCTGGGGGTCATTATCCACCCCAACATCTCTAAATTAATCTCAATCAACTTTCTGAGTCTTCTAGAAGGACTTAGAAGTGACCTAGACAGACGGAAACCCCTCAAACTGCATTAGCTGGGAAAATAGACTGTCAAGATGATGATCGCTCCCAGAGTGCTATACCTCATCGTGCACCTACCCACTCAAATTCCCATCAAATGGTTTTAGAAAATCAACTTTCTGGTTGGACAGTTTCTATGGGAGGGGAGGCCACCATGTTTTAGTAGGCAGAAATTGCACCAGCACTGAAGCAGAGGGGTGGGGTTTGCCCTGGATTCAAGGATATCACATGGCTGTTACTACTGCACAAACAGTCAAATGATTTTCACCAATTGGTAACTCCTCCCCTACTTGGGTTCCACATGAAGCATCACTGGCCAGATCCCCTTCCCCAGCCACTCTGATATATTCCAACAAGAGACTCCCAGGGGCCCTGGCACCACCTATCTCGGTATCCATAAATTACTGGAAGTAAATCCACTCACTGCTCCAAGACACTGCTACTCCACAGGCTTTCATGCCCCTGTAGAACAATTAGTGTGTCACTGTGGGCAAAGAGGTCATCCACCGACAGGTAGAATAAGAGTGACTTCAGGCGATGACATCATCTTCAGCAGCAGTTCTTCACTGAACCTGGCCCCTCAGGTGGCACACTGGACCTGGGAGCAGTCATATCATTATAAGTGTGATAGAGCAAACTGTTTTAGCAGTTTCCCATCCAATAGTCTCTATCATTGGCCATTACCAAAGACAATAAAAAATGATATCTTCGCTGTGGTGGTGTCACATTTCATACCTCTCATTAGATAAGGCTACATTATAAACAATCTGTGTGTTCAGAATATGTTCTGCAAAGGTCAATGAAGGAGGTTATGCATAATGTGGTCTGAATTTCCATACCATACTTAGCCATATACTAATTTTTCTACATGCACCCTCCATATTATTGTCTATGCTAGGTGCTGTTACAGCCCTAGAGAACACACGCTTTGTTATATATTTGTGTGTGTAGATCACAGTGGAACAATAAACTGAGGGCAATGGTGGGGGGACCTGCTTCCAAATACTATGATAATTACTAACTAAGGTATGATTGCTACTGTCAGTAATGCTATAATGACCAAAGTACATTTACATAAGAACTTACCATAAAAGTAGCACTTTGAGAGAAGCTATTGCAGCAAGCAATAACCATAATGGCTAACCCACCAGGACCATGCAGAAAACTTCTAGCTAGCAGTCTTTAGCTGGGATTTCCCTGACATCGGCCTGCCCCTGAAATTAGACAATGGTATAAAAGGGGCAGTCCTCAGTCCCACCTTAATTCTCCCGCTGGAGACCCACAGGTTAAGTGAAAGGAGAACCGAGGCAACTGCTAAGTCTGCAGGAGACATGCATGCAGGTGGAAAGATTTGGATTGACTAGGGACCCTGGTCTGGGGAGAGCAGGTGCGAGTTCAGAGGCGGGGGAACCAAAGGCTCAACCACTGACAGCTGTAGTAGTATGCACTATATATGATGATGCAAGAAGGAAGCAATGAGGAGCATCTCTGCTCCCTACAGCAGCTTATTGGTGAGGTCAAGGTGATGTACTTGGGCCTATTACCTGACTCTCGTGGTCACCCTTCAGAGGGGATATGAACAAGTCCCCCCCCCCCGTTTGTTGATTTGAAAGACCACTGGCATATTGTCTGTCTGGTCTAGCAGAGGGCATGTGATTTGAGGACTTGGTGGCTCTAGAAGATGTAAACAGGCAGACTGCTATCTAGAAGTTGTCCATGGGGACCTGGCACCTAGTGGCTTTATCCTTATAGTTACTGGCACTGCAAGAGCTCAAACTCAAAAGATTGTAAGTTATTTTTGTCAATTTTTAACCAGGAGAGACACACTAAGCTAAAAGCTTGACTACAGGTGCGACCTGGGAGCACAGGGAAGTTAAATGACTTGCTCAGGGTCACACAGTATGCAAGTGGGGGCTGTGGGATTCAAACCCAGATCTCCAGATTTGCAGGTCAGAGCTTTTGAGTACCCTACTACACAACAAGTACAGCCCTAAAATCTTTCTGTATGTGTTCATATTCAATTTATGTGGAAAACGCTGCATTACAGAACATCAAATTGTTGTGTTATAACAATACTACAATGCATAACATAACTGACTGATACAGTAACTAATGATCCTGTTTGAGGGGGGATGGGGAGTTCAGGGGCATTGCAATGTGATGCAGCTATAACAGTATTAGATAATTAAAAAAAAACAATTTGAAACTCAGTTTAATAGAGGAAAACAGATTTTTGGAAACATAGTGCAGCATAACAGCTACGATGATGTAGCTACAGCAGCATAACAACGCTATTCTAGGGATGGATTTCCATCCCTAATAGCATTCCACCATACACTATCTCTCTCTCTCTCTCTCTCTCTCTATCTATCTCTCTCTCTCTCTCTATATATATATATATATATATAAATAAATATATATATACACACACGACACACACACACACACACACACAGTCTAGATTCTATTTCCCATTAGACTTGTATTTCTCCTCCCCAAGTATTTATTATTTAGATCATCTGTATGAAAACAGGATCTCTGCTCCTGAAGAGTTGTCTGTTCCTGCTGCTTATTCCCATACCCGAAGTCATAGAGAACTGCAAGCAACCTCACAATTACTCTCACAACAAAGTACAGTTGTGTAAAAACTTACCGTAACAGTAGATCTTCAACAGGAGCTCTTGCAGCAGGCTATAACCATTAGGACTAACACTGCAGGACTTAGGATCCACCAGAAAAATCTCAGCTAGTAGTACCCAACAGGGACCGCCCCCTGATGTCGGCTCCACCCCGATGGCGGTCACGGTACATAAGGGGGCTGACCCCGGCTTCACCCTAGTTCCTCCACCAAGACCTGCGAATGGGCCCTAATGAGAGAAAGAAGTGAAGCCTGTAGATGATGTGCTGAACACCTCACCCAGGGGATGGAGGGCGGGAAATCAGCTCCTACTGTAAGAACTCCTCTCGAAGATATACTGTTACGGTAAGTTCTTACGTAACTGTACTGTCTTAGTTCGAGTGGGAGCTCTTGCAGCAGGCTGTAACCATTAGGACTGAATCCCAAGCAGTCCTGTGCCAAGGAGGTGCCTTACCCCAGGAGGAGGAAGGATGATAATAGAGCTGATGTCAGGGGCTGTCCCTGCTGGGTACTGCTAGCTGAGATTTTTCCGGTGGGTCTTAAGGTCTGCAACGTTAGTCCTAATGGTTATATCCTGTTGCAAGAGCTCCCACTTGAAGTAGGATCAGAGAATTTAGCTTTGTGATGTGTGACTTCTGTCTGCAACTATGTGAGAGCCGGTTCTTCAAGTAACTGTGTGTAATTCTTTTGTGGAAGTGAGCGGCTGTGGAGGACTGGTACCAACCGTTTTGCAGTTTCAGAAGGATCATTCCGAAACTCCAAAACAGAATTGTGCCAGGGCCTGATCTGGTAACTCATTTTTCTGAGCGATCACAAAACGGCCGTAGGCTCCACCTCTACAGATGTAAATAATTGCGTAATTTTCACCCATTCAAAATTGTGTACACAAGATATGCGAGAGACTGCTACAATATATTGAAAATATCTTCTCTTTGTTTTTGATCCCACTAATGGCTATGCCACTAGTGAGGTCAAAGGCATCCAGTGAAGACATTAACCATTAGGCTACTTAATTAACTTATCATGCAATTTTTTTTTCCATGTCTTTAAGTGAAATGTCTTTTTTTCTTCTTATAGATGTTTGTAGTTTGCTTCATAATGCCAGCCACTTGGTATTACCTGGTTATCTTGACTTTGGGAAAGCTGTCTGAAATGAGACAATAAATATTTACTCATTAAATACAATTGAAGGTCAAAGATCAAGTTAGCAACATAAAATGTATTGTATATGTCAAAGGTTCCTAAAAAAAAAAAGAGAGACAAAAATAGATTGTTAAAATTGAAGCACCATTAAAATTGGGTTCATCACAGTGACCAGGGTTTGTGAGCAGACTCGGGGCACTGAGGTTTGGCAGGGGAAGGACAGGATTGAGTGTCCGAAGGACTGCTCTCCTATCCTGGGGTGGGATTGGGTAAGGCCTCGCTGAGCAGCAGCCCTCAGTAGAGACTGGAGGCACTAAATGAGCAGCGCATTTGGGAACACAGAAAACCAGAATCAACTCCAGTAGTCCACCGAATGATGGCTGCCATTCTCTGCTACTGCCAACAACCTCTAGGGAGCCCTCTCTCCACCTCAGCAGCACCCCGAACCAACTTGGAGTTCACTGGTAAGCCCTCTCATCAGGATACCAGTGACCTATGTGTTTGCAATAAGACATGGCTGGGTGTTGGTAGTATTGAGATACCTGCACACCCGAGGTGTAGTTAAGCATCAGACCGAAGGTCAAGTGCCTTTAGCCTCTTGCTGTGCAGGTATCTCAGTACTACCAACATCCATCAGTGTCTTACTGCTTATATAAAATGGGCCTATAGGTAACTTTGCAAAAAACGTTTTCAAAGTCACAAAACAAAATATACTAAAATATTGCTAAGTAATTTACAATAGTGCTTCCACATATGTTTTTCACCTGTCGTATGTCTTATTTCACACTCAGTACACAGTGTGGTTGTTTACCATTGAGTCGAAGAATTTGAAAGTCTACATTACTCCAGTAGTAGAATGCGCCCCCCTTCCCCCCCACACACACACAGAATGGTAAAATGGAATGTATGAATTCAACATTTTTCAGAGCTCAACTGGTATACAAACAAAGACACACACACACAGGCCTGAAGTTGAGCCAGAACCTCAATTTCATCTGTTGCCAGGTAAGGAGCAGGTAGTTCTCTGGCAAAGTGGTAAGAATAGTTGATGTGTGCTCAAGTATTGAGGGTGATCAGGGGGGTGGTCTGAAAAAGAGTAAACTCCATCCCATTCAAACTGCTCCAGTTCCGCATTTCAAACTTCATGGAATGTGACTACTCCCTTCTGTGGTACAATAGCATTCTGAACCTTCTACAGACTACACAGCTTGGTACCATTCTGGAAGCAAACAATTAACAGCCACAAGAACTTTACACATTATGCTTTATTACATAAAAAAAATAAAGGATGAATGCTAGAAGAGTGGGCAGAGACATGGCAACTGAAATTCAACAACAACATCAGGAAGTGTATGGTTATGCAGCTGGCACACAAAACCTGAGAGCAGGGTTCAGAGTGAGAGGGGATGAAATCAGGGCCACAGAACAGGAGGATGTTTAGGGTATAGTAGTATCCAGCAATCTTGTGGTGGGGAAACAATGTGCAAGGGCTGTGGGGAAAGCATATGCGATGCTGGCTGGTATAGGCAGGGGATTCACCAGCAAGAGATGAGAAGTACTGGTGCACCTGTATCAAGCTATGGTAAGACCACACCTGGAGTACAGAGGTCTGTTCTGGATGCCTTACTAACATAAGGACATAGACATGATTGGATGTGTTCAGCGAAGAGCAACCAAAAATGGTGCAGGGGACGAATGACAAACTGTATGAACAGCGATGCAGTGAGCTGGCGCTATACACACTGAAGATCAGAAGGGAGAGAGGGGGCATGCTTATTCAGCCTTGGAAATGGGCTTAAGAATAAAAGAAATCTGATTGGCTGACAGGGTTACATTAACTTACAGTGAGAGCCCTGTAACTTAAAAGTCCCAGCCAAGCCAACCCAGTGAAATATCCTGGTGCCCACCCTGCTCCGCAATTGGTCAAAACTAACAAAGCAAAATTTAAAATCGCTATTTTTTTCTCTCGTTTAGAGATACTGGTCCGGAGATTGGCATGGTCCTCTAACAGAGTGGCCACCATATGTGAAGAAATATGTTTAAAAAAAAAGAAACAGTGTATTTTCTTTTTATTGTGGCATCATGCTAAAATGAACATCGTTTTTGCAAACCTACCTCATCTCTTAAAAAGCACGTCTCCCTCCTAAGCACAATAATACCCTTCAGAGTAGGCGGTATGGACAATACCGGACCTTCCAGGGGCTATAAGGCTCTCTGTCTGCAGTGTCAGACCTCATTACTCCTCCCCTGGGCAGTCCGGTATGACCCAATACTGCCCACCCTGTCTGGTATTATTGTTTGCCTAATCTGTCCCTGCACCAACAAACACTGTCTTGAGACTGCAGTTTCAGACCACTTACCACTAGCAGATTGCAGTAGTCTCCAATCACTGACTGAAGTAGTTTCAGATAGATCCTCTTGTGTCAAAAGTGCAGTTTACTGAAAGCAAAAACCAAGAAAACTGAGAATGGCAAACTACATCATGCTTTTAAATGATGCAGAAATGCTGTATTTTATAACACAACAGCAATACCAGAACCTCACCTGAAAAACAGGTAACAGTCTGAAGCTTTGTTGACATATTTATATTACCCAAAAAAATTAGAAGGGACCTTTATTAGAAATACTCCCAAAGATCTACATTTTCTCCTAGCTGACTTTACATTATGTGCAAAAAAAGATAGCTCAGATTCTGAAAATGCTATCTTAAGAGACATTTTTATTTTTTAGTTTTTGTTGACTGGGTGAGTGCACTACACAAATTCTGCCTATTTTCAGGCACGACCTGGAGGAGGGGGATACAGATGAATGCCAACTGACTTTGAACCAGATTAAGCTGTTGGTAGTCTTTTTTTTTTTTACTCTGTTTATCTCGCCTGAGAACCGGAACTCTCTTGGGCAGTCCACACACCTGCTGCTTCTACCGCCCACTGTGACCAACTGCCCCCTCAAAGTCATTAGCGCTCCCTGCGGGCCCCCCCCTAAAACCCATGGGGAGATCAAGGGGTGGAGGCAGAGGCCCTTAGTTGGGCCTGTGGCGGTCGAGGCAACAGGTTGCCATTGCCTATCCGGCCCTCGGGAGTTTTTCCTTTTTTCCACTCCAGTTTCCCCTCCCATGTGTGGGCATGCCCCGATACTCTGACGCACAGCAACCCTGCCAGCATTGGCCACACCAGTACGTGCTTGCATGACTCACTACAGTACCCCTGGTCTCCATCGGGGGTCTCTGGATTGCTGGGCCACCCATCCCCTGTAGCTAGGGAGGAGAGCTCCACATGGGAGCTCTGTCCTCAACCCTTCCCTTGCCAACCCCCGGCACCCAAGTCCATTCCCGAACCCAGGTCACCGGCGCAGCGTGAGGTGTGGCATCCAGTGCCTCAACCCTCAGCACCACCAGGCTGGCTGGTAGTCTTTTATTGACAAATTAGTTAACATGAACAGGCAGTGAAATACTTTGCTTCAGCATGTACCAGCCTTCTCCATACCATGTCCCATCATATTGTATGACACCAGCCACATCCTGCAGTGCCCCTGATCTCCATTGGGGAATGCTGGGATGCCAGCCAACCCCGCTACCCTCCCCCCGGGAGAGCAGAGGAGAGCAGTCCATTGGACACTAAATCCTCTACCTGACCTGCAGACCCCCAGTGCCCAAGCTCGCTTCTGAACTTGGGTAGCTGGCATAGAGCGAGGTGTGGCATTCAGCGCTTCAACCCTCAGCACCACTGGGCCAGTTATCTGAACCTTGATTACTCATGTCGTGATCGATACTTCTATTATAACACCAATGGGTCAGCCTGAATTAGACAGTTAGGTCAAACAGAAATCCTGAATGTTAGCTACCTAACTAGCATCTCAGAACAATTAATTGATCTGTCTGGCTATCTGTCAGTCTACTTACTTGTTGATGTTTAGTTACTGGTCACTGGAAAAGGCACACTGAGATGAGACTCATTTTGATGAGGGACCTGTAAAGGGATGAATACAGAGAAGGTACTTCAGCAAAATAACTAAACAAAGAGTATATCAATGTAACAGATCAATATACCAGTCAGCCATGAGACTGAAAACAATACCAATGAGACAAAAAATAGACTTATTAAAACCAGAAATTGGAATCTGTTTGTTCAGGGAAGATGCCATCTTGCCTAAACAGCCTGACTTACTCAGCAAACATTTAGTTGAATTATTAATTATTAAAGGGACATCGTTTACCCCTTTAGGCCTCAAACTGTACACAGTTTAAAAAGCATTTTATGGTTGTTCACGAAAAAGGAAAAAAGAAAATAAATAAATAGCAAGGACACAGAGTGGAGGCAGTCAAGATCAAGGCAACCAAAATAATGCAGGGGTTACACCAAAATCCCTATAAGAATAGACTGAGGGATGTCAACATTTACACCCTGGAAGTCAGGAGAAAGAGTAGGGACATGATAGACAACAACAAATACTGTACCTCATAGGAATTAATAGGATGCAGGATGGATCGGTTCTCAAGAGCACCAGAGATGGTAAACATCGCTGACAAACCCTCACTGCTCACACTACGCTGTCGTATACCTTTAGAGATAGAAAATATTTGTTTTAAACAAATGAAAGTTTAGGATTATGTTGCTGTAAATAAATCATGATGAATGAGGAACAAGCTCAGATCTCATCTACTGAAATCTAACCAATGTTGCTGCTACAAGTAACAAGCATTTGTCAATGCCGAATGTTGCTTGCTTCTATGTGCTGTTTAGGTATTTGGAAGTCATTGGAGTGCAAATATTGAAAAAATGGTAGAAACTTACGAGCGCATGTGAACTGGCGCAACACGCCAGAAACAACAGTCATTGTTAGGAAATTTTTCACAAAATGTTCAACATAGCCATTTTAAGACCTCTGGTCATGAACAGTGTCAGTGTGATTTTGTTAATGTGTCCCATACATTGAGTTTGCACACCGACTGTGCCATTGTGCGCTACATGGGCGGAAACATGTTTTGGGCAGGATGTGAAAAATGACAGCTGTACTGCTCATAAGGAGGTGTGGTAAAATGGCAATGTTGAAAATCTGGAGTGGAAATATTGAAAATTCGCAAACCTACGAGCGTGCGTGGGAACTGCGCAACGCACACTCGTAAAACAATAGTTTTTGGAATTCTTTCACCAAATTTTCAACATTGCCATTTTAAGATCTCTGCTCATGAACAGTGACACTGTGATTTTCTTAATGTGTCCCATACACTGAGTTCAAGACAACCGATCGCGCCTATCATGCGCTACATGGCAGAAACATGTTTTGAGCAGGATGTGAAAAAATGAAAGCTGTACTGCTCATGAGGAGGTGTGTAAAATGGCAATGTTGAAAATCTGGAGTGAAAATATTGAAAATCTGTGAACTTACTAGCCTGCGTAGGAACTGCGCAACCATGCGCTAAATAAAACAGTCATTTTAGGAATTTTTCACCAAATTTTCAACATAGCCATTTTAAGACCTCTGCTCATGAACAGTGTCACTGAGATTTTCTTAATTTGTCCTGGTACATTGATTTCAAGACATCGACGCGCCTATTCTGCGCCATAAGGGCGGAAACACATTTTGGGTGAGATGTGAAAATGACAGCTGTACTGCTCATAAGAAGGTGTGGTAAAATGGCAATGTTGAAAATCTGGAGTAAATATTGAAATTTCGCGAACTTACGAGCCTGCGTAGGAACTGCTTAGCATGACGCTCATAAAACAGTCATTTTTGGAATTTTTGACCAAATTTTCAACATGGGGTTTTGGACCCTTCTCATGAATGATGTCACTGTCATGGTGGTATTCAGGCCTGAAGGGTGATTTCGCAGTCACTGTGTGAAATCACCTTCGCCCGAATAACGCCATGACAGTGACATCACTCATGAGAAGGGGTCCTAAAACCCCATGTTGAAAATTTGTGCAAAAATTCCCAAAATGCCTGAGATATGCAATAAAGTTGAAACCTCTCCTATCTAGCCCATTATACAGCTTACCGCATTTCCTCAGTTTGGCGGTCGGCTTTGAAGAGTGCAGACGGTTCTCGGTCCAATCAAGATCATCACCGGAGTCCGGAGGTAAGTATGGGGTGAGGGGGTGGGGAGGCTGGGGCGCAGTGGTGGGTGCGGGTTGTGGGAGGGGGATCGGAGACGCGCAGAGGACAGTTTTTGTTTTACAGGTTTAAAACAAAAAAAGACTACGAGGGACATTTGCCACGCTGGGGTGGGCCCCAGCGTGGCACAAGGACAGGGGCCGTTCAGCCCACAGGGATTGGTCACACCGTCGGCTAAAGAAGTGATTGCCACACTGGGGTATGCTCCCCAGCGTGGCACCAGCTACGGGTGGGGGACGACAGCAGCTCAGCCGGGCGGGATTGGGCACCCGTCGGCCAAGGCCAGGACGCAGGGCGCGCACGCCCCGCGCATGGGTGGAGCTACACTATCAGTGCTCACTGAAGTGTAGCTCCCTTTCAACTGTATGCCACTGCATTTGGACGTGTCATAGAAAGCTCCAAAATGCATTGGCTTACAGGGCGGCGCCTGCCAGCTCACTGACTGAATTGGAGGAGGAAGTGACACACCTCCGAAATCTCCGATGATGGCACTATGTTTCTTGCACATGCGTGCAAGCAACATAAAAATGGATAAAATCAGCATACTAGTCCTCAACCTGTGAGCACATGACTTTCTATGAATTATAGCTTCAATATTGCTCTGTAAATTGTGTCTTGCGTCTTGCTAAGAAATATGTGGATTAATATTGCTGAATGATGTATTTATTGTTGCTACCTGGCTAAATAATGATGTCTTGCTGTGCTATGTTTCTTGTAATTAACCCCGGGTCACCACTGAAAAAGGGACCACTTGGTCTCAGTGGGCCTACGCGATTACCAAAATTAAGTAAATAAAATAAATAAATGGCACAGTTTACATTATTTATTTTTGCTTATTAATTTATTCTGTATCACATCCTACCCTTGCTTACCTCAGCCTTTCTCCACCTGCTGGTCTACTGTTCCAGCTATGCCTTGCACATGCTCATTTGACAGAGAACCCCTTCCCCGCCCCAAGCCAGACCTGCCTCATCCTCCTGGTTTCTCTACAACATGCCCTTAATGGTAGGTCTCCAAACTCTGATCCACAAGCAGCTGGATACCAGACAGCGGCTATAGTCAGTGAAGACAGAACAGGGGACACTGGCACTGAGCAGCACTGAGGTGGGTGGGTGACCAGTGGTGCCATTATTCACATGGAGTACACCTTTTGCACCTTGTAATGCAATCCCACCACCCCAGCATCAGCTTATGGGCAGAGGTGGCCAATGTTGCATGGTCACTCAAGACATCAATGCCCCACTGCTCCCATCATAGGAGTTGCTCTGGTAGTGGGTCAACCAGCACCCTTCTCTCGGACTCAGTGCACAATGTCTCTACATCGTACCCTAAACCCCTCTAGCCCAGGGCAGTAGGGAATAGGACTCGATCACCGGTCTGCCCCATGGTGGCATATATATGAAGAGGATCCTGAAACTTTGCCATTTCAAATTTGTCATGATCCTTTGCAAACATGGGAAGATGGTAACTCTTGCAATAGCTGAGGTAAAGTATGCAGGCAATACTAGTGGCATTCTGTCAAGGAGCACCACATCCTTTTTCTAGCTTTTGTAGGTTTCGAAGGTACAGTATTTTATTTGACATGATATTAGGCTCTTGCCTGTGAATGAGATAAGCACGGAATGATTGTAAGACTTCACACTATGGTATTTTATACAGGTAAAACATTTTTGGAATGTGTCAAGCCATACACAAGTTTAAAATAACAGGTGGGCAACAGTTCAACTCAGCTATGTTTCCATCATGGTTGCAATGACATCAACAACCTCTCATGCTTGGTTTTTCAGCTCCCTCTGATGACATAAGAACCCCTGAATGGAAACAGCCTTGCTGTGCATGGTTGCTTATGTAAATCCTCTATATACTGGTACAATTAAAAACAGATCATTTGACGAATAACTATAAATTTCCCTAAACAGGGCAATTACAAACAGCTCCCATGTTGCACTCTTTCCCTGTGCTCTTCAGTCTGCCCCCCCCCACACACACACCATTAGTATTATTATTATTATTATTATTTGGAAGCAGTTATTCCAAAAGTCCATATCTGGTTTTATTAATGGGGGGGGGGTGTCAACTTGCTTTACCCACCCACCCCCACCTCACCCCAACCTAAATTATAGTAAAACAATTCACAAGAGTCAGTTTGAGAGATACGTTCAAATTTTGAGAACTTGAGTGAGATACTGGCAAACCATGTTGACAAATGTCCTGGGTATTCAGTATTTCAGTCCAGCATTACAAATTCTAATTATGGGCAAAAGCGAGAGGAAAATATACAGCCCAGGTACAACCCATATATTCTGAAAGAGAACCAAACCAAACGAGAAAGCATCCATATGTTCATTTATAAAAAACACAGGCAACTGTCTGGAATTGCAATGTAATTTTGGACTTTCATGGCAAACAAATACTAGGCAAATCCTACAACCTGTATCATTTTTTTCTTTGTAATGCAAGAAATAAGTTAAGAGAAAACTTTTTAAAGTTACAGTATTGTTACCATTCAATGGAGTCCCGAGCACTAGCTGCAAGAGGCTGATCGTGAGGATGAAGGATTTAATGGCTCTGGGAGGAGTGTGGACCAGAACAAGGAGGTCGCTGTCTGTCTGGCTACCTGCTTGCACTAGCCTGCGCCTAGCTGGTGGGCTCTGCTGTTAACCGATGAGCTGTGCTGCCTTTGGCTGCTGGTGAGAGGCACCTCAGCTGATCACCGTTCTTATAGAGGAGCAGCCGAGCAGCCCCTTCTGGCTGAGACGACCCCGTCCACAACTTGCGCAAGTTGTGGGAGGAGGACGTTCGCTTAATTACACACCCGCTCATTTCCTAACAGTGAAAGTGCGCGATGCCATCAACTTCTGAACTGTTGTTGCAGGAGTGAAGTCATCGGGAGCATCACCTTAAACACTTGATGCGGGGAGCTGCTAGCTCCTACCCGGTTTTGTCCAGAAGTAAATACAGTGATGAAATACTCTTACCTATATTGATTTTTTATATGTAGTAGAATTTTTGTTGCCTCCATTCAACTGCTTTAAGAAATTTATAAATGCAAGGCAGTCTTACATGCAGTTTGCCTGCTGCGGCATCTCACATAGTGAGTCTTCATTTATAATTTAGCAATATTGTATCACCTCATGGTAGTACAGCAAGGACTGGCATTTGCGAAAACTGCCCGATTGATATCCCTTTTCATAAAGATAATTGGATTATTCTCCTTTTCTCACCTCAGCCACTCACTGAACACCTTCCCGGCCCAAGCAGTGACTCAGCAGCCTGGAGCTGGCTCACTTCAGGTACTGCCATGGCTACTCACATTCTCTCTCTCCCGGCTGGCCCACTTCCCCTCAGATGCCGGGGCTCAGCACCACCCTCAGCAGACCCCCCTAACCCCTCCCCAGGTCACCAAAAAATCCAGGATGTCGTGCTCAGCAGGGACTGGCTATACTGAACTCCACTATGGCCGCAGCCACCATCTTACAGACCTGCTTCTGGGACTGTATATTTAAATATTAGCCCCCCTCCTGAAAACAGTACCATGTCGCACACAGAGGCATTGAAAGCGAGTTAAATGCGACATACCTCAATACAGAAACTTTTTTTTTTCCCTCCAATCTTCTCAGAATACCTTCATGCTCAGCTTTTTGTCACCAACTGTACACCACAGTGACTGACTGGCTCTAACCTCTCACGCTGTTCCCGTGTCAAAAACATGACACACTCTCAATTTTAATTGTCTCAGAATGGTACTCTTCTATTGGTTCTCCTCTCCTCTCCCAGTATTACTATGGAGATGGGGGTATTCTGCCTAAGTCACCATAGTAATACTAAGTGCATAGGAGAGCCAATGGAAGAAAAATTAATCCAACTCCCAAGTTTTCATTTCATGTTAGTCGCAGGCAGTTGTTCACCATTTTCAAAAACTTACAGCTCACTGCTGGCCCATCAGGAAATGCGAATGCAGGGTCTAAAATTACTAAACTATTATTAATAACACTGTAAATTGTGGGGTGTCTGAAATAACTATATGGCCTCCCCTGAAATACAAGTAGGGGGCCATGGCCCGGTCAGCCCCCCGTTTACACTGCCCATGGGTACTGGGTTATAAAATTTGGTCAAAGGCAGTAGCCATCCCTTTCTGTCTTCTGTGCCCTGGCAATTATGAAGATCACCTAAAAAAAATCCGAGCATCACTCCCATCTGCAGTTTACTCCCTGCTTCCATTTGTTTGACTAACTTTACCCCTTGCTTGCTCTGACCAGCGACCTGACGCAGCCATCCTCTGCTCTAACCTGCAACTGGCTCTGTCTATTTTTGGCCCCTGACTCACCTGAAAAGAAAAATATTTTTTTGCCAGAATTTGCACTGTGCCACTTTTGGCCCCTTTACCTGTGTCAGATGTGACCGAGAGGGCAAACTCTGTAGTGGCGTAATTTTAATTGTTGCTGTTATTTTTACTCTGAGTACTGCATTGGCTCAGTTGCCCTGCCTGTCACTCCCAGTGGCAGCTCTTCTGTTCTGCAGTTGTTTATAGCAGCATCACGTTGAGGAGGACAGAGAGCCCCATGTGAAATTTGAGGGGTGAGAGTGAGTGATAACGGGGCACTCTCTGATTTAAGGGCTTTTCACTACAGTGTTAGCTACTCAGTTGTAGCGCTGACACATTTCATTTACTGGCTCAGGGAAGGAGTCCACACCTTCAGCTTCTCCAAATCATGTGTGCCACTTATCCAGTCAGTGCAATAAGTGTTTAAATTGTGCATCATAACAAGTAGCAAAACATCAGTTCAGTCTCAGAATATAGTAGACGCAGTTCAGTCATTCAGCCCTCCTTGTAGTCATGTATCCGAAAGAAATCATGCAAAACACCTAACTTTGCACTTGAGGTATCCATGTCAAAAACAACACTTCACAAAGCCAATGAAAGCCAGAGTACAACTGACTGCAGAAGCATGAAGCATATATTTAAGCACAGAAAACAAAAAGCATATACGAGTCCAGTGGCAGAAGAATTCCTGTTGCCACTGGACTTGTGTACTTTATTTTTTTTATTTTTTTGCTTAAATAAATGCTCTATGCTTTTGGAACAGTCACTGCTTTACACTGTCTTTTCTTGTCTTTCTAAAGTGTCAATTTTATGCTTCCTTGACCTGGAAAGAGGAGTATTTTCACAGATACATCATTTGTTAACATCCTGACCAACCCGATAAGAACATCCCAGAGGTTTCACACCAACATAACAAAACTATGGCTAGTGTGCACATCTCTTGATTTATTGAGAGTCCTACTGCATTGCACTGTAAGGTGAAAGTCCATAAATAAGTGTAAGTGCCTGAGCAAAGAACAAGCAGATCTCTGCAGCAGGTGAAGAATCCACAGGGCCCCAGTCCATACCAGGCACAGGCAGTGGGACAAAGCAATGACAGCTGCTGTAGGAGTGCATGTTGTAGGAGTCACCTTAGTTCACTGAAACCTCTCATACTACATTTCAGTGACTACTATGACCTAACAAACACCAGGCATTCTGCAATTTATTTTTTGTTATAACTCAGTCTATCTGTTTTCTGCCTTATGATCAGGGCTTCAGATATTTTTTTTTTCTGGTGGAGGTCAAATACTTCCATGGGTTGAAATTTGGAAGTCATTTCAGTTTTACTGGAGTCAAAATACTTCCAGCTGTCAGTTTTTAGAAGTCAAAATAATTCCAGTCCATAAATTTTGGAAGTCAAAATACTCCAAGTCTTATATATCTTAAAGTCGTAGGCCTTCTGAATACCTCATTGTACCCTTTCCACGCCACATTCACAGAAATACATTTTTTAACTGCCTGAACAGGTTTTATTGGGAAGGGGATTATTGGCCAGAACATTAGGGAAAAATCCTCTACTCTTACTGAAAGTGCTTTGGGTTCTTTTAATTTGTCCTGGACACCCACCAGGATAGCAACAGAGCTGGGTAGAAGGGACCTCAGTTTAACATCTCCTCTGAATGATGGCACACCTTAACAGTACAGCAACCCTCCCCACATAAACACACACACACAAATGCACTAGTGCTTCATTAGGGTGCCAATGTTTTTTGACATGAGCCCAAGTCCCGGTGTGGGACTAGAACCTATAACCATCTGGTCAAGAGGCAGATGTGCTGCCAACTGAGCTATAATAACTGACAAATGAGTTGTTGACAGAAATCCACAGTTCCTGTCATGCCAAAATGTATTTTCTCACTATTATCTCTCTTACCCCCAACATACTAACCAACAACATTCATTCTGCACTTATCCTGAAACCAACATTGCAAGACAGCAGCTGGCTTTGATGGTGCACCATTGTCTGTCTGTCTGCTTGCTTGCCTATCTTGTCTGTCCTGCAAGCTAGCAGTACTGTAGCTAACTATCACCAGTAATAGGATTTACCAATACCACCAGCACACATCAAAGGATTCAGAGGAGCGTGACAAGAATGATAGGGTGCTGGAATGCTAGGGTACAAATAGAGAAAAATCCTCTCCCATCCCAACACACAGTGGATCCACTGGACCTGGTTTTCAGTTGTCTTGTATCCCCCCCCCCAAAGTGGTGCTGCATGATCGAACATGCAAACAGTTATGTGAAAACTGGCTGCAACTCTATTTGTCATGCTTTTATGGCAGACTGGCTTGAGTAGATTCATATTCCAGAAAAGAATACGGTGCAACTCTAAGCAAGTCACTTAACCACCCAGTGCTCCTTGGGTGCCCCTGAAACCAGGCACTTCTGCCTAGTGGGCCTTACCTGGTTACCAAAGACTAGAATAAAAATAAAATAAAAAAAAGAACCAGAGCATTCCCAAAAACCTCATCTGTTTGTTTTTTTTCTCCATTTTTTCTCACATCTTACTTGAATTTCCTTCATATGTAGACTGCAGAGATGAATAATAACAACAGCAAAGGTTAGGTCCATCAAATGTTAAACTGTTGTCATTGTGACACATATTCTATCAAGTAGTACCCAACATTTGAAAAAAAAATATACACATTTTTTAATCTTGTTCCTCTGTCACTATTACATTCAATAATAGTCTACTGTCTTCCACCACAGTGTTTGCATATGTTTACCTAAGAAAACCATAGACAGCAGGAACGGGAACAGCATCTTATTTGATTTATCAATCAAAATGGCAAATGTTCATCATGAAAAAATGCAGGGTAAATGTAAGCCCCTCCTACCCCCGTATTTTGGCACTGCTCTCTAGTCTAGCAAAGCTTTACCACTGCACCTTCAACCAGCTGTCTCTGAATCTGGTGTATTTCAGCTGGGTGGATTTCAGTGACCAGTGAGACCACATTTGGAAGCCCGCTGCAGTATTATTGCCCTCAAGATTTTATCCCCAAGGAAACTATAACTACATTTTCCCAAACAGATTAAAGAAGAAGAGAACCTCAGAGCTGAGCACATGTATTCTTTGCAGAGAATGGCCTTCTAGCTATGCCAGCACATTAGTACCAGAGGTAGACAAGCAGCAAATGGGTTTGGGGGACACACTGGATCTGCACCAGAACCAGGACATAATAACTAGGAATCCTCATATTGTTATATCTGATATTGGCAGCTAAATGTTAAAGTGCAAAATGACAAAGCACTTTAAGCAGTTTGGGAATTGTTTTGAAGTAAGCTGTACAGGCAGTCCCCACACCTGGTTTTGTCCACAGTCCTTCTGGGAGTCTATGATATTGGACTCATATATAACTGCTATGCCATTCACCTTCTGCAATGTATACAGTAAGATTTAATCTAATAAAGGCACTGCAGGGATAGTATATAATTACCACCATCTCCCAAATGTGCCTGCTTGACATGGATTGTGTCTTACAGTCTAGGTACCATTTGATTTACATGGCAAGTGTAAGAGGAGGTGCCTGCTACTGGGTCTGCTTTACTTTGCAGTCAGATGATATACAGCATAGAGGTCAGGAGAGGGGGCTGAGGCAACTAAGTAAAAGACCAAAAAAGTCAGGAGGATTTATGTTTCATACAATCAACACAAACAAAAATGCTATGCAGGCCCTGCTGATAAGCTCAAAGATAAAAAGGGCTGGTAGTTGTTCAGTTTAATTTTTATTTCTCTTACTGTGCTGAGGCAACCCACACTGATGACAAGGCTAACCACACCCCCCACATGCACACATGCGCATGCACACACAGCAGTTAATCAGTCTGGAGTCAGCTTAGTTCACTGAAACAGGACTGATAAATGCTGAACTGACATCCACACAGAAAAAAATGGATGCCTGTCCTTTAACCTAGATGTTTATACAGACGTAAATGACTTCAGGCAGTCTATTTTTGGACATTTTTGACAAATTTCTGGCTGTAAAATATATCAAAAACATCCTTATCTGATGCCCTGCTTATGATGACCTCATCTGCAAACAGAATATAACTTTATATCATAAAACTGCATGTCTGTTTGTTTTAGAAAATTGAAGAATGAAGTCTACACATTATAATTAGTACCCCTAGAGGTCTTCATCCTAGGTATTTCAAAATAAGTGGAATCAGCAGACCTTGTGCGAACAGAACTGAAACGGAGCCCCGTTTAACATTATTTCCTTTGCCAACATGCCTAATTGAAATTTGAAGTGCAGGTCTAATGGCAAAAAAACTGCATCCCTCAATAGTAGGCAATGATGTGTCCTGGCTGGAAGCTGTGTGGAAAATCTAGAAGTTTGATTCAGAAGAATTTTAACTTGATTTATTAATCCATCCCCTGCGGCAGAATAAATCATGAGACCATAATCAATAATAGGAAAAAGGAAGTTTTGGACAAGTATTCTTCTAGTAGATGGGGCTAAGAGAGGATTAAGTCTATATAAAGCCCCTAATCTCTGATGACCAGCTTTAATCAAACTAGAGATGTGTGGTTCAAACTTCATGCCCTTATCTGTTAAGAGTCCCAAATATTTAAATTGTTGAACTTGTTCAATAATATTTCCCTGCACTGTATGTAATAATAACTCAGTATCTGTCCTTGTTCATTTTCTTGCTTTTTGGAAAACCATGGACTTAGTTTTCTTTTCATTCAGAACCAGTCTGTGTTCCATAAACCAATTGTGAGTTGCCTGAAAATCATCTGTCAGATCTTTATGAACTGTGTTGATGTTTGAACCATTTAAAACTGTTTTAAGTATAAGTAATAAATCTCCCTTCTGTTTTCTACCCTATAAGGTGAACAAATATGTCTCCCTTAGTCTTTCCTCATACGCTTTATTTTTCAGTATAGGAACCATCTTTGTTACTTGCCTTTGCACGATCTCCACAAGGTCCATATCCCCCTTCAAGAATGAATTCCAGAAGGGGGACCCATAATCCAAACAGGGCCTGGCATAAGTCTTATATAAGGGTATCAGGCATTGCTCATTCCTAGATATTAAGGTGCGCTCGATTGTCTTAATCATCTCATTAGCTGTTTTTGGTTCTTTCTTGCAATGATCTGAGGCAGATCATTTGTTATTGGCAGTAACACCAAGGTCCCTTTCCTTATCTGTGGACTGTATAGTGCAGTGGTTTACGGCTCTGAGCTGCAAACCTGGAGACCTGGATTTGAATCCCACAGCCCTCACTTGCATACTGTGTGACCCTGAGCAAGTCACTTAACATCCTTGTGCTCCCAGGTCACACCTGTAAACAAGCTTTCAGCTTAGTGTGTCTCTCCTGGTTAAAAAAAAGAATATATATGTTATTTAAGGAATATGTGTATAATGGGCTATTTTTCCCAAAATGCATAATGAAGCACTTGTTGAGGTTAAAGGACATCCAGAAAAACACAGCTGGCAGGGGAGAAAGAAAGAAGAGATAGATAAAAAAGTTATATGTTGGATTTCTGCTTGCGACGCCAATGACCCGGGTTCGGGAGCAGACTCGGGTCACTGGAGGGCCGGCCGGTGGGAACAGGCTGGAGCATCCCTTGACTGCTAGCCTGCTCTGGGGGAATGGTTGGGACATAGCTTGGCATTTGCTGACCACTGGTGGAGGCTGATGGTGCAAAAATATGCCAAGGACCTCAGTGCTGGATTGCTCTTTGGGTGGAGGTCTGATGACACCCAGCACCCCAACTTACTCTAGGATATGTTTATGTTTGTTTCTGATATCCCAGGCCATAAAGATAGTTAAAGAGCAAGGCAGCCTGAATATCAATGATTGTGACTTATATAAAGCATCTGATGTCCTCTATTCCTTTCTTTCCTTCACCCATCCCTGGAGGACAGATGTCTCTTTCACTGTGCTTTCTTTTTTTCAAATTCTGGCTTGGCTCCCTCTCCCCACCTTATCCCCTCATTTAATTCCCTTCTGCACCTATTACTCACTCTATAATTTTGATCCAAGATCTCTTACCCTTCTTACATGAAATCTTTTACAGCCCAAGCTGCATTCTATTCAGGTTCCTTAATCTCTGATTATTCCTTCATTCTGCTATCTGTTCTTCTTCCTCCATCTTCTCACTCAAATCCCTCCTTCATGGTTCACTGCTCACTAAGTCATGTTACTGCTGTTGACTGCACTATGGCTTGACATCCTCACAGCCTTCAAGCTCCCTTCCAGGCATCATCTCAACTGTTTTCTTTGCACATGGTGTGTGCCCAATCTATTATTAAATGTATCTCCTTTGGTCATAAGTGTTGAATGTTTAGTCTATGTTCATTATGTTAGACTTGTCAACCAAGTGTATCTTGCTATTTTTATATTATTTATAGTTGTTATCTTATTTATTCCGTATTGTTATCAAGTATTACAGTACTCCATTTCCCCTACCTACCTACTCCCACTGCACATCTGGAAATGAGCTGTTATCAGATCAGTATGTTGTTCCTGGTAAAACCTTTGAAGTAAATAAATCTCAGGGAGTTCACTTTCATGTCTTTTTATTAAAGAAATAGCAGAACAAGTACACAACTTATTGATTACATTAAAAATATATATATTTGAAACTATATACTTCTAATTTGTTTTCTATATTAAAAATGTAATAAAAAGTTGCTAGACTCTGTAAACGATTAAACAAAATGTTTCCAAAAAATGTACATACCAACTCCCACCCCCAAGACCCAGCCACTGCACCCCCCATTGTAAAGTCATAGGTCAGCTAAGATTCTCTGCTGGTCTGCAAGACATCAAAATCTTCAGTTTATGACATAATTGTCATTTTCAAAGGCATTGATTATGATGTCAGATGCAGACAAGATACAGGGGCAGATGAATTTCAAGGGATGAAGAACCTGCATGGGAATATGTCTAGTAATAAGGGCAGAAGGGGAGAAAATGTCAGAAGTTTTAAAATGGGTAAAGTAAACAAAGACTGGTCAAATAAGATCACATGCATATTTCAGAGTAATGCACAGGTCAGAAATTGATTTTTTTTTCAAACCTCATTTTCTCAGTTTTAAAATAAATAAAAAAATAGAAATATTTTATAATCCCAATAAGACATTCCATGGTGTGCATAACTGTGGGATGACAGCACTTGTCAAATGCATAAGGCATTTGGCTTTGACTCATGCCTCACTTCTCTAGGCCTGCTATTGTCTCACAATAACTCACACCCCACCATGACTTATTGCTTACATATATGAAACAGAAGCTGAACTGTGCCAAAATATTTTATTATCTTTCCAAAATATACCCATCATTGTCTTTTTGTACCTGACCTTCAAAACTGAATAGTATTGAATCACCAGTACTGATATATGCTTTTGTTAGTCAGGATGGTAACATCAGCTGATTAGCTAGGACAGGTTAATTTGGCTTACCCACACTCACGTTTATCAACAAGCTTAAAATGATGAAGATGTTTGATCATGTCTCCTCCAGCAGGATGCATGGAACATGCCCTGAAACTCAGAGATGCTAAATTTAGAGGTAACATTAGGAGGCAGCACTTCTGTTAGAGGGTGGTGAGCCTATACAATAGCCTGCTAATGGAGACAGTGGTCATGAAGACAGCTCAAATTACATCAGATAATTACTGTTTAGTCTATTCATCTTGTATCCAAACCCTCTCCCAGGTACTGCTCACGTCCCAAAAAGAGGTCTGAGTTGACCTCCCTCCCAGCTGCCAATCCACAGACCTCCAGCAGACTTCAAGCCCACCCCACACTTTCTGCTAATGTCAAGACATGCCTACCACAAAAGATAAATCCCAAACTGTTGACTCCTGCACCTAAAGTTTATGTGAGGCAGTCTCAATCCTCTTCCCTTCCAACTGCAGAAGTCACCTTTCCATACACCTTGCTGGGGTGTACGAAGTCCCTCTTCATTTTATGATGCCTTCCTCAAATTGTGGGCAGGGAGCCTGTCCACTTCATGACAACTGCCTGGTGATTCTTTTCTGAAAGATGTTTGGGCTGAACTCCTTCTTGGAGCTACAGTATTTGTAGTCTGGCCAATGGAACAGTTACACCATGAATGCAGTGAGCTTAATATTAACTGGGAAGGGACCACTGTAGCATTCTCTGAAAACTTCTCATCTCCTCAGTCCTCCTCAGATCAGGCGGTGGTGCTACTTCAGCAGATGGCATGGCAGGCTTAGCAGTGGCAATCACAGCATATACGTGAGTCTAGTGTTACAAGAATCAAACATTCGGCATTGTCAAATGCGTGTTTTCTATAAGACATCTTCAAATCTTTAAAAACATTCAAGTTAAACAATAATCCCAAAATGTCAAGATTTTATACATTGCTAAAAATTCAACAAAAGTGTGATATCACTGCCTGATAGGTCAATTATTTCAGGCATTGGGTCCATTCCAGATAATGTTTCAAAGTACTGTGTGCTGATTACCTCATTATAGCATAGCTCACTGTTGGTTTCAGCTATCAAAGGAACACAAAGCCTCTGTTAACATTACTGGAGGTTAATACACTAAATTGGGCTTCACTGACAGATGGTTGGCTACCATTAAAGTCACTGATCTGTACCTGTATACCACATGATGGTGTCTTGAATGCAATAAGGGACTGTTAAGTAGAGATGCGCAAAGTAGTCTAAATTCATTCTGTGAAACAATCCACACATTTTGGCAAATTAGTGGAGCTGGGGATTGTAATTTGCTATGTTATTCACCAGGCAGATTTCCAAATGCATGTGGCTAATGGCCAATTCACCAGCAAATCCCAAGGCAAATTCAGTGTAAAAAAGGTTACTCCTCCTCAAATTCCACCATTGGCATCCTTTTTCCTCCTCCCCCAGCCCAGTTAAAAATCATGCTGCTGATTTCCTGTAACAAAATGTAATCACTTCCCCCCCAGCATCATGTCAAATACACTCCTCTCACCTCCTCCCACCCAAGTCTCACTGTGTTTAATGTTAACTTTCAGTTCCAGTCCCCCACCCAAGTCCCCACTGGTTCCCACCACCTCCCCCCCCCCGCTGCACCCACAAAACATAAGCTGCAAATAAAGAAAGTGGCCCCCTGATACAGACCATCAGCTTTGTTCAGTGCTGAGTCCGATTCCCCATGGTAAGATGTGTACTATGTTGGTCTGCATTTACCACCACAATGACTGTAGTCAGCCATATGTTTATGCATTTTTTACTTTTGACACTTTAATAAGTTGACTACATTCTTCTCCATCTTGGGTGCTCTATCTTTTGTTGACTGATTTCCTTCAGTTCGTAACAGTACCAAGCACTGTCCCAGTGCAACCTTTTTTTCATTTATTGAAATACTTTGGAATCCTTACATGTTAATATTCTTGGTGTACTGCACTTGTGGACACATGTTGCAGTCAGAGGTCTGTATGGGTCATCATGATTTTGATGCATGATGTCATCACAACTGGCTCTCACCAAGGATGGCATTGATGTCAGCAGTTACTATCTATTTAAGAAATTTAAATGGATTGAAACTACGGCTTTCCCATGAAAAATTTTATAGAGACATAGTGGTGTTCCTGAGAAATCAGGCAAAGGAAAACTGTTAGAAATACTCTGCAGAATGATAATGAACAAAGTGAAATGTCTTCATTGTAGGTCTGACCATTTTGCATAGACAAGAGCTAAGATCTAAGTTTAGACACATCAGAAACATTTAAAATACCAAGCACAGGTGAATTAAAGGAGCTTTTCAGTTTTTTTTTATTTTCTAAGGAGAAAATTGTTATTTGTCTACAGGATTCTCCATTAACTAAAAGCCATACATAAAAGTAACATATACACCTTTTTAAAAGTACTGCTAAAAGGTAACTTAATATATTGGAATGCAATTTAATCTTAGTGACTGCAATTATTTAAGTAATTATGTTTTCTATTTTTGTTAAAGAAAAAATAGCTATTAAAAAGAAAAATGACAATCAAACTTCATTATTCAGGACTACTAAAGAGCTTATAAATTTTGGAAAAAAAAAAAAACATTTGTATTAATGCAAATGATTTCTAATTAATGCCTCTCCAAATTTCTGAAATGCTATAATGTGGGTTCTTTGTTGTATATATGTTTCAACAGGAGATATCCCCGGTTCATTATTTTTATTGGTGCTTCTAAAGTTAAAGAATCAGGCCTTAAATGTGAGTTTGATGACATGTGATAATGGCATTTGTTTTATAAAAATCATTCACTTATTTACTAATTACTAGGGGGCAACTGACTAGTATCTGGACATGGATGAACAATGGTGTTTGATTCAGAAAGGGGTCCTGGCAGCCACTGAAAGCAACCTTAAACAGAAGAGCAAGAAGTCAAAGCATAGGAGATCTCTTTGGTTTATGGGAGATGTAAGCAGGCACTGAGTTGAGCTGACATGACATCATTCTTATTCAATAGGATTCTTTATATCTAAATATTACAGGGACTCGTATAAACATAGAAATCAATTTCTAGAATGGAAGTCTGTGATTGCTATGACAGTGGAGGATGTATGATATTTTAAGTCTGTTGCATGCAAGCAGGCAAACATCTGTTTTCCTCCACATTGGGGTATTTGAGCATGCATTCGGGCTCATAAATTGTGTACGGCCATTTGGGGAAGACAAAAATATTCCTCTGACGTGGTATGATGCAGAATATTTTAAAACTGACACTTGGCACATTTGATTGAGTCTGCAGTCGAAACAAATAGATAAAGATTTAAGGTGGAAAGGCAGCAGCAGGGGTCTGTGGCAGATGGGGATGAGTGGTCACTAGAGGTTCTAAGGATGGGAACAAAAGGCTGGCCAGGGAGAAAAACATATACAGATAAAAAAGATGAACTAAAAGTGAAAATTACCTTGAGTCTTTTTCTATATCAGGTTTGATGAATTTGGTCCCTTGTAGTTTTTTTCTGTCTCCTTTCTGCTGTGTCAGTGGGGTTCAGAATAGAGTCAGAGACTTTTACTGGAGTTTGACATTTTAAGAGAGACACGTTCATTGGACTCTGTAGATCTTAAAAAGGCCCATACTTGTTCTTTTACACAAATACATTAACTGACTTCCTCCCATGCAATAGCTTTATAGATGCCAGTTCACTATTTATAGCTGTGTTCAAACACTGTCAAATATAAACCGTTAGGTGCATGGATGGGTTTATGAATGGGATCGCCACCCTGAGACTGAACATCTCTTACTGCCAAAGTAAGAGATGCATCAACATCTGTGACTCTAAATGTTTGTGGGACAGAGGGCATTTTCTCTTGGGCTACCTTTCCTTCTGATACCATATGTCTTGCTGATACAAAAACTGCCACATTTGGAAATGGTTATATACTGTACTACACTGTGATAGTGCAGCACTTGATATGTGTTTGTATTGTTACCTGCTTCTTTGTGATTTGGTGTTTAAATGTGATAGTTTTCATTATGGCAAGGAAGCAGCAGTAGTTGCCACATGTGTGGCAGCTGGTTGGGGAAGAGGGCTGGTATCCAACTTGAAGTTCACTCTGGAGGTTGCCAGCTGTGCACCATGCACTGACAACTGTACTGTATTTTTATTCAATGGAGAGTCTGACCTCTGGATGTGCCAACTGCATTTTAAAATACCATGTACTTTACCAGACTGGATAGTAACTGCTAACAGAATTCATTCATTCTTATACTATGGTGCTCATATTGGTGTACTGCTGCAGTGGTGTATATGGCTGTTTGCAAATGTGGCAGTTTTAAAATTGACAAGACATCCTAAAAATTTTAAATCAAGGTTAGTGAACACCAGTGAGATATCGACAAAGGTAGTGAGAAAAATGCCCTAGCTGTACATGTCCAAAGGTACAGCAGTGAATGCAGCTTCACTTATGTAGAAACTGAAAGGGCCAGATTAGGTCCCTTGGAAGGGGACTTGGGGAATCTCCTACTCTGCAGACAGAATTCCCTGATTTACACTATGTGAGCCCTTGAACTCTGGGGTTTCAACTATACAAAGAAAATAGCCTTTTTCCTTACAGGAAGAGTATAGCCATATTTTGCCTGGATGCAACTATTCCCCCTCACTATTCTTGTTCCTCTTTATTTTCAGTTGTATCTAAAGCCTTTGGCAACCAGGAGTTTCTCCAGTATGCCATCTGTTTCTAGGGGACCACTGAGTTTGTCAACACTCTCTAACAATGAGTGGCCATTCAGTTTTATCCTGAATTATATCCCCAAATCAGGTTGTCTGTATCTATGCAATATTTGTGATTTTGTTATGAAATTCTGAGTAATAAACTGTAAATAGGTGCAGTTATAGTGTAACTGCCTCTGTTGTATTCCTATGAGGCCAATATATACTGTATTTATTTCATTAACACTTATCAATTAATCAATTTCTAATGTTAGCTGTTGACAATTGTAAGTCGCTATTCTACTCCATGACATTCTTATCTTCACTTCACAGCCTCTCCTCACTTAACCCCACTGCTGCTCTCTCCCCCCCTTCTTCTGTTATATCCTCTTCCCTCCTTTTTGCCACTCCCCACCAAACTCACCTTTACCTGTTCCTACCTCATCCATGCCCCTCCTTAGTCCCCACCCTCCTGGCTGTGCTTAGTCACCTCTCTCCACCTACTACCGCCTACTCCCACACGTCCTACCGACCCCCTTCCTGCCCTGTATCTCTTGGTTCACTGGCTTGGCTTGACTCGACACTTTTGCATGTGCCGTAACTCCTCCAGCCTCTATCCCTCTCACCGGCATCCTCACTCTCGCCCTGCCGCCTATCGGTTCCACCAGACCGGCTGTATTTTCCCACCTCCTACCGCTGTTGCCATCTACTGCTGCTCCCCCCACCACCCTCTCTTTGCCTGCCGTCTTTCGGCTCCATAGGCTCGGCCGCAGGTTGGTACCTCACCCCGCTGTTGCCGTATCTGACGGCACCTCCTTTCCACTTAATCTCTCCCTCCCATCCTTTGCCAGTTTTCCTTCCTGTGTCTTTTCACTGATGCCTATCCTCTTATTTTCTGCCTTCTACTATTCACATTTTGAGTATGTTCCATGATCAAGTGCTAAAGTATATTTTTGTTTACTAATGTATGTTACATTGCCATATGTATTTCTCTCTGCATTTTTTGTACTCGTTGTCTTAATAATCTGGCTGTACTCTTTGTGTATTGTAATTGTACCTCCCGGGTCGTGCCTGAAAACAGTCACTTGCTGACTAGCGCACTTATCCGGTTAACAAAAACTAAATAAATAAAATAAATAAATTTCTGAGCATTTTTGCATCATAACAGACTTGAGCTGCTAGTGTTTTTTTGGAGTCCAGAATAGCTATTGTAGTGTTCTTTGATACCAGCCTGCTCACACATTTTAAACTGTATCTATCACTTTAAATCTGAATGTAGTTAAAACTGGTTTACTGTGGTGGTGGGCATGATTGCAGCATGACACTTTGGGTTCATATTCCTTTTTGAATTGCGCACTGTTGTATGCCACAGGGTGGAACTGCAAGCATCGAGAAATGAAAACGTGACAAGTGATTTTAATACAGGCACACAATGTGAAGATGCTTGCATGTCTGTATAGTTCTGCCTTCCAAAGCAGAATCAATCAACATAATTGGCTGTCTATTCTAGCCTTTTTATTCTATTCTTTTAACCATAAGAGGGTGCCTCATGCATGTAGTTCTAAAATTCTGAAGTTTTAAGTTCAGTTGGTACAGTCCATTTCCCACAAAGAGGATATGCTAATATTCTAAAAACTAACATATTTTGATTTACACTAAACTTAAACTTTTAGGAGGTCATGCAAAACTAATTTGGTCAACTTCTTTGACTGGATTATGTAGGCTGTGGACAAAGTTCAGGTACTGTAGGTGGCATACTATATTTTGACTTTAGCAATGTGTTTGACCCTGTCCCCAATAAGTGATTGATCATAAAGTTGGAGGATCAATGGTTAGGTAGCAAATTGTCCAGTTGGGTGGCAAATTGGTTGGGTGGAGTACCCCAAGGATGGTGGTGGTGGTGGTGGAAGAGGAACTTTCAGGGATAAGGGAGAACACCAGTGTAGTCCTGTAGGGATTGGTGCTCAGACTGTTGCTGTTTGATGTGTTTATAAAAAAATGGGAATGGCATAAAGGGCAAAATCTGCCTCTTTACAGGTGACACCAAGCACTGTGGAAGAGTAGACATGGAGGGGGGAGTCAGGGATCTTGGAGAGACCCTAGCAAAGTTAGACAGGCTGCCTGTCATTTGGTAACTAGGGTTTAATGTTAAAAATGCAAAGTCATGTACATTTGGTGGAAGAACCCAATTATCAAATACATACTACGAGGTGTGAAGATCACAGTACCAGTAAAAGAAAATGACCTGGGGATAGCTGTAACTATCAACCTGACGCCCTCTGCACAATGCAAAAAAGCACTGACTACTGCAAACAATGATGCTAATTTGCATAGCTAGTAATTTTACCAACAGAAGGAAGAAGGTGGCCTTCTCATTGTACAGGTCAGTAGTTTAACTGCACCTGGAATACTGTGTAAAATATTGGAGTCCCTACCAAAAAAGGATGTAAACCAGCTGAAGGCAGAACAGATGAAGGCTACAAAGATGATCCAGGGTCAGCATGGTCTTCCATATGAGTAAAAGCTGAAGAATCTAAACATATACTCACTGGAAGAGAGAAAGGAGTTGGGTGGCATGATTGAAACCTTCAAGTACCTCAAGGGTATAAACAAGGCTGAGCACGGGAATCTTTTTTAAACTCAGTGAGAATAAGATCATGAGGGATCACAGCTATGGACTGATGGGTGGTTGATTCAAGAAGGAGGTCAGGAGACACATCTCATAGGTTTCATAGGTTTATGCAAGTGAGTAGACTGAAGTCCATAATGCTTGCCATTTAAAATTACAAGAGATTTTGGCAGAATTTAGTAGAATCAGTCATCACTGAATCCAGATTAAATTTAAAGTGGTCCATGCTTGGACTATCCACCACTAGAACCGAGAGATTATTCCAAATTGGAATGGATCTTATACCAAATAAATTTTTCCTTCTTAGAGTATGCCACTTACTCATCAATAGTTTTTTATGATGTTTCTGATTACTGACTCTATGTTCAGACTCAGTTAAACCTAATCCTGTTCCAAGAACAGAATCCCTTGATGCACTGTAAATGAGACACAAGTCTCCCCTCATTCTCCTATACTGTAAAGTATACATGTTCAGGAGCTTTAGTCTTTCATCATAAGTCTTTTCCTCCATGCCTGGGTAAATCTTCGCTTGGCGCTCTCAATTTTTAAAATGTCCTGTTTAATATAAGGGGACCACACTTGGACACAGTACTCAAGGTGTGGCCTGACCAAGGCAGTATACAATGGTAATAGTACATCCTTCAAGTGGCTGGCTACATGTCTAAAAATACAATTTAGGTTCTGGTTTGCCGTGTTTACTTGGTTGGTACAGTGGGATCTAAATTTTAAATCAGGAGTAACCAATATTCCTTGATCTTTCCCTTCTGTGGTTCCTTGATCTTTCCCTTCTGTGGTTTCTTGTAATATTTCAGACCCCAATTTATATTGAAAATGTTGGTTGTGAATACCCAAATGCATAATTTTACATGTAGCATTATTCAGGGCAAGCTTACTAGCAAAGGATGAACTTGAGATTTTGTCCAAAAAAACCTGAGAGCAGTTCTTTCATTAATGTTATTAACTATGGTGCCTATACGACAATCATTGGCAAACTTCAACATCCATATACTATCATTTTCAGTTTTAAGGGTGGAAACATATGCAATAAATAGACAGGGACCCAATACAGATCCCTTGGGAACACCGCTACAGACTGGGGCCCAATTTGAAAATTCTCCATTTATAATGACTCTTTGTTTTCTACCCTCTAGCCGATTAACAATCCAGTTTATAATATTATTATTAAGTTTGGACGCCCTTAATGTGTCAAGAAGTTCGAAATGTGGTAGCTTATCAAAAGCTTTGGCAAAATCTAAAAATACCAGATCCACTGAATTACCTTGGTCAGTTTCGCAAGTGACCTTGTTAGAAAAGGTTAGCAGGTTAGTTAGACAAGATCTAGACTTAGTGAATCCATGTTGAAGATTGTCAGTTTGCTCACCACGACACATATGGTCCAGAATAAAGTCTTTAATTACATTTTCTAAGATTTTCCCAATGAGTGAAGTAAGGCTAATAGGCCTGTAATTTTCAGGTTTATTTTTTGGTCCTTTCTTGTGAATGGTACTACAGATGCTACTTTCCAGTCATATGGAACTTCCCCAGAATCTAATGAATGCTGAAAAATATTAGTTAGAGGAAGGTAGATGAACTTGGCAAGTTCTTTTAATACCCTTGGATGAATTTCATCTGGGCCTGGGGATTTATTAATATTAATTGTTTTAATTTATCCAATACATCTTTGGGTTGAATATTAAATTATGCAGGTACAGAAGTCCTGAGTTTACCTTTTTTGCCTTGTACATTTTTGGTAAACACTGAAGAAAAGTATTGGTTCTATATGTGTCTGCTGTCTCTTGGTTATTGGCTATGCTGCCTGAATTTGTGATAAATGGTCCTATGGTATTTGTTTTTCCCTTAACTTTGCTAATGTGAGAGAAAAAGGCTTCCTTGTTGTCTTTAACCCTTGATGCCAACTGCATCTCAAACTGAAATTATGCTTTTCTAATCTTAGACTTGATATTCTTTAATAGCTCTCTGTATTTTATATTTAGGTGGGAGAACCCCTTTTTATTTGTTTTAAAAGTTTGTTTTTCTTATTAATCAAAGCTTTTGTTTTAGGGTTCATCCAACCAGGGGTTGTGTTATATTTAGTGCCGTATTTTTTTGTTGGGATATTAGCTTTAATTAAATATTTTAATTTATTTGCAAAGAGGCACCATTTAGATTCAACAGAAAGATTGGTAAATAATTTGGGCCAATCCCAATGATCTAAGCTATTTTTCATATTGTTGAAATTGACTTTGTAAAAATCCAGAATTTCAGTGACGCCGGTAACAGCTTTACTAGCTGAGATCGAAAAATGAACAGTATTATGATCACTGTTTCCCAGTGGTGCTTTTATATGTATATTAGATATATAATGGGCTGCATTGGTTAATATAAGATCTAATATATTTATGTTCCTTGTAGCATGTTAAACCAATTGCTCAAACCCCATTTCATTGAATGAATCCAAATAAAGACTATCAATTTTGGTGGTTGCTGATGCTGATGACCAATTTATACTGGATAAATTAAAGTCCTCCATAATCAGGATGTTATTTGCTGAATCAAGATTCCCAATATGTCTTAACAATTCAGCATCATTATCAGGAGTCGTTGAAGGAGGTTGATATAGTAAACCTAGGGTAATAGAGGAACCCATATAAGGGGTTAATTTAATCCAAAGAGTTTCTAGATTGGTGTTAGCTACTAAAAGTTCTTCAATCACTATTGTTTTGTGAATATATATAGCCACACCTCCACCTTTTCTGTGATCCCTGTTTTTAATATAAACATTATAGCCTTGAATAAACAATTTTTGGAAACCATATAGAACAAGGCAAATATTTCCATCACATGCTAAAATTCTTCATGTCTTCATGGAAAGAGTGGTGACAAGATGGAATGAGCTCCTGGAGGAGGTTTTAACACAGAAAATGGTTGGGTGTTTCAAAAGAGGGTGGTACAGCTTCAGTGGCAAGGCAAGAGTGCAAACATGGGGCCAGAGCACCATGTTAACATAATTTCATGGTCTCCAGATGAAATTAGCCAACTAGACAGATGATATGGACATCATCTGCTGGCAAATTTCTATGCTTGTAGTTTTTAAATCATTTTTTTAACTTTTGGAGTTCGATTTTATAAGCATTGATAGTAGCTTAAAAGTAAAAAAAGAAAAGAAATAAACTCAGGTATATTCTTTATTTAATAAATGTGATTTTACAATCCAGAGTAGTCCACTGAACTGTTATATTGAATATTGTATTATTATAGTTTGTTTAGGTTTTCCTGATGAAGTCAGTTTTCCCAATAAAACACACTGGAAGAATTTATTTGACTTTGAAGCCGTGAATAAAATATGAACCAACTAAATGAGCTGAGTCAAGTTTCCTCTTCTTTTAGACAGTATTCACAAATGGTTACAAACTTAATACTCCTCATTGTTTCTCTTCTTTCAAGACTACTGTGCTCCAGGTCCTTGTTTGAGAATGTAATTTGTACCCTAGTAACTATGCCACTATTTCTGTACAACAGGATAGAACCCATTGTCTATTAAGATTGTTCATGCTTACCTATTTTGCAGATTCCTTATAATGAAGATCTCAACAAGGCAGAAAACACCCCAGGTGAACTTTTTTTTTAAAGAGGAACTACTAGAAATGCAGTCCATTCATGTAGTTATTACATAAATCGTGTTACGTGTTTTTAATCGTATACTGTTTTTTTCTATTTATTTGACCCCAGTTCAACAAGTGAGAGAGTTGGAAAGTAAATAGATCAATCAAATCAATTCTATACAATACAAAACAATTTATGGAAAACCATATAGAACAAGGCAGATATTTCCATCACATGCTAAAATGGTATAGAGACCTCTAAAGCTTTTCTCTACAGGTCTATGATGTAATCACACCCCTCGATGGAAATACAGCCTTGTTGTATTTGGTTGCCCATACATTATTATATGTTTCTAACTCTGTTTTCTAATTTCCGTGTGCATCAACATTATATATTTTTACTTTACACAGCATATTTCATACAGATAATGTAGTATATCCAAAAGTTTCACAGGTACGTACAGTACATAAACCCAAACTATGACAAATCAATGCAAGTGCAAGGTCTGCAAAGTATTTCAAATATTGCATATTTACCAGTCATAAGTATGATTCCACAGTACAGTTGTGGAGAAAAAAAGCTAGGAATCATAGGCAATGGAGAACAGGTATGTTTTACTTGCAGTGGCGTGAAAAAGTATTTGCCCCCTTCCTGATTTTCTCTATTATTGCATATTTGTCACACTGGATGTTTTCAGGTCTTTAGACAAAATGTAATATTAGATAAAGGGAACCTGAGTGAACAAATAACACTTGTTTTTTTTTTTTATTTCACTTATTTAATGAAAAAAAGTTAACCAACACCAATTGGCACTGTGTGAAAAGTAATTGCCCCTTACACTTAATAACTGGTTACGCCACATTTAGCTGCAATGACTGCAACCAAACACTTCCTATAATTCAATATCAGTCTTTCACATCGCTGTGGAGGAATTTTAACCCACTCTTCCTCGTAGAACTGCTTTAATTCAGTAACATCTGGTAGGCTTTCAGCATGAACTGCTCTGTTCAGGTCCTGCCACAGCATCTCTAGTTGGGTTTAAGTCTGGACTTTGACTAGGCCACTCTAAAACTTTAATTTTACTTCTTTTAGCCATTCTGATGTGGACTTGCTTTTGTGTTTTGGATCATTGTCTTGCTGCATGACCCAACTACGCTTCAGCTTCAGCTGACGGAAGGATGACTGGACATTCTCCTTAAGAATTTTCTGGTACAGCAGAATTCATGGTTCCTTTAATTATGGCAAGTCATCCAGGTCCTTAGGTGTTAAGCATCCCTACACTATCACACTACCACCACCATGTTTGACTGTTGGTATGGTGTTCTTACTGTGGAATGCTGTGTTTGTTTTACGCGAGACATTATGGGATCCATGTTGTCCAAAAGTTCCACTTTGGACTCATCTGTCCATAGAACATTTTCCCAAAAGCTTGTGGATCATCCAGGTGCTTCTTGGCAAATGAGAGACAAGCATTTATGTTCTTCTTGGTTAGCAGTGGTTTCCGCCTTTGCTACTCTCACATGAAGCCCATTTTGCCCAGTCTCTTTCTGATTGTGGAGTCATGAACACTGACCTTAGCTGAGGCAAGAGAAGCCTGCAGTTCTTGGATGTTGTTTTAGGATCCTTTGAGACTTCTTGGATGATTTTACACTGCGCCTTGGAGTAATTTTGGCAGGCCACCCACTCCTGGGAAGGGTCACTACTGTTCCAAGTGTTCTCCATTTGAGATTATGGCTCTCACTGTGGTTCGATGGAGTCCCAGAGCCTTAGAAATAGCTCTGTAACCCTTTCCAGACTGATAGAGGGCAACAAAATGTTTTTCTGATCTTTTCAGGAACTTCCTTTGATCATGGCATAATGTGCTTGTTGAATCTTTGTGCTGGCAATGTGACTCTGATGGTAAGGGCCAAAATAAGTGAGGTTTATATTGAGCAGGGCTGGCAGTAATCAAGCCTGGCTGTGTTCAATCAGCTGATTCTAATTATCCCTTTAATTGGGTTGATTTAACTAGGGGGCAATTACTTTTTCACACAGTGCCAGTTGGTGTTGGTTAACTTTTTTTATTAAATAAATGAAATAAGTAAAAAAAAAAAAGTGTTATTTGTCCACTCAGGTTCCCTTTATCTAATATTATATTTTGTCTAAAGACCTGAAAACATCCAGTGTGACAAATATGCAATAATAGAGAAAATCAGGAAGGGGGCAAATACTTTTTCACGCCACTGTAAGTAGCAAGGAGTCAAAGTGGTTGAGAGACTGGAAAGCTCCATGCATTGCAAGATTGTAAGATAAGGAGACCAATAAAGATAGAGCAGGAATGATCCAGAAGACTGTACCATGTGTGTAGGACTATTGTGAAAGATAATGGTAGATTGACAAGCCAGAACTGATCCACTGAGAATTTAATAGCCAAGGATACTGCAGCAGTTTTGCACTGAACAATGTACATGGCTAGAAGCTAGCCCAGTTTTGTTTTATAATGGGTAATGAGGCTTTATTTTTCAGTGTGAGTAAGGAGACTGGCAGGAGCATTGAGGATCCAGAGACACGTAGACAGCTGTGATTTAAGAAATTCATTTAAAAGGGAGTCGGGTGAGTATCACAGCATGTTGAAATAAAGTAACTTCATAAGGCTATCTGCAGTAATAAACAATGGATCTTTCTCCTCAGCCATGCTTCCTGATTTCACCCTGCACAATGAGCATTGCATTCTTGGATTATTTTTCCCAGATATGCATAACATTACATCTCTTTGCATTGAAGCTTAGCTGCCAGATCTTAGACCGTTTTATCAGTCTTTCAATGTCCTCCCCTAGTACCCTAATTTCCACATTAGTTTCCACCCTTGCACAGATCTTTGTATAACCTGTAATGGGTGAGTGCTACATTTTTAAACTATGGTACACCTAGCAGTATGCAATGTGGCCCATCTTTGCATAGTTTAAGGTGCCACTTTGCATAGATCTTTGCCTGGTAAAGTGGGCACTTTGTCAAGTGAAGACTACCCATAGTAACACTTCACTGGCAAAGGTGTCATTCTGGCAGTGACTGCCAGTCAAAGCTATGTGCAGCGACACTATCTCCCGCAAAGTGCCAGTTAGCATAGTTCTTTTCATCTTACATTGATTGTTTTTTGTTAAAAAACACCCTACTCCTGAGTATCATTTACTACACTCTTCCACTCCACCAGCTGAAATATGACAATCCTGTCCCCATCCATGTTATTATACTAAACAAGCATCCATGGAACTTGAAAGCCAAATAGTCCAATGTGTGGGCTGTAAAATGTTTGACAAAGAGGAAGAAAAAATCAATTTAAATATCATGTTGTGATAAAGATGCTTACACACAAATGCATTGGAATCAGAGGTGGCAAAACATAAAGATGAACTTAAAATTAAGGAAATAAGGGCACTGGAAGAATTTGTACAAAAATCGTCTATGAAGGCTAAACAACAAGAAGTAGAAGATGGCAAACATTTAGTGTAAGCACACCAGGCTCACAAATCAAATGGAAAAAGGAGTAGAGAAGGTTCAGACCATGAAGGGGGAACAAAGAGGAAAAAGAATGGACCGTAGTTAACTGAAGAGATAAATCTCAAAGTGCAGAAGAGAAGATCAATTCACTGTACAGTCTGTTAAAACCAGCAACAGATTTGAAGTGCTGGAAGTTAGAAAGGATCGAGAAGATGAAGTAAACAATGTGAAGAACAGTCCCAACAGAGATATAGAACAGATTGTAATGGGTGACTTGATCATAAGTTAGCAATAAGACATGATGTGTTGTGCATTGTGCTATTACAAATCACAGCTAGAGGCACTGTGATGCACAATGCCACCACACTTGGAGTGCCTTCAGCCCACTGTGTGCTTTGTGACAGCACAATGTGCACACCTCGTACTGTGCAGAAATGGGTGAAAGTATTTTTAAGATAATTTTATTTGACTTAAAATATTGAAAAAGTATTCAAACATTACTGTAAAAGGTCAAATAGTTCCGTCACCTTTTGTTGTCACTAGAGGGCACTGGTACTGTTTATTTGTGCCTCAGTTTAAATGCTGTAATGTTTACTTAGTGGTTTATACATAATATACAATACTTGGCTCAGAACCAGGTATATTTGTATTTTGTACTGTTTTTTTTTTTCAAGAACAGCAAAATAACTGGCAACTGCTCAGACTTATTATTATAAAGGAATGCCACTTTTTTGCACTTTGATCAATGTGTTTGTGATTCTTTTACAATGGGTCTGAGTAGTGCCAGGTTGGTTTGCTGTTCTTAATTTTAGTTATTTGTGCACACTTATTTGTTCTTTATTGAACATTTTTTTTAATTTCCTTTTTAATGGTTTTTTCTGCATACCTCTCCCCTCAGGTCAACTGCTACAATTGTAGGAAGTGCTAGTTGAGGCAGGAACAAAGCCACAATTGTGTGATTGTTTTGCCAGAAACATAATAGAACGCGTGATAGCACTAGTCATGAAAGTATTGGTGTTCTGTGTACAGGCAGTATCTCAGTGGATAAGTAAATTCAGAATCTGGCTCATCATAAGATTAAGAGACTGCTGTGGTTTCTGGTGAGTTTATTTTAGGTCTAGTGAATTTTGTGAGAACTTTGCCTTTTTGCAGTCATAGATACTGAACAATTATGTAATTAGGTAGGCTGGAGAATGATCGGCTGAAGCAGGCAGCAGAAACAGCAATGGAACTGGTGTTTTGAAAACAGCTTGACATTAGCAATAACAATTTGAAAGCATAAAAATGTCATTAGATTTCTTGATTACTGAGTACTGATGATTAAGGATATTTTAATATGATGTGCTTCTGGCTTTCTGGGAATCTTACATGACTGTGGTTAAGTGACTTATAAAATGACTACCAGTACCGTATGTTTAGGAAGTAGAAGATGGTGAACATGTAGTTTAAGCACACCAGGCTCACAAATCAAATAGGCCTAGCACAAGGATTTCTCTAGGTGCTGAGTCCTGATTTCCAGCTTTTTTTTTTACTTGTGCATTGTGCTACCACAACACACAGATCCTAGCCAAAGAACAAAAGATTTATTTTATCCACTTTATAAAATATACTGACTCAACTATTTGTGTAATCAATAAAGACAGATAGAATAGTGTATTGGCAACCATACACAACAAGGTGTGTTTCCATTGAGGGGTTGAGATGACATCATACAGACTTTGAGAGTGAAGAAGAGGCCAGAAGAGAAAGGATCCAGATTCATTTCAGTGTAGTGCAGTAACTGCTCATTGCTGTTTTTGTTTTAAACCTAGATGTGTGTGCTTTTAGTGGTGCTGTTATTCATTACTGTATTTACTTGGAATTGTTTGGGGGCTGTTGAAAATTTGAAACCTAGTTTGGTGTGCTTTTAATGGTGCTATTTTTCCTTTGCTGATTTTACTTGGAATTGTTTTGGGGCTGTTGAAAATTTGAAACCTAGTTTGGTGTGCTTTTAGTGGTGCTGTTTTCTTTGCTGTCTTTACTTGCTGCAAATGTTCACTCTACCCTCCTCCCTCCCCCACTTTTAATTAAATGCCCTGTTAAATCTGATTGACAGGAGACAACAGGGAATAGCAGGGGTGGTGGAGTAGGAGGGACATAAGGGGGAGGAAGCCCGCCCTTGGCACAACAAGTGTTTTGACTCATTTTTTGTTATTTCCTTCTTTAAAAAAAATGTATCTGAGGATCAGTGGCAGGATTTTCAGGACAGTAAATTAATGAAGAGGGAACTAGAAGGAGAGCTTCAGTAACAGACAGCTACTGGAATAGCAGTATAAGTGCAGTATAAAGTGGGGAGTGGTGCAATGCAGTGGATGTGGGGCAGATCAGCAGACATCTCTCAGGACTGTGGGATGAGGTAGCCAGACTCAAAGTGGAAGTAAACTATGTCAGGAATACCTTCACCCTTATCCAGAGACCACCCAATCCAACATCGCTGCCTCAAAGGATGCCAAGAATGAGGAGCAATTGGATTACGGTGGGCTCAGGAAGGATTAGGGGAATCAGGCAGAGACACATCCCAAATCCTATTCCATTCCAGAACTCTTATGCTCCACTGGCACATGGGGACAACCAAACAGAGGTACCCAGAGAAGTGGAAGGGATGGATGTGGAGGTCAACTGAGGAGGCGACCTCAGTGGGGAGAGCAGTGGACCCCAGAGGAGGAGGAGGAAGCAATTCCTGGTGAAGGACTCTATTGTAAGAGGGATCCAGCTAGGACCACATGAGGGGGAGGACAGGGAATTTATGTGCCTACCAGGTGCCATGGCATGGAGGGATGGGAGGAAGATCCTGGGGATTGCTGAGATGGCAATATGGGAGTGTGAGCTGGATGTCATTATCCACCTAGGTATTAATGATCTTCAAACAGGGAGCCTAAGGAAGTTCAGGAAGAGTTTAGGAAATTGGGGAGGGGTCTCAAGCAAGTAGCTACATCTGTCGCCTTCTCAGAAGTACTACCTGTGAAAGGCATGGGAGAATGTAGGAGCACATGCACCAGGAACTTTAACACATGGTTAAGAACTGGGGCTGCAAGGAATGGTTTGGATTCATTGGTGACTGGGGACCCACCTGGAGGGATGGGGGCATGTGCAAGCCTAATGGCCTGCATCCATCCTGGAGGAGAATCCAAACACACAATGATAAGTTTAAATGCTATATGGACAAGTATTTAAACTAGCCAAGGAGGGGGGGAGTTGCAGGCCAGCAAGGAGGGTACCTCATTGCCCAGCCACCATAGCTAGCAGTGGAACCAGTGAACAAAAGGAGGGATATCTCTACAAAGCAGTGTGCAAAAGATGGAGATAGGCACCCAAAGGGTGGATAGGCAGAAAGGGGGTAACATTCAACAGAAGGGCAGAAAGCACAGAGAACCAGGGATAAAGGACAACCAAGGAAGGGGCTTGAGTAGAACAGCAAACCAGTCCAGAAAGTTCACATCATGGAAAGCCAAGTGTACCAATGCCAGGAGCCACAGCACCAAGATGGAGGATCTGGAGGCTGCCATGGTGCAGTCAGGCTGTGAGATGGCCATACCTGGCTACAACATATTCAGAAGAGATAGGGCAGGCAGGAAGGGAGGAGGAGTGGCAATTTATGTGAAAGATGGCATAAAAGCCACAGAGACTCAGGAGGAACAAAATGAGGGAGAGATACTGTGGGTTAAGCTGGAAAGAAAAATGGGGTCAGCCATCTGCGCAGGGGTGGTCTACAGACCACCAGTCCAGGAGGAAGAGACAGATAGGGAGTTAATGCTAGCCATCCAAAGGATGGCAGACAAAAGGGAGGTGATGCTGGTTGGAGACTTCAATATTCCAGACATGGACTGGAGCCTCCCAGCAGCAGCAGCATCAACCAGGAGCAGATTTATCCTGGACTCCCTTCAGGGTGCTTTCCTTAATCAACTGGTCATGAAACCAACTCAGCAGAAGGCAATACTGGACCTCATGCTCACAAATGGGGACAGTGTGATAGGGGTAACAGTGGGGGAACACCTGGGGAACAGTGACTACCGGTCACTGTGGTTTGAAATCACAGAAGGAGCAGAACCAAACTGCACAAAACCACCTATCCTGGATTTTAGGAGGACAGACTTTGGGAAAATAGGGACATGCTTGAAAGAGGCACTAATGGAAATGTGGAGGGAATCAGGGGTGGAGGAACAGTGAGCAATACCTAGAACATGGATTATAAGAGCAACAGAATTATGTATTATGCAGGTTAGTAAGGGGAAAAGGAGGCCGTTATGGTTTTCCAAGGAGAAAGTGAAAGTCAAAAAGATTGCATTCAGGCAATGCAAAAAGACACAGGCAAAAGGGGATAGGGATAAGTACCAGGAAAAGGAAAGGGAGGCAGGGAGGTCAGTAAGGAAAGCCAAAGCTCAGACAGAAGAACACATCACAAAATCAGTGGGTAGAGGGGACAAAACCTTTTACAGGTACATAAGTGAAAAAAGAAGGGCAAAGGAAGGGATAGTGAGATTGAAGTGGGAAGACATAGGTTGTGTGGAGGATGACAACAGTAAAGCTAACATACTGAACAGATATTACTGCTCAGTTATTACTGAGGAACATGAGGGTAATGGGCCTGAAAGGAGTACAAGGGGTTGGATTTGAGCAGAAATGGACACAAGTCCCTTTACATGGGAAAGGGTCCTAAAGGAACTGGAAGGATTAAGAGTCAATAAAGCAATGGGGCCAGATGGGGTGCACTCCAGAGTCCTAAAGAAACTAAGAGAGGTGGTGACTGAACCTCTGGCAATCCTGTTTAGCCAATCACTGGAAACAGGGGAGCTACCCAAAGACTGGAGGACAGCAGATGTCCCCTTATACAAAAGTGGGAATAAAGAGGAAATGGGAAACTACAGACCAGTCAGCCTGACCCCAGTAGTGGGGAAGATCATGGAAGCACTACTGAAGGAGAGATTCATAGAGCATCTATTTGCCAACAGACTACAGGTCCCAAGGCAGCATGGTTTCACCAGGGGAAGGTCATGCCAGACCAACCTCATTGAATCTTTCAACTGGGTGACAAGGGAGGTGGATCAAGGGATGGCAGTGGACATGGTGTATCTGGACTTTAGCAAGGCTTTTGACACTGTGCCACATAGAAGGCTATTAAACAAACTGGGGAATATGGAAGTGGGCAGGACAGTAGTGCAGTGGGTGGGTAATTGACTGGGTGGCAGGACACAGAGTGTGGTGGTAAATGGCTGTCACTTCACAGAGGGAAGAGTGACCAGTGAGGTACCACAGGGATCAGCTTTGGGACTGGTCCTATTCAATGTCTTCATCAGTGACATTGCACAGGACCTAGAAGGTAGAATTTCACTGTTCGCTGGTGACATGAAGCTCTTTAACAGAGCGGACACACCAGAGGGTGTAGACAGAATGAGGAGGGACCTGCAGAAGCTTGAGAAATGGTCAAGAGATTGGCAGTTCAAATTCAATGCAAAGAAGATAATGTATATGGGGCACAAAAACCCTGGAACAACATATCAGTTGGGGGATGAGGACATAGCATGCACCAAGCAGGAAAGGAACATAGGGATTATCATCTCTGATGACCTCAAGGTAGGGAAACAGTGCGATAAGGCAGCAGGTAAAGCAAATAGGATGCTGGGATGCATAGGCAGGGACATCACCAGCAGAAAAATGGAGGTCATAATTCCACTATAGAAGACACAAGTGAGGCCCCACCTGGAGTACAGTGTACATTCTGGAGACCTTACCTACGTCAGGACATAGACAGGGTAGAGAAGGATCAGAGGAGGGCAACAAAGATGGTACAGGGATTGCATCACATGTCCTATGAGGACAGGCTGAAGGACTTGAATATGTACTCCCTGGAGGAAAGGAGGGAGAGAGGGGATATGATAAAGACATACGAGTACTTTACAGGGGGGAACAGGGTGCAGAAATACACTATTTTCAAGTGAAAAAGATGTTCCAGGACTAGAGGCATGGGATGAAGTTGGAAGGAGGGCAATTCAGAGGAAACGTGAGGAAGAATTTCTTCACAGAATGGGTGGTGGACAAGTGGAACACCCTTCTAGAGGAAGTTGTGGGGGCTGAAACAATCACTGAATTTAAGAATGCATGGGATAGACATAAGGGAATTCTGGAGGTCAGGGGTTAGGGGCAACAGACTTCTAGAAAAATGCAAAGGGAAATTACAAGCTCAAATAGGCAGACTGGGTAGGCCATAGGCCCTTATCTACCAACCGTGTCTATGTATCTATGTATAGTATATAGTTCAAAGAAGTACACACTGCTGTCTGCCAGCTTGTATCTCATGCCTGCTCGTTCATCTCCACTCTCCACCTGCCTGCTCATTCATCTTTCAAACTGTCTGCCAGCGTATCTCCCCCACCCACTCACTTGTGTCCAATGCCCACTCACTCATTCTTCTCTCTCAGCCCACTCGTACAACTGTAAGTAAGTGGAATACAATTTTAAAAATTATTTCTTACTGAAAACAAAGGGTGTTTCTTGTGTTTGTTTTCAGAAGGCCATGGTATGGCTTTCATCAGCAACTCCGGAATGCCACAAATGAACTGCTGATGGCTTGGTCCGCTGAAATATGCTTGTGCTAAAAAAATAAATAAATACAGTATTTAACCTCTGCTCTGGCCAGTAATGGACATGATTTGGTGGAGGGTGGTGCTGTTAATATAACTTGTGCACCTCATAGCCATCTTCCAGACTCTAATGAGAAATGGGGACATTCAAAGGTCATGAAAAGTTGCTGTAGTTTCGTTGTGATGTCACAATGATACTACAACAACTTTCTGTGGCCTTTGAACTGTCCTACAACAGCTTTTAGAGAACCATTGAATTTCATACACAATAAGCCCTAACCATGTACTATAAAGTGATAGTAAGCTGTTTCCAGGGTGTGAATGTTGAGGATTTAAACCAAGTTGCATCCCCAATACTGAAAGGGGGAGAGGATCTTTTCATTTTAATACATGCAGAAACAAACAATATTAATCAAAACCAACAGAGGAAATCAAAAATGATTTCTTCAGTTTGGGGAGAAACAAAGGCATAACATGAAAATTGTTATATTCCCTGAAATATGTCCAGTACCAAGATGGAGTCATGGAAAATAAACAGCACTGTGATCACTTAATAAGTGATTATTCATATGGGCTAAAAAGGAAAACTTCAGGTTTATTAGGCAATGGTGATATTTCTGTAATAGGGCAGACTTACATGCAAATGATGGTCTTCATCTTAACCGAAGGGGTATGAGAGCGGTGGGTGAAAGTATCAAGACTTAAATAGTGAAACATTTAAACAAAAAATAGGGGTGAAAGGGGATGAATTAGATTATGGACTCATAGTATCACAAAAACAATTGGAAAATGTAACAAGATTGAAAAAAATACAGTGAGAAATCATGTATTTATTTGTGTTTTATTTTCCACCAGAAGTTTGATTAGAAAAACAAGTGAATTGGAAGCACTGGTGCATGATTCAAAACCTACAAATTATTACTATAAAAGAAACATAATGGGAAAATGATGACTTTTGAGGAAAGAACATTTAATTTGTTGTTTATTTCAAAAGTTTCACAAGGAAAAAGCATACTGAGCTAATAACAGCTCATTTTTAGATGTGTCTTTGGGGACAGGGGAAGGGGAGAGAATGTAAGACAATCACAAAACAGTAAATTATATGGCAGGCATGAGGAAGCAACAAATGCTAGGCTACAATCATAAAGCAAAAGAATACAATATTTGTGCATTTTTTGTGCAAATTAGGCAAGGATGAGGAGGTGGTTTTAACCTTAGGGGAATCAAGGAAGAACAAATACAGTGCAAAGTGTGATTACAGGGAGAGGCAAAGAAAATTAACCAGTGGGCTTCAAGGAAGAAATGGAACCAGGTGCCAGTTTTCAGGAGGATAACAAAAGGGGTGGCCAAAAGAAAAGCAGGAGGAGATGGTGATATCAGGTAGAAGTAGAGGAACAGGGACAGCTATCAGGTACAGTCACAGGTGTGAGTAGAAAAGTCATGGAATAAGGAGGAGAGACAGAGTGTGTGTTGAGAAGAGGCAGAGTGGAAGTTTGAGGGAAGAATTTCCGCAGTTTGGGGAAAAAATAAGAGAAAGCAGCCTGGCCAGCTGATGATATTCTAGAAGGAAGTGCAAGGGGGGCTATAGCCCAAGTTACACATGGAGTAAGAGGAGGGTAGGAGGTGGCGAGGAGAGGAGAGGAGAGGAGAGAGGTAAGGTAGGAGGGGAGAGAGCTGAACCAGTATTTAAACATAGAGGAGGTGCACTGAATGAGGCAGCTGGCTTAAGGAGAAGGAAGGGATAGGGAGGAACAGAGGGAACAGTGGTGGGTGTGGGGTGGACAGTCCAAGGCAAAATGGCAGGAGTGAAAGAGGGGGTCCTGTCTGGCTAGGGTAGTCTTAAGAGCACCACTGTAGAAAATATCACAAAAGTCAAAAATGGGGAGGATCATTTTCTGGACTATAATTCGGCAAACAGGAAGAGGACTGTACCCTTTATTCCTAATTAACACATCAAGTTTATGGTAACTTATTTTGTGGATGACATCCACATGTCCAGAAAAGTTGAGTTGATGGTAGAGCCAGACTCCTAGGTGACACAAACCCACTCCTGATGGTCAGGTAAAACTGAGCTCACAGTGCCCACCCCTAAGTGCAATCCATGATGGGGGGAGAAGGGATATGATCCTCAGGTCCTTTTAGAATGCTTGCCAAGGTCGTGACTGAACACCCGACATGAGGACCCAGGGCATCCCTCTAAACTTTTGATAAGGGCACAATACCAGTCTCAAGTCTTGTAGCCAATATTAGTCCTTCTTGGTTGCTACACAAATGGGGAAGATCCAGGCATTACACTCTCTTTGAGGTAGCAGTGTGCTCCTGATTTAATCTTCTCCAACAGGACATGCAATAGCCTGTTTCAAAATCCCTACAGACTCTTCCTTGAGACTTTGATATTCTCACTATCTTTCCAGATGTCTTTTACAGACCCTTGTTTGATTGATTGCTTATGAAGGCACCCCTTAGCAATAACAGTTTGTCACAGATTATTTATAACTCTCCCACAATTCACACACAATTAAAAAAAATCTTGCTCAGTCAGGTTTCTTAAAAACAAATGTTTTTATTAAAATACTTAAGTAATAATCATACAGTTACAACTAAAAGATGCACCAATTTGCTCACAGAATAACAGAAGTAAAAGTGAAAAATATACAGGAAACATGCACTATAACTGTTATCTACAGTCTACCTTAACTTGTTAGTGAATTGAAGTCCAATGAAAGTAAATGAAAGATTCAGTTTTCTTTGTGCTGGCAGTCTTGCTTCTTGTATTGTCAGGAGAAGAGTATCCCTTGTAGATGCTCAGTAAAAGTGAAAGAATTTAACTCTGGTTTCACCACTTATATATTGGGTCTAAAAATCCCTGGTCTGTCAGTTTAGACCAGTAGATGTCACTCTTGCTCTTTCACCACAATATCATTTCCCTAGTGGCCTTTGATGTCTCTACTGTCTTACTGGGAATACAATTGACACTTGTAAGAGAATTCACACAGGTATCCCAGAAAGGATGTTCCTGGTCATCTCACCTCATAAGATGCAACATACCATAACAGTTTCCTGGAATCATAGTATCCTGCCTCTGAAGTGCACAGTTTATGACAGGTAAATGGATTTTGGCATATCTCTGTTAAGGGACCTGGAAATGCAACCTTAGCTTCCTGGCAAGCAGCTGCCCCTTAGGTCAGAGAAAGGTCAAACATTTTTAAAAGAAATCAAGTCTCTCTCTCCATGTGCCCCTTGCATTAATACTGGCATTCTTGTGGCATGAATACGTACGCAAAATCACATAAAAATACATATATAACAGAATTATATCTGCAAATGATGACTGCCAGTTGGCTAGCTCACCACACTAGGTACTTAAATGAGGGAAAATCATCAAGTGTGGCCCCATCTAAGGTGTGGAATGAAGAAAGAGCAGTGAGCTTTGTGATCTTCTGTATGGAGCCAAAGGTCATGGAAACCATGTTCTTGGCAGTGAGTGATAAATGATTAGAACAGCAACACTGTTGGACATTGATGAAGTCCAGCTGGAGCCTGGTCATCAGATTGGAGGGGGAACCAGTAGTAAATAGTACTGTATTATCCCTGTACACATGGATGGACACAGAGTTGCACGCAGCAGGGAGGTAATTTAGGAGGACCGCAAAGAGTATCAGACCAAGTACAGACCCTTTGGGGACACCAGTAGCGATAAGGGGGGGTAGGGAGTCACCAAATCTAACAGATTGATTCCAACCCTCAAGGTAGGAATGGAACTAATCCCTGCTGCCTTAAATTTGACAAGGAGGAGGGATGGGATACTGTGTCAAAGGCTTTGACCAAGTCAACAAAGACGGCTGAGGTAAGAAAGCCCTGATCCATGCCTGAGGCAATGGAGTCAGTGAGTCATAGAAAGGAGGAGGGGGTGGAATGAGATTTACAGAACCCTGCCTGGAAGGGGATGAAGAAGGAAGAGGGGTCAAGGAAGGGGGTGCAAAGTGTTCTTGAACTTTAGCTAAGGTGGGGTTCAGGGAGATAGTGAGGTAGTTGCCAGAATGCGTATCCAATACTGATCAGATAGGAGCATACAGAAAGGAAAGGGTGTGACATTTTACATTATTGAAACACTGAATAGTTGGAATCTTTGTAATAAAGTAAAAAAAATGAGGGGATGTACCATGGAATCTCTATGGGTGGTAATTTCATCAAGATAACTGGAGCAAATATATTACACTTGGATGGTTTTATAGTCCTCCAGAGTGGGATGGTATCACAAAATAAATAGGGATATAACTGATAAAATAAGTAAAATGTCACATAGACCAAATATAGTAATTATGGGTCGATCTAGGCGAATGTTGCAAATTCTGATTTAGCAGAACTTCCACAAAATTTCACAACTTTCACAGAATTTTCTGAACTTCAACCTTTGGCAAAATTGGAAATCTTCCCAATGTCTAGTGGCACCCAAAGAAATGTTTCCTTGCTGTCCTGTGGTCCCCCCAATCCCTGATTGCTGATATAGTAATAAAATAACATTTCCCTGGAATCTAGTGGACCCCCCATCCCAGAGTGCTTATTGTATTACAGGGGAACAGGGATAGGGATGGGGAGTCCACTAGACACCAAAGAATGGTATATAACTTCTAGGGGATCGGGATGGGTGGAGAACTGTACACCAGGGAAACTTGTTTCATTATGTCGGGTGAGTGATTGAGTGGGAGGAGCAACCACTGGACACCAGGGAATACTCAAAATCACATTTTTCATTAGATTCACAATTCATCAGAGTAAATCAGAACCTTTTGGAATAAACTCAAATTCAGAATCAGAATCAGGTCACAGTCAGTTTGCCCATCTTCTGTTTTTATTTACTGGGAATTGAGGGCTAGACAATACTTCCTGTATTCAGCTTTGTCCCTGGAGAGGGGAATATAGATGCAGAGCAACTGATACTGAAGCAGATGAAGCTGCTGTTGGTATTTTAGTGAATAGGGAAATTTAGCCAAGACACCAGGGAATTCGCCTATTCTTCTCAAGATATGCCGTGGCATCTTTTCCATGTGAACAACCACCAGAACTGGCAGACGGAACTCAATTTAACATCTTATTTGAAGTATGCCCACCTCAGTAGTATAGCATCTCCCTAGTTCTGCACTCAGGAGCAAGAAGTTATGGTATGAGCCCCATTGTGGTGTTAAGCTAGAACCCATGACCTTTTAGCCATGAGACAGATATGCTACCAACTGAGCCATATTGAGTCATACATATTATTAAAAGGTAAATATATGTTTTATATTATGAAACTGACTGATTTTCATATTATGAAACACATATGGCATAGGGCTATGACTCACAATGCCTGTGACCCAGGTTCAGAAACAAGCATTGGTCACTGGGGTCTGGCCAGGGGGGCAGTACTGAACATGTAAGAGGAGGACCTCCTCCCCTACAAATGGAGGTCAGCTGGCTCAGATGTAATACTGCTATCTGGAAGACCACAAGCAGCAGTGCATATTGAGCAGTTTTTGGTGAAGAAGGGTACCGGTTGGTGCTGTGTGCAGCCATTCATATGTGTAAGCATGCACAAAAACTGGGAAATGGGATGGTCTGTGGGTTTTCTTCTGTTGTGAATTTCTATGGCCCCGATTCTAGAATGGTTACAACTGGCGTAACAGCACTTGCACCATGTAGAATGGTGCAAGTAGCAACTTACCCCAGCAGCTGTGACTTGTGCTGTTCTACAGAGTGGCCAGCAACATGTCACAGGTCACTTGTGCCAAACAGCTGTTACACTGGCAGTTGCACTATAAAACCCCTGCGACATGGTGCTAGGGGGGTTACGGCAGCAGTTGCACCCCATTCAGAAGGAAGCAACAAAAACCCGATGTCGAGTTCTACAAGAACCCGGGAGAAACAGGTAATGTAAGTTACTGCATTTAGCAGGTGTAACTTATCATCTCTCAAGAATCCTGTAGACCCTGTCCATGTGCTCCCCATGCCAAGACCACCACTGTTGTCACCCCAATGGGCACCGCAAAAACATTTCCAGAATCGAGGCCCCACTCCCACCCCATCCCTGTACTGTACACACCCCCATACAGTGATGGCCCCACAGAGCTGACCACCCCTGCCCCCAAAGTGTCCATACAGTGCCTCACTGGGCTTCCCACACCCCAGCCCCCAAATCTCCTGTTGTGATATGCCCACAGAGGCAGGCTGTCCTCCCCACCCATGCCCCGACCGAGTTGCAGCTGCAATTGCAGCTTTGTGCTGAATGCCATTCCACAGTACACTCAGCTGTGTACCAGCAGCTGTAACAATATAGTGGGTGTACTGTACAATAGACATATGTGTATAATTGACATACATGTGAACCCATGCCCCGACCCCGAGTTGCCCACCGCAGCAGCGGTATACACCCTGACATGCCCTGTAGTCTAGTGGCCCCCCCACCCAGCCATGCCAGCCCAGCCAGCACCACCCCACCCATCCTCAGCTGGCGACTGTCACAGTCCACCTCTCACCTTCACGGCCAGCCACCGACTGAGTTATGTAGGAGCGCTACTGGAAAGATGTGCTCAGATATTAATTTCTGAGGGCATCTTTCCAGTAGCACTCCTACATAACTCAGTTGGCGGCTGGCCATGGAGGTGAGAGGTGGGCTGTGCCAGTCACCGGCTGGGGATGGGTAGGGGGTGCTGAGTGGGCTGGCACAGCTGTATAGGGGGCCCCTAGGCTACCAGGGCTTGTCAGGTTATGTGCCGCATGTGCGGCCGGTGACTCAGGAGTCAGGACACAGGTGAGGGGATGACAACACTGCCCTGTGGGCATTTTAAAATGGGGTTTCAGGGGGGCTGGGGTGTGGGGCACTCTGCAGGCATATCTATGGAGGTTCTACAGGGCCAGATTGGTGTGGCCTGCCCTGGCAGGCACTGGAGCTTGGGGGCAGGGGGTGTGAGCAGTCCTGCAGGGGCTATTATGGCTTTCTGGGTGGGGGTGCACTTGCAACCAGTGGGTGAGTTGCGACATGCTCACAGGTAAGCCTCCTCTCAGTGTACCTGGCCGCATGTCGCAAGTCACAGGACTTTTATTGCGTGACCTGCCCCTTCTATAATAGGGCACAGGGTCAATGTCACAGTTGCGGGTGGCACAAGTTGCATTTGGCAGTGACTTGCACCACCCTTCTAGAATCGGGCCCAATGTCACTATATATCTATGATTCATGGTGTCCATTTTGCTAGTGTCTGAGATGGAAGGGTGCAATAAAGCAGAAACTCTGAAGCATGCAAAATGATGTCCAGTGCTCTTAAGTCCTGCCCTCTTAACTGGCAACTTCACCTTCTACACTAGAGGACAGGAGGGTCAATTGACCAACTCAGCAAAAGAAATCACCACAGAAACTGTAGTGTTGCAGTGTGAGGTTGCCAGTATGTGCCAGAGAAGAAATAGGATAAGGCTGTCAGTTAGGAAAGAAGATGACAGTGTTGGTGGAGAGGATAAAAAATCTAAGAATAAGTAGGTGATATTAAATTGTCTGACTCAGAATATGCCTTTTATCTTCATGAGGAACTATATGGGGTAGGACAATAGCTCACGAGTTGCGAGTGAGTTAATGTATGTAAGTCCTGCTCCCTCACAAGTGAAAATAAGCAACATATTCTGAGCCAGGCCACTGTGTGTACAATTTATACAGTGTATTTGAAATTGCAAAGCTTTTAAATGAGTTAATTTTATGAAGAATTACTGTTTCTGTTTGCTTTCACTGTTCTGTTTTGAGTGCAGCAATTCCCAGTGGAATGTCATCAGCATTATTTAGGTTACTCTCCCATTGGCTAAGGGTTCCTTTGTGACTTGTCTAAAGTGGAGATAAATGGCTAAAATGAATACATATGATTTATCTTAACTTTGAATGCTTCAGTGGCCAAAATAAATTATTTATCTGTAAGGTTTGACTCTCATCTAATGATATAAATTTATATATGTGGGGAAATACATTTAAAATACATCTAATGTGCAATATATTACATTTTTTAAAGAATATTCATAATAAATCAATTTTATAGCCTCTACACTCCAGATATCACAAATGAGAACCCATATATTTTAAATAATAAAAGAAGTCCATTAATAATATATGTTCAATATACCATATACAGTATTGAAATGCATGAACTGTACATGCTTCTTTTACATGAAATAATACATTGTACAACATGTCATTTTATGAAATTGGATGGTTTTCATATCGTGAAACAGGTATTTGCCAAACATGAATAAATGTGAAACAAAAAAATACAAAAGAATTAACAAGGCTCTTTTTCTGAACATATCCATTTTACAATTGGTGTACCTCATATCAAGTTGCACTAAGCGATTGTGAAACACATGCAGCAAACAGGCTCCCCATCATGCTGCCACTCATTTCTGCCATGACAGTAAGTAGCATAGTCACAGCCATTGGTGGTGAAATGATCTGAAAAGTGATAGGGCCAAGGATGTACAGTATGGGGTAAAGCCCCTCAACCCCATTGAATGGCTTCATCCGCAAAATATTTTTTTTTCACACAAATTTGTAATCTGTGGAGAACCCCCCAACCCCACCACCAATTGACAGCAGCTTCCAGTGTCCAGTTTCTGGATACCCACCTGAAGTCTTGTCCCTTCCATTTCATTTTTAATGTTTGTCTACTGTGCCTTAACTTAGCAGACCACAAACACAGCCCAGTCCCATCAACACTACTCAGGCCTTCACTTTTCAAAATTCTGCTGACACCACACAAGCCACAAAGGGATTAGAAAGTAGCAGTGTTTACTTCACATGCTGCATTTTAAAGGCACAGTCCATCCTAGTAATGAATTAATGTGATTATAAAACCTGATAGGGCTATAGCCATACTGGCAGCCTCCCTGTTCCAGCATCTATAGTCACAGGATGCACATACACAATACAAGTTCCGCACCCCCTCCTCCCACATGCATTCATATGCACAGAACCAGCAAAAGATAGCATGCTTTTTTTACTCATTAATCTAATCTCCAGATGTACTGTATTGTAAGAGCTTCTCAGCCTGCTTCTGTGTATCCTACTAAGCAGTTATTCAATTCCACCATTTATGATGTTCACTCTTGCCATTACATTTGTATCGTGCAGTGTTGGAATGGGGGAGGGGGCTCAGCCCCCATAGCTCTGAAGTGAGCTCTGGCAGTTCATAAATCATAGGCATTTAATTATAACTGGAAAAGGAGAACTTGCTATGACAGAGATCTCAGGGGCACCCATAACTCCCAAAGGTCACTATGTGTGATTCCAACAACAGTCCAGCTCTCTGATCCAAAGAAAGCAGAAGATGAGGATACAGTAGTGTAACCATTTATTCTGATATAGAAACATCTATGTAGTATATTATTATTAATATATTATAAACACATAAAATAACAATTAGGCTGCAGAATTACTGGAATATAATTTCATCTCATGGTTTATAAAGTAATAGAATCCCTCTTAGAATTTTTTGCACAGATTTACTGCAGACCAGATATCAATATACATATTTGTAATGTTTAATTATGAAGAAATATGAATTTACATATATTACACGCATTTCTGACATGTGCATTGTAGCATACCATTTATTCTATTTATGTATACATTATACAGGCATGGTAGCATCTGTATATTGAAGCTGAGTGAATAATTCCCTGTTAGACCATGGTATTTGAACCTTAATAATAACACTGCTCCTGTTTAACCAATGTGCCCAAAATTTGGTAGGTGTGGAGTCTATGCGAGGCCCTCTGGATCTTAAAAAGTTTGTGTTAGTCGATTCAGAGGAGGCAAAGCTACAGAGATACAAAAATGCTAAAATTCACCCAAATTAAGACTTTTTGTTTGCTCTGCTGTAGATAAAAAACAAATCTTTATTTTTAACCTGAAACTTACAGGTTTGATAGAGTCTGACCCAATGTACACATTTTCGCAAGTTTGAAGTTTCAAAACTATAAGGTTTCTAAACTATCAGTCAAAAACTGCCACATTTTCTGACCATGTTCAGTTAAAAAATGAACATTCTAAGGATAACTGGATTTTTCTGTTAGTGAAAACCATGGAACAAAAATTGTTTTTGTCACTCAAAAATTGCTTTCAAACATTTTCACCACCAACTGTTTTCACTTTTGTGGGAATCACTTTCATGAGAATCACTTTTGTGATATGGTAGTGAAACATATGAAAGTGAAAAATTCAGTTGTGACTAAAGGCCTGGTACATATGCATCCATAGCTGCCCAGAGGGCCCCACACTTCTGCAGCCTGATGGACTCTTCCCATAGCACAGGTCCCAGATGGTTCTGCTTGTCAACATCTGTAGTCACATGGATGTGCACAGCCAAGAGGGCATTTCCATTATGCAGCACCATGGATAACCCCTTGGATTCTTGTCTTGGGACCATACACATCTGCATCTGAAACTGCACTGTAGCCAGATGGATTCTCCCCTTGGCGCAGCCTGGGGAAGGATACTGCAGTGCTGACTGCAGGGGCATCAAGTAAAGATATAGTGAAAAGAACTCTTCTCTTGGGATACTGCCCAGAGAGTCCCATACATCTGCATCTGTAGTTGCTTCTGCAGACAGATGGTCTTTGTCCTGTGCATGTGCATCTGTTCTACAGCCCCCCCAAACTGCCTTATACAGTCTTTGCATTTGTGGCTGCAAAGAAGTGCAAGGCCCCCAGGCAGATGCACTCGTCCCTTGCTGTAGGGCTCAGCATACCTCTCAACCTGTTGCCTCATGAATCAGGGACAAGTCTTAAAAAAATCAGGGACAAAGACCCAAAATCAGGGACACATTTCAAAAATTGATACTATTCACTCAGAAAGCTGACAGAATAAAGGGATTTGTGTTAAGATGCATTTTCTGAAGAAGAAGAAGTCTGCAACTTTAATGTTTGACATTATTTTGTGCTTTTAATACCCACTGTTCTGTCACAAAAACACAAATTTTATGAGGGACAGAGGAAAATTTTGAGGCAAAATCAGGGATGTCCCTGAAAATCAGGGACAGTTGAGAGGTATGGGGCTCAGAGAGCCCTGCACATCTGGATTTTCTTAGGAAAATGTTCGAATGAGGATACAATTCCACTATCACAAAAAGAAAAGTAATTCATTGCATGCAGATATTAAGATTGAAGAATGCAAACTGGACAAGGTATGGAAATGAAAAACATTTGGGTTTGGAGACTCAGGAGTCTTGGCAAATTGGTGGTGTGGTGTTCCTTGAGGGATGTAAACCCTAATGCACACACCATCACCTGAACAAACAAACAAACATGATATCATGCTCAATGCAAGGCTGTAGGTACAAATTCACAAAAGCAGCACACCAGTGCTACTACATTTGTGCCATCTAGAAACAGTTATAAGTTGTTTGTTGCACCTGATGATGGATATTTGTGGCTGCTTGTATGGTATTTTTCTTTTGCTGTGTGGAGATGGGGAGTTAGGATTGGAAATAGTGTTGTGTGAAATGCAAACATTTTGCTCCATGAAATATTTTGTGTCATTTCTCAATTTTGCTAAATATTTTACCCCAGTGAAATTTGATTTCACCTGGGTTTTCAGTTTTACATAATTTTGAAATTTCGCATAATATGGTTTCAGAGAGCAATTTCACCCATCCAAGTTTAAATTTCACCTTCACCTTGTGGTGAAAATTTTGCCTCTGTAACTTTGGATTTCATCAGAGAAATTACGCTCCAAAGATGAAATATGCAATGCATTGTGGGTATACAGGTTAAATATTGTGCAGGCTGCTTCCAGCACAGTCTATTTACTATTGAAAGGGAAAGGGAAAGGGGGAAGGGTAAATTGTTTAACCAGGAAAGGCACACTAAGCCAATGCTTGTTTCCAGGAGCGACCTGGGAGCACATGGAAATTAAATGACTTGCGCAAGGTCACACAGTATGCAAGTGGGGGTTGGTGGGATTCAAACCAAGGTCTACAGGTCTGCAGCTCAGTGCCCTTAACCACTTTGCTATATTGCCTCCTGTTGCCTGTTGAGTCGAAGAGCAGTCTGTTGTAGTGCATCGCAGACAATAAACCCTTTTAAAACCTCTTTAATACTTGTTTTTGTGAGCTAACTGCTCCCAAATATATAGTTTGTTCCTAGTGCTGCTAGGCAACATTTTATATTTTGTGGATTTTTGCATAATGCATAGTTTAATTAGTTTTGAGTTTTGTCTGTATCTGTGATGGAGTTGAGTGGGATAGTGTAGGTGTGTAAAAGCATTGCAGGATAGTTTCTAACCTTTCACAAACATATCTCTCACAAATTGTGAGTGATTTACTGTTATTTCTTTTAGGCTTTTACATTTTTGTTGGTGTTCTACTTATTTGTATTATTTTTCTTATATCTTGACAAGTATTTTATCACTTTCTCTGAAAAGTTACTCCTTCTGAGAGTTCCTGCTCCTGTTACCCTGTGTTATATACCATTCTTCTGCTTTTAGTTGTGAATTCTAAAGTTTTGAAGACACAGTGCTGATTCCTTATTTTTTATGGCTGTGGGCGGAGCCTAGAGCCATCTTGCTGAAGCTCAGCTGAAAAATGGCTTTTCGTGGAACACATGTTTTGGACTTTTCAGTGTATACTTCCACTAATGCAAATCACTATGGCATTTGAATTAAATAATCCCTTCTTTCTGTTTAAATATCATGTGCAACACTTTATTTTTTACTGCAAATGGTAGTTTTAATAAAGAAATGCCTTTAAAGCAGTGACCTAGTTGTTTTTTTACCCCTTTGCTTAATAAATACTGTAATTATGCTTTTATGTTCATAGTTCCGTTTTCCTCTGACTGCTGTAATTTGTTTCTGATGCTCTGCTAAGCTGGGCTACCAGTGTCTGCAGCATCATAATGTTAGTGAGTGGTCTGTGAGCATTGCCATCTGTCAGAGATGCTGTTCCAAATTAATATTTCCTGGTCAGCAACGGGCTGCAGTCAGGGCATTTTGGTTTGATTTAAGACACTCTCGTTATCCTTATGCTGAGTTCTTCATAATTTCTTTTAAATTGTCAAATGATTTATGTGTCTAAGAGTCTATTATTGCAGTGTTTGTCTGTAATCTGAGTACTGGAGGTGGCTGTGCCAGTGTTTGACCTACTCTCAAAATTTATTGTGTTTCCTGACAGTTTAAATAGTACTGCTGACAGTGACTTTGCAACAAACAGTGTGAGTTCTACTGCCCTATTTACCAATATAATCATTTTATTTCCCTGCTTTTATAATGCTATCAACTTGTTAACAAAGTTTGTTACAGTATATTTTATTTTTAACTAACTTTAATGTCTGTCTGTGTTGTTACTTCTTCAATTCTATTGTTTCTTATTTTATTTTTTGCTGATATGAAGCACTGCTGGGCCATTGGTTATAAGAATGGGAAAAGGTATGCGCACAGTTTCTATCACTTCACTAAAGATAACCATCAGTGCAAGCAGTGGGCACTTGGTGTTAAATGTGCCTGCTAGGAACCAACTGATCATAGTGTTTTATGAGCTGGCCTCTTCACAGAAGCCCAGTTTACAATTTCACAAACTCTTTTAGATACTGTTGGTTTTACTCTGACAGTGTTGCTGAAACCAGATGCATGTCCCACCATTTTTTCACTTAAACAGGAAAAAAACAAAATGCCAGAGTAAGGTATATTACAACTGTCATATCTGAATTGCTGCTGAATGCTAACAGTGTGTCTGTGACTGAAAGAGACAGGCATGTATTTTACTGTTACTGGCAGTGTAGTATCTGTATTTATGGGTTCATGATAGTGTTACAAGTGTGTGCATTGCTGTCTGTTTTGCTGGTTAATATTACGTAGGTGTGTACGTCAGCAGTAATTAATTATGTGCATGGATTTCTGTGACTGGTGCTCTTACATGTCTGTGTTGTTACAGGGTACTTTCAGATCACTTTTCAAAGTCAGTGGCTCACTACTCATATCAGTGTGTATGGGTGAATGATATGGTGATATGGGTGCATGACAGTTATGCTTGGTTTATAGTGCACTGCTCAATAATATATCTTTATGGATGAAGTATTCTATTATGAAGGAGTGTATGGGTGAAGGGCAATAGTACAAATGTGTGTAAAGTTGCAGGACTGTTATCTGCATTGATTTTTGTGCCCAGCATTCTTGTGAATGTCAGCATGGGTGCACAGTACTATTATAGGGGTGTGTATAGGTGCAGGGTAATGGTACAAATGTGCATATGTGTGAGGGCATGTATGTACTGTTATTTTAGTTCAGGTCATGGTTGCATATCTTTGTATTGATTCAGGGTACTGTAATGTGTGTTTATGGGTGGAAGGCAATGGTACTAATGTGTGTATGGGCACAACACACTTATGTCTGGTTATTGCAGTGCAGAACAGAGTTACATATCTTTGCATGACTGTAGGTTACTGCTTCATGACTGTGCATGGGTGAAAGACCATGGTATAACTCTGTGTATGTGTGCAGGACACTGCGATGTCTAGAGATTTGTTGAAGCGAATTGATATGTTTCTATATAAGGGTTTTTGGTAATAGTGGGTTATTGTGCACAGCTGAGAGGAAATATAGAAACAGAGAACTTGACTAAAGGGAGACTGAGTATCTATCTATTTTGCCCTTGCTATACTAACTCACTCCACTGGCCTACTGCTCTGTTGTACTATACCCCCCCCCACTACCACACCTCAAAATCTTACTGCTCCTCTTAGGGAATATGATTCCTCTTACTTTGTCCCAGTCCCATTTAAACACTTGAAGGGAATTTGCATCCTACCAACCTCCACTCATACTGCTAGTGACTGCATCCCTGTTTTGTACAAATAGGACATAACAGTTTACCTTCTTTATATCACAGAGAAACTTGTATGTTTCCCTTCTAGATTTCAATGAATATAGAGGATAATGGATGGGCAACAGACAATAACTGCACTGTAATCGCATCGAACAGTTTCCATGACAACTTGGTAAACCTTGAGAGCACAGCTCGAGAGGTTTAGTTGTCACAGAAACCACGAGATGCAGTTTCAGCGCGGTTATTGTCTGTTGCCATTCATTAGCTTTTATACTGTATGGGATAAAATGCACTATAAAAGCTAATGGTTTTCAAGTCCAGCAGTTTCAAATCTCGCCCCCCCACACACACAGACACACTCTCCTGAACAAGCCCCGATGCATGTCCCACAGTGAAAAACATAACCATCATTGATGAGCCTCTTTACGTACCTTGTACCTTGTACATTCATGTGCTGTGTCTCTGGTTCTGCATAGTGCAGCTCTCCTGGTTATTCAGCAATGCTACTGGCATTACTCAGAGGAATTCTGGAAGTCCAGAGGAGACGCGCATGTGCAAATCCACTATAGTTGTTATGGTATTGACATGACGTAGCCAAGAGGGGTTAACAACCTCTTGACATCACATCGATACTATAACAACATGGTAAACTGTCTGAATCCAGACAGTAATAAGGGCTCCCCATACATTATAGATGTTTAGATCCATAGTCTGTCTAGGTTTTTCCTCAGGTGAGGTCTCCAGGGCTGGTCATAGCACTCCAGGTGAAGCCTCACTAGGGATCTGTGCAGTGACAGAATCATCTTGCTTTGCCTACTGTGAAAACCATTCCCTATAAAGCCCATCATCTCCAGTGCCTGTTTATATGCTTTATTGCACTGACTTGTTTGCTGCAGGGAGTCACTGACTATGGCCCACATATCGCTATCCTCTGTGGCAGTGGACAGTCTAATTCCTACTATCAAGAATTCTGTGCATGGATTATGCCTACCAAAGTGCACTTGTGCTCACAAATGGGAGGCATGTACAGGAAATAATGGTCAGGGAGCCATTGGGTGGGTGTGACCACTACGTTAGATATGGGCAGAGAAAGCATCCTATCTAAGACCAAAATCTTGGATTTTAGAAGGGCAGACTTCAGGAAATGAGTGAAGTACTAAACAGGCACCTGGCAGGCATCAGACCAGATATGATGGTGGACCAAAGGTGGCTCATCATTAAGAAAGGAATACTTCTAGCCACACAGCAGTGTGTTAGGCTCAGGGGTAAGAACACAAGGGCCAAAGTGCCCAGCTGGTTCAGTTCTGGGGTAGCCCAGGTAGTAAGAGAAAAAGGGCTGGCCTATAAAAAATTCAGGGAGACCAAGAGAGAGGTGGATAGGGGAAATTACCTAAGGTTGGCTAGTGAGGCAAGTAAGGAAGTCTGGAGAACTAAAGCACAGAAGGAGCTTCAGATAGCTGAAGAAATTAAGAAGGGGAGAAGTCTTTCCTTTGCTATATAAGTGAAAAAAGAGACAAGAAGGAAGTGATTATTAGGCTTAAGAAAGGGGAGGCATGGGTGGAGGATAATGGGTGGACACAGTGCCAGTAACTGAGACTTGGGCATCACTACACCATGACTGGGACCTTGCGATTCCTGGATATAAACTATACAAAAGGGACAGGCTAGTTGGGAAGGGGGGAAGGGTGGCAGTTTTTTTTATTAAGGAGGGAATAATTTGTATGAGGGAGGAGTCAGAGGATGGGCAGGTGGAGGCATTATGGGTTAAATTAAGGTCCAATAGAGGAAGAAAGGTGAGGTTGGTGGCGGTGTACAGATCACACAACCAGAATGAGGAGAGGGACAGAGAACTGAGTTCACAAATATTGGAAGCTGCAGGGAAGTAGAGGTGGTAATTGTGGGGGATTTCAACCTGCACAAGGTGGACTGGAGAATACCATCAACAACATGTGCTAAGAGTCAGGTGATCCTGAAAGGACTGCAGAGTGGGTTCCTGACTCAGGGTGTCACAGAACCAATAATAGCAGAGGCAATGATTGATCTTCTGCTCACAAATAGGGAGCATGTACAGGAAATAACAGTCAGGGAGCCACTGGGTGGGACTGACCATTGCACAGTGAGGTTACAGTTAGATATGGGAAGGAAAAGCATCCTGACTAAGTACAAATCTTGGATTTTAGAAGGTCAGACTTCAGGAATATGGGCGAAGTACTAAGGAGCCTCCTGGTGGGCATCAGAGCAGATATAGGGGTGGACCAAAGGTGGTTCATCATTAAGGAAGGAATACTGGTTGCCACAGAGGAATGTGTTTCACGGTAAAAACACAAGTGCCAAAGCACCAAGCTGGTTCAGTTCTGGGGTTGTGCAGGCAGTAATGGAAAAGAGCTGGCCTATAGAAAATTCAGGAAGACCAAGACAGAGGTGGATAGGGAAAATTCCATAAGGTTGGCTAGTGAGGCAAGTAACAAAGTCCTGCAAGCTAAAGCACAGAAGGAGCTGCAGACAGCTGAAGGAATTAAAAAGGGGGAGAAATCTTTCTTTCACTATATAAGTGAAAAAAAGAGACAAAACAAAGGGATTGTTAGACTTAAGAAAGGGGAGGAGTGGGTAGAGGATACTGGTGGAATAGCAGAGATACTAAATGAATACTTCTGTTCCATCTTCACCAGGGAGAAGGATGGACCAGTGCCTTCAGGAGGGAGGGAGAAGAAGACTTGTGGGGGAGAGGGGAACATAGATGTGGTGATAGAGGAAGACAGAGTGAGGGATGGGCTACTAACATTAAAGGTGGACAAATCACCAGGCCCAGACAGAGTACATCCAAGCATACTAAGGGAACTGGCCAAGGAGCGGGCAGGGCCACTAACAGACCTATTTAATAGTTCACCAGAGTCAGGTGAGGTACCACAGGATTGGAGAACAGAACATGTGGTGCCCTTTCACATAAGTAGTCCCAAATATGATCTAGAGAATTGTAGACCAGTCAGTATGACCTCAATTGAGGGCAAGCTCATGGAAACCATATTAAAGGAAAGGCTGATGAAATATCTAAAGAAGCATGGTCTCCAGGATTTGAGGCAGCATGGGTTCATGGGGTAGGAGATTGTGTAAAACAAATCTGATTGACTTCTTTGAATGCGTCACTAAGATAGTAGACAGGGGCCAAGTGGTAGACATCCTCTATCTGGATTTCAGCAGGGCCTTTGACTCTGTGCCCCACAAAAGGTTGATCAAGAAGTTGGTGGATCTCTGGGTTGGAGATAATATAGCCAGATGGGTGGAAAACTGGCTGAGGGACAGAACCCAGAGTGTGGTTGTGGGGGGAAAGTTATCTGGCACCAGTAAGTCACCAGTGGGGTACCACAGGGCTCAGTGCTAGGGCTGGTGTTGTTCAATGTCTTCATCAATGACATTGGGAATGGTATAAAGAGCAAAATGTGCCTATTCACTGATGACACTAGCTCTGCAGGAGAGTGGACACAGCTGAAGGGATACAGGACCTGCATGATGACCTGGAAAAGCTGGGAAGGTGGTCCAGGATCTGGCAGCTTGGATTCAATGCAAAGAAATGCGAAGTTATGCATATTGGAACCAAGAATCCCAAGACAGAGTACTACCTGGGTGGAGTCCTGGTATCTGCCTCAGAGGAGGAGATGGACCTGGAAGTGATGATCACTAGTGACCTGAAGCACTCCGCACTGTGGAAGAAAGCAGCAGCAAGGACAAACAAGATGCTAGGATGCATAGCAAGGGGGATCAGTAGTAGAAGAGAGGAGGTTATACTGCCCTTGTACAGGTCACTAGTTAGGCTACATCTAGAGTATGGAGTTCAGTACTGGTGCCCACACCTCAAAAAGGACATAAACCTGCTGGAGAAGGTACGGAGGAGGGCTTCAACAATGATAGTGGGTCAGCAGGGCAAGGTATATGAAGGAGGTTGAGGGCACTGAACATGTACTCCAGGGAGGACAGGAGAGAGAGATAGGGGACATGATTGGGACTTGAAGTTCTTTAAAGGTATAAATAAAGTGGATAAGGAGGGTCTCTTTTAATTGAGTGGCAAACATAACACAAGGGGGCACTGTCTTAAGATGGAAGGTGGGAGGTTTAAGAGGGTGGTCAGGATGCACTTCTTCACAGAGAAGGTGACAGACACTTGGAATGCACTGCCAGAAGAGGTGACCTCATTGAACACAGTGGGCAGCTTCAAGAGAGGCTGGGATAGGCACAGGGGAAATTTAAGGATCATGGGTAGGGAGGATGGGAGGAGTGGAGAAGGGGGCAGGGACAGTAGCTCAAACTCTGGACCCTGCAATATGAGCAGACTAGATAGACCAAATGGCTTTCTTCTGCTAGCTTCTTAGTATGTTAGTATGATTCCTACTGCACTTCCGAACAGCCTCATTTTTTTCCTCTGAGCGAACACATTAGGAGTAATGCCAAACAAATGTAAATATCTCAGAAAGTATACAAGTTACACATACACCACTAGCATGTATGTTGTTCAGGACAAAAAAGATCCTTCAAATTAGGTTGTCACTAAATTGAATTCATTATATATTTTAAAATATAGCCATCCAAAAGGTGAAAATAGTGAAGAAAAATGAAAATTCAGGTAATCAGATGGACATATTTTAAAAAATATAATTAGTGGAGCTTAGTGAATAAGCTCATTTGAAAGGTCGTCTTGTCCTGAACAACTGTCATGCTAGTTGTGTATGTGTAACTTAAATACCTTCCAACAAAGTTACATTTGTTCTGTAAGACTCCTACTGTGTTGGATCAGAGAGAAAAAAATCTGCCTGTTTGATAAGAAATTGGTTACAGGATAGCTGACAGAGGCTGTTAGTAAATGGAGTTCACTCCAAGAAAGGAAGGGTGATGGGGGGGTTGGTACGTCAGGGATCAGTGCTGGACCCAGTTCTCTTTAATGTCTTTATAAGTGAACTTGCCAAGAAGCAGGAAGGGAAGGTTTGACTGTGCATGATGCTACCAAGATCTGCAGCAGGATGGAAATGTATGAGCAGAGACCTTAGAAGACTTGAACAGTGGCCAAGGGCATGGCAGCTAAATTTCAACACAAAAATGTAAAATAATGCACTTTGGGCACAGAAATCCAGGGGCAGAGTACAAAATGGGTGGAGTGGTTTTGACAACATTAAGAAAACACACATTCAAAAAAAAACAAGCTTTTACATACAGTTGATTACTATTTAACAATATTATGCATCTATGGCTGCCACTGTACATCTGACGCAAACCCCTAATCATGTTCCTCACTTGAAGTGAAAAGAGGGGGGTGGAGACCATAACTGACTCCTTCTTTTGGTATTAAAGGGGTCAGATTTTTTACAGCAAAAACAAGGAAAGGAGCCATTTCTAAAATGCGCAGACAAGCATGGGGACCACTTTTATTCAGACAGTGCCACCACTGGCAGCTACCACTTCAAGACTGCTATTACCCCCACCTACTACAATCAGGGGAAAACCAGAAGTAGTCTACCAGCACTGAGATCAATATCTTTAAGGCACATTTACCAGAAATTACTGCTTAGAAATGAACAAGAAAGTGACTGTGATGACGAGCAAATCCGAGACCAGCTCTTTAGTTTGTTAATAGTCTCTTCCTGAGTTATTTTTACAGCTGCATGGGCCAAGCTCCACAGATGTTATGCCATCATCAGATTTGCATAAGAGCACTTTGGAACCATGTGACCAGACCACAGTCTGATGTGTTGCCACAGTGCTCCAGCCTAATTTCCAGTTATTCTGTTTATGCAGCCCTTCCTCTCCGCAGGCCACATAAACACACCCCCTTCCCGGTGCACTACTTCTTCTTTCCTCAACTGAGGAAGTGATAACCACCATGGATGACATGGTGGCACAGACTTAAACTGTGCATGCACTAGTATCATGCATAAGTATTTGTGTCCATGCTGCCATGTTGCACGTGACTGACTCCTGGGCAAACTGCACTTGTGTGAGTATCATGCATGTGCAGTACTAGTTATGGCTGACTCCAGTGCGGCGAGAGCACCGCATATTCTTTTCACCACTCTTGGCACTCCTAAAAGCTCTCCACAGCCATGTTGGCTCCGAACAGAGTTTGTTGTTTAGGGTTTGTGGTCAGTCCTGTTTGCTGTTAACTTGTGTCACTTAAATTGTGAAAAGCAACAGTTCTATATACTTTTAGTTGACCACGTCAATTTGTCCATATACAGATTCACTGCTTTGGTGAATTGCTCCCCTCTATTTTTTTGTTGGAGCTTGCCTCTGCATTGCGGTGTTCCTGTTTCAGTTGAATTTGTTTACACTTTCCCTGTTTCAGCTTTGTTTATTACCTGATCCATGCAATATAAACAAGCATTTGTCAATGCTGAATGTTGTCTCACTGGCATTGGCATTGGTTGTTCCAGAGTTAGAGACACATAATAGGAATGGCAGTGAAGTATTGAAGTGACACCAACCCCACTCCCACCCTGTAGAGACTGACAGGCATTGGGGTGTGCCTTTGGATCATCAGCAGTAACGCTCATGCCATTGTACCTCACCCTACCCTGTAGACAGTGCAAGTGTTGTGGTATGCTTTGGGGTCTTTGAGGATTATACTTACCTCATTCCATAAGAAAATATACTGAGGTGGACGCAGTATAGGAGAATGGGGTGAACTTTATGGCTGAACAGTGCAAGGCACACCATGATGCCTGTCACTGGCTGCAGGGTGGGGGTGCAGGTGGAATGGCATGAGCATTACAGATGATGATCCCAAGTCACACCCCTGACACCTGTCAGTCTCTACAGGGTGGGGTGTTACAGTTGGAAACCCTAACACTGCAGGCGTGTGTTGGTATTTTCACTCCAAATTTTCAACATGGGCTGTTTGTGAGCCCACCTCATGTAAAGCAGCATTATCAGTTTGTTAGCTGAAAGGTGGTTTTGTACTGCGGCTATGCCATTTGGCAACACAGGGATGAAAACACATTTTGGGCAGGATGTGGAAAATTACATCTGTATTGTCCATGAGGAGGCGTAAAAAAATGGCAACATTGAAAACCTGGAGTGAAAATATGAAAAATTGGTGAAGTCATGAGCATGCGTAGAAACTGCGCAACACATGTCCATAACCAAATTCTTTTGGGGAGTTTTTTAGCCACATTTTCAACATAGGCATTTTGGGACCTCCCCTCATGAACAGTGGTGCTGTGATTTTGTAAATCAGTCCCAAAAGTTGATTTCCTACAGTGACCATTCCATTGTGCGCCACAGGTGTGGAAACACATTTTGGACTGGCTGTGAAAAATGACAGCTGTACTGTTGATAAGGAGGTGTAAAAAAATGCCGGTGTTGAAAATCTGGCAAGAAAATATTGTAAATTTGCAAAGTTATAAGGGTGCATGGAAACTGCGCAATGCACGCTTATAACATAGTCATTTTATGGACTTTTGGCACCAAATTTTCAACATAGGCATTTTAGGACCTCTGTTCATGAAAGTGTCACCATGATTTCACACAGCGACCGAGTGATTCTGTGCCAGACGTGGGAAAATACATTTTGGCCAGGATATGTAAAATGACAGCTGTACTGTTCATAAGGAGGTGTGAAAAAAATGCCAATTTTGAAAATCTGGACTGAAAATAATACAAATTCACGAAGTTACGAGCATGCATGGAAACACGCAGCACAAGCTTGTAAAACAGCCATTTTTTTGATTTTTTTCACCAAATTTGCAACATATGCTTTTTGAGAGCCCCACTCATGAACAGTTGCACTGTTGTTCTGTTACTCAGTCCTAAAAGCTGATTTCCACAATGATCACAAAATCACCTTCTGGAACTGAATAATGCCATGACAGTGACTGAATTAATGAAGAGACGTCCCAATAACCCCATGTTGAAACTTTGGTGCAAAAATTCACAAAATGGCCGAGATATGCACCAAAGTTGAAAAAAACCTATTTATGCCATTATACAGCTTACCGGCATTTCTTCAGTTTGAGGTCGGCTTTGAAGAGTGCTGACATGTTCCCGGACCACCGAAGATCATTGCGCCAAACTCCAGAGGGAAGTATGGGATGAGGGGTGTGTGTGAGGAGGCAGGGTGAGCAGAGGGTGGTTGTGGGTTGTGGGAGGGGGCAGGAAGATCACTAAGGACTATTTTCTTCTTTTACAGAGGTAAAAAAAACACATCATGGGATGATTTTTCTTGTTCAGGGGATTTGGCATGCTGTGGTGGGCTCCCAGCATGCTACCTAAGTATTTTTTGGGGGATGCTGTAGCTGACAGTGGATTGGGCTCCCCGTTGGCACACAACAAAAGTGGGGGGGCAAGAGCCGAGGGGGATTGGGCACCACCCTCTGCACATAACAAATGGGGGGTGCATGATGCCGATGGGGATTGGGCCCCCCATCAGCACATACAGTGTATCAGGGCATGCTGACGGAGGAATGGGCACCCCTGAAGTTGGCATTATGGCAAGCAGTTTGCCTCTATGTTTTTACTTTTTCATCAGAGCAAGCACATTGAGAGGTGCTGCTGCATATGACGAGCTTTGCTCGCATTGCAGCAGACCCTTCATTAGATGTGCTCACCACATTATGTATTCATGGTGTGGCGCCAGCATGCAGGCTTATTGGGGAATGATGGACTCACCTACTGATGTGTTCTCTGCATTCGCCCAACAGTGACCGCACCTCCAAATCTGCTACTACCGCAATATGTTGGCTGAGCATGCACGAGCCAACATAAAAACTACATATTAATATAGTAGTTGTTAAGAGATTGCTAAGCCCATCCAGATTGTCATAGGCACCTTTGTTTGTCAGTGTTAAATGGTTGCCTCTGCCCTCTTATATAACAAAGAATTGTAGTAGTAACTAACACATTATAGTTTTTCAGTTGTCCAGAAACAGTTGATCTGTATTTAAAGTACAGTACAGTAGGTTACCTGTGCCCTTTTTCCCAATGTTACTTAATTCCTGTTTGGGGAAAGAAAAAAGTTACCTTTTTGGTTTTACTAGAACAGGCTACCATATAAGGTTGGCATTAGTTGTACAGAGTGCTGCTACCTGTCCTGATTGTGTTTGGACTTGGAAGTCAGTACTGTAGGTGTGAAATGTTATTCTCACAGTCACTTAGTAATACATCCTTTCTTGATATACTCCCAGAGAAAGGCAAAGCTTTAAAGAAGCATATAAAAATGCCTGCTAAGAGAGTGTCCAGTATCGGGAAACCTGCCAGGGGGGATGAGGCAGCTAAGAAGTCTGTTGAGGAGAGTACAACTTCAGTTCCATTTCCCCAAAGCACCCATATGTCTGCATCAGTGTCTTCTGTCGGCTCTGCTGGCACAGCAGGTACCAGCAAAGGAGTTGTTCAAAGTACTGGCATAAGTGTGCCTCAGTTTTTTATGACCAGAACTGTTGCATCTATGCTGGTAGGGGGATGATAGTGAGAAGAAGGGAGACACTGACAGCAGTACAGGAACTGTGGTCCAGGAGGAGGGTGATAAGTCTGTCGGTGTGACTGTCCTTGTTCTTGCTAAAGTTTGTGGTGGTGATAGTGTTCAGCCAGTGTTTGATAATCCTGGATATATGGATAGTCAGCCCCCTGAGCAGATGGTTGTAGAGAAGGAAAAAGGTGTCGTGCAATAACACAGTGGTAGGGAGGAGGAGAAGGAGGACATCATCAGCATTGGTGCTGATGATGATGATGAATTTGATGATCCCCCATGGGAGCCAGAGTTTAAAAAGGTCAAGGGTGATGTAGCCCATTTACATGCACAGCCTGTCAGTCAGGCTGTCACCAAGCCAATCAGCTATCCTCCAAACAATCAAGTCACCCCCCTACCAAAAGTACTCTTATGGAAGTAATGAAAGCAGCCCAAAAAGCACTAACTTCAATGCCTGTTTCTGAGCTCTTCCAGTCCCAGCAGCATGTTCATTTCAGAGGTCAAAAGTCCCTAGTTTGGGACTTTCATGTTCTTGATCCTGTTGATGAGACCATAGCAATATGCCTACTGTGTCAAGCGTGTGTTAGTCGGGGGGGGGGAAGGGAAGCCACATAGGTACCGGTGGCCAACACGCCCACCTGAAAAACAAGCACCCGCTGCACTGACAACAATGCCAGGACACCAGAGCTGCTCGATTTCCCTCAGCAAGTTAAATGTAACTGACAGTAGCTCAATACAGCAGGAGGAGGGAGGGCAGAGTGGATCGGTGGAGGAGAAGGATGAGCAATCCTTTGCTCTCTTGTTTAGTGGGCATAGCAGTGGAGGCGCCACTCCAAGTCCCTTGACTCAGAAAAGTACACAACCACACCCAAAATCAACCAAAATAACTGGTTTCATGCAGTCTGCACATCCCCAAGAGTCAACTGTTACCCCTAAAAGAACTTCATTGGTGCCACAAGTACTGCGTTTTGGTCATAAACCCCAAAGATGTAGTCCACACTGAAGACCATCCTTGAGTAGCACTCAAAGTACCCCCCAGTCTGCTGCTGCACGTAAGTAAAATGATGTCACTGCTGAAATGCTGGCCATCAATCTGTTGCTGTTCTCATTCATGGAAAATGCTGGGTTCTGCAGTTTGATGGCTCATGCCTGTCCCAAATGTCAGGTTCCACTGCGAACCTGTTTCTCTAAGCGTGCCATGCCAGAGCTGTACAGTAGAGTTGCTGATTCCATAAAACATGCAATGAAACATTCTGCAACAGAATATATCCATCTTAGAATAGATATGTGGACAGACAGCAGCATGCTCATATTTATGCATAACAGCACACTGGGCACAGTTGCCTGGGATGGTACTTGATTTGGGGCTTGGCAAAACCTGTAGAAATCAAAATTGTGGTGGTCAGTGACTGGGTTTGGGAACCTACTTGGGGTGCCGGGGGTCGGCAGGGGGAGGATAGGATTCAGCATCCGGAGGACTGCTCTCCTATCCTGGGGTGGGTTTGAGGATGGCCTTGCTTGGCAGCAGCCCCCAGTGGAGACTAGAGGCACTACATGAGCAGTGCAATGGGGAACCTAGAAAACCAGAAACACCACTCGGTGGCTGCCAGATGATGGCTTTCTGTCCCCCGACACCTCTGGTGCCTTCCATGAGTCTCCTTCTCCTCAGCATCATCCCTGGACCCTATTGAGAGTGTGCTGGGCTGCCTCCTCCAGTGCCTTCCCCCTTGGAGGAGAGGGACCCACCTAGTGAAGGGTTACATCCAGGATATCTCAGGGACTGGCTGTGATATGAGGGGTTGGAGAAGCTCGAGTAAGGTCAGTGGGGTGAGGAGGGAATTGCAGAGCCTGAAAGAGCAGGGGTCACCAGAATACGGCAGGGGGATAAACAGATAAGGGTCTATGCATGAAAAAGGGCTACCAAAAGTGTAACATTAGTGTCATTTTTTAAACTCTATAATTTAATTATTATTATTATAAGCATTTCTTAATGCTTTGACTCACCTTATAAAAATGTAGTGTGGTGTGGGATAACTCCAATTTCGGGGTCTGAGAAGAAGCCTCCACAAAGTTGAACGTGTAACAGGGTACATAAAAGCAGGGCTGTGTGTGTAACAGGGACATAAAAGCAGGACTGCACGTGTAACAGGAGACATTAAAGCAGGGTTGCACATGTAACAGGCGACATTAAAGCACCACAGGCACACCACTACCTGTCTGCACACAACATGAAGGCATGCCACCACCCATCTGTAGACAACATGGAGGCATGTCACCACCCATCTGCAGACAGTATAGAGGCATGCAGCTAAATACCTGATGGAATCTTTTAATGAAGTTCATCATTAAAGTATGCATTCATATCGGGGCATCTTCAGTCCATATCACCTGAATAATGGACTGTCCATGTAAACTGAACCCAGACAACACCCACAGAAGACAGCATAGTTGGTTTTCACAGTAAGTTTTTTTTTTGCTAGGCAAAGTTGTGTAAACCCACCACACACATATGATATGGCTGACCAATATGGCTCAAAGAATAATGTATCCTAATTAGGGCACCACAACAAGCAGCATGGGGAGAGTGCTTTTTAACATTAAGCTCCACCCCTCCAAAAATAGTGACCATATGAGTTTGTGCTATGATTAATAATAAGATGTGGTTGCCCTGCGATGCAACCAGGAAATCCACAAAGGCACAATAATAAACACTTTAAATTTGCAAAGAATAGAATACTGCAGGCAGCGCCAGACAAGTTAGCTAATGCAGCAGCATCACCCAAACACCATCTGAATCACAGCAAACAAACCAGCCACCTAACCAACATTAGTTGTTGCCTACTTAGGTGTATAACTCAGTTGTGCATGAACAGGTAATTGTGTAATGGTGTAGCAAATACATGTGTAATATGCATAACTGTTTGGTTTTTTGGGGGGTGGGCATGGTGGACATAGTCACACACAAAATGGGTTTTGCCAAGATCACCAGCCCAGTACAAGCTACCTGTTTGAATACAAAAAGTGCATATCTGGGGTTGTTTGGTGATTTTGAATTTAAACCAAAATGGCACTTAGGGCGGTGTCCAAGCTAAAAAAATGAAATAAGCAAATTCACTTTGTTCATGTTTTTGTTTTCAAATACCAAAATCCTAATCCAATGTTCAAATAATCAGAAATTTACTAACAAAGCTTTTCAAATTACTAAATCACTTTATAAGTGAAGACAAAAAAGGAGAAAAACAATAATGCAATGCAAGACATGCATCATCCCATCTGCCAAAAAGAAAAAAAAAGTAAAATACTGAACCCAGGCATCCACAGGTCTGCCAACAAAATGGCAGCAAGCATACACCCATCTGGTAACAAAAGGAAGCCATGCATGCACACAGCTGCAGACAAAATGAAGGTATGCAGCTATCTGTCTGTAAACAAAATGGAGGCAAGCAACTACACCACTGCAAATCAAAATGGTGGCAATCATACACAAATCTGCAAACAAAATAGAGGCATGCCTCCACCCATCTGAAAATCAAAATGGAGGCAATTATACACAAATAAGCAAACAAAATTGGGGCATGCATCTACCGATCTGCAAATCAAAATGGAGGCAATCATAAACAAATCTGAAAACAAAATGAAGGCATACATTCACCCCTCTAAAAACAAAATGAAAGGAAGCATACACCCACCTGCAAGCAAAATAAAGGTATGCATCTTGCCATCTGCAAACAAAATGGAAGCATGCTTCTAGAGGTCTGCCGACCAAAAACGGAGACACACCACAACACATACCACAGGGACCCAGTCAAAAACGGTCATCAGACCTGATACACACAGACCAAATACTGCACCAATCCATCCCCCCAGCAAAATAAATAAATAAATAATGAGCGACCACATGGTTTGGTTACCAGATTGACAAAAAATGCTGTAGGCGCCCTGTGGTGCACAATGACTAAACAGAAGTAGTGCATCCCAATAATAAAGAAGCCAGTAACAAATACATTATGCAATGCAATAACCAATCACAACCAATGTCAAGATTGTGCCAGGCAAACCTACCACTTCACCTAAATTTGTGGTTGCCACCAGCCCAGTGGCATGGAGGGTTGAGGCATCAGTGCTTTACCTACTACCACGCCTGCAACCAATCAGCGTGCCATAGGTGGAAGCATGCACTGAACGGCCATTGCCAACATTGCACACTTTACCCAGGGGAAAACACAGGACAAGGAAAAATGAGGTCCCAGATCAAGCAGAACGATGACAGCCACCCGCCGCAGGCCAGACTCTGAATGGCACCCCACAGAATCTGAATCCTAATCAAGGTGAGTTTTAGCAAGGGGGAGGGCTCCTCACCACCCTGCCACAGAGGGTAAATTGTGGGGGAAGAAGAGGTTAGCTGCCTGATGTCGGGGTGTGAGACTAGGCAGGAGGCTGAAAGTTAGATGGCAACAGGTGGGGACCCGAAGTAGAATCAAATAAGGTAAAATGAATAAAATTTGTGGTTGCCTAAGTTGGCCATACCAAACTAACATGCACATCTGATCAAGTCACACCTCTCAGCTGTACCACATCATGAGGAACAGTTCCTCATTTTATTCACAAAAGCCCCTTGTTACATATTGAGAGGGTCTGTCCAATGTTCAACAAGAACATTAATAAAGCAAAAATGCATAGCAGTTCATATGAAAACTGTATTATTTATTTAACTGCAAACTTCGTGAACACAGAGGCACACATTTCAACAGTGGTCTGAGCTTCTGAGTAATAGATTTGATGAAGTGTTCCACATTCTAAGGGGCAGTGTTTCACATTTGGGGATGTACTGAGGTACAGTGCTCATACAACTCTTTGGTAGGAAGAAGCACACATTCAGGAGTGTTGGTGGGTTGTACTGCAGTGCCCAGGTAAATATAGAAAATATATATTTTTTTAAAATACCAAAAACCACAATAAATATCAGACATCGCACTCAATCTTTTTAAAAAACCCCAAGAAAAACAATCATTGTAAAAGCAGTATGTAAAATACCATCTCAACATATGAAAAGCACATTTAAAACAGAGCATTGAAACCAAAAACCAAAATAAATATCAGAATCCCAAAAATAAAGAGCCACGGATTAGATACAGGTACCAAACCCTCCCCAATAGCCAGATAATGCGGTGTGCTAATCCCAGACACTCCCCAATCCCAATCCCAGCCCTCCCCAAAACTGACTGTAACAGCAGCGTGTAAAATACAGTCCCAACATAGAAAGAGCATTTAAAATAAAGCATAGTAACTTAGAAAGTTGATCTATGCAACCTCCTTATCAACTCCTTCAAGAAGACCTCATGGTGAACAGGGACATAATGAAGTTTAAAGTCCCAAATTCATAGAAACATAGAATTTGACAGTAGATAAAGACCGCTTGGCCCACCCAGTCTGCTCATTTCCCTACCTAATGGATAAGCTGCAGATCCTAGTTAACCAGCAGCCTACTTCTTCCTACCTCTACCCCCTAGAATTGCCTTATGACTGTCCCATGCATGCTTGAATTCCACCACTGTTTTTGACTCCACAGCCTCCTTCAGAAGGCCACTCCATGCATCCACGACCCTCTCTGTGAAAAAATACTTCCTTAAATTACCTCTGAGCCGCCCCCCCATCTTCAAATTGTGCCCCCTTGAAAGGCGCCCTTACACCAAATCATGAAGGCAAAAAGGGAAATCCAGGGTGTGGGTCCATCTGCACTATTAATGAACCCCACCCCCAATGGCTCGCTTACATTATCAAAACTAGTAAAAAAAAAAAACAGTATTTTTGGCAGCAGACATGATCGGTATTTACCTGCTGCAGTGAGGATAGTGATGTAATGAGGGTCACACAGGAGGACAAGAGCTCTTCAGGACAAGACAGTCAATCATAGGAAAGGGCTAGAAATTGCAAGGAATTGTCTTTTAAATCCCCCCATGGACTGCCCAAATCTCACACTGATATAAGTGCCCAAATGTTTTCACAAGTGGCTCCCCTGGACCCCTGCTGTCACACGTGAACATCCAGTGGTGGGGGACAGGAAAGGATCAGGTGAGCAAAGGGGGCAGCTTGTGATCATGTTGTGTACTTAAAGAAACAGGGCAATGCACTGTAGTACCCTAAACACATACAGAAAGTAACCCGGGGACAAAATTATAACACAAACAGCATCAAAGTGCAGATTATTACAAAAGTTCAGAAGTAACACAAGGGGACATTAATGGTTACACGCAAGACCACATTTTTAGGGCCCCTGGAGATGAGTGGGAATCAAGGTAGCACAATAAGGAAGTGTGATAAATGAGAGCAGGATACGGAATTAGTTACAAAAATATTTTTATTGCCAGAAAAGTCTAGTTAAATGACACTGAGAGACTATTTCACACACATGGGTAGCCATGTCACAAATTAGTAGACAAACTTGCGTGCATTTTGACTAATGAAAGTGCATTTTTTAAATATGGAATCATTTGATTCCATTAATGCTATCTTATGTATCTCCCCACATAGGCTACTTAAAAAGCCCATATCAATGACTGTATTATACTCAAAATCCTGCATATGTACTGCATTACAAACTTTAGGATCCATTGGTAACCCATTTTTATGCACAGGACAATAATACCAAAAAAATTAAAAATTGTGGTGGTAGCAACACCTCTGGAATTTGGCAGCATGCAACCTTCAGTATGTGAAGTGTTACTGGTTCTCACATGGGTGAGAAAATGCTTAATATTCTGCTGGATAAGATAGATGAGTGGCCACACACACACACACACACACTCACACACACACACACACTCATTTACAGCAGGATTTATTGCAAGTGATAATGGCTCCAATGTGGTGAAGTGCAATAGCAACAATGATGTTTTTCAGGGTGCCCAGCCTGGCACTCTGCCTTGTTGTGCAGCAGTTTCTAAACCATGCCGGCATTAAGGAAACTATGACTGTCACCCATTACATCTGTGAGCACTTCACCCATTCTGCAAAGGCGTGTGGCTATCTATGTGAGCTAAAGTGCAATAACCATCTGCCTCAACACCATATGAAGCTTGATGTTGTGACCAGGTGGAACTCCACGCTGTACATGACTGACCGGCTGTATGAACAGTATAAGGTTGTTTCAGAATACTTGCTGGTGCACACTACCTGTGACAGTGCTGGAGTGTCCATCACTCTAACAACAGAGCAGTGGCACCAAATGGATGGGCTAATATGCATTCTTCATCCATTCATGCATGCTACACAGGCAGTGAGTGGGGACACTGCCTGTATAATTCAATCCATACCCCTCATACATGTGCTGAGGCAGACACTAGTTAATGTCTGATACCAAATGGAGGCAGGTGGGGGGTCATAGTAATAGTGATCTAATGGATCACATGCTCCATGTGCTGGACAGCAATACCCATATTTCGGGCATTCTACAATTGGATAAATTTGCAATCGTTACCATGCTTGATCCACTTGATCCACATTACAAATGTGACCTGCCTTCTATAATTGAAGGAGGTCATCAGTGATTGCAAATGTTGACCAAGAACCTCATTAAATGGGTATCTAGTGCACAGATGGAAAAGGCACATATGACATGCATGGCACAGAACATGGGTGTTGCTACCACCACCAGCAGCTCACAGGCAACCCAATCTGACAAAATGGGCAAGGTACAGCAGAAAATGGAAAGTAACCCCATTTAGGATGATCTCTATCAGGTGGGGTGGAAGATATGGAAGAAAAGGAGGAGGAGACAGATGATGCAGATGGACTCAGGGCAGCAGAATAAATGGCAGAGGCCTACATGGGGAACATAAAGCACCTTGCCATTACTGATGAGCCATTGCAGTACTGGAGCAGCAAAGTGACTGACTGGCCAGCACAAACATCGGTTGCTGTGAAATACCTGAGCTGCCCACCAGCCAGTGTCAGTGTGGAATGAGTGTTTAGTTTGGCTGGGCCATTGTGCATGACCAGAGGACCAGTTTGTCACCCAAGAATATGTCCATGCTTACGTTCATCAAAATGAATGAAGGGCACATTCCGCATAACACAGTGATGCCAATGGTGTTGCCACACAAACTGTGTCTCGGTGATGATGATGACGATGAAGATGCCTGCTCATCTAAGGTTTCCACCAGCAGGGAGATGGATGAAGCAGCAATGCTGAGAGAATTTTCTATCTGGTGACAACTCCAGTCTGGAAGACTGTGAGGGCTGTTTCTGGAAGGATGGGACAGTGGAAGTGGAACAAGGCTAAAGTTACTAGAAGGAAATCCTCCCCCCAACTACTTTCAGCTGAGTATAGTGTTATAAATTATTTTTATACTTTTATCATTGGATTTGTGACTGTTGTGTTGTCTACTGTTAACCAATTTAACTTGATTACCCTTGCCCTAAACCATTCTTTAGTTTCTGCCCTATATTAAAGCAGCAGTCAAGTTACCACAACCATAAATATTTCGCATTATTGCAGTAATAATGCTGCTGCTGTGCCAAAAATATCAAGATACACAATTTACTTTTCATTTAGACTAACCCCATCCTGAAGCAAGATATGTTGTCTTGAAGTCTTTAAAGGTGCCCATGCTGGCAGATGCCATACCCGGCCTTCCCCTCCTCCTGACACCTGCCGCCACATATATGCACACCATGCGAAAAATAAATATTTTCTGCCAGTTACTATCAGCTACATGTTGAAGAACCCTCTTAGTATAACTAGAGTATGAATGTAGCACGTTTATTCAACAGGTAACACAAGTTAAAGAAATTTTGCAAAATGGTGAATGGCAGCCATCTTTAATGATGTGAGTCATTAATTATAAAATAATCATGAAAGGAAGGACTAACAACATCCAAATCTCCCCCAAAAGGGTAATTACACTAAGTACTACCATAGTTCTCATACAGAAACAGTGCTGATCCCTTCGGGAGGGGGGTGTCTTTGCTGCCTGCTGCAGTTTGGTTTTTAAATATTTCTAATTACTCCTGCTCTGCTACCTCACATGTCAATAGACACTGGCCACCTCTACCTATAATTACTAAACATCATCTCCACCTACCATTTCCACATATATCTCCTCCTTGGATGTATTTTTTTAATCGTTAATGAGACCAGTGCCCTACATCACGGTTCAAGCAACCTGCTCTGTCTTCCATACACCAGCTCATTCAGTGCCTGGATGTAGTCTTCAGACAGACATGGGATAAACAATCACCAGAGGAAAATTACCTTAACAGGAACAATGACAGCAAACATGATGAATACTCATCCAGCTGCATACCTGGTTTTAACTTAGCAAATTGCAAGCAGAAAATAAAATGTGTACTCACCTGACTCGGTGTGAGAGTGTAAACTGCGAAATTTGCCCCCAGATGGAACATGCAGCAGGGCACATTCATGCAGCACAGCAGCAGGCATCCTTAACCCCCTAAAAGTACTGCATACCTGGAAATAAGATAAAAGGAACACATTTTGAGCATTGTTAGCTCCCCCACACAACCCCAATACAAGTGAAAAAATATTTACCCCAGGGATGAAGCGCCCATGTCTTCTTGATCAGCAGCAGCAGGATTGGGGCTTAAGACATCACCAGAAGGGAACTGAATGTTGAGAAAAGCAAACACAGTACAATTACTATCAAACTCAGCCATCTTTACTGCAGTATGTTACCTCAGGCCCCATCATTGAGAAATGAAATACTTACCTTTGGTGTTGTGAAATGTGGTGCATTCCAACACCCCTCTGACAGCTGGCTTGATTGGCAGCATCATTATTTATGTAATCCTCAAGCTGGAAAATAATGGAGAAGCAGAGAAAACCTATTTTAACTCAAGATGCCACAATAGCAACCCCCCCACACCCTTCTCTTGCACAGAACAAAAAAATACATCGAAATACTTAGGTGTACAGCAGTAGCATGTTCGTGATGATGATGATGCATCAGGATTCAACACCAGCCAAAGCATCACTTCTGGCAGCCAGTCAGAGAGCTCTGAGAGCAACAGGAAGGCAGCAAGCTAAAGTACCTCTAAATCTCATTATTGTAATCACTACACACAGTACAAGTTACAACCACAGCATCACCACAGCAAAACGGGACAGCACTGGTAAATGTTAAGACTACAATTCTCAACCAATTTTGAAACCATGAGCGGGAGGTAGCTAGGGCAACTAGCAGGCTAGCAGTGGCATTTTGCAGGAAGAATTATTTTCTCTCCATAGCCCCTCTCACTAGCCTTTTTTAGCTATCTCGTAAAATTGCCACAATAATTGTTTGTGCCTTCCCCTGTCATATTTCTCAGTCTCATCTTATCAAGCCTGTTCTGCACAGCACAGTGGCAAGAGGCTGTGTTAAACTGTGGCCTAAGTGGACATTTTGGACCGGGTGGTGGTGGTGGGGCTGTGTAAAACACCATGACTGAGAGCAGATTTATGTCTCACTTCTCTATGACATTATTCATGTTATATTTCATGACTTATAAGGCCTGTGGCAGTCTCAGACTGCTGCACCAATTCAAAAATGTCTTGCTGCCAGAGGAAAGCAGTTTTGCACTATAGCCACGACTCCATAGGGATTATTTTTTTTATGACTGGAGGGGAGGGACCCAAGTTAACATTTGTAGCATGCACAGAGGACACATGTTAAGCACAAAAAACATATTTATGTTTAACTTCACAATAAAATTGCTTATGTTTCTGCGATTGTTGTGTATGTCTTCAGACTGTTGCTGCCCACAACCACAATAACTGCCACATCACAGTTTTGTGAAAAAATTATTGTTTATAGGAACAATACTTGACATTTGTGGATAGGATGAGGAAATATATAAAGAAGGAGTAACACAAAACAAAAAGAAATGTACGTTTTTTATGGGTACACTGACAATAACACACAACAGGGGGACATGCAGGATCAGGGCAAGAGAATTTATATGAGAGGGGGAAACTAAATTAGTGAACAAGGAAAAGGATTGAATGCTGTAGGGAGCAAAAACATAACACACAAAGCCACTGGACAAAGACATATGATTATAAGACAAGAAAAAGGAACAAGAGGATATAGAAGAGGAAGAAGACAGAAAATATTTTTTGTGTGTTTTTTTTCACCTTTTTTTTAAATTATTTTTAGGAGGTGGAGATGAGAAGAGTGCCACTAACATAGGTTAGGAAAAAGAAAAGAAAAACAAAAATTGGCTGCCTCACTGAGTGCTACCACAACTTACACCAAACCAGGCCCCAATTCTGAACTTCCACCACCACCCCCATGACACAGCTCTGCCAGGAGTTCCAAAACTTTCTGTTGGGTCATCATTATTTTTCTCATGTCCCCCCTGGCCTCTTTGAACTCCTGGAGGAACTGGTCAAATTCCTGCCTAAGAGCTTGCACCTCACTGTGCACAGCCACCAGGTCTTCATTGCTGACTTGACCTGGGGCTACTGCAGGCTGTGCAGGATCAGCATGATGATGATGATGGCAGTGCCGGCGGCTACAGGGTGATGGTGCTGCTGCCTCCTGTGGCTGTGTCCTGGTAAAGCACCCCTACACTGATGCTGACCGCCTTCCACCTGTTGGCCCCCTTCCTTTTCTGTGTGTTCACCCCCATTAGTGCTGCCTCCTGCTGCTGCCACTTCTTGTTGCTTTCAGAGCAACTCTGCAAAGTCGTGGGGCTGCAGATGGCTCCTTTGGCCACCAGTGCCAAGGTATGCCCCTTTCTTCCCCAATGAACACTCCAGCCACAAAGGTTGCAGATGATAACACTGTCATCTGCATCATTTGTAGTGGAGAAGGACCACACTGATGACGACACTCTTGGCTGGTTGTGGGTGCTGCCAGCTTATGTCCCGGGCACCAAAATATCCTGCTCCTGCTCGGGGTGGTGGAGGCACATGCCTGCTGCTGCTGCGGGGGGGCAATGGGCTCCTGATGTTGGGGGGGGGGTACATGTTGGTGCTACTGTGGAGGGGCAATGGGCTTCTGCTTCTGTGGGCCGGGGGCCCCATACTTCTGTTGCTGCTGGTGGGGGGGGGGCAATGGGATCCTGCTGCTGGAGGAATGGGGGTACATGCTCCTGCTGCTGCTGGGGGATGTCTGTCTTTCAGACAGAAATGCTCACCTGTTAAGGAGAACACTTGTACCTGCCTTCTGATCAGTCTCCCTTACCCTACCTTTCCCATTCATATTAGCATAAAAAAAGTTTTCTTAACATAAAACTAAAAAAAAAATGAAATAGAAAGAGAGAGAGAGAGAGAGAGAGAGAAAGACACACACACACACACACACACACACACACTCATTATAAACTTACAGGCAGAAAAATATAAGCACACATAAAATGTCTTAGCAAAGAAAGATTAAGAAATTAACTGTTTTTAAATGAAGGAATTTGTAAAAATAAACTTATAAAGTGCTTTTCCTGCTGCCTAGTTCTTTCTCAGAGTACCTCTCTGTCTGAAAACACTAGCAAAAGGAAATGGAATCAGTGCCACCCTGCCTGACTGCAGTCACCCATGTGACCTGCAGAGAGCAAGTCATGTGAAAAGCCTTTTTTCCCTAATTTAGCATAATAGTACCGCAAAGTGAAATTTACCAACAAAATGTCACCATAAGTGCATAATTTCATGAAATGTTTTGCGGGACAAAATTCATGATTTTGCCGGGATTTCACCAGCAAAATAAAATTTTTCAGTATCTCTAGTTGGAAACCCTAACACAGAGTTCCCTAATTTTCTAGAGTTATGTTCATCCCTAACTGGTGCATTAACACTTTTATTAGGGCTGCAGTGAATGGAACCCTGCAGACATTTTGCTTTCAAAACAGGACTCTGCATTCCTTGCATTCTTTGCAAACAGACAATATGTTGAAGTGTCAACAGTCACCTCCGTGATTGTGGTGATGCACTCCGCTTGCTGTCATCAAGAAAGTAGCCCTTTGATATCCCTCTAACCTGACCCTTCCTCACAGCACCCACCACCCCACCCCAGAAACATAAAAGTGACACACAGAGTGCCCAATTCCCCAGTTTCGCGATGAAGAATCCTCAATGTTTTTTTTCCCACAGCATCCCCGCACTACCACATATGCACAGCGATTTCTTCCTCTTCTTCTTTTTTTATATATATTGATATCCCCCCACCTGACCCTCCCTCTCAGCACCCACCCCCCTCAGAAACACAGCATTGACACTGGGGGTGCCCAACCCCCCAGTGTCCTGCTGAGGAATCCTTTGTGCTTTGTTTTTTAATGTCAAACCCTGTAAAAGTGTCCACGCACTACTGTGCAAGCACAGTGATTTCTTCCTCTTCTTCTTCATTTTTATATATATTGATATCCCCACCCGACCCTCCATGTCAGCACCCACCAGCCCCTCCCCAGAAACACAGTAGAGACACTGGGGGTGCCCAATCCCTTAGTGTTGCGCTGAGGAAGCCTTGCTTTTTTTTTATCTCAAACCCTGTAAAAAGAAAACAGTCCATCAATGTCTTTTGTGGCCTTAATTTCCCCCACCTGACCCTCCCACTCAGCATCCTCTACCCAACCCCTCCCCAAGCCCTTACATACTGATTGGGAGTCCAATGCCATATTCCGCTCTGGACTGCAGACACATCTTCACTCTTAAAAGCCAGATTTGTAATTAGTTAAAAAGTCAAACAAATAAACCTTATTCATTCATTCATTCAAATCTGGACCGCGCACTAAAGAAACAGGTATGCTGTTCAATGTATTTAAAAAGGGTTTTTGAACTTAGTGGCATAACTTGGGCAACTGTACATATTTTTGACCCAAATTATCAACATGCCTTCTTGGGGCCATACCTCATGAACAATTGAACTGTCATTAGGCAGATCTGTCCTGAAAGGTGATTTCACATTCTCTGTACAAAATCACCTTCTGGGCAAATATTTAAATTTTTCTCTGCCCTTGTTCATGGGGTGGGGTCATAAGAAGGCTATGTTGAAAATTTGGTGTAAAAATATTTAAAAAAATAACAAAGGTATGAGCCTACATTGAATTTTGCAAATGCAGGTTTGTAATTTTGGTAATTTCTAACATTTTTCACCAAAATTCACAATATATCCATATCTTTACAGTACCTCATGATTCTAAAAACTGTCATTTTTCAATTCCTGCCCCAAATGTGTTTTGAGTCCCAAAAGTTGTTTTTGCTGTCCCTGCATGAAATCACCTTTTGGACAGGATTTGAACATTTGCTCTGCCCTACTACATAAGTTAGGGTCATAACAAGGTTATGCTGAAACTCTGGTGTACAAATATTACAAAATAACATATTTAGGTGCCTACATCACATTTTGCTAATGAAAGCTTGTAACTTTGGTAATTTTCAATATTTTTACACCAAATTCCTTGCCTGCAGCCCTATCGGCTCTGGTCAGATTTTTTTTTTGTGCAATGACTTTCTATTCTTTTTGACATAGTGGAATTATACACTCATTCTCATATGTCCCTTTGAATACAGATGAAGACATGCAAGGCCCACTGGGCCCTGTGCCAAGGGAAGAGTCTATCTGCCTGCAGAAAATAATTTGTGTAGCTGTCTGGGGGGCTGTGGAACCACAGATCTCTCTGGGCCCTGCTTTTTCATGTGGCTACAGTTACTGTCACACAAGACCAAGAGTCCATCTGACTGTGGAAGCACAGGACCCTCTAGGCTCTGTGCTTCCATACAGTTATGGGTGCAGGGCCTTGCTCCATAGACTCATTTACCAGGTCATTTGTCCTGAGGTGGAAAATCCTGTACAGCCTTCCCTACACCTCCTGAGCCAGTTTTTAACACCTTGGAATGACCCTTCCTGTAGTTGCTCTCAGAAGACATTTGACAATTGTTTTTATTCCTCCTTCCAGCAATTACCACTCTCTCTGTTCCCCTTTCTGTAGAATCCTGGACAACTATGATTATTTTTTTTCTAATCTCCCTTGGGATGATCCATCACACTTATCAGATTCAGTGCCACCAGGAGATCCTTGAGACTTCTCAACCCTTGTGTGATTATGATTCCCACCTAGCTCAGCCTTTGTCTCTGCAGCACTCAGTGGAGTGATGAAAACCATGACTGATTTTGTTGGTCTCATGTGGCAAGACATTCGTGTCTACCTCCAAAGGGTATATACCTATGAGCCACTGGCTTAGAATGGTACCTTGTGCTTTGGACATGAGGCTATGGTCTGGGGGGAATAGTGACCATAGAATTGGCAACCGCATGGAATTTCAAAGAAATACAAAATCACACCTACTCCCCATAATGCAAAGCATCATGGGATGTATATCCAAATCACCATGAACATTTAGGCTGTTTCTGCTTTAAGTAGGGAAGTATGGTGCCAAAGGGCCTCTCACAATCTGCAAAGGCTCAGAACAGAAGACACAGACACATGCTTTGGCCTATTCAGAACTCTTCAGTATGTCTCATTTGTATCTCATCTGGGGGAAAAAATGAACTGGTAATTATTTGATCTTAGGGATTTGGGTCATAGTGGGTCAAAATAAAAAAGCAAGATAAAAAGAAGATGGGGGCTATACGCAAAATAATCTAATTGTCTACATGCCAGGGATCCATGGTTCATAGGCAACTGTATGTTAGGCAGTCACGCCCCTTCTACAGATGATCTACTGGCCACTCATGCTGTTATGTGCATGGATGGTCCAGGGGTGTGTTCAGGGGCATGCTTGCAATCCATGTCATTCACAAAGATGCAGAGAGCTGGGCAAGGATGGGCCCAGGATACAGCAGCAGGCACCCTGACATATCCATTGCACTCCCTCATACATAGTACACCCACTGGCCACAGTGGGCCCTAACCCCCCACCACGCTGCACCAGCCCTCTAGGCAGGAAGGGCTGGGCCAGCCATTTGGACAGTCACCTGATGATTTTAATTTTAGGGATTCATGTGCAGGCAACCCTACTGTTGAAAGCTGCATATCAAGGCTACACATGCGAAATGGTCCAGGGGCGTGTCAGGTGTGCCTGCACTCTGTGCCAATCATAAAGGTACAGAGTGTCAGGCAATGGGGTGCAGGTTACACAGGCAGGTACTCTGATGTAGTGATGCATCCCCCCACAATGTACACCTGCAGGCTGTGGCAGGAAAACATATGCAACCTTCCATATCACCGCAGCCTTTTGATCAAGCAAAGAAGGCTGGGGGTGGCAATTCAGGTGTTTAACTGACAATTGTTGATTTTTGGACTCACACCAATCCAGAATCCTCTGCACTGTGTGGAGGAGAGGATCGAGTACCAGACAAGGATGGCCATTTTATTGGACGCCCACCTGTGTCCTTCAATCTATCCCACTGAGCACCAGCATAGCGGGGGGCAGAGCCACAGAGACGTAGTCTGTGGTGGCAGGCATTAATTTATGCTAAGCCCCATGTGGCTGTATATGTGTGCAGAGCTGTGCTGGCTAGTTACATGCCTGTCATGTGTACCTAGCATACCTTAGTGTATAGTGCCCAATATGTATAATGGAGTACATTTCATGTCTATATCATATATGAATAATGGAGGCGGTATAGCATAGAAGTTAGAGCAGAAAGCTGTGAACCCGGAGACTCAGAAAGTAAAGGTTTGAAACCACAAATTGAAGTTTTCATACTGTATGACACTAACAGAGTTACTTATCTCCCTGTGCTCCTGGCATGCACCTGGAAATGAGTTTTAGTTGTGTGCCTTGGAGATGTTTTACGCAAACACACAGCCCCCTACACATACACACACACACACAACTTTTGGAAAAAAAAAGCAGAGTCAGAATCAGGTCACAGGTATTGAACCTCAATTTTTGCACCTTAATAACTTTGGCAGTGTTTGACAAAATAGCCCAAAATATGGCATGCACAATAAGGCTGGCAGAATCTCAAAGAAGTGAAACGTTTTGTGACAGCATCATGTTTGTTTTTTGAGATATGGAATGGCAAAAAATGCATAAAAATGGTGTTTAGTTTTACTATACTTAAGTTTTTGTTTTGTTTTTGTTTTTTGCTCTCAGGCACAGCCTATATGGTGCAGAACTTTTTCATCAAAACTTCAGTGGGAGAAGGAATCCAAAGGACCACTGTTCTCCTCAAGGGGGAGGGGGTGAATTAGGGATCAGTGCTTGACTGGCCTCTGGTGGAAGCCAGAGGAACAGCAGTCTGAGCCTCACTGGTGAAGAGACATGTCCAATGTCAGTGTGAGTGCCTTGATGTCACAGCACATGACACATCTCCCGGGGGGGGGGGAATGGGAGGCAAAGTGGCCACCATGGCTTGGGATGACTGCTCTTAAGATGGCACCCCAATGTCTCCCTAGGCCATGCAGTGACAGACTGTTCCTGCCCCCAGTCAGTGGCCTCAGTTCAAGCCCCCCATCCTGGGTCAACTGGAGTAACAGGCATGCCTGACAGGTCAGACCTGAGGAGGTCTGATTGTCAATATGCGGTGACAGCTGCCACCACCCAGACGGAATGGGGAGGTCCAGTATGTGGAGCCCAAAGGAGTGGTGCTGTGACAGTCAGGGTGAAAAATAAAAAAAATTAAAACTTTCAGGGTAGAAGCAGCCTTTACCAAGGTAGTGCTTTTTTGAATGCATCATGACACATAGGCATAAAGAAATCCTGCCACCAAGGCAAACATGCGGAAAATCTGAGGACCTATAGGGGGCTAAGACAGGATTAGCAGGGCAGACTAAGTGGCCAGGTGGTCTTTATCTTCCAACAACTTCTATGTTTCTATGTTTCATGAACAAATATTATACAGTTCCAGACTTATAAGCAGTTTTTTGATAACCATCAAGCTGAACTGGTAAAAAAAAACAATCGTGAATGCTTATTTTCATGATTTTCTTTTTGTGAGAAAAAGAAAAAGATTGTGGTGGCTGCCATCTTGGTGTTTTTTAACTCTCAGACATTGAATATACATAAAAATAATGCATTTTCAAAAAACAGTTACCAACCATGGTGAACTAGACCTGTTTAACTTGATTCTGGGGTTTGTTTTCTGAAACCTGCCATGGAAATAACATTTCTGGGCACCCAAAAATCCTGGGTACCCAGTTTAGGGAAAGGAGCCATTCATCTGCTTTCTCAGTATCGGAACTGTGGGACTTTTTTTTTTTTATCCATACTTTCTGCACCTTGTTCTCCTCTTGGCAGCCCCTATCTGCTCAACCCCCCAGCCCCATCACCTGTCTCCTCCAGGATCTTACTTTGTGCCATCCTGGCCACAGGACTGGCTGCCCAGCCACTGGTGTGGATCCTGTGGGGTGGCAATCTTTATCCTGCCACCGCAAGGTGCTTTTCCTCCATTTTCTCCCAATTCCTCCCCATTGCTGGGGCGCAACATGTCAGCATGCATACGTGGAGGCATACGCATTCTGCTGAGTCCCACAGCACCCACCCTTCCATTGAAGCCCCTGTCCCATTTTACCCTCAGGCTTCCACCTGGGATCAGTCATTCAATGGGGCAGCCAAGTCTTCCTCACAGGGAGAGGAGAGCTGTCCTCTGGATGCTCAATCCTCTCCCTGCCTGGCCAACCCCCAGTGACCCACTCGCACCATGACCACGGGTAGCCGACGTGGCAGTAGGTAAGGCACAGATGCCTTAGCCCTCTATGCCACAGAGCTGGTGCCTACAGGACTTTCTTGAATTCTGAAGTAGCAACTGGAGTTGTGCCACTTGCTTCAACTGAATTAGTGAGCCCAGTGATCCCTTGCTGTATCTGTCAATCTGAATGTCTCTGTCAATCTATCTCTGTATGTATGTATCTATCTCTATCTATCTATCTATCTATCTATCTATCTATCTATCTATCTATCTATCTATATGTCTTACTACCTGCAGCTATCTATCTACCTAACTACTGTATATTACTAGCAGATTGGGGTGCCCACCCCCAGTACCACTTCTTTCTCTCCTTTCCCTCCACATTGCCTGCCCCCTCACCATGTTTAAAGAGACTCTGTCAGCTTTTAGGTGACTCTTAGAGCCCCAGTTAAAAACAATGCCCGCATATATAATTATTCTCCATATTATAGTCACAGTCCCTGCTTAACTCAAAACGAACATATATATGTTTTTTTGGGGCCAGGCTACCCATCGGGTTGCTGGACCGGGTAGGTTGGGTGTCTGATTTTGGTCCAGTAGGGTAGTTTGGGCAATTTACTTTGGGACAGAAGATTAATCTTTGGGACAGAAGATTAAATACATTCTCACTGGAGATAAGGAGGGAAAGGGAGGACATGACTGAAACATACAAGTTCCTGAGAGGAATAAATAAGATGCCATCCTCTGACTTGTTCAGCACAGTCTCTGACTCTATTACTAGCTGACAGTAGTGGAAGTTGAGGGGAGGAAGCTTCAAGAGGGAGCTCAGGAAACACTGTTTTACAGAAAGAGTCATGGAACCATGGAATAAACTACCAGCTGAGGTACTGGAAGCAAAGTCGGTGATATCATTCAAACTTGGGTGGGACGGGGTTGTTGCAAGATCAAAAGCAACAGAGAACTAGGAATTATTAGGCAGAAGGCATGGGGTCATAAAGCCATATACCAAAACGCGCAGCAATATATTACGCTGTAAATACAGTGGATACATTGCTGCTGCTGAAACACAATGCCGAAACACAGTTCAGTGAAAACCATCCATGAAGTTCTTTGTTTTCTGAGGTGGGCTCTGCCCCCACACAACCCATTATGGGGGGGCTGCACCCCAACCCCCCCTATAAATATAATAAACTCCATGGGGGGGTTCAACATGGGGACAAGGGGAAACACCAGTGGGGAAGAAAAAAAGAAAACTGAACAATGCGGTTTTGTAAAATTCTGGGACCAGGATTCAAGCCCCGGTCCACAGATGCATAGCTACCCTGCACTACTGTGGCTCATCCCACTGAGCCAGGGCAGCAGTTCAGCAGACCACCTCCCCAGCAGAGGTCTTGACATATGCATCACTCCTCCCCATCACCCATGCATGAAAGGGTACAAAACCACACATGCAACATTTGTGCCTTGTGAGATTTTATACCCTGTCATGCTAGTGCACTGCGCTATATGTGATATGTGGTATTCCATGTGTGATTCTGACCATGCTATATTCACTTGGTACCTAAGCAGAAGTGGGGTTAGGTCCTGGGATCTGATTAGGGACAAGGAACACGTGGGCAGACTAGATGGACCCTTGGTCTCCTTCTGCCATCTGATTTTCTATGTTTCTGTAATGGGACATTTCATGAGTCAGGTACTGCGGCCACAGGTATCAGGGTGACTAGTGAATAATGATAAAAAATGTAAAAAAAAAGGTATTTTCTGCAGAGCCTGTGGGGTCCTGGGACTTGTGCACCACTACAATCAGGTATTAGAGGCGGCCTCTGAGGTCCTCACACCGGCAGGAGCACATGACGCCAGCCTGACATTCTGATTGGTCAATGCTGGTGTCTGAGCTCCCTGTCTGTGTGAGCACAATGCAGAAGACAGATGCAGCTTGGAGGAGAAAGCGATCAGTAGGTGGCTCGACGGTCATGGCTGAACCTTACTGAGCTTCCCTAAAATATAGCAAAAAAGCAATATTAAATAAAAAAAGCAAAAATCACATAGAGGCTAGGAGGGAACTTGGGAACTGAAGGGGAAGGGAAGGGATTGGGAAGAGAACCGGGATTGTTTATCTGAGTAACTCAGTGGGGGATGGTAAACCAATAGGTGCCCTGAGTCTGTGTGTCTATTGTGAGAGCGTTTTTACTGTGCCTGTTGTGTGTGCTACTCTGTGTCCCTGAAGCCATTAGGCTGTGTAGTCAGTGTCTGTTAGGTGCCCCCAGCCCTGTGTGTATCTGCTACTCTGTCTCTGTATAACACCATTGCAGCTATATTATACACACTCTCTGTTAAATGCCTTGAGTCCTGTGTGTGACAGCTACTCTGTGACTCTTCATAAAGCCATTTTGACTGTATTACACACTATTAGGTGCCCTGAGCCGTGTGTGTGACATATAGCTGAGTGTCTTTGCATAAAGCCATTTCAGCTGTATTACACACTGTAGTGTTCTGAGCCCTGTACATGACATAACATCTCTGTGTCTGCATAAAGCCATTTCTTACTTCCTTACCTACCTGCTTACTTACTTCCTACTCACAAGCAAAAACAGGCCACACAGTCTATCAAGTCTGCTCGAGTGTGCAACTAGCACCCCACTTGCAGCTGCCCCCCTTCCCCCTTAATCCCCCCCACACAAACGAGTGCCAACTGGTCAAGGTCTTTTAAGCACCGTGCCCCGCTATGGTTCAACTCCATTCAGGAAGACTTTGTGCATACGCTTATGTTGGGTGCTTTCAAAGTCCGACTCAAACAACGCCTGCTAAATGACGCCCATTGCGACTGTCATCTTTAGCTTCACCACCCCTCTCTTTTGCCCCTACTATCTTGCTCTTCCCTAACCCTTCCCTCCTCCCTGGCCTTCCCTCCCCCTCTCTCTTCCCCCACCTGCTGCCCTCATACCCCTCTTCCCCCTCCCAGCTTAACTTGTTGCTATATTGCTTGCTAATTTTTGGCACTTGGGGCTCCTCCTCCTCAACATCTTATTTCCATTCCACCCCTAGAACCCTATTTTCTGCAGACAAATGACTGGTTTCACCGTCAGGCATCTCATACCCCTAAGTGTGTTAGTTAGTCCCCGTTCCTTTATCCTAACCGCCTGTGTAACATGTACTACGCTGGTATATTTGTTGTATCTACTTCCACTGTAACTGTACTACTCTGTTTTTATTGTGATCATGACATGGAACATATGTAAAGAGCTCTGAGCTCAAGAGGTGTTATCCGCTACATTAATAAATAAAAAAAAAAAAATGACCTTGATCAGGTGGTATGTCCAGTGAATGAGGGAAATTTGGCCAGGACACCAAGGAAATTCCTCTACTCTTCCTGCAGGGGGGTGCTGTTGCACTGCAGGAAGGATGGAGGACCTCAGTCCAGAGGAGAACATTGAGGGAAGAGGTCATGCTGTTGGAGCTCTAGGACTCTTGGTGGTACATTCTGTGTCTGTGGGAGAAGTTGTGGCAGACCAGGACCAAGAAATTGTTCTGGAGGATATTGAGACCTCAGACTTCCCATTGTTGGAAGAGGAAAGTATGGCAGAAGAAATGAAACTACAGAATGAATTGGAACTTAAAAAAAACTCAATTGTTGGACATGATCATGGTTGCGGAGCAGGATTTTCAATCTTGCAGACAAAAGTTAGAAGATGAATGAAATAAGCGTAACAGATCTATGGCGAGCCCTTTGCAGGAAGGGAACAAAAGACTGCCAATAGGGCTGCAGATTGCACAACATGCAGATACAATTTCAGAGGTAGTGGGGTTATTGAGTATACCTCAGGAAAATACCTTGGATAGGGAACAGCGCTATCCCTTACCGGAATGGTCCCCAGGTGATGCTCTGAAGCAAGCTGGATGGCTCTGGCAAAATGACTGTTGGATTCCTGATCCTTTGATCCCCCTTCCTGGGTCCCTGGAACATCGTTTTACCCAGCAGAGTGACCCTGGAAATTTGGAGAAGTCACTTCCAGGTTTGGACTCAGGAGTTTTGGCAAAGTCGTCATTTCGACCTACTGTAGATGCACAAACTGAACGAGAGGCAGCTGAATTACTTGCTATGACAAATGCAGGTCAACCGGGAGTGGAACTGAATGCTTCTGGGTTACTTTCTCTGCACGAGGGCTTGCTTGACATGGTTCCTTTGAACTTGGAACAAGAAGAGCAGCTGCTGGATGGCGAGGTGTTCACACAAGGTATTGTGCAGGGTCTTTTACCTACAGAGAGACGGGGGGGGGGTAACCTTCCACCGAATTATCCACTTGGACCAACAACATATGCTGGGTTGTTTAGAAAACCTGCAGAGGTGGCTAAACACTGGTTCTTAGTTCATCTCTGGTACAAGGGGAATTCACTGATGGTCCCAGATAGAGTTTGGGTAGGGAAAACCTTTCTTAATGATTCTATGGGGTTCATGCCTGCTGAGATGTATATTTTCATACACCCATCTGGAGACTACAACTATGATGTCAGCTTTTGTACTATTATGTCCTTGGACAAATTTTGGAAGATTTATTATGATGTGAAGGACATGGAGGTTTGGTGAGACTTCCTGGCGATTCCTATCACTAAACCGACGATTAAAACTGTGACTATCCTTTTTAGGAATGAAGGAGTCAATATTTCCAACATCATTGTTTGGTTGGAAAAAGGGTACTCGATTCACGATCATCCTGAACCAATCATGGATGAGAATGGTTTCTGGATTGGAGGGTGGACAGTACAAGTACAACTGACACAAACTGAGGCTGGGATACAACATCTTCCCTGTACTGTTCAGGGTAGAGAAGGTTCAGAGGAGGGCAACAAAGATGGTGCATGGATTGCATCACAAGTCCTATGAGAACAGGTTGAAGGCACTGAACATGTACTCCCTGGAGGAGAGGAGGGAGAGAGGGGATATGATAGAGACATACAAGTATCTTACAGGGAGGAACAGGGTGCAGGAATGCACTATTTTTAAGCGAAAGAGATGTTCCAGGACTAGAGGGCATGGAATGAAGTTGGAGGAGGGACGATTCAGAGGAAGCGTGAGGAAGAATTTCTTCACAGAGCGGGTGGTGGACAAGTGGAACACCCTGCCAGAGGAAGTGGTGGGGGCTGAAACAATCACGGGATTTAAGAATGCATGGGATAGACATAAAGGAATTCTGGAGGTCAGGGGTAAGGGGCAACAGACTTCCTGGAAAACATAAACTGAACTTACAAACTTAAATGGGCAGACTGGGTGGGCCATAGGCCCTTATCTGCCGACACTGTCTATGTCTATGTATGTATCTATGTACTTTCTTTTTGGGTAAGGACAGGGGTATCATATTTTATGCAGGTCAACCTAAGAGTTACTACAAATGTGGTTCTTTGTCTCATTTAAATACAGCATGTGACCAGGTCAAATGTTTTCAGTATGGGGTGTTAGGACAAACGGCAGCACAATGTGTTGCCCCCCCCAATTTGTTATTTGTGTGGAGACAATAGCCATTCTTATGCAGAGTGCCCTTGGGTGGCCCACACTTCTGACGAATCCTCTGACCAGGAATATTTTTTGTCTCAGGCTAAGAGACCATTTAGTCAGTCTGTTCACCCTGACACTGAGGGATCCACTTAGGGTAGATGTCGAGGCAGGGGAAGGGGTGGAGGGTTTGGGGACAGGTGTCAGATCCCCCTTCATAGGTCTGTTATGCCTCATGCAGTTGTTTTACTTCCTCAGTCACAGGATTTAGATTCTAGCATACATCCTCAAGTGGTTGTCGATACAGAGGAGAGGGAGACTCCATTTGTGACCCCACAAGGTTCCCCACAGTGAGAAGCGCGAAGCGCACTACTTTCTTCCTCTTCTGGCCTACCCATTAAGGAAGCTCATTTTATGTTTCCCTTAGTTCATCCAGTTCAGCATATTGAGATACAGGATCTGGATGAAGGAATGGAGGTTTTTCTTCCCCCCCCCCAACAGATATGATGTCCCCTGATAGGCATGGACAGGCGTTATCACTGTTGCTCTTAACAAACAGATTTGCACCTTTTCCTCTTGGGAGGATCAGGTGGAGGAAGATCACCACTACCTGATCCATGCAGTAGTCAAAGTGAGTCTAGCGTTCCCTCAGATGTGTTAGAACTACCAACCTGAAAACCTAAGACCTCTGAGACCAAGCGGGTTACCAGATCCAGTGGTAAAATACCAATCCCCGGAGCCAACCTACTTGAATATAGCTAGCTTAAATGTAAATAGTTTAAAATCCCCGGCTAAACATCTTGTAACCTTTGGGGTTTTATTACATCTACATTATGATGTGATTTTATTACAGGATACACGTTTACATTCTTTAAGCGAAGTATCACAAGCCTCGAAGGATTGGAATTGGGGACCTTCATATTGGTCCATAGGAGAAGAGACTTGTTGTGGGGTAGGGATTTGTTTTCTTACTCCAGAAGTTCGAGTTTGCAGGATGGTAGATGTTGAACCTGGGCGAGCCTTTCTATTAGATGTAGTCTTGAAAGATTTGCAGTGTCGGTTAGTGACAGTGTATGGGCCTCAGTCAAAGGCCCTCTGGATAGAGTTGCTGTGGAAAATTCAACCTTACCTCCATACTAGTTGGCAGATATTTTTTTGTGGTGATTTTAATATTAATTTTCAGCAGAAACATGACTGGTAAGCAGTATGGTGATAAAACATTTCTTCACTCTGTTCTTACCCAGGCTGGTCTTATTGATACACATAATATTGGGCAGCCTAAGGTGAAGCTGACATTTTTTAAGGGTCCCTTATCTGCCCATATCGATTTTATTTTTGCACATAAATCATTATTGACTGTGCAGGTTTCAAATGTCCCAGTAGAGACTTCCGACCACTCCCTGATTGGGATTAGTATTGAGACCCCAGAAGGCAAGTTGGACCTGGAATTTGAAGACTCAACACTTCTCTTTTATTGTTGCCGGACACTATTGCTGATCTGAAACATATAGTTCAAGATAAAACTTCAACAATCTTTTTATTCGATAACATAGGATACTGGTGGGAAGATTTCAAACATTGGTTGGTGGGTTATTTTCAATCTTTAGGTAAATTACGTGCACACACTCAAGTGGAGCAATATTTATAACTTAGGCATACTTTGGGTATTTTGCTGTCCAATCAAGGGGTGGGAAATGAGGATTTATCAGACAAAATTAGACAAGTTAACAGGATATGGTACACTACCAATATAATAGACTCAGTTCATTACATAAGGAGCAATCTTTTGGTACACAGGGGAAGACAGCACAAGTTAATCCCTTTTTGGCTTGTCAGGACCGCAGGGAGAAACAAATGTTTTCATGTTTGCCTACACCACAAGGTACGAGTGTTTGGGATAATGAGGGAATTATAAAGATATTGGACGACCATATAGATGATACATTTGGAAACCAGGTAGTGGATTCGTATTTCACATCCCAACTTTTTCAAGCTGCAAATCTTGCACGTTTACCAATAGCACTGCAGCCACTTATGATAGGTGATTTTTCTAAAGCTGAAATCTAAGGTGTTATTACTTCTTTAAAGAAGAACAGTTCACCTGGATCGGATGGGTTACCTAGTGAGCTATGCAAAGTTTTATGGGGAATTATGCCTAATGAACTGGTATTTCTATTAAATTTTTTTCTCTCAGGTATGTATCTGCCCATACAGATGTATGAGGCTCTGATGTTTTTTTTTTCTTCAAGTCAGGGTACCAGACAGACATAGGTAATTGAATAGATTTTAAACTATTTTCTAAATTGCTGGGGAATAGATTATCTTTAGTTATGCCTGAGTTGATTAGTACAGAATAATATTGCTCAGTTTCTGAGAGGCATATCATGGACACTTTACTGTTGATATGTGAAATAATGGAGAAAAAGGAGGGGGTTGATGGGATGCACAGAGGCTCTGGCTATTTGGTTAGTTTGGATTAAGCAAAAGCTTTTGATGAGGTTTCTCATGTCTGTGTATGGTAATGTTTGGCAGCATATGGGATACCGTCAGTATTTGTACAGTGGTTACAACTGTATTATGCTTTGGCATACGTCATACCATATGATAATGGGGTTGAGAGGGGAAAACACAGGATTTTTAAGGGTGTGCGACATGGTTGCCCAGCTGAGCTCCTGTACATTTTGCTTTAGACCCAATGTTGCAATTGATTAATAGATCTCCCCGAATTTGTGGGGTAGTGAGAGATTTTGAACATCATTCTAAAATTATAGAGTATGTTGATGATCTCTATTTGGTTTTGGAGGATGGAGAATCCATCCGCACATCCTGTACATTAATACAGGAGGTAGGTAAAGTTACAGGGGCTTAGATTAATGAACACAAGACTCACTATCTCAGGTTACAGGGTTTCCCTGTTGAGCTGGAAGTAATAGGGGATTTTAAGGTAGACATGGTTCCCTGTTGCATCTTCGGTATATATTTTGGGGGGAACGAAATGGCGGAGTACAATTGGAATCAGGCACTTACAAAGGGGAAGGCTAAAGTTGCTCACTGTAACAGATGGAAATTGGGGAAACATAAGAGGATTTATCTTATTAAAACATTTCTAATTCCAGTTTTTTTTTTATATTTGAGTTCCATTTTTATGTTACCAAAGGGCTTGGAAACATCATTATTGGGGTGTTTCTTTTGTGGCTTTTGGGGCAGTCGATTGAATCCAATTAAGTGGAATGTTTTATATCTGGAGATTAAAGCTGGTAGGGTCAAAATGGTGAACCCTGTCCTTTTCTTCTTTACTTTTTTTATATACTAATATTGTATCATTGATTAAGGGGTGTACGCATATTTGAAGTGTAGGAGTGACTCGATTGTTACACGGGGTATTGTTGGAATGGAGAGGTAATAAATTTATGCATAAAAAAACAAGAGACGTCCTAGGTTGGCTCACAGGTGGGATGGGGTTTTCGATAAGATACAGCAATGGAAAATTAGCCTCGAGTCAGCTTGTGGCCTCCCAAGGAAAGCCCTATATAGGGACATTTTACTTTGGCGTTTTATGGATTCTCCATTTTCTGGATTTCCTTTGGCTCACCAGATGGAAATTTTGGAGTATATTACAAATACCAGAATCCTGGTGCACATGTGGGATATGGCATGGCTTGGGATGCATGGTAGGGTGAATGTTAGGAGCAACCAGAAATATAAAGCTTTACAGGAACGCTGTTGTCCAAGGGAATGCTGTCTTGATGAAGTTAGAAATAATGGACCACCTATATTTCCATTGTCCCTTGCTATTGAATTCTGGGATGTGGTGAAACATTGATGGAAAGGCAGGGTTGCTGTCCCCCCAATTCCAGAGCAGTTATATTTTTATGATTCACACGATGGTAATGTCTATCGATAAATTGAGTACCTTTAGGGTGATACATGTTTATTTTCTATATTGGTTGCGGATCAGTAGATGTAGGTTGGTATTACAACAGCAGTCAATTTTATCATTAGATTTATTTTATATGTTAACACAAAACATAAGTAAGATGCAGATGTCTGAAAGGTTGAAATTAGGAGATGTGCATTGGGATAGCTTATGGTGTAATTATGATTTCATTTAGAAAGGATGTTTTCTTGGGGGGTTCGCTGCTATACAGTGCCATTCCATTCTTAGAGCTGTATGATTTGAATGTAGGTGACCCCTCTTATGGTGCTTTGAAAATTATTGCATGTATTTTTTTTGTGTGTGTGTCCTATGGTGTAAAGAATACAGATGCTGTGAATTGTTTTTGACATCGCAACATGGTTTCTCTTCCCCCTCTACAAAATGATAAAGAAATGAAGGGTTTTTGGTTTTATTTGTATTTCTTTTTTCTATTTCTCTTAATTTTTCTTTTTTTTATTATTTAAATTTTAGCCTTATCACCAGGATGGTATGTTTCATGTTCTGATTTATCCCTTTTGTTATGTATTAGTTATTATCAACCAATTTTTTTTTTTTTAAGTTATAATTTGTTCTGGTTTGCTTTACTGTTGTATTTCAATAAAAATTCCACTACTCTTTTAGTGGGGGGAGAGGGGGTTGGTTCAGCTTGGGGTTATTGTATGATGAAATATTTATTTATGTTTTTGATTTTCCTTATTATGAGTTTGTATGATGTAATACTGATTTGTATGTATTTGTTTCTTATGGTTTAAATAAAAATTCCCCTACTTTTTTTGATACGTGCCATGGGATCTTTAACATCCACCTGAACTACCACCAGAACAGGCAGCTGGGACCTTAGTTTAACATCTCATCTGAAAGATGGCACCTCAGATGTTCAGCACCTCCCTCATGCTGTACTACAATGTCAGTATTGGGATAGTAACGCAAGTGCCAGGTGTGGGAAATGAACCCACATCCCTCTGACACCCCTCTGCCAGATGTGGGAATTGAGCCCACAGGCCTCTGATCTCCCTGCCACAAAGACAAGTGTGCTACCGGCTGAGCAACTGACACTTTTGGCTGTGTTACACACTCTTTGTTAAGTGCCCTGAGCCTTGTCTGTGACATAGCTACTGTGTCTCTCTGCAGTATAGTGAAAGTCATTTAAGCTGTATTACACTGTCTGTTAGCCTGTTAGGTGCACTGTGGCCTGTCATAGCTACACTGTGTGATGTCTCTGTGACATAGCAAAAGCTACGGCTATGTCTTCTGTGTTTCATATTTCCCAGACTAAGTCTACTACAAGGTGTGGCACATGGACAGCTGGTTCTGATTTCAATATGATATTTTTTCTGCAATATAACATATGTAAGGGAGTGTCTGTCAGGAGAAAATACTGTCTTGCTGAAATTGACACATCAAACACCTCCAGGGATATGTTCAAAGGACAGGAGGTAGCTTAAACTGCAGATATATGAAATGCAATTACTTTGTTAAGTTTGCTTTGAAGCTCAGGAAATAAAATATCCATTCATGACATCCTCAGGGAAATCCTTTGATTTGCACTAGGTATCATGAAAGAAGGAGAATAGGCATGTGTTGGGGTGTCTGCCAAGATAGCCAGTAATTACATCAAAGAGACTTTGATGTCTGTGTGAAACAGATCACAGACTGGTTCTAGAAATCCAATATGCATGTGTTGAAGGGTGTCATCTAAGGAAGTCAGAATTACATCAAAGATGCTTTGATGTCTGTGTGAAGCAGATCACAGACTGGTTTTGGCAAGTCACATGAAGAGAGGAGATTCATTTAGGTCACCTATTATTTTTTTAAATATCTTAGTAGGACATCCTGTGTTATAAAATATAAATTTTGATACACCAAGGTGGAGTTAGGTGACCTCAGAGAGAAGGCCGGCTAAAGACTGCTTTTAAATATACTGAGCAGACCTTACACAGAGACATTATTTCCTGACTGAGAAAAGAGGAACAACAAAGCACTGAAAGATTAAGAAGTAAGGAGACCTTAGATAAGACCAGTCTGAGTGTACGTGTTTTAGGAATTTGCACTTTTAAACCTGTTTTGCTTTTAAGACTGTATGTGTGGGGATATCTTGTTCTGTATTTTACTGTTTTCCTATTTTTTTACCTATTTTAAAGTAAAGATATATATTTAAAAAACAGAAACTGCCTGATGTGCTTGACACTTCTTTTTATATAAGTGAAGCTTAGATGGTTATAGTTGACACTGTGCATGAGCTTATTGTGGTACCAAACTGGGAAACAGATAAGAGTTCTCTAGGTCTTGCACAGAGTTCTAAGGGTGCATTTTGTAATACCTGGTTAGGTGCCCATAGGCAAAGTTATCTGGCCCCCCGAAGACAGAATTAGCTGAGCCTGACATTTGGGTATGCTAACAAGAGGTTATCAGTTTGAATCCCTCCAGAACTTGGGACAAAGGTGACTCGATCCCACAAAACAGACAAGAGGGTTACCTTGTTCTGTTAACTGTTCACAATTCTACACTCAGAGGTTGGCACTTTGGGAGTAGATGGCTGACCTGCTGAGTGGGGTTGTGACAGATTGGTTGGCAGTGGCGTGAAAAAGTTTGGTGGTATAAGCTTTATTGTTCAGTGTGTCAGCTTGAGACTGTTCAGTTTACTTGGAAAAAATAAAGGCAGTGTTTTATTTCAAAAGGAAACAGAACTATATCCCTTGGCTTACAGTCAAGTTCCTACCCATTTTAATTTTTTTTCTAAAGTGCCAGTCAGAGTAGCAGTAGTCAGGAAAGATGGCTTCCAACTACAGCAGGCACACTGTAGAATACGGCAGTTGTGCAGGGACAGAGGAGTCCCGTTGGAGGTGAAAGTCAAAAAGCAGAACCCCATAGAGGCCCTGATGGTAGCAGATACCCAGAGCAGTGAGTCACTGACCGTGACTGAACAGGGCCAAACCTTGAGTGTGGCAGGGCTAGCAGCCAGTGCTGTGTCCAGGTCTGGTGAGGAGGACAGCAGGGCCACTGTCAGTGAAGGGCCACAGCAGCAGAGGATGGTCACCAGTATCCTGAATCCAGAAGTACTCAGGCTGCAAATTGAGTTGCGCAGGATGGAGCTGGAGTTCCAGGAGAAGAGGGAGCGAGAGAGACAAGAGGCATACCGTGAGGAGCATGAGCACCAGCGAGCTGCAGAGGAGAAGAGAGAGGAGTGCCAGAGGCAACACGAACTGGAGAAGCTACGACTCCAACCAGCAGCACCAGAGCAGGTAAGTGGCTTGGGTTTAACTGGGACAGCAGGACTGGGTTGCAAATTGAACTCTAAATTAATAGCCAGATTTAAAGAGGGGGAAGATATGGGTGCCTTTTTAAATTCTTTTGAAAAAGTTTGTATTCAGGCTAAAATTTCTAGAGAGTCCTGGAGCTTCCAGCTATCCCCGCTACTTACCAGGAAAGCTTGGGATGCATTGGGTCAAATGGACAATGAAGACAGTAATAATTACAGAAAACTAAAAGCTGCACTGTTAAAAAAGTTTGAATTAACTGCTGAATCATACAGAGCTACATTCTGTAAGCTCAGGAGAAGCTCTGATATGATCTATGAGGAGCTAGCCACGAAACAACGTCAGTTTTTAAAATGTTGGTGGGAAGGAATTGAGGCAAACTCTGTTGATAAAATTGAAAATGTGATTTTATTAGAACAGTTTTATTGGCCATGCCCAGCAGAGCTAAAAACCTGGCTAGAGGACTGAGATCCCAAAACAGTGCAAGAGGCTGCAGAACTCTCGGACTGCTATGCCAAGAGCAGACCTGCTCTGAGAGCAAATGGGGCAGGTGTGGCAGCACAGAAAGGGAAAAGTGCACCTTCAGGGCAGCTAAAACCCTCTCTGCCTCCACCGAAACCAGTTAGCCCCAGGTATTAGATAAAAGATTTCTCTGAGAGAAGAAATGAATGCTGGTTGTGTAAAGAAACTGGGCATATTGCCAGACAGTGTCCCAAAAAGGCATGCCATGATACACAACTGGGTGCTAGAAAAGAAGTGGGTTGTTTGTGTGTCCCTGGAAGCATGCCAGTGAACATGAGGGAACACAGGCACCCAGTCATGGTGAATGGTGTACAGACGCAGGGGTTAAAAGACACAGGGGCATCCCTGACATTGGTAAAGGGGGATCTGGTACAGCCTGGTCAGCTTATACCCAATAAATATGTCACTGTACAGAACTTTGTGGGTGGGGAGAAAACATTGCCCCTCACTAGTGTTCTCCTAGACTGGGGTGAAACAGGGGGAACTGTGCAAGAGGTGGCTGTAGCCAAAACATTATCAGTGGTTGTGATCCTGGGTAACAATCTCCAGCAGGGGATGGTATGTGCAGTTACCCATAGCCAAGCGACAAGGGAAAATTGTAGCTCCCTGAACCCCACAGAAACCAGTGTGGAAACCACTGAGAGGCTGGTTCCCCAGCCTGTGTCTCCCAATGGGGAGACTGATAAAAAGGGGGTCAAAATTTCCCCAGTAGCAAGTAACCACATAGCCACAGAGGGTTACTCTGAAGAGGGAGGGGGTGACCTCTTGTCAGAGGGTTGGGATTGACAGTGATCCTGAAGGCCCTGATGCTAGTGCTGGGGACCCTATTTTAGCGACTGAAGGGGACCTGTCCCATGCCTTGGGAATGTGTGAGATGTTTGCAGCTGCTCAGAGAAGTGACCCTAGTTTAGAGAAGCTGAGGGCTTGGGCAGACTCGGACGGTACAACGTGGAGGTGACGGCAGACGTAAGGTTTATCGGGAAAATGGACTTATGTATACTCAGGCAGTACAAACAGAGGGAGGGATGCTAGGCAGGCAGCTTGTAATTCCCCAGGGGTATCGTGAGCAGTTGCTCAAAATTGCATATGATATTCCCTTTTCTGGTCATCTGGGAATCACACACACTATGCAGCAGTTAGCCCAGAATTTCTACTGGCCTAACTTCACCCAGCAGGTGAAGTAGTATTGCAGGTCTTGTCACCAGTGCCAAGAAATAGGGAAGGTGGGCAAGAAAACCCAAGCTGCCCTGATTCCATTGCCCGTAGTGGAGAAGCCTTTCCAGAGGGTGGGAATGGATATTGTTGGGCCTTTAAATACCCCCAGCTCCTCAGGGAAGAGATTCATTCTGAATGTTGTGGATTATGCCACCCGGTACCCAGAGGCAGTCGCCCTATCCTCTCTGAGGACAGGCAAAGCGGCAGATGCCTTACTTGGGATTTTCTCCCATGTTGGGTTTCCACAGGAGGTAATCACCGATCGAGGGGGTTCCTTCATGTCGGACCTGATGAAATGTTTATGGGAGAAGTGTGGGGTGGTGCAGAGATGCACAACACCGTATCACCCACAAGCCAATGGGCTTGTGGAATGATTCAATGGTACCCTAAAGTCAATGCTCCAGGTGTTTGCTGAACAGCATGGGAGGGACTGGGGGAAATACCTTCCCCACATGTTGTTTGCATACAGGGAGGTGCCCCAAGAGTCAACAGGATTTTCCCCCTTTGAACTCTTACATGGACGCTGGGTATGTGGGCCCCTAGACTTGATCCAGGAAGACTGGGAAGGTAAGCATGCCACCCAGGGAACTCCCTTTGTGGATTACGTCCTTAGGTTTAGGGTAAGGCTGAAGGAGCTTATGGGAACAGCCCAGAGCAATCTGGCAGCTGCCCAACAGAAACAAAATATGTGGTACGACCACAGAGCCAGAGCTCGCTCACACATGGTGGGTCAGGAAGTCATGGTCCTTATTCCAGTCTGGAAAGACAAGCTGCAGGCTGAGTGGGCAGGACTGTAGAAAGTGGTTAGGAGGGTAAATGAAGTGAAGTACATTGTGGAATTACCTGACAGTAGACAGAGAGAAAGGATGTACCATGTCAACATGATAAAGCCATATGCAAATAGGGCTGACATGGTGTTTGCAGTGTGCAGTCATGGGGAGGGGACGGACGAAGGAGACCCCCTTCTGGACTTGCTGGAAGAGAGTAAATGGGAGTCTTCTGTGGAGGCAGTAACATTGTCTCCCCAGCTGACCCCGGGCCAGATCCAGAAAGTAAGGGAGGTTTTAGCAGAGTTTGCCCCCTTGTTTAGCGCCAGTCCTGGACTAACCCCCTTAGCGACACACGATGTGGAGTCAGGGACACAGACACCCATACAGTGGACAGCATATCAGGTGTCAGAGGCTGTCCAAAAGGACATTAAGAGGGAAGTGGAGGAAATGCTGGATTTAGGGGTAATCCAGAGATCCCACAGTCCCTGGGCCTCACCTGTAGTCCTTGTACCCAAGCCAGATGGCTGAACACATTTCTGTGTGGACTATCATGGACTGAATGCAGTCATGAAGTCAGACACCCACCCAAAGCCCTGGACGGACGAACTCCTGGACAAGTTGGGAGAGGTGACCTACCTTATGACCATTGACCTGACAAAGGGGTATTGGCAGGTAGAGTTGACGGACAGAGCTAGGGAGAGGTCGGCCTTCATCACTCCGATAGGCTTATTTGAGTTTAAAGTAATGCCTTTCGGAATGAAGAACACCCCGGCCACTTTCCAAAGGTTGGTGAACCAGGTGTTAAACGGTGCTGAGGAGTACGCCGTGGCATACCTGGATGACATTGCCATCTTTAGTATCAGCTGGGAGGAACACCTATCCCACCTTAGGGAAGTGCTGGGCAGGATACAGAGGGCCAGGCTCACTGTCAAAGCCAAGAAGTGCCGGGTGGCCATGGGAGAAGTGGCATACCTCGGGCATGTGGTAGGCCAGGGACAGCTTTGTCCTCACCAAATAAAAATAGAAGTAATCCTGGCATGGCCCAGACCAGAAACTCAGAAGCAGGTCAGGAGTTTTCTTGGGACAGCAGGGTACTATAGAAAATTTGTACCCAATTACAGTGCCCTGGCTGTTCCCCTATCTGACCTGACAAAGAAAAATATGCCCAAGAAAATTACCTGGGGCTCAGCCTGTGAGAAAGCCTTTTCCAAACTAAAGGAGGCACTGTGCAGCGATCCTGTTTTGACAAGTCCTGACTATAGCAAACCTTTTATAGTTCAGACTGACGCCTCAGACCTGGGTATTGGGGCAGTACTGAGTCAGACATCTAGCCAGGGGAGGGATCACCCAATAGCCTACCTGAGTAGAAAGTTATTTCCCAGGGAGCAGGCATACTCCACGGTGGAAAAGGAGTGTCTTGCCATAGTGGGGGCCCTAAAGAACTTGGAGCCATACTTGTATGTGCAGCATTTTGTGGTGCAGACTGACCACAACCCCCTGGTTTGGCTGACGCTGATAGGGAAAAACAATGGTTGATTGCTAAGATGGAGTCTTGCTTTGCAAGGCTATGACATGACCATTCTACATAAGGCTTGAGCGACCAATCAGAACTCAGATGGGCTGTCTCATGTGTATGAGGAGTGAACTGATTTGGGAAGCTCATCCCATGCAGGGGATAGACCCCCCCAAAAAAAAATTCAGTCTAGGTGGGGAGGATTGTGGCACATGGACAGCTGGTTGGGATTTCAATATGATATTTTTTCTGCAAATATAAAATATGTAAGGGAGTGTCTGTCAGGAGAAAATACTGTCTTGCTGAAACTGGCACATCAAACACCCCCAGGGATAAGTTCAAAGGACAGGAGGTAGCTTAAACTGCAGATATATGAAATGCAATTACTTTGTTAAATTTTCTTTGAAGCCCAGGAAATAAAATATCCATTCATGACTTCCTCAGGGAAATCCTTTGATTTGCACTAGGTGTCATGAAGGAAGGAGAATATGCATGTGTTGGGGTGTCTCCCAAGATAGCCAGTAATTGCATCAAAGAGACTTTGATGTCTGTGTGAAACAGATCACAGACAGGTTCAAGAAGTCCAATATGCATGTGTTGAAGGGTGTCATCTAAGGAAGTCAGAATTACATCAAAGATGCTTTGATGTCTGTGTGAAGCATGAAGCAGATCACAGACTGGTTTTGGCAAGTCACATGATGAGAGGAGATTCATTTATGTCACCTATTATTTTTTTAAATATCTTAGAAGGACATCCTGTGTTATAAAATATAAATTTTAATACACCAAGGTGGAGTTAGGTGACCTCAGAGAGAAGGCTGGCTCAAGACTGCTTTTAAACATACTGAGCAGACTTTACACAGATACATTATTTGCTGACTGAGAAAAGAGGAACAACAAAGCACTGAAAGATTAAGAAGTAAGGAGACCTTAGATAAGACCAGTCTGAGTGTATGTGTTGTAGGAATTTGCACTTTTAAACCTGTTTTGCTTTTAAGACTGTATGTGTGGGGATATCTTGTTGTGTATTTTACTGTTTTTCTATTTTTGTACCTATTTTATAGTAAAGGTATATATTTTAGAAACAGAAACTGCCTGGTGTGCCTTGAAACTTCTTTTTATATAAGTGAAGCTTAGATGGTTATAGTTGACACTGTGCATGAGCTTATTGTGGTACCAAACTGGGAAACAGATAAGATTTCTATACGTCTTGCATAGAGTTCTAAGGGTTCATTTTGTAATACCCGGTTAGGTGCCCATAGGCAAAGATATCTGGCCCCCCGAAGACAGAATTGTCAGAGCCTGACAATTGGGTATGCTAACAAGAGGTTATCAGTTTGAATCCCTCCAGAACTTGGGACAAAGGTGACGTGAACCCACAAAACAGACAAGAGGGTTACCTTGTTCTGTTAACTGTTCACAATTCTATGCTCAGAGACTGGTACTTTGGGAGTAGAAGGCTGACCTGCTGAGTGGGGTTGTGACACAAGGAAGCACTGTGCTGGTGCACATGCAACTGAAAATTATGTGGACAATAGGAATCCTAGCACTAATGAAGAACATAGTAACAATAACATCGCCAGGACTGGCACTAAATGTCCTCCAGAACCAAAAAAGCATGTTATGAATTAAATGATATTAGAATTTCAGAAAGAACTGACAGGAGTTAAAGTACCCATAGAGGTACTTAACATTTTGTCACATGTGCTAGGAGACTTCCAGCTGTTGAAGCAGCATGCAAGGGGGGAGGCATCCTCCTCAAACATAACCTCAGATGCTGAGGCAGCCAATGCTCATAAAGATGGTGGTGACAGTGGGGACTGGGAATGGGATAGCCCAGGCTATGTCCCACCTGATGATGATGGCACTTCTAGTTCTTCTGACTCTCATGGCAACGTCATCAGTACTAGTTTTGATGAGAGGTTACAAAATGTTACTGTAAGGCATGAGAGGCAAGTACAGAAAAAAAATCATGTGCTAAACATAAGAATAAGAAGATGACAATGAATGGGAAAAATTAATGCAAACAAGGAAATGGCAATAGTATAGGCTTTCCTCCAGGTTCCTTGACTGTACAAGAGATAGTGCCAGGCACTGTAGTTCACAGCACAAAGGGTAAATCTTTAGTGTAGAATTTATTTTATATTGACCCTGCAGACATCTCTTGAGCTATATGCAGTCTGTGCAAAAAGAGTGTTAGTTGTGGTGGCAAAGTGGGACATTTTGGAACACCAGTAATGATACAACATGCAAAGGCAAAACACCAATTGAGTGGGGCAGGGCAAGGGACAGTGTGGTTGGTATGGGTGGTAGTGAAGGTGGTGGTGATGGTGACCATAGTGACAATGAACTGGAAGCAGAAACTAACATTGAATCACTTGATGTGTCCTTGCAGTATTCCTTAACATAGATTGTTTTCTTCTCACACCATCAAGTACTGAAAAATTCCACAGTAGTACTCCATCTGAAAAAGGTGTGAAAAGTACAATCCCCCAAAAATGTAAAATATCTCATCACTTTCATCAATTAATATTAAAGTAAAGTGTTGCAAGGTGGAGGGGAAAAGCGGAGGGGAAAGGGGTTCTTTAGGTACATAGGGGAGCAAAGGAAAACCAAGGTCCAGCTTGGTAGATTGAGAACAGAAGTAGGGTGGGTGAAAGAGCGAGGGACCAGGCGGAGGTATTCAACGACTACTTTGCCTCTGTGTTCACCTGCATTGGGGAAGGGATACTAAAAAAGCAAGACATGGAAGGGATGGTATGGGTAGAGAGGGGGACAGCGGGGGAAACAAATAGGGAGCAGGAAGGAGGGGGAGGTAACCCCAAGGGGTCACATCCAGATATGGTTAAACAGGCCAGTATGAAGGGGGGGAACAGATGATGTTTATCTCCACTGAAAGGGTGTGGAAAGCCCTAAAAGACCTAAAGAAAGATAAATCTCCTGGGCCGGATAGCATATACCTGAGAGTGCTATGGGAATTGGTGGACACACTTGCAGCACCCCTGGCAGAGCTCTTCAATGGGATGCTCAAGACAGGGAAGGTACCCAGGGATTGGCTAAAAGTGCATGTGGTGTCTATCCATAAAGGGAGGTCAAGGGAAGTGCCTGAAAACTATAGACCCATCAGTTTGACATCGGTGGTGGGGAAATTAATGGAGAGTATACTGAAAGAAAAATAGGGGGTGTTCCTGGAGAAGGAGAGAGGGAAGGATAGCAGGCAATATGTTTTTGTGCCTGGCAGATCATGTCAAACTAACCTTGTAGTGTTCTATGAATGGGTAACATCTGACCTGGACCGGGGAAGGCTGGTGGATGTACTATTTTTAGACCTCAGCAAGGCGTTTGACTCGGTCCCCCACTATGGCCTGGTGGGGAAACTGACGGGGTTAGGTGTGGGCCCATTAATGGTAAGATGGATATGAAACTGGCTAACTGGTCACACTCAGAGAGTTGTGGGCTGTGGGGAACTCTGAAACCCTAGAGGAGTCAGTAGCAGGGTACCACAAGGTTCAGTCCTGGGTCCGATGCTGTTTAATGCTTACTTATTGGACATCAGGGAAGGAATAGGGAGTGAAATGAGTCTTTTCACTGATGACGCTAAGATAAGAGCAGCAGTTGAGGGGGAAGAGAGGAGGTTGGCCCTGCAGGGGGATATAGAGACTCTGGTAAGGTGGGCTCACACCTGGAGATTAAATTTCAATTCCTCCAAGTGCAAGGTATTGCACCTGGGGTGGGAAACCTCAGTCACGTGTATACTCTGGGGAGGGGACAATAGAGGCCTCTATGGGGGAAAAAGACCTAGGGATCATGGTGGATGCAAGTATGAATAACTCTGAGCAGTGCAGGAGAGTGGCTGCCAAAGCAAACAGAATGTTGGGATGCATCCCAAGGGGCATCACCTAGAGGAGCAGGGAAGTGATCCTACCACTGTATAATAGGCTGGTCTGACCACACCTGGAGTACTGTGTGCAGTACTGGAGGCTGCATCGAAAGAGGGACATACAGCTCCTGGAGAGGGTCCAGAGGAAGGCTACCAAGATGATACAAGGACTAGGAGATCTGGCATATGAGGGTAGACTGGAGGAGCTTGACCTGTTTTCACTGGAGGATAGGCGAGACGGGAGGGACATGATTGAGGTCTTCAAGTACCTCAAGGGAATAAACAGGGTTAATATGGAGGGGATGTTTAGACTGAAGGAGGGAGGTATCACCAGAGGACCTGATATGAAGTTGGAAGGTGGAAGGATGAGGGGGAAAGAGGAGGAGGTGCTTCACAGAGAGGGTGGTTGAACCATGGAATATGCTGCCTGGAGAGCTGGTTCAGGCTTCCACGGTGGAAGGTTTTAAGAGAGGGTAGGACAGATACAGAAAGGGGAAGTATCAAGGGAAGGCCTGGCCTGGGGGGGTGGGGAGCGATGATAGGCATTCTGGAACACAAGGGAGGGGGAAGACCTTGGTACCTGCTAGGGATCTGAGGTTCAGACTCGATAGACCGTATGGCCTAATCTGCTGGCAATTAGTATGTTAGTATGTTAAGGACATCAAAATTTAGCCACAAGCATCCAACATGCCAGCTGTTAAATATATCCATTACAGAGTTGGCCAATTGTCAACTCTCTTTTGATTTTGTTACCCAGAAAGGTTTCATCAAGTTCATGAACCAGACTGGACTATAGTACACCATTCCCTGTCAAACATAGTTCTCAAAAAAGGCTGTTCCACAGTTGTATGACTTTGTGTGTAGTGTGGTCACTAAACAGTTCAAACTCTTTGGGATGAAACATATTAACATAACCATAGATATATGGACCAGCAACCAGACAATTGACTACATGACTGCTACAGCTCATTGGGCAAGCTTCCAGTCGGAAAGTAATAATTCCCACCTTACCATAAGTAGTAGGAAACAGGCTGTATTATGTGTCACCACTTTTGAAGAAAACACACTGCTCTGAATATTCTGCAGGAGCTGAAAAATCAATTCCAGAAATGGCTTGCTCTGTATTCCTTATCTCCATGGTTCATAGTATCAGGTAATGGTGCAAACAGTCATAGCTGTTAGAGATGGCAACTACCAACACATACCTTGTTTTGCACATTGTTTAAATCTTCTCATCCATGGTTTCTTAAAGGGAAACAGAAATGTTGAACACCTGTTATGTCTTGCTAGGAAAATATCCGGGGATTTCAGCCACTCTGTGAAAGCTCAAAAAATCTTGAAGGGGCTGCAGGGGTCAAACAATTTACCCTTGCATACATTAAAGCAGGAAGTTCCAACCCACTGGAATTCAACGTTTTGCATTTTGCAAAGGCCTCTTGAATAGAAAAGTGTTGTACATGAGTACACCATACACAAGCAAATAGGTAAAAGAGACATCATGGTCAGTTCAAGCAGCTGGACTCTACTGGAATCCTTGGTCACATTATTGGAGCCATTTGTGGCTGGCATATATGACATCAGTGCAGACTGGCAACTCTGAGTCAAATTTTTCCTCAAATCAGATTTCTTCACATTTACCTTGACAACATAAAGAAAGACTTTCAGTCAAAAGACAAAACCACTGCTGTCATGCTGTCAGATGCCTTGAGTCTCAGACTGTTGACTGATCAGAGAATAAATGTCATGTTTAGGAATGACACCTATGGGTTGGCTAAGGTGCTAGATCCCTGTCTCAAGTGGAACATTAAAGCCATCCTTCCTGCAGGAGAAGACATTGAGTATTGTAGCATTCTTCTGCTAACCAAATGTGACATTGCCCCACAAATACCATTAACTAATGTACAGCGGTCAAACCCTGCCGAATCATCACTGTGCACCTCTGGCGCAGGCAATAGCACAACAATCAATTCTTCACAGTCAGCAGTGTCATTAGCAAGGGAAAGGAGATCAACAGCTCCTTCTAGGGCATCCTATGTTCAGGGTCAGAAAGGCAAATCACTTCTGAGATGTCTACAACAACATGGACTAATATCCTATAAAGAAAGTGCAGCAGAATCATCTGACAGACTAGTAACCCTCTCACACAGCACGATAATCCTGGAGTACTTTGCAGACCATATTGTGAATAGTCTTGAGGAAAATCCATTACTATATTGGAAACAAAAGAGAACAATATGGCCAAATGTAGCAAATCTTGCAATAATGTAAGTCAGTTGTCCACCTTCAAGTGTATATTCAAAAGTCATATTCAGTGTGGCTGGAGGAATAGTCACTGACCACAGAACACTGCTAAGTCCTGTAAATGTGAAATGACTTACATTTCTCAAAATGAATGCTCACAGTTTCTCAGTGGTCACAAACACTTATGTACTGTACGTGAGTCTGACCTTAAAAATTAACAACAACCTGCAAACGGTGATAGTGAATATGGTGACTAGATCGTGTATGTAACAAATGGAACAATCACCACTGCTACCATGTCAGCCTCATGTGCTATACAAGTACTACTCTTAGTTTTCTTTTGTCAGTCATCAGTTTAGATTATGCATGTTTGATTGATGTCCTCCATGGGAATAATTTTTTAAAATGGCAGCAGGCTCAATCACAGCAACTGCACCTCTCATACCCACCTCAGCAATGTCCAACATGGGTATCATTTTGGGAAACAGCAGCAGGCTCACTCAGAATAGCTGCATCTCTCATACCTACCTCAGCAATGCCTGTCATGGGTATAATGTTTTGAAACAGGAGCAGGCTCACTCACATCAGCTGCACCTCTCGTACCTGCCTCAGCAATGCCCTCCATGGGTATAATTTTGGTAAACAGAAGCAGGCTCACTAAGAGAGGTGTATCTCTCATACCTGCCACAGCAATGCCCGCCATGGCTATAATTTTTGGAAACAGCAGTAGGCTCACTAATAGAGCCTATGCCTCTTGTACCCGCCTCAGCATTGCCCGTATGGGTATAATGGACTGGATCACCTAACAGACCATGCAATAGTCCCCAAAAAACAGTAATTAAGTGATTTTTGTTATGGTCAGGGTAGGGTAATTCGGTAGTAGAACGGGTCGGGTAATTACTACCTGACCTGCTCCACTACTCGGTTTTCATCCAGGTTTTTTTTTTTCAGGTACTTTTGGGGCACCTGTGGGTTGTCTTGGTGGTTGGGTATTTTAGTACCCACCCATTCCAATTTTGCTTGTTCAGTTTTAACATATAACATTTTTGTGTGCAAACCTGCGTGGTCTGTGCTGGTCCTGCACATGCACTTCTAAACACATGCTTGAACAAGTTTTGATTTTTTAAAGACATTTAAATTAAACAGATGCTTCAACACAGGAGACTATCTTGAGACTTGCAAAGTGATTATGCTTCTGAAATAAGCACTCAAACATGTTTAAAGCAGTTGTTGAAATATAAAGGCATGAGTTTGGGCCAAAACAAACACCTGAACATAGGTAAAGGGACCCATTTAGCCAGATTCTGGTGTTTTTTTTTTTATTGTCCTAGAAATAATGCTTTTGAGTACTTGAAAATCCTGAGTGTGCAGCTTAGTGAGAGAAATCATTTATCTGTGTTCTCAGTATAAGAACAGAAGGACTTTTATGAACTGTGGAACTGCAGCTGGAATAGTGTTGCCAGTTTCAGTCAGAGCAGTGAGCTGGTGATCCCCTACTCTCTTTGTCTTTATCTATCTATCTATCTATCTATCTATCTATCTATCTATCTATCTATCTATCTGTCTGTCTGTCTATCTGCCTAGGTGTCTACCTAGCTATTATAAATTACTAGTGGACTGGGGTGCCCATCCCCAGTATTTCTTCTTTCTCCCCCCTTCCCTCCAGGTCACCAGTTCTCATGTTTAATTTAATGTTGAAAAAGTGAACTGGGGTGCCCACCCACAGTACTGCTTCTCTTCACCCCTTCCCTCCAGGTTGCTCACCTCCCTTTCCATTATGTATGTGATGGCACCAGTGTGTCCTTCCCCCAGTTCTGCCAAACAGAAGCCTGACACTGGGGTGCCCAAGCCCCAGTGTCAAAAAGTTCCCTGACATAAAGAAAACTGCCCTGTTTTTTTTGTTTAAACCTGTAAAAATGAAAATGGATCCTCACCAATCTGACCCTCCACACACTCCTACCCACCCTTCCCTGACCTCCCACTCAGCACCTACCACCCCACTCCCCCATACATCTTCATGCACTAGAACATGTCCAACAATGTAGATCAACTCTCGAGTTGAAGACACATCTTGCTGCTGGAAACATCTGTGATATGAGAAAAAAAAAGGTAAGTCTGGTATAATGTATTTCAGTGGAGTTTGAACCTTTTCTCATATTTTAATATTTTTAAGTCAAATTTTCAACATGTCCTTTCTGGACCTCCACCTTATGACCAAGAGCAGTGAAATTATTCAAATCTGGACTGAAGGGTGATTTCACAGTCACTTTGTAAAATCACGTTTTAGGCAGGATTTAAAATGTTTTCCCTACTGTTATACGAGGCCTTGCACTTAGAAATTCTTTAGAGGTACAATTGCATAGCTAGCATTTAAGTATCCCAGTTCATATTGGTAAGAACTGCTTAGGGCAACTGTGATTTATCCCTTTGGTAGTAATAAACTTGTTTATTACTCTAATGCAACGTGTCTGTGATTACTTGCATTCCCAATATCGTCAAGAATCTGAAAGTGAGGTTTAGACCTCCTAACAAATTTTGCTCTGCTTATGTCTCCTACATTATCACTACCATCAACAACCTCTTCCATGATCTAGAATCTGGAAGAATACCTGACATTATACATGACAGACGCATTTCCAAATGGTATTGTCCACAATGTAAAACCACTAGCTATGTTTCCATGTGTATGCAACAGACTTTAACTATTCCTCTTTCTACAGCTAGGAATTTGGGATTTGTGACCAGACACCCTAATACTGGTCCTTGTTTCACTGCTAAGAAGTGTTCCATAACAGATACCATGTTTGTTTCCTTTACTGTCTCCTTACCACGCTTTGATCCCACTACAGACTTGTTTGACAAGCTTGCACTGGTTCACTCAATTGGGCATTTGGATGAAGACGTCTACAGAGAACGCTTGGATCTACAGCCTCTACTGGTTTACCACCCTTTCCTGGATGCCTGGGTGGCTCCGCACATGGACTGCTGTGTGAAAAAGCAATATATTTACTTGTGCCGATGTGATGTATTTGATGTTATTCAACCTGTTTGTGGTTACTCTCCAAACAGCATTGATTGGACTTTCACCATGGATGATGACATCACTGCGAATGGCACTGACTCCTTTGACTCAACTCTGGCTCTGGATAAGCTGTACCAATCCTATCGTGAGGAGGTTCTTCACCTGTCAACATGGATTTTGAAGACGACCTACACCTGCCCTGTCTGGTTGCAAAAGTGGAGACTGCCTACTGTGCGCACACAGTATAATTCCGATGGCCAGTATTGTGTAGTCATGAACTACAAGTCTTACACCTATGGATCTGTTACATGTGCTATTGATTACCCCAATTTCTGTTTCATTCCCCACCAGAAGACTGTCATTGGACATACTGTTGTAACCCCCATCCCCCTTCTAGATGCAGACATTATTGATGGTAACCCCGATTATCTGCTCACACTATCAGAATATTTGCCATACTTTAATGTACACATAGACTCACTTACACTTACATTAAAATCACTTTTATACAGGAAAGACACACACCTCATCCACATCAGCAATAATATCACCAAAGCCAATGAAGCTGTTCTCACCTTGATTAATGATGGTGATATGAATAACGCATTAACCAACACCTGGTTAGAGATCACTTTTAAAGGTTTTGTTATTATACAAGCATTTTTAATTTTCATTTTGAGTATTATGCTCTGCTGTCTACGGCACATGCTGCGCCAACACCATGAGCAGCTTGAGTTCCTTTACAAAGCTCGCGTATCAGGTTTGTAAACGACCACTGCTCCTGTCCTTTCCCTAGACATCTGCCTGTGTTGCCCTTGGAGGCAACAAGGGGGGAATGTTACACAAGGTCCCTGCACCCTAACTGGTACCCTTAGAGGTACACCGTAGACAGCTAGCACTTAAGAATAAGTTATACTAACATATAGGGCTAAGGGCATCTACCGTACAAGAGTAGATGTCAGGATATGAATGCATATTGTTGTAATACACTTTGCTTGCTAATACATATATTCTGCTATGTATTTTCTGTGTATTTCTTACTTGTAAGATGCCAGGACATCTGAGTCCTTGGAGTAATTATAATATGTGAGATGGCATTGCCACCTTTTGGTGATTTGTACCACTACACTGAGTTATGTAAGACTCTGTATAAGAACTCTTTTGTTCTGACTTTACAGAATTGTATAATGTTATCTTGAACCATGGAGCCACCTCTAATTTAGCCAATGAGGCTCATCTCTGTAACTAGAAATGTTTCTATCTTTTGGTAACCATAGTAATTATCATAGGTATATAATGTAATGCACAAGCCTTATACATCGGAGACCTGAGAGACCCCAAGAGACACAGAGAAACCTCGAGGTGTAGGGAACGCTTAGCACTGGCTCCCAGTTCGTATTGGTAAGAACTGCTTAGGACAACTGTGATTTATCCCTTTGGTAGCAATAAACTTGTCTTCGGGCCCAAACTTCACCCCATTCTCCTATACCGCACTCTAATGCAACGTGTCTGTGATTACTTGCATTCCCAATATCGTCAAGAATTTGAAAGTGAGATTTAGACCTCCTAACACTACCATGTTCATAAAGTACTGTCATAAGAAGGCTATGTTGAAAATTTGGGGTCAAAAAATAAAAAAAAAAAGGTTTTGAGTGTACATTGACATTTTTCTGTACTCGGTCATAACATTGGTAATTTTCAATATTTTGGCCCTAAATTTTTAACATAGCCATTTTTCACACCACCTCATGAATGTTACCGCTATCATTTTCCATATCCCAGCCAAAATGTGCTTTCACATCTGTGGCACAGAATGACATTTTGACAGGGATTTGAAAATCTTCACCTACCATGTTCATGAGGTGGGGTCATAAGAAGGCTATGTCAAAAATTTGGTGTAAAAATATGGTAAAATGACCAAGTTATGAGTGAACATTGAAATATTTCATTGTTCACTCATAACTTTGATCATTTTCAATATTTTGACTCCAATCTTTCAACACAGACATTTTTTTTTATTTTCACACACCTCATAAACATGAGAGCTTTTCACTTCTGGTGCAAAATGAAGTTTCGGTCAATAGGCTATAAATGCCTCATGTTATGTTTATAAGTGCATGTCATGAAATGACTATCTTGAAAATTTGGGGCCAAAATTAGGATGAAATACAATTACTAAGATACTTTTCATGTTGTGCCAGTCTTATCCTGAGTGGGTAATGCTTTGCGATCCAGTGCAGGTGAATTAAGTTTGGGGGCAAGTTCAGTTACCCACCTGAATGGGGCAAGGGTGGATGGCACTGTTATGCAGCAACCTCCCAGTCATGGAATTTGAGATGCAGCATTGGAAGATGTGCCCAGATACCATACAGTGAAGATAACTCTTCTCTTGGCATAGGGCCCTGCACCTCTGCACTTGTGAGTAGCAGAAAGCCCTGTGCTTTGGCTGAAAGATGAACTCCTAGTGTCTGCATCTGTAGCCACATGGAGATGTATGACCCGGTGGGCCCAGTGCTTCCAAAGTCCACCAGGCAGCCCCATGAATTCATGACATCCATCACTGCATGGAAGCTCAGGCAGACAGAGTCATGCATTCATGCAGAGCCCAGAAGGCACTGTGCATTTGCATCTGTTCATAAGGGTGCTGAAGGAACCCATGTGAATGAGGATACCATTCCATTGTCTCAAAAAAGAAAGGAAATTCTTTGCAAAAGACTGTGTTAATGCATTGTTATTATTCAAGTTAATGCCACAAAAGCAGGAAAATGTAGTGTTGGAGCTTTCAAACCTAACTCCATACCCTTATCCCCCAAGCAGCAAAAGGAAAAAAACTTGAGAGTTTAGAGTTTTGAGTCTCCAGAGTCTTGTTAAATCTGTGGTGGGTCCCACCTTGGGGTTGTCATCCCTCATGCCCACCCCCTTGCATGAGTAAACAATGCTAGATGTGAGTTTCTTTCTTCATGCAATGCTGCAGGGCCATGCATGAAGAAAGCTACAACAGATTGTGTTGGCAACATGTGTATACATTCCTCTTTACCTTTGAAGTGTGCATTACTATGAGGCGCTGACTTGGAGCTGTACCTTGTGCTTCAGACAGGAGACTATAGTCTGGTGGGAGGGGTGAGCATTAAGGTGAATAACTCCAAAGAAGTCCCCTCCACTGATTCACCAAGACTCCAGAGGCCCACAACCCTAATGATTTTTTCCTTTTGCTGCTTTGGGGGTGGAGGTAGGGAGTTAGGGTTGGAAACCCTAATGCCACATTTCTCTACTTTTGCGGCATTAACTTGAACCCTGACTGGTGCATTAACACTGTTTTTTTGGAAAGAATATCTATATATTTATCTGTATCTGTATCTATATCTATAGCTACATCTATCTATCTATCTATCTATCTATCTATCTATCTATCTATCTATCTATCTATCTATCTATCTATATCTATCTATCTATCTATCTATCTATCTATCTATCTATCTATCTATCTCTATCTATCTATCTATCTATCTATCTATCTATCTATCTATCTATCTATCTATCATCCACCAGCTATGTTCAGCTTAACATCACAAAAGTAAGGAAATGTGGCATTAGGATTTCCAACGCTAACTCCCCACTCATACCCCAACCCCTCCCACACTCCTGAATCAATAAAAAGGAAAGATATTAGGGTATGGGGTCTTTGTAATTTTGTTAAATCAGTGGTGGGATCTTCGTGTGGTTGGTAACTCTAATGTTTACCTCCCCCCTGAGCAAACAAGTTCAGATATGATCTCTTTCTTCATGCAGGGACCGCAGGGCTCTTCATGAAGAAAGATAAAAAAAGATTCTGTTAGCAACCTGTGGGTAGACATACTTCTCTGCCTTTGTCAACAGTGAGCTTCCTAACCATTGTAGAGGGGTGGCTGTGCATCTATATGCAGATGATGCTATTCTCTATTACCCTTCTTCTGATGCTACATGGAATAACAAGGAACTTGTAAGTGACTTTGCTGACATTGAGGGTTGGTTCAGATGTAATCAGCTTATTCTCAATACAAAGAAAACAAAGAAGTATATTCTTTTCTCATCTCCCTTCCTCCTCACACTCCCCCTTCCATCTCTGTATTACTTCCCTCAACGGTGATGTTCTGGAAGCAGTCAATACCTTCAAATATTGGGGTATCACCCTGGATTCCTCACTCTCTCTCAATGGCCATGTCTTCACCTTAACTAAGACTCTGAATTAGAAGTTGGGCCTTCTCCATCACATCCGATTTTCCTCACCTCTGCCTCTTGCATCAAGATTGACTCTTTGTCCCTTCTTCCCCTCCTCATTTATGGTGCTCCTTTATTGCTCTATTCCAATGCATCTAACATGTCTCTCCTTGAGCAGACATACCATAAGGTGTGTTGGTTTGCCTTAGGAGTCAACACCCACACTCACCACTGTGCTGTCCTCTTCTCATTGGGCTGATTGCCATATGAATCTAAACTGAAGATCTCCACCCTGAGCTTCATGCACAAACTTGTCCACAAATTTACCCCCATGCCTTAGTGATGTTATCTGCCATAGACAAGCTCCTCAAGCCCTCAGATCAGCCTCCCTCTCCTACTAAGACCTAATCTGCAGTTAGCTGTTGCAAGTAAGCCCTTCTCCTTTGTGGCAGTAGCAGATTGGAACTCCCTACCTCCCTTGGTCCTGTCCTGCGCCTCACTTTCTTTGTACCAGTCCAATCTACTCATGTTTCCTACCTCCTCAGCAAAATGCACATGCTTCTGCTGATGACTGATCACTGCTGAGTTGCTGGTTGAACACCTCTTGGCATCTCTAACTCACCTTATACCCATTTGTTTCCCTTATCTTCTACCCTATAGTCCCTCTCATCTCCCTCTCCCTCTCCCTCTGTCTCAGCTTATATATGCTATTTGATTCCCCCTACCTATTTACCTGCTAGCATTCAATGTTTACAGGGGGTGCCATTAATTGTACATACTTATGTATTATACTGTACGTCAACTAGCTGTTTAGTTTTTTTCTCTTTAGTTCATTTGGTTTTGTTAAAGCATATATGTTACTATGTTGCTCCTATAATATGTCACTTTCTGAATTGCTGTAATTGTATTGTATTATGTTTTCTTGCTTTCCTGGGTTGACCCTGAAAAAGGGACCACTATTGTCTCGTTGATCCTACCTGGTTACAAAAATTCAAATAAATAAATACATTTTTACCACTTAGTATTACTATGTGGCACTGGATTGGAGCTGTACCATGTGCTCTGGACAGGAAGTAACTGGTGGTGGGGGGGGGGACATTAAGGTTGACAACCCCAAGGAAGACTCTACCACCAAGTCACTAAGACTCTGGAAACACAAAACCCTAATTTTTTTTTGACTTTTGCTGCTAGGGAGTGGGGTGGGGAGCTTGAGTTGAAAACCCTAAGACCAAATTTCCCTGCATTTGTGGTGATAAGTTGAAATCATTTTCCCTTTATTTGGAAAGGGTGTCCCCTAGTTTTGATCATAGTATTCCTGTACTCTGTTTCTAGGTCACACATTAATTCTGGGTCCTGCATCACATCATACATAAAAAGTAGGCATGCTCAATGTGTTTCGAGAGACATACAGTGGAGTCAACCATGATGAAGTGCAATAACTTGCAGTAATGACATGTCACAAAATCCTGCATGACAAAAGGGCTTAATTGCCATTGACTTACAATGGCCCCTGCAGTAAACTGCTGCATTCTGTGATGTTCTGCAGCATTTCTGCATTGCATCCTGGCTGTCACATCTGTAAGGTGTAATGATTTTAGCCTGTTCTCATAAGATGGTTTCTGTTGTTCTTCCACAATTTTGTCGAACCTGCACCTTCTCCAACCTATGCCTTTCATCATCCATATACGGTATTCTTAATTTGTGCTGAGTATTCTAGATGTGGCCATATATACGATCCATGTAATGGCATCAGGATCTCACTTTTCCTTGATACAATATTTTATTTAATTGACCATACTGTTTTATTAACCTTGTTTGTAGCCTCTGTTATTTGATGTGATGAGCTAAGGTCATTCTTTATGATCACTTCCAAGTCTCTTTCACAATCAGATTTCACAAGTTGGTGATCATTAATATTATAATTAAACCTTTTATTTAGTGCACCCAAGTGCATTACCTTGCGCTTGTCAAGGTTAAAAATCATATCACATTTTATAGTCCACTGTGCTACTTTATTTAGGTCATCCTGTAAAGTAATTAATTATTCCTTGGTTCTACAGGGGGCATCTTTTTGTGTTGTCTGCATACTTAATAGACCAACAGTGGAGCTGGGGTGTCATATCTGATAAACAAATATGAAAGAGGACAAGGCCCAACACAGAATCCTGCGGAACACCACTCAAAATTCCTCCTTCTTCTGAAACATGCCCATTTATCACAAAACTTTGTCTTCTATCATTAAGACACTCTGCAATCCAAGTAGTTAAAGACTTACCTATTTTTAAAGAATGCAGTTTTTTAACAATGGCCTAGTGCAGGGTTTGATCAAAAGCTTTGGCAAAATCTAAATAAATGATGTAACAGGGGATGTTATTGTCCAGATGTCTGCTAATCTGATTGTACAAAACTAGCAGGTTTGTAGTACAACTCCTACCCTTAGTGAATCCATGCCGGGTGGGGCCAATTACATTCATAACAGATGATATTCTATCATTTATTATAGTTTCTAGTACCTTTCTGGTGACACTAGTCAGACTAATTGGTCTATGGTTTTGCATAAGTTCTCTCTTCCCCTTTTTATGTTTGCTTGCACGCTTGTGCAAGAAACATAGTGCCATCATCCGAGTTTTCCAGAGGTGTGTCAGCCTCTTCCAATTCAGTCAGTGTGTTTGCAGGCACAGTCACAGTGCACCAATCACTGCTCCAGCTGTCAATGACAGCTGAAAATGCAGTGGCATACAGCTGAAAGGGAGAACTCCGCTTCAGTGAGCAGAGCTCCCCCCTCAACATGCATGCACGCATATTGCGTGCTGATGCGCCCCCCCCACACACATACTGTATAGCCGACAGGGGTGCCCAATCTCCCGTTGGCTGCACACCACCCAAAGCATCCAGGTGCCATGCTGGAAGCCCACCCCAGCATGGCAAAATGTTTTATGGCTGACAGGGGTGCCCAATCCCCCGTCAGCTTCACGCCCTCCATAAATCATCCAGGTGCCACGCTGGGACCCCACCCCAGCGTGGCAAATTGATGTTATGGCCGATAGGGGTGTCCAATCCCCCATCAGCTCCAAACCCCCCCAACAGCCTTACAGCTGCCACGCTGGGAGCCCACCCCAGCGTGGCAAACATCTCGCATCGTCTTCATCCTTGTAGTCTTACAAATGAAAAAAAAAACTGTAAATACTAAAACTGTCCCTCGGCACTTCTCCTGCCTCCTCCCACAACCGCACTCACCCACTGTGCACCCTGCCTCCCCACACCCCCACCCATACTTACCTCCAGAGCTCGTGCGATTTATCTTTGGTGGACCGGGAACACGCCTGCACTCTTCAAAGCCGACAGCAAACTGAGGAAATGTCAGGAAGCTGTATAATGGGATAGATAGGGTTTTTTTCTACTTTGTTGCATATCTCAAGCATTTTTGGGAATTTTGGGCCCACATTTTCAACATGGGGTTTTTGAGACCCCTTCTCATGAATGCTGTCACTGTCATGGTGTTACTCAGGCCCGAAGGGTGATTTCACAGCCACTGCATGAAATCACCTTTCTGGAATGATTAACGAAATGACACTGCCAGTGTTCATAAGGTGGGCTCTTAAAAAGCCTATTTTGAAAATTTATTGGAAATATTCCTAAAAATGACTGTTTTACCAGCGTGCATTGCACAGTTCCTATGCACACTCATAAGTTAGCGAATTTTCAATATTTTCACTCCAGATTTTCAATATTGCCATTTTACCACACCTTCTTATGAGCAGTATAGCTGTCATTTTTCACATCTCACCCAAAACATGTTTCCGCCCATGTAGCGCACAATGGCGCAGTCGGTATCTGAAATCAATGTCTGGGACACATTAAGAAAATCACAGTGACACTGTTCACTTGGCAGAGTTCTAAATGGCAACAATGTTGAAAATTGGGTGAAAAATCCCTAACAATGACTGTTTTACTAGACTGCATTGCAGAATTCTCACGATGCTCGTGAAATTCACATTTTCAATATTTTCACTCCAGATTTTCAACATTGCCATTTTACCACACCTCCTTATGAGCAGTACAGTTGTCATTTTTCACATCTCACCCACAATGTGTTTCTGCCCATGTAGCGCACAATGGCGCAGTCGGTGTGCGAAATCAACGTATGGGACACATTAAGAAAATCACAGTGACACTGGTCATGAGGTGTTAAAATGGTGAAAAAATTCCCCAAAAGGAGCACACATTGCACAGTTCCTACGCACGCTGGCAAGTTTGCAAATTTGTAATATTTGCACACCAGATTTTCAACAGTGCCATTTTACTGCACTTCCTTATGAGCAGTACTGCTACCATTTTTCACATCTCGCCCAAAATTTGTTTCCACACATGTAGCGCACAATGGTACAGTTGGTGTGCGAAAACAATGTTTGGGACAGATTAAGAAAATCACAGTGACACTGGTCATGAGCAGAGGTCTTAAAATGGCTATGTTGAAAATTTGGTGACAAAACTCCATAAAATGACTGTGTTACAAGTGAGCATTGCGCAGTTTCTACAGACTCTTGTAAGTTCATGAAGTTGTAATATTTTCAGTCCAGATTTTCACCAGTGGCATTTTTTCACACCTCCTTATGAACAGTACAGCTGTCATTTTCCACAACATGGCCGAAATGTGTTTTCACACTTTCAGCACAGAAATGCGTGGTCGCTGTGGGAAATCATTGTTCGGGACAGATAAAGAAAATCACACTGATACTGTTCATGATCAGAGGTTCCAAAATGCCAGTGTTAACAATCTGCCATAAAAAAATCCCCAAAGTTGTTACATTACGGGTGTGTGTCGCACAGTTTCTACGCACGTGCGTGACTTCACCAGTTTTTTTAAGATTTTCACAGCAGATTTTCAACATTGCCATTTTTCACACCTCCCCATGAACAGTACCGCTGTCATTTTTCACATCCTGTTCGGAATGTGTTTTGCACCTGTGGTGCCAAATGCCATAGTCGCTGTGCAAAAGCAGTTTTCAGCTAACAAACTGATATTGCCACTGTTCATGAGGTGGGGGGTCACAAAAAACCATGTTGAAAATTTGGAGTGAAAATACCAACGAATGCCTGTGGTGTTATGGTTTCTGACCATAACGCCCCATCCTGTAGAGAATGACAGGCATTGGGGTGTGACTTGGGATTCTTGCCTGTCATGCTCATACCATTCCACCCCCCACCCACACCCTGCAGCCAGTTAGAAGCATCAAGGTGTGCCTCGGACTCTTCGGGCCCAAACTTCACCCCATTCTCCTATACCGCACCCATCTCACCATATTTCATGATGGAATGGGGTGCACATAAGGGTCAAAGACCCCAAGGCACACCGTGACACTTGTCAGTGTCTGCAGCATAGGGTGTGATGAAATGGCGTGGTCATTATGCCTGATGACCCAAAGGCACACCTCAATGCCTGTCACTCTCTGTAGGGGGGTGGTGGTGGGGTTGGCTTCAGTTCAATACTTCGCTGCCATTCCTATTATGCAACTCTGTAACTTCTACACTACCAATGCCAATGCCAGCAAGCAAACATTTGGCATTGACAAATGCTTGTTAAATATAGGCACAATATGAGCCAGTTTCCAGCCCTTTGGGACATCAGCTTTATTAATAGATTGTTCAAACAGGAGTTTCAAAGGCAATAGTAGATGTCTGGACATGCTCTGTAGTAAACCTGCTGATATTTTATCTATTTAGTTTTTGAATTTTCTCCAGAATGTCTTCTTTAGTTATATTAATCACAGTTCCAGGATATGTATTATCTTTATTTATTTATTTCAATTTGACCCACTTTATACACACTGCAGAAATATTGAGTAAATGCATGTGTCATCTGTTTATTATCCATAATGATAGTTGAATTCTTGTGAAATGAGTCCTACTTCATTTGATGGCTTTTTAAGTGAGTTTATGTATGAATAGATTTGTTTGTTGTTTGATTTATGTGCATTTACAGCCAAAGTCATTTTCATATTCCTTTTTGTTTGCCTTACACTGTTTTTGCATTTTTGTGAAAGTCTCATATAATAAATTAGTGCCAACTTTGATATATTTTTTATATAGCCTGTCTTTCTTTTTAATAAGCTTTTTAAATTGTCGGTTCATCCACTTGGACATTCTTTGAGCTCTTACTTTTTCAATTAAAGATATATTCTATTTATATCCTATGAATGGTATCTTTTATAATTTTCCCCATTTTGTCAGCTGTTTTATTATTTAAGATATCTTCCCATAGAAAGTCTTTCATGGCCATTTTGATTCCTTCTTTATCTGCTTTATCTAGGAGATACATTATGGTACTAGGATTGTATGTATAATTTGCTGTAAACCTTATTCTTTTATGATCACTATTTGCCATTGGAGGACCTGTAGTGCAGTCCTCGATTGTAATAGTATCACAGGCTGATACCAGGTCCAGGATTTCCTGGCCCCTGGTGGGTTTCTTAACATGTTAGATTAAGTTTAGTTCAGTACAGATATCAAGGAGGAGTGTGCCTAGACTACAGCAAGAACAATAATTAACCAGTTTATACCAGTAATAGCAAAGTCACCCATAGTGTTAATTTCACCCAAATCTAATGCCATACTAATTTCTGCCATTACTTGCTTTGTTATGTCGCTAGTACTGTCTGGTGGTTAGTATATACATACAGTGATTATGGCCTTATTAACACCCCCATCTAGTTGTATCCATAATGATTCACATCTTGAATTTTGATTTTGCTACTGACATCAGTGCAAGCAGTATTCTGCTTTATACAAAGTGCAACTCCTTCACTCTTTTGTATGATCTATTATTTTCAAAATGTGAGAAGTCATCAACATTGTTTTCCCAGGTCCCTGAGTCATCCTGTTTCCATGTTTCTCTGATATTGATTACATCCACTGGTGAGGTATCCTTATTAGCAAGTAGATCATCCATTTTGTTAGTTAGACTTCTTGCATTAACAGCTAGTATTTCTAGTTCGTGTTTACTTTGTGTTCCCCTTTTGGATGTGTTCATACATACATGACTAGTGTCCCTCCCCCCTCCTCATTAGTTTAAATCATTATTCCCATAACTTTATTGATGTTTGTTGCCAGCATCCAGTCTCCTTTTCTATTTAAGTGAAGCTCATCTTTTCCATATAACTCTTTTTTATTACAAGTGGACCAATTATCAATAATTCCTTACATAAATTAAACAGCCATGAATTTATCCTTTGAATAGTTTGATTTTTTCTTTATGTACTCTTGGGATTGGTAGGATGTTAGAAATTATTACCTTATGTCCCTTATTCTTTAATGAGACCCCGAGTTTTATCAGTTTGTTACTTATATATTTTTCACATTCTTTTCTGATGTCATTCATTCCTACATGTAGGGTAACAATAGAGTTGTATGGGATATTAACTGCAGTAAGATATGTTGCAATGTCACTTATTCTGGCACCAGGACAGCATGAGACCATTGTCTGTTCCTTGTCGCTACCACAAATATAGGTGTCTCAAAATCTTATGATAAAATCCCCAATGACAAATTTAAATGATTTGTCATTTACTTGGTTAGACAAGGTGCTAGTAGAGCCTAAGGTCACTTGAGTTGTACAATCGGGGTTCATATTTTCCTGAGTTGAACATATAAAGGGGGAAAATTCAATGATATGCTGGGTTGCACTCTGTGGGTTAGAGGGTTGGTTATCTATTTGCATACATCTGTTTAACTCTTCCTCAATCTGTAGTGCCTGGAACCTATTTGATGTCTCAATATTATAATCGTTCTTTTGTTTTATTCTTTATCTGACAGTGACCTGGATTATCTTTAGATTAGAGTTATCATTAGTAGCTTCCGTAATTTTCATGCAGCTAGCCCACTGAGCTTGGCCCCAAACTCAGCTCATGGCATGGGATCACAAAGCACTACCTGTTGGGGTAAAGACTGGCACTACACATGTTTATTAAGAATATATTTTTTTTTTTTTTAATTTTGACCGCAGATTTTCAAGATTGTAATTTCATGACTAAGGGGCAATGTTCTTTTTATGCAAGAGATTATGCTAGATCCTTTTCTTCTAACAGAGTTAGAAAACACAATTTAAAACTGGGGGGATGGAGACTAGAGGGAACCCTCTGCAAATAAAGGGAAAGAAATTTAGGTGCGATAAGAGGAAGTTTTTCTGTATTTATTTATTTATTGAAAATGTTTCACCAGGAAAGGCACACTGAGCAAAAAGATGCTTGTCTCACAGTGCGACCTGGGGGGGGGGGTTACAGAGGAGGCAGGTATACATACAATAATTGAACTTACAGTAGCACGATATAGAAAATGTACATAGTTGGGAGGGATTACATTTGAACTTATTACATAGGCAGTGCAGTTCAGCACAGCGCAGGCACAGCAAGTACAGGTTATACATCAAGAGTGGTGAATGTATGGAATGCTCTCCCAATTGAAGTGGTAATAAGTTAATCAAAGGTGGCATTTAAAAAAAAAAGACTGGACAAACACACATACAGTCTGGTGGGGTTTTAAGAAATGTTTTATAATTTCCTATAGGAGCAAACATGGGCATATGCCCTTAAGCTCCTCAAATTCCAAAGTATTAACCATAGTATGAACCCTTATAAACATGACATGTAACATTTATAGCATAATGGCCAAAATGTAACTTAGCACCACAAGTGTGAAAACATGTCTTGTCCAGGATTTAAAAAGCAATACTGCTCACGTTATCAGGTGGTGTGAAAAAATAGCTACGTTGAAAGTCTGGAATAAAAAATATTGAAAATTATCAAAGTTGTGCATGAACATTGAAATATTTCAATATTCACTCATAACATGGTCATTTTACCATATTTGAACTCCAGAGTTTCAACGTAGACTTCTTAGGAACCTAACTCATGAACCTAGTGGGTGAAATATTTCATATCTCACCCAAAATGTGATATCACACAATAACTGTGACATCACCTTTTAGCACATATATGAAAAATGTCAATTGCCTTGCTCGTGAGATGAGGTGAAAACTGGCCATGTTTATAGTTTGGGGAGAAAATATTGAACATTAGTAAAGTTATGAGTGAACATTAAAATATCTCAGTGTTCACTCGTAACTTGGTCACTGTACCATGTTTTTACAGCATATTTTCAAGACAGCCTTCTTATGACCGCACCTTATGAACCCTGTGCATGAAAATGTTCAAATCCTGCCTGAAAAGTGATTTTGCTCCATGACTGCAAAATCACCTTTTGGAACAGATTTTTTTTTGCTACTATTTTTCTCCCTTGGCTCCTGGTCAGCTATACATCCTGACCATCCTCATGGCAGCACCCCGAAATCAGGCCAACTTCCCCAGTATCCCCCATGGCTTGCCCTCCATGGCAGAGTGATGAGGTGGCCCCCAAGCTCAACTCATCTTGAACAGATCCAGACTGGAGGAAGTGCCATTTAGGGTCAGACCACAGAGGGCAGAAGCTCATGCTGCCTGACCAGGAGCCCTTTTCCTTGTTCTTCGTGGTCCTCAGAGGTGGAGTGTGTAATGACACCAGCGATGGTGCTGCACACACTCCTGTACATGCACCCCATCAGGCATCTGCCCCATCTCTACCCCTATTGATGCAGCATTCGTGTGCCAGCCCCCAGCTACTGCTAGGGGCCAGGCATGCACCGACATTTGGTAACCCCCCTACCAAGAAAAGTAGAGCTGTCCCTGGGATGCTTGATCCTTCTCCTCCACTGCTGACTCCCAGTGGCCAGTGCTAACTAACGAATATGGGTCGCTGGTGTGGTGTGAGGTGTGGTGTTCAGTGCCTCAACCTTTAGCAGCACCACTCCAGCTTTTGAAAGAGATTTGAATAAATGTTGCCTCCCTTGTTCATGAGGCATGGTCACAAAAAGGTCAAGCTGAAAATGTGTTGTAAAAGTATTAAAAAATTACATTGTTATGAGTAAAAGCTCAAACCTCATTAAAATACATTAAACCAGACTTACCTTGTTCTCATATTTGCTTACCAATTGCCTGTCAACACCACCGCCATGACACCCTATCCAGCGACACCCCCACAGTGACAGATGGTGCTGCGACAGGCATCCCAGTCTGACAGAGCACAGACAGTGATGTGTGGAACAGTGACTGATGCGGTTGATGAGAATAGCATACCTGGCAGTGCGAGATGTCGGCGAGGGGTGCGACGGGGGATGTGGCAGCTACAGGGAGGGTGTGCCACCCTACAGTGATGTGGGATACAGCAAACACACCCAGTGGACAGAGGAAGCTGCAGGAGGACAGCAACCAGAACAGCAACAGCAGTTGCAACATGCCCCCCACCATGGGGAGACCCACTGGCAACAACAGCATCACTATGAGTGCCCACAACCAGGTGTGAGGAAGCACCTGTGCTACCGGCGCAGTGCACTGATATCCATGGGGTGTGCCCACAAAGGGGGACTGGGAGGATGGGGACAATGGTAGGCATATCATGCCAGACACTTGAAAGTGAGGGAATTGCCCCTGCTAGATATAAAGAGCACCCAGGGAAGGAGCAGCTCTCACATCATGGGTACAACTATCAATTGATGCAAACCTGTGGTGCCATAAGCTACTGAGAATGCATGGAGTAGCTGCCATGGGTCCTGGGTGGGGAGGTGGGCATGTCCATCCCATTGTGTGTGCCAGGGGCTGTGGCACAGCCTGTCCTGCAGTCCCCATCTCATAGTGGTGCTCTGTGTATGTTGTGGCCCCATGCAGTCCGGCCACTTGTCCCTGTGACCCTTGCAGGGCAGCTGGCTCTCCCCTTGGATGCCCACTTCCATGTCATGTGGCCGGGGTGGCACCATGTCCATCATGCTGCCCTTCTCCTCCGAGGTGTCTGCTGCTGGCTGCAGTCCCATGTGTCTCCTGGGGGGGTTACCACAGCTTGCTTTCCACCCACCGCATGCCCCATGCAGTGTTCGCAGTGCTGGTTGCCGCTGTCTTGTTCTGCACTCTGAGCTGCCTGCATTCTTCTGGCTGTCGCTGTGCTGGTGGCACTGTTGCAGCTGTCGGCATTCCTGTTGCTGCACCGCCATTGTAGTTCCCCTCATATTGCAGTCACTGTTTCCAGCAGCAAGATGTCTTTTTGATCAGAGAGTGGATCTATGACGTGGGACAGCTTAGGTGGGGGGGGGGTTGTGATTTCTGAGTTAAGGGGTCGAGGTGGAGTTGGTAGGTGTTTGTGTAGTCAGATCAGTGATGGACAATTTTCTTATTTACAGGTGATTAAAAACAAGCATTTGTCAATGCCGAAAGCTCGCTGTTGGTGTTGCTGTTGTACATGCCTTCAATATCTTTCTGTGAATATTCCTCTGCCTTGCATTTTAAGAGATCACTCTCAGCACAAATCTGTTATGTTCTTCCAGCACTGGTTTACTTCATTAAAAAAAAACCAGCATTTGTCAATGCCAAATGTTTGCTTGCTGGTATTGGCATTGATAGTGCAGGAGTTAGAGAGATGCATAACAGGAATTACAGTGAAGTATTGAAGTAACACCACACCCACCCCCACCCTGCAGAGACTGACAGGTGTTGGGGGTGTGCCTTTAGGTCATCAGCCATAACACTCAAGCCATTCCACCTCACCTTACCATGCAGACACCGACCAGTGTCGCAGTGTGCCTTGAGGTCTTTGGCCCTTACACTCACCCCATTCCATAGGGAAATAAGCTGAGATGGGTGCAGTATAGGAGAATGAGGTGAATGTTAGGGCTGAAGACCCCATGGCACACCTCAACGCCTGTCAGTGGCTGCAGGGTGGGGGTGGGGGTGGAATGGGGTGAGCATTATGGCTGACAACCCCAAGTCACACGTCCAACACCTGTCAGTCTGTACAGGGTGGGCACTACAGTTGGAAACCCTAACAGCCCTGGTGTTGGAATTTTTGCTTCAAATGTTCAACATGGGCTTTTTGGGACCCTACCTCATGAACAGTGGCAGTATTATTTCATTACTCAATCCTAAGAGGTGATTTCACACAGCGAGTGTGCCATTCGGTGCCACAGGTGTGAAAACACATTTCGGGAAGGATGCAAAAAATGACAGCTGTACTGTTCATAAGAGGGTTTGAAAAAATGGCAATGTTGTAGATTTGGAGTGAAAATCTTAAAAATTGATGATGTTATGAGTGTGTGTAGAAAATGCAAAATGAGGGCTCATAATGCAGTCATTTTTGGGGAGTTTTTTCACCAAATTTGCAATAAGGGCTTTTTGGGATCCCACCTCATCAACAGTGGCACTGTCATTTTGTTAATTGGTCCCAAAAGGTGATTCCACACGGTGATCGCGAAATCACCTTTCAGGACCAAGAAATGAAAACAACAGTGACTGTTTTCATGAGGTGGGGTCCCAAGAACCCTATGTTGAAAATTTGGGAAGAAAACTCCAGAAAGTGGCTGAGATATCAACCTAAGTTGAAACCCCCATTGATTGCCATTATAGGGCTTACCTTGATTTTCTTCAGTTTGCGGTCGGCTTTTGAAGAGTACGGACGTGTTCCTGGTCCACAGAAGATCACTGCTTCTGACCTCCAGAGGTAAGTATGGGTGAGGGGGTGCAAGGAGGTGGGGTGCGCAGAGGGACGGTGCGGGTTGGGAGGGCGGCCGGGGGGAACGACAAAGGACCATTTTCTTTTTCTTCATGTTTTTAAAAAAAGATGTGGGTCTGTTTTCTTTTTTTACAGGTAAACTATTCATGCATTTTGGCACACTGGAGTGGGATCTCGGTGTGCCAGAGTAAGGGGGGATCAATGCTGACCTGGGAATTGGACCCTCAGGTCGATGAGAATATGGGGGCATGGGGGGGTGCATCCTACTCTAGGAGTGGCATCACGGTGTCGGAAACACCAGATATAGTTTCTGGCATACGGGGATGGGCTCCCAGTGTGTGCCACATTAAAGGGAGGGGGATACATGCTGGCAGGGATTGAGCATCCCGACTGTTGGCAGGCTGGGGGGGTCCACTTGCGTGATCGCGCTTAAAGTAAAAGTGCCTTTGGGCACCGAATACTCCCAGCCCATATGGGGCTTAGGCTGTGGTCTACTCTGCACGCATGAAAGAAAATAAGCAAATGGAGACAGCGGGATGTGGAGGAGGCAGGTAAGGAAAGCACCTCATCCCACCTTCCAGGAAGGGACCAGTGAGGTGGCGAGGGGGGCGGAGATGTCAGCCAGGCTGATCACGATGCAAACAGCTGTTTGCTATGCAGTGACCTGCAGATGAAAGGAAAAAGTCACCACATGATTGATGCAGCTGTTTCTCTTCAAGTGCAGACCACTTCAGGCAGAATAGCATCAAGACCAGCCTGGCTGATGATTGGTGTAATACTGTCGAGCTCCTTGAACAGACAGTGTCACACCCCTCAAAAGTCACTTTCCCAAGGAGTTTGCAGCTTTTTCTGTATGGCATCACCAGTAGTGAACACTCTGATGTCAACACCTAGTGATGAGTGGGGGCGAGTGGGTGGCAAGGAGGGGAGGGTGCTGACAAGCAGTACTGAGAGTGGACACCCTTGTCTGCTTTTCATTGCATAGTCCCTAACCCACCACTATGATTCCCCTCTTCCTCTCACACTATCTCACCCATATTCTAAGCAGTGAAACAGCAGCATCTATTAGTAATTCACATTATTTGGTGATTAGCAATTGTTTCACATGTACCAGAGTTGATTGAAAGAACTCACTTATAAGATGAAAACCATGAGATCAGTGAATGCAATGGGTGTTTACTGACCTGGTAAAGGTGATTGTGTTGGTTTGCGTCCATGGCACTCCAGACATTATCTCATGGGTTATAGCCCACCTGATAGGCTAGTGATGCACATGTGACCAAGGATCAAATTTTGTGGTATACCCTGGTCCCAGGAGTCCCTGTTCTTCAGTTTGATTCTTCCATAGCTGAAAATAAATGTTAATCTGACCACCCATTGCTTTGAACTACGTAGAAGAAAGATGATACATAAGAGTTAAGATAGTATACACCCCTGTTTATTTACCTATTACTACAATTCTAGAACTTGGTTACCTAGTGCGACTGATGGTATCTTTATCTTTTTATGGTGTCGCAAAATTTCTACAAGTGGTCACATCATTTATCAAGTCCAGCATTGATGTGTCACTGAACAGTAGGTGATCATATTCCCCTAAGCCACCATTGCCTGATATCAGCATGGGTTTTTGAAGCAATCGCCCTGAAGGGAGGGCCATGGAGTGCAATGGATGCAAACCAACACAATCACCTTTACCAGGTGACTAAACATCCATTGTGTTGGTTTGCTGTCCATGGCTTTCCAGACATTACCTCATGAATTACTTTAAGTAGCAGTACAACCATTCCCTTAGGATGGGTCAGGGCGATCAGTATGGAAGCTTTGAGTAGATGCTGATGACAGAACTTTAGATGCAAAGGTGGCCCTTTGTCTGTATAGAGACTCAAGTCTGTAATGTCTTGCGCAAGTATTAATGGAAGCCCAGGTAGCCGCTCTACAAATGGATACACATGCACTTTCAGCCCAGGAAGTGGCTATTGCTCTAGCTGAGTGAGCCTTTATCCCCTCTGGTGGAGTTAGACCCTTTGCCACATACACCTCCAGAATAGTCTTTTTCAACCAGCTGGCTATAGTTGTTTTGGAGGCTGCCATGCCCTGCCTGTGGCCCTGGGCGATGATAAAGAGTCTCTCAGACTTGTGGATTAGCTGTGTCTTGTCGATGTAGTGAGCCAATGTACTCCCCATGTCTAGGGGATGATAGTCTTGTGTATCTTCTTGTGTTGACTGTTTGCAGATGATCGAGAGCTCGATTGGTAGTTCCCTGTGAAAGTCAGAGTTGATTTTTGGCTGGAAGGCCAGGACCGTTGTTAATGAGACCCCTTTTTTGGTGAACATGGTGTATGGCTCTTTGCATGAAAGAGCTCCCAGTTCACTGATTCTGTGAGCTGAGCAGATAGCCACAAGAAAACAGGTATTTTGCCCCATACAGTAGGGCTTGGACACCTGTATGAGTTCAAAAGGAGGAACCCTTCAGGTATTCTAGTACCAGTGGAAGGTCCCATGGAGCCACCGTTGTCCATCTGCAAGGATGAATGTTTTTTGCTGCCTTAAGGCATCGGACAGCATCTGGGTGAGCCCCTGGCAAGGTATTCCAATTTGTCTCATGGCTGCTGCTATAGCTGAAAGTTGTATCCAGTGGGAAGAGGAGGACAATCCCTTATCTAGGCCCTATAGTAGGTACAGGAGTATCACAGACATATCGACTGCCATTGGATCGACAAGTGTCTTTAAGCAACACTTGGAAAAGATGTTCCATTGCCTGTTATAGGTTGAAGTGGTGAAAGGCCTCCTGGATTGTGTGATGGTCAAAATGACTGAGTCGTGGTAACCTGCCTTCAGCAGTCTCTGCCTCTCATGAACCAGGCTGATAATTTTAGTGTTCCTGGGGCTGGATGAATCATCGGACCCTGGAAGAGCATGTCCCACTGATATGGGGAGAGTCCATCTGTCCAGGGTCATGGCCATGGCTGATGCAAACCAGGCTCTTTGGGGCCAGTAAGGTGCTATGAGTATGGTGAGGCTCCTAAGATAAGCGGATCTTCACCGGAACTTGTGGGGTCAAGGGAATTGGTGGAAAAGCATGTGCCCAATCTTGAATCCAGGCTTGTGAGAGAGCATCCACCCCTAGAGCCTGCTTCTCCCTGTACCTGGAGAAGTAAGAGCTGACCTGAGCATTTACTTTGGAGCCAAGGAAGAGAACATGGGTGGGTGCCCTTTGTATAAAGTAGACCAAATGTTCCTATTGGGGGTTGGTTGAACGGTTGACTTCAATGTAGTGAAAAAAAGTTTCTGGAGACCAGTCACTCAGTTCATCATAAGAAATGTAGTTTTATTTTGATATTTTCTTAGAACACCGTGATCCCCTAGGTATGCCCAACATTTCACCCAACACCAGGCTTCCTCAGGGGCTTAGGATCTTGGGTTCCTAAATAGATTCTTTCATTATTGGCTTTAGAACAACTAGGATTCAGTTTCCTGTTTGTTTCTAGCTTCAGATTATAACTTTTTATCTGAAACAAGTTACAACCACTTGGAGTCTGTGCTTAGTTTCATTTCAGACCACCCAGGGGTACCATTCCAAACTTCCCTTCACTCAGATTTCTAGCATTACTAGGGGATCATGGTGTTCTAAGAAAATATCAAAATAAAACTACATTTCTTATGATGAACTGAGTGGCTGGTCTCCAGAAACTTTTTTTCACTACATTCACTTTGGAGGCAATCAGGTCTATCGGGATGGGGTCCCACCTTCTTTGCATCATCTGAAAAATGTCTGGGTGCAACTGCCACTCCCATGGTTGGATTTTTCTGCTTAGCCAGTCCACTCTGACATTTAGCTTGCCTGCCAAGTGGATGGTGTGGATGTGAGTGAGATTGGCCTGAGCCCAATGTGACACTATCATGGTTTTTCTGATCATGCCTTTGCTTTTGGTCCCATCTTGTTTTGCTATGTAAGCCACTGTGACTCTGTTGTCTGATCTTACCAAGACTGATAGACCAATTATGTCTCCCTGGAACACCCACAGTGCATGATACACTGCTCTCATTTCCAGGATGTTGATGGGTAACTTTGACTCGGAGCCTGTCCATCAGCTTTGGGCCATGGAATCATTTGAGCATGCCCCCAAACTGTGAGGCTGGCATCGGTCTCTATCATCACATCATATGTTAGCTCTAATGGGGAGCCCTTTGAGAGATGTTGGCTGTGGCTCCACCACTTCAATGACTTTCTGACTAATTCTGTAGATGAACCGGTGTCTCCAGATTGTCCTCTGATGGAGAGCCCTGCACCAATATGCAGTGCTGCAAAGGACGCATGTTTCAACTGGCCCAGGACACTAGGTCGATGCATGATGCCATGCACCCAAGGACCTGCACTGCCTGACCCATCGTTGGTTGAGGAGTAGACTTGAGCATCTGGGCTAAGGAGAAAATTAATTGTATCTGCCTGCAGGATGGCCTTGCTCTTCCCTCAGCTGTGTTGACTTCTGCTCCTAGATGTTCTATCAATTGGGATGGGCGTATCAAACTCTTGGTGTGGTTGACTAACCAACAGTGTTCTGATAAAGTCTTCAGCTCTAGTTCTGTGTCCTTCAGTGACTGTGAACTGCTGCACGAGTGTATCAGCCAGTCATCCAGGTATAGCATGATGTCCACCACTTGCTCCTGGAGGCGAGTAGGGAGGATGATGGACACCTTTGTGAACACTCTTGGTGCTGATGAGAGGCCAATGAGCAGGGCTTGGTACTGGAAGTGTTGGCCTAGCACATGGAAATGTAGGAATCATCTGTGGTTTGACCTGATAGGGATATACAGGTATGCATTCTTTAAATCTATGGATGTTATGCAGTCACCTACCCGTACCCTCTGTAATGTGGACCTGATTGTTTCAATTTTGAATTTTTGCGGTGCTACAAGTTTGTTGAGAAATGTTAGGTCCAGGATGAGCCATAGGTCTCAATTCTTCTTTGGTACCAGGAAGAAAATTGAATAAACTCCCGTAACTAGCTCGATGTGTGGTATGGGTTGAATGGCTTGGTTCTGTAAGAGGCCTCTCAGTCTGTCATGTATCTGATGGACCCTGGCTCTTCTTTTTGATATGGGGACAGGACAAGTCTGTTTATGTCTGTCTTCCTTGAAAACTCTATAGCATAACATTGTGAGATTACCTCCAGCACCCATCTGTCAGGGGTAGTTAGTTGCCATTTTTGGTGAAATAGGGATAGTCTCTGCCTCACCGGAGGGTAATCTGATATCTGGGCTGGGAAAGGTGTGACCTCTGAGTTGTAGTCACTGTTGCTTAGCTTTTCCTCCCCATCCTCTGCCTCCAAAGTGGGAGTCTCATTCCCTGAAGGCAGAATAGTTTCCTGGAGAGGAGTTTCTGTAGTTGTTGTTTTGCCCTCTGTTCTAAAAGGAGTTATTTTGGCTGTAGCTTTGCTTTTAGTCCTGTTGGAACCTGTTGTTCCCTAAAAACCTGCACTGGGCAGATGGGAGATAAGTGGTTCTATGTTTGTCTTTTGCCAGATCCTTTTCCTGCTTTTTTTTGCATGAGGTACTCTTTGAGGAGCTCACTAAAGACATACTTTCACTTCAGTTGCAGATTCTGTAGCAGAGCCTTAGACTCATTATCTGCCTCCCAGAGTTTGAGCCATAAGGATCTCCTGGCTCTGCTAGTTAAGGCTGAAGATTTGACTTCCAGTTTAAGAGTATCCACCACCATGTCCCCCAGATACTTGGATGTGTCTAGGGTACAATCCAGTAGTTCGGAGTCTCTGGTCTTTGGTTCAGATCTCTCTAGCAGTTCCTCTAGCCAGTGAATCTGTGCTCTTGTGGAGTAGACTGCCATCACAGCAGCTCTAGCTGTCATGCCCATGATTTTAAATAGCTTCTTAAGCATGTCTTCTATTTTCTTGTCTGTTGGGTCCTTGAGCGAAATGGTGCCATATGGTAAGACTGTTTTTTTGCTTAAGGCTGCTATCTGTGGGTCGATGATCAGGGCAGTGCACCAAACCTTTACCTTTTCATCTTGTACCAGGTACATTCTGTCCATATTTCTCTTCTCAGGCAGATGATCTGGTACTGACGATTCCCACTCTTTGGTAAACATATCATCAGTGGCAGGACTGCTTGGGAAGGTGTCCTTAACCTTTAGACTTTGATGAATCATGGGGTAGAGTTTACATTCTGGTTTGGTGCTTCCAGTTCAAACCACATTGTGGATTTTATTGCTTTCAGTAAGCCTGGTACCAGATCAAATGAACAAAGTTTGAAGGTTAAGGAGGGTGCTACTTGGGCAATGTCTGTTTCCTACACCTCGGATTCTAGGTCCTCCTCATCATCCGGCACCTCGCCAGATTCATCATCACCTGCTGGTTCTGGGGTGCTGTTATCAGGGTTGTCTAGTTGAGGAGGTGTGGGGAGTTCTGGTGGTGGTGCAGGACCAGATGGTGCAGTTGGTTTTGCATTCAACAGGGATTCCAGCTTCTCCATGACTTTGAGCATAACATTCTGTTGGCTCTCCATCATGGCCACAATGACCGGTTGGGTCTGGATGAGTAGTGCCCCTGGATTCATCCACCCTGAGGTTCTAGGTCCCTGGGTGTCTGAACCAGCTGTATGGTATTGTTCTCTGGATGATTGCTTCTCTTTGTGCAAGCAAGCAGGGCATTGAGGCCCTGTGTTGTGGGGTAACAGAGTGGCAGAGCAGCATGTACACTTCTTGGCCTTCACCATCTGAAAAGATGGATGAAAAGACAAATTAATAGCAGACCCAGGGATCAGATAAAAAATTACTGTGTAATGGAGGCCAGAATATACATTTCCCACTGAGCATGGATGTATCACTGTCTTGGCACAATAGAGATCTCAGAATTATGATAATGAGAGCAGTCTTAATTTTCCCTTATTAACCTGATTTGGTTAGTAACTGTCAGGGAAAAACTGTAAGGAACAAGATATTTTCCCCATGCAGTAACCAAGAATTCTTTTCTGCTAGGCAGTAGTGCAATGGATCACGACAGCCGATGCTTGTAAATATTGTTGTGTAGTTCTTTGAAAAAGAACTACTAAAACGGCTGCTGTAGTAGCCGTGCATGTGTGGACCCATAGTTGTTTCAAAATGGCAGACAAGGGAGAGGAACTCTTCAAAATGGTGGCCGCCCTTGAAGGGAGCGGTCAGAATAAGGCCAGAGATTCTCTGTGGACTTTGTCCTCCTTTACCGGGCGGTGACCAAGAAGGAGGCCACGCTGGGCTAGCCACTGCACACTGCACTTTGCTCATCTTTTTGGTTGTGTTTAAGCTCCATGAATGATCACCTCCTAGCACTTCTTATTAGTTATTTATTTATTGTTCATTTATCGTTTATTTTTAGTAAAATTTCTGCGTTCTGGAGACTAAATCGAATTGGAAATTTTGGTACGGTTTGCTGCTAACCCTAAATGGGGTGAGCGTTAGGGGCTAAGGTTGTGGACTGCGGACAAGTTTTTAGCAGCTGGATTGAGTTTTAAATTGGACTTCAGCTTTCGGCTTTCGACAAAGTGGATCCTTTTGGACTTTTGCCAGGATGAACAGGGATTGTAAATCGAGAATAAACAAGGATTATAAAGCAGACTGATTGCAGACTGATCACGTAAATGGTTGTTGGAGCTTTGAGGGAGTACATGAACTCACTGACTTAGTGTGGAGTGGTGAGATCTGAAAAGTTTGGAAATTATTTCTGCTTGTTTTCATCGTGGGAATTGTTTGTCCTGATATGATATTGGATGCTCTGAGACAGCGGATTTTTAGGGAGTTCCCTGAGGCGGTTGCTATCGGCTGGGTTCAGGGCAGGCGATGCTGGCCTTGGGCCAGCTGAAGGGCAGGCACGAGTTGCCAGTATTCCCCAGACTCACCGGAGGGGTCTACCAGTGGGTGGACACTATTATGGGGCTCATTGCTCTGGATCTGGCCTGATTAGTGGCTGCTTTCAGGGTTCTTCCCCTTTTTTGTTGGATTCTGAGCCTTCAGTTCCACTAACTTTGGATTTGCTCTTCTGCTCCTCTGACTTTCTGCCCATGGATTATGATTATAACTTTAATCCATCGACTCACACTCCTTCAGTTTAAGGTAGTTCGATTGCCTGTTTTTTCTTTGATCCCCTGGGTTGTGAGAGGGTCTGGGGGTCTGAAGATTTAAAGACATTGGCTGGTTTGAAGATTTACTATTATTTTGTTTCATATTTTGTTATTGAATACGTCCTCTTTCTCCAGGTGGTGAGAGTGTCTGGGGACTGAGAGACTTTGGTTGCATTGCACTTAGTCTCGCTTTTGTGAGAGTTAGTGCTTGGAAATTTATTTATTTATTGATTTTATTTACAATTTCAAAGACTTGTTATCCACTTCAGACTTATTTGATTTGGACTCTGGTGTTAAGTTTATGATTTATATTTTTAGTGTTTTCTAGTTTTATTTAGCATTTGTTGGGGTGGATCACAGGAAGTTAATATTTATTAATTTGTGTGGTTATTATATTTTTTATAGTTTTGTTATTATTATTATTTACTTGTTATTTGAGGGTTATTTATTTGGGGTTGGGTTGAAAGTGAGTTAGCTTGTTTTGTTGGGTTTTATTGATTGTTTTAAGATGTGTTGGGAGGGCTTTACGATGGTCAGGTGCTATTCTCCCACTCTGCTCCAGAGCCTCCACCCCTTTCATTGTCCCCGCTTACCTGCCAATGTTTTTATTAAGTGTCGTGCATTGGGGATAATGAAAAGGCACTTGAGGGGTGGGGGGAATGGTCTGAGTGGGAGAATGGAAAGGAGTGAGCAGATAGGGATAGTTGGGACTAGGAGACGCCCCGGGGCAAAATAGGATCAGGAGAGGGGTCCTCCCTGCCTGATTTCCATACCCAAGGGCTCCACAGACTGTGGGCAGGTACTGCGCTCCTCCCTGAAAACCCATCCAACTCAGGTGGTGCTATGTAATGCCAGGTCTATTAGGAACATGGCTGCTATTATTGCAGATCTTGTTGCAATATTTGACCTGACATGTATCACCAAGACCTGCCTTGATGAGAATGCAGGTCTAATACTAGCATCTGCTGCTCCGGCTGGGTTCTCAGTTATACACCACCCGAGACTGGATCATAGAGGCGGGGGAGTAGCCATCTTTTTTAAAATGGAGTTGAGTCTTGTGGATGTGCCAGTGGATAGCAATCGATCCTTTGAGTGTATCCTGGGTTCAGGTGCGGGGTTCAGGATTCTCCTCATCTATCGTCCACCCAGTGATGGTGGAGAATTCCTGAAGGAGTTTGCAGATTTCATTGTCAACATGGCAATGGAGTCGCCCAGATGGTTAATACTGGGTGACTTCAATGCCTGGGTCGACAATGAACTCTCACTTTTTGGAGAGAATCTCCTCCAACTTATGACTATGTTGGGCCTCTCACAGGTAGTTACCTCTACTACCCATATAGGGGGTCATTCATTGGATCTAGTGTTTCTACTGGATTTGGAGGTCACGCATTTGGGGGTGGAAACGAATTCGTGGACAGACCATCATACCATAAGATTCAGCTTCGGGGCATCCCCAAATAGACCTGCCTTTATGGAGATGGTCCAGTATCGCCCTTTAAGGGCAGTTACCCCAGAGGGTCTACTGGTGGTACTGGATCTATCGGGTATTTCAGGTGAGTGCATGGGTCCAGGGGACCTCGTTCTTGCCTATAATAATGCAGTGAGTGAGACCCTGGACCTAGTTGCTCCTGTCCATGTTCGCCCACTCACTCAGCGCCCAAAGACTCTATGGTTTGATGAGTCTTTAAAGGAACTGAGGAGAGTGGGTCGAAGGCTAGAGAGGGCTTGGTGGAAATCCGGCCTTGATGTGGACAAACTTAGGTTGATGGACTAATACGGTTCCTATCAATCAGCAATCACCTGTAAGAAGGCAGAATTTCTGTCCAGGGAGATTGCTGCTGCGTGGAACCAACCTGCTCAACTCTTTCAGACTGTTGACAGACTGTGCAATCCACTCTGTCTGCAGTCTGGAAGAGATTTTTCACAAAAAATATGTGATGAGCTTGCTCGATTCTTCACAGATAAGATTGCCAACATCAGGTTGGATATCGGCCAAGCTCCCTCTTTAAGGGTTTGCAGTGATCAGCGCGACGAAGCAAACACCTCTATTACCTTGTCTGACTTTGGTAAGCCGGAGCTCATGGATATTGTGAGGATTGTCCAGACTGTACGACCAATCAGCTGTAGTTTGGATCCGGGCCCTACATCACTATTATTAGGTTGCGTAGATACTATCTGTCTGATTCCTGCTGAAATTGTCTGGAAATCTTTGGATCAGAGGATCTTTCCTGACCCCCTAAAGGAGGCAGTCATTTGACCACTCCTAAAAAAGCCTTCATTGAATCCAGACTGCTTAGCTAACTACAGACCTATCTCTAAGCTGCCCTTTGTGGGTAAGGTTATTGAAAAGGTGCTTGCACTACAACTGGATGACCATCTTATAAATCACAATGTCTATGATACTCTTCAATAGGGATTTAGGAAAAGACAGCACTGAGACCACCCTTGTCTGGGTTTTAAATGATCTCCTGATTGCGAGAGATCAAAAGGCTCATACTATTCTAGTCCTTCTTGATCTCTGCAGCATTTGATACTGTGGACCATAGTGTGCTTTTGGAGTGCCTGCGGCTTTATTGTGGACTGACTGGTACAGTGCTACATTGGTTTCGATCCTTCCTCATGGGTCAGAGGCAGAGGGTTGTCACTGGAATTTATTCCTCTGACGCCATCTCCCTATCCTGCGGGGTACCGCAGGGCTCCATTTTGGCACCCATGTTGTTCTCCATATATATGCTGCCATTGGGAGACATTATTAGGCAAAACAATCTGGGTTTTCACTGCTATGCAGATGACACCCAGTTGTATCTGTCCTTCAATCCCAGACAGGAAGATGCGATCTCTGTGCTTAACAACTGTCTATCTGAAATCAAAAAGTGAATGAGTACCAGCTGGCTGAAGTTAAACCTGGATAAGACTGAGGTGCTGGCTGTGGACCCTGGTTACCTTGAGGTGGGTTGTAGGGCTGGGACTCCATCGGGCATATGGCTCGATGGTGTCCAACTCCCAACCTTAGACCAGGTACGTAATCTGGGCATTATTATAGACGACAGCCTGACCCTAAAATCTCAGGTGTCGGCCATTGTCAAATCCTCATTTTACCATCTTGGAAATATTGCTCGGGTGAAACACCTGGTTCCTCTGGCTGACCTTCCTATCTTGGTCCACACCTTTGTGACCTCTCACCTTGATTACTGCAATGCCTTGTACCTAGGGCTACCAGGGGTTGATATCCACCACTTGCAGCTGGTGCAGAATGCAGCGGCCAGGCTTTTGACTGGGACATCTAGAAATAGTCATATTATGCCTGTGCTGCGCAGACTGCACTGGCTGCAGGTTCAGTGGCAGATCACCTTTAAGGTCAGGTTACTGATCTATAAAGCCCTACATGAACAGGGACTGCAGTATCTGCAAGATCTCCTTACTCCCTACTGTCCCTCTCACTCACTCCGATCCACCGATGAGAGATTGCTAGAGATTCCCAGGGTTTGTGTAAAGACATCTGGGGCACGTGCATTTTCTTACGCTGCCCTCACCCTGTGGCATTCTCTACCTCGCCGGATACGAGGTTGCCTGACCATCGAGAGTTTTAAATCTGAGCTAAAAACCTTCTTGTTTTTAAAAGCATTTAAAGATTGATTTTATTTTTAATATTTTGTTTATTATTTAATGTTATTATTGTACAGTGCTTTGGTTTTTGAAAAGCAATTATAAATAAACTTTTACTTACTTACTTACTTACCATCAGGGAAGAGTTATATCATCTCCCAAAATTATTAAAAAAGATCCAGAATGGCCCGAAAGTGTGATCGCGGGTCACTAAGAGAGGGACCCACAACCATGAACAAGACCTGTTGTGCCTTTGACTCTTTTCCTCCTGAATACTGGCCTTGGCCTAACCCCCCCCCTCCGGCAGCTGCATGAAGGGGCCAGAAGGAATGGAGCATGGGAGAGCCAGAAAACAAGGGGGTTCTAGCAGAGGCAATGGCCCAAATCCTGTAGTGGAGATTAGAGTGGTATTTGTGACTTGCGCTATCTGCTGCATAGGGGATAGTGTGAGTCAAGATGAAAAAGAGGTGCTGCACCATGCGGTCTCCACTTGTAAGGGGAAAGCCGTCTGTGAGCCGGGATGAATGGGCACTGTGCTATGTGGTCTCCGCTCATGAGCGGAAAGGCGCCTTTGCTTAAAAATGTGCAGGTGAAAGAAGCAAAGGAATTGGAGGAGCACTCCAGCTATGCTGCTGTCTCCAATTCCTGAGGCAAATAAAGTGTTACTAGCTCAAGAGAGTGCAGTTCCTCGCTTGTGAGGGAGGAACCGCGTGTAGCATAATACCAAAAAAAAACGGATGCAAGAGGAGTGCACAATTTTTATTTATTTATTATTTATCTTCACCTCTACTATGCTCCAACTCTCCACTCAGTCAGACCTCTATGTTGCTCCACACACCAACCCTGCCGACCCACAAGGTCTGCCCCTCGAGTACCCCAGCTCAGTTCCCCAAGACCCTTGATGGACCGGATCACCCCCCCAGGTGGGGTGAGGAAAATTCCCCCCTTACCTCCCTCAGCATTTATTCCCGAGGAGCGAGCATGCACAGCGGGGTCTGCCTTGTTCCTGTTGGTGGGTGGCGAGCTTGCACCAGAGGTCGTCACCTAGGAGGTGTGGAGGGTTGTTTTCCTCCATATTAGTCCCTGATGCTGGCGTTCAGTGAGGAACAAGGAGTCAGGTGTACACAGAGATGCACATCTGCTCCAGTTCTCTGCCAGCATCAGCCCTTGTATTGTGGCATCCCCCGACCTCACCAACATCCCCCGAGTTCTTCATTAGGCAGTGGTGTCACGGTGGGAAAAGCTTCCCATCCCACCCCGGAGAAGGAGAGCAAGCCATCAAGCACTCGATTCTTCTCCCTCCCGGCCAACCCCAGGTGGCCTGAGTTCTTTCCAGAACCTGGGTCGCCAGCATGGCGCAAGGTGTGGCGTCCAGCACCTCAACCCTCAGTGCCACTGAGCTGGCCTGAAGCATGTGATTTTAATGTGGCAGCAGCATGTGCATGGAGCTTAGCCAATAAAAATCATTCATCCTCTTAAAAACAGAGAAAACCAGCCCATTCTGACTGAATATAGTTTATCAAACAACTCCTTTATTTTTGGCTAAGCAATATACAGACTAACATGCTGAGACAGGAATTTAAAGAGCAAGGCAAACATGAAAAAATGTAGGCTGTATAAAAACACCCAAAGATTAAGAAAACCCCACTGACTAAACAGGTCTAAAGGCTCAATAAGGCCTAATAAGCAGAGCCAGGAGCAGAGTGTGGCAAATAATCCAAACAAATAGCATCAGGGAAGTTTCAAAAGTAAACACAATTTTCTGTGGTTCAAAATCAACAGGCCAACCTTCAGGTATTCAGTTATTGGACACAAAGGCAACTCCTGGTATTTGACTAGCCTTTTCAGATGCAAAGAAAGAACTGAAAAACAGGGACTCCTGGGACCAGGGTATACCATGAAATTTGATCCTGGGTCACATGTACATCACTTGCCTATCAGGTGGGCTATAACCCATGAGGTAATATCTGGAGTTCCATGGACACAAACCAACACAATGCTGATGTGCCGCTGTGTCATTCCAGACCATAACCTATCAAGATTCCCTTTTACTTTCATACACCACAAACAGCAGCACTTAAAGTACTCTACTTGCTTACTTGAAAGAGCAAACACTATTATGGTTCCCATGCAGCCAGCTTTTTAAAACAATCATTTGAATTATATGCTGGCACTTAAAGGAGCAGGACACAAAGATGTACTGTATTTGTTAGTCTACCTTAGTGTCAGCTGAATAAAGTGAGTGAGTGATTTGATACCTTTTATTGGACCAACAATAAATTAACAAAACTCTAGGTTTCAGGCTACACGGAGCCCTTCGTTAGGTGTAGCAGCAAGTTCTACAGAAAACAAGCTTCTATATTTCGGATAGAGCAATGAACTGATAAATAAACTTTGACACATGGGTCTAGCAGTTCTGTTGATAAAGGAAGTATGTAGAGGAAACAAGCAGTCTTTGAAATATTTGGTGGTTATAAGTCAGATTTGGAAGCAGACTCCTCTCCCAGGATGAAATGTGCTAGTAGGAGGCCTATAAAGTGACAGATGTTTATATTCCAAGAGCCTCCCTAAATACAGATAGTGTGTGTGTGTGTGGGGCGGGGGTGGAGACTACCACATAAATAAAACCATGGTGATGTATAAGGCACAGTAAAAACATATACTAAATTTAAGAGGTAACGTATGTAAATATATATGCCCGGAAAACACATATGCAACTGAACAAAAAAAAAAGGCATTTATCGTTTAAAATTTGGTAATGCATCATGAAACTGAGGTCTATAGTCAGTCCATTATTTTTAGTGTCAAGAAAGCAAAGAGTTTGAGCTCATATGCTCACCTGTCTTGTGTATTTTTAAAGTGTCCTTTGAGAACCAGCACAGAGTGGTCAGATATGGAGTAACCAGATTGAGAAAACTGTTGTCTCACTGATGCTTCAGTGTTTTTCTCCTTTTTGTTGTGCCTGTCTGAATTCATTCAGGTTTGAAGAGGTTGTACCATTTCCCCCCACATAGCCTGTGTGTGGACACTTCTTGCACTGGATGTAATAGACAAATTTCGGGGTCCACATGTGTAACTCTCCTATATGTTGAATTGCTTGTTTTGTGGGGGTAGTAATGATATTTGAAGTGGGAATGGGCTCACATGTGTTACATCTAGGGATGCAACAGGGCTTAGTGCCTCCTAGCATTCTATTGTATTGGTCAGGTATAAGTTTGCACCTGACAATCGGATTGAATAAGTTAGGTGGTTGTTTGAAAGACAGTAATGGTAGTTCCTGGAAAATATATTTCAGGGTGTCATCTTCAGCGAATATTGGTAGTAGGGCCTTAATAATGTTTCATAGGTACTCTAGATCTGGGTTTATGTAACAATCAAGGGTGTTCAGTTGATGGTGATCTTTTCTTTATATTGTATAAGTTGTTCTGTTGACATAAGCATGGCACGTTCCAGTGTTCTCTCAATTTCTCTACAGTAGTTCCCCTGTTCTGTAAATGCTTTTTTTTCAAAGATTTTCATCCCTGTGTGTGAAATGCTACAAGTTAAAGCAGCTCCTCCCTGATCTAACTTGCACCACTAGGAGAATCCTTTTTTTCAGGGTTTGCACCAAATCTTTGTTGCAAGCTGCCATAAAGTGGGGAAACTCACAACTGTGCCCAATGTTTATAAAAATTGGGTGCAGTTGCATCAAAAAGTTTGACACAGCTGCAACAAACAACAGGGCTGACACAGGGCTTGATGCAAGTCCTCTGTCAACCTTTGAAAATCAGGCCCAAGGTGTTCATCTCTGTCCCCCTCACTCAAACAAATTCAGTGGGATTGACGCATTTAGCTGTATGTTACAGATTTTTAGTATGCCTAGGGTGATTGCTGTTTTTTAAAAGTTTCTTTCTCTGTCTTATCATTTCTTGTAGATATGTGACTGTAAGATTCCACCTTTGATGGTAACTGTGGTGTCAACGAAATTAATGTTAATGTCAGAGTACTCCAGGGAAAGTTTAATGATGATTGGAGGATGTTATGTTCCTGATGAAATTCTTCAAGTGCATGAGTATCTTCCATCCAAATTACAAATATATCATCAGTATGTCTGAAGTGAGTGAGAGGTTTGAGTTTCCATTGTTTCTGGAACTCCTCTTCCAAACTGGTCATTAAAAGGTTGGCGTATTGTGGAGCCATCCTGGTGCCCATTACTGTTCTCATAGTTTGAAGAAAATGTTGTAAAATCCTATCAGATTGCTGCAAGCCCAGTGCACCATATCTTAGGTGCACACAGGGCTTGTGGCAGTAAAATGGCTTTGAAAATCTGGCCCAATGTTTGCTGTTGAAACTGAAGTTATGGTGTCAAAATTAATTAAATAAGTGCAGCAATGAATTATGGGTGGATGTTACAGTTCTGTCATTTCTCTTGTACATACTAAGGACAGGCTGAAATTCCATCAGTATGTGGGATAGTAGTGTAGAGGAAGTTCACATCCATTGTGACTAAGACAGTATTAAGTGGTAAATCCCTAAAAGCAAAAAGTTTACATAAGAATTGTGTAGTGTCCTGATATAACTGTCTCTTTCTATAACAAGTGGTTTTAAGATGGTTTCTATAAATACAGAGAGGCCTTCTGTCCAGGTACCTTTGCCAGATATTATTGGCCTCCCAGGATTCCCAGGTTTATGTATCTTGGGCAGCATGTAGAATCTATGTGGGCTAGCTTCACCAGGGATGTGATCAGTTATTTTGCTTTGGTCGTGCTTAGGATGTGATCATATAAAGTCCCATAGTTCTTTGGTGCATTGTGCAGTCAGATCACTAGCCAGTTCCCTGTAGTAGATGTTATCTGTTAATTGCCTGTTTGGTTCATTAACATTATCTTCATGGTTGAAGATCACAACTGCAGTGCCTTTCTCAGAATTATTAATAACAATCTTATGGTTGGATTTCAGTAACTGAACTGCTTTCCTTTCTAATGGAGATAGTTTATAGTTGATTTGTTTTTATTAATTGAGCATCTTGCAGTTGACTCTCTGACAACAATTTTGAATATAAGTGTCCAGTTTGGTACTGCATCCATGCCGGGGAGTGAAATGAGAATGTTTATTTTTTTTTTTTGCTGGAGTGTTGCTGTATGAGGTTTCTTCTTTGTTTTGAAAAAAAAAATGTTTTAGTCACAGTGAATGGAAGTATTTCTCTAGTTCACCACAGAACTGTATTTTGTCAAGGTCCTTTGCTGGGCAGAATAAAAGTCCCTTACAGTGTATAGATAATTCAGCAGTGGTCAGTGTGTGTGGCTGGATAAATTAACAGCAGAGAGATGTTCAGCTGCATTACCTTGTTGTTTTGTGTTGTTATTTTCTTCCTCTGTACTACTGCTGTAATCTCTAGCTTGTTGGAGGTTATTTAGCTTCTTGTTCTTGTGGAATATAGCTCTCTTTAATATTTTCTGGTAGGCCAGGTGGATCTCTTTCTGGATTTCTGGTTTTGACTTAATTGTCTTTCGCTCCAGTGTATCATAAATCTTTTCAAACTGTTTTCTTCCAAATAATTTGCTTAGAGTGCTGTATGTCCTGTGAATCAGGTGATTTCTCATTCGCTGATGTCCTATGGCAGAGATGTTTTGAATATTTTGAATTGTTAGGGGTTCTCAGTGGATTGTAGATAGCAATAAACTTAGGAACAATATTGTGTGTTTTTGCATTGAGTTAGGAAACAGATGTCACTATCCAACTGGGCTTCTTTTTTCTTGATGTTATGGAGTTGACATTTGAGACAGCAGATTCTGGTATGTTCCATGATATACAGAATAGTTTACAGCCACATTGGTCCTTGTACAAAAAAGAGGAATAAAGTGAGTGATTTGATACCATTTATTGGTCCAATAAGAAATGTACAAAGCACACGCTTTCAGATTACATAGAGCCTTTCATCACATGTAGCAGCAGGTTTTACAGAAAATGAGATTCTTTACTTTGGATTGAGCAGTCTACTGATAAATTAATTTTTGCACATGGGTATAAGAGTTCTCTTGACAAAGAAGTATGAAAGAGCCAAAAAAGGCAGTATTTCAAATACTAGGTAGTTACAAATCAAATCAGGGATGCATACTCCTCTCCCAGGATAGAATGTGACAGCAGGAAGCCTATAACTTTATAGATGTTTATATTCCTAAAGCCTCCCTAAATATAGACTGAGTGAGAGTGTGTGTGTGTGTGTGTATGTGTGACAGAGAGAGAGAGACTATCATATAAATAAAACCACATTAATGTATAAGGCACAGTAAAATATGTATTATACAGTATGTAAGAGATAATGGGCTCAATTCTCAAAAGAGCCTTAGAGCAGCACACAGTGCGCAGAATGCAGCATGCGTCAATACTGCCTGTGTCAATGCTCTTGTGCCATATTCAGGAAAAGTGGCCATGTGCACCAAAGGCATGATGCATGATGCAAAAACACACAGTACATCATATAAATGGCACACACAGCATGTATGGTGCAAACAGAACCATCACAGAAGGACTGCAAAATGGTGAAGCATGGATGATGCAGTGAGAGATGAGGAGACAAAAAACACACACACCAGGAAGAAGAACTTCACTGGCAGGTGACAGACATCCTTATTGAGCTTATCCTTATAAAACCAAAATACTGTGGGCCAGAATTAAAACATTATCTGAATGGTTAACTATAGGTTTATGTTATCGACCACCAAACTTGGATAGCATGGGCAACAAAGCTTTTCTGAGAACCATAGAAAATCTTAAGACTAATGATAAATTAATTATAATGGGTGACTTCAATCTACCCAGGATCTGTTGGAAGTCACTACAAGGAAAAAGTTCCATTGAAAATAGATTCATTAATGCAACTCTTCAACTGAATTTGGAACAGATTGTTATTGAACCAACAAGGGCAAATGCAATTCTTGATCTCATCTTCACAAATATCAAAACTAATTATTTACCACCTAGAGTTTTAATGCCTGTAGGGGATAATGACCATAATATAATTGTGTGCTCATTTACATGTCATTACAATATAACCAAGGGAGTGACTATAAAGAAAAACTTCAATAAGGCTGACTTGACTCAAATACAAATCACTTGACTTTGTGGGACTGGAAAACAGAACTCATGGATCTCAACACTGAATGTACTTGGAGTAAAATCAGAGAAAAATGTATTTCTGTATCCAACACTGGGTTCCAGTGTATACAAAATATAGTCATAGAAAAAGAAGAACTCCACTATGGTTTACCATAAAAATCAAGAAGTTGATTAAATAAAAAAAAGATCTTACAATAGATATAAGAAAAATCCAACATCAGAAATGTGGTCTAAATTTAAAATTAAAGTAAATTTAACTAAAAAAGCAATTAGAAATGCAAAAAAAATATTCAAAGAAAATTTAGCTACCAACACGAAGAATAATAAAAAAAAACTTTTACAATTATATAGGCTCCATCAAGGGAAATTCACCTAGGACTGGTCCATTTCTAATAGACAAGAGATAATTATTGAGGAACAGAAAATGGCCGAGGTACTAAATTCCTATTTTGGCAGCATATATAAAACAGAGTCACATTTAAATAATATTGATAGCGAGTATTTTAAAACACCATTTACTCCCATAGAAATCATTAGTGCAATAAAAACAATCAAAAATAATTCATCCTCTGGACCAGACAATATACCACCTATATTCCTAAAAACCTTGTCTGCTGAGTTATCTGGTATATTGACTTGTTTATTTAATAAATCAATAAATGAAAGGGTAGTACCTATTAAATGGAAAGTTGCAGCTGTGACTCCAATTCATAAAAAAGGTAGTAGACAGAATCCCAGTAATTACAGGCCCATTAGTCTCACCTCCTATGTGAGAAAACTAATGGAGAGACTTTTATTGAATAAAATTAAGAATAACCTTCTTGAAACCGATAGTAATGATATAACACAATACGGATTTGTATATGGTAGATCTTGCCAGACTAACTTAATACATTTTTTTCGAGCCAGTTAGTCTAGCACTTGATAATGGCCTACCTGTGGATATAATTTATCTTGACTACGAAAAGGCCTTCAACACTGTATCTCATTCTATTCTTTTGCAACAACTAATAAGAATAAAATTAGATCCACATATAATCAAGTGGGTGGACTCATGGTTGGATGGTAGGAAACAGTGGGTAACAATTAAAGGCTCCATCTCTGGTACCTTGGAGGTCACAAGTGGTGTGCCACAGAGATCCATCTTGGGGTCTGTACTATTTAATATATTGATATCAACTATGGAAACAACAGATGGGGTTTGGATAAATAAGTAATCTGATGACAGTAAGATTGGCTGCATTACCAACGATGCTAATTCAATAAGGGCACTACAAAATAATTTAGATCAACTGACAATTTGGGCTGAGCAACATAAGATGACATTTAACATTAATAAATGCAAGGTTATGCATCTCGGTTCTAATAACAGACTTGCTAATTATACATTAAAGAATATACCATTATAAACAGTCAAAACAGAAATTGATCTGGGAATAACAATAACTAATGATCTAAAATTCCCTACACATATAAATAAAACAATAAAAATGTGTGCTGGTATCACAGCTTGTATTTATAAAAATATTAAAAGTCGAAAAGCTGAAGTGATTATCCCATTGTATTCTACTTGGGTACGATCACATATTGATTACTGCTCTGCTTTTTGTGGACCAACTATGAAAGGTTTAAAAAGTGCAGTTGAAAATGTACAAAGGCGATTAACAAAATAACATCATGGATTTACATGATCTAAGCTACATAAAAAGATTGAAGTCCCTGGCCCTTTATTCATTGGATTATAGAACCATGAGGGGTGATCTTTGTTTAGTGTACAAAGCCACAAGAAATCCAATGTTATTTGAAACCTTATGTTTACAATATGCGGAAAATATTAAAATTACCAGATCACATAATCTAAAATTACAAACAAAGGTAAATCACACGTCTAAAAGAAATAATTATGTAACTCAGCGATCATCACGCCTTTGGAATTTGTTACCACCTGCCGTTGTAAACAGCATAAATATTGACCAGATTAAATGTAACATAGATATGTATATGGGAGACAGAAAATTTCATTTTCTGCCATCATATTAATGGCAGCGAGTTCATAAATGGGTTTATGCCCTCGAACTTGTAACTCTCCTATGAACCTATGAACCTATGAGACAGACATCCTTATTGAGGCAGTACAGGCCCAGGTAGGTGGGAAGGGGGAGGCACATTATGCAGACATACACATCAGTATTAAAGAGTCCAGCAGTGAATATGACATGCAATTGCCACCCAACAGGTGGACCTGCTACTGTCTCAGGGAGATTATCAGTAGCTATGTACTCAGTGGCAGCAAGCATGGGAAGAAGTCAATAGAATGATAGCCCCTTGCAAACACAGCATAAGGGAGTTGCAGAAGCAGTACAATGATGTGATAATACAAAGCAAGTCCAAGCTTGCCCACAATAGATGATGCTCCACTGGAACAGGCAGTGGCCCCAGTCAAATACAACCCCACATCAGCCAGGACGCATAAGTTGACACACAGCTCAGTGCATGCAGCATCTAAGGTGACACAGACCTAGACTTGTTCCACCTGCAACATGCACGAAGTAGGTCCATGACATGCAAGCAATGGGTGACACCACTGGGCCACTACCAGCCATGGTGGTACCACATGGTGCCAAACCAAGTTCCTATGTACACAATGGACTCCTATGCAGACATGTGGCAACACAGCCACTAACACTGCACATGTGTCTGTTCCTCCAGAAGGAACAGAACATGCTGTGCCTGCAGCACAAGCCACAGCCATGGACAAGTCCATGGTCATGCAGAACCATCAAGTGAGTGACACCAACACTGATGGGGAGTCAACAGATGGGTCAGCCATCATGAAGGACAACATTGTGCCAGGCATGGCTGTAACCAGCTGCCTAACACCCAGTAAAACTGAACAGCACAGCTACAATGGAGAGCACACATCTGAGCAGACGCAGGACACCAGTACAGACACCACCAGTGGGGAAGAGGAAGCAGGCCAAGAAGACAACAGACAGGTCAGTGGCAGTTCAGCATCTGTGAAGCACACAGTGACTCCACCAACTTCGCCACTGGAAATGGAATTCGATGAAGACCTGAGCTGGTAGTGCCAGGATATAATGTTTACCCAGGAGGCTGCACAGCATGAGCTGGCAGGCATCTGGAACACCATACAGGAGCACACTACTGCCACAGTGGCCCACATGTACCAGCTGCAGGTGTTGATAATGGACATCCATGCCACCATAATAACAGGAATCCATAAAGGAGCAGATCAATATGTGCACATAGGTGTAATCCTGCAATACATAAACCTGAGTGCACAGCGGCAGATGGATGCCATTGAGAGGCAAACCATGATCATGAAATGCAGTATTGCACTGCAGGTGAGCCAGACTGATGCCATCTCTGCAATGGCAGTTGCACTACAGGAAATCACACATTGTATGCACCAGAACAGGAAACATTACATGGTCCCATGTATAGCCGTGGAACCAACTGGGGGGATGACAGATGTGACCCAACAGCCAGACAGCAGGGGGTACACCATGAAACAGTGGCAGTACAGTGTGAGCAGACCAGATGTAACCAAATGGCAATGGAGAATGACTATGGGGGACGGTTAGCAGCACAACATGCACCCTACACCATGCCACCAACAGGCACTATGGTGCACATGTACATGGCATGTAGCATCGACCATTACATAACAGCAGCAGGTGACACAAGCAGCCCATCAATGGATGTACGGCCATGACAGTAGCTGGCTGCTGGTGGCACAGCACAGTCAGAGGTGAATTGCAGCAGCAGCAGTGTACGGATCTTGGGCAGGCAACCGAAATGGACAAATGTAAAGACTGGGTGCGAACTCGCAGGAAAAAATTCCACAACCAAAGCTCAGCTTAATGCAAATTTATTCCAGACCTAGAGGATGTTGAAAAAGGTGGTTCCAGCGCTTCAACCTGTAAAGGTCTTCCTCTGGGGGTATGTCACATAATGGAGTATACCCCCAATTTATATTAGTGTAAAGTCACATGATTAAAATTAATATATGCAAATACCTGCATAGAAAGCATAAATCAAAGAACAAAAAACAAGTATACAGATACAGATTATTAACGGCAAACACCAATGTAAACTTTCAAACATTTCACATTATTAAACATATATATTAAATAAAACTTGAATTAGGAGAGATATGAGCACCTGGGCATATAGTTTACAATAATCACAACAATTCCCCTACTGGTGACTTTAAGATTAGGTAGAAATACAGTATATATATATAAAAAAAATTTAATTTAATTTCTATACCTTTTCAAAACTATTATTATATTATTTTGTGTCACCTAGAAACATTCCCAATAGAAAAACCTTTAGTTAAATAATAAACATTCTTAATCATTTAATAATATTGTTCCTTTTTTCTTATTAAAAAGGAATAGAAAACAGTTTACAAGTTAATAAAAAAAGAAAACATACGGGAAAAGTGAAGCAGAAAGGTGCTCAATCAAAATAGCCAGGATTAAATTAGAGGCATCAATAATTTCTTAGCTCTAAAGCATAGACATGAATAAGAGCCAAGAGTTTATTAAGCAATAAGGCACAACAGGGTGTGTGTTATTGTGTAATAACGTCACTCCTGGGGTGGGTGGAAGCACAAGGCGAAGCTGTTTTGCTATTATACAATGGCTCGTTGTTATAGATAATGAAAAACATTTAAAAAAATGTTTGTAGTAGATTTTTAGTTTGGCAGTATATCTTTGTTTCTTAAAAAAATGGCTCAAGCGTATGCACAGCCATACAGTGATGTTATTGTGTAATAACATCACTGTCTCAGGCATACACTGACCTATCAGAGTCTAGGATTCTTTCTTGCCATTGTATAATTGGCTATATCTTACGCATTTTTTGAACAGTTAAAATAAATAAGTTCCAGTTATCAGAGGCAGAATGTCCAAGGCTGGTAGAAAAAATCAACCAAGGCAGGCATAAGGCATAAGATGTATCCTTGTGGTTGTGTTAAACCTAAGGGAAAGAGAGCATTATGTATATTAGTTACATCAAGGAATGAAAGATTTTTCCTTACCATTTTTTCCTTTTTATTATTATTACTGCTGTGATTTTGCTGTAGTGAAGCCAATGGGTGCAGATGTGTGTACACATGCTGGTGTCTACGGGCAACAGGGGCATATGAGCCATGCTACATAACATGTAGATGGTGTAGATGATCTGGGCATGGGCACACAAGAAACAACAGTGAAGGACACATCCTCAGCGAACAAGGTGTCTGTCACTGAACAGGAGTGAGCACAACACAACATGGAAACCCGTAGGTGTAGGGGCTACAAAAGAAAGGCCATTGGGGTATCCAGCATGGACAAGGAAAAGTCATCCACAACCCATGTAAACAGCACAGCACAACCCATGGCTCATACTTCACAGTCAGTGACACATGACAGACCAGCCAAGGATAACACCCTTGGCACAGGCACAGATGCTGCAACACATGCCCCAGATACTGAGGCTGCACCATGCCACTCACAGATGCCCAGGGTACACTCATAACAGCCAGCCACAGGAACTCACACCAATAGTGGAGCTCAGCTAGCCACAAAGTGTACCAACAAAGGGGCAAAGCAGCCAGCACATGGCCATCCTAGGTGACAGTCAACAAATGTGCAGGCCACACATACTGACACCCTAGCTGCCATATGGACATATGAACATATGAAACGAGCCAGCAGAGGAAGATTACCCTGTCTATTGTGCCTGCTCAGTAAATGATGATGGGTATGGCCGTACATATCACACTAACGACCCAGCCCCCCAACTGTCCCTCCTGCACCCTCTTCTCCAATACTCTTGTTCCATGGGTTCCTATTGTGCATGTTCCAGGCCCCAGGCACCACGAGGCCGGGAGGAACAGCGAGGGAGCAGTCGGGAAAGGCGCAATTTCCCCCGCCCTTCCCCCTCTTGTGTGTTAATTTATAGGCATCTTCCCAACAAAATCTCTTCCCCGCCCTCAGCATTTTTTCTAAACCAACAGAGAGTGACATCAGCTTGCTGATCCAACCAATCAGCAACTTCACTACTCCCCCACAGCCAGCTACCAATATCTCTTTCAGAATGGGGAGCTTACTACTGATACTCCTTTCACTATCAGCCATAGGGTTCCACAAAGAAGATGTCCCTGTCATACAATTTAGAGTGGTCCATCCATAGAAACATAGAATTTGACGGCAGATAAGGACTGCTTGGCCCACCCAGTCTGCCCATTTCCCTGCCTACTGGATAAGCTGCAGATCCTAGTTAACCAGCAGCCTACTTCTTCCTACCCCCATCCCCTAGAATTGCCTTATGACTGTCCCATGCATGCTTGAATTCCACCATTGTTTTTGACTCCACGACCTCCTCCGGAAGGCCGTTCCATGCATCCACAACCCTCTCTGTGAAAAAATACTTCCTTAAATTACCTCTGAGCCGCCCCCCTCTAGCTTCAAATTGTGCCCCCTTGTTCTTGCACACCTCTTTTTTGAAAGATGCTACCCTCTTGGACTTTGTTGATTCCCTTGAGGTACTTGAAAGTTTCTATCATGTCCCCCCTCTCCCTCCTTTCCTCGAGGCTATACATATTAAGCTCCTTTAGTCTCTCTTCATATGTCTTCCGGTGAAGACCCTGCACCGTTTTAGCTACCCTCCTCTAGACAACTTCCATCCTGTCTATGTCTTTGCGAAGACTGGGTCTCCAGAACTGCACGCAGCACTCCAGATGGGGTCTGACCAGCTGTCTGTACAGAGGGATAATAACTTCCTGTTTTCTACTGGTGATGCCTCTCCCTATGCATCCCAATATCCCCCCAGCCCTCATTGCTGCCCTCTCACATTGCTTGCCCACCTTTAGGTCATCTGATATGACTACCCCCAGGTCCCTTTCCATTTTTGTTGTTGTTAGTATCTCACCCCCCATTGTGTACTCTTCCCCTGGGTTTTTGTTTCCCAGGTGCATTACCTTGCACTTCTTAGCATTGAATCTAAGCTGCCATACATATGACCATTCCTCTAACCTTGCCAAGTCCCTTTTCATCCTTTCCACCCCACCTTGTGCATCAACTCTGTTGCAGATCTTTGTGTCATCTGCAAAGAGACATACTTTTCCTTCCAGTCCCTCTGCAATGTCACTTATAAAGACATTGAAGAGGACTGGTCCTAACACTGAACCCTGCGGTACCCCACTAGTAACCCCCTTTTCATCAGAGTGGACTCCATTTACTATTACTCTCTGTGTCCTATTTTCCAGCCAATTTTTTACCCAGGCTGTCATCTTGGGACCCACTCCCAGGCTAGCTAACTTGTATATTAATCTTTTGTGTGGGACTGTGTCAAATGCCTTGCTAAAGTCTAGGAAGGCCATGTCCACAGCCCCTCCCTGATCTACTACTTTGGTCACCCAGTCGAAGAAATCTATCGGATTTGTCTGGCATGACCTTCCTGCTGTGAATCCATGCTGCCTTGGGTCCTGTGCCCCTCTGGCCTCTAGATACTCGACAATTCTTTCCTTCAGAAGTGATTCCATCATTTTCCCTACCACTGAGGTTAAACTAACAGGTCTGTAGTTTCCTGCTTCTGCCTTGCTCCCACTTTTGTGAAGAGGAATTACATCTGCCCTCCTCCAGTCTCAGGTACCACCCCATCCTCCCATGATTTGTTAAACAGGGTAGTCAGTGGTGTCACTAATTCTACCCTTAGTTCTTTTAGAATTCTGGGATGAATCCCGTCAGGCCCCATTGCTTTGTATACCTTCAGTTTTAAGAGTTCTTTCAGAACCCTTTCTTCCGTAAATGGGCTGGTATCAGCTTCTGTATCCAGTGTGTTAATCCGCTCAGTCTCTCTGAACCATCCCCTTTGCCTGACACTCAAACCCTCATATATGCTCTACCATTTCTGCATCGACTACAGTGGTAAAATCACCATAAAGAGACACATACCACCACACATGTATTTCAGCCAAGGCTCCACTGCTGGATATATAGATCCCCCCCAAGCCTAGTCGTCAAACTGCTACTTGGTATCCCGACACACTTCCTTAAAACCACAGGGAGCACCCCAAAAAAAGAGTTGCAACAGAATAAAAGAAGGATGACCAAAGACAGCCCCCTCTCCCTATCACTGGCGCCCTCATGAAACTACTGCTCTTTCTATTGCTCTGTATTGGTAATGTGGAAATCAACCCTGGACCTCTTGAAAGTATCACCTCTCCATCAGACCTAACCTCAATTAAAGGCCTCAGTTTCCTGCATATTAATGTATGCAGTCTGTTGACAAAATTTACGTTGATACAAGCCTGGGTTGCCCATACCTTGCCAGACTTTCTCGTGGTAACTGAGATATGGCTCAAACCCACCACAGTGGACAGGGATGTTAACCTACCTAATTATCAGCTATTCAGAGCTGATCGCCAAACAAGGAAGGTGGAGTAGCCATATATGCAAAAGCTGGTATAGCTGTATCCTGTACTGCTGCAACATCTATGCCCAAGGAGTTTGAATGCCTATCTCTAAAAGTCTCTCTCCCAAATACAGCAGCTTTTCAACTAATTGGATGCTACAGACCCCCCTCTGCTGAACACAAGCTCTTATCCCACCTGGGGAACCTGGTCAAACCCAGCACTGAAGAAGTCATTATTCTAGGTGACCTGAATTTCAACTGGCTCACCCAGGCAGCTACACCTCTGGTATCATTCTGCTTGACACCTATGGGCTCACACAGTTAATTATTGAACCAACAAGAATAAATGCAAGGAATAGTGGTAACAGCACACTACTTGATATCATGCTAGTGAGTAAACCACATCTATTCACACACGCTGGAGTGCTCTATGCGATATAAGTGATCACTGCCCCATCGCAGGGGTAAGATCCACCAGCATAACAACAAATCCTGCGAAATTCCTCATGAGGAGATCCAAGAAAAACATCAATATTGAAGGATATCTGCATGGTCTTAGCTCTCTCACACTGGCAAAAGTTTTATCTTGCGCATTCTGTAGAAAAAGCTCAGCAGGTGCTAAATAGCATTATAATAAATGCCCTTAACACCCATGCCCCAATCTCTAGTATCCAAATAAAAAACAAATCCTGTCGCTGGTTTTCAGCTGACCTCAAAGCTGCACTGCTGGAGAGAGACAAACTCTGGAAAGTGGCAAGAAAAACTAAGAATACAAACAACTGGATGATTTTTAGGAAAGCCAGGAATAGATGCACCAGGAAAGTTAGAGATGCAAAGGCTGCCTTCTACCTGGCCGAGCTCGACTCCTCCTACCATAATCCTGCTAGGTTTTGGGAACCATCAAGGGTATGATGGGACAGGACGCTAACAACCCCCTTCCAACTCAACTACACAATAGTTATGGCCCTATCACTGGCAAAATGGAAATCCTGGACGCATTCAACAACCACTTCACAATGGCTGGCCTTGCCTTTGACACCTCCCCAGCTAACCTGCTGAGGGACCAATTAAGCTCCCACTACATTGGTGATCAAAGAGTTGACTCTTCCTTTAGCTTCAAACCTATACTGTTGAAACAAGTTGAGGATCTATTATGGCATCTGGATACCAAAAAAAGTGCAGGAGCAGACTCTCTGGACCCCTTCTTTCTAAAGATTGCGTGCCATGTACTTGCAGTCCCCCTAACACACCTCTTTAACCTTTCCCTAAACTCTGGCTCGATTCCCATACTGTGGAAGACAGCCCAAGTGGTCCCCCTTCTAAAATCAGGGGACCCTATGGATCTTAATAATTATAGGCCCATTTCCATTCTACCTGTGCTATCCAAGATGCTGGAGAAATTAGTGAGTAATCAGCTAAGGGAATATCTTGACAATGCTAACCTATTAAATCCAGCTCAATCTGGATTCAGGGCCAAACATAGCACTATCACTGCATTAGCCAAGGTCACAAATGACTGGCAAACCGAATTGGATAAAAGAATAATGTCTGTGCAGTATTCCTGGACCTGAGCAAAGCATTCGATACTGTGGACTATGAGCTGCTACTCATCCCTGCACTCCTTGACCTAGATCCACCCTCCTTAAGTGGTTCAGATGCTACCTCTCTGGTAGGTCACAGCAGGTAAAAGCTGAAGGTGACCTATCCCCATTAAGACCACTGTCAAGAGGAGTCCCCCAAGGCTCTATTCTGGGTCCTATCCTTTTTGCCATTTATATAAATAACATTGATTCAACCCTTACCAAGTCCTCAATACAGCTCTTTGCTGATGACACTGTTCTGTATGTCAGCAAACCTTTGCCTACAGTTGCTCATGAAATCCTACAAACAGAATTCTCCTTGTTACAACATCAGCTACTCAAGAAAAAGTTTCTGCTAAATGCAAAGAAAACTAAAGCAATGATGTTCACAACTCAAAACTCCACCAGCACATCCTCTTCAATCACTCTCCCCAGCTATGCACTATACTTGAGAAAATCTGGAGTATGTTGAAAACTTCAAATACCTAGGTGTGTGGATTGACAACAGACTCGACTTCACTCATCATCTAGAAGAACTGTTAAAAAAGCTTCGCCAAAGGCTTGGCCTCCTCTATAGATTAAAACCCTTCCTTAACAGAGACTCAAAGATGAGGTTAGTCCAGAACATCTTTCTATCAGTTATTGACTATGCAGACTTCCTTTATAGTCACTGCCCCATCTCCTACCTTCACAAGTTGGATACCTTATATCATAGAGCAATAAGGTTCATTACAGATCTGCCATATAATACCCACCATTACTCTCTTTATGCTGCAGTTGGGTGGGTTTCCCTTCACCTCAAAAGGAACAGAAATGCAGCTCTATGGATTTACAGAGCTTTATCAAAAAAACTCCCAAACTATATCCTGGACTGCTTCAACCAGACCACTCCTAGCTCCTATGCCCTAAGAAGAAACAATATCATCCTGCTTAAATTGCCCAAAGTCAGCACCAGAATAGAGAGGGCAGCAATCAGCTATTCTCTAGCTATAGCATGGAACACCCTACAAAAATCCCTAAAACTGTCCATTATCATTCCATTTGCATCCTTTAAACAGCATTGTACAGCCTTCTTCACAGAGAAATGCAGTTGCTACCGCTAGAGCTAGAATAGTCATCCTACAAATCTGGCTTCCAATCATATATGGCATATTCCTTCCAGTCAGACACCCCAGCTTATGGCACCCAATAATACCTTCACCATCCTAGTATTCATTATGTTGTGTGTCTGTCATGGCCCCCATTGGGATATGTATGTACTGTACATACTGTAGATATTAGCTTAACCTTCCTTTAACCGAGTTTTAACATGTGAATTCACTGTACATCATTGTGTTATAAACATTATTTTTCTCTGTATGTATAACTGTCTTATAAAGCATATGATATATTTGCTGTGTATCAACTATTGAACCTTGACCTTATCAGGTACATCTTGTAAATGAGTCTTGCTCAATGATGTTTGCCTGAATAAATAAAGATTTGATTGATTGATTGATTAATTGATTGAATGCTCACACCATCCTTGGTGATACCACCCCCTCTGGCAGCCCAATCCAGGCAGACACCACCCACTCTGTGTAGAAATGCATCCTTACAACCCCTTTGAACCTCTACCCTATCAGTAGTAGGCTGCACATCAAAGGATTCCATGTCATAACAGGCGATCACAAAATAGCGATCGCTGTTATGGTGAGTGTATATCACCAAAAAGCAAAACGGTGATATACACATGCCAGCAAAAAGTCTTCCAGCACGGAAACTGTTTATGCAGTGGGGCTTCATCCCCCTGCACTCCCCTGATTAAAGATTACCAGCTCCAAAGGGGTGCATGTCAGGCAGGGGGCAACACTCCGAATTTAGAGAAAAAAACACGGCAGCAGTGGGAAACAGCAAAACATTCTCCGCCCGGTCCCCAGACCCAAACCCAGTACCTGCTGCCCTGGAGCTAGCCACCCTCAGCACCACACCGCATGGCTAGTTCAGCTGCAGCAGGCACACTACCTCCACATAAACTCTCTTCATCCCTCTCCCTCCTCCCCTTCCCCTCCCTATCCCTCCCTTTCTGGTCTCCCTCCCCTCCCTTACAGTCGTGATAGCCCAGAGTCACTGCCCTTACAGGGTTACCCAACAGGATAGCATTTTGACAGTCACCCATTTACAGTCACTGTCATCACTGGATACTGCCACAGAGTGGTGCTGTTGTCACTCATGTGAAAAAGACTCTTCCTTTTCACCCTGTAAATCCCCATCATGTATATGCATGTCTGTATCATATCACCCCTCTGCCTCCACTCTTCCAGGGAGTGCATCCTCAGGTCTCCCAGCATCTCCCCATTGGACCTATCCCATACTCCCTCGATCATCTTGGTCACTCTACTCTGGACCACCTCCAGCATGCTGATGTAATGCTTAGGGTATGGAGGCCAGCACCCCACCCCATATTCCAAATATGATCTCACCAATGATCTATACAATGGTTAAATAACCATGATCTGCCTACTACTGATGCACCTTGCAATACACCCCAGCATCCTATTAGCCATCACCATTGCCCGTTCAGACTGAGAGGTGTGTTTCCAGTCACTCATACTCACTACTCCTAGATCCATATCTTATTCAGAACCAGTAATCTGAACCCCCTTCCCTGTAATACCAAGTCCTAGGGGTTCTTCCCCCATGTGCGGCACTATGCACATTTTGGCATTGACACCAAGTAGCCAGATACCTGACCATGTCTCAGGTCTGGAGATGTCCTCCCTAAGGTCCTGTATCCCCATCTCAGTGTCCACCCCATCACAGAATTTGGTGTCATCTTTGAACAGGCATGTATTGCCTATTGTGCCATCCCTGATGTCATGTTTGAAGACAGTGAACCACACTGGCCCCAGCACAGAGTCCTTTGGGACAATGCTGTTGACCACCTTGGTGCTGGGGAACTCACCTCCTACCACTACACTGTTTTCAACCACTCAACCAGTGTACAACCCATCTTACCATATGCATTCCCACCCCTAGATCCCCTGTTCCATTGTCAACCCTTTGTATGGTACAGACTCAAAGGCCTTGACATAGTTCAGGCAGATGAGGTCCATCACCTGGCCCTTGTCCACTGCCCTTATGTCCCAATCAAAGAACACAATCATGTTCGTGTGCCAATATCTGCCTGCTACAAACCTGTGATGTAGTCCATCCTGTGGACCATTGTCCCTAATGTACCTCACCAGCTGTTCCATTACTATGGTCCCCATGTGAGTACATACTATCGTGGTTAGGCTGACTGGCCTACAGTTACCTGTGTCATCCTTGTGTCCTTTCTTGTTGAGTGGCAACACATGTGCCATTCACCACTCCAGTGGCACCATTCCAGACCCAAAAGATGAACTGAAGAGAACAGACAGTGTGGCCACCAGATCCACTGCCAACACTAGCAGCACCCTGGTGTGTATTCAGTCTGGTCCTGGGTATTTGTTCATCCCCAGGGCCATCAGCCTCTCCTTCATTCATTCAACCATGAGTAGCCCTATGGCTTTCCCCTTGTTCCCACCCTACATTCCCCTGCCCTTGGCAATGGTCCATCCTTATCCTTTGTACAGACATGGACAGGAAGATCCATAACAGCAGTGGAATAGAGGCACACCAACCCAGGTCCCACCCCATGAGCAATACATGGGCCACATGTATCACTTAGGTAGCTTGTTGAATGCACAGCAGTGCGCATAGACAACATAGGTCATCTAGGATGTAAGACACCACACACCAGCCAAACAATGCATGGACCCAGCACATGTGACACAACGCAGCATGCTACACACCATGAGGCCCAAACTATGGGCTTTCAACTTACCACCTGGTGGTTGGGTTTACCCACAGTAGCACGGAACTGTGGAACTAAGAGAATACCTGTCACAAGTAGCATACCTATTCACATATCATGGATTAGGCTATGACAGTGTGACCCCCACAATAACATACGTGTGTAAAGCTGTCCCACTGCAACATGTACATCATGAAGCACATGGTGCATTACCACATGGTGCTGCACGTGTGCAGCCAGGGGCACACAGTGTTAGACAGGACCACATGTGGAGGCCACTGAGCACATTTCATCCCTAGTGAATGGTACAGGCAGTCATGTGTGTAAATGATGCACAGACAAGGTCATATATACATGAACATATATACTGTTAACAGTAACATACAACAAACTTCAGCAAACAAAGCTGGGACAAAAATGTCTACAACACAGGACTATGCATACTCAATCATATGAGTGCATGTCACACAGATACAGTAGAACTGAGGTCTACACGTACACAGGCAGACCCATTACTACTTTAAAGGCATAAAACTACCATAACTATGGAAACTCTAAAACCCAACGCACAACATACAGTAGTTGGCCATGAAGTGGGGCCTCCCTCCAGGCCAGGTCATGCCATCCATGGCAAACCTGTCTCATGGTCCTCCTGATGCCAGACATCTTTCAAAACTTGGCACAGATTGCTGTCCATATCCTCTCCCTCTGTGTGGGAATGGACATTTGACTCTCCTGTGGGAACAGGACCCTGGACCACTGCTCCACAAGACTTATCAGCACGACAGTCTCATCATCTGTAAAATTTGGAGATCAGTTCCAGTGCTACATGGTTACACTGAACACACCCAATGGTACTAAGGAGTGTAACATGCCTATCGCATCTGTATGATATACTGTGAAGTAGGCTATACTACTTCTGTGTGTTTAGGCCTACAGAATGTGTCTGAGCACGTGTGAGCATGTGGACTCGCACCTGAGCAGTGAGACCTGGATTTGAATGCAAGTGCAGCGCACTGTATTTTGGCCAACGCATCATGAGGTACAGTCAGCAGTTAACCCACAGTGCATTAGCTGTACATGCTTGGTGCATTGGTCGATGTCTGGGTCAAAGCACGGTGTGTTACCAGTGTGTAGCAGCTCAAGTTCCCATGCATCTCCATCCTCACTCTGTCGAGGGGAGTAGGGGGTGGAAGGCAACTACATCACCCAGTGTTATCGTGCTGTCAGTCTTGCCCCATCTCCCTCTCTCTCTCTCGATCATGTGCTGACACCAGAAAGGGGAGATGTCTCTATGGGGAGACAGAAGAACACACAGACAGAGACATATCTTGTCCTGATGTCACTGGGAAAGGGACGCGCCAAGCAGGGCCAATGTGTGTTGTTCTGTCTCTCTCTCTCTCTCTCTCTCTCTCTCTTTTTCTCCCCTGTGTGTCCCTTGCAGCCCATCCCAATCCCTACTGTACCATGGCAGCTCATGTCCAGAGTGGGAAAGAGAGAGACACACCACTGCTACAACTCTGCACTGCTGAAGCACATTGGACAGATAGAAAAAAAAAACATCTCACAGTTGAAGCACACAGTTTGACAGTACAGCCATCATTCCCCCTCTCTCTTCCCAACTCCCCCTTGTTCCCAGCTTTCCTCCCTGTCACAATGTGTGTGTCTCTCTCTTGTATGGAAACAGCATGGCAGTCAGAACTTCACCCACACACAGCGCTTGGAGAATTGTTACTGCATTTATGTGCTTTGTGAATGACAGTGACTGGAGAATGGCACCGGACATTGTTGGGCAGGGACAGTACATGTCTCGTACACTCTCTCTCTCTTGCATGTTGCAAATAGGCTTGGGTAGGGACACACACAAAGTACAGTAACAGATTTGTGGTGACAGTGCTGTTTATTTCTGCTGCCTCACACAGAAGGAGGGGACAGAGGGTCACACCGCAGACACCCGCCTCCACACAAGGCACAGTTCACACCTACTTGTACCGCTCTCAGTGACCAGAGAATGGAGACTGGCCATTGTCTTTCTCTGTCTCACAACTGCTGTGTTGTGGCTAACTCCCATCAGTGGCACTGTGATACTGGCAAGCCAATATCAGGGACTGATCACGGGACAACCTGAGGTGGGTACATACAACTTTGCTCTTTCCACAGTGCAATGCTGAGTCTTCCTTGCTACTGTGTACTACAAAGGTATCCCTGATGGCACCAGTGGGGCACTCACCACAGGACTGAAGGAGGGCAAACAGCAAGGCTGGCACCATCCGTGTGGTGCAGGCCAGGATAGGCACACAGAACAGATACCAGATGGCACACACTGCTGGGGGAATGTTTACCTACCACTGTTACTGCCGCACCTCCTGCCTCCCGCTGAGCATCTCTGTATCTCTCTATGTCCGTAATGTGTGGCTGCAGCTCACAATAGCTGCCTGGGCACAGAAGGGGGGGGGTTACAGACAGGGACAGACCACAGAAACCTGGTGCTTCACACTTCTAATGGCTGCCACTTTCATAGATACTACACTGTGGTGCAGTTAAACAATGACCTCTGTGAAACTTACTCCAGGACTGATCCCCGATCTCCACCAGATACCACTGCCAAGAATGCCCCTGCCAGGATGCATGTCTTTCATGTGGTCCCTTTCAACTGCTCATAGTTTGTCAACTGCATCCTCTCTCTCTCTCTCTCTCTCTCTCTCTCTCTCTCTCTCTCTCTCTCTCTCTTTCTCTCTCTTTCACACACACAGAACATTTCACTGCTGGCAACTTACATGCCCACATTGCTCTCAATCACTATATTTTGGGAGATCTCACATCCACCCCTGCACATGGCATGTGGTTGACATTGTTATGGTGCCATGCTGATCAGCTGAAATCTGGGACTGCACACAGGCAACGGGCATCTTGCAGACACCAGTGCTGCCATGGCCTCTCTGCAGCCCAGCAGCAACACCTTCATATTGCCACAGCTGGCCCTGGCCAATGACGTAATGTGGTTTCTCCGCCATGTCATGCAGGGTTTGCATGGTACTGGGTGATTACAGTGAGGACTAAACCATGCATAAAGAACTGTGTGGTGGGTAGCCTGTAGTGCTTCAGAGCTACAGGGGTATATGAGTGATATACAAGTATTGCTACCCCTGTCGCTCTGCACAGGAAGGGGAAGTGCATGTAGTGACTGCTGTTCAGATACTCGGTCAAGCTGCTCTCATGGTGGAGTGGCTGCAGCACCCAACTGCACAGTGGGCAGTAGGACCAGGATTTGAATCCCTGGTGTGGGAAATTTTTTTGCAGTTCCGGTTAGTGTGCCGATGACTAAGTGCTGCAGTGAATTTTTGTTTTGCCCCTGTGTCCACACCCATTTGGAGTTGATTATAAATAGTCTGGAGGGTGTGGGGGGGGGAGTCCCCTGCAAAAACAATAAGACTGTTCGGGCATGTGCCATTTCTGTTGTGGTCAGCATTATATGCCACTGCTGTGTTGCCACACGCTGTTTGGTGCACGGTTTTAATGTGCGTTATATCATCTTCAACATTATGACCCCATGTCTGTTTGCATTGGTCTGAAGTTGCCTGCTGCATCCACATAAGCAAATTGGCACCATGGACAATGCCATCCTGCCATCATGATTCTGTAGCGGGTACCATGCATACATACATACTCTTGCAGGATTCCTTCTGCCTATGTGGTGCAGTACATGCCCTCCAGTACACTACAGGGGTGTCACAGTGCCTGTTGGTTGACATACTCCACATGGGGTGTGCCACACTCTATTGTGTGGTTAGCCAAAGTGGGAGAACATCAGGTTGGTGCAGATACATTGTTCAGCCACAGCCTGTTGTAGCCATGCACGTCTGAGTCATTCCATGGTAGACCTCTTGTCCTCCTCCTCCCCAACATCACCATCCTTCTCTGGTAGCAGTTCCAGGTCAGGCATTGCTATGCTGCGTGTTGTGCCATGTTGTGCAGCACACAGCATGCAATGAATATCTTGCATGCCATTTATGGAGTATACTGCAATACACCACTAGGCCTGTCCAGACAGTGGAAACGCATGTTTAATAGGCCGAATGTTCTTTCTATTATGCAGCACCTTGATGCATGGGCCTCCTTGTAGTGTTGCTGTGGCACCATCACAGGGTGTTTCACTGGCATCATGAGCCTGGGCTGTTGGGGGTATGCACTGTCACCTGCGGGAGGAATGTACACATCATGGTTACTGTTGTGTTCACATACTGCACATGCCATTATGCATTGACCTGCTGGCACATGGTCCATGCATGTTATGGTTCCACCTGCCATTTTTTGTCACCTAGTTCCAGGGCCAGTTAAAGGCTAGCATGCCACCACCACTGCATGCATACAGGCATAATGCCTTTCACTGGCCATGGCAGCATACCAGTCTGTGTTTGCAACACACACAGTAGCATCAACATACACCAATATTCCAGGTCCATGCACCCTGTCATAGCCTTCCCTGTATCACCATGGCATATCTGTGGCTGCCAAATTGGCATGCACCATGCCTGTGTCGGGTGTGTACTGACCATTCCAGCCTTTCAGGGTTGTCCATGTGAAATTGGGGGCCTTACCTATCTGCCAGCCATCTATCACTGTTCCATTCTCGAATGCCTGGCACAGTCCACTGTTTCTGTATAATACACATTGTGGTAGGACCCAGGATTCTGTGCCACAACATCCAAGATTCACCAATGGCTGTCACACACAACCCCTGAATGTTCATGGAATGATAACCTTTGCATTTGACATATGTTTCTGTTTCTTCCACCGGTGCCTATATGGTGAGATGTGTGCAGTCAATTACACCCAGCACATGTGTAAATCCTGCCATGCTGTAGAACCCACGTTTAACTGCAAGCTGCTCCTGGGCATCCTTGGGGAAGCTGATGTAGTTGTGCGCTCTGCGTACAAGGGCATCCACAAATAGCCTCAAGCACCATGAAACAGAGGGCTGTGATATGCCCACGGTGTCTCTGCTTGGGTTCTGGAATCCCCCACTTGCAAGTACATGGTGGGCTGCACAGACCTGCACCTCAGTTTGTATGGTGTGGCCTCCGAGAATCCTGCTCCTCATTTCGGCATCCAGCTCCTTGCATAACTATGCAATGGCAGCCTTGCCTAGATGGTACTGGGTGATGCACTGCTCCTCTGTGACATCCATGTATGAGGTACATGAGTGGTACACACACCTAGCATGCCTCTTTTGTAAATATTTCTGCTGCCTGTCTTCCTGGTGCCCCTCTGAGGAGCCATCCTGTTGGGCGTTCTGGTGGGCATGTCTCCTGTGATGTAGCATGGTCAGTTGTATACCCAGTAAGGCCACTGTTGCAAACTTTTGTCAGTATATTATGCCTTCTCCACTGCTGCTGCAGTCTTGCCCAAGAGTCGTCTAACCTCTGCCTGCCTGCTCTGTGCCTGCTTTTTATTGGATAAGTCCCCTTCGACCATGTGTGGCTGGTCTAACAGGTGTTTGAAATTTTCAGGGGGCAGCCCCTTTGTGATTCCCAGTCCTGTGCCCTTGCATCTTTTCTGGAATGTATCACATCTTGCGCTGTGGCACTAGCTTTTTATGGGTACCAACGGTGCAAGGAGCATTTGTCGCAGCTGGGTCAGCATTGACGCATGGTGCATTTGTGAATCCTGCTTGGTGCAATGCATGGCACATGCAGCTTTTTATATCCTTTTCATTGATGCAGGCACCTTGCATCATTTCTAGGCCTTTGAGAATTGGGCCCCATGCATATAAATATGTGTAGAGGAAAAGCATATGCACATGAACAAAGAAAAGGCAGTTGTCAGTTAAAATTTGTAGTGGGTCATGAAATGGAGGTCTTTATACAGTCCATTATTTTTAGTATCAAGAAGGTGCATAAGTGGCCAGTCCAGTGGTGCTGAGGGGTGAGGCACTGGATGCCACACCTTCTTGTTGCCCGGCGATCCAGGTTCAGAAGTGAACTCGGGGTTCCGGGGATCGGCAGGGGAGGGTTGAGGGTAGAAACATAGAAACACAGAAACATAGAATTTGACAGCAGATAAGGACTGTTTGGCCCCCCTAGTATGCCCATTTTCCTACCTAACAGATAAGCTGCAGATCCTAGTTAACCAACAGCTTACTTCCTCCTACCCCCCACTAGGACTGCCTTATGTCTGTCCCATGCATTCTTGGATTCCTCCACTATTCTTGACTCCACGACCTCCTCAGAGAGGCTGTTCCATGCATCCACAACCCTTTCTGTGAAAAAATACTTTCTCACATTACCTCAGAGCCGTCCCCCCTCTATCTTCAAATTGTGCCCCCTTGTTCTTGCATCTCTTTTCTGAAAAATGCTACCCTCTTGGACTGTGTTGATTCCTTGAGGTACTTGAAAGTTTCTATCATGTCCCTCTCTCCTTCTTTCCTCAAGGGTATACATATTAAGCTCCTTTAGTCTTTCTTTGTATGTCTTCTGGTGCAGACCCTGCACCATTTTGGTTGCCCTCCTCTGGACAGCCTCCACTCTGTCTATGTCTTTGCGGAGATCGGGTGTCCAGAACTGCACACAGTACTCCAGATGGGGTCTCACCAACTGTCTGTACAGAGGGATAACAACTTCCTGTTTTCTACTATTGATGCCTCTTCCTATGCATCCCAGTATCCCCCCAGCCTTCCTTACTGCCTTCTCACATTGCTTGCCCACCTTTAGGTCATCTGATATAATTACCCCCAGGTCCCTTTCCATTTTTATTGTTGTCAGTATCTCACCCCCCATTGTGTACGCTTCCCCTGGGTTTTTGTTTCCCATGTGCATTACCCTGCACTTCTTTGCATTGAATCTGAGCAGCCATACATTTGACCATTCCTCCAACCTTGCCAAATCCCATCTCATCCTTTCCATTCCATCTTGTGTATCAACCCTGTTGCAGATCTTTGTGTCGTCTGCAAAGAGATATACTTTTCCTTCCAGTTCCTCTGCGATGTCACTTATAAAGACATTAAAAAGGACTGGTCCCAGTACTGAACCCTTCGGTACCCCGCTAGTAACCCTCCTTTCTTCACTGTGTACTCCATTTACTACTACCCTTTGCGTCCTGTTGTCTAGCCAATTTTTTATCCAGGCTACCACCTTGGGACCCACTCCAAGGCTGGCTAACTTGTGTATTAATCTTTTGTGTGGGACTGTATCAAATGCCTTGTTAAAATCTAGGTAGGCCATGTCCACAGCCCCTCCCTGGTCTTCTACTTTGGTCACCCAGTCAAAGAAATCTATTAGATTCGTCTGACACGACCTTCCCATCGTGAATCCATGCTGCCTTGGGTCCTGTGCCCTACTGGCCTCTAGGTACTCAACAATTCTTTCCTTCAGAAGTGATTTCATTATTTTCCCTACCACTGAGGTCAAACTAACTGGTCTGTAGTTTCCTGCCTCTGTCCTGCTCCCACTTTTGTGAAGAGGAATCACATCTGCCCTCCTCCATTCCTCGGGTACCACCCCATTCTCCCATGATTTGTTAAAGAGATTAGTCTCTCTAGCCAAAGTCAAATTCTAGCACCCTAGTGGTGCTCTCCTCCCCAGGGGGGCAGGGTAGGGACGACCCGGCATGCCAGTGGCCCCCAGTGGGGACCGGGGGCACTGCAGCAAGCCGGGCAGCACGTAACTAGTGTGGTCGATGCTGGCAGGGTTGCCATGTGCCAGAGCACTGGGGCTGCACCACTCATGGAGGGGAGAGTGCAACATGGAGGGGAGAGTGCAAAACAGGGAAAACACAATGGCTTGTGGGACAGGCGATGGCACCTGTCCCCCATGCCCACCATCGGTCTCTCTCTGACTGGCTTTCCAGGTCCTCCACCTGGGTCCTTACCTGCAGCCAGAGTCTGACTTGGAAGAGAGCCCAAGAGGAGGGGTGAGCCACCCTGGGCATGTTAAACCTGGGGTGCTGGTTGCAGGGAGGGGGATAGAGAGGAGGCACAGAACAAAGGGGCCTCAGTCAGGCAGAAAATGGACAGGATGCCTGAGAGAGGTTCCACGAGCCATGACCAGAGGGAAAAATAGTTAAAAAAAAAAAAGAAGGTGCATAAGTTGGAACTCATAAGCTAACCTTTTGTGTGTAGTATTGAAGTGTCTTTTGAGAATAAGGATAGAGAGGCTAGAGATTAAGTGATCAGATTGACAGAAATGATGTCCCACTGGTGTTTCAGTCTTTTCTCATTTATCTCGTGCTTGTGTGACTTCATTAAGGTTCAAAAGGGTTGCCTGGTTTCCCCCACTTAGCCTGTATGTGGACACTTCTCACACTGGATGTAACAGACAACTTTCTGGGATCCACATGTATGACTCCCCTGTATCTTGAATTGTTTATTTTGGGGGGGTGTTGATAAAGTCTGAAGTAGAAATGTGCTCACATGTTTTACATTTAGGAATAATGCAGGGTTTAGTGCCTTCTAGATTTCTATTGTTTTGGTCAGGTATATGTTTGCTCCTGACAATCAGGTTGGATAAGCTAGCTGGTTCTTTCAAAAACGGTAAATGTGGTTCCTGGAAAAAACATTTCAAGGTGTCAGCATCACTGACTACTGGTTGTAGAATTTTAATAATTTTATGTAGGGACTCCAGATTAAAGTTTTATGTAATAGACAATGGTGTCTGATTGGTGGTAGTCTTTTCTTGGTTCACCTAGTTTGGCGAGCCAGGAATAACACCATCAGCAACAAAAATGCTACCTCTAGAGAGAACACTGTACCTATATCTCAACAGTGATGAGAGTGAAACCTGCAGTTTGATACTGAGACAGGACACCCCCACTCAGACAAAACTGCATTAAGTAGCAGCAACATACGCTGGCAAAATATATATTCCCACGATCTCCATGTTTTGCAGTGGGTTTTGCCCTCCCCCCACCGGCAGTTATCATACAGTATATACTCTGAAGCGCACATGCACTGGGAACCAGTGCAATGAAGAGATATGAGGCACAATATTTAAGCACACAGTACTACACTTGCAGTTGAAAGTTAATCACAATGCCCAGAAGGTAGTCCTTCTGCACTCTTAGTCCTGCAGCACTCTCATACCTCTTGTTGCAAGCCCCAGAATGGAAGAGCAAAAACACCTCACCTCTGTCAGTGTGCCAATATGCCTCTGGAATAAGAAACTCAGATAGGGAACTTGGGTGGTAGGGTAGCTGTTAAGCACCCTTTCTAATATGCTCAACACTCCCTCTAGTACTTTCAACGACAGCACTCTCAATGAACTCCACTGACACTGAACCATCAGACACAATTCTAAAATACAACACTCCACCATACCACATGGTAACATCACAGGCACTCTAATGCCTCATGTCTAATGTCAAGGCCCATATGCTGGTGACTTCAATACATCACCCCATAATGGTGAACCTCTTTTCATTATAGTGTGGTTGTTGTTCTCTTGGTGTAAATGTGGCATGTTCCGCAGCTCTGTCAGTTTCTCTAGAGGAGTGTTCATGTTCAGTATGTTTTTTTTCAATGAGACATGGGTTTGATTTAGAAAGAGTCCTTAGATTGATGCAAGGTGCATCAAAGAACCACCTTGCATCAAATTCCAGTGCACCAAATAATGTGCGCCATATTCAGAAGAAAATTAGCCTCTGTAGCAAAGTTTGCCACATTGATGCAAGGCATTCACTGCATCAGACTTATGATGCATGTGGAGAGAATGCTGCAAGCCATGGTGCAACAGTATGGGATGCAAATGCCTCCAGGTGAGCCACAAAGGTTATGCAGAAGGGGCATGAATGCCCATTCTTAGGCACCATGATGATGCATGGGTGGGAATGCCTCAAGGTGGGTGAAAACTGTGGAGGGAGGCATAGAGCAGGAACTGACATAAGCTGCTTCAAAAAGGCAATGCAGTAGATAAGATCTGAGGCAAGCTGTGGCAAAAAACGTTGCATGGGGTAAGACCTATGAAGAGACATACAGCAGATGAAATGGTCATGTGAATGACATGTGTAGCCCCCATATCATCCTGCTGGGGAATCGGGGCTGTCTTGCCCTCCCTGTCTGCATCTAAATCCACTCCATTCTGTTTGCCACTATCACTTAAACCAGTTACACCCTGGCCTAAAAATTGCCTTAAATCATTAGTGCAGTATCAGGGCTCCCGCCTTTCTGAATCCCAGAAAAGGGGACATTGCATCAGCTATGTGACACAAGCCCCATTACAACATGGCACACCCAGATTGCAGACACAAGCATGGCACAAGCCACTTTTTTGCAGACTGCCCAGGTGTTGAAGCAAGCTGCTTTCTTGAATAGTGATTGACACAAGGTTTGTCGCAACCCTCATTTTGCATCAAATCGTTTGGTGCAAGCCGCTTGCACAGTTCTGGAGCTTTCTGAATCTAACCCAAGGTTTTTATCTCTGTTTTCCTCACTCAAACCAATTTGGTAATATTGAAGTGCTTGGCTGTACATTACACATTTTTTGTGTGCTTGAAGTGATTGCTGTTTATGTGTAGGTATATCTGTCTGTCTATTGGTTTCCTGTAGATACAAGTCTATAAGGTTCCATCTTTGATGGTAACTGTGGGGTTAAGAAAAAAAGTGCTGATGTCACGGCACTCCAGAGAAAGTTTAATGGATTGATGGAGGATGTTAAGGCAAGGCAAGGCAAATTTTATTTAAAAGACACCCAATCCCAGAGACTCTGGGCTCCACACATAAGACCAACCATAAAATAATCATCAATAAATAGCAATACTCATAAATACTATAATACTAATTCAATACAATTCAGTAAATTAATAAAATAAAATTATGAAAATTTGGGACAGGTAGTGTACTGAGTCAAAACAGGGAGATAGTTACAGAACTGGGTCAGGAAAAGTCTGTGCAAACAAGAAGGCCTTGAGGCGTGCCTTGAATACCTCCACCGAGGGGGCCTCCCTTATAGATGGAGGAAGCAAATTCCACAGGATGGTGCCAGTGACACTAAAATTCTGTCACCGGAAGTTTTTAACCTCGTCCTGGGAATTTCAAGGAGACCCCTTGAGGAGGACTGGAGGGAGTGGACTGAGGTAACGGGTGTATATAGGTTTGCAAGTAACCAGGTCTCCCAGGTAACCGGGTTAAGTTTCTGATGAAACTTAGAGTGTGAGTACATTCTGTCCAAATTATAAGTATATCAATCAATATAGCTGAAGTATGCAAGTGGTTTGATTTTACATTGTTTCAGGAAATCCTTTCTTGGCATATTATGGAATCATCCTGGTGCCCATTGTTCCCATAGTTTGAAGATAATGTTTGATGTTGAAACTGAAGTTGTGTGTCAGAATAAATTCAATAAGTCTGGCAATGAATTTTGTGTGGATGTCATGGTTCTGTCCTTTCTCTTGTATGTATCAAGGACAGGATAAATATTAATCAGTATGTGGGATATTAGTGAAGAGGTAGTTCACATCCATTGTGGCTAAGATGGTATTAGGCAGTAAATCTCTAAAAACAGAAAGTTTACATAAGAAGTGTGTAGTGTCCTGAATGTAACTGTCTCTTTCTGTAACAAGTGGTTTAAGGATGATTTCTATAAATCCAGAGAGCTCTTCTGTCAGGTACCTTTGCCAGATATTATTGGTCTCCTTGGATTCCCAGGTTTATCAATCTTGGGCTTCATGTAGAATGTACCAGGCTTAGTTTTCTAGGGATAGCTTCAGTTAGTTTGTCATATACGTGCTTAGAATGTGGTTTAGTAATGCCCCATAGTTCTTTGGTGCATTGTGTATTCAGATCATTAGCCAGTTCTTTGTAGTAGACACAAACCATTGATTGCCGGTTTGCTTCATTGGCATAATATTCATGGTTTAAAGGTAATAGGAAACAGTTTTTACACATCTAGATGCCCCCTAGTTGTTTTTTTATTGGCTACCCAGTATTCTGATATGTTCGTGACCATTTTTGTTAAATTAATACTCTAATTGTGTTGCCTTTTTAAGGAACCTGAATCCCTCTCTCATCAGCAGTTGCTGCTCTCTCTTTTCAAACTGCCTGAACATTCTATGACATCACACACACCTTTCCAAGCCATTCAGATGCATAGCATTGAATGGGAGTTTCTGATTACGTACAATGTCTTAGAAATATGACAATCAAGAGCATTAGCTAGTGAGGAGACTGGAACTCAGTGTAGATCTAAGGGCACCCCAAAGCCAGATTATTTATTTATCAAAAAATCATCAAAGCATATCAGAATACACAACTGGCATGGAAATGAAGATGAAAGGGCACTTAACTAGGACAAAATAATTTCCTATCTCCTTTAAAATCACAACCGCAGAGTCAGCAGAGCCTGAAACTCTGATGATGACATTGCTTCCCCGATTCTCGAGACATCCCTATCCCTCACTTAATGACCCTCAAGACATCCTTATCCCTTGCCTAATGTCAGTTGTTGTTTATACAGTACAGCAAAACCTAATCCTGAAATGTTTTTCAACACTCAAGGAAGAGAAAGAAGCCTTCAGACTGCTTTGAATTTGTTTTTATTATTATTATAAAGTGAGTAGATAGATAGATAGATAGATAGATAGATAGATAGATAGATAGATAGATAGACAGGCAGACAGACAGACACACAGGCACACACACACACACACACACACACAGATAGATGGATATCTAGATAGATAGATAGATAGATAGATAGATAGATAGATAGATAGATAGATAGATAGATAACTAGATAGGTAGACAGGCAGACAGACATCAGGGAATCACTGGCTCACTGCTCAAACTAAAGCTCTGGCACTACTCCAGCTGCAGCTTCACAATTCAAGAAAGTCCCACCGTCCTCATACTGAAAATGCAGGCTAATTTCTCCTCTTGCTCAGGTGGACATCCGGAATTTTTGGGTGCTATGAAACAATATTTCCAGGCATATTTTCAAAAAACTAACCTAACACCAGGATCTAGCTTACTTAGGTTCAGGTGTTTTGTTTTTTTGAAAATACATAATTTGTATTTGTTTTCAATATTTGTTTGTAAAAAAAAACAAAAAAACAATGCCATCTGTCACAATTGACGATTTTGTCTCATGACAAGTAAATCATGAAAAACAGGCCTTCACAATTTTTTTTTCCTTTTTTTTGTTCATATCAGGCAGTTATCCGAAAACCCCACTTTAAAGCCTTACAGCTCTTGAACCATTTAATATTTTCTCTTGAAACCTTCAAATATTGCTACCTTGGCATAGGCTGCTACTAACCTGGATGTTTTGTAAAAAAAAATCAGTGCCATCTAGGCTGAGACTTAGAGCAAAAAAAATGTTAAGTACAGGGAATGAAATTTTTGCTTTTCCAAAAAATCAGCATTCCAGATCTCAGAAATTGCAGAAGTTGTTGGCAAAAAACTTTTGCTATCTTGAGACTGTGCCAACCTGACCATGCATGCAAGGTTTTATGCTATTCAGTTGAATGCCACCAAAGCTATTAAGATGCAAAAATTGGGTTTAACATTGAGCACTCCACTCAACTCTAGCTATATTAAGCTATACAGTAAGTGAGGTTCCCAAGGTCAAACCACTGGAATGTAAATAAATAAGGTACCACACTGGTCCCCATTGCATATTTCTTTTATGCAGTGAGGAACAGTTGATGTAGTGCAAGTAGATTTCTTTTTTTTTAATTGTGTTTTATATATACATTTTAAATATAAATATTTAGTGGACTTTTTTGGTACTGTGCCTGTGTATTGTTACACAGTCAGTGTTGGAATTACACTTTATGAGATTTAAGAACTAGGGGCCTAGGAGGGTCCTATCTCTTACTTGAGCACCCTTCCTTTTATAAGTCAGTGGTAGAGAGGCATGAGTGAGGGGTGAGCTACCAAGGCTCACTTCAGAACTAGGGGGACCAAGCCCTGGCAAGCTGCCCTGTAATCCAACAGCAGTCATGCTTATTGCGCAGGCTGCCAGAGGTTGCTTAGGGTGTGGTGTGTTGCACTGACATCCTGATGTCCCGACGTGCATTGTAACTGGTGAATAGAGAGGCTTCCAGAAATTTGAAGGAAACAATGGTGGCCACATTTAATGAGAACACATTGAAGTAGCTTGAGGGGCAGAGTTGCTGTTCTGGACCTGGGCTGTATTTTTTTATTTTGGTGCCCATTCTGTAGTTTACTTAAAAAATGTTGTTTTTTTTTCATTTACTGTGTGATCTTAATGGCGGTCTTAGTTGTGGAATGTGTGGATGTGATCAAGCATCTGGCACCTGACTGGTAGCTCAAGTGTTACTGAGCAGCTGGAGGGGTAGCAGAAAAGAAAAAGAATTATTTTCAAGAAAAGAGGTATGCCATAAAAAACTGAAGCACGGTCTATGTTATGGAGGAAGCTGCTATGAACTGTGCAGGAAAATAGAAAGCTTTGAAAAAAGAAAGCAAGAGAATTGATGTGTGGGTCAGTGGGACATAGCAGGGTATTGTCCAGCATACTAGACAGAAAATATTTAAGATGCCCTAGAAAAAAGGAAACGTTGCTTAAATTACATTTTAGAAGGCTGCAGTCTGTTTTAAATGACTGCTTTTTTGGAAAGAGTCAGATTTGCAGCAGAAGGCTAGAGATTCTGTGTAGTACAGTGTGAAGCTAAAGGGAAACTCAGTGTAAGTAGTGTCAGCTGTAGAGGTGGGGACAGGGATGACGTAGCAACTATTGAGATAAAGGAAGCTTTTTGAATAAATGAATTTCTCTCACTGCTCATGGTTTTGCAGTGACAGAAATGATTTATCTAAGTGGATTTGTGTCCACACCTATTGCCCCATATGCAAGATTAAAATGTATAAATGTATTGCTCAATTTATAAATATATATCAGTATACTTAAATGATCTCGCCAGAACAGCAGAAGATGCTCTATTCATGAGACCGTGTTCTTCATCTTTAGAATATGCACAAGTAAGATCTTGGCTTTTGTTAATAATCTGTTTTGAGCCTTGCAGACAAAATAATCAAATAATCCTCAGTAACTCTTAATAGACTTTATTCAGACTTAAATTGGTTATCACCCCCAGTGAATCTACATCCTTGGATGCCTAACTGATAACATCATTAGATCCTCTCAACCAACCTCATTGGCTTTGAAGTTTTCTCCTGCTGAGCACTCTCACCAGCTTGGGTCCTCTACCCATTCCCTCCTTGTAGTTCCCAATTGCTCAACCAAGATGGGTGAACAGGTATTAGGCCACTTTGCCCCCAAAACATGGAACTCTCTACCTTATCACCGCAGGATCTCTAGGTTCCACAATTCATTAAAAAAGAGTTGTATTCACATCTGTCACATGAGTCGCACCTGCAAATGGAACCTTTGTCCCAGTATGTTTACTCATTAAGCCAATAAACAAACAAACAAACAACCAGCTGAAAGCCTTAGTCAATTGCTGTTGATCATGATCTTACCCAATCATTCTTACATGGCCTTTTTCCTCTTTTTGTTCTTGCTCTGCTACCTCACTACCTATTCTGCCTTAATTTCAAAGTTGGAACTAGAAGCACTTACCACCGACTCACCATCCTTATCTCTAGTATCATTTTTATTTTGACATGGCCTATTGTGTAATTAACTTGGTTTACTCCTTCATTTGTTTCCAAGTCATTCCATGTTTCTTTCGCTTGTCCTAAGTCACTCATATACTACACTTGAAGTTAACCAACCTACACTTGTGTCATTATATTGTTCCAGTTAGCGGTAGTAATCTTTGCACTTTATACACTATTGTCCTGATCCAGCCACCGCTGATCTTGTAATACAGTAACTGTTTTGTACTGTAGTCATAAATTTGGTAATCCTGTTTATTGTAATTTTGATGTACTATTTGTCTTAATCTCTGCCATCACTGATCTTGCAATACTGAAACTGTCTGTTATGTACCAAAGTCATAACTTCTGTAATCCCAATTTTGTTATGTTGTTTTTGTACTACTCTATTTAATCCCTGCTATCACTGATCTTGTATCACTGTAACTCCCTGCAATATGCCAATGTCATTCCTTCTGTAATTCTGGTTATTGTAATGTTCTTGTTGCCTGTAACACACTCTCCCAGGTCATGCTTGAAAATAGGTGGGTTTTTATCTAGTGCACTTACCTGGTTATCAAAAGCAAATAAATAAATACATAAATAAACTGGTGAATGTAAGAATGAGATGATAAACTAATGTTAAAAATTGAAAGCAGCTGTTTGGAGCACTGAAAAGTAATGGTGCTTTTTGGCACCATGAATGAAAGCACTTTAAGAAATTGAGTGAATCTGTGAGATTGGTCTTAATGTGTGAAACTGGCCATAATCCTGATTGAAAGAGGTCTGGCAAGAGATTTCTATAATTTGAAATGTAACAATCAATATAAACACAATTTTTAATGGAAACTGACGATGTCAAAACAATTGAACTGGGACACACTAGAGAAGTTCCATTCAGAATGGGGGGGGCACAACTTCCTAGTTTTTCTTTAGTTTATCCCTTAAACAGAGCACCCAGAAGTCCAGATTTTACAAGTTTAGTAACTTGGGAGCAGAATCAATATTTTTTATCTACATACAAGAATACTCAAGAATCAATGGTTACAGAAACATACATGAAATACTGTAGACACAGTTTAAACACACATTAATAAGCCTAACAGTAAGAATTCACATTATACCAGAACAGCATTGTTTCAGAGTGAGGCGAGATTAACCCACAACCTCCTTTCTTCTGTGCAGCATGGTTTCTGGACTAGCAGTACCACTGCCCTCTTATTAGTCACTGTGAACATTGCCACTGCAATGGACTGGGCAAACTAATAACAGATGCAGTCTTTATTGATATCACTATTTACTTTGAATTAGTAGACCACACCTTGCTCTGTGAGAAACATAGTGCTCTGGGCATTGTATCCTGTGCACTTACCTGGTTTAAGAACTACATGGCTAACAGATACCAGTGTGTTAGGTTTTGTTCCTCTCTATCTGAGCCAGCCCCAACCACAGTTGGGGTCCTCCAAGGATCTGTACTTGGGCCTCTTCTTTTCTCCCTTCATATTAATTCTATCCAACAGTGTCTCTCACATTGTACACCCATCCTCTATGCAGATGATTTGGTCTTTTCCACAAGCTCCTGTAGCATAGTTGACATAAATACTTGACTGTCATCTGATCTCTGAGCAGTCCAAAAATCTCTGTCCTCAGACAGGCTTCTCCTGAATACCATCAAGTCACAGGCCATGCTTTTTAGCTTTGCAACCAGGACAAATAACTGTCCAACCCCATTGTCTGTTCCTTGTAATATGGGACATCCTTGGCTTCAATCCCCTTTTTAACTACATAGGTGTAACGACCGACCCCTCACTGCATTTTTCACTTCATGTGGCCTCTTCCTGTAGGGCAGTTCATTCTAGACTGGGCCTCTCATTTAAAGTTAGTCAAAGTCTCACGCCCAAAGCCAAACTTGATATGGCACAAGGCATCCTTCTCTCTAATCTTCTCTATGGGATGTCTGGACTCTTTTTAGCCTCTAAAACTATACTGCAAAAATGTGATGTGGCATGTAATAACATCTGTCATTTCACATTGTCCTCCATCTGATGCATGCAACACTGCTGCAATTTGTTCTTGAAACTTGGATGACTCCCCCACCCTACATAACCTTATCTTGGGAGATGCCATTTACAATGTTTTGCTTAAACAGTTGTCCTTACACCTCACCTCATTTCTACTCCCTAATAGGATCTCATATACCTTATAGGCCTCTAACCTTGATCTCCTGTCCATACCAAAGAGGAGTACCAAATTAGATGAAATAGTATTCTCCTACACTGCCACCCCAACTCTACAACTCCATTATAGCTGTCATTAGTTAGTGTTATTCTTGCCAGGTCATCCATAAATTGTACTTCTCTTGCCAACTTAAGTTGACATTGTGCTCCAGCTCCTGATTAGTATACGTGTATTGGCCTTCTTGTACTGTGTTTTGATATCAGATCACCATCACCAACAGCATTAGTACTTGTTAACTTCTTGTAAACCAGGTATGTTATATGTATTTTCTCTGTTATGTATCCTTGCCAAGATTTTCACCTAGTACTGTACTTTGTATCTTGGACTCCTGTATATGACCATTATTTTGGATTTACTGTTGTTTATTGTATTTTTCTCCTGTTGTAATCTCCAAGGTTGTGCATAAAAAGAGGCAACTGTTATGCAGTGCACCTACTTGCTAAATAAAAACTAAATAAATAAATATTAGACACCTATTCAGTGAAGAAGCTAATGGTGACTTTTGAGCTGAGCAGCTAATTTGACTTGGAAGGTAACTCCAAACCAGGGCAGAAAAAGCTAATGATCAGCTTACCTCTCTCACATTTTACTCTGTGAATTTTAAATGCAACAAAACTATTTCCCCACAATCCCTGAAAATGTGAACAAAGTGAAATTGTAGTTAAAAGATACTCAGTGATTTTACCTTGAACATCTTTCAGAATAAACAGGTACTTATGGAGATGACTCCTGTCCTCTATGAACAACCTATCAAGATGTCTATAAAGAGAGCACTGATGAGTAAAACAGCAGCAACCACTAGCAAAGTAAGCCAATCTATTATACAATATATCAGGTTTATAAAAAGAAATTTAGAGGCCTTCTCCTGAAATATATCTGCAGAATCTATTAATGGAAAATCACAACATGAGTAATTTTAGCTCACAGCTCCAGGGGGAAGAAGGGCCTTATTTTAATACCAAATGCCAATTTTAGAAACATGTCCTTTTTTCAATAAATGTCATACATGAGTATTACAGGGAACCAGCCAATAACACAAATAGTTGTAAGAATCAACAATATCCAGATACTAACCATTAAAGGTGAAGATGATATTGTCATAAGAGGAGGAAAATCTGATCAGGGAGCTGAAAACCTTGGCCTTTGTTTTATCACAATTATGAAAAAGTTTGGAACAAAACAGAACAAATGAAGTGAACTGAAACTGTTCTGGTGATTAGAATTAATATTAGCAATAAAAGGGGTAAAACACATGAAGCACAGAATCAGCATAAAGCTGATGAGAAGAGCTGATGGTAAGAAGGCCAAGGTTAAAGATATATAGCAAGAAAATATTCAGCCAAAAAACTGAGTCTTGGAAAACACTTTTGGGAACCCTAAAAGACCCATGATCCTATCCAAGATACTGTATCTTCTGAGCACAAGACAAGTAACTCCTTAACCAGGACAGGGCATTGTGATTAAGACCCAAGTTCTCAAGTTGAACAAAAAACAATCTGTGAATCACAGTGTCAATGGCCTTGTTGAGGTCACTAAAATGGCATCTGTAAATTTCCCAGAGTGAGAAAAATTATTGGCCTCATCCAAGACCCTTGGCACTGAGCAAATGGTGAACTGTGATGAAGCAAGGAGTATCATAGCTTTAGGGGACTCTGGGTATCTTTGTCATAGTGTACTCTCAGAGCAACAAGACAAGTAACTCCTAAACCAGGACAGAGCATTGTGATTAACAGCCAGGTCATCAAGTTGAACCCAAAACAGTATGTGATCCACAGTGTCAGTGGCCTTGTAGAGGTCAATAAAATTGCACCTGTAAGTTTCCCGAAGTCAAGCAAAATATTAGCTTCATCCAAGATCCTAAACACTAAGTTAATAGTGTACTGTGAAGAAGTTATCAAGGTGTATCTTAGTCATAGGGCACTCAATGAATAGAAGGGTGGAGAGGGTGGTCAGCAGAGGATGGGGGAAAGGAGGTAGTCAGATGCCTTCCTGGAGCATAGTCCATCTTGGATATGGATATGATAAAGAGGATGGTAGAAGAGGGTGTGTGGGGTGATGGGGTGCTTGTACACCTGGATACCAACAATCTGGTCAACCAGTCTATGAAGGCAGCAAAGTGCAACTTTTGGATGCTGGGAGACGAACTATATGCGCACTTGGTTCCCTGGCATTTTCTGAGATCCCACCTGGGTGGGGTAGGGAGAATGGGAAGGTTAGGCTAAGGAAGGAGTAGATCAAGTAGTTTAGTTTTTGGTTGAAGGGATGGTGTCAGGAGGAGGGGCACCTCTTTGTAGGGGACTGGGGGGCTTCTGGGCAGGAGTCTTTTCAAGAGTGATGGCCTCCTACCAAAAGAGGGGATGCAGTGCATTGGAGCAAGCATTTGATGTCTGCATTGGTGGACAATTAAACTGACTGTAGGATAAGCTAAGGCTTGGGAAACCACTGAAAACGGAGTGGAGGAGGGGAACCTAGTTAGAATTCTGACTGAAATGGGGACTAGACACATTCAGGAGGTAATCGGAAAGACACGAGTTTACAAAAGGGTAGGGAAAGGAACATGGAAGTGAGGGTTCACTAAGCCTGCAAAAATGGGATAAACAAGAAATTAAACATGGTAGGATAAAATGAAAGGAGATGACCTGTAAAAAGTAAAAGAGGTTTTGGGGCACAAAATGGAAAGTGATCTGCAGTAATGCCTGGAGCCTAGGAAACAAAATTGTGAGCTACAGACAGGACTGGACCTCATAGACATTATAGAAATTTGGGCTACATAGAATAATTACTGGGACCTGACAGTCACAGGCTACAGCATGCATAAGCAAGATAGGGAGGAAGGCAAAGGAAGAGGTGTAGTCCACTTTGTTAGGAAAGGTACTGAGGCTATGGAGGATGGAACCATCAGGGGAAGAAATGGAGAAATAGAATCACAGTGGGTTCAGATCATAGTGGCATCAAGTAACACATTGCCTATGTGAGTTGTCTATATATTGCTAGGGCAGGGGAAGAGATTAATAGCGAAATAAGGGCAAACATAGAGAGGGGGATTGCAAAGGGGAGGCTATAGTAGTGAAGGATCTCAACCTACCAGATACTGATTGGGACATTCCAGCAGCTAAGACCACCAGAAATCAGAACCTGTTATATAAATTATAGGACTGCATTCTGGTACCGCTGGTTAAGAAACCCACAAGGCAGGCTGCCATTCTTGATATGGTGTTCACTATCTTAGAAAGGGTAGGTGGAGTGCAGGTTGGGAAACCACTGAGGCCAGTGATTATAACACTGTATGGTTCAAGCTGGCCCTTGCTACCTGTAAGCCACAGTCAAATGCAGGATTTCTGGATTTCAGAAGTTCTGACTAAGCAGATATGGGAATTAGGTTACTTGGAGTTGACAGTACTAGTGGAGTGGAGGGATGATGGGGGCAAATAAAAGGGTCTATTCTCAAGACAATAAAGACATGCTTGAGACAAAATAATCAAGAGAAACAGGTACAAGAGACCAATATGGTTCTCTGAAAAGGTTAGAGAAGGAGTGAGGTCCAAAATGAAGGCCTTCCTCAGGTACAAAGAGAATCAGGATGATGAAGAGTGAGGGGGGTACTAAGTAAGAACTAGAGAGGCTAAGAGGGCAGTCAGGGATGCAAAAGAAGACACAGAGCTGCATATTGTTGAGGTGGTCAAGGGTGGAGAAAAACAGTTTTTTTAGGTACATAAGGGAAAAAAAGAAGACCAGAAGGGGATTTGTTAGGTTAACAGAGGACCATGTGGTAATAGAGGAGGATGAGCAGAAAACAGCCATTCTAAACAAGTCCTTCTTCTCAGTAGTCACTAGGAAGGACAACAGACCTTTGCCAGAGAGCTGCATAAAGGCTGCTGAAAGGTGAATTCTTAGATATGAGACGGCAGGTATTTTCTAGTGAAATGGTAGGAAAAGGGCTAGGAACCCTGAAGATAAGGCCCTGTGGATAGACAGGATATATCCGAGGGTACTTAGAGAACTGGCACAAGAATTATCTAACCTATGATAAGGGCAATTCAATATCTATTCAGACAAGGGTGGTTTCAAAAGGCTGGTAGATAGCAGACATAGTTCAGCTCAACAAAAGAGCAGCCTGATAACTGCAGACCTGTCAGTCTTATCTTCATTGTAGGTAAACTGATGGAGACACTAATCAGAGAGGACCTAGTGGACCATCTGGAGAAAAACCTGCTGCAGGATAGTAAATCACATGGGTTCACAGCAGAAAGGTCTTTAACTTCAGCAAGGCATTCTACTTGATGCCTTACAGAGGGTTGCTGAAGAAGCTAAGGATCTGGGTGCAATAAAGTACATAGTAAGATGTGTGGAAAGTTTGTTGGAAGGGAAACAGCAGAGGGTAGTGGTAAATGGAGTCAAGTCTAAAGAGAGGGAGGTCATCAGTGGGATGCCACAAGAATTAGTCCTAGATCTAATAGTATTCTTTAACTGGGAAACTAGGACTGTGAATAACAGTCATGCAGTGAATTTACTCTACTTTAACTTTAGCAAGGCATTCAATCTCATGCCTCACAGAGGGTTGCTGGAGAAGCTAAGGACCTGGGTGATGTAAAGTACATAGTAAGATCAGTGGAAAGTTTTTTGGAAGGGAGACAGCAGAGGGTAGTGGTAAATGGAGGCAGATCTTAGGAGAAGGAGGTCACCAGTGGGGTGCCACAAGATTAGTCCTTGGTCCAGTCCTTTTCAATATGTTCATCAGTGACACTGGAGAAGGAATTCAAAGAAAGATGCATCTCTTTGCAGATGACACGTAGCTCAGTTGTAGCGTAGATGGCTAGGGAGATAAGGGAGATACAGTGGGACTTGTAAAGATTGGAAACATGCTCCAAGGCTTTGCAGCTGTAATTCAATGCCAGAAGGTGCAAGGTGATGCACATACAGAAGAAGAACCACAGAACAGATTGTTGGGTGGGAGGAGTTAAGCTGGATGCTATCCATGAGAAAGAAAACTAGGAGTCATCATAAGAAAGACCCTTAATCAACATAACCAGTGTAAAAAGGCCTACAATAAGGAGAAAAGGATGCTGGGGTATATTAGGAGAGGGTTGACAGCAGAAAGAATGAAGCATTAATTTTTCAATATAGAGCAGTGGTGATGCAAGAGAATACTGTGCTCAGTTCTGCAGTCCTCACCTGAGGAAAGACAAGGACAGCCTGGAGATGGTACAGCACAGGTTAACCAAAATTATTCAGGGCCAACAAGCCAGATCCAACAAGGAACAACTTATGGCATTGAAAATGTACTCGCTCTAGGCCAGACAAGAGGGGGTGATAAGACTGAGACATTCGGATCCCTGAACGGAATTAACAAGGTGATTTTTGAGGAACTATTTGGCAGGAGTAGTGAATCTAGAACATGAAGACATGAGTAGATTCTGGTGGTGGAAGGATCAGAAGAGATGTGAGAAAGTTGTATTTTACAGAGAGAGTGGTTGATCAAATGGAACAGTTTAACAGCAGAGGTGGTGGGCACAAAAACAGTTTCTCACATTGTTTGGGCAGAGTTAAGGGCTTAGTAGTTTCTTTGGGGGGGGCAGTAGTAAGACATGAAACAATGAGGTGGACAGTGTAGGCAAAAACCCTATGTTGACAAGAGATCTTGGGGTGTGATAGGGTGTTACAGGAAGACTGGATGGATAATTGGTCCTTTTCTGCCCTCATTGTCTATGTTTCTGTGGTCTAAAGTCAAACTGAAGTTTGTCAATAATAGAGCTGAAATCAAGGAAAGCAGATAATTACTCATACTCTAAGTGTTTGAAAATCTTAAAAGGTCCAGATAAAAGGGAATTTGGTCAAAAATTGTTAAAGGTCATGCATGGACCCAGCCTTGAGGATCAAAATGACTTAAGACTGCTTTCAACCAGGAGGAACCAATTAAGAGGAAAAATGAAAAGATTTGCTTCAGAAATGAAGACCTGGAAGCCAGCACACTATATTTTAGCAGTCTGCACTTAACTCCTTCAGGCCCACCATTAGAGTTAAAATTTAACGTTAATAACAACTCAGTAACATCTGATGAATTAATAGGGCTAAATGTAAACCATCTTACTACTAGACAATTCAGAGAGAAGGTAGCTATCTAAATCATCCAAGTACAGAGGTGCAGTAAGGGGGCCCTGTACAACATCCAAATATCCATGACAATATCTTTAAAGTGGAAAACTTGATGGGAGTCACGTAATGCAAGTTCCTGAGTAACTGCCTGATCTTGTAGCTCCAACCTCCTGTCCCTTTTTACTGCCATTTAAGTGCTTAGAAAAGTGAAACGACTAAGTTTTTTTTTTGCTAATAACTTGTCTGAAGGCATCAGGAAGCAGGATTGGGCATCTTGGCACCAAATGGAAGTTGAAATGCGGAGAGTGCAGCTGAGACATACCTGCGCCAGTCACTCCGGTGAAGGCCCCAAAAAAAGCCAGGGCCTCGCCATCTACAGGGGATCCAAAGAATGAGTCTGCTACTATAGAAAACGAGCCCCTAACATTGGTACAATTTCTGGCCGAGTTTAAACCCTTTCAGGCTGAATTCAAGCTGTCACAGAGGAGCTGAAATCTGTCACACAGGCATTGGAAGAACTATCCAGAAGGACTGGAGATAGTGAAGTGAGAATCACGTCATTAGAAAATTGTATAACTAAACAGGAACAGGATATTGTAGCCCTAAGGCAGAAAATGACCAGAATGGAAAACAAAATAGAGGATTTCAAAGCGAGGAGTAGAGGCAATAATGTTATTATCATTGGTTTACCGGAGAAAGAAGAGGGATGGGACTCAATCTTGTTCATCCAGAAATTTTTTGTTGAAAGTGGCTGGCCCCTCGCCCTTCGGGACTAATTACACAATAGATTGAGAACACAGGGCTCTGCGGGCGATGCTGCCACCAGGGGCCACACCACGCACATTCATATTCCGCTTTTTGAATTATCAAGAAAGGCAGCATGTCCTCAACAAGATTAAAGAGTTGAAGGAGATCAAATGGGAAGGATCCACTTTAAGAATAACACAAGATTTGCTACTATCAGTTCGACAAAAGCGAGCAGAACACCACCCACTAGTAGTTAAGCTGACTGCCTCCAGTACCCAATTCTGCCTGGGGTACCTGGCGAAGTTACAAGTGTTACTTTCGGGTGGCTGGGTCAACTATGAAGATGCCCAAGCAGCGACTGCAGGTCTGAAAGTGGCCCTACCAGAGCTGTTTAAGCAGGGCTGAAGGGAATTGAAACACTGTGGTTTTAATAATGCAGCTACTTGGAGAAATGTCTTCATGTGGTCTAAGGTATGGGATCCAGCTCTATTCTAATCCTTTAAGGCCAGGAAATTGTTCTTTCTACTGTGCTGTAAGATTCGGCTTAGTCTAACTTCAGAAGGCTCCAGTATTTCATGTATCTCTCAAGCTCAGCATCTTGGCTAACCCATGAAGGGAAATCGCAAGACTTTGTGGAAATTGAATGGTAGCGTGTCTATAGCTGGTGAAGAAGTAACTGGGAAGCTACCACTTATAGCCGAAGGAATGGTACCAGGAATATAATTTCCCTAGAGAGGTAGGGAAATACTGTGTACAACATCCAGTCTGATCTGCAAAAGGTTATGTGCCACCACTAGATGGCACTCAGCACTCTATCTGGAGTGGTAGCAGTCATCCTCATGGCTGAACTATCAAGTTCCTTAAGACATGATCATTAAGCGTTATTTTACTGGTATAATGTTGGTTCAGGATGTGGTCCGTGTTGGTGTAATGGGATCCAGCTGTCAGGACATCATTTAGAGGTAGTTCTCTAATATTTTAACATAAATACCGATTAGGTATTATGACAGGACAGATTAATATTAGAAGCAGATGGCAAATGTTTTTGCATGACAGTCTTCAATTTAGAGGGAGATATTAAGTTAGTAGGAACCTCACAATTGTTCTTTTCAGTTTGCCCTGCAGTAAAGTAGGACAGTGATGCCGAAGCACATTGAATTTAACTGCCTGTGGTAAATCTAGAGGGTAGAAGCGGTCCTGGCTTTTCTGGGACTGGATTTAATGGGACCCACCTCGAATGTTAATGTCCCATAATACAAGGGGCAGACCTCCTGTGAGAGGATATTACTGTCATTTTTGTTTTGTTTTTTCTGGAGAGATCCCCGAGCACAAAGTGGGGGATAGCTGTTGGGAGAGCCAATAGTTTTGACTGTCTAAGGTTGGCTAGGGGTGCAATTGCCTTACAAATTTATTTTAAGGGGCAAGAAGGTCTGGAGGGAGACCAGGATCGGTGTAACTTTTGTAGTCATGGGCCTAAATGTCTTTGTATGTTGGGGGGGGGAAGGAGATTCTGTAATGGGGACTGGGATTTTTGTTCTGTTAGCATATAGGGAGATGGGAAGATGGAGCGGAGGGAGAATAGGGAGAGGAAGAGGGGAAGAGGATACTTTGAGCACAGGATAACAGGCATGGAAGTCGGCCATCATTTGAAGGATCTCATCATGTTAGAAGGGGGCTGTAGTAAATTAAGAATTACTATTTCAGGGACATACAGTCTGTATAAGGCAAATGGGTAGCTCCTACAAATTCATCACGTGGAACATTAATGGGGCTAGAAAAAGACAGAGATATAAAGTTCTTAAACACCAGCAAACGAAAAAGGGACATATTATATGTCTGCAAGAAACACATATGCTTGAAACGGAAATTAACCTGCTTAGACGCCATTTTATAGGGCAAGTGAATCTGGCTGGAGATAGTACAGTGTAACACGAAGACCCTGCACCCTACTTGGTACCCTCAGAGGTACACCGTAGACAGCTAACATTTAGGTATAGGTTATACTAATATATAGGGCTAAGGGCATCTACCGTATAAGAGTAGATGTCAGGATATGAATGCATATTGTTGTAATACACTTTGCTTGCTAATACACATATATTCTGCCATGTATTTTCTGTGTATTTCTTACTTGTTAGATGCCAAGACACCTGTGTCCTTGAAGTGATTATGATATGTAAGATGGCATTGCCATCTTTTGGTGATTTGTACCACTACACTGAGTTATGTAAGACTCTGTATAAGAACTCTTTTGTTCTCAAACTGATGTCTTTACAGAATTGTATAATGTTATCTTGGACCGTGGAGCCACCTCTAATTTAGCCAATAGGGCTCATCTCTGTAACTAGAAATGTTTCTGTCTTTCGGTAACCATAGTAATTATCATAGGTATATAATGTAATGCACAAGCTTTACACCTCGGAGACCCAAGAGACCCCAAGAGACAACAGAGAAACCTCGAGGTGTAGGGAACGCTTAGCACTGGCTCCCAGTTTGTAGTGGTAAGAATTGCTTAGGGCAACTGTAATTTATCCCTTGGCAGTAATAAACTTGGTTTATTACTCTAATGCAACGTGTCTATGATTACTTGTATTCCCAATATCGTCAGGAATCTGAAAGTGAGATTTAGACCTCTCAACAACAGCTAGTAGAGGAGTAGCTATTTTAATAGCAAGAACTATCCCCTTTGTTTGTGAACAAATAATTAAAGATCCTAGTGGATGCTACATCCTAATTCAAGGCCTTTTGTTTAGGACGAGAGTAGTTATTGGGAGTGTGTATGGCCCTAATGTAGACACACCTGTATTCTTTGTAGATTTATTTACGTTCTTGTTCCCCTTTGCCCACCTTCTGGTCCTTTTGGAAGGCAACTGGAACCTGCCCTTCACCTCAGATATGGATAAACATGGGAAAAAGATAGTAGGTCTAACCCCAGCTCAACGAGCAATAAGGGAACTGTCCGAGAATGCCAGTTTCTGTGATCCGTGGAGGGTTTTGCACCCCTCTCTTAGAAAGTTTACATTCACATCAGAAGTACATAAATCTAGATCAAGAATAGACTATTTTTTGATCAGTCAGTCGGCGCTCCCAGGACTATTGAATTGTATAATAATCCCTGGGGTTATATTGGACCATTCAATGGTTAGATGTTCTACAGATCTCTCCCCTAACCTTCCTAGGCAGACTATATGGAAAATGAATAATTAGTTACTGAAATCTGACCAAATCAAAAACAGCATCATTCAGAGGATAGAACAGCATGAGAATCAAAATTTTAACTCAACAGGTAAAGGGGATATTGAATGGGGTGCTCTGAAATGCGTGCTTAGAGGCGAGTTAATTAAATTAGCAGCGAACAGAAAGAGACAGAGAGAGAGTAAGGCAGTACAATTGTTAACCCAAATTAGGGAGATAGAGCAAATGCTTTTGGCTACCACTCTGATTGTGACTAGGGAGAGACTGATTGGACTAAGAAATCAAAATAGGGAACTTTTAGAAAGAAGGCCGAATATGCCATTCTTAAAACTAAGGCACTATACCTAGATCAAGGAGAAAAGTCAGGTCATTTATTGGCTATGTGGTTAAAGGTGATGGAATCCTCCAAAATAATTCAGAGCATTACATCCCTGTGGGATGGGTTTACTAAGGTACTTCCTCAGGATATAGTTTTAGAATTTGAAAGGTATTATAGAGATCTGTATAGTCCTATGAATTTCTGACCAAGCAGGGAAGAGGTGGAGAACTCTCTTTCTTCCTGTCAACTAACAGTGGTACCGGATGAGAAGAAAGCTGAAATGTCCTCCCCTATCACAGAGGTGGAGATCCTAAAGGCAATTCAGGCACTTTCTTTGGATAAAGCCCCAGGCCCAGATGGGTTCTCCCCAAATTTCTATAAATGTTTTGCTCAACAATTAGTCCCTGGGTTAAAAAGATTGTTTTTCAGTATACTTAATTCTGAGAGAGTAGATAAACATCATATTGAAGCCCTTATAATGGTTATTCCCAAGGAAGGTAAACCCCCAGACAAGGTCACTAGTTATCAGCCTACCTCATTAATGAATTATGATGTTAAGATTCTGGCTAAAATTTTGGAGACTAGGTTAGCGAATGTCATGCCCCTACTAATACATAAGGATCAGGTAGGATTTATGACAGGAAGATTGGCCTCCGATCACCTGTGCAAACTGTCTCATGTCTTCTCTGCATCCTGAGACACCAATATTCCATGTGGATTGATGTCAGTGGACACGGAGAAGATGTTTAACCGAGTTGATTGGCAATTCTTGTCCTTGACTATGGAGAAATTTGGGCTTCCCCTCCCTTTTATTAAAAGTGCATTCTCCCTACATAACCAACCTAGTGTAAGGATATACTGTAATGGGGTTTTCTCATCTGTGTTCCCCCTGTTTTCAGGAACCAGACAAGGGTGCCCTCTTTCACCCCATCTTTTTAACCTTTACCTGGAGCCCCTGCTTAACAAGATCAGAGAAGAACCGAAGGTGCAAGATATAGGAATAGGATCTCAGGAGTTCAATGTTTCTGCTTATGCAGATGATATTCTCCTCCATGTGACCCAACCTAGACAAACCATCCTGGTAGTGTTAGAACTCATGGAGGAATATAGCAAATTGTCTAACCATAAAATAAATGCAGGGAAAACCCTAGTGTTTCTGCTTAATTCCAGATTATATAAGACTGAAGTCACAGAATTAGGTCTACAGTGGAGCCCACATACTCTCAAATATTTAGGAATAGTATTGGCAAGGAGTGATTCCAAAATGGTGGAACTTAATTTAGATTCAATAAGGAATACGATTTATCAGGATTTGTCAAGGTGGCATAGACTTCCAATATCTCTCTGGGGGCAGATTAATTTAATCAAAATGAATGTGCTACCATGCGTGTTCTACCCTCTTAAAATGCTTAACATTTGGTTACAGTTGCAATGGTAGAAGAAAGTACACACAATATTTTCAGATTTTATTTGGCAAGGAAGAACCGCTTGTAGAGCTTATCATAAACTGGCAGCACCCAGAGAAAAGGCTGGATTAAGACTGCTACATTTTGATTTATACTACTGGGTAAGTAGTGCCAATAAATATCTTAAATGGTTATTGACCCCCAAAGAGGAGCTCAACTTGCCCTATATTCCCTCAAGGGTCAAATTAGAAATCAAATTGATCAAAGCAGCTGGCACAGACCCGATTTCCCTTCTTTATTTGACACAGAGGACTCTCTCTTCAAAGTTGGTCTCTACCCAATAAAAGTATCATTAAGAATTCATACACAGCTATGTTCTTTTTTAAGATACTCCCCTAGTAAGGACAGGCATCAACCGATATGCCAAAATCCTAACATAAAAATTGGGGGGAAAATAATCTTAGACTCTCGGTTTCCTCAATTGAAGGAAGTAAGGGTTCAAGATTTATTTCAGGGAGATAAATGTTTACCGGTTGAAGTCCTCCTCAACAAGTTCCAAACTGGACCCAATCAAATATTTAAAGTATACCAGATAAGACATTTGTTGGTGCAATTGCAGGAAAAGTTTAGTGTGGGATGGACTTCTGGAATCTTCTTTGAGTCCCTTTCTTAGGTGGTTTGGGAACCACACATAGTCTCCAAACTATATAGCCTATTATTCAGTAAAGCATATGTGCAGCTGGTTGGAAAGCCCCATTACTGGTTGGTCCAGTTAGGGAACCAAAATAGGAACAGGGATGAAATCTGGCAGCATACCTACTGATACATTACACAGGATCGATTAATGGTGATGCAATTCAATTTCTAAACAACCTGTTCTGAACCCCATCTAAACTATACAAAATTGGTCTCACACCTGATCCTCTATGCAATAGATGCCATCAGGTGGAAGGGAATTTATATCACATTTTTTGGGAATGTCCCCCAGTCAAAGAACTATGGGCAATGATTCAGTCTAAAGTGGACCCATTGCTTAGAATTGAATCATACTTTGTTCCAGAGGTGTGTTTGATGGGAGATTATTCCAATATTAAGGTAAAAGCTAGAAGGTATTACATGGCCAAGACTTCATCCTCTCTTAAAAAAGTGATATTGAGACATTGGATGGATGACCTTCCAGTAACTTAGACAGAATGGTTACAGGAACTATTGTTCAATCTGAGTATGGAAAAATTTGGGGCAATTAGGAGACACTGCCTCCCCAAGTACGTCTCAATATGGGAAAAGCTACATACACTATATCTGCTTTAAATAGGCATTCAAATACATGAATAGCATGTCATAGGTTGACTATGAACTGGAGACAGAGTTTGCTCATGGGCCATGACTAACGAAGTACCTGCTAATGTTAATGATGCTGTCTGATTGTATCCTGCCATTAAAGTTATGTGCATAAGAGGGAGGAGGGAGGAGGGGGTGGGAGGGAGGGCAAGAAGTGCCTCACTTTCTCTGTTTCATTCATGATCAGTACTGTATATACTGTATATACTGTACTCCCGGATTGCTTCTTGCTCTGTAATAGATGTAAAACCAATAGACTTGAATAAAAAAAAAGTGAAAAACTTGCAGAATAAAATGCTGATTCACTTTGTGGGTAGAGGTTCATCCCTTCTGGCCATCCATGAGCCAGTCTGAGTGTGCCCATCAACAGGGCACCAGAATCCAAAATTTGCCACCCCTTCCCTGATGTCCACCTCCCTGGAGTTAGAATATTTAGTTTGGAGGGGCATGGGGGTGCAGCCAGGTGGCAAATTCAAATCCTGACCCCTAATGATGGACGCACTCCAACAGGCACGTCCCGATGGTGGAACTGAGGCTCACAAAGTATCCAGCGAGCCCACAGAAGAGGGATGGACAATAGAAAATGTGGTAGATACCAATTATTTTTAACTTAGACCAAAATGATCTTGCTCTGTGACAACAATTTAAAAACAAATCAGGATAATAACTTTTTGTGGACTCCATTGTTAAGGCAACAAACTACTTCCTTCCAGCCCAATGTAGTCCAGCCATGCTACTGCTGCATTTTAAATATGGGCAACATACCACACTCAATCTTTGTCATTTCTAGTGTGTAAAATAAGTTAAGTGTATTAAGCAGCTGCTTTAGCTTCAACATGAAGGGATTTAATAGGTAAGTTAAAGTCACATACAGAAAATTCTGTCAAGAAATAGACCTAGGAATCATCAATGTGCAAAATGAGTTTGTCTCATAAGACTCACATAATTAATAAATGCCAAATAATCAAACTTCTTTAAAGATCTGACCATGACAATTTTTTTTATTAGTACTTTATGTTCCTCGGGTCAATGTGCCCCCTTCCCCCAGTCCCCCCAGCCTCATCACCCAAGCATGCACCAGATTTTACCTTGACGGCACAAGGTGTCCAGCTGACTGGATGAGGAACCCACAGGGGATCAGAGTTATCCTGTCAGTCACCTGCTTTTTCTGTTTTTCTCATCCCTTCCTCCCCTTTGCTGGGGCACAGATGTCAGCGTGTGTATGTGGAGGTGCGCACATGTTACGAGTCCTGTGGCAACCTCCTATCCATTGGTGTGCCCAACCCACATTGCCCTCAGGCCTCCAACTGGGGGAAGTTATTTGGAGGAACTGCCAATCCACCCTCATCAGAAAAGGAGAGCTGTCTTCCAGATTCTCAAGCCTCTCCCTCCCTGGTCGACCCCTTGTGACCTGCTCACAGTGCAAACACAGGTTGCTGCCATGGCAAAAGGTAAGGCATGGATGCCTCAGCCCTCCATTCCACTGGGCCAACTGACCATGACAAATTGTTATGGCATATGAGGCTTTCTAAAACTTGTGACACAATATGTGACACAGTAGTCACTAAAGAGGTTTGATAATGTCCTAGTAGACAGAATAGAGTCATTAACAAAGGTTAAGGTTATAGTCAGGATTAAAAAGCTAGGCTACATGGTGGTTCCATTGAGTAATTTTTTTTAAGCAGCCTTCTCCAGCCCTCATATGTGGGATACAGAGCTGCCTGTCATGTGGTCAGGGCCTGAGAGTTATAGCTTCATCCTGCTATTTCCAGCCATTTTCCTAGTTATTGGTTCCACTGCACAGGGGCTGCTGCTATAAACTGTAGGACTCTAGTAAGTGTATGTGCATGGTAATGAATGACTATGCACAGGAAACAGGCAGCATCCCCCCTCCCAATGTCATCCCACCACTGCTCTTCCACTTTTGGTCACCCATGTGGCAGTGTGTTTGTAGGACATGCAACACTCCCTCCCTGGAGCAGAGCAGTCTATGGAATACTATGCACCCCTTCCTGGCCTTCAAAAACTCAGGCTTGGGACACAAACCCAGGCCACCAGTGTTGTGAGCTGTAGATCTACTGCTACACTAATTGGCCAGCATGTAATTTTTTTTTTCAATTTATATCGTATCTCCCATCTCTGGACCTGCCCCCATCTGGACCAGTCTCCCCCAGCCTTGTCACCTGGCTTCCCTGGGACTTGTCTAGCTCCATTATGCTATGCCCCTGGACTGTGACATGCCCAGTCATCAGTGTAAGGCCTGTGAGGAATCAAGCTGTCATCCAGCCATGGTTGGGGTGTTTTCCACCATTTTTCTCCCTGGGCCCACAGTGTGTCCAATGACACATTGTGTGTGCTCCACTTTCATGGAAATACTGTATCCTCCAGTGCTCTCCGGGGGGGATGGGGGCTTCCCTTGCATTCTGTTGTGCTGCCACCCAGATCCCTCTAGGTGGCAACTACTGAGCAGGATATGCATAACCATCTCCCTGAGGGGAAAGAGCTTTCCTAGGTATGCTAATCCTCCCTAGCCAATCCCAGAGATATCAAGGCCAATTTTCAAACTCAGGTTACTGGTGCACCACTGGGCCAGGTGCATTTGAATTAAGTTTAACAAAAGGTTGTTATAGATTAATTTAGGGACTTAAGAAATGGGAAAAGTGTTTCAAAGAAAGTGAAAAAACAATCAGTTAGTAATAGGTCCATTGATAAAATGCAGTAGTTAATACCAGAATCACAAGGGGCAAAATAATTAAAAAGACAACATTAGGTGCCTAACCTCAAAAACGATAATCCTTTGAACAAAGGGGCAATAACTGGATCATTGGATGTAGGTTTAACAAAAAGAAATGCTGCAGTTAAAAGGAAAAATAAAAGTAACTGTAACCTGTAAAATGCATTCAGCAAATCAATACAATAACTACACTAAACAAGAAATTAAAATTGCAAACCCAGTGTGGCTTTTGTATTTGCAGTAGCACCTTTTTCATGTAATATCAGAGTACCATTATGCATAATCATTTCTGCACGTTAGAATTATACATCATAAAGAAAACATATAAATGTAAGTTAAATTACTTTTAAAAATATTTTCCTTTTAAAATGTTTCACTGTGATGCTCTTTTAGGTCACTATATAAATTAACAAGAGCAAGTTCTGTGATGCCACACTTAAGGTTTGAGGATTCATGTCCACCTGGCTATTCCCATTAAACATTTTTGGCTGGATTTTAAGAAGCATCTGCTTTTGGATTCAATTTGTTCCTTTGGGTTTTTGACATTTCAAAATCAAACTAGTACAATGTATTGACTTTTCCATGCTGTCCTTATTTTTCTCTTCTTAATCCTTACGCCATTTACTTGCTTCATACCTCTACTGCCCTATTCTCATCTCTTGCTCCATTTTGTTTCTATTCATCTGTAGCTGTAACTACACTAGGATTCACTCCTCCTCTTGTGAGTCTCCTTTTTATGCGTGCCATAGACAAAGCATTTTGGTATGACACAGGGTTTTGACAGGTGTATCGTAGTGATCCAATCCATAAGAATCTACAAGGGGCTTGACCAATCATCAGTAAGACTGATTATGACACTCTCAGACATGAAGTGCTTAGACTTCAAAACATTGTGCTTACAGACACATTCATAAATCAGCTCTTTCATTCTCTCTGTTGTCAGAGCAGGGAAAGGTTAATATCTGTGTCTTAAGCATGCTATTTGGAATGCACTAAGTATGTTGTAATGTGGGCTACACATGGGAAAGGATTTAAATCTGTTTGGGGAGACTTCTGCTAGATTAACTATAGAAGCAGTTCTGTGAGACAGTTGATGTAACCCTTTCACTCCCAATAGAAAACCAGCTGCATCTCTCAGTCTAGGGCTTCACTAGACATTTCTGTCACCATTCTTAAGCAGTTTTTCTTATTCACATGCATATCAAGCATTTTATTCAGCATAACAGGCACTTTACTGTAGCACCAGATGTGGACAGAAAGGAAAAAAAATGTAAGAGAAAGAATAGTGAGATGGGAGACTACCTAGATAGGTGGCCAGTGTACCGAGGCATAAAACTGGAAATAAATAGGATAGGAAAATTGCACTGCTGCAGTAGACTATTAAGAAAGACAACGGGAGAGGTTCGAAAAATATGTCCCTGGGTGCTCCAGTTATTCCTAACATAGAGCACAGCTCTATGACAGCCTGCAGTTCAGTTTTTTGATGTTCTCACACCAGACTGGTGGGAATAGAAGTCATATTCCTTTCTAAAGTCATCCATGTACACCAGACTACAGCAGTACTGCTGCAGAGGAACCTCTACACTGAGAGCCCAGCCCCTACTCCAAGCAGAAAAATGGTGAAAACTGTATTTTTTTGTTCTTTTAAATTCCCTTCAGTTTGTCATTTGTTGCCCCATCATAACTGCCCCAGTTCAAGCCTTAGTCTTCTGGTACGGCCCGGGATCTTCACCTTGACTTGGCACAACATTAATACCAGCTGCATGCATCCGACATTGACAAATGCTTGTTTTTGTTTTCTTTTGGTCTGCATTTACTAATGAATGGCTCTGTTGGACCTGGATCAATCCCTCAAAAGCAATATCTCATGTTTCATTTTGCTGCAGAAGCTGAGACACATTTAGCTTCTTATATTTCTGTGCCATACTTAATTGGCCAATGTTATATACTCTTGAAGAATTAAAGTAACCAGCTGAGTCACATGTAACTTATTGCATTTCTGAGTCATACTTAATTGGCAAATGTTAGTTACTCTTTAAACACTAATGTAACAAGCAGAGACATGTTTAACTTATTGCATTGCTTTGCCATACTTACTTGTTTTTTTTCTCTTTATTGAGTATATAAAGGTAGAATAGAGGTGGTTGGATCGAGCAGATGCCCTGGTATATTTAGGGCACCTAGGCGATGCCAGACGTGGTTGGTGCCCATTTCCAGGGAATCCACCAGACCGAGTGGTCAGGTAACCCAGGGGGTTACACCACCTGCCATTCCTCTGTCGGCAGTGCTGTGCAATGCCAGGTCGATTAGAAACAAGACGGCAATTATTGCCACCTTGGTTTCTTCAGTCGACCTGGCCTGCATAATGGAGACCTGGGTGGGAGATGATGCTGGCCCTGTTTTTGAGGCTGCAGTTCCCCCAGGTTATACCGTTGTGCACTGCCCCAGAGGAAATCGCAGGGGTGGCGGTGTAGCCATTTGTTTTAAATCTAGCCTGACCTTCACCGTGCACCTGGTGGGAGCTCCGGATTCATTTGAGTGTGTGGCCATCCGTGGAGGACTCAGCATTGGCTGCAGGATCCTCCTCATCTATCGCCCTCCTGGCCCGGTGGGGGGATTCCTGCGGGAATTTGCCGAGTTCATTGCCAGCGAGACATTGGACTCCCCTTGATGTGTTATTCTGGGGGACTTCAATGTCTGGGCTGAGGATAAAACTCAAAGATGTATTGACGAATTTCTGCAGAATATGTCCTTATTAGGGCTTCTGCAGTTCGTTGATGCACCTACCCATCGGGATGGCCACACACTGGATCTAGTGTTCTCACTGGGGATTGAGATCTCGGATTTCATGGTTGATCAAGTACTTTGGTCTGATCATAGCACGGTGAGGTTCATGCTTGGGGATCCTGCCGTAAGTTTCTGCCCTGCTGAGATGATCCGCTGCCGCCCTTTAGGAGATCTTACCCCTGTGGGTTTTATGGCGGCTGCTGATCTATCTAGTTTAGGTGATGTATGCGTCACAGCTGTTGGTGTCGGTGTGGATACCTATAATAAGGTACTATCCGACGCCATCAACTCCCTTGCACCTGTCTGTGTATGACCCAGAACTTCGTACATGAGGTCTCCATGGTTTGATGGAGATCTCAGGGAAATGAAGAAGACGAGTCGGAGATTGGAGCGCTGCTGGAGGAAATCCCGCCTGGAGACGGACAAACTGGTTCTGCTTGCACATTATTGTGCATATCAGGAGGAAATCGACTGAAAGAAGACATTGTTTTTGTCTCGGGAGATTGCTGCTGGGAGAAACCAACCAGCCTCGCTCTTCCAGACTGTTGACAGACTCCTTCATCCTATCTGTCTCCAACCCGGTAGAGTCTCTTCCAGTGAGGATTGTGAGGATTTTGCTCAGTTTTTCTCGGACAGGGTGTCTTTGATCCAGCAGGAGGTTTCTTCAGCCAGCAATATCATTGCTGTCAGTGGTCACCAGTCGTGTCCTGAGTGCACTCCGCCTGACTGGGGTGAGTTTAGGCCAGTGGAGGACCATGAGTTAATTGAGGTGGCGGTCAATCTGAAGCATACCTTTTGTGAACTGGACCCAAAAGCATTTCTTAATGAGATGCATTGACTCTGTTGGCCCAGTGTTTGCCCTGATTGTCCGGTGCTCCTTAAGTCAGGGTGTCTTCCTGGATGCCTTGAAGGAGGCTCTGGTTAGACCCCTTTTAAAGAAATCTTCTTTGGACCTGGAGGTCAGGGCAAACTACCATCCTATCTCGAATCTCCCATTTTTGGGGAAGATTGTTGAGAAGGTGGTATCGCTTCAGTTGAAGGAACATCTCATGACTCACGAGCTGTACGATCCCTTCCAGTTGGCTTTTTGGGCCAGGTATAGCACTGAAACTGCGTTAGTTCGGGTGCAAAATGACCTCCTCAGGACTAGAGACCGAGGAGACAAGACAATTCTTGTTCTCCTCGATCTCTCTTCAGCATTTGATACTGTGGACCATTGTGTGTTGCTTCTCCACCTGAGGGAGTTATGTGGACTCACCGGTATTGTCATCAAGTGGTTTGAGTCCTTTCTCACAAATAGGAGACAGCGGGTTGTGATGGGAAATTTCTCATCAACACCCAGTCTCCTTTTGTGTGGAGTCCCTCAGGGTTCGGTGTTGGCCCCAATGCTGTTCGCAGTGTATATGCTGCCCCTGGGGGGGATCATTAGAAAGTATGGACTGAGTTTTCATTGCTATGCTGATGACACTCAGCTATACTTATCTTTTGCCCCAGAAACACCCAACACAGTAGATGTGCTGAACATCTGTCTGGCTGAGATTAGCGACTGGATGGCCTCCAGCTGGTTTAGATTGAACCCTGATGAGACTGAGGTATTGGTAGTGGAGTCGAACAGAGTTCATGATGAGATGGCCTCTGATTCTGCAACTGGCCTTGTGCTAGGGGCTGCGTCATTGATGGCCTCCCTCGTGTACGAAATCTTGGCGTGATGTTTGACAGGAATTTGTCCATGGAGATTCAGATTTCTTCCGTGGTTCATTCCTGTTTTTTTCATCTTCGAAACATTGCCAGGATTAAGCCCCTTGTTCCGCCTCTGGACCTCCCTACCTTAATACATGCCTTAGTCACTTCTAGGCTTGACTACTGTAATGCCCCCTATCTCTGGATCTCTGTGGGTTCTCTCTGCAGACTGCAGCTCATGCAGAACGCTGCTGCCTGGCTTTTAACTGGGCAGAGTAGATTCTGTCACATTACATCTGTGTTACGCGAACTGCACTGGCTGCCTGTCAGGTGGAGAGTGCTCTTTAAGGTGGGGTTTCTCACCTATAAGGCCCTACACGGACAGGGCCCTGGTTACCTGCCAGATCTCCTGATACCATCCTTCTCCTCCCACAATCTCCGTTCTTCTGATGCTGACCTCCTAACCATTCCAAGAGCTAGGTTAAAATCCGCGGGCGACCGAGCATTCAGTGTCACCGCTCCCGCTTTTTGGAATTCACTGCCAGTTGCAGTTAGGAAGGCCCTGGACCTTATTACCTTTAAGGTTTGCCTTAAGACTTACCTATTCTCACATGCTTTTGGGGTTTGATTATGTTTTTGTATATGTGTTTTACTCTTTTATGTATTTATATGGCATGAAATGCTACAAATTCTTCTCTATCTCTCCTTTTTTATTGTGCGGCACCCAGAGCCTTTGGGATTGGGCATCTTTTTAAATAAACATGACTTGACTTGACTATATTAAATATATACAATTAAACAGTATATAAAAGGAAAACCCATGTAACAGATAAAAACATACAATGAACAGGAGAAAACAAAATCAGCCCAGGCATACCCCCCTCCAAAAAAAAGATAAATTCTGAAGACCATCCAATAAAATAAAAAAGGACATATATAAACTCTACCCTCCATAATGGGTGATATAGTATATCAATAAAGATGAAGAATCAGTTATATCACCTTGTACCTAACTTACATCTATTATCCAGTCATATCCAGCTTTATTAGAATAATAGGTAACAGAAATCTCCTGATTACAAAAGCAGATGCTGAGTACATAAATCTATACCTACTTAAGAAAGAAATTAAGGTGCTAAACAAAAATATATTTCTAAAGAAATAAGTATATAAAAGGATGCACGTGTTAATATCTACATAAATATTGACATACATAAGTAGCCAAATGCCCTTTGAGGTAACCCTTGCCTCAGTGTTTGCACACAGAGGTTCTTTGTCTTTTAAATAGTTTTTTATTTTAATGGGTTCACCACAACATATCCAAGACACACTGTTTTAGGGTAGCTGGTCCAGTCCACTGGGGTGTCAAGCAAATGAGGCATACTGATGAGTCCTGGTAGGACGAAACATGTGTCTATGTCTTCTGTTAGCACCCTTTGCAAACTGTGTGAGAGGCCTTTCGGCACCATGCAATTTTGCTAAAAGTTGGACCAGCATAACATTCTGTGGTGATTTGCGTATGCAGCCCATGATGCTTTGCATTGTGAGGGCATGTGTGATTTTGTATTTTCTTGAAACTTGGCTTCCCAGCCAAATGCCCTTTGGGTTAACCCTTGCCTCAGTGTTTGCACACAGAGGTTCTTTGTCTTTTAAATATTTTTTCATTTTAATGGATTCACCACAACATATCCAAGACACACTGTCTTAGGGTAGCTGGTCCAGTCCACTGGGGTGTCAAGCAAATGAGGCATACTGATGAGTCCTGGTAGGACGAAACATGTGTCTATGTCTTCTGTTAGCACCCTTTGCAAACTGTGTGAGAGGCCTTTCGGCACCATGCAATTTTGCTTAAAGTTGGACCAGCATAACATTCTGTGGTGATTTGTGTATGCAGCCCATGATGCTTTGCATTGTGAGGGCATGTGTGATTTTGTATTTTCTTGAAACTTGGCTTCCCAGCCAAATGCCCTTTGGGGTAACCCTTGCCTCAGTGTTTGCACACAGAGGTTCTTTGTCTTTTAAATAGTTTTTTATTTTAATGGGTTCACCACAACATATCCAAGACACACTGTCTTAGGGTAGCTGGTCCAGTCCACTGGGGTGTCAAGCAGACGAGGCATACTGATGAGTCCTGGTAGGATGAAACACGTGTCTATGTCTTCTGTTAGCACCCTTTGAAAACTGTGTGAGAGGCCTTTCTGCATCATGCAATTTTGCTTAAAGTTGGACCAGCATAACATTCTGTGGTGATTTGCATATGCAGCCCATGATGCTTTGCATTGTGAGGACATGTGTGATTTTGTATTTTATACATAAGTAGAGATGCAGCAAATTAAAATTCCGGTCACAAAATGCCCACAAAGTGGACACTTAGCATTGCCACTCCGCTACATGGAGTGCCCATTTTAAAGGCTCTCTTTGCCTTGTAATTATCGCTTTGCATTGTTACTCCACCTTAAGGTGAATTAAGGTGGAGTGACAGGTCTATTGCAGCCCCCCCCTACACATCACATATCTTGCAGTAGTGTAAGCCACATGCTTTAGCCAGGCAGGAATGAAGTGAGACATGCCAAGAGATAGATTCATTTTCTCCTTTGTAGAAGGAGAGAGAGGAGCCTAACTGTAGAGAGGAGAGAGAGAGAGAGAGAGAGTTAGAGGCAGAGTTTAAAAACCACTGGAAAGCCAAATATTTCTTGTTTATTTCTGATCTTGTTCTTTGTTTATTAGTTCTTTTGTGGATTTTTTTTTTTTTTATTAATTCTTTGTTTTATTAATTGTTCTGTGTGTGTGTGTGTGTGTGACTGTGTTGTGACAAAGGCCAGAAATTTGAATGGAGGAGGGAAGATATGAGACCAGGGCATTTCTGCAGTATGGTAAACAGGTGGGAGTTTCCACGCATGGGGGTGGCAGGGCCAGTTTCTGCTGGGCCACAGTAAGATCTTGCCAACCCCCCAGAAGCAGGAGGAGTTGGTGCTGCTGCTGCAGCTGTGATGGAACCACCACCACCGCCTCCTCCTTTGGCAGTGGCACCACCTCCCACTGCCCCACCACCAGTGCCAGCAGCATCTCAGCAGCATGTGTCTGCACCCCCAGCCCCAAGTGTGGAGCCTCAGTCCCAGGCCTCCACAGCATCTAGGCACCCCCTGCCTTTGCCTGGTCCTCCCTGCACCTCCCTAGTTTGGGAGTTTTTCGATGGTGTGTAGGGGGACAATAGCATTGTAAGTTACCAGATCTGTGGTGTGGAGGTGCACCGTGGCCCCGGGGAAGTCACTTTTGGACTGGTGGCCAGCGCACCCATATGTTGAACCACCACTGGGAGAGTGGCAGGCTGCTGTCACAGAATGGGCCAGGACTGCACCTTCTGCCCCTTCTGTGGCAGAGGGGGAGGCTGCACATGGCACTAAGTGGAGGAGTGCCACAGCAGCACCTGCTGCTCTACCAGCACTACCACCACCAGCTGCAGCACCTCCTGCTGGTGGCAACCCCACAGAACTGCCTGTAAGTCAGGCTGCTTTGGCAGTTCTGTGGAGTGCGGAGGATGCTGCCAAGCAGCACCTGACCAATGTCAAGCAGCAGTTGGAGTGGATCGAGGGCCATCAGCTACAGATGATGGCCATGCTCCAACTGCTGTTGTCCCACCACAACATTAAGCATTCGTTTTTCAGTTTTTCCTTCCTTGTACCCTGCCACCCTTTGTAATAAAAAAATATATTCCTATGTTGCCCCTGACCTTTCCATTCTGTATCTTGTAACTGTTTCCCTTTTTATGCACATTTTCTTTTCTTGTCTTCTGTTCTGTATGCATCTACCCTCTTGTTGATTCCATTTCTGTACTTTATAGATTGTATCCTGCACCCCCTTCCTTCTATTAAGTGTGTGTGCAGTTTTGTTTTTGCATAGCCTTGTTTTAAGTAACAAAGGGTTGTCCTTGCTCTCATTATTCCAATTTAAAGTAGTAGTCCACCCAAAATGTGCAACAACATATGTTATGCAGAGTGTTTTGATTTGTATGTAAAGTCCTAATGTGTCCTTCCCTCTGCCTGCTATTAGGAGTTTTTCCTAAATCAGTCTGCTAGCTTTATGGTAGTTTTACGAGTTATGACTCCTGGGGATCTCCATCTCAAATATGTTTATTGCCTTTCTTTTACCTACAATGCACCCTGTGTCATGTAACAGTGAAGTAGCATAGCCCATCGATTTAGCAAAAGCACAGTTCACAACAGCAGAGCTATGTAACTGTTCTTATCTAGTGATCACAAATGGCAAGTTACAGTTTAGCAGATACCTGAGAGCTAGCTGAGTGGGGTTTCTGTAAGAAAACAGTTACTAAATAGCTGTAATTAGCTATGTGTGTTTTCTGTGTGTGCCATTTCTAGCAGCAGAAGTAAGTGTTTTCATTTTGAAATGTAATGTAATCAAAGTACGCACAACAAAAAGTACAGAAATTGCCCCAGATCATCAAAGCTGTAGTTAGTAAAGACAAGCAGTTTTCGTACAGAAACCCCACTCACCTAGCTCTCAGCTATCTGTTAAACTGTAACAGTAGCCATTTGGGCTCACTGGATAAGAACAGTCACACAGCTCTGCTATTGTTAACTTTGCATATGCTAAATCTATAGGCTATGCTACATCATTGTCACATGACACAGGGTACATTATAGAAGCGATAAAGGCAATAAACCTATTTGACATGAAGATCCACAGGGGTCGTAAAACTACCATAAAGCTAGTAGGCTAATTTAGTAAAAACTCCTAATAGCAGATTGAAGGACACACTAGGACCTTACATACAAATGCTCTGCATAACACATGTTTTTGCTAATTCTTTGTTGACTACTTCTTTAACAAAACCAGAAGGCTATAACTCCACATGAATAGATGCCAGTAAAATATTTTCACTGTAACTGTATTTATAACAAAACAAGGCACACAGTAATGGCCCTTGCACTTTGGCAGTTAGGTCTTCAGTAGTGTGCCTCCTAATGAAGGCCTAAGCACCAAAGCACAATGGACATTTGTGTGTGTCTTGTTTTGCCATCAAAAAAGTTTCAGTAGCATTGAACATTTTTTTTGTGGTATGTATTCATACAGAAAGTAAACATTATTGAGGCACCAAAAATATAGTTCACACACAGTCACCAGAATTAGCGTGCATCCATAGAATGCTACTGTCTTGTCTCCAGAAAATTCCCCAGTCCACACGAAGTGAAATGACAGTATAACAACAAATGCAGTATCTCAGAATTAATAGTGCACTCCATCTTGTGCATAGTGTTCACACACAGTCGCCATAATTAGTGTACATCCACAGAATGCTACTGTCTTGTCTCTAGAAAATTCCCCAGTCCACACAAAGTGAAGTGACAACATAACAACAAATGCAAAGTCTCCCCAAATATACACACTCAGTCTTGTGCACAGTGTTCACACAGAGTCACCAGAAATAGTGTGCATCCACAGAATGCTACTGTGTTGTCTCCAGAAAATTCCCAGTCCACAGAAAGTGAAATGACAGCATAACAACAAATGCAAAGTCTCCACACTCCACACTCCAATAAGAACTAAGTGCCCTGCTGCAGCTGCTGCTGGAATTGTCCCCAGAACCCCGCCAAAGAAGACACAGACCATTGTTGTGTGTGGTTGCTCAGTTTGGCAATTATTTTACTGAATAGTGAGGGTGGTTCAGGGGCAATGTGAGGAAGTATATTTTTTTACAGAGAGGGTAGTGGATGCATGGAACAGCCTTCCTGAGGAGGTTGTGGGGTCTAAAACTGTGGGAGAATTCAAGAATGCAAGAGACAGACATAAGGCAATTCTTGTGGGGGTTAGGAAGAAATAGGCTGTTGGTTAACTAGGATCTGCGGCCTATCCTGTAGGTAGGGAAATGGGCAGACTAGGTGGGCCAAGCGGTCCTTATCTGCCATCAAAGTCTATGTTTCTATGTTTCTACATTACATTCTTGTTCAATTTATACACTCTATCACTTTCTTCTGCCCCCCAGAAGTACATTATGGGGGGGGCCTGGCCTCTTCCTCTTATGTTGTAAAAGGGGAATGAGTGTACACACTGTACCCCTGCTCTTGCTTATCAATCCTGTGTCCTTTTAGTGTTTTCCATCTTTCCCCCTTTTTCTCCTGTCCTCCTCCTCCCTCTTTTTCCCTTTTTCCTACCGTCCACCTTCAGTAGTCCTATGCAACCTGTCACTGAGCTCCACCTACCACAGTGGCGCACTGTGCTCCACCTACTACAGTGCCCTCTGCTCCTTCTTTCAGGGTGGGAGGGTGGGAAAATTCCTTTGGAGCAAATTTGTGAGCTCCCCTTGCTGTGCAGCTCCTTATAACTGCCCCTTTTGTTCCTGCCTCCCGGCTCCCTTGGTCAACTGTGGGTCGCCACCTCATTGTTCTCAGGCTCACCATTGCCAGACCCTTTTGTGATCTTATAAGGACCACCCCCTTTCATGACCTCATGCCCTTTCCTAGCTCATCCCCCTCTCCTCCCCACCCCCCTTCCCCCATCCTGAGCTTGCCACATCTCATGGCTGAGCCGTGGGACAATGGAGTCTGCCACTTTAATTGGGCAACCCTCTTTGTTCCCAGAATCCTACCACTGAAGACGCAGACCATTGTTGTGTGTGGTTGCTCAGTTTGGCAATTATTTTACTGAATTCAAAGATCTCATAGTTTACAATAATCCTGGTCACAACCTAGTACATTTTCACAATTTCCATTTACAATCTCTTCACAGTAATATTTATATACATTACCTACATTACATTCTTGTTCAATTCATACACTCTGTCACTTTCTTCTTTCTTCTGCCCCCCAGACATACATCATGGGGGGGCCCAGCCTCTTCCTCTTATATTGTAAAAGGGGTATGAGCGTACACACCATACCACTGCCTCTTGTTTATCAATCCTGTGTCCTTTTAGTGTTTTCCTTTTCCCCCCCTTTTTCTCCTATCCTCCTCCCCCTTTTTCCACTAGTTCACCTGCAGCTTGTAATGGATGGTGGACTTCCCCCCTTCCTTTTATCTTTCCTTTTCCTAACTTATCCCTGAGTCAGACATTTTTTGATGGCGTTTGCTATTTCTGTGTTAAACATGGCCAAACGCAGGCCTGAGAGGTGTATCCCATCTACCAGGTAATATTCATACATCCATTCTAGAATTCTGTGGTAGATAACTAGACCTCCCATGCACTCAAACAATCTTCCCACCCCCACATTCATGTGCTTCTGGACCCTGTCCATCTCCTTGTGGCTCTCTGCTTGACACCACACTCTTCGAGGCATGATTTCAGACGAGGCCTGAGTAACCTCCTGCTACCAACCATTTATCTTTTCCACATCGTGCTTTATTTGATAAAAATGTCCAGTCAGGGCCTTGCCCCCAGGTCATTGCCACCCAGATGTATCACCATAAAATCTGGCTGCCTGTGGTCCTTTCTGATCTCACTGAGTTCTGGCAGCAGCTGCGCCCACTTCATTCCATGCCTGCCTTTCCACACTAGCCAGATGGTATCGCTATCCAGGTATAAATTTGCTTTCCCCCTTGTTTCCTGGCTGCTCATTTCTCCGCCCAGTGGATAAATGAATGCTCGCAGATCCACACCTCAAGCTTCCTGGACATCCCTGCGTAATCAAAACTGTTTAGCACACTTCTTCTTTAGTCCCCTGGCTCCCCTCCTCCCCTCTACCCCCCCCTTCTTCCCGTCATTCGTGCACCTGCTTATGGGAAACAAAACAGAGATATCATTATTGTTGTATATTGTGTATGTATTTTTTATAACAGTCAGAACTCCACCTGCCTTTCTGCTTGATTTCCCCGGGTCTGTTGCCCTGTGCTGCCATCATTGAGGCTGCTCCAATCCTAAAAGAGTGGGAGGAATATCCCTCCTCCAGTTCCCCCAGAAATCGGAGGCTCTTGTGCAGCATTGCTGTCACCTGGTATCTGGAGACTGGCCTCATGTCTCCGTGTATGAATATCAATGAACTTCCTACTTTTGGGTGGTCTGTCACAGACATGTGCAGGGTCTCCACTGGGCAAATGGCTGTATTGGGGTGCTTCTTTAACCACACCCTACTGCCCTGCCCTTGCTGATCAGTCTTTGACCTCCTTAATAACACTGCTATTGCTTCTCCAGCCCATTCTGTGTTTTCCCACTGCAAGACCCCTCCCTGTGATTTCTCACCATGACCCACCACCTCACTCTGCCTAAAAGCCCTGCTATACATGGTAGCGTACAGAGCTTTAAACAGCACTGCTTCACTTCTTGAGCTGCAGACCTGATGAAACACCCCCATCAACCTCACCATCAACCCCTCTGATATTGGCTTCCTCCTATCTTGTTTCTTATACACTCCCTGCAACCAGCCCTGAATCATCCTGTGGATCAGGTTGCTTTTTGTCCGGTCCTCCCACCCCTTCAATGTACAAATCTGCCCTATGGCCACCAAATGCACCCCCATGGTTGCGTGTGCCATGTTCTGGTTCCAACCCATGATGATAAAACTAGCCATCTGCTCCCTTGTCACTGCCCCATTTACTTGTCCACTGTACTGTTCCAGGAATTTTTGAAATGCCTACCAAGAGTTTTCATAAGCTGTAAGGGTCCTGGGGGCCTAGGAGTTGTGGAACAGTACTTCAGCTCCCCCAATCCAATCTTCCATATGTACATCGGGATGGTGGTCTGCCAAAACTCTTCTCCAGGTGCGATGGTCCTGAATTTGTCCTTCTGCAAGTGGGAGAGGCAGTCAGCTATCACATTGTCCACACCATCAATGTGCTTGGCACTGAATGGCATGTTTAGGGTCAGGCCTAGACACACTATCCTTCTTGAAACCCTTGTTATCTTATCTGACTTCATCTTTTTCATGTTCAGCACTTCTACCACTGCCCAATTATCACTCCAGAATGTGACTTGCCTGTTTCTGAGCTCTCCTCCCCAAACAATCATTTCCACCCATATGGGGAACAGATCCAGGAAGGTGATGTCTCTCATCACCCTTTCCTGCACCCATTCTTCTGGCCATGGTTCCACAAACCATTTGCCTTAGAAATAACCCCCCATGCCAATGCCCTCAGGTGCACCAGTATACAGCAGCAAGTCTGTATTATATAGTCAATCATCCTGCCAGAACGTTTGCCCATTGTATGTCTGGAGGAAGTGCTCCCAGACTACCATGTCCTCCCTGGTCCCCTTATTGATATCTACAGTACCAAGTGATGGGGCTGGTTTGCACCATTTGTTGCTCAGGCTAGACACCACATAAATGTGTGCCCTGGTGCAACGGCTCTACATGCAAAATTCAGGTGCACCAGTAGCTGTTGTGCCTGTTGTAACTGCACCCTCCTGCGTCCCTCAGCTGCCCCTAACAACTCCCTTAACCTCTTTACCTCTTGGTATGGTAAATGGTCCAATTCCTGGACCATGTCCAGTTCCAGCCCCAAGAACTCTATCATCCGCTTGGGCCCTTCTGTCTTATCCACTGCCAGCGGCACCCCCAATTCCTGGCATAGCCCTTTGAAATCCCACAGCATGGCTTCCGTCTCCCTTTCCCCTTTTCCAATGAACAGGAAATCATCCAGGTAGTGTACCACAGTCTGGTACTTGTACCGTGTCGGAAACACCCATTGGAGCCAGGTACTGAACATCTTGAAGGAGGCGCATGCTATCGAGCAGCCCATAGGCATAGCCTTATTGAAATAATACTGCTCATCCACCGTTAATCCCAACAAATCCCAATCCTCTGGCCTGACTGGAATTAGTTGGAATACTGATTCAATGTCAGTCTTAGCCAGCCAGGCCCTCTCCTTGGTCCTAATGAGTCACACTGCCTCCTCCAGGGTGTTGTATGTGACCCTGGTGTCTTCCTCTCCAATAGCATCATTGACTGAGTCCCCCTCTGGGTAAGATAGGTGATGTATCACCTGGCACTCCCCTGGCTGTTTTTTGGGCACTAACCCCAGTGGGGAAATCCTCAGGCTTGGTGGGGGGGGGGTGAACGGGCCTTCAACCCGCCCCTCTGCCACCTCCTTCTGAATTTTGTGTGCCAGAGTTGCCTATTTCCCTTGAGTGGATTTGAGGTTCTTTGCTCTCATCACTTTCTGAGATCCTTGGAACTGTTAGCTAAAACCTGTCTGAAAACCAGCCTGCAATTTTTTGGCTACCTCCTGGTCCAGGTAATCCCCCAACCACTTTTCTATTGCCTCCACTCTGATGGGTGTCCGTGCCAGCTGGAAACCCCCTCTCATCAGCCTTTCAACTGTCCTGGTGCCTTGTTTGATAGTTGTGTCATCTCCCTCCCCCCGCTGCTCTGCCCCTGTTTCCCCTTCCCCACCAGGATTCATTCGAAAGAGTTGCTGGTATGAGCTGTCCTAGTTGCTGTACCCTTTCTCCCAATTGTACCTGCATTTTGACGCTGGAATGTGCCCTCTACACTTACAGCATATGTGTCAGAAATGACAGCTCACCATGAGCTGAAAGCCCTGTTGTATCCCCAACTGGCCTTCGCCACTGTCCCTCCTCTTCTGCCCCCTTCTGTCTCCTTTTCCATTGGACCTGTGTAAATTTACAGCCAGAGGTATATTTGCCTGGCATCCCATTTCACATCCCCAAACTGTGCCATCCTTTTCCTAAATTGTTTGTCATATTTTAACCAACTATGTCCCCCTTTTTTGTAAGCATTCTTTATAATGAGGGAATAGGTCAACAACTGGGTAGTTAGCTCTGGCCACTTCTCGATCACAATGGCAGTGAAATACATAAAACCTATGGACCAATTGTCCCATGTTTTCCTTTTCCAGGATTTGTTGTCCTCTCCCTTTCCTAATAACACTACTGCCAGCTCCATGTCTTTCTTCTTGAAACTGTCCTTCTCCTCATACTTATCCATGTTGTCGACATTCACCAAGGTGAAGATGTCGATGTACTCCCCCTTCCATATCTTCTCTTTCATGGCCATCAGCACGTGGTCTGCCAGCCAGACCCCTGGAGCCCCGATCTCCCTTCCCAACAAGTTCCCCCCTGCTGCTGCCCCCGTTCCCCCTTCTGTTCCTGCCCCTTTAATCTCCCTAATGCCTTCTCCAACTGCCCTAAACGGTTATCCCCCGTACTTTTTAACATCTGTTCCACATACTCTTTGACACTGCTTTCCAGCATCACCAACTGAGTACCTGCTGTGCCTAACTGTGGCATGCTGGGCCCCAGCTGGGGCACTTCCGTTAGGCAGGGTGCCGGTATCTGGACCGGTGGTGGCAGTACCGGTTCTGACAGGGTAGTTGGAGACATGGGAGTGGGAGGCTCCGGCACTGGCACTGGGCTTGGTAGGGGGCCCGGGACCGGCACAGGGATGGGATTACCAGGAGTGGGATCAGAGGGCTGTCGGTTCTGGCACCAGGTCCACTGGCCTGGACTCCAGTACCCCAGACCTTTTTGGCATCCTTTTATTCCTCTCCTGCACCTTTCCCTGCTTCCCCTTCCATTTCATGTCTTTCTTCCCCCCCCATCTGGCTCTGCCACCTCCAGCAACCGGTTTGCCTTGTCGACCAAATCCATCACTGCATGGTAACACTCCTTGCTTGGCTTCACCCTCTTTGGTGCCATCTTCCAAGGCCAAAGGATCTAATGAAAAGAGAAATCACAAAAAGTCAGCTTGTGCCCCCAGTGTTATGCCCTTCCTGGATGCCCTGATGTGCGTCCTGAGCCCTTTATACCAATTCAAATGGAAAACCCCTCCACGCTCCCCCTGGCCACCCCTTGCCAGCGGTGTTCCCTGTCCCTCGGTCAGCTGTCAGAAGCCCATTGGACCTGCAACATCTTGGATTGCCCCCCGCCCTCCCCTAACTATCAGCTCATTCTGACCCTGAGCACACATGTGTCTCCTTTCCACCCTTTGTTCCTTCTCACACTGCTTTGCCGAGGCCCCATACCACAAGTTGACTTTGTCACTGCCTTCATTGTAGCTTATCCCTATCCCTATCACCCAGTCTATGGCACCCTCTTAGTGCCCTTCTCACACCCCCTTCAATCCCTGCCAATCCACTTCCTTCTGCCAGATAACCCCCTTTTGCCTCCTTTTACAACTGGGAGACCCCTGTTACCCCTGGAAAGGCAGAAGAAACTCCAGCTCCTGTTGCTAGGAGCCTGTTTATCCTCCCTTTGCCCTTTATGAGCTCCTCACTGGTTCTTCTCCTCAGCCCCTGCCCACCTGGCCAAGGGTGTACAGGCCATCTTCAACAGTAGGCCTCGGCCTTCTTCGCCTCATTGGTTCCCCTGCACCATCCCAGTGCTTTCTCATCTGCCTGCCTGGTCACTCCATGGCTCTTTCCCTTCCTGCCCCTGCAAGCCTCCATTGCTTTCCCTTTGTCTTTATTCCCTTCAAGCATTCCACATTGTCATCTCCCTAGGGCCCCCCTACTCATGGTGATGACATCACACGCCATTCCACATGGTGGGCCTATGCTTCCATCCTGCTTGATTCCTGTGTCCATTCAATCCTCCCACCCTCTTTCTTTCCCAATACCCCAATTTCTTTAACCATTCTCTCGCTTTGCCCAGATGCCTGCTTACGATTCACCCCCTAGCCCTTCCTTTACTTGTGTTCTGTGAACTCCCATGCTTTCCCACCCTTTGTAGGCTTCAGCCTTTGCCAGCCTCTCCCTGTCAGCTCTCTAGGCCCCAGACCACATGGCTATGATGTCACACGCCATCCCACTTGGTAGGTCCAGGCCTCTATCACTGCTGAATTTACTTCTGTCCCCCCTTATTCTCCCTAGCTCATTTCTTTCAAATTCTCCACTTTCCTTGGAAAAGCCCCCGCTTCGTTCTACTGCCACTTTTTTCCCGTTTTCCCCTCTGTGCTCTATCTCCACACTGTGCCCGCCTGGTGCCATCTTCCACTGCTAACCAGCAATTTCCCTCACCCCCTGACTCTGCTGTTCCCCCATTGTCCATTCATCACCAAAACGGGCCTTTTTACCTGATTAAACACACATTTGCTTCATAATTACAGCCCCTCAACCCGATTTAGCCCAACAACCTGTCAGCCGCATTCCTCGTTTGGTGAGCATCCGTTCACGGGTTGCAGCACTGTCTAATTCCAATCGCAGCCTTTTTTTCACCCACTTACACCCCATTTGTGTACACTTACAGCCCCTCACCATGATTTAGCCACGAACAGCCTGTCTGCCACATGGCTTGCTCAGCAAGATTTCCTTCGAGGGTTGTAGCACTCAATTTAAAACCACCACATGCTCACATGCCTCCTCCAGCTTCTGTCTGCTCTATTTCAGGTTCAAACCTTCTAAGCCACAACATCCCCCCCTCAGTGTTTCTTGCTCTTCTGTATTTTATCTGGGCACCAGCACCACCACAGCATTTCATATCATTCGATTTAAAACCACCCCATGCTCACAAGCCTCCTCCACCTTCTGTCTGCTCTATTTCAGGCTCAAACCTTCTAAGCCACAACATCCCCTCCTCAGCATTTCTTGCTCTTCTGTATTTTATCTGGGCACCAGCGCCACCACAGCATTTCCTATCATTTGATTTAAAAGCACCCCATGCTCACAAGCCTCCTCCAGCTTCTGTCTGCTTTATTTAAGGTTCAAACCTTGTAAGCCACAACATCCCCCCTCAGTGTTTCTTGCTCTTCTGTATTTTATCTGGGCACCAGCACCACCACAGCATTTCCCATCGCTTATCCAAATACAGCTGAGATCCACAAAACAAAACATCATTTCCAGCATCATGCTGCATTTCTCACTGTAGGTTGAACCGTACCTCCTTATTTGTAGCCTGTAGCTTTACTCACTGTACCACTCGACTCCTTAGGTGTCTCTTCTCTCTCCAAGGTGTGCTTACTCAATCTCTAATTAACTGTAACTTTTCCTACTATATATAACTATTTAATTCTTTAACCCCCCCTTTTTTTAACTCAGAATGCCTAGCTAAAGCAAAATGCCCACTGGCTCACAGTTAAATCCTCACCAAAACTGATGTGCTTCCAGAAGAAAATTCCTTTGGAGCAAATTTGTGAGCTCCCCTTGCTGTGCAGCCCCTTATAACTGGCCCCTTTGTTCCTGCATCCTGGCTCCCTTGGTCAACCGTAGGTTGCCACCTCATTGTTCCCAAGCTCACCATTGCCCGCTCCTTTTGTGACCTCATCAGGACCACCCTCTTTCATGACCTCATGTCTTTTCCTAGCCCATCCCCTTCTCCTCACCACCCTTCTCCCCCCCCATGCTGAGCTTGCCACACCTTATGGCTGGGCCGTGGGACAATGGGGTCTGCTCCCCTTTAATTGGGCAACCCTGTTTACATGTAATGATGCTGTTGTTGACCTGACTGTGATGTGATGATGCATAGCGCCTTGCCAAATGGTGTGCAAGAAGGATACCCTGACCTATATATATATATATATATATATATATATATATATACAGTATATATATATATATCATAGTGGCGCGGTCATGCCATTATAGTTAGGGTTCAGTGGTCTGTTACATACTAAAGTCAAAAGTTTGGGCATTAATAACTTTGGACCCATTCAACAGATTTGTCTGAAATTTGGTACGCATGGTGGGGAATGGTAGATCTCTTGATTTGCCGAATTGCTTTTCAGTCGGACTTATGATCTTTGTGTGCAAAAGCACTGAAAAATGCAAAATTATCAATTTTTGGAGGCAGCTTTTAGGATTTTGTATGTGGTCCTGCACGGCAGTTTTGTAGTGTGCCACTCTGCAAGATGGCTCGTTTGAAAGAGCTTTGGTGGCCGAACTTGCCGCTTTTTCATTTGGGGACAAAATATTAAGGCATTCAAAAGTTATGCCACTTTTAAGTTCCCATTATAAGTCAATAGGAAAATTTATATGTCTATTTTGCAAACAAAGAATGGGGTTTTGGCCATCTGATCCCACCTAGCAATCATAGAATTTGCATCCTCGAGGTCCAAGAATCTTTGTCCCTGAGGATTTTCAAAATTCTTTGATCATGAGGTCCGCCATCTTCTTTTGAAATTTCTGATCATAAAAACACAAATATCTTGGCTCAGGGGTCACTTCTGAAGTAAAACATGGATGGGTTTTACTTAGGGGGCCCCGATCTATCGAGCCCTGCCTTTGGTTCCATCCAAATCAGTCTAACAATAGAGTTATTAGCTTTTAAAATTTTCATTCACGGCTCGCTAATGATACTTGGTCACAAGCCTGCAAATTCTTTGATTGCAAGATTCTTTGATCGCGATCATGCATCGTGAGGGAAGGATGAGATGGCCAGATTAAAAATGATATTTTCTCAGCCCAGGGGTGTCCTAGGAAGTCAAATGAGGGTGGGTTTTGCTCAGGGGGCTTCGTTCTGATGTACCATGGCAGTGGTTTAGCAGAATTCTTTCACTATTTTAATTTCTTGCAGTTTTAATTCTTTGTTCATGAACCTGCAAATTCTTTGATCATGAGCCTGCAAATTCTTTGATCGTGAAATTCTTTGATCGTGATCATGCATTGTGAGCGAGGGACAGGATGGCCAGAATTTAAAATTACTTTTCTCAGCCCAGGGGTGCCCTACAAACATAAATGAGGCTGGGTTTTGCTCAGGGGGCTTCGTTCTGCCCCATTTGAATAATAATAATAATGTAAGACATATCCCTGGTAGACTAGTGCCCCCCCATCATAATAAATAATGTTATCGTGTCTAATGTCCTGGTAGTCTAGTGCCCCCAATGTGTATGTTTTTTAATCCTGGTAGTCTAGTACCCCCGAGTTGTATAAAAAATATCCTGGTAATCTAGTGCCACCCCATCTGTATGAAATAATATCCCCTTTGATTGTACATATCCCTGGTAGTCTAGCAGCCCCCCCATTATAATAAAATGTATAATTATTTCATATTTCCTGATAGTCTAGTGTGGCCCCACCCAGCCATGCCATCCCACCCAGCACTTCCCACCCTTCCCCAGCCAGCGACTGGCACAACCCAGCTCTCACCTCCACAGCCAGTTGCTGACTGTCTGCATTATGGCGAGTAATGCAAAGAGGTGCTCAGAAATATTTTCAGAGCACCTCTGTGCATTACTACTCGTAATGCAGACAGTCGGCAGATGGCCATGGAGGTGAGAAGTGGGTGTGCCAGTCGCCGGCTGGGAAAGGGTGGGAGGGTGCTGGTTGGCTGGCATGGCTGGGTGGGGGGTGGAGGTCTACTAGACTACCAAGAAATACGAAATAATTATGTATTTTATTATAATGGGGTGGTCTGCTAGACTACCAGGGATATGTAGAATCACAGTGGATATTATTTCATACAGATGGGGGGGCCACTAGACTACCAGGGATTAAAAAAATACACATTGGGGGGCACTAAACTACCAGGACATTAGACATGATAACATTATTTATAATGATGGGGGGCCCTAGACTGCCAGGGATATTTCATACATTTTATTGTTATTCAGATGGGGCAGAATGAAGCTCCCTGAGCAAAACCCAGCCTCATTTATGTTTGTAGGGCACCCCTGGGCTGAGAAAAATAATTTTAAAATCTGGCCATCTCATCCCTCGCTCTTTGTTTGCAAGCGAGCAAATTCTTTGATCAAGACCCTGCAAATTCTTTGATTGCAAGATTCTTTGATCACGATCATGCATCATGAGGGTAGGACGAGGTGGCCGGATTAAAAAATCAATTTTCTCAGCCCAGAGGTACCCTAGGAAGTCAAATGAGAGTGGGTTTTGCTCAGGGGGTTTCATTCTGTTGAAGCATGGCAGTGGTGTGCCACAATTCTTTCAATTTTTAAATTACAAATGTTTTTATTCTTTGTTCATGAGCCTGCAAATTCTTTGATCGCGAGCCTGCAAATTCTTTGATCATGAGATTCTTTGATTGTGATCTTTGATCACAAAATAGGGACAAGATGGCCAGGTTTTTTATAATGGAATAGATAGGGAAATTTTACTAATTTTTGACACTGAATATCTTGGAAACGGTTTGGTCTTTTTACTTGAGATTTGGAGGGAAGAAAAGCAACATCCCACAGATATGCCTTTTCATGGCTTGGTCAAAAAATATTACAGAGTGGCAAACTTACGTGCACTGCAAATTTGACAGTCTTTCCTATAGGATAACATTATGGCGTCTGCCACATTACAGGAATTTTTGCCGCCCTGCTGCAAAATAACGGTTTGGTCTTTTGGGCTGAAATTTGGAGGGAAGAAAGCCAACATCCCACAGATTTGCCTTTTGGTGGTTTGGTAAAAAATATTACAGGGTGGCAAAGTGACAGCACTCTGAATTTGATGCTTTTTCCTATAGGATAACATTATGGCGTCTGTCGGGCCTTTCAGGGCCCATATCTCGGAAACGGTGCGAGATACGGACTTTTCATCACAAAAATGCTCAGCCCCCCAACTGGAGGCTGAGTACAAATCTAGGCGGGACAGTCATAATTCATACGAAATTTAAATTTTTTTTCTACATCATACAGTTCCAGAGATATACGCAATTTAGTATTCCAAGTCCTAATTTTGTGCACCGAGGTCCATTATTATGCATACATTTTTTTTCACTGTGTTTTTCAATGCAGTTTTTTGGGAAAAGAAGGATGTGCCCTTTCGTTACTGTGCCAGTTAGCATTTCCAGTTGTGCTTACATTACTGTTCGCGTCACCGTTCCCATCTATGCCACCGTGTGCATTATGGTTTGCGTTTTCATTTGCACTTGCGTTTTTGTTTCTATTTCATTTGGTGTTATTGTTGCTGATACGATTACAATTTGCAGTTGCAGTACTGTGCCCATGTGCGTTACGGTTTGCTTTTCATATGCCCTTGCATTTGTGTTTGCATTTGTGTTTCCTTTGGCATTATTGTTGCTGTTACCATTACCATTTGCGTTTACAATTGAGGTACCATGACTGTGCGCATAACAGTTTGCATTTCTGTATGCAATTGCATTTGCATTTCTCTTTCCTTTGGCGTTATTGTTGCTGTTACCATTACCATTTGTGCTTACAATTGCGGTTCCATGACAGTGCACCTTACAGTTTTCGTTTTCATACTCGCTTGCGTTTCTGTTTACTTTGGCATTATTTTTGCTGTTACTGTTACCATTTGCATTTACAATTGCGGTACCACATCTGTGCGCATTATGGCTTGCATTTCCATATGCACTTGCATTTAAATTTCCATTTCTATCTCCTTTGTCGTTATTGTTGCTGTTATCATTAGCATTTGTGATTCCAATTGTGGTACCATGAATGTGCGCATTGCCAGTTGTGTTCCGTATGCGCTTCCGTTTGCATCTCCGTTTCTGTCACTGTTCGCTTTGGCGTCACTTTGCGCTTGAATTTCTATTTACATTTATGCTACCATTTACGTTTGTGTCACCATGTGCATAACCATTTGTGCTTGTATTTGCATTGCACTTACTCTTACTATGTCACACAAAATCACATGGTGGAAGTTCAGGGCCCAAAGGGCCCTGCACTCCTACCAATTTGCACAACTTTCTACTTTTCTATTCTTTCTTAAAAAGTAAGGAAATTCTATGGAAAAGACTTTGTTAATGCATCATTTAGGGTTCTTCTACATTGAAAAAAGTGAGGAAATTTGATTTTAGGGTTCCCACCCCTTGTACCCCACCCCAGCCCTCCACCACTAACAGGCATCGAGGTGTGTGTTGGGGTCATTGGCCCTAACTCTCACCCCATTCTCCTACACTGCACCACCTCAGCTTGTTTACACATAGGATGGAGTGAGAGTTAGGGCCAATTACCCCAATGCACACCCCGATGCCTGCTGGTGGGGGCGGGCTGCGCTGAGATGCAAGGGGTGGGAACCCTAAAATCAAATTTCCTCACTTTTTCACTGTAGAAGAACCCTAACTGATGCATTAACAAAGTTTTTTTGCATAGTACTGTGTGTGTGTATATATATATATATATATGATTTGTTTTCTACATAGATGCATGTAATCAATGTTTAGTTTTGTGGCACAGGTCATATAATTGCACTTGGTGCACACATTTCTGTGGTTGATGAGGAATTGTGGCATTGGAATACTGTCAAGCAAGTGAAGGTAAGTATTTTTTGGGGGGGCATTTTCAAGCAAGGTTCAGTAACGGTTTATTGTTTGATAAATTCTTCACAGGTCTTATCTGCAATGAATCTCCTCCAGTCCAGTACTGATGGTCATGGTCATGGATTCATACTACTTGTTGCATCATTTCTGCCTGCCCAGCGGGGTATGATGTTGAACTTATTATTTGGAGAAAGCAACAATGAAAGCACACAGCGTCAGTAAGTTTCCTCCTAAAAGAGATGAAGAAGGAGTTATTAGTACTTGATTGTAGTAACACATTATGTTAAAGTGTATCTGTTCTATCCTGTTATGTATGCTGATTAACAGATACAAAACTGTCTCGGTAAGCCACATGATGACCAAATCATCACAATCACAAATTTAATACCTGTAACCCATTCACTGTGTCAATGTCCCTGTGTCTTAACTCAAGTTACATAGTAAAACACATCTTGTCAAGTCATGACCTGGATCAAACTTTGTTCAACAGTGGCATGGCTGCTGCAGCAGTACAGTGTGTGATGTGCATGACAAATATATTATGTGATGTACATGTCAACTACTCTATGTGACTCATCAGTTGGATTTGCACTCTTTTGAAAAAAATGGAAAACAAAAAAAGCACTGATGAAATAAAATTGATATACTTACCTGTCTGGAAATAGATATCCTGTAGGTTGCTATAGACAGTACTGTAGTACCATAGTCCTCCAGCTAAGGAGAGTGATTTGTAAACCTGTAAAAAAAGAAAATAAGTTTACCATATGTGTTTTGTTTGACCACTGCATCTCATAAAATAAAAAGGAAACATAACACAGCTAAAGGAAGTTCCATAGTATGAAACATTAGTACACATACTCACTTTAAAGTATTGATAGTAAATAAGAAGCCTCGTGGCTGTGGCTGATGTACAAGTACTCCTCTACAACTCTGTCTGCATGGCATGAGCAGGACACAGAAAGAAAAACATCGGCGTGGTGGTGGATGGTCATGGGTACATCATAATGATATTCCCTCTCACATTTCTCTGCATCTGGTGGCTTTGGCTAACAACGTTTTTCTGGTGGTAGTTATGGGGAAACAGCTGCAGCCTGCAACACATTCACTATCACTGTCAGACACACACAGGTGGGTGGCAGGTGGGAAATAGTGTGCACTGTGTTACAAATATGACATATGGAATTTGAGTAATTCTGAGTGGGATACTGATTTAACTTTATGAAAAACAAAGCATGTACCGTACCATAGAAAAGATGTGACAGCCTTTTAACCACTTCACTTAAAACTTATCAACATCAACCTCATCATCATCCTGATACAGAAGGCGGCCCTCACAGTCATCAGTATCTGAATTCTGTCTTCCTAGGAATTCTTCCTCCATCACGTCATCATCTACCTCACTGGTAGGCCATTTCATGCTGCCAGTGCCACCAGGTTGGTCTATTTCTACAACATCAGCACAACCATGACCATGCTGGGGTACAAATACTGATGTTGCAGTTCGGGCTGGTATGTGCCCCTCATTTATTTTTATGAATGTCAGCAAGCTGACATTTGCAGGAGACAGGTTTGTATGATGATCCCAAACTATTGCACCCGCTGAACTGAATACCCTCTCAATATTTACACTGGAGGGTGGACATGTCAGGTACTTCAGTGCCACTGAGGTCAGCTCTTGCCATTCACTGATCTTTCCACTCCAGTTTAAAAGAGGATCATCAGTTATTGACAGATGTTTTTTTTCAGCCAAATATGAGTCAACCATTTGCTGTGCTGCACGAATTCTGGTGGTTGATGCATCATCTTGTTCTCCAGAATCATTTATGTCACAAATCCCCACTTGGGACAAAGTACCCCAAAGTGGGTTAATGACAATCATATTTGATGACAAACCAAATGAAACTGCAGCCCCCTTACAGGATATGCTTGCTACTACTCCAAACTGACCTTCAGCCTGATTATGCTGCTGAGGTTTGCTGACTTTGGCACTTGACTTCTGTGCCCCATGAACCAAGCGCACCAGTTGCCCACTGAAATTTTTTATCTGTTCAGGTCCTTCCTCCAATAGTGAGGCAATTCCACATTTGTATCATGGGTCCAGCATTGTTGCTATTGCAAAGTCATCACTCTGCTGAATGCTCAAGATGTGCTGATTATGCTCGAATAGTGTCAGCATGTGTTTCAGCAACACACTGCTAGCACAGTCTCTGCAACCATCAAGGCTATGCTGTAGATTCAGCAATGTCTGCCTCAACACCCACAGCAGTGGAATTGATTGGCCTATGGAGGCAGACTCGCCACTCACTGCCTGCATGGCATGTTCAAAAGGCCTCAAAATTATTATTACAGAGTCCATGAGGTGCCACTGTTCAGTCGTGAGAGATATGGAGGCCCCGGAAGTGCCACAGCTAGTGTGTATGACAAGATATTCTGAGATGGCTTTGTATTGTTCATACAACCTCTCTGACATGTATAAAGTGGAGTTCCACCAGGTGACAACTTCCAGCTTGAGGTGGTGCTGTGGGAGGCTGTTTTGGATCTTCAACTGTTGAAGTCAGTCACAGGCCTTTGCAGAGCATGAAAAGTGACAACAGATATTGCATGCAACTGTCAGCATTTCCTTTATATCAGGGTGCTGCAGAAACTCCTGCACCACAAGATTTAGACAGTGGGCAATGGATGGAACCCAAACAAAGCCACCATTCATGGTGTATTTAACCACATTTGACTCACTGTCACTTGCTATAAACCCAGCTCCCAGGGACAGGGGTTTCAGCCACTCATCAATTTCAGTCAGTAGCAAGTCCAGTATGTTTTCACCAGTGTGTGAACAGGTTACACTGGCATAGCAAGTGTTGCATGTTGTTGAATTCCTGGAAGATTTCTACCATGACATTCCACCATACTACACTGTTTATTCACACTACCATCAGCACAAACAACCCTAGGCACCTGGGCCAAGTGTGTAGCTATACACAAATATGAACTCCATGCTGTTTTGCCACTTGTCCACATAGCCATACTTAAATGAATGAATGGGGAGGAGGAATGTTGAAGGGCATGTCTCATAGAGTCGGCCACAGTACAGTATAACCTGGGGACAGCACGGGTGGAAAAGTATGTCCTGGATGGGACTTTCCATTTCGGACAGGCACATGCCATAAACTGCGGGAATCTGGAATTCTCCACAAGGGGAAGGGCAAAATTGCCAGCATTTCAGCCACAGCAGCATTAATTTCACATGACACTTCATGACTGGGTGGGTACTTCAGGTTATGGGCAAAAATACTTTGCAATGTGGGCTGACTTACACGTTTTGCTTGGTCTGTGACAAATGGCTCTGCTCTGCGAATGGCTGGGGGGATATGTGATGAAGAGGGCTGCACAGGTGGCATATCCACAAATTAGGTTATTTTCCCAGATTTACACACAGGGGCTGATATACCACTTACAGTAGACGTTCTGCATTGACCACCACAACCACTGCTACTCTGATCTGATCACTTGACAAGATTTCAGAATCATTATACTCCACCTCATCATGCTTGTAGTAATCCCCTGCTGTTATTTCTTTGCTACTGCAGACATTCCAACTTGGTCTTACAGTCATAGAAGGGGATACCATGCTCATTAAGGCTGATGATGTGGGTGAATGCCCCATTATGGCATTTGATGCCATCTGGTGCAGGGTCCACAGTGCCATGTGCCTGTTCTTAAGATCTGTATGCTGCCCCCCTGTGCCCAGATGACTCCCCTTTTTACCTCGACTCACACATGCATGGCAAAGCTGGCAGATTGCAACTGACTCATCATTTGCATCTTGCACAAAATAAATCCCAAACAAGGGATTGTGATCCACAATCCCTACTTTTAACATGTCCCTGATGCTGCTGATTTGACTCCAGTTTTTTAACTCTGAAATGGGGGGTGTGCTACATGATTTTTCAGGTGGGACACACTTGGACTGCAACTGACCTTCACCACGGCTACCTATGATTATTAGTGGGTCATCATCATCATCATCAACTGGAACTGCTAAATCACAACTGTTTTCAGGAGGGGGGGATTTAATGCCAACAGACCCAGACATACGCACCTTGACTTTCTTTTTCTCCAGTTCCCAACAGGGATCACTGACATCATCGTATTCATCAACATCATCCGCATCCATATTTTCTGCTTGGATGCTGTCATGTGGACTACATGATGCAAGCACAGCAACATCATCATCATCATCATCATCATCATCATCACCCAATATTTTTGCACCACACTGTGAATCATTGCATGGCAATGGCATGACCTGAACCACGGTGGAAGAAAAGTGACATTGTACGTTATCATCGCCATGATCAAAATCATGTTCAACTACCACTGGGATGTTACTGGGGAGTATGACATCATCTACACTGTCACTCACTGCTTTAGACCCAACTATATTTTTTGACACGGTTAACTGGTAAGAAGTGGAACTTGAGGAAGCAATACTCATACTGGCATAAACTGCACTAACACCACCAGCTGGGACAACATCATCTCCTCCAACTACGAGTGAAGCTACAGATTGCGCTGTAAAAAACATTGAAGGAGAAATCCCTTTCCTCACATCAGCTGTGCATTTCTGCATACTACCACGCCCACAGACAATCTTGCCACTGGCAGCAATACCATGGCCAGAAACATCTTTCCTTGAACGTCTCTTTGCAGGCATTTTGGGGGATCACCAAGAAAATTATAAACCAATTTATATTTCAGAACTTTCATTCTGGCCCGGTGGATTTGATGTGAAGCCCAAAAAACAACAACAGTGGCTTGTGGTCTGCAGATATAGTTAGTGAACTAAACAGATGCAAAGGCACAGAGAGATTAGATTGCACTGCACAATCAAGAAAAAGATGCAGATGCAGATGCAGAAGCAAAGTCACAGCAGCACCTTAACCAGCAGTCACAAAACAAATTCAATATGGAAAAAAGAATACCTTTTGCCAGTTTGGGAGGGGCAATGCACTGCTGTAACAGTACAAAACCAAACCAATATACCACAATCCCTTCCGACCACAAAGCAGTAAAAAATCACACAGCTGCAGTGGATAGCAGGTTCACACTGCTGCAAATACTCTGCGGCACAATCAAAGGTGTCTGTGATTTGATGGCACGTGTTGCACACACACTCATACACACATTACAAGTAATGAGTGGCAAATTGAAAACTTCAGTAATATAACCAGATCTTTTTAACAAACTGAAATTATACACTGCTGCAACACAAAATTCAGCAAACCAATTTCATGAATTACTGAAAATATTACTGTGTACATTAATACAGTTATACAACAAAAATATAACCAAAACAAAAAGACTTCCCTTTTTCCCAGTTAATCTACCTACACCACACAGATATGCCCTTCCCCCAAAGCACACTTCCAGTGTCTCTCAGTACTCAGACTGAATGTTCAAAATTGACATTCAAAATCCACACACAAACAATAAACACACAATGATATGAGTACAGGAGGGTTTCCTAGAATCAATGTACTATGTTTTAAGCCAAGAAAATGGCTCAAAAAGGTCTTTAACAGCTTTTATAGAGTTTGAATCACAAAGCTCTGACAGCAAACTGTCTCCAACTACCACTACACACACACACTACACCGAACTGAGGCTGTGCAGAACAATCTAGAGTCCATGTGACCTGAAATCCCATGAATCGATGCAAAATTCACCTTGGAGCCCCAAAACAAGGTGAAGTGATGTGAAGTACATTGGAATCAATGTACTTCACCTACAAATATGCACAGAAGTGGTTGGGGAAAGGCAGAGTAATGCAAAGTGCATTGAAAACAATGACTTCACGATCCTCATTATAACTCGAAGTACTCCACTTCATGTTGCGGAGTGCTTAGTGGATTCTCAGGCACTCTATGAATTGCTCTGCAGAGCAAATTTCAGCCACTTAGCCCACCTGTATACATAAGTACCTAGATAAAGGGACTCGCTCAGTATGTTTTTGTTAAGGCTAGTCTATATAATTTTCCCACCTGTATTTGAAAATTAGAAAGTTTATTTTTAAAGCTCGTAATTAGTTTGCACAGTTGAAGGCTGGACAAAATACTTTAAACCCATTCTTTGAAAGTAAGGATGTCATGTAACCAGTGCTTCAAGATTACTTGTTCCATAGTTAAAGCTATTAAAGCCATCATATCTTTATATGGTTTACTAGATAGGGTGTCATATTTGCCAATGATACATCCATCAAGATTAAAAGCATTTTGTAGATTTAGTTTAACTAAAACCTTCTTTTTAACATCATCCCACAAAAGTTTAACAAGTGGATAACTCCATAGGATATGGCTCAAAGTACCAGTTTCAGTATTACAATGAGTACAGTTTGCAGTCCAGACTTTAGAAAACCATATCTCACCAATTTGACAGGCTTCAAATAAGTATAATGTAGAATTTTAAATTGAATTAGTCTTATATTATCTAAAGGAATATATACATACCTATATATATATATATATATATATATATATATATATATATTATTCAAACTCTGGTCCAATCCTAAGAGCCATTATCTAACTCCGACTGCCAAAAAGATGGTTAAATTGGAGTGCCAGAGTTCTTAGTGGAGGAAATAATTTTGTATATGTTTGCTATAAGATGTAGCTTAATACTTGCTTCCTTAATTCTGAAGAGAAAATCCTGGTAATCATAAGTCCAAGAAAACTGACCAAAATGTGAAACAAGCACAATTTCTAATGAAAAAATATTTATAATATATTTTTTAATTACGTTAAATTTCCAAAATGTCACTAAAGGGTAAAAATAGACACGTTTTAATAATGATGTCACTGTTAGACCTTCAAAGTCAGGAAACCAAGACTTTGTAAAAACGTTCCTATTTAATTTGAAATGATGATTACTAATAAGAGATTGATTAATATCTTTAGAGAATTGAATGTCCAAGAACTTGGCCATCTGGTTATATATTTTCAGAGAAATACCTATGGCCGTATTTTTAAGAGCTATAGGAAAATTAGAAACTTTCATGCATAAGATGGCCAAAGGAGATATTTTAATTTTTTTAAAGAGGAATAATTCTAAGTCAAGCCAAATTAGTTTGTAGTTACCAACGTCAGTATCGTGGGTAATCCATTTGAGACATTTATTTATGTGAATGGACATATAATAATGAATGAAATTAGGAATTTTGACACCCCCCCATGAGGTTTGGGAAGCATCAATTGATTTAGGGCAATTCTAGCTGGTTTACTTTGCCATAAGAAATCATTCATTAATCCTTGTATGGAGGCAAACCATTTTAAAGGAAGATATGCATTTAGCACATTTAAGGGATGAAAAAGTCTTTGAAAAATATTCATTTTAACAATACTTACTCTGCCTAAGAGAGAAAGAGGGAGAAATTTCCATCTATTAATATCCTGTTAACTATTTATTAAATTGTTAAGACTGAGGTTGATAACTTGGGTATCGTCTCGTGATAAATAAATACCCAAATATTTAATATGATTCAACGGCCATGCCAAACCTAATTTACTATTATTTTCCTTAAAAAGACCATAATTTTGTGGCATAATCATTCTTTTTTTCTCTGTTCAGCTTTTAATTAGATACCTAACTAAAGTCCTTAATCACATCTAGTATATCCACTATAGATTCCACTGGGTTAGAAACATGTAAAAGCACATCATCAGTATATGCTAAAAGTTTTTTTTTCCAAAACGGCCTACCTTGATTCCTTTGATATTTGGATTCATATTTAAGAAATATAAGAGCAGTTCAAGATAGAAATTAAAATAAGAGAGGGGACAGTGGGCAGCTTTGACTTGTTCCACAAAATAGTTGAATAGGAAATGATAAAATACCATTACAAAACAATTTTGCTGTGGGATATGAGTATCACATTTTTTAACCAATTAGTAAATATACACCAGGAAACTAATTTTTTTAAGTGTAGTGATAAGGAAATCCATATTAACTTTATCAAAAGCTTTTTTCACATCCAGTGACTCCAGAGCTGCAGGGGATCTGGAGTTCCTGGAAGTGGAGAAGACATAGGATAATTCCCTAATGTGATCAGAAGCTTGTCTAAATGACATAAAGCCTACTTGTTCTCTGCATATCAAAGTATCCCAGATATTTTTAATTCTTTGGGCCAGTATGGATGTCAAAATTGATATATCACAATTTATAAGTGAAATAGGATGATAACTACCTACCTACCTTTTCTCTGGGTTTATCCAGATTTGGCAGTAAAAATTATTAGGGCTTCTAACAATGAATGATCATTAAACCCATATTTTAGGATATAAGCAAATGAGGATTGTAAGATTGGTCCTAGGGTCTCTCTGAAAGTTTTATAAAAGTTTGCTGTAAACCCATCAGGGCCAGGTGATTTATCCAACTTTAATTTATTGATGCATGCTCAGATCCAATTTGAGGACAGTTAAAATTCTTTAAATATCTATTAATTGCAAACTGTGATGGAGAATTGTAAATAGGCCCATATACATTTTTATAAAAACTCTCAAATACCAACATAGTTTCTCCTGGATCTGTTTTGATTGAACCATCTCTTTTTGAGATAATAGAGTCCAGATATTTAGACAATTCAAGTTTTTTAATCCTATTAGCAAGAAGTTTGCTGGGTTTATCTTCCACATCAGTATATTTAGCTTTTGTTCAAATAATGAGACGTTCTGTGTTTTCTTTAGTTAGAGTTTCATATTGATTCTAGCAGTCTTTAAATTATTGGGAAATAACATCTGAGTATGAGATGATAATTTGATTTGTTCTGTTTTGAGTAAATAATCTAACTTCTACTGGTTTCAGTTATTTTTCATTTCAATGATAGTCTAATAAATTCTCCCCTAACATAGCATTTGCATGCTGATCAAACAATGTCTAATTTATTCATTGACTTAAGGTTAACTTCCATAAAGATTGAAATTAGCTGATTAATATGCTTTATGATGTATTCATCCCTAAGAAGTTTGATATTCAACCAGTTCTATTTCAAAATTGTGAAAATAAAACAGCAAATTAAAATAATTGCACGGATACTATAGCAAAAATGAAAACAGAGATAGAAAGTCCAGTGAATGTCAAAATAGCTGTATAACATTTAGAGCACACATTTATTTTCATTCTGTTACTTTCCTTGGCCTTTACTTCCTGTTTCCCCTTAGCAACTAGCTGTTGCCTGGTAACCAACCCATAGTCAACCCAGAGTCCTTGGCAGTCTATAAGTTGTGATGTGCTCATGGTCCACATACCATGCATTGTAGGTTCTGGATTAGACCCATTGCTGATTTTACCTTGTGTTCTGCAGTGCAATGTCCGTGCAGTTTGTGACCAGTCAAAAGGGTAAGCCTCTTGTTTTGTTTGAGGGCTACTTATACTGCAGGGACAAAGAAACAGCCAATAAAGTTTATTGGAGGTGTGTGGATGTGCATAAGCATAAGTTCTTCACCACAAACAAGGAGCTATTACAACCAGTGCTTGATTATTTCAAGGACACTTGACTTGGAAGGCCAAAAGGATGTTAATGAAGATGGCATGCAATGTTCCCAGTTGCTAACTGGAACTGTCATGAAGTTAGATTGCTGGGCTGTTTTGAACAAATAATGCTGTTGAGGGGCGGCATAGAAGCTTCAACTCGCACCTTGGATCTTGCCATCCCAGCATCTGGAAGCTTATTGAATGCTTAGTACAGGAACAGCGGCTGACAGAAATTAAGCTTGAGCAATTAATCACAGGTGCAACCACTGGAGGAACAAAAAGAAAATACCAAGACCAGAATGAAAGGATTGAGAAATGTGTGCATCAGTATGGTGAGAGGACAATGTATGACTACTTGAAATGTCTTGCATATAACTTTCAGTTTCAGGTTTAGAATCATGCAGAATGGAGAAATAAAGGGTCAGTGGGAGAGAAAATAAAGGGTCAGTGGGAGGAGAAATAAATGATTGTGGATTCAATAAAGGATTACTGGCAAAAGCCAGTTTTTTTTTAAAGCTGAATTTTGTGATTATGATGCTCCCTTTCACTGCTGCTGCTTAAAGTCCTTCGTTGCTGTTGATGTTTCTTAGTTGCTGTTGCTATCTTCACATGACGCTATTTTGATGCATTAAAACTTGCTATTAGTGGCTTGCGCCATTAAATGCCACTCGCTATTATTTGTGTAGCAATTCTTTATTTGCTATTGTTTCTTCACTATTTTGTATTGGCTGTTTTCACAGTATACCATTCAACCTCCATATGGATTGCTTTCAATAAGTAAAATTCATGTTATGTTTAATCCAGGCCAAAGAGTGATCTGAAATTACTCTTGCCGTTATTTGAGAGTCTGTAATCCCAGGTACTGTAATAGAGATTTAATAAATTAAAAAAAATAGTCAGTTCTTGAAGAAGAACTGTGTACTGGTGAAAAAAAGGAATATTTCCTTGCAGATGGATTAAATGTTCTATAAGGTTCCACCAAATCAAATAATTCTAGAAATTCCTTAGGAGCTCTGTTATCAGAATTTTGTTTTACCACAAGTGTAGAAGATTTCTCAAGATGTGGGTTGAGTGGAATATTCTAATTCCCCCAAATTATTTTATATGACTAAAAATGTGACAAAACCTTAATTAAACTTATTAAAAAGGCTGCTGAATCTGGATTTGGTCCATACAGTAAATGGAGCCCAGTAGTACATGCAGATTATATAATGTTCCAGCCACTAAGATAAATCTATCCTCAGGGTTGACTATAACTTGCTTTTGGTTAAAATTAAACCTTTTATCTATCAATATTGTTACTCCCGTTTTTGAGGCAGAATTACCTGCCCCAAATATATTTGATGTTCTAATTTCTTCAAAATATTGCTCTCCATTGATAAAAGATGAGTCTCTTGAAGAAACAGAACATTACACTCCTGATACAAAGCATGCCTTGTGATCTGCAGCCTTTTTATCTTGGAGCAAGCCACTTTCACATTCCAAGAAGCATATTGAAAAGTATTATTCATATTTCAAAATAGTATTGTAAATCATAAACACATTATCATCCTTAAAATTCTGTACCACCTTAATATTACTAATAAGGTAACATGTCCAAAACCTGGCCTTCAAACCCTTAAATCCTAAGGTACTTAATATAAAATCCAAAGTGACCCAAACCCCCCTTTTTTTCTCCCAAGAGGTAAAGGAAATCACAAATTATTTGGAATGTATAACCAATAATTATTTTTCCTAGTACCTCCTCCCATGGTCTTAAAGACCATTATAAAATGGATAGGCTAAACCAGACAATCACAGACTGAGCTCACCATGCATGAAATCTGTTCCATGCATGGGTAAAAAAAAGGTCAGAGAAGCAGAACCGTATTTAGAAATGAAATCAGGAGTGTTAGAATGTTGGCATTTAAAATGCCACCATCTTCTATTCCATCACTAATGTTCCAATTATTTCATTTTATGTTAACATTTGAACAGCTGTGTGCATTTTGAATAGAATGCAGTTTACAAATTCCTGCTAAAGAGTGATGTTATCCCAGGGTTTCTCAAGACTGTCCATTAAACCCCGTCACAAGTCTCTTTCCTTTTTAGCCATCTCACATTAACCGCAGCAATGTTCATCCCTCCATTGTGCACTCAGACCCCCCGCAGTAACTTGCTGGTTTTAAATAGCTCCCCTGCCAGTTGGACAAAAGCCCAGTACCTTACAAGATTGCCTTTTAGAGCAGCCAATGTGTTTCAGGAAGATACCTTACATCTGAATTCCTGAAGAAGCACTTTCACTTCTTGTATGGCAGTCAGCCCCTGTTGCCGTCTAGTCTGTTTTTCTGCTGCTTGCTCCCAGGTAGTCACACTACAATTAAGAGAAAGGCTCATCAATAACAGAGGGGGAACGACCGTATGAGAGCAGCACAAAGAAACAACTGCTGGCGGGAAGTACATGGACTAGGGATAGCGTACTTCAGTTGGCTTCAGCAGGTGTGTTTAAAAAAAAAGACATTTCAGCACCCATTTGCAGACTGTGCACACTACAATAATAGCAAACTGGAGTCACATAAATGCAAATCTGCTCAAATACATTTCAGCACTCGTTTGAGGCACAGACTGCACAGTACACATAATCTGGAGCCACATAAATGCAAAGGAGCTCATGAATAATACAACTCAATGTATGCGGAAGGACTATTTTATCATACATTAGCATCTTTAAGTATTTTTTCTACAAGCAAGCAAGATTTTTCTACTTGTAAAAATAAATATAGGTGCCCATTTTATAAGCACAATAAGATACTCCAGGTGTGTGCATAGAACATATTTTACCTCACCCTGGGGCTAAAGGCACTCAGCCAAGGCCTCATGCCTTATTATGCCCCTGGCCATGTGGTAAAATATGTTTCATGCACACCCTGTCATGTCTTATTGCTTACATCTACTATCACTGTTCTGACTGTGATAAATCTCTCACAAAGTTTCCTTTGTACCTCCAGTCCCAGCCTCACAAATTATAGAAGCATTAATAAAGATGGCTGGGTATTGTATCTTCCTTGTACAGTGGCAGATCCAGGATTTTATAATGGGGTTGCTGTAGTGGTGTGCCCACTTGATATGCAACTTTTTATAATGTTTTTAATCCTTTATACTATCCTTTTCACTACATTTTTGACCAAAATTATAAACATACTCTATAGTTTTGAAGGCACATTTCTTACAATGAATATATTGGACTTCTTTAGCAAAGTGAAATGCAGAAGCAGCAAGCATGTAAGTTAAAATGGGGGTGCACCTGCACCCCCTAAATCCCCCTAGATCCACTACTGTCCTTGCAGTAAACTCACCCAAACCATTTTATAAACTATCATTCTAATATTTACCTAGAGGCATATGTAATACCAATAAAAAAGATGATTTGCCTCATGACCCAATATATCTAAAAATGGAATCTAACTATAAAGAATATAGTGAGATAAACCACTGTGAGAACAAACTGTAAAAATTGCACATGATATTCATTGTACATGCCAGTTAGGAAAGCAAAAGAAAAAACAAAATTACCAAAACTACCTCCATCTTTGTAAAAAACTGAAATAACTAGAATGCAGAACCCTTCAGGATTACATACAGTAAGCCCTTTATATAATATGAATAATAACTAATCAATTAAGTAATTACAGCTTCTAGCCTAATAGTCATACAAATTAAAGCATGCCAAAATCAGCTTTAAAAAAGCATAAATGTCAATTGTAGACACTGCAGATAAAGATATATCTATCTTACCTTACTTTAATATTAAGCATTTGTTTTATAAAGAAGTTATCGAACAGTATCTTTCAAATAAAATAATTTAATCTGTGATCACATTTTAGATATACAACTCATGTAAGGAACCTGAGCCAAACAAATGTGCATAGGTCTGGTAAAGAATCCCCTCCAGGTAAAAAAAATGCAAACACTTCTGTCAAAATCAAGCATCCACCAGTATTAACAAAAAGATCAAGAAAATGCAGTTTGTGTATTGCTTATCAGACCAAAGCTCTCCCATCACAAGTACTTGCATTCACCTTAACATCTAAGACTGAGTAAAACATGGAAGGGAGTATAGCTCTATGATACACACCAGTATCGAAGGAGTTAAAAAGCAAATTAAGATTACCAGCTTCATTAAATTTCACGTGTCAGGCCCTGCTTACCTCGAGAGGAAAGACCTAGAAATTTCAGGATGTCGTATAGTTTTAGTAACATGCATATGTTTCCAGCACCCAAAAAGAAAATAAAACTATTTTGCTTGATTCACTTATTCTGAAGAAAGAAAAACCTTAGTTTGTAATAAGATCATACAAACTAGCTCCCCCTTCCATACATATCCCATGATCACACCCTTTAGCAAGCACATATGTCAAGAGAGTACTTTCCTAACAAAAAAATGATAGAATCATAACTTTCTTCAGCTTGGCATTTTTAAGTCAGTCATTGGTCAAAAGCATATATAGTTCCTTAGGTAATAAAAGCCATCAGGTATACACATAAATGTCTTTTATGTTTCCATGTACTGGAAGCTTAGTAAACCAAACACTACAACCTGATTTAACAAGATCCAGGAAGAGTTCAGCTTAAGTTTTTCTGGCATGTTCCAGTGTCTCAAAAGAGAAAGTCTTATTTTCTTTACTCACTGTAAGCTTAGCAGGATACATTATCTTACATTTAACTCATTATTACCTGGGCTGCCATTTTGTGTCAGGTAAACAATGGCTAGTTCAGACTTCATATGAAGCTGTTGGAAGTAATGAGTTAATACCAGCTACATTTAGTTTAGCTACTGTCAGAGTGAAATCTTTCCTCCTAAGTCTGACAGCTTGTGGTAGATCCTGAGCAACTCAAAGCCTCTTTCCTTCCCAGCTAAGATTCTGAGCCTACCAGGTCTTGTTTATAACATGCTGTCTATCCAAATAACTTAGGAATTTCAAAATGAAGGGCCTCGGTTGTTCTCTTTGTTTTGGCATAGGTCTGAGTGCCCAGTGAGCCCTTTCAAAGACATAACTTTGGCCAATGGGTGAGGGACCAACCAAGTTCTCACAAAGTTCCTGGACAACATGTACAGCACACAATCCCTCTGATGATTTGGGCAATCCAAAAATAATTACATTATTATGTCTGCTTCTCCCCACCAGGTCTTCCAACTTTAATTCCAGCTTAGCAAGTTCATGTCATAATGCAGGTATTTTGGTCTCTATTCTATAATGCCAGTGCTCCACAGACGAGATCCTCACCTCGGCATCACCGACTCTTCTACTCAGTTCCTCTGATTTCTCTTAAATCACTTTAGCGTCCCCTAAAAGAATGAGTATTGCTTCTTTGATGGGATTTCGCTCCTGAAGGAATTTTTCTGCAGTTATGGTAGTGCTGGTTGCATTTTGAACATCCAATTTCACTGGGGCCTTCTTCTTACGCTTGGTTCCCTCACTCTGTCTGGGGTTGGTGGCAGTGTATGCTTCACTGGTGGATTCTTCTTCTCAACATCCATTTTCTTTATCATTATCAATTATCAGCATCTCCCAAAACTTTATTTACACATGGATCTATTTGATTTTAGAAAAGTAGCCTTTATACAAAAAAAAAAGAAAGAAGTTAGAAGTTCAGAGATCTGGAGCACAGTGAAAACGCAGCTACTCTGTTCGAGTCTTCATGTGATTCTGCTTTGCCATACTTAATTGAACAATGATATTTACTCTTTATGAACAAAAGTAGCAGTCACAACCAGGCTACACTATATCCCATAAACACTACCACCAGACATCTTTAGTTAGGCCCACTTTCTGTTAAAGCAACTGCCACTTCATTTACTACTCATTAGTTTCCTAGTCACACCCCTGTATGCACATGGTTCCACCAAGTTGCATCGACAACAAAGTTGTCAACGGACTTTACAGGGACAACATTTTGCCAATGATGATCACATCATCCTGCAAATGTGTCAACAAACCACTGCGGCGACTGGCTACTGAAGATTGTTTGATGGGGGCTTAACCCCAGCACCACCCACACAGGGGCTCTGCCTCCCATCCCCCCAGACTTAAATATAATCAACTTTGCAGGGGATGGATTACTGTGGAGACCAGTCAGCACTGGAGTCATCATGTCGGTACAGCACTCTGACAACCTGTTTGACACTTTGGATGTCGAAAGGGTTGTTGTTGCTGTGTTGGTTTTGCTGTCCTGGATTCGTTGTTCAAACAGTATACCTATGTATAACTATGATGTGCCATGGAAATAACTTCACCTGAGGTAAAATGTATGGAGACCCTTCAGACACACTGTTGTGAAAATACTCACTTACCATAACTGTCACAGCAGGTTCTGTGCTTTTATTTACAAGAAAATAATTTGCACCTCAGAGAGTTCTTATTTTAAGTACCTTTTCCCTCTCTTGCCTATCAGCATTTCTACATTTAATTAAAACCTAAGTGTGAAGGATCAGACCATAGATCTGAAATGTCTGCCCGGTTTTTTGACTCAGTTTCAAGATTGTGCCCCAAAAGACTGAGGGCAGCATTTTCAAAAGGATCCATCCAAGGTAACCCTGCTGCTATTTTCAAATGACAAAATCATCAGAACTGTTTGACCATCTATTAGATAGTCACACAGTATCTAAATTTTGCAGAAAAAAAAGAACTTGCTCTTTCACTAATCCCCATGTAGTTGACTATTCACTCAGTTCCAAAACAAACATATAACCTTAAAAGGAAGTACAGTACTTTGTTAACCTATTTTTCATTTTCTTTTTCAATTTTCAACTTTATTCTCTGAGCTGGCAGTATAGTCTAGAGGTTAGAGTAATGAGCTGTGAATGAGCTTGGTACATCCAGCAGACAAGACCTGGGTTTGATTCTCACAACCTCCACTTGCATACTGTGTGACTCTGAGCAAGTCACTTAACCACCCAGTGCTCCCAGGTCACCCCTGAAAACAGGCATGTATGCCTAGTGGGCCTTACCTGGTTACCAAAGACTAAAATAAAATAAAATAAAAATTAAATTCTGGAAGAATCAATTGAGCACAAGCTCATTTACAATGGAGACCCAGGAGAACATCTTATAAAATAGTTTCATATACAGTATAAGCTAGGCATCATGTATTCACACAATGCATGGAGTTTCATTCATATACAAACATAATCACAGCATACATTACATCAGAAACATATACATGCTGGATTACAATTCAAACTATATATATTACTTCAATGTATATCCTTACTACAAACCCATATGAGACTAATAGATTTTATTTATTTATTGAAATGTTTCACCAGGAAGGTACGCTGAGCAACAAGTTGCTCGTCTCCCAGTGTGACCTGGGATATATCAACCAAATACAAAAGAAAACACAAAATAAAAGAAGTAGGAAAACAAAAAGGATGATGGTAACTAAAAAAAAAAGAGGAAGATGGTAACTGAAAAAGGGAAAAGAAAAAGGTGAGAAAGTGTGTGAGGGACCAATCACTCAAAACTCCTTAAATATTTGTTAATCCCTCTTTGGGGCCTACTGAGTGAGTGTAAACAGGCCTCAAAAATGATTAATTGCAATGCTAGGATCCCAAAGTTGTAATGGTAGGATGTCCTAATTAAATAGGTGCATTCCCAATGCATGCAATCCATATATTCATAAACAGACATGTTAGAGCTGTGCAAACTATGAATTCCACCAGCACAATGTTGTTAATATTGCAGTGCTGCTTTTGGAAAATGTTGTGAAATTTCTACAAAATATTTGCAAACATTTGCCCACATTTTAATTCTCAGTTTCTGCCATCTACTTTTTAAAACATATATCCCATTTTTACCACTTTCGTCATGTGCAATGTCCAATATAACATGGGAATGTATGTTACATTTCCAATCCCTACATTTACTGGAGACTGTACAGACTCCAACAGTATTTTTAAAATTGCACAAATAAGATATATTAAAACCCTGTAACTTTAAAACACAAATAACACAATGACATCAGTTTTGGCAGAATACATTCTCAAAGCAGGTTGCATGTGTTAACTCTCTATCCTCTTGCTTAAGGTATAAGTAAAGTTATAAGAAGACAAAATTCCAAAATAACACAAGTTCGTTTTTCCTTTCTTTCTTTCTTTCTTTCTTTCTTTCTTTCTTTCTTTCTTCTGAATATCATGTGTTTTGGGCAAAATTATGGACTTTTTTGGCAATTGTATGGAAGCAATAGCCATAACTTTTCTCAGCAATACACATGACCTACCACAAAGAAGGAATGAAAAGGGTGGGTAGAGTGGTAATAAGATAACATTCATATGGACTCTGTAGTAAAGGTACAGTAGCAAAAGAATCTAAGTGGCATTGCAGGACCATAATACCAGTGTAGGAAAGGTAATTTTCATGTAGAAATTTGCATGCCTGTAATACTGGTTAACTCAATAGCCAAACATTGCTGCTAGAGGGAAGAGCTGCCTGTTGTCTGTATTGGCATAAATAACAGGGAGATCAAGGCCTGAGGATATGAGCAGGTCATTTACACAAGTCAATCAATCAATCAATCAATCAATCAAATCTTTATTTATCCAGGCGAACATCATTGAGCACAGCTCATTTGCAAGATGGACCTGGTAAGGTCAAGGTTCAATTTACATAGATACATAAAAAATATTCAACATACACACACTCTAGGATACTACATAGAATATCTAGTATACACACAGTCTAAGGATACATTCTGATCAGACTATACATTAAATTCAGGTGTAGTGGTAATAAGGGGTGAGGGGAAGGGGAGCGGGAAGTGATGTGCCTGGCTGGTGGGGGAGGAGGAAGATGGTGGGGGGGCCTATACTGTGGAACGGATAAACTGTGGGCCTTATGAAGAGGGCAGGAGGGTAGCACAGGGGGTTTGTATAACAGGAGTATAGGGCTGTGATATATGACAAGGGATTAAGGAGAGGTGGATGGAAAGAAGGGGTGCATGGAGTGTGAGGGGTGGTGACTCTTAGTAAAGGTGGATACCTTCCGTGAGTTGGCTATCTAGGGAGGGAGATTGATAAGATTAGTTATACTCTACTGTTTGTGGAAACAATTACATTTTTCTTTTATAAGCCTCGAATACAGATATTTAAAGGATGTAAATGAGATGTATCTGTTCACTTTCAGGATCTTCTGCATCGTATTCCATAAGGCAGATAAGACATAGCTGATAGCAGATCTATCAAATCGAGAATTGAATTTGGGCACTTTAAGCATGATGAAGTTTAGACTTCTTAGGGCATATTTGCTTGATGTGATTTGTGTGAAGCAGTCTGAGATGTAATTTGGTAGCATCTTTGATATCAGTCTATAAGTCCATAGTGTGGCATTCCTGTCTTTTCTAAATTGGGGCGAGGTATATCCAACTGCAGCATAAAGCGAGCAGTGGTAAGTGCTGAGAGGAAGATCTGTAATAAACCTCAAGCATCTATGGTAAAGTGTGTCCAGTTTGCTCAGATATGAGTTGGGACAACAACCATATAGTAAATCTGCATGAAAGACCAAGAATCCCTCTAGTGGTAGGTCTGTATAACCTGCTAATGGAAAACTAGCCACAAAAAAAAAAAAACAACCTTCCATTACACAGTTGAAATGTGCTTAGTTCTATTGAAAATCTATTTGTAAAAAGTGCCAGATGAATGAAGCAGGGGAAAAGTCCTGGCCAATCAGAGTGGGTTTGCTGGAAGCACCCATGTTCCAATTGGCTGTGCTGTCCCTTATCTTCCAAGGAGCTGCAGGCGGGCGTCCTGGTCTCGGTTGGTGGCTGGCTGGGTGACGGCTGACCGTGGGGGGAGCTGAAGCAGCCCTGTTCAAGGGCAGGCAGCTTCCAAGGAGCTGCAGGCAGGCATTCTGGTCTCAGTCGGTGGCTGGCTGGGTGCCGGCCGACCATGGGGGAGCTGAAGCAGCCCTGTTCAAGGGCAGGCAGCTGGGAAGTAGGGATGTTCCTAAAGGAAAAAGTATCCTGAGTGATCTTTTATAAGATTCAAATGGTCCTGTGGCTTGTGAGGAATGACAATGGGCTATTAGGCAAATTAACTATTGCTAAAAGTCTGTTGAAAGAGGGAAGGTCTTCTTTTTCTTTCTAACTAGAAAGCATTCTAGGGCTAGAAATGTCTGCAATCAATCAATCAATCAATCAAATCTTTCTTTAACCAGGCAAGCATCATTGAGCAAAACTCATTTTCAAGATGGACCTGGGTAGGCATTAAAATAGTGAACAGTGCAATTACCAAAGAAAGAAAGGTTCACAGTAATTACAGAATTCAGAAAGAATATCAAAACACAGTAGTTTAGGAAAAATACAAGGCGAATACCAGTCATTTCGGTAGATGAAGACAATATATACATGCCCACGGCTTGCTACATCTGTATCAGAATAGTGGCTACTGGTTAGGGGAATACACAAGCCAGTCAATGGGAATTTAACCTAAAGGATAGGGGAGTCAGCTAGTGCAGGGGTCACCAGTGGCAGGAGTTACATGTATGTTTCACTGGTGGAAAGATGGCAGAGCTTGATAGCACAAGAATAGTAGGTCCCCAAGGTCAAGCATGGAAGCATAGAGGGTCAATAATTCTGTCTCTTATATGCAGGTCTTATGAGAGTCACATGCAGCAAACCTGACTAGCCTAAGATCCTGATGCACTGTAGGCAAAGTGTAGGCAAGATAATGAGGCATTCACAATGAGTTGGTGAGGGAAGAAAGTGATTGGGCCACCAAGAAGAAGAAGAAAGTTTGCTATTCTTAAGAGATTGGTCTGACAGAAAAAAAGAGTAGGTGGTTCTCTTTTTATGGGAGGGAGTAACTGTGAAGAACAAGGAGGATATCACAGGGAAAAAAAATTCAGAGGAGTCCATTTGGCCTAAATCAAAGAAAAGTGCAAAGGGTGAACGGCAATATAGTCTCCCAGGGCCCAGATATTCAGAGCAGTTGCTCATGGCACAACTGGGTTGCACAAGTACAAGTACGGAAATGCACTGAGGAGAGATATTCAGCGGGAGCCACGGCGCAGTGCAAAACCCATTGCGCCAATGCACAACTATAAGAGATGCAGCACAAGTGCAGGAGGCATTCCCATGAATATGCAGTGTAACAGTATATTCAACCATGAAGCCATGGCACAAGTGAGGAGCAACTCAAAGATGTGCCGACCAGACTTGTTCCTATAAAAATAGGGCACAAATACACAGACAGCAGGTGTGCCAAGAGTGTGAGTGAGAGAGACAGAGGCAGAGTGAGAGATAGTGAGAGAGACAAACATAAGAACAGACACAGCAGGAGAGAGACAGAGAGGTGGCGTGGGAGAGGGAGAAAGGGGCAGAGAGAGAGAGAGAGAGAGAGACAGAGAGACACACACACACACACACACACACACACACACACACACACACACACACACACACATACACATATGCACACAGAACAACAGGGAACCAGTGTGTCACACAGACAGCAGCGAACCACCCTGGGGGGACACTGGACTGATGGAGGGATGGACAGTGCACCGTTCCTGATGGAGGCTGTAATGAGGGGTGTAAGGAGGCAGGAGGAACAGCTATGTGGCCGTCTAAGGGCCTGTCAGTGGTATGCTCGACACAGGTGGTACTGTTCCCACTTCACCTTTGAGAACTATAGAGACACAGATATCATGGGCCAGTACCACCTGAACAGGGCCATTCTGAGGCAGCTCTGTGAGCTGTGCAGTGAGGAGTTGCAGACACCCACCAGACAGAGCCAAGCCATGTCCATGGAGACCAAGGTGACTGCCGTCATGTGCCTGCTTGTCATGGGCACCTTCCAATGACCAAAAGGGGACACCGTGGGCATCATCCAGTCAGCCACGTCCCACCACCTTACACAGTTCCTCAGTGCCCTGCTGCCATGTGCTTCATAATTCATCCATTTCCACAGCACACAGGCAGAGCGTACAGTAAACATGCAGGACTTCCACAGGGTGGTACGCATGCCCGGCATGATTGAAGCCATTAACTGTACCCACATGGGCATCTGCATGCCTCCTGACCATGAAGAAATGGTGTACATTAACAGGAATGGGAGCCCAACCATCAACTTTCAGGTGGTGTGCAATGCCACAGGATGCATCATCAATGTCTGCACCACACACCCTGGGAGTGAGCATGACACATTCATCTGGCACAGCTCCGCTCTGTGCCACAAGTTTGAATGTGGGGAAATTCCCATGGTCCACCTAGTGGATGAGTATGGCATGGGCAAGGGGAGATGGGTATAGCAGACCTGGGGTGGGGTGGGTAGGGTGTGCATGGTGGTGTGGGTGCCAGAGACAGGCAAGGTGCACAGCACAGAATAGCATAGGGCTAACCATGTCATTCTCCACACAGGTGACAGCAAACCTGCTGAGGCCCTGGCTACTCACTCCCTACCGGCGACCAGAGCCCCCAGCAAAGGAATAGACATAGAAACATAGAATTTGATGGCAGATAAGGACTGCTTGGCCCACCCAGTCTGCCCATTTCCCTATCTAATGGATAAGCTGCAGATCCTAGTTAACCAGCAGCCTACTTCTTCCTACCCCCACCCCCATAGAATTGCCTTATGACTGTCCCATGCATGCTTGAATTCCACCACTGTTTTTGACTCCACAACCTCCTCTGGAAGGCCGTTCCATGCATCCACAACCCTGTCTGTGAAAAAATACTTCCTTAAATTACCTTTGAGCCCCCCATCTTCAAATTGTGCCCCCTTGTTCTTGCACACCACTTTTTGAAAGATGCTACCCTCTTGGACTTTGTTGATTTCCTTGAGGTACTTGAAAGTTTCTATCATGTCCCTCCTCTCCCTCCTTTCCTTGAGGCTATACATATTAAGCTCCTTAGGTCTCTCTTCATATGTCTTCCGGTGCAGACCCTGCACCATTTTAGTTGCCCTCCTCTGGACAGCTTCCATCCTGTCTATGTCTTTGCGGAGATTGGGTCTCTCCAGAACTGCACGCTGTACTCCAGATGGGGTCTCACCAACTGTCTGTACAGAGGGATAATAACTTCCTGTTTTCTAATGGCAATGCCTCTCCCTATGCATCCCATTATCCCCCCAGCCCTCCTTGCTGCCCTCTCACGTTGCTTGCCCACCTTTAGGTCATCTGATATGACTATCCCCAGGTCCCTTTCTATTTTTGTTGTTGTTAGTATCTCACCCACCATTGTGTACTCTTCCCCTGGGTTTTGTTTCTCCAGGAGCATTACCTTGCACTTCTTAGCATTGAATCTAAGCTGCCATACAATGGTACAATGAAGAACGTGCTAGTATGTGCAACATCATCGATCATGTCTTTGGCATGCTGAATGCACAATTCCGTTACTTAGACAGGTCAGGTGGTGCCCTACAGTACAGCCCCTCAAAAGCCTGTGGCCTAGTCCTGGCCTGCTGCATTCTGCACAACATGGCCATTGATCATGGGATAGCTGTCGAGGCAGATGAGGATTACAGTAGTTGGGATGATAGAGACAATGGGCTGGAGGGTGGTGGACACCCACCCCCTGGGCAGAGGGACTCCCAACTCCAACAGCAGGCATGACACCACCTCGCACGCACAGGAACACTTTGGCGAACGTAGGTAGGTGGTGCGGTACACATGCATGGACCACACAGACAAGTACAGCACACATGCAGGGACATGCATGGTGAGGGGTATGCACACACAGAGGTGTGATGCAGGGGGAAGGGAGTCAGTGGCACACACCCACACACAGCAACACACACGCATACAGGCATTGGACTGTGGCATGGATCAGATGCATGGCACCAGTGCACAGGCACAACTGGTGCTAGATTGCCTCATCATGCCCATGCCACATGGTCTAGCAGCCGGGCATGCACATACACAGGCAGCATGCGGTATATCACACAGGCGTGCCACCATCAATATGGCGCACACACACTGCCCAAGGGTGCACATGGCATCAGCTGCAGACTGCGGTCAGGACAACATGCAGATCAGGGCAGCCACTTGGTACCGTGGCCACCACAGCCAATGGGGCGGCTGTGCCGAGGCCTATCAGACAGTGGGTTATCCAACAGCACCCCAGGGGTGGAAGTGTGGGACTGTGACTGTCTCCTCTTGGGGGTGTAGGCTCCCAAACAGTCCCACCCTGGGTGTGCCTGGGATGCCTACATCTGATCCTGGTGTTGTCTGTGATAGGGTCACCTGACACCAGGTCCATGAGGTGGACAACACACTGTGGGGGGGTCTCCTATGCATGGCCACACCCTGTGGCAGCCAGCAACGCAAAGCCATCCACAATTGTACTGGCAATATGATCCAAGGAAGCAGCCATAGCCTCCTGCATGTGTTGCATCCCTTCCAGGATCTGCGCAGTGCCCCGTCCTACTGCTTGGCTAACTGGTGCACCTCCGCACACAGTACATGAACCCCAGTGGTGAGCAGCACCTGTTGCTGAAAAGACACCCGCAGAAGCCGGGTGTGCCCAGCCAGATGGTCCACATCCTGGGGCTCCTGGGCAGGATGCCTATCATCTGGGGGTGACCTGCCATGCTGCACAGCCCCCCTCTCTGGTGGACGCTGCACAGTGGGGTCTGCATGGGGAATGGGTACAGCAGGTGCACCGGTGGTGGACCTAGTGTCCAGCTGCCTGGTGGCACCCACAGCCTGCTGCTGTTCCCCCTCTGGCTGATGTTCACTGCCCTGTGCCTGCACAGCTGCACCACCACCAAAGCAGGGCACATCTGTGGCACCACATGCTGCCACACCCACAGTGGTGGTAGGCAGCTGTTTCACCACTGGCATTGCGCTGGGTGCTGTATCTGACTTTGCTGCCAGCAAGGGCAACACACCCACAATGTTGCCCATGCTGTCCAGGAGGTATGTGAAGTCATCATTGGAGTGGGACCCCACCCTGATCTGTCTCTCTACACACAGGACACCAAGGCTGGAATCCTGCAGGATCACATCCAGAGCCCCGTCCGACCCTAGGCCAAGGACACCCACAGGCACCGAGGTGCATATCCACAGCCTGTTGGGCCCCCAGATGCTGGTGGAGGTGGATGGTCCATCCTTCAGGGCCGTGCTGGCATCCACGGGTGCCACTGCCACTGCTGGCACCCCATCCTATTCACCGAGGCATGCTGGTGCTGCAAGAGAAGGATGGTGTGTCAGTGATGCGTTGCACACATGTGCCCCCATACCATGCTGCCACATGTGTCCTGCAGCACGGCATGCGTATGGGTGTGCACACATGCCCATGACATGCAGGACAGCTGCATGCATGCCAGCTTGCCTGTGTATGCACCCTCCGGGCCACCAGCTGTGCGTGACTGACATACATACCATGCAGTGATGGGGAGCCACACGTCTGGAAGACTCCTCTAGGCACATCCTCCACCGAGGTGCAGCAGATGGTGGCTGCCACTAACTCCTCTGTTGGCATCAGTGTGGGTGCATCCTCTGGTCTTCCTCTGGTGGCATTCCAGGATGCTCTGATGGCTGCCACCTTCTCTTTTATGTGCTGTCTGTCAGTCCCAACCTTCTTGCAGCACTTCTGCACTGACTGCTGGTTGCTGCCATGCTGGTTCACATAGGTCACCATCTCCTCCCATGCCACTGCCCTGTCCTGTCCTGTGGTGTGCCCATGGCACCACTCTACAGGGCATCCCTGTCAAGGTATGCCTCTAACAGGGCATCCATCTCTCCCTTCGTGAAGGTGGGCCTGTGCTTCCGTGCAGGCCCCTGCTCATTGTCCTCCTCCTGTGCTGACATGTTGCCTCCTGTGAACAAGGACAGCACAGTGTGTTAGTGGCAGCTTCTCCCTGGTCCATCCCACCCTGCAGTGCTGTCTGCTCCCAGTGTGTTGTTGTGGCATCCACCACTTACCTATCAAAGTTACATTACCAGTACATGGCCTGTGCTGTTCTGTGGTGCTTATGAGGCGCAACGCATGCAAATGAGGTTGTGCGCAATGGTAATGATGTGCATATGCACCCCACTGTGCCATGCATTGGCTGATGAGCTCATTTATATGCGGCTTCTGAATAGCGAGAAACTGCGCCACGCACAATGGTATTGCACCGGAGCATGAGGCAGTGCAATGCTCATGCATGTGTGGTGCAAAGACTTGCAGTGCACATGTGCACTGTGGTTTCATGGTATAAGTTGTGCAAGATGCATGAAAAGCATGATGTATCAGTACTGCACAAGCTGCATATGGCTAGCTATGCACATGGTCATGCATGATGGCATGTTCCCTATCGAGCACATGAACACGTTGCACTGGTTGCTGACCTCTGACCCCTGGGTCACCTCCATGACCTGGTGATCTGACCAGACCATGCCCACTGCGCATCTCCAGCACTGCATGATGGCCAGGGACTGCACATTCTCCAACAAACCGCGCATCCAGCACCTGTGGTGGTCACGTGCACCTCTACCCGCCATTTCGTTGCTGTGCTGAGAAAGAGCCATGGCACAGGGTTGGAGACACTGTGCTTATAATTGGACAGACGTGGAGGTAGTTAACCTGGTCACCTATGTGGAACACTACAGCCCAAAGCTATTTGGCCAGGTGCCCTTGCAGCAGGCCAGGGGCAGTGTGTGGCAGGACTTATCTGTCAGGCTGGGGAGGAGGATGGGGGTTCCCAGGACAGCTGAGCAATGTAGGCAACAGTACGGTGACCTGATGAGCAGGGACCCTGACTGTCTTCAGAGGCTTCAGGCATGCATCAGGCATGGTGCAGTGCCACAGCCAGGTAAGTCATCCCATGTTGCATGTCTGCCCTGGTGCTGTACTGTGGTGTTGGGTTTGCTGCCTAGCATGCCCTGCAGTGGAGTACACTGTCATTGTGCACATCACTGAGTGGCATTGCCAGCTGACACTTGCGTTGTGATGCAGCCATGCTGGCGTGTGGGACCTATCAAGCAGTGGCACACCCTGTGCACAGAGGGCAGGGGATCAGCTGTTGTGGTTGGGTACTGATGCTTACCTGTCTTCTTTCCATTCCCAGGGCCGGAGGACTGCAGGAGGACCAGGGCTGCAGCAGTGTGCGACCAGGCAGTGCACCCTGATGGGGGGAGGACCTATACAAGTGGCACCGCGGGGGGAAGGTAAGCAGTCTCATGGTCCTTCTCACTGTACATGGGGGATGGCAGTGGGGAGTGGATGCAGGCATGGCCGCCTGTGCCATGTGCCGTGGCAGCTGTGTGTGTCGCACTGTGTGTGGTGCATGCCACTGTGGCATGTCCATTGGACATGTGTGCTGGCTGTTGGTGGGGTGGGCGTGCACCCGGCTGCCACCGTTGTTGTTGCAGTGCTGCTGGTGCAGTGTGCCATGTGACTGTCAATGTGCAGTCGTGTGGCCATTGTGCGGTGGTGACCACCTCTGTGCAATGTCATGGTGCACCATGTTGCTGGATGGCATTGGCCCCCCCCCCCCATTGGTGTCCATTATGGGCCCTCTAGAAGTGTGTGGTCCCACTGCCTTTTGTGCACTGTGGGTAGGAATGGTGCCTTGGGCCATTGCACTGATCACCTGTCCTGTCCCTTGCTATAGGTGTCCGGTATCTGACACTGAGCGCCACGAAGAATGCTAAGCCGGCTCATGTGACAGACATTGCTGGTGGTGTCCAGCATATTGGAGGTCATTGATGCCATGCAGTGAACGATGGTGGCAGAGCAGAGGGAGTGACAGCTTGATGGGGCCTTCGCTAATGTTGCTGTTAGTTTCCCCTGTTTCCCCTGTTGCACCTTCACCTACAGTACCCCCTCCCACTGTACAGTCCCTGTTCCCTGTCCCCTGCTGTACCTACCCTTTCCAAGCCCCTGTTATATTTGTAAATAGTTCTTTCATATAAATATTTTCTGACTTACCTGCTTGTGTCTGTGTCTGCTTTGCAGGTAGTGTGTGGAGCCATGCTGCAGTGGCCTAGTGTCTGTCCATGTTGTGTGCATGAGAGGGTGTGCATGTTGTGCTGTGGTGTGTCCCCCTGTGCTGGTGTCCATCCCCTGGGTCAGTGGCTGTGCATTGGGGTGCCCATGGAGTGGCAGTCAGGAGTGTGTGCCGGGTGTGTGCATGGTGGTGACATACAGCCATGGTCATTGTTTGAGTACTGTCCATACACTATGTTGGAGTCCTCTGCTTGGCATTGGGCAGCCTGTCCCATGTGGTCTGCTATGCTGCCTGCATCCTTGCCTGTTCAGTGCCCACTGTGTGGGCTCCCTGTCTGCCTGTGTGGTGTGTGTGGGCTTGACTGCATGGTCCTGGGTGTGGCCTGCTATGGTCTCATGGTGGGGGGCATGGCCAGCAGCCTGCCTGGGGGGCTTCCTTAGTGGCTCTCTGTTGGCCGTTGGCACCTCCTGTTGCCTGCTATCAATGCCACTGTTGTGTTCTGCAGATCAGTGTCTGGGTGCCTGTGTGTGCCCTGCTGTACCATGATGTTGGAGGCCTCCTGTGGGCTGTCACTGTGCTTCCATGGCTCTGTCCCTGGGTCTGTTCTCTGTGCCCTACCCTCCTCTGTTGCTGTGCTGTTCTGCGCTGCCATGGTTATGTTGGAGAATCTCTGTTTGCGCCATGGTGCACTTCTGTTTGCACCATGGTGCAACTCTGTTTGCACCATGGAGCAACTCTGCCATATTCATCTGTGTTGCACTGGCACTGTTCAGCCTGCGCAACCTCTGAATATGGCTCCAGTTGCACCATGGCACATTGGATTTGTGCTGGACTGGACTCGTGCTGGACTTTGGCGCATTTATGAATATCTGGGCCCAGGACTACAAACAGCTCAGCTGGAGAAATTAAAACAACAGCCAAAATACATGCAGTTGTAAGAAGTACTTTCTAGAATTATAATTCCACAAGTGGAAAGATGGAGGCATTACCTATTCTGCATTCATGATTTTTTGAGAAGGTTTAGCCAACTAGTAATCTGCAGTTTTTTTTTTCCACTGTAAATTTAAAACTACTAAATCAGATTTCTTCTGGTCATGTTCCAGGACCCATTGACATTGGGTATGCCTGCAAATGCCAGGTCTGTCTGTATCTGAAATGGCAGCAGAGTTATAAACATCTAGTATTTAAGAACATTTCACAGCTAATTAAATTGTGATACTGTGAGCCCTTTTACTTAAAAATACTTTGTCAACTTTTGCCACATTAAGTAGTTTCAATCAGTTTCAATTACCTTTACAAAAAGTTTGTGCATGCTAATTTTTAAGTATCTACAGTATCTCCAAACAGGTGTGAGCTGTAACTATCATAACATTTCCACAAAAATGTCAGAAAAAATGAAATGCCAGATTTTTAGCCCATATAAGCTTGAAGGCACCCTATTGAATGTCATGATATTTGGCAGGCTCTTTGAGATTTTCTTTTTACAAGTAAGCAGTTCCTGTTAAAAGAACAGCTGAAGTATAGCCAAACAAATTCATAAAAGTTCATGACATTTCTGGAAATTTTGCATAATTTGCAGAATTTCATGACCATTTTGTGGCGCTGGAATTGCAGATTTTGCCTAGCCATCATACAGTTTTGCAACATCACCATGTGAGACCTGTTAAACATTTTTACACAGACTTATCCCAATCTGCTGCATGCAGATATTATATTTAGTCTCAGAAGCATGTTTTGATTTTTAATTTGCCTACAATCCTGCCAAACTGGGAACAATAGTTGGAGGACTTTACTAGTGTTATTTTCTTGCACTTTATTTACACAAGAGAGACATGACATGGGCAAGACAAGTTAATTTGGTGCAAAATTGGCTGACCAACAGAATACAAAAGGTAAGAATTAAGGGACACTTATCGAGTTATGCAAGGGTCTCAGTTGGCATGCCGCAGGGATCTGTGTGGGAGCCAGTACTCTTTGCCTTATTTATATCAGACTTAAACAATGGTGTCATAGATGATTGTATTCAATTTGCCGATGACACCAAAACTGGTAATGATGTCTCCTGTAAAGAACATGCAGAATCACTCCAAAAGGATCTGCATAGGTTACAGGAATGGGCTGTGAGAAAAAAAAATGGAATTTCACACAGACAAGTGTGCAGTTATGTACCTAGGAAGAAATAAAAAGGACTATGCATATTTCCTAAACAAAATGAAGTTGAGAGTTGTTGAAACTGGGAAGGATCTGGGTGTCATCATTAGTAATGACCTTTCCTCTGGAAACCACTGTATAACAACTGTGAGGAAGGTAAACAGGATTTTAGGGGCAATCAGAAAATAATTTACAACAAAGCATAGAGCATGTTTTCTACCACTCTATAACAATCTTATAAGGCCCCATGTGGATTACTGTGGCCAATTCTGGAGCCTCTATTTGAGAATGGACATAGATGGTCTGGAGAGGGTACAGTGACATTTAACCAAGATGTATCAGGCCTACAATATAAAACCTATGATGAAAGGTTAGCGTCCCTGGGGCTATATCTATTAGAGTTACGAAGATCCAGAGGGGACTTCCTGTTTATGTATCAGATTTATGGTGACAAGGAGCTGATGATGTCAAGTTTGGGTTTAATAGTAGCAGATAAAAACTTCAATCTAATGAGTCATAGTAAACAATTAAGATTGTCCTACTCAAAAAGTAATTGAAGGAGATCATTTTTTTACACGAGTAGTTACCCTTTGGAACAAACTGCCCAGAGATATAGGGGAAGCAGAAACCTTCCAGATGTTCAGAAGAAGACTGGACTCATATTTACTGGGTATACAACCAGATCTTATACACCCCTAATGGGGAGGCAGGCTTTATGTGCTTTTAGCCTTCTACCCGTCTGAGTCGCCAAGTATATGACCAAGTATATAATTTATATTTAATATAGTGTCCAATTCAAAGGCTCTCAGCATTGTGCAGAAACAAGATATCAGAAATTTAATCAGAGCAAATAAAACAAAAACAACAATGTAATACATGTATTACACAAACACAGCTAAAATAGGTACAAAATAAAAATCAGATGAGCATCTGAAGAAGGAACTTCATCTGATTTTTAGGCTGCAGTGGTCATAGCCCTGTAGACCTCTTGCTATAATAATAGGACTCAGTGCATTCCTTCTGACTGAACAACATGTTGGACATGGAGCATTGTCACCTCCACATTTGTGGCATCCCTGGAGCATTCTGCTTCTTGTCTCCAAGGGCAATGCACTATTTCTACAAAACTAGGCAGCGTCCTGATCTCGACTATGGGGGATTGGGCACCCCCAGTGTCACTCTTCCGTTTCCGGTGGGGTGGTGGGTGCTGAGAAGGAGGGTCAGGGGGAATATCTATAATTTAAAAGAAAAAAAATCAGCTGTCATGGCACACTCTGCCATGTCCAAGATGGCCACCACAGTCTACTGTGCATGTGTGACTACTAGCTCATGCGTAGTAAACTGTAATGGCCATCTTGGACATGACAATGGTGCCATGATTGCCAATTTATTTTTCTTTTAAATTATAGATCTTTCACCACCCAGACCCTCCTTCTCAGCACCCACCCCCTGAAATAAAAGAAACCTGTCCATCAATGTCCTTTGCACCGTTCCTGTCCCCCTGACCAACCATCCCACTCAGCACCCTCAATCCCTCACACCACACCCCCCCCAAGCCCTTACCTTCCCATCGGGGTCTAATGCAGTAATCCTCCCTGGACCGCAGATGCAGCTTCACTCTTCATTGCTGGATTGCAAACTGAGGAAATCAGGTACACAGTTCAATGTATTTCAATGGGGTTTTGAACTTAGCATAATTTGTGTTTACTGTGGTACTGCTTCAGCCAAGTTTTGCTGTTGGAAGAATAGAAACAGCAGGCAGTCATGTGATTTGTTTAACATCACACAGTTAGCCCTTGCCTATGGTGGGGTTAAAACCTGTGATCTTTGGCATTACAGTATAGTATTTTAACCACTAGATTACACTGCCTAGTTGGGCATGTTTACCAGTCCACTAATGCTGACACTGCTACTACTGAAGATAACATTGCCACCTTTGTTTTCTCTGGAAAGTACTGGAACTACTTATTTTTCAATCATAGAGGTGTGGAGGAGGACTTGTATAAAATACAACTAAAAGTGCTAGCTAAGCCAAAGTGACTAGATGTGTATTACTTTGTTAAGTACAACTTTCAGCCTGTAACACTTAACAAAAATAAACAGTATAAATGTTTAGTGAATAAACCAAATCTATGCCTTCAAAGTTTAAAACAAGTATTTGTGGTTGAACATTAACATGGCTCTATTTTCAAATGGGTTTCTCTCATTTTGTTCCCATGGTTACAATAGTTTAAAAAAGGGATCCTGTTGTTTCTTCATTTTGGAAGTTTAAGATCATGCATTGTGGTTTGAGAGCACAACCACCTTAGGTTTCAAATGGCTCAATAAATTTTTTTCATCTACACTATGAAACATATTAAACTGAACAAAATGAGTTGTCTACAGATGGCAATTCTTATTGATTACTGAACCTCTCAGGCTTTTTTCATTATGGTGACATTCTTGATATGTGACAAGAGATTTCCTGTCCCTTATGAAATATTTTCAAAGAAGTAGCATGAAATAGCACCAGCTATTGAATTCAACAATTAGGATAAATACTCTTTCAGAAAAAAAATACTTTGTAGGAGGCAAGCATAGCTTACAATGCCTCCCGGAGTCATGCATACTTGCTTGTGGTGTGCGAATACCTTATTTTGAGTATTTGCTGAGCATTCTTATTCAGGGGTCCAATTATTAATTATTCATCTTTGTTATTCATTATTCAGCCAGTGAAACTGGCTGTGAGACTACAAAATCTACTGAGAGACTTCCTGTCCAATCAGAGGCCACTTTGGAAGCTCACTAAAGAAAGATCATGTGGCACAGCACTTGGAGCTACTTCAGGTAGGGGAGACAGACAACCCGATCTTCTCCAGAGAAAGAATCTATTTCAATCTACTTGTTAAAACTAGACAAACATCAGAATCCTTGACATTTTGTATTCCCTCTCTAATTCCCAAGCTAGAGAGGGTGATTTTTGTCACACATCCATGAGATATTTTTCAGTGTTTTTTATGAGAACTGCTTGAAAGTTTTTTTTCCCCTAAAAGTGAAATAAATAGTCACAATTATAATTGGCCAAAATGTAAGGAAGATTACAGTACTTATATTACAGTGCACATTACTAAATATAATATTGCTATACAACAGGGTAATAGTGTTAGTGACATTATCACCCCAGGGCACTGCAAGTATGGCTCTCAGACTGTTGGTACAGCAGAATAGCCCTACTGTTAGGTTGCAGATGCTACAATCACTCTAGGGTGTGCGGACACTCTTAACACCACAGGACACCTTGATGATGCTGAATTTAGTCTCCACAGTATGCATACTCCTGTCACCTGTCTGACCTTGATATGTCACATAGATTGACTTATGGGACAATGAACAGCAGCTCTGGCTCCTTGTCACTCTCCACACACTAACAGTAAAGAGAGTTTGAATGTTATATTGCTGTCACAATCATTACTGGACTTGCATATTGATTTATTTAGCTTTTGTTGACCGGGGTAAGCACACTAGACAAAAATACCTAAGATAGGGGTTTGGGGTAGCGGCAAGGTGAGAAGGTGTTCAAATGCTCCCACGGGAATTTTTTAAAACTTTTATGCATGCCAGCACAGCGGGCAGCCACAGCAAGGGTGTTCCAGAATCTGGGAGCACATACGGCAATAGCCCTGTCACCTGTCAAGGAGTGGGACTTAGGTATGGTGAATGTGTGTGAGAGCAATTGAATCTGAGTAGGTATGTAGGTTGGACAGATTAATGGAGACTTGACAAGGAAAGAGGGGTAGCCACTCTAATTATCTTGTCAATAAAGCAGCCCAAGGTTAGGGAACAGTAGTTGGGCTGGGACAGCCAACCAAGTTTATTGTATGGGTCACAGCAGTGAGTGAGTCGAGGAGCAGCAAGAGCAAAGCATTAGATATTATGCAATATCCCACTTAGCTAGGCTAGACTGTGCCACAAGTGGGAAGGTTGTAAACCAGTAGCTGAGTGTGGGTAGTAGTACACCTTTGGCCATGGCAAGGTGCGCAGTTACAGTAAGAGCTCCTCTATCCCTATAGGCTAGGCCCAAGTTAGGATTTGTAGCCTTACACACATTACAGATGTACAGTAAGAGGTCCAGTTGAGGGTCAAAAGTGACTCCCAGGTATTTGAAGGAGGAGATGAGTTCTACCAAGGATCCATAAATACCCTTAATGCACAAAGGAGAAGGGCACAGTTTTAATTTAGCTGGAGAGCCAAAGAGCATAGACTGGGATTTTTCAGGTTAAGAATGAACTTATTTGACAGGAGCCAGGATGATCGCTTGAGGAAGTCCCCTTGTAATTGGGAGTTTATGACACAGATATCCTTTGAGCTGGTGAGCAGTGCCAGATCATCAGCACATAGAGTAGGACAATAAAGAGAGGTCACCAACAGGAGTTCATTGACAAATAGGGAGAATAAGATGTGGCCCAGGATAGACCCTGTGGTACCCCAACATCGACAGGTGTAAGCTCTGAAAGTGCTCCATTATACTTGAGAAACTGCTGCCTACCATTAAGGTAATTCAAGAAAGAAGATATGGCTGGGGTGGACAATCCAAGCGCGCATAGTTTTGAACACAAATGTGTATGATCCACCAGACTGTAGGCCTTCAAGAGGTCTATGAAGATCACGCCAGATGACATACCAAGGTCAGTTGCAGTTCTAATATCAGATGTAACCCTGACAAAGACCATGGCTGTACTATGGCCCTTGCAAATGCCATGCTGATCTGAGGTCAAAAGATCATGCTTCTGCAGATATTCTGACAGCTGAACTTCAACCACCTTTTCTAGTAGTTTCCTAACAGCTGACAGAATAGCTATGGGCCAGTAGTTATCAGTGCACTTTTGTTTTCCCTGTTTGAAGACCCGTACTACCCTGGCTATTTTCCAGATGGGGGGACCACTACAGTAGTAGGGGATAGGTTGAAAATGTGGGATAGGATACAGGGAGAGCAAGAAAGAGGGCTCCCAGTTTTAGGAGCTTTGGCTCCAGATTATCATGCCAAGCACTCATGTATGGAGAAAGACCAGCTAGCAACCTATGAGTTTCAGACATGTAGACAGATTTAAAATAAAAGGGGGGACAGGAGACAGACTTAGGTTAAGCTTACTTTTCATGCAACTGTCTCAGTACATCAACGCAGGCTGGGCACACCACTCTTAGCATGTGACTTCTGCAGCCAGCTGTGACTGGTGATGGTACATGGGATGTTAGACCAGCTCTGACTGGTCTAACCACAGGTGAGGCCTCTGGTCAGTGTGGCACTTTGAAACTCCCATGGTTAGGGATGATACAGCCAAGTTGTGGTGCAAGCCCTGCCAGTTTCATGGCACAGCCTACCGATCCCCACAAGTCTGCTGCAAGGCAATCTGCTGCATAGTGCCCCATAGGAGGTGCAAGCACTGTTTGAAAATTGGGAATGATGCATGGTGCAGCACAATGCGTCCCATGCTTCATGAGTGCTTGATGCAAGCATCTTGTGACCTTCCTGAACCTTCTAAATTTGAGCCCATGGAGTTTGTACTTCTCCAAGTGTATGAGGTGCAGTGAAAAACTCCACCCCCCAGCCTCCGAGAGTAGTGTAGCAATTGCAGTTCTCACATTCTCATATATCTCTGGCACCACAGTGCATGAAAATGTGGAATATAATGGGAGCTAGTACCATGGCTGCAAGTGCTTCTGCTAAAGTCTGTGAAAGCTAGTGTCTTCCACAAGTAAAAAGGGTTGCAGATCCAATGCCATCATTTCACCTATGAGCTGTGTGATGTGCCTAGCTGTTAAATGGGACAACTGGTACTTAGTTCTGGCCTTGAATGTTTCCCTCAATGGCATTTACCATGAATGGGGGGATGTTCCATACTTGCCAGATGGTGTGTTAATAGCATGGAACTGGTGACTTGTGGGAGTACTTGGGGTGCATGGAGGACTTTTTGGTGTTGAGGGAGATGGAGTGGTAGAAAAAGCAGGCACAGCAGCATTTTATTCAGAGGCAGAAAATTCTGTGATGTTGCCAGTGCCACCTGCACCACTGCCTGCATCATCGCAAGAGCCTGGTCTGATGGAACCACAGGCACAGATCCTGACACTTTAAGAACAAGGGGATGTTTTACTTTTAGCTGGTTTATTAAGGATTATGGAGGTGGTTGTTAAGATTGCCAGAGATATCCCCCTGCTAACAGTTGTACTGCACAGTGTACACAGTACCTTTCTGTTATCTTCTATTAATAAAGTGAAGTGCAACCATACCAGGCCCTTACTGTTCCTGACACCATTCATGTGGTTAGTGTCACCAGTACCATCCCCACTCTTTTGTCCACCACTATCCTTTCTTGTTTGGACCTGCATCTGTGGGTTTTCCCCTGGAACCACTGGTGCCTCTGTATCTGTTCGACTCGGCTGTTCAGGCTGGGATGAAGCTGCTGAATAAAGTACTGAAGGGTAGTTTGCTGTTTGTTTGTTTTTTTCACTGTGACCTCGAGAGGTTGAGGTTTTCTGGCCACATGATTTTCTTGCTTTTTGGCTCTCAAGATTCTCCTAATACTATGTCTCATCATCAAAGCTTCTTAGGTTAGCCTACTCAGATGATGCATCAGTGGAGAATTTACCTGTGGAAAGTACTCAGATCCAGATGAGTGGTCCTCCTCCTCATTTGCACTGACAAGTCCTACAATACAGGAGACAGGCCAAGAAACAAGAGGTCTCACAGTAGTGGTAGACACATTATTGGAAGTAGATGTTCAACTGGCTGGGACTACAGTGATAGCAGTGGCCAATGTCACTGTAGCAGTACTGCTGATGGCCATGGTTACAGTGGTAGGTTACTTCTTTGCATGACATCGGCAGCCTATGGTTCAGTTTTTTTTCATGTGGTAGCAGTTTGATAGCTTCATATTGACTTACTGCCGAGTCCAAGAGTGGTGGTTCAGTCTCCTAAGGAAAAAACAGTGGCGGACAGCAGTTCAAATGAAGAAATGAGGTGGGTACATGACAGAGTGAGGTAAACTGTGTGCATGTTTGCCGTAATGAACACTCCTTCATTATGGTAAATTACGCCACAGTTTCCCTACTGGAAAAAAGGGAAACCAGTTATTATTATCATTTTTTTTATTTTATTTTTTTTCTATCCTTTGTTTATCTGACTGGTGGGTGGTGGCTTATGTTGACCATCTGACACCGGACTTCCTTGGTCATTTGGGCATCGTGTCCTCTGTCTGGCAGAACCACCGGAGCCGATGCAGGGGACTTCATTCAGCCATGACCCCAATTATCTGTTTTTCTCTTCTTATATCCTGGGATCCCAGAACACAGATGCCCAAGCGCATGGAGGCATGCATGTGCACTGTGGCTCTGTTGCGGACCTCTTCCACCCTCCTGGGCTAGTGCCAGGTTCCCCCCTTGATGTGGCACTACCACATAGCCTCCACTGGGTGGCAGCCAATTGCCAGGTAAACCCCACATCCCTCCCTGAGAGGAGAGCTGCCTGTCGGCTGCTCGATCTGTCTCTCGCCCCCCCAGCTGAATCCCGGTGTCCCAAGCTCGCTCCCGAACCTGGGTCACTGGCATGGTGCAAGGTGTGACATCTGGTGCCTCAACTCTCAGCACCATCAGGACAACCTATTATTATTAATATTACAGGTATTCAGCCTCAGCAGACTGTCATTTGATGACAACTTGTATCGAATTTGATGGCACAAAAAGTGCTGAGGCTCACTTGAGCAGTTAATATTACACCATGAGGTGTGTCTTGACAGAGTGTAGCTGCATGGGTGTGCAATGATGCAGTTGGAGAAGCCATCACTTGTTATGTATGCCGCCATTGGGAGCAAAGGGAGCCATTCAACTGTTGTTCCACAGTTTTGGTGCCAATTTAAGCTCTCTGGAGTAGAACATACCTGCTTCCTCTGGTGGGAATGCCCCAGTGGTTAATCAGAACAACCCTCCTTTAGCTTCTATGTGGCTGAGTCCAGGTGCTTCTATGGGGCAAGTGGTGGTGGGGTCAGTGCAGCATGTTGATGGGTGGGGGGATGGAGATCACAGGCTGAGTTCCACTAGAGATGGTAAGAGAGATGTGCCACAGGAGCACACTTGTGGCTTTGAGGAGTTAACGGCTCAATATAAGTGTCCTGGGATTCACTAGCACAGACCTGTGGCACACGCATGTGGAACAGAGGCACAGAAGGTTTGAGGATAACCCTTAATGAACAATTCTAGGGGGCACAGCATATTGAGGGTGTTAAGGGTCCAGCAGTGCTGGCCAGGGCTGTTAATAAGCTTCCTCCTCAGCTGTCTGTATTACTCTTTACATATGTACTAGCTGGGAATCACTTCTAATATTGATCAGTCTTGGGGGCACAGAGTAATGGAGTTCTGGACTTGGGTGATCGGGTCTCCTGCAAGCATGGGGGGGGGGTGGAGATGTGGGGAATCTCAGCATCCACTTTACAAGTACAGTCTTGATGTGCAGAAATGAGATCTATGTTATTAATTCTACTGGTGACATAGTTATTCCTTGTAAAATCTAATATTTAGCTGTGAGGAGAGATGTTAGTTCATTTAAACAACTTGAAGGTGCCAATATGATGCCCTGGCTCCTGGACAAACAGGAGTTGGTGAGCTATTTATCTCTAGTGGGACACCATGGCCCACTATGCCATTCCCCCATCCCAACCCCCATCGGTGACTGGAACAGCCCACAGAGATGTCATGTGAAGGAATGAGCATGCATTTGTACAAGTACACACTCATTCATTGACAGAGCTCAGTCTGGCAGCCGGTTGTGGTGGAGAGTGGAGGGCTGTGCCAGTCGCTAGCTTGGGGTTGGGGGGGAGCAGGGTGGGGTCCTACCTGCCAGGATGGGGGGTGGAGAGGTCTGCTAGACACCAGGAAAAAACTATTTGATTTTAAAGGGAGAGCTCAGGAATAGGAGGGTTCACTAGAAACCAGGGAAATTAATATATGGGCACTCTTGGGGATAGGGAGGTGGGTCCACTAGATACCATGGAAATTAGTACACAGATGCTCTTGGGGATGGGGGGTCTGATAGGCACTAGGGAAATTAATATACTGATTATAAACTGAAGATCATTTCCTTATCTAAGGGAAGAGGTTTAAATGTAGCACACTGGGGGAGTCATGTGCTGTGATTGCAGGGGTAGCTGCTCTCCACGTTAACTCCATCAGGTTGGCTCCTTTATTAGTGTCACAAAGCCATTCCTTTCCCATGTTTGTGGATCTAAATTGAGTATTACCTGTTCTGTTTACTGTTTTCATTCAGTGAATAATGACTAATCTTCAGGATTGCCAGTCTATGGACTCTGTACCATTTGAATATTCAGAACTGGCTTGGACAATCGAGGCCATGGCTCTGGAACCCAAGAGACCATGACACAGCTCTTCACCTTCCCCTACGGTAACTCTTGTGCCTTCTGAGCTTACTGCAGAGAGGTTTTTCATGGAACTAAACTCCATTAAGGACGCCTTGTTTTTTCTTAGTGCTGACTTCAAAGAATTTAAGCCTGTGCTCCAAGAACTCTCTCAGAGAATTATAGATGCTGAAGTGTGGATTTCATCTGTGGAGGATCGCCAGAACCACTTGGACCCCGAAGTAGTCACCCATCAATGCTCGGTAGCCTGGCTGGAGAAGATGCTTGAGGACATAGAAGGAAGAAGTTGGCATACTAACTTTGTGTTCCTTGGTTTACCTGAATCGGGGATGGACCTAACATCATTAAGTTTATTTAGAAGTTCTGCACTAAAATTATTGTCTTCAAATGGCCCTGCCTATGTGGTGGAACACGCACACTGTGCCCTATGGCCCAAACCTGCTCCAGGTGAATGACTGAGGCCTCTTATAGTTTGTTTACTTAATTACTTGGACCGGGTGCATATTCTTTGGGCTGTCCGTAACTCGCAATCTTTGCAGTGGGATGTTCATTGGCTGTTGTTGTTGTTTCAAGACTTGACCCCCCCGGGTCCATCAATGGAGGTCAGAATATTGAACAATAAAGTCCAAATTTTGGGTGGCTCATATTAAGCATATGATGCTGTATCCAGCTCGATTAGAAATTACCACACCGACAGGCATCAAATGTTTTGATTCACATGCGGAAGCTATGAAAGAGTTGCCCTTGCTTTCCTGGACCTTTTCACAGCCTTATGAAATGATGTCCCCTTTTGTTCTACCTTTTGGAGTGTGACTATTATATTTTTATTCTGTGAATGGTTGGGGGAGTTTGCTAAAATGTTCTCACTTAGTTGCTTGTTGCATCCTGGTATTTAATGTTGGTACCATTTTTTCTATGCTACAATCGGTCAGCATCATTTGACTATTTCAGTACTTGCATAGGTTATGGTTGCATGTTCTGATGTATGCAAGTACAGATCTGGCACTACCATTTTTAATTCAAGACTCCCGAGAAGTATTGTTTTGGAACTCATTACTTTGTGGCCTCAGGTGTTCAATGTCTACTCCATTTGTCCCTCTTATTTGAGCCCTATGCACCTTTGACATCAACCACATTATCAATTTATTTTTTAATATTAGTGTTGGCTTGTATCAAACTTTATGTATTCCCTCTCTGGCACCATCCTAGAGGGGGCCACAACCACTGCCTGGGTGGCCACTAGCCAGGCTAAGGGGCCTGGGTTCCTATTACCTGTTACACAGGGTTCATTTCACAAGATACAAACAAAATGGCGGTGCCTCCACCCAGAGTATATTTAGTGGGTCTGATATCTATCAGTACAACCCCCAGTGATGTCGTACCAACCCACCTTCCCAAACAGTTATCCAAGACATGTACTTACTAGAGTTCAAACATCCCCCTCAGTCAAACAGTTGCCATTCTGTATACCAGCTACACAGGTGCTCACTAAAACTCAGGCTCTTGAGTCAGCTCTTTCTGAAACAATAACTTCATAATTTATTTACACAGGGAGGGTTAAGATGGGTTAAGTGGAATAGAGGTTATGCAAACCTTTCTAAGTTTTGAATCTGCATTTAGAGATTTAGCATTTGCAAACAATCACACTTCCCCTTTTTATTATTCAAACCCGCATTTAGTTAATGCAGCCTCCATACTATCTATCTAGCTAACTGCTGCAGCTATTCCCAAAACCCAGACCCACTGGTACCAGTTTCAGAATGATGTCCCAAGTTCTGTCCCTGGGTAACCTGATGTTAATCTGCAGGCCTGAGGTGCAGCTGGTCATATGGCGTTGACGCACTTGATAAATACTAATTTTTTACACGCTTTCCCTTGATTAAGTTTGCACTTCCATCTTGTTTTACCTCCAGCCCAGGTGTGCATGGTTGAACTATATACAGTACCCAGGCTTTGACAGGGCAATTCCTGCTGTTACTCACAGTTGTGCAGAATCAGTCCTTGGGTGGCACAGTTGACTGAAGTCCTGGGGTTTATGGAAACAGCACATGCAGAACAAGGCTTGATGCTCAAAAGGACAAAGATGCTGCAGCATGGATCTTCAGGCTTGATTGAAGGTCTTGCAGCTTGTCCCCTTTGGCCTAATGAGGCCTGTAGCAGAGCACATGGCAAGGCCTCCCAGCCACAAGGAACCCAGACCTAGAAGTCACTGATTCAGTCTTCTCCTTGTGTCCTACTCCTCTGAAAGAAGTTGAAGACCTGTTGCTAAAATTAGATGTAAAAAAAAAGTGCTAGTGTGGATACCCTGGACCCATATTTTTTGAAGGTGGCCATCCATGTGCTAGCCGTGCCAATAACCCATTTATTTAACCTATCACTGACCCAAGGATCCATTCCCTCAATATGGAAAACAGGGCACATCAGACCCCTGTTCAAGTCCAGAAATCCCTGTGATTTAAATAATTACAGACTGTTTTCAATTCTCCCGGTCTTGTCGAAATTACTGGAAAAAGTTGTAAGTAACAAGCTGAGGCAGTATATAGAAGCCAAGAATCTATTAAATCCTGTCCAATCAGGGTTCAGAGCTAAACTTAGCACCATCACAGCACTTGCCAAAGTGACAAATGACTGGCAAAGAGAGCTTGACAACAGGAATTACACTTGTGCTGTGTTCTTGGACCTGGGTAAGGCCTTGGACACTGTCAACCATTCTCTGCTACTCTCTTCCCTGACCTCACTAGGTGCAGACCCATTATCTTTACAGTGGTTCAACAACTACCTCTTTGATCGATTCCAGCGGGTGAAAGCGGAAGGAGATCTCTCGACTACTAAACCTCTTCTAAGAGGCATTCCCAAGGGTTCTATCTTAGGACCCCTTTTATTCGCAATCTACATCAACAATATTGATGAAAGCATAACTAAGGCCAACATACATCTGTTTGCAGATGATACAGTTCTTTACGTAAGTTGACTGTCATTACAATCTGCATGTAACAACCTTCAATCTGAGTTCAACCTGCTGCAACATTAACTTCTAGATAAAAAATTATTACTTAATGCCTAGAAAACAAAAGAAATGCTCTTTTCTTCCTCTGCTCAAATGGTAAAGTCAGCCCTATAAGATCCTGTGCCACAGATACTACAATTCTTGGTGAAAAGTTGGAATTCGTCTCTAAATTCAAATACCTGGGAGTATGGCTGGACCATAGGCTTTCCTTTATAGAGCACATTGAAGAATTACTCAAAAAACTACGACAGAGACTTGGCCTGTTCTTTAGGATAGCCCGCTTCTTAATTAGAGATGCTAAACTGCAGCTGGTCCAATCAACCTTTCTATCTTTGACAGATTATGCTGACATCCTGTACAGTCATTGTCCCACTTCCTACCTCACCAGACTTGACACACTATATCATAGAGCTTGGAGGTTCATCACAGGTTTCCCTTACTCCACTCATCACTGCTCCTTATATCAAGCAGTGGGGTGGAGTTCTCTTCAATACAGGCGTGGTAGAAATGCAGCCATATGGACCCTGAGAGCCATCTCCAAAAAACTCCCCCAATACATTACAGACTGTCTTCCTCTAAAACCAATAGGCAATTATGCGCTGAGAAGTTGCACATCTATCTTACTGAAAGTTCCCAAAGTTAACTCTCACTTTGGCAGGGCTGCTATAAGCTTTGCACTGTCCTCCTTGTGGAACAAACTGCAAAAAAAGCTGAATTTAAGGTCACCCATCAGCATCTCATCCTTCAAACTCTTATATTCACATCTCAGAAATGATCAGTGCAATTGCTTTCCATGACCCTGGTTTGTCATCATGCTAACCTGTACCATTGTACCAGAAAGTAATAGTGCAATTGTTTTTTTTTTTTTTTCCTTGACCCTGGTCTGTCATTGTGCTAACCTATAACATTGTGTTGTATCTGTCCTCCTTCTTGATACTGGCCTACTTTTTCCAGCCTTCTTTTCACAACCCTTCACAGGATATCTCCACCATTTACACGCAATCAAATTATAATAGTCCTACCGCCCCTTTCCCCCTTCCTGTATTCCCCCGCCACCACCACTATTTTACTCTCCTATCCATGGGACTACACATCTCACCATGTTATCCTTCATTCATACATTACATACCCCTCCCGGTACCCCCATCTGCCATTGGTTGGTGGTTCCCTTATGCCATCCTCATGGCTGGTCCCTGTGATTGCCCCTGCTAAATGGACTATCTGGTATTTCTCTACAGTGAACATGGATTATATGCAGTTGTATTTATGTAATTAAGTTTTCAGTGGTGGACCTGACACCTTTGTAATTGGATCCTCCTCTGTTATGGTTCTTCCTTGTCTCCCTTCGTTTATTATTTGAATCTCCTACTGCATCAATATGAATGTGTTTATATACATGTATTTATAAGTTTTTTATGTTGAATGATACCCTGACCTTGTTCTAACCAGGTCCATCTTGTAAAAGAACTCTACTCAATGATGTTGGCCTGGATAAATAAAGATTTTAATTGATTGATTGATTGACTGATTGATAGAAGTGACCCCATGGCCCAGCTCCTTCACAGGTCAGAGTGCCCTAGCACTCAGTTACAAGACCTGTGGCCTCCTGAAGCCAGCAGACCTCACATGATGGGAGTTAGTGAATTCCCCACCTGGCCATGGATTTAAGATGGCAACTTTAGATCATTGTGGTCTTCCTTGCAATACCAGCTACGAGGTGTAGCCAAGGCAGTCTCTATCACTTTTCTCATCTGGATCTCAAACAGCTGTGGCAGGTCCCTGCAGAGTAGGAACCCCTGCCCATCTCTTGGCTTTCACAGTCTCTTCATCTCTAGAAAGCAACCACTCTCAGTCTGGCTACCACACACTTCCAAAACATCTCTTTTCTCACTCAGGGCTTCTGTCAAACCCTCTGACACAGAGCCAATATTCTCCTCACCATGCAGGTGAAGACGAACTCTGAAGAGATTCTCTCTTCCATTTTCTCCAAATGAAACTACTCGTCTTTTTCCAGGCTCAAGACAGAACCTTTGTCTTTTTCCAGGCTCAAGACACAACCTTTTTTTTCTATCTCACCAATGTGGTGGTGCATCTTTCTGCCACAGCAGACTTTTCTAGGAATCTGCAGCTTTCTCCCTTTTCCAGCAAAGCTTCTTACACAAACCTTCTACTCCTTATTCTCTGGATGGTAAAAGGCACTGCCAGACCTGAAGGACAGAGTGCTGGCAGCCCCCAGGCAGACTTTCCCAGCCTTGCAGCCCCATTCTCTCACAGGGGCAAGATACCCCCTCCCTGTGGAGGGACTCCCCCCAGACTGACCCAGAGTCTCATAGTTCTCTCTTTTTGAGAGCTTTTGGCAGCTTCCTATTTGCTGGAGCCACTGTCTTCAAAGAAAATTAATATGTATGAGGCTTCCTCAACACCTCACTGGCTGTTCAAAACAGCACCAGAATATTACTAGGTATTTTTCCCTAAGAGTCTGTTCACAAGCCCCAGTATCCTCTTGGCAAGTCCTGGCCCCTTTGATTGGTTGGATGGTATTACATAGTAGCAATCATAGAGGCTGACAAGACAGTGTCAACACAGATTTAACAGTGTTTCAAGTTTTAGAGCATTCCTGTAGCCAAACCCCTTTCTTTTATTCTGTTATTTCCCCAGTACTTGGTAGCAACCCCTGTACCCCATTAAGCAACTGCACAGTTTAATATTTCTCTTTAGCCCTCTTTGAGTCACTGGGTCCAATTCAGGAAGCCTCTAGGCAGCACACGCATAGCCCCAAAAAAATCCATACAAGTTCCCACTCTGCAGTCCTCTTGCAGCCCACATCTACACTTCTCTGTAATAAACCCTTCAAAATTTGGAGGCAATCCCTTTTCCCTTGCACCCAAGTGCACTCTTTAACATTTTTTTCCCCTGCTTCTCACTAGTGCTGAAACCTTTTCTCTAGCACTAGACAGGCTCAGCCTTATGTTTATTCATGAGCTGCCTCATAAATATTCATGATGTGGTTCCGAATCTCCAAGCACGATTGGAGCTCACAAAAATCTCTTTTTCTCTTTATGGCTGCCTCTTTGGTCCAGCTAACAGTCACCAGTCCCTCTTTTCCTGCCCAACGGGACCGGGACCACCTGATAGACAGATCAAGTGTCCGCCAAAATAGCCAGGAGAAAATGTGCATTCACACATGCACAGAGTGCCAGCAAGCACCCAAAGGTTCAGAAACAAACTGGCTACTTCTCTGTGCATTGGCTCCCTGGGCCCCACTCCTGCAAAAATCATGTGGGTGCCCAAGGGAGGAACCAGGGAACTTCCAGGGACACAAGGGATTCAAAGGGTGAAACTGCCAGGACTGGGGAAAAAAAAGAAATCAGGGGTGGAACAAAGTCGGAGAAATGGAAGCCCCAAAGGGGCAGTTAGGTAAGACCCCCAGGGCAGGGGAGATACATTTATATTACACAATTAACATGGCACCTACCCCTGTTTTTAGGCTGAAGTGAATAATCACTTTTTTCTATGTTCATGCTATTCTTGGGAGGCTTGGAATTTGCCATTCCCTCTTATTTTCTGCATTTCCTATGTATTTATTGTTGTCTTTTTCCCTTCTTAACTTATTTACTCTTTGTTGTTGTCCCTTTTCTTTTAGACCCTTTTTATACTGTCATTATCCCCTCCATCCTGGGTGTCCCACATCCTTGTTGATCCACCCAGCCCCATCCACTCAACTGTGCATGGCTGCCTCCCTTCTTCCCCCATGGCTCACCCCCCATGGCAGTGCAGTGGGGATAACTCAACCAGCTGATAAAGATCCAGTTCAGGAAGGTGCCTACTGTTTTCGCGGGTGGCATCTATGGTGGTCGGCAGTCATCCAATTTGCCCAGGATCTTTGTCTCCTCCTGATTTTTCACCCCACTGGAGGAGGATCATGTGGCATTGGCAATGTCTGAGCTGTGTGCACTTCTTCTCACAGCATGCCAGCTGACTGCTCCACCTCCACAAGCTACATACGGGACTCAGGGACTCCGAAACCCAGCCTCCACTAGGTGTCCAACATATGCAGGCCTCTGTTTCCCTCCCTACCCAGGAGAGGAGAGTTCTCCTCCAGATGCTTGATCCTCTCCCACCCCCGCTGACCCCTGTCAACCTGCTCACATTGTGGACATTGGTCGCTGGCATGGCAGGAGGCATGATGTCTCAGCCCTTCATGACACCAGACAAACTATTTTTGGCCCTTTTTAGTTACATCTGGCCCTCCCTTCCTTCCTTCCTCCTTAGTTGTAGCATGCTTTGTCCTGTCCCCTTTCTCATTTTCATTTTGGGGCATTTATGGTTTTCTCTGTTTACTATAATTTTGTTCTAGACCTCTTTATTTGAATCCTGTTTTAACGTGCAGCAAGGGTTTGTCCTTGGGGGTGGTGTGGGTGGTGGTGTGAGACGGCAGCTTAATTTGTAGTTATTTTGTTGAAGCTCTGGCTCTTATTGGTTGTTTAGCTTTCTTTTCTCATTAGGATCAGGGTATTAGGCTGTATATTAAATGTTTCATTGCCATTGTATTTTTTCCCTCCTTTTTGAGGAAATCCTTTTTTCTTGGTTTTGCATTTGTTCTGGTTCTGGTGGTACTCTTTCCTTTGTTGTCTGGAAATAGGATTCTGGGGCTAGATATTCAAGTCCCCAGGCACATAGCACAAGTGCAACCCAGATGTACTGCTCCAAAAAACTGCCATATTCTGCCGATGCACCGCAGGATGCTCCAGCGCAACCACTGCTGAATATACCACAGATGCACTATAGTGCAGCTGCACATGTGCAGCACAGAAGGGCAGGACTGAATTTGGCAAGTAGAGCAGGCCTGCCTGAGACTGGAGCATCATGTCAGTGCCCAAAGTGGGCCATGAGCACAATTCAAGTGCAGAGACCTAGAAGCCACAGTGAACAGAGTGGCACTACACAGGATCAGGATGGGCACTGCGTAGCACAGCAGGGGCATGGTACATGGCAACACACACAGAGGCATGCACTGTGCCCAGCACATGCTGATGCCATGGCACTGACAAGGACATGGATGACAGGACAGAACACTGAGGATGGCAATGGACAGCATGGCCAACACAGGCACTGGCATAACAATGCCAGCTAGCCAGATGTGCCAGATATGCATAGGCCACATAGGCTGCACACATCCTGGGGCACACGCTGTGGGAAGCAGTGCAGCATGACGCATGGTGCAAACATCACTTAATGTGCAGCACTGGGGGTTAGGCACACTGAACATGCCACGGTGGGCAACAGGGAGTGTCAGCACAGAGGCACCACAGAGATGACCATTGTAAGCAGGGCATTGGCCTTTGTGGGCAGACAGGGAAGTCATGAGTTACAGGACATGAAAGGCAAGCCATGCAGGCCAAGGGCCAGTGGGTGGTGTAAGCAACACAACAGCAGACATCTACCACAGCACAGACCGACTACAGACACAGGGAATGTCCAGTTTAAAATGCTTTAATACAACGCACAGGAAAACATATAACACAACTATCCAACAATACCAAGAACAGCAACTAAAACCTCAAAACAGGGGAGGATGATAAGGGTCAAAGAAACACAGAGAAGATGCGCTAAATTTCAACAATTACAGGCCCATTTCCATCCTATCAGTACTATCCAAGATGCTCGAAAAATTAGTAAACTCACAATTAAGGGACTATCTGGATAACAATAACCTCCTAAATTCAGCACAATCGGGATTTAGATCAAGGCATAGCACCATTTCTGCCCTAGCCAAAGTAACTAACGATTGGCAGATTGCCTTGGATAAGAAGAACAGTACCTGTGCTGTGTTCCTGGATTTGAGTAAAGCATTTGACACAGTGGATCATGAATCATTAATCACCTCCCTTAGCTCACTAGGACTGGATTCTCTCTCACTCAACTGGTTTAAGTGCTACCTATCAGATAGGTCACAACTGGTAAAAAATGGAAATTACCTATCCACCTTAAAACCACTGATAAGAGGTGTACCGCAAGGCTCTATTCTTGGCACCATCCTCTTTGCCATTTATATTAATAATATCGATGCCAACCTCACTCAATCTAACATTCATCTGTTTGCTGATGATACTGTATTATATGTCAGCAATTCCTCATTACCTAAAGCCTGTGAGCTGTTACAATCTGAATTCTCCATCCTGCAACACAATCTACTGGAAATAAACTACTTCTAAATGCCAAAAAAACAAAAGCTATGTTCTTTGCCACAAAGAGTTGCTCTGCCACTACCCCATCACCCACCACCCTACAATTATCCACCCTACTTGGAGAGAAGCTGGAATTTGTTGATAACTTCAAATACCTTGGAGTCTGGATTGATAATAGGCTTGACTATTCTGTCCATATTGAAGAGCTACTAAAAAAGCTGAGACAAAGGCTTGGTCTATTTTTTAGAATAAAACACTACCTTAACAGAGACTCCAAAAAGATTAATCCAGGCATCATTCCTATCCTCATTGATTATGCTGACTTTCTCTATGGCCATTGTTCACTCCCCCTCTTAAACAAGCTGGACACCCTGTATCATAGATCCATCAGATTTATTACTGACCTTCCCTCCAGCACCCATCATTGCTCTCTTTATATGGCAGTCAACTGGCCATCACTACAACACAGAAGAAATAGGAATGCTGCAATCTGGATATTCAAAGCTTTATCAGGCAAACTACCCACCTATATCACAGACTGTTTTACCTGAATTACTTCTAGGCCATACACGTTAAGGATCAGTAAACTCATCATACTAAAGGTCCCCAATGCCTGCACCCGGTTTGGGAGGGCCGCTATCAGCCATTCACTAGCAGCTGCATGGAACTCACTCCAAAAATCCATGAAGCTAAATAGCCTCTTACCTTTAACATCCTTCAAAAGATTATTCTCCACCCTATTTCCAGAGCTCTGCAATTGCTTTTATAAGGCCTAATCCTCCTACCCTACCTACCTCCCACCCCTTTTCCATGTTACATTATGTTAGTTCTACTTCTATTTTCCATTCACCTGATATACTCTCATAAAAGCCAATTAGGCCCTATAATTTATATATTATGCCTGCTATACCCATTGTCTCCTTTTTCTTACAGGTTAAATGGTTTTACTGTGCCTTGTATATATGTAAATTGTTGTATATTATCACTTTATGTCATTGTACTACTGTTTATGTTATTCTTGTCTATGTAAAAATACTTATACTCTTATTTGTATGACCACTCAGGTCCATCTTGTAAATGAGCTACGCTCAATGATGTTCGCCTGCCTAAATAAAGATTTTGATTGATTGATTGATTTGATTTGATTAAATGGGCTGGCAAGTTTGCAAATCAGCTGTAGCAGTGGCAATTAATCATTGAAAACAAAAGAACAGTGATACATGCAAAAACAACTCTGATTTAAAAGTTAATTTAATATGAACATTCTAACAGCTCCCCGGCGCTTCTAGGGTATCGACTCTCTTCATTGGGGGGTGGAGTCATTCATTTTAAGCAACAGTATAAACACACAGTAATTAATTACACCATGGGACAAAAAAAATCCAATCAGATCAAGCCACTAATAAACATACATTCCTATTAGTGATTAGTGCAAATATAACCTTTTAAAAGGTACTTGAATATATGCATATATAAAGTGCTTCATTCTAAAATAACAATTATATAGAGAATTAAGTATGTGGTGGTGTGTGTAACGAGATTTTACACACATTCGAGGGGATGGATGGCATATAAACCCCGAGAGCGAAGCTCGAGGGGTTTATCCAGCCATCCAACCCTGAGGGTGTGTGTAAATTTGAGTACACACACCAATTTATATTTTATTTTATATAATTGCTGGGTTAGGCTTTTTCGCCACAGCCAATTATATAAAAGAAATGGTCTGGATGATGTTTAGCCAAGTCCTAGGTCACTTAGCAGCAGTTTACTTTTTCTTGTTTTGTTGTCCCCTTTACAGTGCGATTTTTGTTAGGAAGATTTGTTTTTTAAATAGTTACTTACTGCCTAGAGATAGTGGTGGTGGTACGGTTTTGACCAGCGAAGAAATCTGGTGCTCAGCTGTGAAAACCCGGAAGAGCTGTAGGTTGGGCATGCGCATAGCGAGGGAAACTGTGTGCCTGTTTGCCGTTATAAACGCTCCTTTATAACAGCAAATTACGCCATGGTTTCCCTATGGGAAAAAGCCTAACCCAGTTATTATTTTGTTATAGTGATCAGCATCATAAAATACCACTTAGACCAAAGACACTTAAAAGGATATAGTTTAGTACCACAATAATCCAAATTTGAAAATGTAATGCACATCATTTACTATATTGTTGTAAGTGTCTTTGGTCTAAGTCACATCTATAATCGACTCTTCCCTCTCCCCTTTTTCTACCCCAGATCTGTCCCTTCCTCATTCATTTGACCCTGGTTCCAGCTCTAAATTCTCCATACCGTATCACATATATCTTTTTATATTAGGTTTTATTTGTGTTCGGTGCACCTGATATGTATATTTCTTTACTTTTATGAAAAAGTGTGTCTTACCAAAAACTAGCTGTATCTTCTGTTCCAAACATATACTACGGTCAATGCTACCTGCTGATACTTTGTATGTACTGTATTATTGTATCTCACTTTATTTGTATTATTACTATTTTCTTGTGTGTTGCATCCCATGTATATTGTCCCTTGTTCCTTGTTAACAAATCCAGGTCCACCTTGAAAATTAGCTTGCTCAGTGGTGATCGCCTGGTTAAATAAAGACTTGATTGAAGTGGTGTTTTAGGATGCTGATCATTGTAACAAACAGCGCAGGTGGCCAAACAGATTGCAGTGGACAGGGTGGGTCTCCCTGTGCCCATGCACAGCCCCAGATGGGATGGCCCACAGACTACCACACCTGCGGCAGCCATGGGTGGCCAGGTCTGGGGTGTGGCTGTGGGGTCAGGGGCCATCACCCTGGAACAGCAGGGCATTGTGGGGCAGTAATGTGCTGCCTGTACCCATGATGTGATTGTACCAGAACCCACTGTGCCTGCCCATGCACAGTCCCCACCTGAACAGCAGCCAGCCATGCATCATCCACACACCGTGGATATTGCACTGCAAGCCGGTACACCACCCATCCATCGGCACCCCCCCACACTACAGGTCCCCTGCTGATGGGCTTGACGAGCACACCCAGCTCCTGTGGGCTTCCTTGGGGCATCGAGGTGAGCTTATGAAGGCGTGTCAGGGCCTGCATGTGCAGATGGGCATCATGGATGACTATGCCTCTGTGGGCCACTCCTGGTTGGTTGGTGAGATACGCCCACTCCAGGTGGACGTTGTTGGTAAGATTCGCCAACTGTGAGAGAACATGAATGTAGGCTTTGAGAGGACAGTACAGGCCATCGAGGTGGGCTGTGAAGCCCTCATGCCCTGGGGATGCAGGAGTGCTTGCTGCACACCACATAGTGACATCAGCACTCCCGCCTCACAGCGTAGCATGGCCCCATTACTTCTGATGCCATCCCCTTCCTCAGGTATTGCTTAGGTATTCCCAACATCCCTGGGTCCCATCTGGACTTTGGCAACAAGACACCCATGAGCACTCAGTCATGGTCTCGTGGATCTAACCCCACTAGTGCGGTTGGGTCCCCTGCCGATGTGGTTGCCACACCAGAGGGGGGCACATGTCATGGGCATGGCCGCCCATGTGTCCGTGGCAGCAGTAGTAGGTCACAGTGAGCCCACCAGTGTGCAATTGTCATGGCATACTCACCTTCCAGCAATTGTGTGCCCACACACCCTGCTGTCTGTTCCCAGGTCTTCATGTGGGCCTATAGCTTGCATGTCCAAGTTGTCTGTGTGCATGTGTGCTGGCATTGTCCACTGATCCATGCCATACACTGCAGTGCCCCGTGTAGGCTCAGACATGACTGTTCTGCTGTGGTCACACCTGCGTGTGTGTGTACCTCCGCCACTGAGGACCTGTCAGCCATGCCACATCTGCAAGTCTTCGCATGTTATCCCCCCATTGCCACATGACGTTGCCCAACACTACATTTTCCAACTCTGTTGCCCACTTGCGGTCTCCAAAATACTCCTCCATGTTCATGTCCCTGTGCCCCTTCACCCTGGCCGTGGGTCCCTACGGTCATGGCATTCCTGCCCACCCCCTGCCTGTGGTCCCTCGTCCTCAGAGCTGTCACCTGACTCAGCCTGGACATGGATTCCATGATCTATGGCCATGTTGTGTAGCATGCAATTGGCCAGGAATATGCCACAGGCCTTCTGTGGGCTGTACTGTAGGGCACCGCCAGACCTGTCCAGGCATCTAAATCTCATTTTGAGCATGCTGAACCCATGCTCAATGATGCTGCATGTCATGGTATGTGCTTCATTGTACCAGTTCTCCAGCATGGATGTGGGCTGGTATATGGGGCTGTGCAGCCATGGCCATAGGGGATATGCCCAGTCACCAGTGGAAGAGAGAAAGCGTTAAGTGTGTATCTACCATTTACAAGTTTATTACAGCCCTATGTTACTGTGTGTTTGCCATTGCTCTGTGTGGCCCCCACCATGACTCTCCCACCCCATGGCACACATGCCAAGCACGCATCATCACATCAGTGTGTGCACTGCAAGTGTGTTGCATGCAGGGCAAGTGCCTGGCATGCCATCGCCTGACATGGCCAGGCCCTGCTGTTCACATGCCCTGCCCCTGCTGGTGACAGCCACTGTCCTGTCCAGGTATGCTTATCTGTAGCACTACTGCACCTGTGTCAGGCCCATGCCCCATGCCACTGCATGCCTGTACACATGTGGTTGCTGTGTGTATCCCAGGGCATGCCTCACCCACCCAGCACACACCTGCCACATGTGGTTCACAGTGCAGTGGGCACACATGGCCCATGGTGCTGCTTGCCTGTTTATCATGGTGAGCCCTGTCTATTTCCCACACTGTGGATATGCACATTGTATTGTGTGCCACTATGTGTTGTGTGGACCCATTGTCATGCCCCACTCACCCACTAGGTGACCACTGGGTATCCTCCTGCTCTTGAACAGGCGGTACAGGGCTGACTGGTGCCAGATGTTGGAATCATGTGCACTTCCAGGGTGTGTGGCACACACATTGGTAATGTACCCCATGTTACTGCACACCACCTAGCAGTTTATGGAGTGGTAATCCTTTCTATTGATGTATGCCACTCTCTCTGGGCCAGGTGGTACACGTAGTGCCACAGGTGTTCAGTCTATAGCCCTAGCATGCCTGGCATGCGTGCCACCCTGTGGAAGTGCTGCATGGTTTCTGTCTGCTCTGCCTGTGTGCTTGGGAATTTGATGTACTCTGAAGCATGCGGCAGCAGAGCGGTGAGGAACTGTGTGAGGAAATGGGATGTGGTGAACTGTGTGATACCAATGGTGTCACTACTGGCATCTGGAAGGTGCCCGTTGTGAGCAGGCATATTGCTGCTGTCACCTTTGTCTCCACCGTCATGGCATGACTCCTGTGTGTTGGTGCCTGCAGGTCATCATGGAGCAGCTCACAGAGCTGTCTCAGCAGTGCCCTGTTCAGTCTGTACCAGCCCATGATCTCCATGTCACTCAGGTGGTCGAATATGACATGGGTGCGGTACCTTCTCTATGGGCATACCGCCTATGGGCCCTTCCACGTCCATGCTGTTGTTCCTCCCATCTCCTCACTCCCCTCATAACTGCTGCCATCAAGAAAGCTGCTGCATCCATGGCTGCTATGCTGCTCTCTGCCTGTGAGTGGACTGCACTTCGGTATGCTTTTTATATTCCTATCTTTTTTTTTTTTTTCCTTTTTTATTTAGTTGTTTAACCAGGTATAGCACACTAACCTGAAAGCTTTTTTACAGGAGCGACCTGGGAGCACAAGGAGGTTAAGTGACTTGCTCAGGGTCACACAGTATGCAAGTGGAAGCTGTGGGATTCAAACCCAGGTCTGGGCTGCTGGATGTCACCAGATTTGCAGCTCAGAGCCTTAGACCACTGCGCTATACTGCCTCTTTGAACTATCTTTGAACAGCACATCTGCAGGTTGCTGCATGGATGCATGGCTCATCTTTGCTGAATATGTGGCTGTGCGGCACAGTCATGGGAACTCCCCCTGCACATGCTCCGCATACATTGTATTTGCACTCAGGTGAATCCGGCTTTGCGCTATGCATTCCTGTTCTTTCAATATTGCACCATGGCGCATCTTCTGGTTTGCGCTGGCGCATCCTGGGATGTGCAGCGCATCTGCTTTGAATATCTAGGCCCTTATGCCTATTTGGTCTCCCTATTTTTGTTTAATATTTGTTTTCTTTTTTTGTAAAGGCTATATAGACATTGTTGCATTATGGTATGGGTTCATAAGGATGGTTCCCTTTTCCACCCTTTTAATCTTTTTTTTTTTCATTTCAGTGGTTGTCAGTTAGGCTCTTGCTGGTTTGCTGTCCCCTTCTTTCCTTTACTTTAACTATCAGTGTTTAACTCAAATCTGGTAACTGCTGCCTAGTTCCTTTTCTAGGGTCTGTCTTATTTTTATTTCTTCTCTTTTTGGAGGACTCTCTTGGTACTCTTTTTCTCTCAGGGCTTAGTTTTCTCTCTTTTTTCATCTTTCAGGGAGCTGTTTGGTTATTTATTTTCTCGGTCCCCCATTCTTCTTCCTGTCCCACCTTTTTTCTTTTCTTTTCTCTGTTTTTGGGTCTAGATTTGGGTTTTTGGGGAAGGGACCAGTTGCTTGTTTCTTCATTTTCTTCGACCCAGTAGGAGCTGCTCTACCAACAGCTATTCACAGACTGGATAATGAGGAGTGGGCTTCTGCAGCCTGGGTTTGCTGTTTTTTATTAGTGATTTTTTTCTTGTTTATGGGGTCTGTTGTTATTGATTCTTGTTTTTTTTCAACTTTGGGGCTTGTGGTGGGACTGTTGATGGTCATGAAGGACTTCAGCTCCCCATTTCTGTGCTTTTTTATTGGGCTATATTTTTGTTCTTTTTGCTATGAATCTGCCTTGGAAGGTTGTGTCTTGGAACGTGAAAGGCGGGCAAACCAAAGCTAAGTGTCATTGTATTTTAAAGCATTTGAAGGAACTACAAGTACATTTGGCCTTTTTTGTAAGAGACTCATCTTCTGACTCACCTACGTTCTCAACCAGCAGACAGACCTGGGTTTGATTCCCACAACCTCCACTTGCATACTGTGTGACTCTGAGCAATTGACTTAACCTCCCCAGTGCTCCTGGGTTGCCCCTGAAAACAGGCACTTGTGCCTAGTGGACCTTACCTGGTTAACAAAGAATAAAATAAATGTGAATGGGTGGGACAGATTTATGGTTCAGGTAATAGTTCTCGCCAGTGGGGGGTTATTATTTTAATTCCTAGAGTTCTACTTTTTCATTTTTAAATGAGGTTGGTGAACTGAACGGTTGGTGGATTTGTGTTCATGGGCAATTGAGGCATGCCAAGGTCCTACTGGGGTCCATATAGGGTCCCAATGTGGACTGACCCTACTGTTTTCCGAAGTTGACATCTGTTTTGGCTCCTTATATCCACTTACTGTTTCTTCTGGGGGGCAACTTGAATTTGGTTTTTCATAATGATTTTGGTCATACTCATAAACCTTCTGCAGGATTATCTCTGGCTCAGCATGCCCTATGGAAATTAATTGACCAGTTAGGTTTAGTGGATCCTTGGTGGGCTCTCCATCCAACTGACAGGGGGTTCACCTTCCATTCTATCCCTCACAACACTTTTTCAAGGCTTGATGATTTTCTTACTAGCCAGCATTTACTCCCTTAGTACTTTAGTCAAATCAAAGCAATGGTTCTTTTGGACTATGCTCCTATTTCTGTGTCCCTAGATGCTTCAGGTTATTCAGAGAGAGAGAGAGAGAGAGAGACCACACCTGGTCTTAACAGCTTTTAAGGGAATCTTCCTTGGTGGACTGTTTTAGATCTTTCATACTACAATCTGTGCAAGGCAATTTTGGTACGATTTCTGCTTTAGAGACCTTATGGGGTTCCCAGAAGAGTCTTTGGGGGGGGGGGGCTTATCCACCTTGCCACATCACATAAGAGACTTCAAGAATCTCAGGTCAATGCTTGGCTATGTGACATCCGGGGTTTGGAATGGTGCCTTTCCCCCTCATCTTTGGAGGTGGAGCAAATCCGTCTTTCTCAACTCTGAGCACAGTACTCAGACTATTTGTTAGAGCAAGAAGAAAAGACCATTGCTACAACTAAGGCCACTTATGTGGGTCAAGGAGAAAAAGTCAGTAGGTTATTGGCCCATCGCCTCAAGCTGCAGTTGGCTACTTGATTGATTAAAGTTTTACATTATCCTGTATCTGCCTCTCTGACATTTGATCCTAGGAAGATGGCCTCAATTTTTCAGGATTATTACTTGAAATTGTACTCAGAAGAGCTATCATCCACAGATATTGGTCAGGCTTTCTTGTCATTCATGGACTGCACTTTGTTGCCCCAGTTGACAGAAACTCAAAGGTCAGTGCTTTCTGGTCCAGCTCATGAGGAGGAGGAGGTCCATAATGTTTTATTTCAGAACTATCTCCCTTTTTGTCCAAGTTTTTCAATTAGTTATATGCTCATGAGATTTGGGAATCCCTACTTTTAGAGGCCTGTATAGTTTTGAAACCCAAGCCTGGAAAAGATGAAACCCTTCCAGACAACTACAGACCAATTTCCCTTATTAATGTAGATATGACAATTCTTGCCAAAGTCTTGGCTGCCCAGCAAAGCAAAGTTTGGAGTTGTCTCATAGGCCCCAAGCAGGTGGGGTTTATGTCTGGGAGGCTCTTTAGTGACCACTTTCAAAAAAATGTTCACCTTATTTCCACATCCGGGGTGCAATTCTGATGCAGTGTTGGTCTCTGTGGATGTGGAAAAAGCTTTTGACAGGGTTTCCAGGACTTAACTATTTTCTCTTTTACCCCATTATGGTATTCCAGATGATTACATTAAACGGGTCTGCATTTTATATCAGTCATCTTTGGCTAGAGTGCTTTGCAATGGGGTTTTGTCAGAACTCTTAGTAGTAGTAATAGTAGTAAGTAGTAAAATAGTTTATTCTGTTATTTCAGAAAAGGATAGTCCAATTGAGCCAAGGCTCATTTGGCTTTATGATGCCGCAGCATCAACATCTTCCCAATGTGACCCCACAGCGACGGATTTATGTTGACCACAATTTGCAGTTGACATAAATACATAGGAGAACCTCTTTGTGTTTATAAGAGGGCTTTGCCCCTCGAATACCCCATGCAGGGGGCTCTGCCTCCCTCACCTCCTGGACTTAGGGATTATCAACTCCGAGTTGGAGTTTATTCAGGGAAGGGGTGCAGGACTGGAGGAAAGAGTGCTGGGGTCCTGGGGAGACATTATAATGAACTGTCAATGTTGTCAGCATCAACATGTTCACTGTAAAGATTTTGCTGCGGGATCAGTATACAGGCTCATTTAAAATTCCTCACACTTACCTGTGGTACACGGTAATGTTGTCACCTTTCCCCTTTTCTATTTAATCTATATATGGAGCCCTTAACACGGAAAATAGTTTCAGCTTCTATCATTAAAGGTATCTTTGTTGAGTAGCTTTGCTGATGATGTCTTATTACATCTTTGTGGTAACCCATCAAAACAGCGACTGAACTTGAGTGACTCGCATATAAGCGACTCAAGTTCAACCCTCGTTATGTGAGCTACCCTGAAAGGGTAGCGATGGGTGAAGAACAAGGCATGTGGGAGGTAGTGTGGTGACAGGCTGCTGAGCTGGCCATGTGGTGTGATGGTGAGGGTGACTGGCCACAGTGGGGAGGGTGCAGGGCTTGAGGCTGGGGAGGAGCACGATATTTTGTCTTTTGCATGCAGGAGTTAGTTTTTTTTAAAGGTTCTCACCCTCCCTGACATGCACCCCCCTGAAATTGGGAATAATTTTTAAGGGGGGTGCAGGGTGATGCAGCCCCCAGATAAATAACATAAAATGTGTTTTCACTGGTGTTGCCTCGCTATGAGTTTACATTGCTGTTTTGGTTTTTTGGTGATGTACACTCACTGTAACGGCGATCGCCAATGGAACCCATCTTACTGACCCTTTAACCTCACTCCCAGAAGTACGTGAAGTTCTTCATGCCTTTGGTTCTTTTCTGGGATATAAGCTGAATTATCATAAAACAGTGGTCTATCCTTAGTCTCCATAAGTCTAATTTTTTTTTACTTATTTAGGGATACAACTTATCCGAGACTTATCTTCATTGAAAGTGTTTAAATTGGACCCTCTTTTAAAGCAGACAGAGCAGGGCATCCATTCTTGGAGGTCCTTTTCTCTATCCTTATGGGACAAAGCTAATATTATAAAAATGAACATTCTGCTACCGTTTATTGTGCCCCCTTGGGATATTAAATACTGTTTTGTTGAAATCTTGGTTTCAATAATTGCATGCTCTGCTTATTAAGTTTCTATGGTTAGACAAACCTCAGAGGAAAACTTATGACAAAGTAGTCCAGCCTAAAGGTTTATGGAGCCTTCAACTCCCCCATTTTTACAGTATTATTTTGCTTTCCTTGGAGCCAAGTACTTTTCATGGGGTCATTCTTTAAGGCCTCAGGTAGATGCTGGATATATGCCTGCTTGGTTGCAAATTGAGAGGGACCTTAGTGGTCAGTACCAGGTGGGTTTCTTCTCATTACCTTATCTCCCTTTGTCATGGTTCTCCTCTGGGTTTTGACATTCACCAATCACATGGTCCATTCAAGCTCATAGCCATTTGTGCAAACGTTTGAGGCTTTCCTTTTATTCTGACATTCTTCAGCCTTTATTTTACAACCCCAACCCCTGAAATAACAATAAACCAAATCTGCCTACTTATTGGAGAGGGCTTCAGATTAATTGGTTGGAAAAGATTCTTACTGATCATTCTGTTATTTCTTTTAGTGCCTTTCAAGAAAAATATGGTGTGTTTCCTAAACATTTTTTTTCTAATTTTGCCTATTTAAACATTGTGTAAGAGTTTTTTGGGGCAATCCTTCCTGGTCTAATCAAGCTGGTTTGTTTTTTGAAACTTTGTTCATACTGTCTCAGCAGCCTTATCCCATATCACAGCTGTATAATGCTATTAGCCAGCCTTTCTGGGACAAGACTTCTCCTCTTGCTTTTTATTGATTCAATACCTTGGAAATTGATCCTTCTGTGGATTATTGGAAGAAAATATGGGTAGATGTCTACAAGTATCTTAAGCAAGATCATCTATGTTTGTTGCAATTTAATATTTTGCATCATTTATATTTTACTCCAGCGAATCATCACTGGATGGGGAAAATTGCATCTTCTGTCTGTCTTATAAGTGATGGTGCTGAAAACACATTGCTTCAAATGTTGTGGCAATGTCCTTTCATTTGCTCCTTTTGGGACTCTACTTGTAGGGTTTAGATCCTCTTTTGGGCTTCCTGAACACCTTTACTCCTGAGGTGTGCATCTTGAGTTATTACTGTCCACCCCTTTTGGGGACTAAAATAATGTATATGGCTTTAATTGTGGCCGTGGCAAAGTTACTCTTATTCTGCACCACTGGTTACATTCAACTTCTCCATCTAGGTCTGCATGAGTGACTGAAATGTTGAGTGCCCTGAATGTGGAGAAGTTGATCGTATGCTTTTGACCAAGCTTATCACACATGTAAAACTCATCAGGATACCCTGCATACCTTGCTTCTGGCTTACAAATAGCTGGGATTTGGCAGATTCAGTACTTTTATTAGAAGGTTTTATTTATGGTGGACATTTTTTTCCCTTGGTCTTATTTTAGAGGGACCCATTTTTTTTTATTTTTTTTGTATCCTGCTTGTTAACAGTTAGTCTGTTAGTCCTGCATAACCACAGGAGTTGGCGGGTAGGCGGAGGGAATTGTGGTGTTCTCTTTCATTTATTTTTGCATGTTGTTGTTCTTCTGTTATTGTTACTGTTTATATTATGGTTGTGTTTATTGTACTGCATATGTTTTACTATATTATTGTAATGTTATTCTGTTTTTATTGTAATTAAAATATTCAATAAAGTTTACTTAATTGCAAAAAAAAGTAGCACACTACAAGACTTACCCAAAACCCAAAGCTTATGTTTTATAAGCTTTTTTCAATAGTAACTTTTGCATTAAAAAAGTGGCATGTATAATAATACATTTGGCAGCATAGAGCTGGGCAAAAATTTGCAAGTTGTGCTTTAGCAGGTGCCACTAGACATTCAGAAGATTTGCAGTTTCACCAAAGGTGGAAGTTTGGAAACTTCTGTGTAAGTTATGAAATTTCACGGAAGTTCTGCTAAAGCAGAATTTGCAGCTTTCATCCAGCTCTGTTAAGGATGATGTCCTAATACTGGTGGCAGTGGCAAGGGATGAAGGGAACATATTCATATAGATAGTATCAGTGGCAGTTAATGAAAATGGCCTCCTAGTATTATTACTAACACTTTGAATGGTACTTGTATTTTTTTCCCTGGTGTCAATTAATGCCATACTGGAGCTTGTGGAGACAGCAGGCTTTGGGTAAAACATAATTTTGTGCAGTGAATGCACCCTAAGCATAACACTGCGGTACACTCACCCTCTCCTGCTGCTTGTTGCTCTACACCTGCTGCAGCCTTGCTGAGCTGCCAGACCTACTAAGTTTTCTGATACTGCATCCTCCATCTGCCAAGGTATTTTTCCTCACAGGATAATGCATTAAATTTAAATTATATTATTATGAAAGATAGTCACTCAAGCCACTGCAGCAATGCTAAGATGACAAGCCTCACTGACTGATTGTCAAGCTCGACTAAATTTTCAGAAAAAAATAACATTTTTTTAAATTTATTCTTGGGCAGAAAAGCCACAAAATAAAAAAAAAATGTCTGGAGTGCACAGCTTTGAGCACACACACACTCATCAGAAAAGCAGCTAACTGAAACAGTGGGAGTCAGATAACGAGTCTCACCCTACCAGGTATGAAGGTGCACTCTCATTTGCTTAAGTAGCCATGGAGGGACCCAAGTCTATATTCCCCAGAGGTCATGTGTGATATTAAATTGACTTTATATTTATTATGAAATCAAGTCACTGCAACAATGCTGAGCTGACAAGTCTCACCAACTAATAGTCAAGCCTTACTAAAGTCTTAGAAAAAAAATTAAAAAAAAAATTCTTCATGGACAATTAGGAGCATATCTTGAGTGCAAAACCATGTGTGTACACAGTTCCATGTCATAATACCAATCACAAAACTGTGATCGCTATTATGTCAAGTGTGTTTCACCAAAAAGCAAATCAGCGATATACACTTTAAGGCAACCCATCTTCCACATATAAAAAAAGTGTTTTTGGTGGGGGGGGCCCTAAATTAGGATTCTCAACTCTGGGGCGTGCATGTTGGGGAGGGGCAAAATCCGGATCTCGGATCTCGAACCCAATACCTGGTTTGTCAGAGCTAGCCTCCCACACCACCATGCCACACGCTAGCTCAGCAGCAGCAGGTACTTCAGTCCTGACAACCTCTTCCCTCTTCCTCCCATTTGCATCTCTACTTCCCCTTCCATTCGCCCTTCTCCATAGTCGCTGTCCCATACCCTTGCTATTCTGTTGGGTGGCCCAGAATAATGGCACCCAAAATTAGTCGCCATTTTTGTAGTCGCTCATTTTGGGTCACTATTATTACTTGATACTGTGTACACACACACATTCACACACACAACAAAAAAGCAGCCAACTGAAGTGGTGGGAGTTGGTCGACTACTCCCACCCTACCAGCTATGTGAAACAAGCCTGGGCTTCTCACAAGAAGATTTCTTTTATTACATTTAAATTATATTTATAATGAAATCAAGTCACTCAAGTCACAGCAACAATGCTGAGCTGACAAGTCTGATTGACTAATAGTGAAGTCTGACTGAATTCTCAGAAAAAGATATATTTTTAAAATTTCTTCCTAGGCAGAAAAGCCACAAACTTAGTAAACATGTCTGGAGTACACAGCTGTGTATGTGTATATATATATATCTATATATATATATATATATACACACACACACACACACACACCAGAAAAACAACTAACTGAAGCAATGGGAGTCAGCTGACTACTTCCATCCTTCTAGCTATGGTACTCTCACACTTGCTTAAGTGACTTTGAAGGGACCCAAGCCATTCTTTCTCACAGGAGATGTGTGATATTAAATTTAAATTATATGTATTATGAAACCAAGTCATTCAAGTTGCTGCAGCAATGCTGAGCTGACAAAGTTTTCTCACTATAGCCAAGCCTCACTAAATTTCTCAGAAAAAAATACAAATATTTAAATTTCTTCTTAAGCAGAAAAAAACACAAATTCAAAAAATTGTCTTGAGTGCACACACACGCACACACATGCATACACACACACACACACACACCAGAAAAACAGCTAACTGAAGCAACAGGAATCATCCAACTGGTCCCACCCTAGCAGCTGTGATGCACTCACACTTGCTTACATGACTGTGGAGGGACTTATTCCTGGGTTGCTCACAGGAGATGTGCTATATTAAATTTAAATTATATTTGATATGAAATCAAGTTACTCAAGTCATTGCAGCAATGCTGAGCTGACAAATTTCTCTCACTATTGTCAAGTCTCAATAAATTATCAGAAAAAATGTATTATTTGTTTTATTCCTTCTTAAGCCGAAAAGCCACACAATTAGAAAAATATCTTGCATTCACAGCAATTCACACACAAAAAACAGAAGAACAGCTAAATGAAGTGGTGGGAGTCAGCTGACAAGTCCCACCCACCCACCCCACCAGCAGCAGCTATGGTACACTTCAGCACTTGTTTAATGGCTTTGAGCGACCCAAGCTTGGGTTCCCCATAGGAAGATTTCTGATATTACATTCAAAGTATATTTATTATGAAATCAATTCACTGATGGAATGCTAATCTGGCAAGTCTCATTGACTAATAGTCAAGCCTGACTAAATTCTCAGAAAGAAAATACATATCTTTTAATTTCATCTTGTGCAGAAAACTAAGCCACGAACAACATTAGAAAAAAGTCCTTAGGTTAACTGTACTACAGTTAGATTACTTGACTTGTTTTCTTTTCATTTGTTTGTTTCTGACAACTAAGTTATAGTTACCAAAATCCTACATTTATAATCAAAATAAACCCATACAAAACCTCCCTTACTCTCTTAAGTTGTTAGTCTTTAAAACACACTACACTATACATTAATTCTCATTTACTTTTACAACACTGCACACACATGCATAGTGTGTGTGCACGTCTGTGTTTTCTGTTGGAGCCTGCCTGCCTCTCTAGGTTTAAAAAGGGGATGGAAGTAGAGTCTTTCTCAGCAGCAGCTCAGTTATCTTTCTCTTCTCCCCAAAGCTTCTCTGAGGTCTCTGATTTGGACAGAAAGTCTTGGGAGATACATAGATACATAGATACATAGACAGTGTCGGCAGATAAGAGCCTATGGCCCACCTATTCTGCCCATTTGAGCTTGTAAGTTCAGTTTGTTTTCCTAGAAGTCTATTTCCCCTTACCCCTGACCTCTAGAATTCCTTTATGTCTATCCCATGCATTCTTAAATCCGTGATTGTTTCAGCCCCACCACTTCCTCTGGCAGGGTGTTCCACTTGTCCACCACCCGTTCTGTAAGAAATTCTTTCTCATGTTTCCTCTGAATCTTCCTCCTCCAACTTCATCCCATGCCTCTAGTCCTGAAACATCTTTTTCGCTTAAAAATAGTGTTTTCCTGCACCCTGTTCCTCCTGTAAGATACTTGTATGTCTCTATCATATCCCTCTCTCCCTCCTCTCCTCCAGGGAGTACATGTTCAGTTCCTTCAACCTGTCTTCATAGGACTTGTGATGCAATCCATGCACCATCTTTGTTGCCCTCCTCTGAACCTTCTCTACCCTGTCTATGTCCTTACGTAGGTATGGTCTCCAGAACTGTACACTGTACTCCAGGTGGAGCCTCACTAGTGTCTTGTATAGCGGAATTATGACCTCACTTTTCCTGCTGGTGATGCCCCTGATCTTGAACTCCAACAGAATAACATAATGCTGAATAACCCTGAAAAGCACCATTTACTGTAGTCATGGTATTTGGGAAATACTATTCATGACTTGGACACCCCTACTTGCTTGTGCAGATATTAAAGATTATTTTTACATTTTAATGTATGAGGCAGCTGTTGTAAGGTCTGAATAGTGACATGGCCTGCAGAATGTAGTACCAGTTGAGATTTCCTATACAGTTTACCCCCTTAAACATGCACACAAAGAAGGATGTGTATACCCATGATGCTTTGCATAGGGTTTTGTACTTTAGAATACATGAACATGCTGTTAGGATGTTTGCAAAAAACAAATAAAAATGGTCTGTTTTCTTTTACTGTTTATGCATCTAACATACTGTGCTTCTTTTAAACTGTCTCTCTGTTATGTTGCTTCTTGGATATGGTACTTTTGACTGTAATGTGTGTCTTGGCCATTGATATGCATGGGGTGACTGTATCAAGTAAAGAGAAAGAGCACTGTGCGAACCATTGTCTTGGTCCTTTGAGACTGCGGTGATCAAAGACATTTGTTACTCTGCAATGCACTTTCCATGGCTGATGCTGAGTACGCAGGATAATAGTCTCTGTGGTCCTCCAATCCAGGAAATGTAGTGGTGAAGAACTAAGAGCAGACACAATTGAGAAAAAAAGGAAGGCAAAGCGAGGGGAAAAAAAAAAAACTCTTTGGAGCCACTCACTACCATTGACATTTCAATTAAATAACATAGGCAATGCTTTTTAAAACTAAAAGTGGCAGCACCATTCAGTAAACATTGCTATAAAAAACATGTGTGTTCCAGGTTTCATAACAAAAGTCAGCAAATTCATATTATTTTAGTGTCTTTTTGTTGCGGTCCATTTCTCCAAGGTTGCTGGATGCTGAGTCAGCATGCCTCCAGGCTGCTGATTGTCATTTGGGGTGCAACTCTACTGTGCCTGTTAGAAAGTTGTATTGCTGCTAGTATTTCAATGTTGGTAACTTCACTGCCATTGGTCAGTATCTGCTTTACAATAACTTAGATTTAAAGATCAAGTGTGATAAAATTTAGAGAAATTAAACTTTCAGCATCATTCATTAAATATTGTTAAAAAACAGTGTTTAACTAGTGTTTTATATGAAAATCAACCATTTCATACCATTTGGAACCATTTATTGTGGAGTCTACTTCAGCAAAACTGCTAGATACTGAAATTTTCTGTTCCCTGTGGTAATCAGCATGTCAACACCCTGGTGATGTCATTTGGGATGCTGTTCTCTTTCATGTATAGATAAGCTACGAAGACTGTCACATTGCCGAGGTCTATAAAGATTTTCATTTCTTGTAGTGTGCCTGTTGCAAGAGACTAAAAGCTGTTTGTAGTTTTGTCATGGTCAATGGCAGTAATGCACAAAAACAGTTTAAATTGATTATTTTAGCCTGTGCATAATTCAGTAAGAGTTGCACTTTGATGTAAAGTTTGCAAACTTGTTGTGTCCATTTCTCTAAGGTTGCAACATTGTGTTGAGGTGCAAGGCATGAGTCCTATTGCCATATTAGAGAATGCTGTGCATATTCATACCTGACATTCAATAGAGCTGATTTCTCAGGATGGCAATAAAACAATTTTCCCATCTCTCTGTAAATGGGGGTGGGAGAAGTTATGCTGTTTTAAAACTTTACTAAGAGTTTTTATGCACTAGCCAGCCCCGTTTTCTCCCTGTCAGTCATTTACTTGACTTGCATTTAGGCTCAGCTATTCTTTATTCCAGTTTATAACATGTGTAGAAAAACTGTACTGATTTGAATGACTGAAAGCACTTCTGAGCCTTGTAATTATTGACACATACAGTAATTAAATGCCAGAATTACTTACACCCAGTCAAGCCCAATAACATAAACATAGAAAAGTATCACTACTCTCCCACATTTTGACAGGAGCTTTCACTTCAGACCTGTTACTTCACCAGCAGGCAGAAAAAGTGAAACAACACCTACACAGAATGGAAAATTATCTTTTTGGCCTACCTGCATCACAAAAACATTTTTCCAGAGGCTTTTCTACAGACTGTACTGCTATGAACACTACCAAAATAGGAGTCTGCGCTCTGATTAGGGAGATTGAAAAATCTGCCATTTACTGTGCCAACAGTGCATTACTATGTAACATAGTCTACAGGCTATTATATTTTTGTACTCGCTATAGAAATAAAAGACTGCATCTGTCAGTAAAGCAATCTTATCACCTATATAATGAACTCACAATGCCTCATTTTGAAAATAAACATCTGGGATCTTATATTGTTGTAACCACTACAAAAATAGGAGACTGTACCTCTCAGTTAGGAAAATGGAAGACAGCTTCATATTGTACTCACAGTGACTTGCTATGTACATTTACTTATTAGATGCTGTGCTGCAGTCACCTCTATCAAAACAGGAGACTGCACATCTGAGTAAGGAAAATTTAAGTCAACTTTATAATCTACCAAGAATTCCTTGTTGCTGTATATAAATCAGCATATCAGCTGTTATATTGATGTAACCATTACCAAATAAGAGTTAGCTGATCTAACTGAAAGGGACTACTTTACGTCCAAATGCAGTTACAATAATAAATTAAAATGTTTTTGCAAGCAGTATTATGCTTTTTTTTATTTTACAGCCTTGACAATTTTTCTACATATGTTGTAAGTGCAATAAAGCACTGCAAGGTTTGTGATTATGGTCAATAATCACACTTCTCTATCAGCTGTTTAAAGGCACTTGGCGCAAGTGCCTCAGGCCTAAGAACACCCTTGAGAGGCATACGATTATAGACCCATAATCCCATACCCTGTCATTCTTTATTGTATACTTAAAATTATCTTTTTACCAGAGTGAACACATCCATACCTGGTAGGAATTAATGCAGATGAGATCCATATTAAATCTAAGTTATTGTAAAGCAGACACTGACCAAAAGCAATGAAGTTACCAACATTGTAATAATAGCAGTAATACAACTTCCTAACAGTCACAGTACAGTAGCACCCCAACTGGCATCAGCAGCCTGGAGGCATGCTGACTCAGATTCCAGCAACCTTGCAGAAATGGTCCACAATAAAAAGACACTAAAAAAGTATGAATTTGTTGACTACTGTTACAAAACCTGGAACTAATGATGGGCGAAGTGAGCAAAATTTGCTTTGCGGAGTAATCCACAAAATTCCACTCATTTCATGGAGCGAAATGTGAAAGTTCACCTGGCCAAGTGACGAAATTTTGCCCAGTCAAATGGTGACATTTCACCTTCTTTGGCAAAATTTCACCTTCAGTGGTGAAATTTCACAGTGTAAGGTGAAATTTGCCTAGGCAAATTCCGTCTTATGCTGGAAAATTTTGTGAATTACTACACCAGGTAAATTTGGCCACTTCGACGGCACTTTGTCAGTGAAATTTAAATTCGCTGCATCCCTACCTGGAACCCACATACTGCAAGATTTTCGTAGCCTGGCACAGGGCTTGTGTCCAGCCTTGCACTACCATACTTTGGTTATGGTTGTGCCCTGAACCCTTCACTGCAACTGCACCCCCACCCGATTTTCCAATTACAGATGCAGTTGTGGCAGTTTCCATGATTTACAGCAACTTACGCCAAATACCTGGTGCAAGCTCTGTAAAAATGGCCCCCAGTATTACAGCAAGGAACAGTGAAGCCCTAAAGGATTAAACCCATTTTTACAGCATTCTGCAGTATGCTGCATCAGGGAGTTACTGAAGTAAACAATGTAATGTCAATAGGAATTAATCTCTTTTGTCTTGCAGGAAAATGTGACACTGCCAGGATGAAGTGAATGTTACAGTTTTCTGCATTAAAAAAAGGGACTAATTGCCATTGAAATTAAATTATTTTCCACAGTTACTCTGCTTCAGCATAGTGCAGAGTGCTGCAGCAGATTTGGGTTTTATCCTGGCGAGCTTCACTGTAGACCAGAGAAAGTTGTTCTACCTTGCAGCAATTGCCACGCAGGATAGAAAATCCCATATGATCCCTGCAAGCCCCATGCACCATATCGTCCATGCACCGGGGCTTGCAGCAATCTAGGGCATTTAAAAATCCTACTCATACTTTTTATAGCAATGTTTATTGAATGGTGCTGCCTCTGTCAGTTTTAAATAAAATATTGCATATGATCTTTAAGTTTTCATTTTTTGTTAAAAAAAGGCAGGCTTCTAACTTTTCCTAGAACAAAGTATGAAGTGATGGAATATCTGGAGAATATGTTTGTTTTTTTTGCAGCTTTACTAGTAACTGGTAATTCAGTCTTAGTAAAAACTAGATCATGCATCTAAAAAGCAAATAATACATAATACTGTACATAATTTTAATTTTGAATGCATTGTTTGCTGAGTCAATAGGCTTTTCTCAATCTCTTTAATGGATCTCATTGAAACTTGACCAATTACTGCTGTCATTTAGAGAAACCTGAATGCTATATTATGCATGTTAATGGAGAACTGAATTGCAATTTACCAAACAAATGAGTCTAATTTTAGCAGATTAGCATACAGTATATTCAAATTAACTAGATTTCATTCTTTGAAAACGTTTAACATTACAGCACTTGGACAGCTTAATCAATGTTTAAATTATTATAATTATGCTGTCATTAAAAGTAATATTTTTATGAAAACATAAGTTATACAAAACGAAAATGTCAGAGCATATTCCTTTTATGAAAGAGTGGCAGGGAATAATTCAGTAGGCACTGAGCTGTATGTGTAGTTTACTTGTTTACATATACAATTGCTCAGCAATTTAAATGAAAAACTTCAGACCACATTTTCACTAGAAATCTGAAACTACTAGTGAGTAATTCATATTTTGCTATAAAATTACTTGCATCAGTGTTACTAATTTCCTCTTTTTATATAACTTTACAGCTATTAGAATTGCTTCAGTTTTTATGACTCATGCAGTGCTTATACTGTGAAGTCACTGCCATTGCTAAAGGACACAAACTGACAGTCAGTGCTTCACTCATTTGTTTGCAGCATACAGCACTGTGTGTATATATATATATATATATATATATATATATATATATATATATATCTCAATTCCATGTCCACTCCCTACTGTTATCAGCTACCCTAAAGACACCCTTCCCCAAGCTGGACACAATAGAGACTGATGATAAGATACAGTGCTGGAGTTCAAACTCATAAATTCAAGATGCGGAGGTCACTGCAGTAGTGTGATGAGCTGCCATACCACCCCTTGTCCACAATTTATTTTGCAGTTTCTTAAATCATAACTTTTTTTTTACTACATATATTTGACCTACGGTAGATCGGGTGAAATGCTTATATACGTTAGTATAGTTAAGAGTCTGAAGCAAAGGGGAAATAATCGATCTGCTGAAAGTTATAAACCTCAGTGTGATTCAACTCTGGATACTCAGAGTATGGCAGCTGGGTTTTGATGTGAAGAAGTGCCACATAATTACTTAGGGCACAGAAACTCAGGGGTGGAGTTCAAAATGGAGGCGTGTGTTATTGACAACAACCAAGCAGGAAAGAGACATGGAGTAATAATCTCTGATGACCTAAGGGTGGCCAGGCAATGTGACAAAACAGTTGGGAGGGCTAATGGGATGCTGAGGTGCATAATGAGAGGTGTCAATTACAGAACAAAGGACAATGGCACATTCATAACGCAGAAAAAGAAATGGGCAGACTGGATGGGGCTTGAGGTCCTTATCTGCCATCAACTTCTATGTTTCTATTTCCAGCAGATACAGTAGATGGAGATGGTGCTGGCTCTGTATAGATTTCTGCTAAAACCTCATTTAGAATAGTCTGCACAGTTCTGGAGGCCACATCTCTGAAATGATATAGACAGAGTGGAGGCAGTCCAGAGGAAGGTAACTAAAATGGTGTGAGGTCTGCATCACAAGCTGTATGAGGAGAGACTGAATGAACTCAATATGTACACCTTGGAAGAGATAAGGAGGGGTATATGATAGAAACCTTTAAGTACTTCACGGGGGTAAATAAGATACAGGAAGGAGATACTTTTCAAAAAAAAAGATGCACAAAAACAAGGGGACATTCTGTGAAGCTGGAGAGGGGCAGATTAAGGAGAGATGTAAAAAAGGGTAGTGGGTTCTTGGAATAGCCTAATGGCAGGGGTAGTGGGGACAAAAACAGTGATGGGTTCAAGAATTCATGGGGTATGCATAAGTGTATTTTAGAGAAAAGAAAAGGGGGAGGAAAAAAGAGTTGGAGATCAAGTAGGGTCTACGGTGATAGGTAAGGTAAGGTAAGGTAAGGTTAGATTTATTTATATGGCACCCAATCCTGGAGGTGCTTGGTGCTTTACACAATTAAAAACAGACAGTATAAGTAATGACAACAGAATAAAATCTCTGAAGGGTTATACAAGATCTAAAATTCAAAAATACATAAGCTAATTTAGTAAATAATTAATAAATAATCAACAGTAAAATATATTCAAAAACACAATGGGTCATCTGGAAAGGCCATTTTGAAAAGATGAGTCTTTAGGCCCCTATTAAATACCTCCATGGATGGGGACTTCCTTACAGATCTAGGAAGAGAACTCCAGAGGGCAGGGCTGGCCACCTCAAGAGCTCGATTGCTTGAGGTTTTCAGCCTGGCCCTCTGAACTGCAAGGAGACCACTGGTGGAGGAGCAGAGGGAGTGGACCATAGTGACAGGGGTAAGGAGATCCAGGGCCAGATCTATACAGGGCCTTGTAGGTGAGCAAGCCCACCTTGAAGATGATCCTCCACCTGACAGGCAGCCAGTACAGATCAAGCAGGACCAGGATTGCATTACATGACCTAGACAGACTCATCAGTAACCTGGCCACTGCATTCTACACCAGCTGCAACCAATGGAGGGTCCCTCCACAGATCCTGAAGTATAGAATGTTGCAATCGTCAAGCCTGAATGTAACAAAGGCATGTACTAGTGATGGCAGGTCCTTGGGTGGAACTAGGGTTTTAATCTGGGTGACATTTCTTAAGTGGTAGAAAACACTCTGGACAACAGATGATGCAGATACTGCAGATTGGGAAAACTTGAAAAACTGGGCCAGCTGAGCAGTCCTTATCTGCAAACAGTTTCTATGGGCCCTATGAATGAATGGTCCACCCTGCGCATCGCTGTGCATAAAGCATGTGCAGACACCACTATGTCAGTCTGGTGTGCATGCTGCAGGCACATTGCATGCATGAAGGACACATAGCAGGCATGCAGCAGGAGCATAGAAAGATACGTGGATGCTCTGTGGTGCACATCTGTGGGGGTGTGACAATGTAATGTGGTGTGGAGGCAACGGCTACATGGATGCATGAAGAAACATACTATGGATGGCCACATAGATGACACCATGTAATATATTCCATGGTCAGGGTTGGTGTAGCAGCATGCATACTGCCAGTGCCACACCAGTATTGGCAAGGGGGCAGTGCCAAGCTGCAGCCTGCCAGTGGCAGTGCATGGCAGGTCACAGCCATGCTGATGTGGCACCAGACAGCAGCAGCCATGTGTGGGCATGTGAGGCTGATCAGCATGCCAGCAGCCATGGGATAGCCACCAACTCGTGGGTGGCACAGCCACGGTGGAGTGCACATATGGCAGCCACATGTGTCTGCACTATTTGGCCATGTGAATGCCACAGTCCCAGGGTATGGAGCACATGTATCACAACAGGCCAGCAGGGACTGGGCCACATAGGCCACTTCCACATCAGTGCCTGGTTCTGGTGGTGTGGCCTGCCGGTTATACCACAGTGTGACCACTCTGCCTGGTGGGCAGCTACAACTGGGCACACCCCTGTGTGGTGTGGCCCCTCAGACATGCCCAACCTCCCCTCAACCCTGACAACACCGCCCCCCCAGGAGACAATGAACATACATGGGATTGCAAAGAAATACATTTATTAAATGTACCACCTGTGCACACATGCTGCTGTACCCCAATCTGTCCACCACCCCCACCCCCAGCACATGGCAACAACACTGGCACCCCCAGTGTCCATGCTGTCATGTGGCCTGTGGCTGGGCCTCTCCCTATGACACGGGCCAGGGCTTGGAGAGTGTGGAGCCCCCCCTGTCATCCTCCTGCACTTGCACTACTGTCCCTGCCTGCTGCTAACCGGTGAATCTCAGCATCATCTGCCTGATGGGTCCTCTGCAGTGCTGAAAGGAAATAGAACACAGAAAAGGACTATGTACAGTCACTCAAAAGCTTCCCACATGCCCATGTGCCTACCGGTGATGGGATGTATATGTCCAATGCCCCATAGGACATGTCCTCATAGAATATTTCACAGCCAGTCTCTTTCAGAATCAAGTAGTTAGGGTATGGCTCTTGGAACCACATGCATCTGGCCACCCTGGAGGTGACATAGCACTTTGAACAGTCGGGCTGTACCTGAGGTGGAGCTCTGGCCTAGTTGCCATGTGCTGAGGTCCTATGGGGAAGAAGGGAAACATATCAGCAGGCATCACACTGAGCACCTACACCACCACTCTACCAACACTAATGGCCATGCAGCCCATGAACTGTATGCCCACCTTCTTGAAGCCCTGGATGCACCAGAGGTCCCCGTACCCCCAGGCATCTGTGTAGTTCCCCTCTGATACCCTGAAAAGGTGCATGGGGAACATGGCCCTCCATTCCAGCATTCATGCCGCTATGACTGCCTGCATGTGCCACTCACCTCAACACAGTGACTCTCATGTGTGGAGACATGTTTCAGTTGCAAGTATGGCAGGGCATGGTACCACACAGCCACACCCCCTTAGGGGCATACACAGTGCACAGCAGCAGTATATAGGGGGCCGCTGTGCATGGTGCACTGACCTACTAGAAGTGCTCACTGTGTAGCAGGATGTGCCCTGGTGTGTTAATGCATGTCCACCTGATAACTGAGCTTGTAGAATGGTGATGGAGACATGGGCTGTGACTACAGGTGTTCCACACCCGCATTGATGCAGCGACATGGCATGACACGCACTGCATAGAGAGGTTCCAGCTACCCTGGGATACAGTTGTGAGACTGCGTGCCAGTATTCATGGCACGGTTGCATCACAGACACTCCAATCATATGCCATGTCTGTGGAGACCAAGGTGCTATGAGCCCTGGGCTACTATGCCACAGGATCATTTCAGTGGGTGACAGGTGACACCATGGGGGTGTGCCAGTCCTTTGTGTCCAGAACAGTTGCACAGGTGATGGATGCTCTCCTTGATCATCTGGGGGAGCAGATTGCCTTCCCCACCATGATGGCAGAGGTCTGGGCCACCAAGGAGTTGTTCTGTGCCATGCATGGTATGCATAACATGTGCAGTGCAGTCAATGGCACACATATTGCAATACTTATTCCAGTAGTGCATAAGGAGGCATATTCTAACCACAAAGGCTTCCACAGCATCAATTGCCAGGTCGTCTGTGATGCCCAAGGCATCATCACAGATATGTGCTCCAAATACCTTGGATCATCGCACAACTCATACATCCTGGATGCCTCTGGCATGGAGGCACTGCTGCATGCCAGACAGATGGACAGATGGCTGCTTGGAGAGTAACACAACTCTGCATGGGCACACATGCACCTGTATGGGCACCCATCACGGCACTGACACATTGTGTTCCATCCCTGCAGGTCACAGTGGCTATTCACTGTGGCAGAACTTGATGACACCTATCCATGTCCTTGGCATCTCTGCAGAGGAGGTATGCAACATGGCACACAGACGCACAAAGGACATTGTTGAGAGGATCATAGGACAGCTGAAGATGCGCTTCAGATGCCTGGACTATATAGGTGGGAGCTTTATGATGTTCCCCACCAAGGCATGCAGGGTGTTCTGGTGTGTGCCATGCTGCACAACATCACTAAGCGAGATAACATGCTAATGCCATGGGCACCACCGATAGATCCCCAGGATGATGGGGACAATGGTGATGTGCCTGTCTGGGTACCGGGGATGGCAGGCAGCCATGTGGCCTTGCAAGCACTCATCAATGACATGTTCCACTGCTAGGAACCAACACACTGTATGCCCCCACACCACAGGCCAGCATGGCTGGACCTTCTGGACCCCTGGGTACACAACATAGGACATGTGCACATGGGCCAGTGCAGTGCATGTTGCAGGGAGTGGTGGTGGGGTGCATAATGATGACACATATACCTGTATGCACCACGGTGTGGATAGGTGGGTGACTGGGGGTGCAAAGCCCAGAGGACAGGGTGTGTGCTGTGCATTGGGGGCATAAGTGTATCATTCATATGGCGTGGCTGTGTTTTCTTTTTTTATTAATAATTTTTATTTTCGGCACACAAAAACATAACACAGAACCACAGTTTCATTATAATTATGCAGTTACAAAAGTATATGCCTTGCACAGTAAAAAAAAAAAAACCTTTTATGTCATGCTATGAGTAGTATAGGCAGGGGCATCACCAACCAGGAATGGACGTTGCCATGTATAAGCATACAAGAAGATATGCATTAGTTGCACAAAGCCCAGTTTCCTGTGGCCCAATCTCTTAACCTGCAGGCTAAAGTAAGAAAAAAAAAAAAGGACCAGGCAAACATTCTAGCTTGTATATAGTTATATTCATTCTCTACAAGAGCATATGGCCACTTAATGCACAGGTCTGACAATTAGACAGCTAGAGGGAAACAAAACTAAGCTGACACAGAAGTATTGGTGGGTACTTCACCCTATCCCTTTCTTTCTTGGTTTCAGGTACAGTAGGTGAGAAAGGGATCCCAGCATGTGTAATATATTTTTTTTTATACTTTAAAGTTTATTCATACATTTTCCACCATAAAAGGCAGCATACAGAGAAAACTGACAGAGTATCATTGATACATAGTGAAAAGATGCTGCCCCCCCTCACCTCCCTTTACTGCAGTAACCCATCTCGGTATCCGTAGATGCCGAGACTCTAATCAAAGAACCATATAGAAGCAACAACCCTAGTATTGGTTTAGTTTGGAACCAGAGAAATTAGTGAGTGAGGGGATCCCAAATTCTAGCATAAACTGCTAGTCTATTATGTAGACTGGCTGTTGCTTTTTCCGTGCACAAGTTGGATAATACTTCTCTTACCCATTCCTGGAAGGAAGGGGAAGACCTGTCTTTCCAATGACGGAAAATTATTTTCTTAGCCAACAAGGCAACCATGGATATGTGAAATTTACATACCTTGACTCTAATAGAGGACAGGTCTCCTAACACACATACCTCAGGGATAAAATATTCTTGAAGGCCCAACAAGGAGTCTAAGGAGGTTTGGATTGAAACCCATAAGGTGGAGATTCTTAGACAAGACCAAAGCATGTGAAAAAGTGTACCCTCATCCTGCAAACATTTGTTGCACTTGTTTGAGTCTAAGTAGCCCCACTTGTGAAGTTTAGCTGGGGAGTAATATAAGTTGTGCAATACATGATATTACATGAGACGCAGTCTATCTTGAGAAATAAATTTATGACATGACTTCCAGAGAGAATGCCAATCCAGCTGAACGTGGGGGAGAAAGTTACTCCAAAATCTTGATGGCCCAAATGGACCCCCGAATTTTTTATGAAACAAAACCTGATAGTTTAGAGATTACACCAGAAGATCCAGAAAGTGGGGATACCTCGGGAATCAGAGAAGAGATATTCTGAGAAGGAGGAGTACTACCCAGGGTAATTACAAGTAAATGTTTCAATTGCAGGAATTTGAAATAAGACGAGGTCAGGATGAGAAATTTCCTGACCATCTCCTCCACTGATGACCAATGCCCCCCACCATCAGTAAAAGTCAGGAGCTTCCCCTCTCCCAATTGAGGCAACCAAGGATGGAAGATTTGACTCTTGTTAATAGTAAATGCTGGAGAGTTCCAGATAGAATGGGCCAGGTCAGATGAGGGGAGTACTGCAAAAAGGAACATATCTGTGAGTAGACCTTTAAGGAGGTCCTTATTTTGGAACACTCTACGGCCATACTTACTTGGGATAACCTAAGAAAAAATAACGCTAGAGAGTCCAGATTTTTGGCATCGATTGCATCCAATTCTATTTTGAGCCAGATAGGTTGCGCTTCTTCTGGGCCGGGAGATACCCACCTCAAACATTTCGCAAGGTGACTAGCCCAGTGATATATAGCCAGATGGGGGATTCGCAGCCCCCCCTCCAGCTTTGGGGCTGCCAGCTTATGATAAGCCAAACGGGGATACCTGTCTGCCAGATGAATCTAATGAAAACACCATGTACCTTTTTGAACCAGAGTAAAGGAATAAAGGCATTGAGAAGGGACAACGGGTAGAAAATCCTAGGAAATATATTAATTTTAATTATGTTAATTCGGCCCTGCAGAGAGATAGGGAGTTTAGACCACCTCTCAAGGTCATGTGTAATCCCCTGCAATAAGGAATCCAAGTTTTCCTTAAACCATGCTAGGGGTTACGTGAAAGTTTAATACCCAGATACTTGAAAGACCTGTGTCCAAATATAATTTGGAGCGCTAATGTCATCTTGAAAACTTTGTGATTTAATGGGAAAATAGGGACTTACTGGCATTCAATTTATAGTTGGACAGAGCACTAAACCTTGCTACTTCCCTTAGTAAGGCCAGGACAGAGGATACGGATAGGACAGATGTATTAACAGGTCATCAGCATATGCAATGACTTTAACTTCATGCCGCCCAATTCTCACCCCTTGTATAGAATCATTATTGAGAATATTTTGAATAAGAGGTTCCAGATATAAGTTAAATAATAAAGGGGAGAGGGGGCACCCCTGTCTGGTACCCGAGTGAAGCGAGAAAGAATGGGAAAAGGCCCCATTCACAGAAATTCTTGCCGAGGGATTTTTATAAAGGGCGGCAATTCATGAGATAAACAGAGAGGGGAAGTGGAAGGCCTCCAAAGTGCAGAACAGAAAGTTCCAGTTCACACGGTCAAATGCCTTCTCAGCATCCAGGGAGACCAAGCCTGCAGAGAACTCCGCATCCCTGGTAGCCGAGAAGACATGCGACAAGGTGCGTAAATGATCAGAAGATGAGCTCCTTTTCATAACTCCAACCTGGTTTGTACCTATTAACCCAGAAAGAACCAGTAGCAGCCTATTAGCCAGTATTTTAGAGAGAATCTTAATATCCTGGTTTAAAAGCGAGATAGGTATGTAACTTTGAACCTGTTTGAGGTCTTTATCAGGTTTGGGAAGCAGGACAATCAGAGCCTCATAGAGATACAGATCTGTCTCTGCCCCAGATAGGATTTGCTGAAATAAGCGACCAAGTACTAGTAAGAGAAGGTCTCGAAAGACCTTGTAAAATAAAGCAGAAAATCCATCTGCACCAGGGACCTTGTCGGCAGGCAACTCACCAATAACCTTAGCAATTTCCTCCTGGGAAATAGGGAGAGCCAGAGTATCACCACACTGGTCAGGGAGGAGGGGCAAGTGGGAGTCACTTAGATAACCCTGTATGTCTTCAGGGCAGGAGGGATGCTCCATGTCACTATTCAGTTTAGAATAATAAGCAGCAAATTCTTGAGCTATCTCAGTAGGAGACACCTTAAGAGATCCATCTGCCACTGACCTGATGGGTGGGATAAATCTCATTGCTTCCTGTTGTTTAATGCGCAATGCCAGTAAACATCCCACTTTCTCCCCCTGATCAGTGTAGTTAGCTCTGGTACGAATAATGGCTAGTTCTGCTCTCTCTTGAAGTAACCCCAAGTATTTATCCTTTAATTTCAGGAGTTTCCGAGTATCCTCATCTAGGGGATTGGCCGGAAGATTAACTTCCAGAGATTTGATTTGGGTTACTAAGGATTAAGCTCTCTTTCCCGCTCTCTTTTCCTACCAATCACCATGCTAATCAGTATCCCTCTCATGAAAGCTTTGAAGGCCCCCACAAGATATCAGGTTTTGCACCATCTAAAGGGTTTAGTGAAAAAAGGATTCTATTTTTTCCCTAATAAATTTGCAATATTTAACGTCTTTAAGGAGCTGATCATAGAGCATCCATCTAGTTTCCCTATTAAATGAATTGAGCAGTACCAAATTGCATACCACTAGTGAGTGGTCAGAGATTGGGCCGGGTTGAATCGAGGAGGTCTTCACCCTGGGGAGGAGACACTGAGAAATAAGTAAATAGTCAATGAGGGACTGCAAGCCATGCGCCATAGACCTAAAGATAAACTCCCTAGAATCAGGGTGTAAAACACGCCAGACATCACAGAGCCCGTATTGATCTAATAAATCCCTAAATGTCTCCTGCCCGGGGTAGCCCCACCCAGGCCACTGCCCAGTCTGTCTAAGCGAGGATCAAGTACTTGATTGAAATTTCCCCCTAAAATAATTTTAATGGGAAGCATTGGGAGAATTATAGATATAAGCCTCATGAAAAATCCAGGGTCATCCAGATTAGGGCCATAAATACAGGCCAATAATATTGGGACAGACCAGAGGGTACCTTTAACCAGGATAAATTTTCCCTCGGTATCTTTAATCACTTGTGTGGAAGAGAATGGGATACTCCTGTTAATCATGAGCATGACCCCGCAACTATTCGTGGTGCCCTGGGCACTATAAATCGATTCCACTTGTTGCCTCCTTAATTGCAAAGCTTCTGCTTCAAATAAATGGGTTTGTTGCAAAAAGGTTATCTGTGAACTGAGCAGACTTAAATGTTTGAGAACCTGATATTGCTCATGTTGTTTTCTGATCCCCTTAACATTTCAAGACATGAATGTTAACTCATTAACCATCTAGAAGAGATAATCTAGCTGAAAAAATTACACTCAGCACACGAGATGCATATCCCCTTTACATGTATCCGAAGGGTTACTGCAGTAACACCCACCCTCTTCCCTAGCTCCCCCCAGAAATAGATATCATTCATCCCCTCTATCCCACCACCCTCCAACCGTACCCGAACCCCCCCACACTCCCCCCACCAAACTGTCACAAGCAACATTCAGCACAGTACTGGTTCAATCCCTCTACCCCGCCCTGACAATGAACCCAGATATTTAGCACTGTTGCACACAAATCACAGTCTATAGAAACCAAACACTGCAAGTTATACCTCAACGAAGGAGAATGGTCCTGGGCCTTCACCTCAGTCCAGCCAGAGCATGGACATAAGAGAGATTGTCATAGGGGGACTATGGTAAAACCATCTCATCACCCAGATGTTTGTAATAACCTGAATTGAGACTAGAAGCGCAGGGTGAGCCACCAGAAACCAGAACCGGACCAGAAACTCCTGAAGGGAAAAATACCTCAGCTCGTATTAAGAGCGAGAACTTAGATGGGAAAAGCTGGGATTGCTCCACCAGAGGTGAAGGCATAAAAGCTGCCTCTACCCACTACGAGTCAGTATTCAATGGACAGGTCCTCCCTGGAAAATTGAGAGTGCTATGCCCCAGCTAAATAGTGAAACACTGCTAATTCCTCCTCGAGTAGAGTTTCCTCGTGAGTCCCCAAAAGTTGGAATGCCCTCTAGTGGCCAATTCCCTAACCTGACTAAATGAAAAGCCAAAATGGAGAAAGCCCAGGACCATCCCAGTACCAATCCTAAAAGAAAAAATGAGAAACTAGCCCACAACCGATCAAACTGGGCTCTTTAAACCCCCAACAAAAGTAGCCGCCTAAACCTGGCTCACAAACCCCCCCAAGAAGGCCCCAAACCCAAGTGTCCACTGCTTCAGACCAGCATGGGCCCATTATGAGACAGAAAGAGGAGAAAAGTCGGGGTGGTCTGCGATTATCCCACCAGTCCACTGTGGTAGATGCAATTTCCCAAGTTTTCACATTTAAAAAGTTTCTCTAAAGGAAAAAACAAAAGTTCGAACTCTTGACTCTGTGCAGTACTCCATACTGCATCACAACCATTCAAGAGTCCTTAAAGAGATCTGGCAGCATGGATTTAAGGCTCCTCAAAGCTTCTTCAGGGTCTTCGTAGCTTTTCCAGGATCCATTAGTTGAAATCTGTAGTCTGGCCAAGTAACTCATCCTAAACTTCAAACCTGCAGCAATTAGCTTAGAAACAATAGGGTGGAATGCCTTGCATTTCAAGCGGACCAAGACGGGTAGATCTTGTGAGATTCTCAGCTTTATATGTTCCCAGCAAACCTCTTGCAAAGCACGCACTTTTTGTAGGAAATGCTGTCTCTCCAAATAATTCAGGAACCGGCACACAATAGGGCAGGTGGGGTTCCTTGGGGGATGGTTTAGGCCGAAAAGCCCTGTGGGCACACTCTATAATGTCGCCAGGGCCGAATGGAGATGGGTCAGCCACCTGCTCAACCAACTTCTGAATAAATGCCACAACATTTTGGCATTCCTCTCCCTCCAGTAAACCAAGAACCACTATATTATTTCTTCGACTCCGACCCTCTAGGTCCTCGAGCTTAGCTTCAAAATAAGACAATTTCTGGCGCATTGAAACCAGTTCAGGGTCGAGACTACCAATTCTTTTCTCAATAGAAGCAATTCGTGCTGCATTATCAGACACAGACAGTGAGAGTTCATCTAATTTTCTGGATAGCGATTTCAAATCCTTTGTCATATCCTTCATTTCCTCTCGAAAGGGTTTAAACTCCTCAAGAAATATGGAAAGCATTAAAGGCTCCTGATCACCACTTTGGCTCGGAGGATCAGGCCCAGAACCACCCGAGGCCCTCGATTTCTTAGGGCCCTTCTCGGGAGTTGCTGGAGGGGTATGCTTCTGTGGGGCTTTCTTCATGTTAGCCTCCATCCACTCGAGATGTAACCAGACCAGAGTGCGACAGCTATTATACAGCGTTGAATCTCAGAAACAAGGGAGAATAGTGAATTAAAACACCAAAATGAGATAAAATAATAAACGGGAGGTAGGAGCTTCTTGAGGGAGCTGCTACTCAGCACTCTGCATCATGTGATCTTTCAGCATGTGTAATATTTAAGGACAGTAGTTGTGATCACATGTGATAGATGGTCTAAGGAAGTTATCTTAGCAAGGGAGTTCAGAAGTTCTGATATTGAGGGAATGTCTGCAGCTCTCCACTTGCACAGTATCAGCTGTTTGGCCTGGATACTGAGAAGGGCCAACCAATTTTTTAAGGATGGATCAGATGTGGGTGCAGTGGTAGAATGCCCAGTATCCAGAACAGGGGGCCAGACAGTATTTTGTTGCCTACAACCTGTGTGGCCAGTTCACATACTGAGTCCCAGAAAGGGGTAACCAGATGGCATTGCCATATAATATAGTGCAAATCCCCCACTTTGGTCTGGCATCTCCAGCACAGGTTATTATTCAGAAGCTTAAATTTATACAACATGTTAGGAGTCCTCTACCAATGGTGGAGGATTTTGTTTTGAAAAAGCTTACTCCTAGTATCTAGATAAGCAAAATGAGCCTGTTTCCAGCAAAGGTTCCACTGGGCATCTGTTATCTGGGTATTTAGAGCCTTCTCCAACTTGGTCTTAGAGTCAAGGGACTGAGAGGGGAGTGTATCCTGAAGTTCTGCATAAATTTTACTGGCCAGGCCCTTCAGTTAGGAAAGCCATCTGGTTACTGCTTCTGATGTGGGGCTAATCCCTGGCCTATTGTTTAAGTATGTGGACATGGAGCTACGTAGCTGCAGGTATCTCCAGAAGTCCATCCGTCTTGTTCCAAAGTCAAGGGATATCTCTTGGAAAGATTTAAGGTTTTTCCTCCCTGCCTCTAGGATATTGCCAAAAGTAGTTCCCAGCTGTCTCCCAGTGGCTCCAGTGTTTGGGCTTATTATCTATTCGGAGTTGGCCATTACCCCAGATGGGGGTGCGGTGAATAGGATGTAGGTTCATTTTTAGTTTCTTATGTACTAGGCACCACACTTTTAACAGAATAAGCAATTTTAGGATGGGATGTGATATATTTTGGGAGGGGATTGTATATAAGAAGGGGAGACTGTGCACCTGAGCTATTGATTTCTCCATGTGGACCCGTTGGGGGAAATCAGGGGTCAGTGGGGCAAGCCACTTCATTATCTGTGTCATTGAATAGGCCAATTTATACCCTTCTAGCATTGGAAGGCCCCACCCTCCATCTTTCCAGTGGGCTCTCCACTTATTCCTGCTGTAGTGCAGTTCCTTGTGACCCAATGTGAATTTCCCAATGATAGAGTTTATGGTCCTAAACCATTTAGCCAGAAGTTCCATTGGAATGTGGGATATAACATAAAGAATTTTGGGCACCGTGATCATTTTAATGGCTGAGATTTTCCCGGCAAGTGTAAGATGTAGGGCCTGCCATCTTTGCAGTTCCGTTTTAAGCTCTGCAATACTGGGCTTCAGATTTAGGTCCCACATTTTAGAGAGGTCGGGGAAATATGGACTCCTAGGTATACTAAGTATTCAGGGGACCATTGGAGACCATAGGGGGCAATCTGGGTAGGAGTAGTGACAGTGTTCAGTGGAAGTACCTCAGTTTTATTACAGTTGATTTTCAAACTGGAGAGTGTATCAAAATTTCCAAGAAGGGTGAAGAGGGTCAGAAGTGAGGTCTTTAAGTTTTCCAGGGGAACTAATAGACCATTAGCTTACATGAGTGTAGCATAGGGTCTGTTCCTATGGAGACACCCTGAATTTTGGGGTGTTATTTTATAGCAGCGTCCAAGGGTTCTACCACAAAGACAAATAATAGCAGGGGCAGAGAGCAGCCCTGCCTTGTGCCCCTGCCTAATGGGAATGGTTCGGATAGTATTGCATTCATTAAACATTTTGCCATTGGGTGATGATACAGTGCTGTAATCCAACCCCTAAACTGTGTCCCATATCCCAGGTGATGAAGAACCAGTGCCAAATAGTCTCACTCCAGAGAGTCAAATGCCTTTTCAAAATCTATGGCTACTGCTGCTACTGGAGTGGGAAGGGATCTGGCATAATGAAGGATATTTAGCATGGAACAAATATGATCTCTGTTTTATCGGCCAGGGACAAAGCCCACTTGTGAGAGGTGTATGAGGGAGGGAAGGAAGGAGGGGTGTCAGTCTTATAGAGAGAATCTTGGCAAACAGTTTACTGTCCATGTTTATAAGGAAGATAGGACAGTAACTTGCTGGTGATGTGGTGTCTTTACCTTTTCTGGGGAAAACGGTGATTGTGGCTTCTCAGAGAGTGGGCAGAAAGATGCAGCAGCCAGTGCTTCATTGTACAAGGAGCTTAGCAGGGGGAGATTCGTGAGGAGACTAGTTGCCATATTTCCAGAGGGAAGCCGTCTCCCCCTGGAGCTTTGCCAGAGTTCATATCCCTTAAGGCTGCTTCTACTTCCACTGAGGAGATGGGTGATCTAGCAGGGCAGCTTACTAGGGGGAGAGTTTGAGAAGATTGAGGGAAGAGAGGAAATCCCTTGCCTTGTCTTGTTCCAAGGGTCTGGAGAAGATATATAGCTGGGAGTAGAACTGCTTCATTGTGTTACTGATTTCCCTGCATGATCTATTAGCCAGGGGATAAATCTCTCCTCCTGTGGTTTCCTTAATCTGTAGGCTAAGAGCTTCCCCCCTTTTTCTCCACCTTCCCAAAACTTGTGTCTCAGTCATATGATAGCCACTTTGGCTTTGTGGGCTAGCAAATCATTGATCTGTAGGTGCAGTTTAATAATGCTTCAGCATAATTGAGTGTGACTGCTAAAATGTGAGATTTTCTTTGCCTCTAGCTCCAGTTGTTTAAGCTGTTCCTGTAGGTCTCCGAGTTTTTACTCCCTCTGTCTCCTTCTTCTAGTCATGTAGCCCATGATGCCTCCTCTCAGGGTGGACTTAATGGCCTCCCAAGTAGTGTTTGAGGATGTGTCGGGGGGGGGGTTGGCAAGAAAGTGGGCAACTTCAGAGGAGAACCATGGTTTAAAATCCAGGTCTCGAAGAAGGAAGGGGTCCAATTTCCACATTGATGTTGGGGTGGCCTAAGGTCCCCATAGGATATGCAAGTGGACCGGGGAATTGTCCGAGATAATCATAGGCTTAATCTCTGCACCTATTGATATTTGGGCAATGTCAGCTGACACCAACCAATAGTCTAGTCGACTATGAGTTCCATGCACTGGTGAATAAAATGTGTAACCCCCTCACAAGGGTGGAAAATCTGCCATTCATGTGGCATCCCCATGTCCAAAGTGAGCTGCTGTAATAAGATCCATGCTCTGGGATGTTTATCCTGTCCTATAGAGCTCCTGTCACTTAAGTGGTCTAGGGGTAGGTTAAAGTCCCCATCAATAATGGTTGGGATAGGGGTTTGAGCAAGGGAGCCTAAGGCCTGGGCCACTTGATGGAAGATTTCCAGGGAGTCCTCATTCGGACCGTGCACATTGCCAAGGAGTAATGGGCCCTTCAGGGTATCCATCCACACCAGAACCCATCTCCCCTGTGTATCCTGCTTAATTTGTGCAGGGGTGCAATGCAGAGATTTATGTATGAGAATGGCTACCCCTCACTTTTAAGTGGGGGCAGAGGAAGAGAAAACCTGCCCACCCATTCCCTGGCTAGCTTGTCGTGTTTCTGTTTATTCAACTTAGTTTCCTGCAGGAATGCCACACTGGTTCACAGCCTGTTCAGATGAGCCAATACCTGTTTACATTTTACCGAGGTGTTGAGGCCCCACATGTTCCAGGTAAAGCCATGTAGATCACCCACAGACTGCACAAGGATTGATAAGTAAACAGGAGGACAGATTAATGGGGTAAGAGGAGACTGCAAACCAATCTGGCACCCCCCCAAGGAAGTCCTAGTATACCACACATATTGCATTCTTCTCAGTTTCATATTAACAAGCTTTTTCTGACTGATTCTTATTGCCTGATTCTTAACAATCCTATTTATACCGATAGGGCAGCGGGCCCCAACTAACAAACAAACATACACTATAAACATTATCCATGATAAATCCCATTTTGCTGACAAGCAGGGAGGAAAAAGTCCAGTGAGCACACCACCAGGGCCACCTCCTGCTTTCATGGGGGGGGGGGTTGAGCCCACACTGCCGTTCTGTCCAATATGGGTTCTATGGCATAGCCCAGCCAGCATAGGATACCCCCTGTGGAGCTGGGATTAGATTGGGGTGTTTTTTTATATAAATTTATCTGCTCTGGGAGGGAGATGGAAAAAGTCTCTCTCGACCAAGCATCATATATATCAAACAGGGACAAAGGTGGATGAGAAAGGCTCAACAGGGTTGCAACCATCCCCCCCCCCCCGATGGTATAGAGCTTTGTGCTCCATCTCTGGCCAGAGGTCTGTAGTCTGCAAAGACTGTCTGAGCCCAGGCAGCTAATAATCCAGTAAGGGAAGAAAAGTCAAAAGAGGCTACAAAGAGGGGTTCTATATAGCTTGCCAGATTCAGTGGGCTCTAATATATACTTCTGGCATCTAACTAGGTGCATTTTATAGCAAGGAAGGCATCCCTTCTGCCAGTATAGAGACTCATTGGGGGAATTATTATGGTGCCATACCAAATAAATCAGGCCAGCTTCTCAAGTCCAATAAATTAGACAGTGTCCCAATGCACAGATTGCCTGGTATATATATGGTCCAAAGCCCTAGGTCGCTGTGCTCTGGTGTAGTGAATAGTCATTTGGAGTGATCGCAAACACGATCAGTAGGGTTGCCATGTAAATGATGGGGTGGGGGGGTAGTACACGGGGAGAGAAACAAAGCAGGACACCCTGGCAAGGCAAAAAGCAGGGACCACCCTAAATCTCGGGCCCCCCCCCCACCATCCTTCCCTCCATTAAACAACCCTGTGGTATTAATTCAGTACTTATCTGAAAACTCATTCAAGTGAGGCCGTCTGTTTCCACATTTTTATAGTCTTCCATCTGTAGTTTTCTCTGGGCAGGATCAGGCTGGTGAGAGTGAGGAGAAATCCTGTCTCTGGAGATGTCTTTTGGGGAAGCAGGAGCCATGGCAGCCACATCTGCCCAGCTCTTTCCATGATCTGGCAAGAAGGAATTTTGTGGGTGGTCTTGAGGGGCTAGATCCACCTCTATGCAGTAGGAAAAGTCCAAGGAGTCTGTTTGTAGTGCTGTGAAGTTGTTCAGCATAAGGAAAGCTTGGAGGCCAGATTTTTCAAACATTACTGGGTATTCATTGTTCCCAGGGCTACCTGACCTCCTTCTATCTATGGGGTGATGTCTCCATTCATGCCTCTGTGGAGTATGGTATTTTTTGTTTCGGGGGGAGAGAACTCCCTCAAAAATATGAACCTCCTGATTTGTAGTGCTCTTCAGGGAAAATTCAAAGCTCCTCTTCTTCCCCACTGTTCCGGACAATAAGCGTCCGGTTCCACTTGGGTTAGTTTGATCCCAGAGCTCCGCTGGGTACATTTTCTTTAAAAAATCCATCAGGTGTTCTGGAATGGCAAAGAGTAGTGGGGAGGCATCGTGGATCACTCACATAGCAGTGGGGTATCAGAGGGAAAACGGGAGGTTGAGGTAGTGAAGGAGCTGGTGGCCCTCTGTGTAAGCCCTTCTTTTTTCTGATAAATCTCGAGAGTAGTTTTGGAATATTTGGACACACTGACCACTCCAGAGTAGATGTCCTTTGGTTCTGGCTATGGCGGAGATCAGTTATTTTTTACAGTGTTCAAGGAAGAGGGCTAAGAGGGGTCGGGACCTTTCCCCAGGCTTTGTAGGGGGAGTGAGAGATCGAAGGGCTTGCTTACTTTGCAGCATTGTACCAGAGGGTAGTTCAAACATCTGAGGCAATCTGTTTTGAAAGAATCCAAAGGGGTCCTGTCACTCGGTCCTTTCAGGGAATCCTACAAACCTTAGATTGTTGTGACGACTACAATTTTCTAAATCATCGATTTTTTCTTGTAGAGTTTGAAGGGTCCCGACCTGTTCCTGTACTGTCGTAGTTAGTTGTTGGACTGAAACCTTGTGCGATCCAATACATCGCTCTGTTTGAAACAATCTCGCCTCGATGGAGTGCAGGGCTTGGGTATTATTGTTTACTGCTGTAGTCATTTGTGCTAGCAGTTGGTTGAACATTTCTTCCATTGTTTTAGATTCACCCTGAGGTGAGGACAAGGAGGCCATGCTGTGGGCTGGTAGAGCTCTCCATTAGACCCATTTATCTATCGGCTGGTAAGCAGACAAACCTGCTATAATCCACTTTGTAGACACAGAATTGTTATTTGTTATTGAAAGTAGCCGAAAAATGAAAAGATAGGTCCCCGAATTGACGGATTATGTCCCAAAGCTAGAGGAGCTTATTCTCTAAGCAGCCATTCTGATCTAGGGCTAAGCAACAGCCCCCCAGTGTGGTTATGTTATAGTGAAGGGGGTGGGACGTGGCTTGTATGTGTATGTTGGCAGTGTGGTATTGCACACTGTGGCAAATGGCTATCTGGTTCCATCAGCATCAGGCTTACCCAGTAGCCATACTGATGTCCTGCTCCCCAGCCTCTATCCTGACACCCTTGGCCATGCTCCCATCTAGCCCCTGTGTGTGACCATGTACCAGTCCACCACTGCATCATCCGTGGAGTCCCCGGCTGCATCTTCCTGGCACCTGATGTACACCACTGTGCCACCCCCATCTCTGCCCCTCAGTGTTGCTCATGTGGGCTTGGCCTGTGGCTTCTCACCTTGGTCCTGGCATGCCACTATGGGTGAGGTGTATGGCAGCATAGGCATGGCCACCACTGTATGCTGTGACAAGCATGACAATGATGGGGACCACTGTGTGCCCTTGTCCCTAGTGGCCACCTTTGTGTGTGTGGTCCCACTCCGCCACATGCCGCGGGATTCACATCAGGTCATGGATGCCCACAAGTGCCATGATGCAGTGCAGAAAAGCCATGTACATGTCCCTGGACACCTTAGGGTGGGCCTCCAGGGCAGCTGTGTCATGGCATTGTGCATCCAAGTGGTCCTGATCCAGCTGCTGAAGTTAGCAGTACTGTCTCTCCATGAGGCTGTGCACCCATGCCGCACCACCTCATGGGGCACTGATGGGCCCTCATCATCACTGTCTATGCTGTGTCTGTGTGCTAGCCTGCCAGAGGCAGGTTGGTGTGTGTCAGTCTCATCCCCAATGCTGGTGAATGCTGCAGCTCTCCCACACTGTGGTGCTGTCACTGTGGCCCCTGCATGCATATTGCAAGCATACAGGGCAGCAGATCCTGTTACTGTGTCACTCCTCAACATGGTGTCCTCCTCCCGGGGCACAGTGGTGCTGTCCTACTTGCTCCCCATCTCCGCTATGGTCTCCATCTCTGGCTCTGCACCTGTTGGGAGAAAATGGCCAGGTTACAGGGACATGCACCTGTCATGGGTATATCCCAGAGCAAACCCCCCTGGGGTGTGGATACCTATCTACTGGCTCCGGTAGTGGGGTGGCTGCTGCAGGATGCGGCCAGGACACAGTCGTGGCTGGGGGTTCTCTGGAGGGTGCCATGCCTGTCTGGGCCATGCCTGCACTGCCTGTGGGTGCAATGTGACAGGGTTAGTGCAGCTACAGTGCGTTCAGCCATTTCAATGCCACATGCATAGTTGATGGCTCTGTCTGCCATGGTATCCATTCTGTCCACCTCACCGTGGACAGCCACATCAGTTAGCGTCTCTGTGACAAGGAGCTCCAGGAGTGTCAGCTGGCTGTTGGTGTTGGTGAGCCCCCACCCATGCACCAGTGGGTCCTGCTGCTGGTGATGCCTTGTTCTTGACTGCCACCCTCAGGTCCCGCCACTTGAGTTTTACAGCCATGACTGTTCTGGCCTCGAACCTGGTGGAGTTGACTGCCACCTGGATGCTCCAGTCATAGTCTGGCCTTCATCTTGTGGGGGATGTCATTGCCTGGCCACCATACAGGCAGCTGTAATTCAGTCGTATGTCAGCTACCATGGCAGCCACCTGGCCGCCGCTGAAGTCTGTGACCCATGAGTGCATCCTACCCCATGCACGGCCAAGTCCATGCCCACATCCCCCTCTGCCCATGCCACCCTCAGCCACCTCCGGTCTCTGCAGACTTCCCTCCACACCCACTTCCTGATCTGCCATTGCTTGATCAGTCATTGGCAGCATGGCATTCACAGACATGCCCATGCAAGCGGGGGTGCTCTATCGCCTTATATGACAGGGTCAAGGGGTGATCCCACATACTGTGGTGCCACCTACTCTGTCTGCATGGTTCGCTATGTGGCACCACTGTCCCCATCCCCAGTGTGCATTGCCATTCATGAATGCCACGTAGCACTGAGGTCCTGCATGCCATATAGCTGTGCACCTCCATTACATCGGTCTTTGATGTGCTCTCTACGTGTTTGTGCATAGCCCCCATTGTCAGTATGTTTCTGTCTTTTTATTTTGTGGGTAAGAGAGGCCTTGTATTTCCTAACTTTTATAGCTACGTGTCTGAAGCAAAAGGGGATTAACTGATCTGTTGAAAGTCACACGTAAGAAAGTGACTACAGTGTGATGCAACTTTGTATTTTCTTTTTTCCCAGGCCTGTGGTCCAATTACTAGACCAAACTGTTTCCAAGCCTTTGAACATTTTTTAGCATGTTAGCCAACCAGATCCTATATATTCAATTGTGATTAATCTAGAAATAGGGTGCCATTCATAACTTCTGAAAACTCTTAGAAGCTACTGTACAGTATATGAAAACTGTAGTGCTATGTTTTTTATTTGGAAATGAAATGATGATGTCCAGCAGATTAGCAAATGTGTAAGTTAGGAGTCTGTTTACTGTAAAGTACATTTTCACTAATACATTTTAGAACTACAACTAGTATTGCAGACTACGTCATATTTGAGTCTGTAGATAAAAAATGCAAAATGTTTAGTAAGCAAACTCCCTAGTATAAAATGAAATGTCAGAATTTATAATTACTTAGATTAACTGAATCCATAAGAAATGGTGTGTGAGTAAAAGGCACACAGTTACTTTAATTTGCATATTCCAAGGCAATTTACGTGCCAATCAAAGAAGAATTCTATTTTAATTACGGATGCTCAGAAGCTTAAGATAAGAGTTGATGTCCATGCATTCCAGGCTGCTTACAGAATCTTGTGACTCATACCTAAGTCCCGTTATTTGTTTTCCTTACAGCAGTCAAGTTGTACTGCCTTTAAATGTGGTAAGGTATACTTGGGTTCATGTGCTGCAAAAATCAACAGTGTAAAGTGGCTGGAAAAGGGTTACTTGATTAAGTCAGACCTCAAGATTGTTGGATTCCAGTCAGTCCAGTCTACGCAGTCCAGCCACTTCATGCTCAGAACTGGATTCTTTTATCTAGTTTGATTATTGTTGAGCAGGAAAATACTCTCAAAATTTGGAATTTTTCATTAACCATTATCAACCTGAGTTAGAACAAATACTTAACCTGTTCTACAATTAAAGATATTGATAAATAAAAATATAACATTTTATTTATTCAAGACAGCACAACTAATGATGCATCCTATAACATTTCTTTCACAGTGGGATCCTGATTTTCCCCAGGTTAAAAGTTAAGAGGATCAAAGCTGGAAAATGCAGTGAATCCGTGGCTCTAAGATTTGCTCACAGCTTTCCTAGCTTGTTGCTTTGCATGTTAACCACTGACCAACATAATGTTTACTTCTGTGTAGCTATCGTATATGTACCATTTAATAAGAGAATACAATGTTAATTATCTATAAAAAAAGTTTTCAAAAGGGTATTGTTATCAGTCCAAAATATAAAAAAAAATATTTAAAGAACAAAATCAGAAATTACAACCAAGAGATGGACTTAGACACTATTAAAAGGTCCAGATTTTCACCTTGGCAGGCAGCACATGATATGTGGTTTGCATACAGATTCTATTTGGATCACATCCATGACCCAAAAAGGAGGAGGAGGAGGAGTGCATGTATATGAGCTATACATTTGAGGCTTTTCATAGCAACACACACCTAGCAAGATCTGCTGGCATGTCAAATGCTGTTGAAATTTCCTGTTCTTGCCATCTGGGAGGTGTGGAAACTCTATTTTATATACTGTTTAAATGCCCTTGGTGTGAAAGAAAAAGCATGACATATGGATATGTAGCATATGGAGGGAACTGAATTGTGTTTCAGATGAACCTTGAAGTTTCTATTTACAGTGCAAGATAAAATGATTGTAAACAGACTTGCAGAGTATTTTTATATTATTAGAAGGGACAGACATTATGATGCTGTGCATTGATGATAGGATTGTATTATGTATGTTGAACATATGTGTAATTTTAATATGCTGCTGAATGTTTGTGTGTAAATGGTTTTAAGCTGTAATGGCATGTGCAGATCAATAAAGCTTTATTTATCCTCTGAACCTTTGTGGAGCCAGTTTGAGTTAGTGTTGTACTTACATTTGACAACCAACACTGCTCTACATTTTTGTGTAGAATGGAAAAATTAATGTGTAGAGGCTTGTATATTCATTTAAAAAGACATGACCAGATTGGCCCCATGGCGCCAAGTGATGGGTGTTTGCTCGGCATGCTGGCAACCCAGGTTCACACCCTGAGCCTGGGTGCCAGAAGCTGAGGCCAGCAGGGATGGAGTTCCAGATGTCTGATGAATGCTTCCCTCCCGGGGGGTGGAATTGCACTGCTCTCCAGTGGCTCATGGTGAGTGCTTGTGGTGATGTCCTTGATGGTATGGGTTACCACGCACCATTGGACGTCACAGCCCCAGGTCGCTGTATCCATGCACTCCCATGTAGGTTGTGGGTGGGGCAGGAAAATGGCCTGCTCCAGCACTGTCAGATGATGGCCTCCATCCCTCACCACACCACAGTCCTTGGCATGCACCACGCATGTCCCTTGCACCTTGCGTTCCAGGATGACAGTGTTCAGACTTCTCTTCTTCCTCACTCTCTCCCCCCCTGGTGGGGGAGGGGGCCCTTCTGGTAGGGTTAGAGCTGGAATCCTCTGATCATGGATGCACGCAGGATATGGTGATGGGTGATGGCAGTTGGGGGGATGACTGGTAGGCATGCAGAGGGACTTGTACAGCCTGAGTAGGCTGGGGGCCCGGGGTAAGGTGGAAAAAAATTAACACAAATAAAATAATAAAAAGACATGACCATATGGTAAATACTAAAACAAAGTGAAAGGAATACCTTTAGCTGTTATACTTGTTATTTAATGGATCTATGTGCATTTTCAAACTATTGTTAATTGTGTGAATTGCTTTTCAACTATATTAGTTTTATTCCCTTTGTGGGGTTTTTGGAGTTATGTTCACATAATATATTTGATGTAAATGTAAAGGTGGGATGGCCGATGTGGGCAGTTCAGATATAGCAGAGTAAAGAGAGAGAGAGATTTGCATGTTTTATGAATTTATTTAATATACATTTATTTTTTACATTTCAACCTCAAGGAAAATTCCAAGGGGATATTTTTTATTATTTCTTTTTTTGCCTAATGCTTAGGCTCTTTTATTGGGGAAATTAGTCTGCAGTCTGGACACACAAGCCAAGTGCCAGAGTTAATGTGCAACTCAATCAAATTTTATTTGTGAAAATCTACAAAATGGCTATAAACAAACTTCCATAGCAGACCTAGAAACCAAGGAAAATCCTAAAACCTACACACACTACCAAATGCAAGAAAAACTGTAAACCACTTCCCTCATGCCAAAACTAATCACTTTTTTGGCCTGCAGGAGTTACTTGTGTCTGAAACACTAGGGGAAACTTTTGCCCTTTATTTTCCCTAGCTCAATCTATTTCCCCAACAATGACGCAAAAAAAAAAAATAGAATTTCACCCTGACTTCATTTGAGAAGGGCTACTCCTTCTGACTCAGTACTAAATAACTTAAAAGGGATCCCCTCCTCTTAATAGCAGGCACAAACACAAACTTCTTGTAGGGCACCAGAATTACAAACCTACAGTGGGTTAGAAACAAAATTATAGAGTTCCCTTTTACCCATTGGTGATGGTGAACACAGTACTAATCCAGAGAGATACAGTTACAGAACCTACAAGCATACATTGTATCTAACAGAAGACAAAGAAAGTTACCAGTGCTATTTCTTTAGACTCCCTCCAGAAAGTTCTCTAAGCACGTCTCCCATCACAAAAAAAAAAAAAAATTTGAAGCGCAAAAGCAGAATCAGTATCAGTTCTCTTCTTTTCCTTTGTCTCTTGTTCTTGGTCACAGAAATCTCTCCACTGGACTCCTACAATCAGCTTCTCCAGACAACAGCTACGGCAATCTCTCTTTGTGCTGCTCTCCTCCAGAGATTAGGCCAGCCTGGCCAGCATGGATCATGGCCCCTCCCGTCTCCTGCTCTACCCTCTCTGGGAGCTTGTAGCTGTTTCTATACTCTAACTACACATGGTAGGTCAAAGGCAACTAATCAAACAAAAGTGCATTCTGATTACTATGGAGTCTGTTATACCCAGGCTTCTAGAGTCTTCCACAAGGATTTCATACCACTGTACAGGGCAACAAGCAACTAGGCAACAAGGCAATGGTGCATCCTGGTTACTACACACACACACACACACACACACACACACACACACACACACACACACACACACACACATACACACACAGACACACAGACACACACACACAGTAAATTCACATTTCAGTTGCCCCCTTCTCTCATCTTATTGCTCACCTAAAGCATAGTCAAGATTTCAGGTTGCTGCCCGTGAATTATGCCGTGCACTATCATAGAAAGCAATGAAACCTACAGAACAATTACAGCAGTGATAAAAAGCTAATTTACTCATAGTGCATTGATAGTATAACTGAAATATTGCAGAGTTGCTCAACGTTAATTTTCAAAATGTATTTGGAATGGTCATATTTGTAGTTGCCTTGTTCATTAATGAAATACACATTTTACTGTACATGGCCTTTTATACAACATAAGTAGAAATCAGTTATACATAGCTAAGGGATAGTATAAAACTTGGTGGGATGAAATAAGGTAAATCATATACAATTAAAACAGATAAAGAAATTAGCAATAGTGTTACAAGCTGACTCTATGGTGCAGTGTGGTAAGGGTCTGTTCTGGCATGTTGGTAAGATAGGTCCATGCCCTCACCATGGGCCATTAGAGGCAAAGAACAGAAGTGATGGTAAAAATCATCTGTCTGGACATGCTTCTCCTGGGGCCATTCTTGCAGTATCATCTAGTGATGGCATGCAGGAAATGCTGTTGATGGCATGGGCGACCATTCTCTATCTGACGCTCCCCAAGGGCAGTTGTAAGTGCCCATGTGAAGAAGCATGTGATCAGTGAAGGGAGTGGGTATGGTATCTGAGTGGCTAGCCCTAAAGGTACAATAGAATTTACAGATGGTGCCACAACAATTAGGATTTCCAGTGGTAAATAAATGAATGAATTAATGAATTACAAGTATGCAAGTTGCAAAAAACATAATTATTTTAAATACAAGGCATAAATTCACTGAAGGAGTAAGTTGTTCACTGTTGCAGAATTAGCCACTACTTCAGATGAAAGGGACCTGGGGTTCATCATAAGTGACTCCCTAAAACAATCTAAGCAATGTAACAAGCCCTGCAGCAAAGCAACCACAATGTTTGTGTGTACTGAAAGGGATTTTGATAGCAGGAGGAAAGAGGTCATACAGTAGAAGCCGCTTAATTTGATACCCTGGTGGCAGGCTATTTGTCCGATTAAGCAGCTATCCCGATTATCAGAAGCTGACTATTCTGCTTCGTATTCACTACCAGCATTTGCCCCATAAGTTATGAACTACATAAAAACATTATTTTTAGTGAGACACCACTCAGCTTAGTTTCTTTTTCTTTTTATCGAACCGTCATATGCTTACTGCTTGTAGATTGTGGTTATAGAGCATCTGGCTTTAAGTGTTGCAGCATTTGCCTGATAAATTCTAAACTACATAAAAACATTATTTTTAGTGAGGCACCACTCAGCTTAGTTTCTTTTTCTTTTTACCAAACTGTCATGTGCTTACTGCATGCAGACTGTGGCTTTAGAGCATCTGGCTTGAAGTTTCATAGTGTTGCAGCTTTCAATTAGAACTATGCACACTGTGAGAGCTGATCAAGCAAGGAAGAAACAACTGATCATGGTGACAGAGCATCTGGGTGACAGTGCATCTGACCCTAACCTACTATACTTTAAGTGTTTTGACTTTCAGCTAGGTGGAGAATAATTTTTTGCCTGACAAGCACTCAGGAGCCACCGACGATTATGGTGACAGAAAGCACTCAGGAACTGCCATGGATTATGATGTCTGTGACAGCATATGCTCACCGACAGACAGAAGTAAGCTTCTCTTCAGAATGTCAGCAGACAAGGAAGTGTATGTGGCAAGTTGGGGGTGGGGGCATGGGAATCAGGCAGTGGTGGCCGATTGGTATCAATCAGGTGGCTATTAACACATGCTCACTGGCTCATTATAATGTACAGCGTTCAAGCAGTATGAGTCAGTGTGAGTTAATGTCTGATTCAGTGTGAGTCAATGTGAGAATGGATGACTGAGTCATCCCAATAACATGGCATCACAGTCCCCAATATAGGGACAGTGTCCCTATAGAAAACAACGGCCATTTAACCATTGCAGGGCCGTGGACCAATATATCAGTCCCAAAATTCCTATACGTTCTAAATCTGCCATCAGCCTAAGGGTTAATCGGTTTCCGGTGAGATGTCCCAAAAAACTGAACATCCCAATTATCCACGCCCTGATTAAGTGGCTTCTACTGTATTACCTTTCTATAGATCACCAATAACACCCCATCTGGAATACTGTGTTCAGTTCTGGAGTCCTTGCCTGAGGGAAGACAAAGACAGGTGGGAGACAGTGTGGCATAAAATGACCAAAAGGTTTCAGGGACAACAAGGCAATTACTATCAGGATTGGTTCAGGGAACTGACCATGTACTCACTGGTGGTCAGAAGGGAGAGGGGTCAACATGATAGAGATCTTCAAGTTCCTGAAAGGAATAAACGTTTAACTGTGATGAATTATTTAGCAGGAATGGCAGGTCAAAAACAAGGGAACCTGAATGCAAGCTGGTGGTGGGTAGGAAATTCAGGAGGGACGTAAGAAAGTTGTGTTTTACATAAAGGGTGGTTGAGCCATGGAGCAGCGTACCAGAAGAGTTGATGGGTGCAAAAAACATAGTGGGTTCATGCACAGCTGGGAGTCAGTAAAGGGCTTAATAGTTATTCAGGGGTAGAAGTAAGGCAGGGAATGTGGCGGGAGGATGCGAAGGTAAAAACACCAATCTAAACATTAAATCATGGAGTAAGGTACAGTAAAACTGGCAGACAGGATGAGTTAATAGTTTTTTCTCTGCCAGCATTGTCTATGTTGCTGTGTTTAGCTGCTATATTAGGAAAAATGTGCAGTAACATCCCGAAAAAATCTGTGTAAGCAATATTAAACTGCCCCAGACCTCACCAGCAATGGTCCAGCCTCGCCGAAACTTCCAACCTCACCAGCAAATGTCCAAGTGCTTTGGCTCCTGAATAAGCCTTTGTTAGTGGTGGACTTTGCAAAGCTCTATTTCTTCAACAGAGAATTCAGATATGGTGGTAGGTTTTATACTGCAGTACATCAATCCACCACAGCATGTGAAAGTGCATGTACTGTGAGTACTCCCTAAACAGATTAACAATATTATGCTACACAAACTCATACAGTTTAAAAACACATTTTCATCTAAACACAAACAATTAGGTGAATTCAAAACAATAATAAAGTAAGAATATTAGATAGCGGTCAGTATCTCATTGGTATTTTTCCCATATGATTACCCACATTTTCTCTTTATAGTACTGCTAGGAATTACAGGTGGAACTGATTGTCAGGCATTCTGTTCCAGAGATAGAGTGGGAGAATTAGTGAGTGAAGTAATTATTTTAACCTAGGAGAAAAAACCAAAACACAAAGTTATTTGGAAAAAAATCATCATATGGGATACAAAAACATATCTTTGATATAGTTTCTTACATAGATACTTACATATATACATAGATGCTGTTGGCAGATAAGGACCGATAGGCCCATCCAGTCTGCTCATGTAAACTGCCTAACAAAGCATCCAGTGACCCAATCTGATCATTATCTTCAGTTTTTTCTTCCTATCTCTATTATTCCTTTGTTTCTGTCCCATGCATGTTTGAACCTGTCACTGTATGTGCTACCGATCGCTTGACCCACTAAATAAATAAATATGTATATTAGTTAGCCAGAATTTAAATGTATAAGGTTCAGAAACCAAACATGAGATTTTAATCCTGTAGCAATGGTTAAAGGTCAAGTTTTTCCTTAAGCACTGCTAGTTTCAATGTTTTAAGAACAAATATCCATTGGCTATCTATTTTTGGAGTAGTTTGTTCATTTTATCCCCACCCATTTTAAGGGGTGGCACCCATTTGATACTAATGAACTGTGTACTCACAGGACTGCTATTAAAGCAGTCCTTATAGTGTGATCCCAGTTGGGAATCCAGTTTGCTATTCAAGATGCCCATTAGATGATCCAAATAGTTCTTCTTACATATACCTTGGGCTGGATTTTCAAAGCTACCGCAAGATCCCAGTGCATCTGTCATTTGATGTATAGGGCTTGTGGCACATAACTGGAATATTTAATTCCTGTGGCTAAAAGACACCTGGTAGACCACATTTCTTTGGTCTAGCATGCATAAAATTCAGATTCACTTGCATCCAGCTTTCTCCTGCTTGCATGAGCACCTACTGTAGATGCAATCAGTCAGAAAGAAGGTATAAATGTCAAAAATGTGACTGACATTAGAAAATATGTTGTAGGTCAGTCCATGGGGATTGGCACACTAGGTGCACCAATCTCCACAGCCTCAAACTAGGCTGCAAACCTTGCACAAAATTTAGAAAATCTGGTCCTAATTGCAGTAATGGACAATTACATACCAAAGATGACAATATGAAAATGAACTGAATGAACTGTCTTAGATTTCAGTATTTGTGAAGTGGTAGGGTATTTGAATTGTTTATCCTGTACCACATACTAGCAGACATTACATCTCTCACAAACATAGAAACCCTTTGGCTCAGGTGGAAGCCAGTTCAGGTACATTACTTCTTCTTGTTCAAAGTGAAGGGTACCAATAAATTTGGAATTCTCCACCCATTTCTGAAGGTTATTTTTTGTGCCCCTTCAATCTCTTTACTCAGGACTGGATCAGTTAACAGTATTATGATATTTTTGTAGATCACATTAACTATTTGTCTTGCCAAGTGATTGTAAGGAGTACCAAAGGTGATTATGTGCCAGCTGTTTTCCTCCCTGAAATATAGAAATGGGAGGGCTTTAAGCCCGAGGTTCAATGGGTGGAGCAACAACATCACTCCCCCATTGAGCTTAAATACATCACTTTTCCTGGATGCCCTCAGGATTCGTTTTCGTTGCTGCTACAGGATTCGTTGATAGCCCCTTCTCCTCATACTTTGCTCTATCTTTTCCTCATTGATGTACCTGTTCATTCGTTTTGCCTCCAGCTCCTCCCATTCCCCTGTCTCCTCACTCATTCTCTCATTGCCGCCGCTCATGGCCGTTTGTCTCTCCCCCCCATCACCCTTGGCAGCCTGCTCTCTATTGCTTGGGGTTGGGTGTGGTGTTTCATCTGCCACGCGCTGCCTAGCTTGCCCTTTGGTCATTTGTCCTTTTTCCTCAAGCTCTCCTGCCGCTGCTGCTGCATAATCTCCTCCTTGTTTTCTATACAGCACTTCTGGGTGCTTCATCCTCATCCTTGCTCCACTCTCAGTGGCTGTCTTCCCCGGGGCATCTTTGTTTCCTTGCATTTCTCCCCATTGGTTCGCTGATACTGCTTCTGATTTTGGCATCCGATTTCTTACGGGGAGTTTTTGGCAGTCCTTCATTCTCCCATGCCTTTTCTGTGCTTCCCTTTCCCCGTACCTCCTGTTTTTCTCCTGCTATTTGGAGCTGCCTCTCCCTGTTGTTCCCCTAGTCTTTGGGGTGTTGCTCCGACCCTTCCCCTTACTTGCTCTTCAGTACCACACATGGCTGCTACAGGCCTCTCTTACCTGCTGCCCCTCATCTTGGGCTCACCCTTCAGTCTTGTCCTGCCTGCGTGGCTTACAGGTCATCATTTCCAGTCTCCCGGCCTCTCTAACGGTGCTCCAGAGAATTTCCTTAGTCCATGACCGGCTGGCAAATCATCAGTTTTCAGGCTCAGTGGCTCCTTGTCATTCTTAGTTTGTGCTCCTCTACTACCTGTATCAGTTGGTGTTACACAGCAGCCTTCTGGCAGTCAGAATTTGGAACTGGGGCTCTGGAGCTATATACCATTCTTCATATCGTGCTCTGCAGCTCCACAACATTTTGCCATTATGGTTTCACTCAGCTGCCTAACCCTCCTTTTGCACCGGCTTCTCTCTCGACCTGCTCACCTGAGCTTTGGCCTGGCTCCTACAATTCCCCCTTCATTTGGGAGTCATTCCTGGATTCGGCTGCTGCCTGCTCGCTATGTGTCCAGATGCTCATTCTCAGGTTCCGTCGTTCATTGCAGGGTGCTGCTGCATGAGGGATTTGTTTTTTCATTGTTGGTCCGGTTGTTTTATTTTTGGTTTTCATTACTCAGGCATTTCCTTTAGCATCATTCCGTCATTTTGGACTCTTTCTCCTCCTTGTCAGCTGTGCTTGGTTTTGAATCAGTTCAGTTTCACCATTCATTTCTGGTGTTCGGTGGGGGAAGGGGCAATTTTCTCTGCTAGGTCAACGATTTTGGTTTTGCAACTCGTCCCACTCTCTATCTCCACTGCATTTTCAAATGCTTTCCTGCTTGGGTTTCTACTGCATAGGGGGCGGTATCATCTTTCCTGCCATATCTGCTCAGCTGTTTTCTCTGTTTCTTGCTCTTTCCCATCTCTATCACCTTTCATGGTCTTGTAGGGAAGTTCGGATTACTGGGGTTATTTGGTTTCTCCTGTACTACTACATTCGTCAGGTCCTTATCGCTTCAGGACCATCCTTGTTCGGCCTCTGGTTGTTCACAGTACAACGTTGCCAACCTCAGTCTGGTAGCCTGTGTCTGCCCCTGTTCTTAGTGGACTCCAGTCCTCCAGTCCCTCCTGCACCTCTTGCCTTGGAACCCAGTCTGGTCCAATCCGATCTACCCCACATTCAGACTTCTCCTTAGCAGGAGTTGGGTATCTGCAGATCCCAATTTGCCATGCATATGATGTGTCAATTTTCTTGCAGCCTTCCACAGCACATGCTGTACAATACTTTCATTTTCATTTGGCACTGCGCCTATCGTATCTCTAATATGTAAAAAAAAGTATATATATATCTATATCTATATCAATATATATATATATTACATATGGCTGATCAGTCGTTCGCCCTCCTCTCCTCCACTTCTCACCTGGCCTCTCTCATTTTGCCCTCTCGGCTCCACATTGCCTCGCACTGCCCTGCTATTTATTCCATCGCTCCGTCTGCTGCCTGGGCTGCCCAGTCAGTATTCCTCAGCAGTTTCCATCTGGCCTCCATTCGATATTTATTTTTGCTTACTCACATCGCTCATTCGAGCTCATCTGCTGGCTGCACTGCTTCAGCAGTCCTCATCGTTTGGCATAATTTGACCATCTCTGGCTGACTCAGTTCAGCCTGCCATTGATATTCTTTTGGGTATACATATCATGAATCGTATGCCACATCATTGCCCCGCAGCTCTCTTGTCACATGTCTTTGGTTCATGACTCTGTATCAGGTTTATGGCTCTGACCATTACTCACTCCTCATTCCCTCCTGGTTCCTCTCTGTGCATTGCTTACTCGAGCATTCTATCATGGAATCCGTTGCTATGCCTCCACCCAAGGCTCCACTGCATCTCCATATCACTCGGCCCAAGTTTACCCTCTGGTCATGGGTATGCCCTTTCTAGTGCCAGCCTTCAGAACTTCACTCCACTCTTCGCTCCACTACTCATCCATCCCTGCTACCTCATTTGACTTTTTCTTGGCTCAAGAGCAATGCATTCCCTACTCTTGCCCTTCCATAAGGGCTGGCTGGAGGTTCTCCACCATCATTCCAGTTCATTTCCCGCTCATTTCCGAATCTACCTCCTTTCGAGGATTCTTTCCACTCTCTTTGCTCTCTTTATTTTTGTCTCTATCTCTTTTCAAGGAGTCTAATTTGTCACATTGCTGTATCAAGCATGCCATTCTTCTGGTTCGCCTAACCTCTGGTTCCAGACATGCCTTTTGGCCTTGGCACGTATCTCCTTTCGAGGAGCCTCATTCCTTGTATCGCACTCTTGAATCCTTCCATATCTCATCTCCCACTCTATCGGGGACTAATCATTCTCATTCATGCCTTTTTGGCCTCAGCATCTACTTCCTCACCTTGCTCAATGAGGCGTGCCTCTCATTTGATCTTTTGTTACCTCATCAGTCTGCTACCCTCTCGTAACAAATCTCTATCTGTATTTGTATTCACCTCCCGTTCTTTCGATCTGTGAGCAGCCTCATATTCCATATTCAGTCCGTGCTTTCTGTTCCATCACTAGCCCACGAATTTTATGTGGGATGGAGGAATGTCCTGCAGCAGATTCTGGGACATCCTTGACACCTTGGGACATTGTGCAGCATGCATTTCATGCTGTTTCCCTGTTTCCTGCCTGTATTGACCTCCTGCCATACATTCCTCATCCTTTGCCTACTGCCGTCGACATATATAACCCTTCTCTGCTGGAGTCCTGTTCTCCCTCGCCGACCCCAGGTTCTCTGTCCGTCCTCAGGGCATATTCTTTTACATTGCTTGATCATGCATACCTCTCCTTGGATTGGATGAGTGCTCTCCTTCCTTTCTTGTCCACTGCTTTCTGTGGGATTTCCCCTATCTCTCTCTCTCTTTCTCTTTCTCTCTCTCTCCCCCCCTCGGTCCACCCGGTGTCTGGGTGCCTCCATCTGGCTCTCCTTCGGTCTGCCCTTTGAGTCCCTTTGCCTACCTCTGAACTTCTCTATCACATTCCTTGGCATCATTCACTGCCAACTCTGTGCTGTTCACTTGCTCTGTGTGACCTGTTATATGTTTCTTCGGACATACCTATAGTGGTTCACATACCACCTAATCTGACTCTTCCACATACGGTTCTTATCCCATATGTGCCGGATCCTCTGCTACCCTTTTGCCCTCCCTACCATCCTTTGTCCTTTTGTACTTCCTTTTCTAGTACCTGCCTTCTTGGTGTCATTCACTTTCCGTACCTCTTCCATTTCGTTATTTCCTCAGCCTAGCACTCATTCTCATCCTGCCTGTTATGGATTCTTTCCACTGCTGACTTCCCTCTTCATCGTATAGCATCAGATTTGGCTCCCTTCAATCACCATCCCGAGCTTATCTTCTGGTTTGTATACTTTCTGGTTCCCGACATGCCTTCTTGGCCTCGGAGTCTGCCTCCTTTCAAGGAGCATCATTGTTCATATCGCTCCATAGGGCATGATACCTTCATTCAAGTTCTTTTCTCATTCATACCCATCTCCTTTTCTTCCACTTCAGTGCTGGATCTTCAGGATTCACTCCGCTCGTGGCCTGCTATCGATATTCTTTTTGGGCATACCTACCATAACTCCGATGCCACTTATCAACCTCGACCATCCTGCTGCAAGTATCGAGTTCATAACTCCAGTCATAGCGAGTCCATAAATTTCAGTCATCCTTCACTCAGCATTACGTCAAGGTTTATCTATTTACATCGCTTACTCGAACATTCTTATCATTGAATTCTATACTGCCTCATCAACTACAACCTCAAGGTCTAATTGTTCAGGATCTAATTGTTTACATCGCATAATCAAACATGCCTCTTCAACCACAGAGTCTGCTCACTCCCATTGCTCAATTAAGCGCAGAGCTCAATCAAGCCCGTCTGCATCATCAATTATTTCCTCATCGGCACATCTGGAATCTCCTCTTAATCACATCTTATAACTCTTGCTTCTTTGTCTCATGTATCTACTTAATCAATCCTAGCCTCTCTCCTCTGATCTACCATCTCTCATCGACTATTCTAGTGTATCCTCCTGCTACAGTATTTTCCCCATTTTGTCTATGCGTTTTATGAGTTAACCCTATACCATCATAATTCTACTTACTCATATCCCTCATCTAGGACCTATTCTCTCTACTAAAACATGTCCTCAAATCAAACATCATCAGCCTGGAGGGAAGGCGACCTAGGCCTTGGATCCCCAGAGGTTTCACCTCAAAGGGTGTTTTTCTTCTCCTCTGTGCCAATGGTCATAATACTAGTTTGAATTAGTAATTTTTTTCTTAGCTAGTTAGGTTCCGCTGTTGGAGGAGGCAGATGGTGGCCCGACTTTCCCCTCTCGCCTCAGGAAGTTAGCCCTTCTCACAGAATTCATTAATCACTTCTCTCTTCGACGCTTGACAATTCAGGCATTCTTTTTGAGCTTCTTCCTAACCTACCTTTAGCCGACTCATTCATTTCCGGCACCTGTGGGGGGGGGTCCTCACTAGGGTTCCTTGTGTTGTACCCCTATAGGAGGTATATCCCATGGATAGAGACGCGGAAAGCCACATAAAATTCAAGTTACTCAAGTTACACAAGTATTATCATATCATATCCAGTTGCGTAAGCACATTGAACATACAATTTGATGGCTGATAAAGACCACTTGGCCCATCCAGTCTGCCCAATTCTCTCTACCTACACTATTGCTGCAGACTGTGCCTGATCTACAGCTCTTTCACCCTTCTCCCTTCCTTTCCACTATGATTTCCCTGTACTTATCCTATGTATTCTTGAACCGCACCATTGTTTTCACCACCACCACCTCCTCCGCTGGAAGGCTGTTCCAGGAATCCACCACTCTTTCTGTGAAGAAGTGTTTCCTCACATCTCTCCTGAATTTACCCCAGTTCAGCTTCATAGCATGTCCACTTGTTCTTGAGCACCTTTTCTTCTGAAAAATACTCTCCTTCTGTACCTTATTTACCTCATGAGGAATTTAAAGGTGTCTGTCCTCTTTCTCCTCTGTTTCAGGGTGTACATATTGAAGCCCTTAAGCTTTTCCTTGAAGCGTTTTTGATGCAGACCTTACACTATTTTAGTTGTTGTCCTCTGGACTGCCTCCACTCTGTCTACGTCCATCCAGAGATATGATCTCCAGAGCTGCACACAGTACTCTAGGTGGGGTTTTATCAGTGATTTACACAGAGGCAACACCACACCCTCTTTCTGCTGGTGCTATCCCCCCATGCACCCCAGCATCCCACTCACCCTCCCTACTGCCTTATCACACTGTCTGTCCATCTTTAGGTTATCTAATATGATTACCCCCAGGTCTTGTTCCTGCTTGGTAGTCAGCATTACCACTGCACCCCTTTTGTACTCTGTCCCTGGGTTTTTGTGTCCTAAGAGCATAACTTTGCACTTTTTCACATTGAAACCCAGCTGCCATACCCTTGACCATTCCACTTGTTTTCTCTGCTAATCCTTTCCATCCTCCTGGTGTGTTTATTCTATTGCAGATTTTTGTTTCATCTACAAAGAGGCAGAAATTCTCTTCTATATTTTCTGCAATGTCATTTATAACAACATTAAAAAGGACCAGTCCCAGCACTGATCCCTGGGGCGCCCTGTTGACCACCCTCCCTTCCTTGGAGCAAACTCTATTTACCACAACCCTATCTTACCTATCTGCTAACCAATTTCTTATCCAGTTTACCACCTTTGTACCCACTCCTAAACTACTCAGCTTGCTAACCAGTCTTATATGTCAAATGATGTCAAATGCCATACTGAAATCTAGGTAGGCCATGTTCACTGCTCCACCCTTGTCTAGTTCCTTGGTCTCCCAGTCAAAGAAATCTTTCAGATTCATTTGACATGAACTCTGCCCATGAAACCACATTTCCCTGGGTCTTATAATCCACTGGATTCAAGATATTACACAACTTGTACCTTCAGCAGTTATTCCATTAACTTTCCCACCATCGATGTCAGATTGACTGGCCTATAACTGCCAACCTTCTCTCTGCTACCACTGTTGCGGAGTGAGACTCCGCCCTACTCCAGTCCTCCAAAACCAGTCCAGTTTTCAGTGAGCTGTAAAATAGAACTTTCAGAGCCATAGGCAATATTTCCCTGAGCTCCCTCAATACCGTTGGATGCACCCCATATGCCCCACCAATGCTTTGTTTACCTTCAGATTAGCAAGTCCTTTCAGGACTCTTGCCTCAAAAAAACGACTAGTGTCCATCTCTCTCCCTCCAAAGCTTTTTTTTCACTTTTTTTCTAGCCTTCTCCTTCCTCTGTGAACAGTGAACCAAACTATTTGTTCAGGATGTCTGCCTTTTCCTGGTCTCCTTTGGCACAGCCCCACTTCCTTTTTAAACTTATGACCCAACACCTGGTCTTCCTTTTTTCACTTACACACCTAAAAACATTTTGTTCTATTTCATTTCCTCCTTGGCTAGTCTCTCTTCAGTTTGTACCTTTGCACTCCTTATTGCTTTCCCTGCTTCCCTTTGTTTCCATCAATACACCTCCCTAATATACTCCTTCTGTGACCCCTTTTACCTTCTGAATGCTACCATTTTATTGTTTACCTTTTCAGCCATCTGTTTTGAGAACCCTGTTTTTTGGAATCAGTAATTGTCACAGTACTTGTGCTGCCTCCTACCCTTAGCACATGCTGCCAGGAATACCCTTTTCTCATACCTTCATTGCAATATTAGTTCCATTAGCTCTACTGCTTGTTTCTCAAACTGCATTTTATGAGCAGTGTTTGTGAATCTGCAGAAATTGGCTATATGGGATATAGTTTTCAAGTCACACTAGATGGGCACAGTCAGCTAGCAAATAAGCATTAAAGGCAGTACTTTTCCTTTACCCCAAAGATTAAACAGTTCTGAACTAGTCTCTGGACAAGGTAATGTTCAGCAATTTCAACTTTTCATTATTGAGTGAGTAAGTGAATCTAAGATAATACTGTAGCAATTTAGGCACTGAACAAATGCTTCAGTTCCCCATTCCCCATGCACAGATGGTATTGTTAATAAAATGAGCCCATTTGTTGATGCCCTCCATGTTTGGGTTCCTTCTGATATCAAAGACTATCTTTTCCTATCATAGTTTTAGGAACAAACTGGCAAATGATGCTACCATGCTTGCACCCATTCCTGTTCCACATAGATGAAAGTAAAACTCCCTCTCAAAGGTGAAAACATTATATTGTAAAATAAATTAGTGCCTTTCAAGGATCAAAAGGATAGGAAATAATTTGTTCAGTGTGTTCCTTTAAAAAAATATTGGTTGGCCCTAGTGTTATCACTATGCAATATGGAGGTGTACAATACCTGCACACCTGTACCGTGCCAAATGACATTCTCTTTCCATATGAAACAGTTAAATATTTGTGGGACATCCATAATGTCTCTGAGTAAAGAATGACGCCAAGAACAGATTGTTGCTGAAACATATCTATATATCTGAACTGTTTCTCAGTCTAGGGTACACCAGAGACAGTGGAGTCAAAGCTGATTATATGATGCAAGTCCTGATGCATCAGGCATTTGATGCACAGGGCTTTTGGCAAATAATCAGGATTTTTGAATCCTTTAATTAAAAGATGCCTGCTAGAGCACATGTCTGTGGTCTAGCATGCATCAGAATCAGGGCCGCTTGCATCCAGCTTTCCACTGCTTGCATTGACACCTAGATGAAAGTGGCCAGAAAGAAGGTAGAAATGTCATTAAGACTTACAATATTGGAAAATATAGCATGGGAGGGTCCATGGGGATTAATGCACCAATATCCACAGCTGAAACCAGGACCATATACCTTGCAACAGGTTGTTAAAATTGGGCCCAGTGTGTCTGCCAAGAGGATTTGTCAGATTTTATGTAGCTTAGGTAGACAATAAAAATTGTGTGGGCATGTGTGATTTTGTATTTTCTTGAAACTTGGCTTCCCAGCCAAATGCCCTTTGGGGTAACCCTTGCCTCAGTGTTTGTGCACAGAAGTTCTTTGTCTAATAAAAGTTAGCAGTCACCGTACGGTCTACCCACAAATGTTTAAATTGATTTTTACTGATGTGACCTTTTCCTTTAGCTTTTTCCAGCAAATCATTTTACTTTTTAATTATGGAGGTAGTTAGGACTTTTAGCAGTTTTCTATAATGCCTTTCACTGCACAATATATGTGTTGCCATTTCACTGTACTTTATACATTCCTCATAACTACATTGCTTCTGTTTCTGCCCTGTTACAACCAAATTTTTTGCCATTAGACACATTTTGCATAGCTTTTCTTTCAGCAGGAAAAGGTTAGCTTTTTAAAATAAATTATTTTTTTCATTGGTCAGAAAGGGAAATGTGTGCTCCAGGCACAGCAATGCCTCACTCCAACTTCTGATAATATCAGAGAGGTCAGTGATCAGTGGCCAGTGGTGCATTCTATTACTACTGGGAACTTCAATTTAGGGTAAAAACAAACAAAATAGTGTGTTTGTCTGAGTTGGGTGAAGGAATTGTTATCTGTGCAGTTAGCTAGGTGAAAAGAAACGGAAACTGCAAATTGGGGGAGTGGCTTAAAGAGAAGGAAGCCAGGTGTTTGCATATAAAAACTGACCTGTATAGCTTGTGGCAGAGAACAGCAAGAAGAAGGAGCTGCTGTTAGAACTTTACTGGGACTATATTGTCCTCCATCCCTCCGCTACACCCCCCACCCTTAGCCGGTTCTACTTTTATCGGCACAGGATTTGACTGACAATAGGAACTTCCTGTTTGGGAGCAGGAAGGGAGTGATCACAGAGGCACAAAAGACTTACCATCCTAGAAGGAAAAGAGTAGCTCTCCACCCCCAGCTGCTGGAGGTCTGATTCTAAGAAAGTAAGAAGGAGACTACTGAGGAATATAGGAACTTACTGTCCCAGAACAGGAAGATCAGGAGATTTAAGGGCATGGAGACAGTAGGAAAGTAGAAAGAAAAAAAGTTATATAAAAAAATAAATAAATAAAGAGAGAGAGAGAGGGAAGAGTAAGCATACAAAACAACAGTAAAGGGGCCACAAACAAGACATGATGGGAGAGGTGCAGTACAGTGGCTATGGAGTAGCAGTCTTCTGGGAGACATTATGGTGGATGCAGAGTTGTCCCAGCTGCACACACATCTTTGGGCAGAGGGAGGAGGTTGCTCATCTCCAGGCTGAGTTGATCAGGGTTTGGAGGACCTCCTTTCCCACCCAGAGACCACCAGGGCCACCACCACTGCCTCACAGGTTGCCAAGAGAGAGGAGTGGTTGGACCACCATGAGTTCAGGGAGGGTGAGGGTGGCAGAACAGAAGCACATTCCTCCAGTTGTACCTCTCCACAATTCAAATGCCATTCTGACATAGTGTGGTTTCTCTATAGAGGCACCCGCAGTGGAGATAAAGGAGGATGCTGGGAACCTCTACAAAGGAGACCCACAGCAGGGTGGCATGGGACCCCACAGGGAAAGGAAATAATTACTTTTGGGGGACTCCATTGTTAGGAGGGTAGATCTGGGGAAGGGAGGGGAGAAGGAGGTAAAGTGCCTGCCTGGTGCCATGACTTAGAAGCACAGGGAGTGAATCCTCAGGATCACAGGATCAGCTGCACGGGGGACAGAGCTGGATGTCATTGTCCACCTAGGGACAAATGACCTGGCTGGGAAAGGGATCAGAGCAGTGCAGGAGAGTTTGTGGTGTTGGGGAGGGGTCTAAGACAAGTAGCACGCATGGTAACCTTCTCGGAGGTGCTACCTGTCTATGGTATGGGTGAGGCTAGGGTGCTCAGTGGTTGAAAAACTGGTGCAAATCTCAGGGTTTTGGCTTCATTGGGAACTGGGAACCACCTGGTGGGATGCAGGTCTATAATGGCTTGATAGGTTGCATCTGTCCAGGAGGGGAACCAGGATCCTACATGATAGATTTAAATGCTTCATTGGCAAGCATTTAAACTAGCCAAGGGGGGAGATACTGAAAAGGAGAAGGGAAATCCTAGCCCCCCAAAAAATCAGGGTAGTTAGTGAGGTAAACACCAAGACAGAGATGTTGATAGGGAGAAGGGCAGGGGTAAATGAAGAAAAAGACAAATGCAGTAAGGACAGGGATGGGGCAAAAAGGAGTAAGACCATCAGAAAATGGAGGGTAATGAATACCAATACCCATAATCTAGGTAACAAGCTCCCTGAACTGGTGGCCTTGATGGAAGATGGATGCCTGGATATCATGGCAGTCACAGAAACATGGTACACAGAGAACTATGACTGGGATGTCAACATACCAGAGTACACAATCTATGGGAGGGACAGGGAGGGTAGAAGAGGAGGAGGAGTTGCTCTCTATGTAAGGGAAAAATCAAAGCAATGGAACTATAGGGTAAACAGAGAGAAGAGGAGGCACTGTGGGTCACCTTGGAGACTGGAAATGGCACCACAATCCACACAGTGGTTGTATACAGACCCCCAACTCAGGGGAGGGAGGAATTAGACAATGAAATGATAGAAGGCATCCTTAGGATGGCAGAGAAAGGAGAGATATTGCTGATGGGGGACCTGAATATGCCAGATGTTAACTGGAGTTCCTTTGCTGCAGACACATCCAAGAGCAGGACCATTCTCAATGCCCTACAGGGGGCATGCCTCAGACAGCTAGTTTTGGAACCCACTTGGGAGGGAACAATCATTGACCTGGTACTCTCAAATGGGGACAGAGAGAGTATCTCTGATCTTGAAGTGGGTAGCCATCTGGGAACAAGTGACCACCAAACAGTGTAGTTCACAATAAACTCAGCTGTAGAGTCAAGCCATACAAAAGTGAAAGTACTGGACTTCAGGAGGGCTGATTTTATTAAAATGGGAAAGTGCTTCAGAAAACCACTACAAACAGGCAAGAAGGAGTGGTGGAGCAACAATGGGGAAACATCAGAACTGCCATCCAGAGGGAACAAGCCTTTGTGTGAAGCAAATAAACACATCAAAACGAAAGAAAAAAACACTTTGGTTCTCAAAAGAGGTGGTGGGGAAGGTTAGGGAGAAAAAAATAGTATTCAGGAAGTATAAGAACAGACAGAAGAAGCAGGATAGAGAACTGTACCAGTTAAAGCAGAAGGAAGTGTGGAAGGCAGTCAGAATAGCAAAGGCCCAAACTGAGTAAAAGATAACCAACTCGGTTAAAAAAGGGGATAAAACCTTTTATAGGTACTTTAGGGAGCGAAATAAGACAAAGGGAGGGATACTGAGGCTGAATAAAGAGGAGGGTGGGCGAGCAGAGATCAGTGAAAAAGCAGGGATACTGAACGAATACATCTGCTCAGTATTCACAAAGGAAGAGGAGGGGGAGGTACCTAATCCAGTCAATTGAAGCACTCTGGATGGGGGGGGGGAGTCGATATCAGTCCATTCACAGAAGAAAGGGTTCTGAAAGAACTCCTAAAACTGAAGGTGGACAAAGTATTGTTCATTCTTCCCTTTCTTGGATCTTTCCACATGTCATGGAAGTCATGGACTAGATCTAATGTTTCTTTTATTTTCTACAGTATGTAAAGGAGAATATGGGAATCTTTAATAAAAAAAGTCTTAAGAAAGTCCCAATACTCAGTGATTCAAAATACAATGGCAAAAAAAAAAAAAACAGGGTGATCTCCCTGACCCTGTGGAAAATAAGCAGCAGACAGAGCCTACTCTTTCTAGGACTGATAGCATTACAACTAAAATCAGCTTATCTTGCTCATCAAAATGTAAACCAAAGTAATTTATTAGCTAAATCTCAATACAGAAATTCCTGGTCACTAGCATTTCAGGAGAATGGCACAGTAGGGCTGGAGGCTTACTGGGGCAGAGTGAAGATTGATGGAGATCATCCAACTGGATGTCCATACCAGTGCCAGAACGGATCCCCAGATCTCTGTTGAACAGAGGACTTCAGGATGTAGCAGTCCTCCAAGGACTGCTGTATAAAAAATTAAAAAAATGCCGGGACAGAGCCAGCAGCCCAACAAGGAACATTCTTTTTTTGTGGGTCTTTGACTTTTTTCCTGCAGACAACTATACCTTACCTAGAAGAAATCACAAGAATGCATCTTCTAGCCATGGGAGTACCTTGACATACCCCAAAAGGAGACATAACAGCAGTGGGACTGTCAAAGTCATCTGGGACTCCTATGCTGCCAGCTCTATTTGGGGACTCACCAGTCATCTTAGAGTCCTTGCAGTTGCCTGTAAAGACACTTACTTAGTCAATCCGATTAACTGAAAAAAAAAGTGACTCATACTGTATTCAGAAAGACTGGTGAAGGTGGAAAATACTGTGGAGTCAATGGGACCGACTGAGGAGGACTCAAACAAACCAGCTGGCAAGGTGTTCTCTGCCACACTCTTTCTCCCCTGTCCTCACTCCTCACTCCTCTGACCCCCCACCAGGCTTCAGCATTAGCCACAGTGTGGCTCTCTCCTTGGTCCTCGCTCCTCTGCCTCCCCCCAGGTTCAACATTAGTAATATCCTGTGAGTTTGGTGAACACGATTGGGTGCCTACCGAAATGGTGACTCAATTGCAGTACCTTGCACCACAGCGATGAGGGAGGGCGACTGGATGAGGGGATGCGCGAAAACAGTGACACCCTATCCCTACATGTATATGCATGTGGGGGGGAGCACTCTGAGTGTGGGGTGGGATGGATGGGAGGGATTGTGAGGGGTGGTGCTATGGTGAGCTGCCAAGCTGATCCAATGGTGTGGTGGGTGGGTTCAGGGCTGGGGCATGAATCGTGCTGGGTTCTGGTCTGGATGTGGGTGCCTTTTGTTGTGCCCATCCAGAAAAAAGCTTTTGGGGTTTTGCACCCCCCAGAAGTTGGGAATCCTTATGTAGGAAGGTGTGGGGGGCACAGTCCCCCACATTTACATTTAAAATTGAAGTCTCCAGAGCCCTTTTGCTGTGCGCCGGAGACTGCATCCCCAAAACATTTTTTCGATGATTTCCACTTGCCCTAACAGTGATCACTATTCTGCGATTGCCATTATCACATAGATCCAACATTAGCCACCATGCAGCTTTACATATTGGTTGCTCCTGCCACCTGCCACTCTCTCTACCCACTGTCCTCGCTCCTCTGACCCCCCACTCCTACAATAGCCACGGTGTGGCAAGTGAACGTTCAGCATTGACAAATGCTTGTTTTCATTCAAGACCAGCTTGTTGTCATATAACCATTTTTCTAAAGTACAGGACTCAGTGGCAAGTTTGGCATTGATCATAGTTACATCATTGGGGAAGTCACAAAGACAAAAGTGGAAGAGATGGGAAGAGGAGGGGAAGGACACAAGGTGGATTGTAGTATCCTTGAATGCAAAGAGCTTAGCAAACCTGATGGCAGACTTTCAGGCAGTGATGGCAGAGGAAGAGGTAGATATTTTTTTATTTATTTGTTTATTTATTTATTTATTTAAAATTTGGTAACCGGGAAAGGCACCCTGAGCAGAAGCTCATTTTCAGGTGTGGCTGACTGGCAGGAGTACAAAACAGAGGATAAAAGAATAATTGGGTCGTACCGGGTCATAATTTCATACGCTTAATAGCGTATGGCATTATGGTGAAACCTGGACCTGTGCACCATCTGTGTTGGACCCCCCTGGAGTTAGAATCCTTAGTGGGGGGTCGGAGGGGCACAGCCCCCCATAATGGGGGTGTGGGGGGGTGGAACCCCCCAGAACAATAGTTAACATGGAATCGTGCAACATGATTAAGACGCATGGCATTCTGCCGTGTGACATTATGATCCCGTGCCCTTGGGTTACATGGTAAATAACATGTACATAGAAGCAGTTTGTTCAATTAAGAACATGTGACGAACAAAAAAAGTAATTGCCATTATATACAATTAATACAATATATACATAGATGCACAGACAATCAGGGGTTACAGAGATAAACCAGCAGGTGAGCAGGAGGAGATAGGCTATACAGGGAAAAAGACAAAATGAAGTCTGCTGAAGCAGAGGGAGAGAAAAGCCTCCTGATGCAGAGATGGAGTGGAGGGGAAACTAGATATTGCCACCATCTGAGAGACCTGGGCCACTCAATGCCATGACTGGGATCTCATGATCCTGGGATACAAGGTGCTCCATAGGGACTGGGAGGGAGGAAGGGGCAGAGGTGGCTATTTATGTCAGGGAGGGGATACTGTGTACCAGGGAGGAGGGGAATGAGGGGAGGCCTGAGGCCATATAGGCATTGCTCCAAAGCTCTAAATGTAAGACGCTCAGGATGGGGGTTGGTGTACAGGCCACCCTCACAGAGTAAGGAGGAGGATAGGGAGCTGGGGGAGCAAATCAAGAAGATCAGTGGCAAAGGGAATACAGTCATAGTGGGAGACTTCAACCTATCTGGGGTTGACTGACAAACAGTAACTATAGCACATGTCAGGGACCAGGTGCTGCTGGAGGCTATCAAAGACAGCTACCTAGTGCATGTGGTGATGGATCCTACTAAGGAAGGGAACATACTTGACTTGGTGCTAACAAATGGGGATGAAGTCCAGGACATGGTAGTACAGGACCCTCTAGCTGGAAGCAACCACCAATCAGTATGATTCTTCCTCAAAACAGGGAGGGAGCCAGCTAAAACCAGGACAAGAGTGTTGGACTTCAGGAAGGCAGATTTTGCCAGAATGAGCAGCATCCTAGTGGGGTATTTAGCTCAAATTAACCCAGGAATGGATGCTGAACAGAAGTAGGCAATCATTATGAAGGGGCTAAATGAGGCCTCAAACACATGTGCCAAATTTCAGAGTAAGCAGTCCAGGTCAAAGAAACCTAGCTGGCTCAGCAAGGAAGTGGAGGGGAAGGTGAGAGAAAAAAGACTGGCCTTCATTAAGTTCACAAAATCGGGGCATGAGGAGGATAGAGAGATGTTCACAAAGGCATCTAGGGAGGTGATCAGGTCAGTCAAGGCAGCCAAGGCAGCAAAGGAGCTGAAGTTGCCTCAGGGGGTCAGAGAGGGGGAAAATGGGTTCTTTAAATAAAGAAGAGAGAAGAGAGAAGAGGAGTTGAAGGGATGACATTGTTAGACTCAAGAGAGAGGGGAGATGGGTGGAACAAAGGGGAGATCAGGCAGAGGCACTAAATGAGTATTTCTGATCGGTGTTCACAAAAGAAAGGAATGGCCTAATACCAAAGGGAGGGGGTAGGTGGGGGAGATAACAGATGGGGTCATCCAGAGTGGTAGAGTTCTGAAGGGCCTTAAAGCCTTGTGGGTGGACAATGCACCAGGCCTGGACTGTGTACACCCAAGTGTCCTGAAGGAACTGGAAGAGGTGCTGGAAGGCCCTCTGACAGACCTGTTCAACACCTCCTTGAAGATGGGGAACATACCCAGGGACTAAAGGATGGCTCACGTGTTGCTTCTTCACAAGAGTGGACCCAAGAACCAACTGAGCAACTACAGAGCAGTGAGCTTGACTTCCATAATAAGGAAGTTGATGGAGACCATTCTGAAGGAGAGATTAATAACCTTTCTTGATAGCAATGGTCTGCAGGACAAGAGACAGCATGGATTTTGGATCTTGGATCTTGGAACATGGATCTTGCCAAACTAACCTGATCGACTTCATCAACTGGGTCACTAGGGCAGTTGACAAAGGCCATGCTGTGGGTGTCCTGTATCTGGACTTCAGCAAGGCTTTTGACTCAGTTGCACTGGAGGTTAATGAGCAAGCTGAGGGACATGGGGCAGGGAAAAAACTGGTGGGGTGGGTGGGTGAAGTGCTGGCTGCATGGCAGACAACAGAGGGTAGTTGTAAGGGGAAGACATCCAAGCCAAGGCCAGTAACGAGTGGGGTACTGCAGGGTTCAGTGCTGGGCCCTGTTTTGTTCAATGTCTTTATTGAAGACATTGCAGAGGGGGTCAAGAGTAAGATCAGCCTGTTCATGGGCAACACTAAGATTTGGGCAAAAGTGGAAAATGAGGAAGGGATGCAGGTACTCAGAGAGGATTTAGCTAAACTTGAACACTGGTTTAGGGAGTGGCAGTTGGGGTTTAATGCTAAGAAGTGCAAGATCATGCACCTCAAAGCCAGAAATCCCAGGAACAGCTACTGGCTGAGGGGAGTGCAGGTAACAGCTTCAGACGAGGAAAGAGATCTGGGGGTAATATTTACAGGGGACACGAAGGCATCAGCACAGTGTAGGATGGTGGCAGCAAGGGCAAATAGGATACTGGGGTGCTTTGCCAGAAGGATCACTTCTAGAAAGGGGGAGGTCATCCTGATATTGTTTAGATCACTGGTGAGGCCAAACTTGGAGTACTGTGTACAGTACTGGTGCCCATACCTCAAAAAGGATAGGAAATTTACTGGAAGGGGTGCAGTGTAGGGCTACATAAATGATCATGGGTCTATGGGCATTGCCATACAAAAAAAGATTGAAGGAGCTCAACATGTACTCACTGAAAGAGAGAAGGGAAAGAGGGGACATGACAGAGACCTTTAAATACTTGAAAGGCATAAACAAAGTCAGGGAGGGAGGAGTGTTCTGCTTAAAGTGGGAGGAAGGGTCCCAGGAAGGCACAGTCTGAAGTTGGAAGGGGAAAGGTTTAGGAGGGAGATGAGGAGGCACTACTTCACAGAGAGAGTGGTAGTGGGTTGGAATGCACTGCCAGAGGAGTTAATTGCTCAAAGGACAGTGGATAGCTTTAAAAGGGGTTGTGATCGAGTCATGGGCATGGTTAGTACAGACAAGAACACAAAGGGTGCAAAGACAGGGAAAGAGGAGGGAGGGAGGGGTTTAGGTGGGTGTATGGCAGCTGTAGTGATATGAAACTAAGAGCTGCACAATCAGGCAGATTTGATAGACCTGTGGACCTTTTTCTGCTGACAGCACATGGCTTCAATACAAGAATGGTCTCCAGGTTTATTGTGAATGGCAGTTGCAGACAGGGCAACATCTTAAAGAATAGCAGCAGCAGCAGTCTGGCAGAAAAACAGAATCATCCTACGCAAAGGTTGCATAAAGAAATACGGTAACTGTCTTACAGTCATACAAGGGAAGTAAGGAGGTAATCGAGGGAATAAGCATGCAATGGAGCATCTGAGTGGGGTTAAAAAATGATAGCCCACAGAATGCCACAGTATAAATAAAAAGTTCAAGAAATTTTTTCAGGGAGGACTACTGCTTCAGGGTTGAATCCAAAAACAAGTGGCAGGCAGAAGGTGGCTTGTGGGGATCAGAATCGAGTGTCAGACAGGAGGTGGAGGATGGGGTACAGGTCTCTGTGGAGACTAAAGACACAGTATATCAAATAAATTGTTAAAAATAAGTAATTTGTGTCTTTATTTGAGTACAGTGTTTGGGAGACAGGGAATGATGCAGCTTAGTGTTGAACAACTTCCTGTCTAGTGGGGGTGGGTGATGGTGGTGGTGATTTAAGCAATATACCATGACAGGGTGTGGGTTATGCTAGGAATGACAATGCCTGGTGTGTTTTTTGGTCATGAGGCTGCAGGACGAGTGAGCAAAACACCCAAGGCATTGTAAATCCTAGCATTAACCCACATCCCAGAGTGGTATATTGCGATTATGCAATAGTCCCCTTTTTTTGAACTTAAAAAATGGTAAATAAAAAGTTTTTTTTGTATTTTTCTTTTTTAGTGTTTTTATTGCTCCACCACAAGAAGTAGTCATTGGTTACTGGGGCTGTTGTGCTGCTATGAATGCGCAGAATTGGTTTGTCCTTCCTAGTCTGGTGCTCTTTTGGGGCTAGGAAATGTGTAAATGTGTGCCCACATTGCCTTTTGTACTGTGTCCCAACTCCATTGTTCTTGTATGAGCTGGGGCAGCCTTGAGTACATGGTGCATGTTTCTTTTTTACTATGGTGGTAATGGTTCGTTTTTTTGCACATTTTGCTTTGAAGGGTTGAGCTCAGGGACAGGTTTCCAGCATTATAGTACTTTTCGGTCGGTACTCAGGCACTAATAAGTGGCTCTCACAGTTATTTATTTTTAATTTTGGGGGGGGCCCAATGTGGACTACAGGTGCGGAGACTTTGAGAATGATTAAGGATGCCAAAGAGGAGCTGCAAGACATGAAAAAAAAGGTAATAATTTTGAGCAGGAGGTTGGCTAGATGGACTCAGCTTGGCAGGTATTGCTGTGTTTTCTATGGTCGGAGTGATTTCGGGGAAGTTCTTGATGTGGCTCACTGGTGGTTGGCACCTCTTTCGTATGCTACTGTGGAGGATTTGCAATGGGCAAGAGGTGCCAAATGACCAGTTGGAAAGCATCAGTCTCTTCCCCCATTGTATAATAAAAAATAAACATTCTATTTGGCTTCTCCTCCTCCCTCTCTATCATACTATCTGACCAACAGGTATCAGGAAATTAAATGGAAGGGTATCTACTCCTGTCTGAAGCCTATCATAAATGATGTTCCCCAAGGATCTATCCTGGGTCCCTTGCTAGTCTCCATATTCATAAATGATCTGTCTAAAAACTGTGGTGGGGAGAACTTACTACTCTATGCAGATGATGCAGTACTGTATAGAAGCTCCAGATTTATAAAATCCCCATTCATGAGGAAAAATTTCACTTTCATGAGCCACCAGCTTGCTTTCATTTTTTCCCACAAACAAAATGTTATAACTAGCCCCATGGATGTGCTGTGTGGTAATTGAAGCATGAGTTTGTTCAGGGTGACACCCTCTACAAACCCATGACTTTGCTTTGCTTTGTTTTTGTGAAAAAAAAAACAGCTGTTTTAAATTTAAAAAATCCTTATTCATCACTCGCTTCTGATCTTTGTTTGTGAGGTGACAAAATCCCCTTTCGCGAGTTGATCCCCTTTTTCAAGCTGACAAATTACTTGGTTGTGATTTCTGGATCAGATGGCTCTATCTCGTGAGCAAGGTTTGGCTCGCAAACAGAGATTTTGTCAGCTCACGAAAGAGGATTAGCTTGTGAAAGGGGTTTTGGCATCTCACGAAAGGGGAATGTTTTTTTAAATCCTCTTTCGTGAGCTATCATAATCCCTTTCATAAGCTGTCAAAATCCTCTTTCGCGGAGTCGATCCCCTTTCACGAGCAGACAAAATCCTTGTTCATGAGATCAGAACCAGATGGCCAAAATCTGGTGAACAAGGAATTCTCATGAATGGGGATTTTGACATTTCATGAACAGGGATTCATCTCATGAATGGGGATTTTGACGACTCACGAACAAGGAATTTAAAAACTTTCCCAGTGTACTGCTAAATGGTTTGGTCTTTTGGCTTACAAATTGCAGTGTGAAAAGGGAGCATCCCACAGATGTGAATTATGCTGTTTAGGTGCAAAAAGTTTTATCCCTTCGATAGCTATACCATTATGAAGTTGAGCTATTTCCCATAGAATAGCATTGCAGCACCTGCAGTGTCTTTTGGTGCCCATATCTTGGAAATGATTTAAGATAAGGATTTTTGTGCTCTGGGCCGCTTAGTCCACCTTTGTATGTGTGGAGGTTTCGAAGTGATGATTATAACTGCAGTGGAATTTTTTTCATAAGTTGCACGGTTACTGAGATATTGTCAAATTAGTGTTACAATGGTTCTTTTCAGGCCTACAGGGCTACTGTATGGCTCTACTGTTGTGTGTTAGTGGGAGCGCAGGGCCCAGAGGGCCACCACTTCCACAGATGCATATGATTATGCATAAATGGACAGTTTGATTGTGGAGAGCGAAAAATCCATATCTCGCATCGTCTCTGAGATACGGCACCAAAAGTCACTGTGGCACCGCAATGTTATCCTATGGGAAAAATCTCAGATTTGTGATGGCATATGTTTTTAACCAATTAACTTTTTAACACCTAAATAGCATAATTCACATCTGTGGGATATCCTCTTCATAACCTGCTAATTTCAAGTCAAAAGACCAAACTGTATATTTACAGTGTAGTGGCAAATTTGTTAAAATCCTAGTTCATAAGGTGTCAAAATTACCATTAGTGAGGTCAATCCCTATTCGCAAGCAGTCAAAATCCCTGTTTTTGAGTAATCCTTGATCATTAGATTTTGGCCATCTGGTCTGTAAGTCGTGAAAGGGGATTTTGTCTGCTCACAAAAGGGGATTTGCTCATAAACAGGAATTGTGACAGCTCACGAATGAGGAATTAAAAAAACAGTCCCTTTTCATGAGCTGACAAAATCCCCTTTCGCGAGCTGATCCCCTTTCACGAGGTGTCAAAATCCCCATTCGCGAGCCAATCCTCATTTGCAAGAATGGCCATCTGGTCGAGAAATGATGATGAAGGATCTTGTCAGTTCGTGAAAGCAGATTGGCTCCTGAATGATGATTTGACACTATGAAGGGATTTTGTTTGAAACGTGCGAAAGGGATTCAAAACTCAATCCCCTTCAGTGGCTGACAAAATCCCTGCTCACGAGCTGTCAGAATCCCCATTCACAAGCTGATCCTTGTTCATGAGATAAGGCCATCTGGTCCCTAAGTCATGATCAAGATTTTGGTACCTCATGAAAGGGGATTGGCAGGCAAACGGGGATTTTGTCAGCTCGCAAACAAGGACTGGAAGTGAGTCATGAAATAAGAATGTTAAAATCTGAAACAGCCATTTTTTGGCCAAAATGAAGGAAATCAAAGACATGGGTTTGTAGAGGGTGTCACCCTGAACAAAACCCATGCCTTATCTGTACAACAAGTGACCTGTGGGGCAAGCTACAATATTTTGTTTGGGGAAAAAAATGTAAACAAAATGGCTGCTCGTTAATAAATAATTTTTTCTCACGAACAGGGATTTTATAAATCCCCATTTGTGAGCTGACAAAATCCTTGATTGAGAGCCCAATCCCCTTTCACAAAACATACATATACTCTAAATCTTGGGAGTGAACTGAGCATGCCCAGAACCCAAAACTTTAAAAAGAAATAACTTTGTAACATATCAATATTTTTTCACCAAACCAATGATAAATTTTTCTTTGACCAAGCCGCTTTCTACCCTGAAAATTTTAGACCAAAATACCAAATGGTGTGGCTGTAGTGTGATGGGCAAAAATCAACAAAAAAGTGCACAAAAAAAGTGAAAACGCATTTTGCAGCGCTTCACTGCACGGATCCGCAGGTCCAGCTGAAACACAACCTTGCAAATCAAGAAGTCTATCATACAACCACCTCTTGCTTGGATAGTTCACCCATGTTGAACTCAGTTTGGGAACCTATAAACTAAAACATGGCTTAGAACTGTGTCCTATGGCTATATATTATATCTGCTAACACAGTTTGTCCTTTACTTCTCAACTTTGTAAAATTGTTCAGTCATGTAAATATTGAACCATTGTCATGTATTTGTCGAGTTGTAGGCCTCGCAATCGTATGTGCTAAACCCTCCTTTTTTTCCTTTAGGAACTTGTAACTAATCCCAGGTCACCTCTGAAAAAGGGACTGTCATGGTCTCGGTGGGCCTACCCGGTCACCAAAATTTAAATAAATAAATAAATACGAGACCGCACATTCCAAATTTCATGCAAATTCATTGAATGGTTGCAAAGTTATTAAGATGCAAAATTTGGGGTTTGACATTAAACTGCTTACATAACCCTAACTATACAGGTGCAACAGTGTCAGTATAATAGTGGTGCAGTCGCGCCATTATATTAAGGGTTACAAAGGCACTTTTATGTTAAAGTCAAAATTTGGGGCATAAATAACTTTGGACCCATTCAATGGATTTGCATGAAATTTAGTATGCGTGGAGGGGCATGGTAGGTCTCTTGATTTGCCAAGTTTTGTTTCGGTTGGACTTATGGTCTTTGCACACGAAAATGCTGAATAATGCAAAATTATCCAGTTTTGAAGACAGTTTTTGGGATATTGTTCGTGGCACTGCGCGGTCGTCATGTGGCATGCCGATCTACTACATGGCTCATTTGAAAGAGTTTCACTGGTGAACATGCTGCTTTTCATTTGGTAAAAAAATATTAATCTGTTCAAAAGTTATTACAATTTGAAATTCCCATTATATCCTATGGGAAAATTTATATGTATATTTTGAATGTTAATGAGAAAGACCAGATGGCCCTAGAAAAGACCAGATAGCCCAAATTGGGATGACCATATCTCAGTCAGAGTTTGGTCTTTTTACTTGAAGCTTGCAGGGTGTTGAGGGGATGTGAACTATGCTGTTTAGGTGTTGGGAAAATAATTTGTTGCAGAGATATTGAATGACGTAATTGACATTTTTCCCATAGGATTACATTGCAGTCTGGGTCAAGACTTTCAGTGCTGTTATCTTGGAAACAAAGCGAGATACAGACTTTTCGCTATAGGTTGCTTAGATCGCCTGTTGGTGATCTAGCTACTGGAAAAATATTTGAAATCATAAAGTAAGCCTCCAGTGGAATTTTGTTTGTAAGTTGCATGGTTCATGAGATATTGTGAAATTACTGTCACAAGGGTAGAAAGAGTGCCTGTCCAGTGTTTTTTGGTGCCCATATTTCGGAAACGATGTGAGATACTGGGTACAGTCTTTCCTATGTTGCGCGAAGTACTCACTCTCACAATTACAATTATGATAGAATTTGTTTTCTAGCCCTTACAGTTCGCAAGATATGCACAAATTACTGTTACATGGGTTTGGTGCCCTATAGTGCTGCTGCATGGCTCCGTAGCTTAATGTAAGTGGGAGTGTGGGCCCAGGTGCATATTGTTATGCAAAAATTGACAACTTGGTGGGAGCTGAGCTCCACACTCCCACTAATACATGTTTTTTCATACTCATATTTCACTTTTTCAAAAAGTAAGGAAATTCTATGCAAAAAACTGTGTTATTGCTTCATTTAGAGTTAAAGCAAAAAAAGTCACTAAATGAGACATTAGGGTTGAACCCCTAACCCCTCTCACACACACCACCTCGATCCTCCACAGTCTGACAGATGTCAGGGTGTGTCATTGGGGTCATGATGCCTAAATCTCACCCCGTTCCCCTTTACTGTATTGTGTCAACATGCTCAGACATGGAATATATTATATGGGCATGGTCGCGCCCCTATATTTAGGATTAAGAAGCCACTTCTATGTTAAACTCAAAATTTTGTGCGTTAATAACTTTGGACCCGTTCAATGGATTTGTATGAAATTTGGTATGTGCAGTGGGGCATGGTAGATGTCTTGATCTGCCAAATTCTATTTTGGTCAGACTTATGGTTGTTGCACACCAAAATGCTGCAAAATGCACTTTTCACCAGTTATGCCGGCAGTTTTTCGGATATTGTCCATCATGTGGTGTGCTGCTCTATGACTTGGCTCATCTGAAAGAGCTTGGGTCAAGGCACATTACACTTTTCGTTTGGTGAAAAAATATTAATCCATTCAAAAGTTATTAAACTTTTAAGTTCTCATTATAAGTCAATGGGAACATTTATATTGTTATTTTGTGAAAGAAGAATGGGGTTTTGGCCATCTAGTCCTGCATCACTATCAAAGAACTTGCAGGCTTGCGATCTAAGAATCTCTGATCACGAAAAATTCTTTGATAGTGATGGCCGCCATCTTGTTTTCAGTTTGTGGTCGGCAAAATTCAAATATCTCAGCCCAGGGGGACTTCTGAGGTGAAACTATGGTGGGTTTTGATCAGGAGTCTTCCCTCTATCGATCCATGCATGTTGTTTCTGTCAAAATGGTCAGAAAATGTAGTTTTTACCTTTTTTGTTCTTTGATCGAGGCTCACTAACGATCTTTGATTGCGAACCTGCAAATTCTTTGATCGCTACATACTTTGACCGCAATCTTAGATTGTGACGGTGTGACTAGATGACCACTTGAAAAAATCTATTTTCTCAGATCAGGGTTGGCTTATTAAGCCAAATTAGGGTGGGTTTTGCTCAGGGGGGCTTTGTTCTATCGAGGCATGGCTGTGGTTTCATGCATTTCTGCCTAAGAATAGACTTTTAAAATTCTTTGTTTGATTGTGACCCTGCAAATTCTTTGATCGTAAGACTGCAAATTCTTTGATCTTGAGATTCTTTGACTGCGATCTTTGATTGCAAGGGTGCGACTAGATAGCCACATGAAAAATTCAGTTTTTTCAGCACAGGGGTCACTTCTAAAAGCAAACTAGGGTGGGATCTGCTTAGGGGCCTTTGTTCTGTCGAGGCATGGCTGTGGTTTCATATATTTTTCTCTAAAAATTGTTTTAACATTCTTTGTTCTTTGATTGCGAGCCTGCAAATTTTTAGATTGCAAGATTCTTTGATCACGAGCTTTGATCGCGAGGGAGGGACTTGATGGCCAGATTTGGAGAGACCAGATAGCACAATGTTTGATCTTTTAACTTAAAATTTGGAGGGTGTTGACGGCATGTCCTGTAGATGTGAATTATAGTGCGTAGGTGTCAGATAATACATTTTTTTGTGGAAATATTGCATGATGCAGCTTACGTTTTGCAGACAATGTTTTCCATGGTGATAGTGGCTTTAAATTACTAGGGTAGCTAGCCTTATTGCCATGGACATACTTTTCAGTTGTTCCATGTACAAAATGTTGGCAGGTGTGGAATTTTGCCAGTGTGATGAATGATAACCTGTAACTTTCACATTTTATATCTCGGAAATGGTTTGGTCTTTTACATTGAGATTTGGAGCATGATGAGGGGATGTGCTGCCCATGTGAATTATTCTGTTTAGATGTTGGAAAATTCATTCGCTGCACCCATATTGCGTGACACACTTTATGTTTTGCGTATGGCATTTTGCATTGTGATACTAGCTTCACATTTGTAGGGTGCCTAGTGTTACTGCCATGGAGGTAATCTGTAGTGGTTAGGTGTCTGACATGTAAACAGGTGTTGAATTATGCCACTCTGATGACTGACACTTTGCTTTCTTTCAAGGTGGTGGGCCCCACACTCCCAACCATATGCACTGCCTGCAGTACATATAATATTCAGTACTTGTACTCTCAACTTAGGCAGGAATTTACAAGTTGGTGAGAGCATGGGACCCAAAGGGCTGAGCTCCCATTAACTTGTGCAACTTTCTACTTTTCTATTCTTTCTCAAAAAGTAAGGAAATTCTATGCAAAAAACTTTGTTAATGCATCATTTAGGGTTAAAACACAAAAAGTCTGGAAATGAGACCTTTAGGGTTGCCCCACCCCCTTTGTAGACCCACCCATCATCCCAAGATTGACAGCTGATGGGGTGTGTCATTGGGGTTGTGAGGTCTAAATGTCACCCCATTCTTCTTTACTGGGGCTTGTGAATATGATTAGGCTCAGGCACTAGCAAATATGAAATGCAGAATGAGGTTCCTCAATATGAACGATAGCCATGTCAAGACACATCTAGCTGTTTCAACACTAGTAGATTCAGTTAGAGATATTAAAGTATTTCTAGGAAAATACCATTGTTGTACAAGTTAAGCGTTGTTATGGAAACCCTGATTTCAGGTCAGAGGCCCTGAAACTGTCATTATGTTGCTGTTTTAAGAATTTCAGTTCCACTGTCATTGGGAAGAAGTACAGAAACTCCGTTCCTGCTGCAAAAGAGGTACAGGAACTGAGTTCCTGTGTGTTCCTGTTCACTTTCATCACTGACTAGTGCTAGTGACTGTTACTGCAGCAGTGCAGTACACTGCCCCACCCCCCCACAGCCTGCCCCAACTGGAAAAATAATTATTTTCCAGATTTTTCAATTTCTGATGGTGAGCACTGGTTAGGTGGTGTGCCTTTGCATCTGCATCTCTTCAGTGCACAGCACAATCTTAATCTGTCTGTGCATTTGCACCTCTTTAGGGCCCAATCTCCACCTCTAACTTAAGTCACAGTTGTTTCTTTGACTTCCCTTCAGAGTACTGGACAGGTGTGGTGCATATTTCCGTATGAACATTGTACTCATTAATATGCATTTTTAAGTCAGGACCATTACAACGAATCATTCATGATACAAATCACGTTCTTCATCATCATTGATGGTCACAAATGCAGTCACAAATCACAATTTACGATCACGTCACGAATCACAATATTAATTTTTTTTAATAGTTACTTGGATGTATTTTAAGCCTGTTTTGTAGTATCTCTCCATGCTTCATCGCCACCCCACCATTGTACTCATTAATGAGTGTTTTTAAGTCGGGGAGTTTTGTGTCACACCACATTGGGGGGGCTGGGGCCCGGGGAAGTACAGCTGTAGGCATTCACATTTTGTCATCATCACAGTCACAAATGCAGTCACAAATCATGATTTACGATCACGTCAAGAATCACATTAAGCCTGTAAGAAAAATAAAATTTACAGAAAGAGCAAATTAAGTAAAAAAGAGTACAGAAAAGACACAAAAATGTAGCTTTTAAAAAAGCTGTTGGGTCTAAGTCAAAGTTTAAATCTCCTCCTCTCTGATCTCAAAGTATCAGCAGTCACAAAACACACTACTCTCTCTCCATCTACACAGGAGAAAGTAAAAGTGTCTGCTTGTATGACTCACTTTCTTCCTGCCTAGTTAAAAAGCATGTGACTTATAGTACTGTAAGCTATGTGATTAATGTGTGGGGGGGGCTTTCGAATATGAAACACCAAGTGGGTCACTTAGAATCGTAATGAGTAATGCGAAGTCCATTAAAAACAATGACTTCGCCTTACTTCGAGTTGCCATTCCTCCTTAACGCAAAGTGGTAATGACAAGGCGGAGTGAGCACTTTGCATTGCTCACTCTGCATAGCGGAGTGGCAACGCGAAGTGCCCACTTCACGTTCACTTCACCGGCGAAATTCAAATTCGCTGCATCTCTAATCCTATGTTATCAGACCCACTGTCCAAGAAGCCCTACAGCAATGGGAGTAACAGTATAATAGCACAGGTCTTCTGAGTTCTGCATTTTATCCTGCTCATAATGCACACATTTATATTCTCCTGTTGCTGGTTAGTTTTTATTACATTTTGCAACTTTGGTTAAAATGAGAAGAGATGTCTAACATGGATGTAATTTTTTTTACCACATCAAGGTCAAGCCTTTTACTTGCGGTACTTAACTAATCATGCAAAACATTACATCAGTAATCATGGAATGCACTTAAGAGATATGTTTATGTATAGAATAAAGTATGGGTCAGGGTGTCAGAGGTTAAAATTAAGTTTTGCAGCCACTAGCTAGCAGGGCTACTGACTGGGAAAATCCACTAGCCCCACAGACTTTTCCATCAGTTCAGCTGGTGTGCTTATTGGGGGCAGCATAGCGCAGTGGGTTAAGGCTCTGAGCTGCAGATCTGGAGACCTGGATTTGAATCTCACAACTGCCTAGGTACGTACTGTGTGATCCTGAGCAAGTCACTTAACTTCCTTGTGCTCCCAGGTTGCATCTGGAAAGCAGCTTCAGCTTAGTGTGCTACTACTGGTTAAACAATGTTCCCTTCCCTTACTGAAATGTAACCTTGTCCAGTACAAGTCTGCAGGGCTAGTTAAAGGATCCACCAGCATTTGGCTCATTGGCTGGTGCTAATTTTGACCCCTGGGGTGAGTAATGAAAAGTTTACACATACCCTCAGGGTTAGATGCTATGTAGCATCTAACCCCGAGGGTGTGTGTAAACTTCAAGAGGCTTTTCAGCCTCAAAAACTATATATGTTGTTGCCAACATTTAATAACAGCAACTCCAACATCTTCGGCTGCAAGGCAAAGGAGATGAGAGCAGCACCGTATCATTTGACCTGAATGATCACTGCTAAAATGAAGTGAATATGATTACAGATGGAATGGGGTGACGTTTAGGCCTCACAACCCCAATGACACACCCCGTCAGCTGTCAATCTCAGGATGATGTGCGGGTCCACAAGGGGGGATGGGGCAACCCTAAAGGTCTCACTTCCTGACATTTGTGTTTTAACCCTAAATAATGCATTATTGAAGTTTTTTTTGCATAGAATATATATATATATCTATATCTATATCTATCTATCTATCTATCTATGTATTTATATATGTAAGGTATTTGCAAATCCTCAATAAATAAAATAAATAAATATATATATATATATATATATATAGTCTATGCAGAAAAACTGCATTAATGCATAATTTACTGTTAAATCACAAAAAGTCAGGAAATGAAAAATCTTCAGGTTTGCCCCTCTCCCCTTGTGCACCAACCAATCATCCCAATATTGACAGATGACGGGGTGTGTCATTGGGGTTGTGAGGACTAAATGCTGCCCCATTCCTTGTGTAATCATATTGAGTAGCAACAGTGAACAAGAATGATGTGACTCCATGGTGCATCTCCACGCTGCAGAGTGTGGAGCCACAACAAGCTGGTCAAATGATGCGACACTGCTCTGGACTCCTTTACCTTATAGCCAAAGACATTAGAGTTGATGTCATTAAATGTTGGTAACCAAATATATAGTTTTTGAAGCTGAAAAAGCCTCTCTGGGTTTCTGATTTGAGGACTGGGGTCATTGGGAGGAATAGAACACAGGCATGTGCAATGTTCTGGCACCAACTCTAACAATCATGCACAACACTGCTGGGGCAAGGTAACAGTGTTGTGTGTAGTGATTATTGCATGTGTGATTTTTTTTTCCCCACTCTTCCCAGACAGACACTCAAAGCCTATCCTTTTTAAGTTTCTTTTATTCGGCAATATTGCAAACAGACTTAAAACTGCATGCTTCTTACAACAGTGATGGCACGGTGTACCAAAAGTTGGGTTTGTATACCAGTTTTCAAGACAGAATACCTAATCTTTGGTAATGGTATTCCATGTCAAACACCACTTTTTAAAATTAATTTCCAGTCCTGATAAGGATGATCTCTTTAAGCTGAGTGGCAACCATAACAAGAAGGGTCACAGCCAGGTGGGGGGGGAAGGATCTGTTTTAAGAAGGAGACCAGTAAGCATTTCTTCAGTTTCAGGGAGAGGGTGGTGGTAACTTGCAGTGCCACCTGCTGTAAGTAAGATGTCTCATTGAAGACAGTGGGCAGCTTCAAGAGAGGCTCGGACAGTACAGGCATAGAGGGAAGCAGTGTACTACATAGTCTGCATTGTGCTGCACATTGCGATGCAATCCTGCTGCTCAGATGAATTCTTCACAATGGATCGTAAAGAAATGCAATCCATTTTACAGTGACTTGTAGGTTTGTATGCTATCTCTGCTACCTCTCCACCTCTCCCAGTCATAAACGCCAACCAAAATGTGCGCCACTTTCCCTCTTTGTGTCTCTGCTGTAGCTCTGCCCAAATAAAATGTTGTCTGGCTATATCCTGCACTTCGATAATTACGTTTCATGTAGGAAGGTGTCTGACAGTTCAGGTAAAGGTAGCCTGTCCTTCTTGTGTAGCACCCTGGCATGTGACCCATTCTGTCCACCCCTGCCACTACCTATTTTTTAAAGTTTAAGAAATAGGTACAGTAGTACGAGACCATGGTCTTCAATAAGCCATATACTAAACAGGCTTCAGTGTGAGAGACAGTGGCCAAGTAAGTGTGTATCTGTCATCAGATGCCAGGTAACCAAACCCAACCAAACTAATTAATTTGCATCTTTTAATATTTACTAGCGATACTCTGATACCTACTACGTTTAGTCTAATTGAGTGAATGTATGAGAGTATTGTGACGCCAGTAAATATCAAAAGATGTCCAATTCTGTGAAAAAAGTGAGCAACAGAGTGAGTAGCAGTGTCTGGCCAACATGAAACATCAGCCTCCATCCCTTACAATATAATTACAATTTACATGACAATACAACTTTTCCCCCATGACCCCAGTCATCTGGGATGCAGTATAATTGCAAGGCATTTGTGGAGGACATTGGACCGGTGGTGTGCCTTTTTGGAAACTCCACACACTGCATTGGAGACATAATCATGCTGTGGGTGTGCTCTTGTTGCAAAGTCCAACTGCCTCCACAATCATTGAAAACTAGCAACAAAGGAACTCATAATTATTGAGGGGGGTGGGGGTGGACCCCCCAATTACAAGAATTTTACTTTTACAATAAGACTGCTTATTTAACCTCCCCATACAACGTGATGTAATAATTAGAACTGACTGACTTTTTGCTGCAGAACATTCCAATATGCCAGGCTGCCAAACAGGCAGAGGAAAATGAGGATCCACAATAATTTAACTGCCTAGTTAGGTGTGAGGTTGCTTTATGTTTTGTAAGATTCTGTGATATTCTTTCTGTGGGGGCCCCCCCCCGGGTAAAAAAATACTACTTAATCAGTGCACCTGGGGGGTGTATGGGGCAGAACACCCCCCACAGAAAGAATAATATCACTGAATATCACAAAACATAAGACCAGAAAGCATAAAAAACTAAAAACATTGCTGTTGATGCACAGTATGTAACAGAGGCAATGGCTGCTGTGTTTGTGGGGGACATAGGACCAGTGGTATTTTTTGCATTGGGTTATATGGGGAAGTTAAAGAAGCAGTCTTCTGTTGTAAATGTAATTCTTGTAATTGGGGGGCTCTGCCTCCGCCCCCACCCCCCCATTAATAATGATGAAATATCAGTCAATTTAACTATTGATGGTTGGGGGGGGAGACTAAGCCCCACAGTTACAAGAATTTATTCCCAACACAGGCATACAGTTGTATCTGACATCTCTCTTCACGACCGGGGGATGTTGAGCTTGCATTTCAGCAGGTTAACCGTTACCTTAAGCAACCTAATAAGCTGCCTGTAGCAGTCCAACATCCTCTACAAAGAAGTGTCTAATTGCAGTACTACTGACTGTCCCTCCCTGGTAAGGAGTATCATGATCAGCCACATAATGTGGGAGAGGGAGGGAGAGGGAGGAAGCGGTACTGCAATTATGGGGTATCTTGGTATGCGGGGGTATGAAAACTGCGAATAACTTTTTGACAGGACAAAAAGGTTAAGTTGACCACCACCTACTGTAATTTGTTGTTGAGATAATATTAATACCGTTTTCTTTTAATACATAAACAACACTTAGATTAGACAGACTCAAGTAGTTGAACTATGTCATCTAACTGACTGTCAAAGGGAAGGGCATTTGTTCTATTACATCAACAAGGAAATTAAAGTGCGTGTGTCACTCTGTGTCAGTTCTGTGCTTGTGCTTACAGTGCTTCTGTGCCATTTATTTTTTATGTGCAAATTGATCTATGCTGCTGCCCCAGTGGCCCCTGTCCTGGTGCTTAAGTAAAGTAAGTCAAGAGGCACTAAAATGTCTTGCCAAATGCAAATGCCACATATTGCAGCAGCTGCTATAACTTCTTGACTTACTTTTCTTAAGCCTATCACCCCCTTACAATGAGTACTGCAGTGTTCAAGTTCATACATCCATCTACTGTCTAGATTTTAGACAGACTGGGGTCTTTTAAGGGGAGGTTATGCCACCAGCTGCCCACCTGGGAAACTAAAAGAAAAAATAATGGAATCCGGTCGATGGTGATATAACTTGTGACTTGAGGAGAGCACTTAGACAGCCAAGCCGACTGACTCACTCAGCTGACCGTGGCCCACCCCTGTCTTTCTCTCTCACATCACATATTCTCACAATTAAAAGAGTGAGAGAATGAGAAAGAGATGGCTGGGGGCGGGCTGCAGGGTGGCTCACAGACAAGCCAGTCACTGCTGCTGCCGGGTCACTGTGCTCCTCTCAGCTTCCAGAATAATTCATCGAGAGTGTCAGTGAGGGACATGGTTCAATAATTTCATTTTGGTCACATTTACAAGTGTTCAACTTGTGGGGGAGACACCAGCGACTCGGGGAGATTCATGGCCTGGCCCTGGGACTGAGAATGGGGTATGGACTGAGAGGCATCGAGGCAGGATGTAGACATGCAGGCCTGGCTGACTGCCAGTGCCTGAAGAGCTCAGGTAGAAGATCTATTTATTTTTTTCCAATAGCCTCGTTGGCCTTGGGCCGGGCGGCACTCGTCAGGGGAGGGACTGGGACAACAAAGACGTAATCTATGGTACTACACTTCACTATTACTCAGGACGATGATGACAGGATGATCCTTCCTCTTGTAACAGGAGGATGAGGATGGAATCGGAAAATCATCGATCAATTTAATCATAATCACATTAGTCATTCACTCATGATATTATAAAAAAAAAAACATCCATCCAGTTCCAGTACCAGCAGCAGAGCTCTCAGTGTGCGACTCTCTTATGTCTCGGCGCGGTCCCAGCTGCTCTAGTCTGCGCTCTCCTCTCTCCCTACTAATTCCAATTCTTTTACTGTTTGTTTATTCTTTCTATCACTCCCTCGCCTCCCTTTCTTTTTTGTGTCTGGTCTCTGTCAGCAAAACACTACTCCTCCGTCTTTATCTCTAGTCTAACTACGTACCACCTCTCTTTCTCTCTCAGTCTAAAACCCCACTCAGAGTCTCCCGCGTCCACCCGTACCTTATATACAGTCTGTACTGGACCCCATCTGACTTTTTCTTTTCAGTGATAGCAGACCACCTCCCTCCCCCTTGCTGGTCCTTCCATGGGGATGCGCCCCTGCTGGTAGACATTAGTTATTACATCATTCCACTTTAAAGGAAAATGTTTTTTAAATTCACAGCACAGATGTCATTGTATTGAAAATGCACCAAGCAGTGAGCCCCTCAGAGGCATGCACCAGGGCAAAGTGCACCACCCGCCCCACCCTTCCTACGGTACTGCAGACTCCCAGTTCAAAACAGCAAAAAGAGATATAAACAGCATACTGTGAAGGATGCTAACAATAAGATAACGGCAAGCCCAAGTAGCTGATGTCAGCTGTCACCTGTTTTTATCAAGCTTTTTCACTGCTTTTCCTTTCAGCCTTCTTCCTGGTGGCACTCCCCAAACCATCATCTACCTCCTCACAAAATTATGCATACCCACTGCTTGCCCAGGCCTAACCTGTGGTGGGTAGAAGCCTTGTCGGTAGTGCATGGAGCTAGGGGAGTTCTGGCATTGACCTTGATGGACTGGGGCTTTTCTCTTATAGTTTTGTTATCCCAGGGACACCAACCATGCACAAGCACGTGAAAAACAAATAACTGTGCTGATGTCTGTTTGTGTCCTTACTTTGTTGGTGGTTCCAACTGTGATCATCCCCAGCCTTCACTAAGTGGTGATCATGCCTGCGAGACACACAATCACCCCCCCCCAAAGGAGGAGTGTTGTCCCTGGGAAGTGCAATCTTCCTTCCTTTGGTGGGCCCCGAGTAACTTGAGCTCGTACACAAATTTGGGTAGTCAGTGATACAAGTAGTAGTGCTACCGGTAGTGCCAGTCAGCCAATGGGCCATATACATCTACCATGAATGCAGAACTGAAAAAGTTAATAAGTAAAGTAATTAAACATTTTTTTTTTGCAAATAACTTTATTTTATTGTAAAATATACAATATAACGTGAAACGTACAACATACAAAATGCATAACCAAAGTACAAAGACCAAAACAAAATAAAAAACCCCATTCCCCTAACCCACCTCCCCCCAAGCAGCTATCCCATATTTGTAAACTACAAATCTATGGCATATTCGCCGTAAAATGAAATGTAATATTACTATTAGCTAGCAACCTACACAGTAAGGGAGAGGAGAGACACAAAAATCCAGATTACCTTGGGCTTCCAAGTACTGAAGAAAGAAAATGAGAACAATAGTACAATGAATAAAGAAAATAGCAAAATGAATAAAGAAAATAGCAAAAGGAGGTAGAGGACTAATGGGATGAAAATAGGAAGAAAGAGATAGAAAGAATAGTAGGAAAAGGAAATGATAAGAGGAAGGAGAAGATAAAAAAAAGAGGCGGTGAAAAAATCATAAAGAAAAATCCCCTTCCATTAATAACCATATCTATCCTTGAGACTCTGAAAAACTACCCTAACACTTTTGAAATTTATCCGATGCATTAAAAAGTGATAACACTGACCTTTCTGCATTTAATGCATTCAGGAATTCATCCCACCATTCTTTAAATGAGGGACCCAGTCATCCCGCCAATGACGTAAAATTAGAAGCTTGGTAACTGAAGCTACCAATGCCATTTGGCACTTTTGAATGTTATGTGAATATAGGCATACATCCCAAATATACAAACTTCTGGATTAAAAAGGCCGATAAATCACAATACGGACTTATCCAATGTTTGACCGAAAACCATAGCTTGGTTACTTTAGGGCAAGACCAAATTTTATGAAAAGTAGTAGCTAAGGGGTCTCTACAGTCCTTGCAAACCGGGGAGCACTGGCTATTTAACCGAGAAAGTTTTGCAGGGGAGAAATAAAGATTATGCAGCAATTTGAACTGGATATCTCTCAACCTATCTTGTTTAATGCAAGAGTAAATATCGACCCAAATTTTCTTCCATATTGTCTCTGTCCATCTCAAAGACATGTTAACTTTCCAGTAAGGGGAGCAGGAGATAGGTTGAATCTAATCTTGCTAAAATATACTTATGAATTTTAGAAATAGCTTTACCAGATAATGCAAGCTCTTCAACTTTCTAAATAGGGTCCCTGTCTCCTCAGAGCATTTGCCTTTCCACAAGAAAGACCTAATGCTACTTTGGATTTGAATCTATCTAATAAGGACTGAGGTTTCACCCCAAACTTTACAATCAAAACCGAAGCGGAAGCATGGAGTTACCCGAATAAAAACTGCAATTCAAGTTTGAAGGAGAGATCGGTAAAAAACTTTTGATGGGTTGGTTGCCAATTAAAAAATTGGGATTCTTCAATAGGGGCTGAGACAAGTCATATAAATGAGAGATTTTTAATCTCGAATAAAGCTAGTGCATAGCCTTGATGTCCCATCCCAATGGGGTATTCCTGACCACCCTGGGAACCTTAGACCACGAAATGTATAAAAATGATTCCAAATCCAATTTAGCCTCCCTAGAAAATGCTCGATCAAGAACAAGTCCGGGGGAAGAGACTTCAGTGTCACAAACCCACAGAGCTGCCCTTGCTGCATGAACTGCCAAATAGTAAGTATAAAAATCGGGTAATTGGAGATCCCCTAATTTCCGTTGATGACAAAGCTTGAAATAGGCCCTATGAGGGGGTCTACCTCTCCACAAGAAGTCTGAGCAGTGTTTATAAAAAGGTCTAAAGAAGGACCTAGGGAGGTACACATTCAAATTGAAGAGAGGGTAGAAAATTTTAGGTAGAATCACCATTTTAATCGTGTTAACTCTCCCCGAGAAGGTCAACGGAAGTTTCGACCACCTCTCCAAGTCCTCCTTTATAGACTTGAGTAAAGGTTTAAAGTTTAAATTTGCAATTTCCTCCAGGTCTCTCGAGATCTGGATACCCAGATAAGATAAGGACTTTGTTTGCCAATGTAATCCCAAAGAAAGGAACCAACTTTTCTGGAGATAAGGGGAGAGTGAATACACCGTTGTTTTACCCTTATTTAATTTATATCCAGAGAATTCACTAAAAATGGAAATTATTTTGAGCAATTGAGGGAGTGAGGATGTCGTATTCCGGACATGCAGCAATAGATCATCCGCAAATACTGACAGCTTAAATTCGAGTCTCCTATACAGATCCCTTGGATTAATTGATCCATTTTATTAGCTCTTATTAGGGGTTCAATGTACAAATTAAATAAATATGGTGATAGAGGACAACCTTGTTGAGTACCTCTCAATAAAGGAAAGCAGCTGAAATTAAATTGTTGCATTGAACTCTAGCAGTCGGACACGAATAAAGGATCCGAATATAGTGTATAAATCTTTCCGAATACGAATTTAGCTAAAGTTGCAAACATAAAGGCCCACTCAACTCTGTCGATGCTTTTTCTAGCGCTTCACAAAACTAGGATGCTTCCATACCCGGTTCGCAGACGCAGAAATTAAATAAAACAACTTCCTGAAATGGTCGGCCGAAGAACGGCCCGCCACAAATCCAGCCTGTTCAGGACTCAACAGCTCGAGCCATACCGATTTTAGCCTATTAGCCAAGATCTTGGCAAAAATTTTTACATCTAAGTTTAATAGAGATATTGGCCTAAAATTACCCACCAACTCTGAGGATTTACCAGGTTTAGGCAGTAAAATTATCCTAGCCTCAAAAAGCGTCTTATCTCTAATCCCTTTCTCATACCAAAAGGCAAAGAGTTGGTTCAGTAGTGGTATCATATTATGCTTGAACATCTTAAAAAAAAGAGGTGTGAACCCATCTGGGCCAGGTGCTTTGTCTATTTTAAACGAGTCAATAGCTCTTTCTATCTCCACATCAGAAATAGTAGCTATTAACATCTGTTTAAAATCCTCCGATATTTGGGGAAGGAAATATTAGATAAAATTCCCATGTTATTTCCACATTGTGAAGAGAGCGGTTGGCTCGAATAAAGATTTTTATAGAAATCGAAAAAAATCCCCAATCCGCCTTCAGGGTCTGTAATCAACTTATCCGATTCCGGATGCCTTAGGGCTGCCACCCATTTGGCAGTGTTTTTTTGTTTTAGCTGCCAAGCCAACAATTTCCCGGCTTTACTACCCTGACCTAAGTATGCAGCCTTTAGTCTAGAAGCCGAATTCACTACTCTCTCTCTCAACGTACTTGCATACCACACCCTTAGGGTAGTTAGCTCTTGCTCTTGATCCTCCGATCTTAGATTCTCCTGTATAGCTTCCAATGAACTAATTTTCTTTAGACAATTGGCTAATAATTGGTTATTTTTCGACTTACGTACTGTTGCTATCCGTATCAGCTCCCCTCTCCAAACTGATTTTAGCGCTGCCCAAGCTTGGTCTAAGGCCTTAATAGACCCCCAGTTGGCCTTAATTGAATTAGCCATAAACACCCGAAAGCGAGTTAATATCTGGGTATCCTTTAAAATAGCATTATTTAAAGACCATGAGTAAGATCTTGGAGGAATGGACAATGAGGACCAACAGAGTTTAATGGGGGAGTGGTCAGAAATTACCCGAGGCAGAATTGCCACCTCCACGACGCAGGACAAACATTGTTGGCTAACCAAAAAATAGTCGATCCGTGAATACGTTTTATGGACCAGAGAAAAAAAAGTATAATCTCGAGTAGTAGGATTGTACATCCTCCATGGATCCAGCAGACCTAATGATGATATAAACTCTACCAATGCACTCTGGGCTGGGGAGGAATGTGCACCTTTATACCAGGAACGATCCAGACAGTTAGACTGGACCAAATTCCAGTCTCCCCCCAAAATCATTGGAATATCCTTAAAGGAGACCAAAATCATGGCCAATTGGGTAAAAAAGGATGGTGTCTCTAAATTAGGGCCATATACTGATCCCAGCACTAAACTCGCCCCTCCAAGTCTACCCAGGACGATAATGTATCTTCCGTTCGGATCAGAAATTATCTCTGAATGGATAAAGGGAACCCCGCTATCAAAATGGCCACCCCCCGGCTGCTTGAGGAAAACCCAGTGCCGAAAACCTGACCCACCCATTTTTTCCTAAAGTAAGATAATCGATCAGGGAGTACATGAGTTTCTTGCAAAAAAAATTTGACGGATTAAATTGGGCCAAATGATTTAGTATAACAAATTTTTTACAGTTGTCTCTTCCCCCTTTAATATTCCAAGAGAAAATATTCAAACTATTAGCCATACGTAATTAACCCACTTATAAAGAAAGTTTGGATAGCTGCTCCCCCTCTTACCGATAACCTAGCAAAACTAAAATAGTAACACCCAAATTCTCCCTCCCCTAAGGAAATCTTCCCCCCTCCTAAAACCTTCCTTAAGCCAACCCCCCTGGCCCGAAGCCAACTCCTCAAACACTGGTCCATGGTACGCCATAGAGGTGGGGCGCCCCCCCCTACCAAAAAAGAGAAAGCGGCCATAACCATGGATACTAACCTGCAAGGTCTTACCCTCCACTAAGGGAGTGCATGAAGACCATATATAGAAGCTTGGTAATTTTACTTATAACCAAAAAAAAGAAAAGCTTTCCGCTAGAGAAAAGAAAGCAATCACCTGACCGGTGCTTGAAAATAGGCTGCAGAACTAGCCAGACTATTAAACATAGCCCCAAAATGATCCAAAAACCAAAAGCATGTAGGGAACAGGGAGATAAAAAGCATAGGTAAATTAAACAAAACGTGCAATCTCTCCTACATTACATCTTCTCCTGTCCCCACCTGAAAAAAATAAGGGCTATGTCTTTAAATATATAGATAAATTAGTGATTAAACCTGCATAGGCACAGTAACAGTAAAAGCAGGTAAAAATCAAATGCTTTAAAGAAGGAACCGTGTCTGCATTGACATCTCATTCACTTAACTAAGTGAACCATTTAGTAAGCTAGTTTCTACGCAGTAGTCAAACTATAGCTACAATAGGAATATAATAACATAGAAATCCCTACTTATTTATAACTAGAACTAGATAAGTATTCTCGGTTACAATAAACAAGAAACGCAAAGGCGTCTCACTAAAATTACAATTCAACCTTAAACATAAGATTCAGTAATGTAGGTAGTCTGAGAGCTCCCTCTTGTGTCAAAACGCACATACTACGCCCCGCATATAACTCATAGAGGCCTTGCAAAATGTACAGAGGGGAAAAAGAAAAAAAAGAAACTAAAAATTATTCTTTTAGCTCCTGAAAAACCAAGCAACAGTACTCAAGGAAATAAATTCCACATGGGACTACTGCTGGTTAAGTCCTGAAAGGATTATAATATGTCCTTTAGGAGAAAACTTCCCCAATTAGTCCATCCATCTTCTGACTTCCAAGTAAGTAATAGTCCTAGAGGTCTTCATCCCTTAGGGAACAGATCGGGCAACAAGGTCGCTAGCGTTTTCGATGCCTCTTCAGCAGAATCAAAGCGCTTGGTTCCATCTTTTAGAGTGATCTCTAATTTAGCTGGATAGAGCATACGGTGTCGGATGCCCGCCGCCCAAAGCTTGAAGATAATGGGCGAAAACTTGCTCGAGCCTGCCTCATCTTCCAGGTTAGGTCCGGGACTAATGTGTCTTCTGCCTTCCCACTGAATAGCAGTTAGCTTCCTTGCTTCCTTCAAAATATGCTCATGATCGAGGTAATTAAGTAATTTAAAGATTATGGGCCTTGGCGGATCCAAGGAGGAGGTTTAGCTCTAGAGGCTCGATGGCCCCTCTCGATGATATATTCAGACCCAGGTGAAGGCCCTACTGACTTCCTCAGAAATTTTGAAGAAAGAGAACTGTGTTGGGCCTCTTCTCCTTCGAGAGCCCTAGCAGAACCAGATTGTTTCGTCTGCTTCTCCCTTCAAGGTCATCAAGGCGGTCCTCAAACTTCACAATCATCCTCTTGCAGTCGATAATGGCAGGGCCGGTTTTCTCCATAGATCACTCGATAGAAGAAATCCTAGCTTCAGCGTCTGTCACCCGACAGGCTAGCTGAGTCAGCGCTGGCTTAAAATCTGCCACCTCATCTATCAATTTAAACAGCGCCTCTTTAATTGTTGCCAGGTCATTATAAATTTTTGTAGGAGTAATTTCTTCACTTGCAGCCCGACAGACTCCAGCGTGGCGCTTGGCTTCCAGCTCTTGGTCCGAGCCTTCCATCTTTCGCAGGGAGCCAAATCTAAAATATGCAAACAGCTGCTATCTCCGACCTTATAGTGACACGTTAGGAGAGAAAAATCGAGAAATATTGCGGTTAAACTGCAGGTTTGTTTACGAGGAGGGGAGACCCAAAAAGCTGCCGCTACTCCTCCATGCGCATCACGTGACCGACCCCAAACATTTTTATTTTAATAAAGGAAGTTACATAATTGGGCTGAAGCCTATGTTCCTATGAATCCTGTTTCATACATGCTTTCATACAGTTCCAATCAGTACATACTTTCGGAGAATAAAAAAATATAAAATGGAGCATCCTACTTATGTAAATGTAAAGAATATTTGCCTTACTACTATACATCATACTTCATGCTCCTCCCTCCCTTTCTCAGCCTTTCGAGTCCCTCCCTCATCTGTCTTTTCTCCTTTATGTATCTAGAAAATGTTATGACATTCTCCTTAACACCTTCTGCAATTCTCCCTTCCATTTCAGTCTTTGCCTCACTAATTATCTTTGTTGCCACTTTAAGTTTCCCTTTAATACACTCTATAAGCTTTATTCTAACCCCCCAACCCTTTATATCTCCTAAAAGCCATTTTCCTTTTCCAAATTGCTTCCCTCGCCTGGTTACTGAACTAAATGGTATTCCTAAATATTTTGCCTTTTGCAAGTTTCCCTCCTGTGCTGCCCCATATACTCTCTAATACTGCCCATTTGTTCTCCACTCCCGCCACCTCTTTCATTCCCTTCAGCCTCTCATCCAGTATCTCCCCTATCCGAGCAAAACATGTTAGTGATTGTGGTGCTGGAGTTTCAGCACTGAACCTCCAGAGTGAAGCTAAAACAGTGTTAAGGTCACTTCCTGAAAGGGCTCTCTACACTCAAATTGAGTATAGTGTCCTGATTAGAAATTAGAAGGTGCAGGATTGCATTCCCCCTAGTTGCTATCTCACCCATTGACTCAGAAAACAGCTGTGCATTGCATCCAAGAATTTCTGGCTATTTTGACTTTTGGCCACTTGATATCCAGGAGTTAAAGTCACCTATGATAACTGTACTGCCCATTCTATCTGCTGCTCTAACTTCTGACTCCAACTTTAGATCTCATTCCATAGATTAGATAGTGGTTTTGTACATAACAATCCATAGCATCCTACGCCTACCTTCTGACATCTGCAGCCATAAGGACTCTACTCCTCTGCCTTTTATGGTCCTTTCTTTTGTTACTCTGATAGGGTTCCAAAAAGCCAGTTTGACAGAAAATCTGCTAAGCAGCTCTACAGTGACTCATACAATGTCAACCACGATGGCAGTCCGCATTGTGTGGTCAAGACAAGTGTGTTTTCTGGGGGAAGGGGCTTCACCCCCACACTCCCCAGATTTTACTATAATCACTTCCATGGCGGAGGCGTTTCAGGGTGGGGGCACAATACGCAGAGAAACTGTGCCAGGGATCCACGTGACCATTACAGTGACTTACAATAACCTGTTGATTTGTCGCAGTAAGCGACTGACCAGTTGTGTAATATTTTCAACAGAGTTATATGCTATGCGCTGATAGAATCCCTGACATATACTGCCAGCCTTTTTCTTTTATTCTACCTATCCTTCCTGAAAAGGACACAGCAAGAGACTGTGAGATCCCAGCTTTTATTTTGTGTTGCCTATGTCTCAGTGATGACTATATAATCTAGCTCATCTGCTGCTATTTCTGCATAAAGATCGCCATCATTTTCCCTAAGCTTTTGCATTTAAATAGAGAACTTTCTACTTCCCCACTCTCCTTGCCCTTGGCATTCGCTTGTTCCTATCTTCCCCCTTTTGTTCCCTGTCTTCCCCCAAGTTCCTTTTGGTGCCTTGTGTCCCCTGCTTTACTTTCCTACCTTCTGCTTCTCATTACCAAAATCAGTGTGAGATGTGGGGATCCAAACTGACTCCCCTCATGTCTGTTAGTGAAATGGTATGATCTAATACTGCCCCTCCTAGTTTTAATATAAGACACATATTTCTTCTGACCTTATGTACTGGTTCCTTCTCTGGAAGGATGCAGTCCATCATATCTAAATAGGCTGCTACCCTCCTAGAAAGATCCCCAGTACCCATAACGTGAAATCCCTCTTCTCTGCACATCCCTTTAGCCATGTGTTAATCTCCTGAATTTTAAAATGTGTCTACTCTTTTTCATATGGCACCTGCAGCACCTCTGAGAAGGTTATAATTTCTGCTGCTACCTTCAGACTCCTGCCTAGTATACACACACTATTATTTACTCCCTCAATACTACACCTATCCAAATTGTTGGTCCCTAAGTCAATGACAGCATCTGGCTTTTTCTCCCCAACTCTGGTGAGTTCCTCCACCCAAGAAATTACTCTGCTTTTGCCACAGGGATATGCAGCAAACATCACCTATTTAATCTCTCTGAATATTGAATCTTCCAGTAGTGATCCTCTCCTCCTCTTATTCCTGCTGGTATCAGCCCCTCCCTTTGGGCCTTTCCACTCCAGAAGACGTTTGTGGCAGAAGATCCCAGCTTCCAACTCTTTGCAGAAGGGTGCTGATTAAACAATTTCTGCAAGTAGCTCCAAGCTATTAGTATTTTGTAGTCACTCTGGGTCCCACATCCACCCCTGTGGCACCCTCTCCCAGTCTACCTCCAGGTTCTAAAGTTTGATAAGAAAGACTTTAAACATTGAAAAACCATGAAGTATCTATAATATGAGATTTGTTTAAAATAAATAGTAGTTATTGACATTTTGGGTATGTTGTAGATGCTAGGAAGCTCAAATACAGCACATGAAAAAAGATAATTAAGGACTTAGAATTAAGTGACTAAAACTCTGTCTTGGGGCCACCAATTAGTCTAGTTGTAGCCCAGCTGGTTAACTAGGTTTAGGAACAGATTCAGGATGCTCAACTGGATGCTGGGCTGGGGGATAATGTTTCCAGTAGCTGTTCTTTGTAGGACAGAGACAGGATAACGCCATTTGTGGTATCACAGTGACCATTTGGGAATGCCTGGGAACTTGATCCCTCCAGGGAGTCTCTTGAGCGCCAGAAGCCACCAGATGTCTATTTTGTTCTGACATGTGCCTAGAAGCTGGAAGAGGGAACAAGAAAATCCTCAAGGTTTTCAGGATGACAGTCATGGGTATTCTTGGGTCCCACAGTGCAGAGACCCCCACCAGATGGATGGGAGGGGGATGGAACTGGATTGGTCTGGGAGGTAGGGTGGGCTGGTAGGCCCTGACATGAGGACTGGAAAGGTGACTTTGGAGGACAAAAGCCTATGAGAAAAAAAGGCTGTCCCTCCTGTTTCTGTTTCAAGATTATCTCATATAGGGTGTGTAGGATGTAGACAGTTTGTGGAGCTCTGATAAGTATAGGTGTTAGGTAGGGTCAAATGAGGAGGCAGATGTAAAGCACTGCCCTAGTCTTAAAAAGTCAATGTAGGTGAGCAGCATGACTGGATTAGAAGGTCTTACTCTAGCAACAACAAAAAACAAAACAAAAAAAAACAACAACTCTAGAGCACAGGACAGTAATTTAACATAAAATAAATAGATCTGAATGTATGAGATGTCAACTTGAAATGGGTTTAAGAGTGGTTTTCTGAAAGCTTAGAGGATAACATTTGTTGGATGGTCAAACTACTGTAGGATCCATGGGCATGTGCAATTTTGTAAAGGCTAGTGAAATTGAATGCCAGTAGGGCATTGTTTATTTATTTAGCATTTCAAACTCCAGGATATTGATATTTAGGCTACTGCCTAGTTTTCAACTGAGTCTTAGGAGAACAGTTAAGCAGCAGCAGTTCTTTGGATGAACAATCATTGACTAAGCATAGGCAACAGAAGTACAACACTTTGTAGAAAACCATATACATGAGCAAGGATACACCAATCGGGGGCCTTATCAGGCTGATCAGTGAACTGGGATGGCACAGTGGCACAGAGGGCTGGGGCCACTGTGCCTCACCTGCCACCACACCAGCAACCTGGGTTCGGGAACAGATTTGGGTCACTTGGGATTTAGCCTGTGGGAGGTGGATTGAGCATCCCAGAGGAGGTATGTTTGCCAGCTCGACTGTGGTACTGCCAACTGGGGGACCACAGGTGGCAGTGCAACTAGAACAGCAAGAGGGATGGTGTGTGCCTTCTGACTTGGATGCATGTATATGTGTGCATCCACTCAGTCCTTACCCACAAGGCACCTGACTGTATGGGAAATAATGGCAGAACAAGCCTTCGTCACTGCAGGATGACACTGCATTCCTCTGCAGGCTCTGCACTGCCTACTTGGCTACCTGCTGATGCATCTATTATCTAGTGTCCTCCTGGGCAGATGTACCACACTACAGCAACAGCATTATTGTCGACATCCAGGATAGCAATGGACACAATGCTGACAGTCGGCATTGTGCCATCCAAAAGAAAACACATTTTTTGCAGGGGTTTTCCCCCACAACCCCCAATGCAGGGGGCTATGCACCCGCACCCACCCTTATTAAAATAATCAACTCCGGGTCAGAGTTGTTTCACAGTGGGGGCATAACACTGGAAGAAACAGTGCTGGTGTACAGCGGAACCATTACATTGACTTGCTGATATTTGTCGCTGTAATGTCTTCACTGTGAAAGTTTCGTTGTGATGATATATGCTCCTGGGCCTGAGGGGAACCTGGAACACTCAGCCACTGGGGAAAATCCATAGGGCACTCCAAGGCAGCAGGGCTGTAAGTTCCAGATATGGTGGGTAACAGGGCTGGGGGAGTAGTAACATGGAAGGAGGACCTGCTGGGGAGGAAAGGGACAAAAAAAAAAGAATGATCAGTGAATTGTTGACTGGCGATGAGGATTAGGAACAAGTGTAGCGGGGTTTGTAAATGACTGTACATAAAACATCTGAAGGTGTGGACAGTAGTGTCATCTGTGACAATGGCAGGAAGGGCATTCCAGGTGGTAGATGCTGCTCAGTAAAGGCTTTTTCCCCTTTGGCTTTGCATGCCCTAAGTGCAAGGAACAGGTCATGGCATTGTGATTTCAATAAGTAGGATCGAGTAGGTTTGACAAGTACGTCTCTTAAGTAAGTGAGATAGAGACCCTGGGCTAGATTTTCAAAGGGTGACACAGGGCTTGCATTAAACCCTGCTTCAGACCCATTTTTTTTCACAGCTATGCTAAACTACATTGACAAACTGCACCAAATGTTAGTACATCAGGCACAAAAGTGACAGTTTCCTCTGTTTACTAGAGCTTGCCCCAGAGCTGTGGCACAATCTCCATAAAAAAAGAGTCCCCCTAATGGCACAGGTTAGACCAAAGAAAAGCTGGCCTAAGTTGGGGCATTTGGTGCTCGGGATTTAAAATCCTGATCGCCAGCCATGAGAATACCACAGGCCCTCTGCGCCAAATGATCAGTGCACCAGGGACTTGAGGCATTCTCAGGGCTCTGAAAAGTGAGCCCCATGTCTATTTATATATCAGTGTTTCCCAATGCAGGTCACATCTCATTTCTGGTTAGAGGAGTTTGAGATCACTGCGCAGCTGGCAATGGTACAGAACATGTTTTTTGTTCTTTCCCAGTATAAACCTGCTCAAACTATTAAAAGTCATAGAAAACTTGTAACATGATGTGCTGGCACACTCCTGTGGACCTTACTTCTGTACTCTTGCACCAGAAGCAATGACTGCCTAAAGATTAGTTTTCTAACTACAGGTGTCAGGCAGTTTCTTACCCTGTAGAGGGTCTCAAATTTTAGATTAGACCTCCTCACTACCTTGGTAATATGCCCTGTAAATCTTAAATTTGTGTCTAGCCATACTCCCAGGTACTTGAAGGTTTGGATGACCTCCAGTGGTGGATCAGTGAAGGTGAGAATGCATAGATTGTAAGCATTTTTGGACATTCTGACAAAGATCATAACTATAGTCCTGATGTTGTTTAGGACCAGGTTGATTTTCCCAAGTAAAGTTTGTGTGGTGTCAAAGAATCTGTAAAGTTTAGTTGAAGTCAAGTGCTGACTTGAACTTTGCATATGATTGTGCCACCAGCTTGTTGTGGATACTGGTGTTCTGAGTCTCACAAACAGAAGGAATATTATTTATAAATAGGCTTAAGATCAATAGACCAAGGGTAGAGACTTTGAGGTATTCCAGGGTTACTGTAGGTAGTCTAGGAGTGGAACTTTCACCATTGATTTTGGCCACCAGTAGTCTTCCCATCAGGTAATAGTCAAGAAAATTCAAGTCAGGCTTGGATAGTCTAATATGCTGCAGTTTGCCTAGTAGGGTGTAATATGTGTAATAGTAATGTGATTTTGGTATGTAGTTTTCTTGCAGGCTAAAGCAAATTAGAGGAATTGTTCAGTAGTCATGTTTGTGATACTGAGATTTTGGAAGGCCCAGAAAGACTGACAATTGTTCCAGCTGTTGTTGTATGCAGATATGGTGGTGGAAGCCAAGTAGGTCAAAATGGTATTGCAAGCTTTAGCAGTGCAAAACTTTACATCCTGATAAGATCTTGGAATGGTACAACTGGATTCTTTCCTTTGCTTTCATATTGAAGTGAACTTCCAGAACTTCTGGAAATAAAAACAGGAAAGACTGTCAGCTGCTATGGTATGTACTATATCAGGAATGTAAACAGCTCTGATAGTGAAGTGCTTATGAATGGAAATGCAGGTTACTGTAGTTTTCATAGAATATTAATAACACATGGTGAAGATCCATGACAGCCGGTCAACAATTTAGTTGTCGACCGACGTTACAGAAACTCCTTTATGTCAACCTCATTTGCAGTTGGCATAAAGAAAGTCACAGGAAACATTATTTTCTTTGAAGGATTTAGCCCCCCAAAACCCAAATGATGGGGGCTCTTCCCCCCACACACCCAGCTACTAAAATAATCAACTCTGAGTCTGAGTTGTTTAGGGGAGTGGGTGCAATACCCCCAGAAAGGAGTTCCAGGGTCCCGGGCCAGCACTACACTGACCTGGCACTGTTGTCGCTGTAGTGTCAGGCAATGTAAAAATGTTGCAGTAGCATCACTACACTGGTGAGGATGATCTACATTGTTTGATGAGGTCTACTGTGGTTCATTTATCACAATAAAAGGTAACATTCTAGGCATTCCATTAAGTACTCCAAAGAACTTAGGATGTTACGATGGAATGCATCCTGAAGATTGTGGATGTCTGAGTAAAGCTGGGACTATTTATTAGTTCCTGAGGCAATGTTTCAGTAAAACAGTAACTGTGGTGCAGGGCTTTGCAGCAATGCAAATAAAAAGAGTGATTATTGCAATATGGCAACTCTCTGATGCCATACCTCCTTTGCTCATTGTACTTATTTTTCAATTTTTGCCACACAACCCAATTCATCTTGTGTTTTCCTTATTCCTTCCTTCATGCATGCCAAAAGGTGCATGTCAGAGAGAGAGAGACACTCCCCAGTAGTGATTAGTGACATTAGGCTAGGTGGGGAGGGGAGCAGCCCCCCCCCCCCACTTCATGTGCATATTTTCCAAATCACCCCTTCCAATCCCAATGCCCGCTATCAATTCATAAGCACTGCGCCTCATCTTGAACTCAAACCTTTAGTGACCAGCATGTACGTTATATCTTTCCAGTCAGGGTACACATCAAGGATGGAAAAGGAAGGAAATTGGTTTTATAGAGGGGCTGACATACAAAGTGTACCCCAAAACACTTTACTATCCATGAGAAGGGGAGGAGATAACATTGCTGGCATTGCAGGTGTACAGGGAGATTCAAACAGCACAGAGGTAGATTAGAGGGAAATTAGATGCAGAATAAGCATGGGGAGGTTAAATAACTTGCTCAGAATTACTCAGTGGTTAAGTAAGTAATAAGACACGACAGAGTGTGCATTAAAGAATTTTAATGCATGCCCCAGGGGCATGCTAATGCATAAAGTCAAAGGCCAAGTGTCGTTACACCCCTGGGAAGTGTATTGAAATCCTTCAGTGCACACCCTGGAGTGGCCTATCACACTTATAAAATGGGCCACCATCATAAAAGAATTAGTTTGATTTACTCTGATAAGGATTAAAACGTATTTACTATTTTCAAAAGAGTGTATAATACATTACCTCTAAAATATCTAAAAACTGAAAAAGTAGTCCTTAGTAATGTATAAAATAGCATATCTCAGCAATAGCATAATTAGTAAAGTACTTTGCATTAAAAGTACTTATTAATAGAGTTGGTTGAAAATAAATATTTTCTCTGTAACGTAAATTTTATCATATAAATGCACTGTAACACATGTACATTTGTACAACATAAGCAGTGTTTGAAACTTAATTTTCATTACACCGTAGTTATATAGTTTCATTGAGGGTAACCTCTTTATCTTTACTTATGCATTGTGGCTAGTACATAAAAGGAAAATTGCTAGGATTGAGTTGAACTTTTAGTAAGAATAAAACATTTTAAACTTGCCAGGTTGCCTTTTTTTTGGTGGGAAAGAGGAGTAGATTTCACCTGAAAACACCTATATATGATTCAAGTGTACATGCTTTTATTAACATCAGCAGTGTATTTGAGCAGTTTGGATCTGTCTATGCCTATGTAACTGTGTTTTCCCACCTTTTCTCTTTGTTTATAAAGTATGACTGTATTGCCTACTTTCTTCATCCTGTTTTTTTTCTGTTTTTTCCCCACATTCAAGACATAGAGGGTGGGATATTCAGAAGGGTTGCAAGATATTCAAAAGGGGAAAGTGTCTGGCACAGATCCTGATGTGCCAGGGCACATCAGTGATGTATGCGACTCAAGTAGGGGGGACATGCCCATGCATGCTCCTCACATCCTGATATTCAGCTCAGGATGTGCTGAGCCCATGCAGATGCAACCCCTACTTGCGCCGCACACAGTTGAGTGAGAAAAAAAAGGAGCAACAACTAGCCACCCACAGGTGAGCTGCCATATTGCAGGGCACAACATGGCAGCTGCCAACTATGGGTGGCCACTCGAGCTCCAACGGCACAGTCCATCGTGGTAGCAACCCCCCATGCCCAATCGTGGGCATAAGTATTGAAATAGACAGTCCAATATTCCTGGTGGTCCAGTGGATCCATTCACATATCTGGACTGTGTAGTACGGTACGGTCTGCACAGCTGTTGGCCCACGCTGTGGACTTGTGGCGTACAGCCTACTGCTACCTGATCAGTCGGTGGGTGGCTGGGCGGCTTGTGGGTGAGGAGCTGCCACCGCCACTGACCGGGGGTGGGTTGGCAGGGCTCAGAGGGACAATGGGGAAGGTGGTACCACTCGACCACCAGGGATCTGGGGATTTCTTTTAATGTACTCATGCCGATGATCGGGCAGGATTCAGTCCACTGGACCACCAGGGATGCTTTGGAATAATTTATTTTAATATTTATGCCCGCGATTGGGCAGGACGATGTCCACTGTACCACCAGGGATAGAGGACTTATGTGCTTATTACTCATACCCACTATTGGGCATTGGAGCACTTTGCCATGCTGTGCAGGGGGCATTAGTCCCTGATGGCTGCAGCCTGCCAGGGTGCCAGGTGCAAGTCGCCATGAATCAGCGCACCTGCATGCAAATGGGGCCATAATGACATGCAAATGTCCCCATTTGTGCCTTGCATCCATTATGGCTCCATTTGCATGTGCACTTTTGAATATTGCGGTTGATGCACCTAGCACAATGGCACTTGTGCTAGCGCATCCCCCTGCTCCTCTCTGGCCACTTGCGCTGGTGCAGTGCCACTGCGCCATGCACTATGCGGGTGGCCATGGAGCGATATTCAATGGTGCAGAGCCATGGCGTGGCACCATTGAATATCACCTAGTCAGCACCCTGGCACATCCCAGTTGCGCTCTGCCCAGGCTTGCGCTCTGCCAGGCTTGCGCCACAGCCTGGCACAGTCTGAATATCCCACCCAGAATGTTTATCATGGAATGTTCACCATGGAATACAGGGATACAAAATTCTGCTCTGTTCCACTAGTAGAATGTTACTCTTCAAACATACTGTACACACAAACAATGAAGGCATGCTTTAGAGCCAGAGACTCAATTATCTCATTATCAGGGCAAGAAGAAGAGATTTCCCTGATGAGCAGGTAAAGACAGAAGGAGGACTTTTTACTGTTTGCAAGCAAACAGTTGTAATGAAAACTATGAACAATACTTCATGTTTCTAATTTGTTTATGTTTGTAAGGAGAGAGTGATGATCAGGGAAATAACATTTAATAAATGTATTTTATTTTTTATTTAAAGTAATTTTATTTTTGGGCCCAGTTAAAGGTGTTTTACAGTGTAAAGGTAGCAGCTATGTTTGTGATGGAAGATCAGTTCTGGTTGCAGGGGGACTGATGGAAGATGGTTCTGGTTGTAGGAGGACTGATTTGCTCATTGTGTGATGTTGTGATGTGGTTTAGGAACAGGATGACTGTGCTTATATAGAGATTTAATGGACAGTCAGCTGATGTCTCTGGGCCAATGAGATTTGTAGATTTTTTTCTTGCCATTTTATATAAATGGTGGTTATAGGATTCAGACTTGGGTCTTCAAGTTCTCAGTTGTACATTGTAACCACTAGGCCAAACTGCCTTCCTTGCTCAGCAGGGTTGCTAGGATCGCCAAAGTGGGTGCTGTTACAATTGACAATAAGTACTCTCGCCACAGTTTGAACTGTGTCACCTCTGTGATACTATAGTATTCAAACTCCCTGATGAAGTTTTTCACAGACGAACTGCTGGGGCATTGGGCCTCTAAACAGAAACTGGCAGTCTACTGTGCACACCTATTTAAAAGCATAAGCGAGTCTGAGGCAAATAAAAATGTGTTAAAAGAATCAAACTTCTGTGTGTGAGAGGACTCTTTTTTTTAGTGTTGTGACCTTTTGAAACAGTGTGATCAGACTAGGTGTTAGCCACTTTTTCATCTGCACCGTCCTGTGGCTCACTTAATGTATGACTGCACTTTGAATGTTTTGATCTTGGGTGCTGTTATAGTTGGAGGTACCCACTCTCTTCACAGTTGAAGTGTGTCACCTCTGTGATACTGTTCAAGCTTTGCCAGCCCAAAAAGGGAGCCCTAGGATTGAACCTTGGTCTCCCATATGCTGCCACTCTCCCAACATACTGTCCCTATTTTATTATAAAAAAAAATAAAATAACATGTTTAAAAAACACATCATTGATTCTTCTGACCAAGCATATGGCCATGAGAAACACTGAATTGAGTGACATCCACCAGAGTTCCACCCATACAGAAATAATTATATGAAATGTTTTCACGCTGCACACATAAAACTACCCAAGTGATGTGCCTGCTACAAGTAAGATTTAAATGTTAAGTTGGAACCAATTGCATGCATATGGCATGTGTGCAGCAAGCAAGTGTGGACACCATGATTTTTATGTTAAATTGGGAAAGACTGCATCCATGTGGCACATGTGCAAAAAAGCAAGTGGTCACTAATAATTGCACAGGTAAAAATTAAGTGACTTTTGCTGGATCACACTATACACAAGTGGGAGTTGATGAGATTCAAACCCAGGTTTTCATGCATCCAAATCTTCTGGTTTGTAGTTTAGTGCCTTTAACCACTAAGCCATACTGTCTGTTCATACATGATTCGCTTGTACTTCAATACATACTGTATCTGAATACATCTGCACGTATGCAGCATGCTTGTAGCCAGTGTATGCTTTTCAGTTTTCTTCTCTCCCTCATCTCATTTTCACAGTTGAACTATAGCACACATACCACTGGAAACATATTTTTCTCACCCCCAACACACAAACTTACCCACAAAACCACGTAATTACTTCTGTCTGGCCTGTACTCCTACTATTTTCTCTTCATAGTTTTGAATGTTCCACACAAACAGAATTTAAGGTGCAAACACAATTGAAGCAATAACTTCACACACACACACACACACACACACACACACACACACACACACACCTCCACATGGCCTATTCCCCCCTTCCCCATGCACACACACTGTAGAAGGTACAGCCATGCTGCTACAGATGACTCAAGTATAGGTATAAGTAAAAAGTCTCTTACTTGAGAACTAGGGAGCCAGAGGCAGAAATCTTGAAGAGATGATGTCTATGGGTCAGGGTACTGGGGCGTACCCCCTTGAAATGAATGTAGTAATTTTCTGTTACTATTTTATACATTATGACGGTGAGTTGAAGAATAATGAAGGCCACTGTTCTACCAACAAGGCCTGTGTTAGTCAAGCAGTGGCCATCATTAATCTCCAACTCTCCATCAGTAATATATAAAATAGTAATTGAAAATACCCCCATTCATTTCAATGGTGTACACCCCTGCAGTCTCCTTTGTATGTTGTTATAATGTGCCTGAGCTTGGAGATGTGGAAGTCAGCTTCCGGGGGCATAAGCCTAACTATAGTGGGGTTCCAATAGTCTGTGCATACCATACTGCTTAACTGTCTGTGAATGCAAGGGACAGTTCTAGAATGTCCATAACATCTCTAAAAGGTAGAACTTACTTGGTTTGACTGAAACATTTTATGCAAATCAAGAGAAATTCAAATGTATAGGGTTTATCTGTATATACCCTGGAGCAGTGCATCAGATTTGGGCTTAAACCAACCCGGTTACTAATCAATTTTTTTCTTGGCTGACGTTCACCCCCCCAAAAAATAATTTTGTCCCAATTTTTCTCCCTGATGTCATCCCATACAATACCCATCCCCTATGGGTCATGAAGCCACCCAAACATGAAGAAATTTGAAAAACACATCAATATTTCAGTCCTTTCTCCTTCTCCAATCCTCCTGTAAAAAAAATATTTACTTTTACTTACCCAGCCATATGGCCAGCACCTGCATCCTGGCATAGTGTGCCACCAGCCCAGTTTTTAATCTGCTCCCCCTCTCTCCTTCACCAGAAGCTGGATACTAGAACCGACCATCACAGGTTCCCAACGTGGTCCATGACCAAGTCAGCTCGCCATATGAATCCACCCAACCTGGGTTGCTTCCTTTTTGCTTGTTTGCTGCTGTGGCTTCTGCCACACTTCACTGATCAAGACCTATGAAGGCCACCCACATCGCTGTCACCACTGCTGCTAAGCCTAGCTTGCTGTTGTGGGGTCTGAGCTGTTTTTTTTTGTAATGCAAGCCTAGTAGAGTAAGTAGGTAGCTTAGTCTTGATTTAGCTTTTAGTTCACCCTCTGCCTCTTTGGCCACCAGTGGAGAAGGAGACTCACTAAGTGCAGAACAACGCAAATATCTTGCTGCAATACTGCTATTGAGAGTTCAGTGCTCACTGACTCCTCCAAGCTGCAGTATTAAGCCTGTCTACTCTGTGGTTGGAAAGACAGGGTCACACTTGCAAGGCTCATGTGCTGTCTCTTGGCTAGAGCTCATCCACATCACATGTGATTGTGCCATTGCTAATTGGTGGAGAGAGTGGACAACACAGTACAGACACAGTCAAGTCTAGAGAGTACCTGCAGCGTGAGCACACAGGCCAGGTGGGAACTTATTGTGCAAAAAGATTAAATCCAAATTTACAGCCATTACTGCCACACCATAAGAATAACCTAGGCACAAATATGGGGGAGAGGGGGGCAACTTTGTCCTTCTGCCCTACCTAAATGGTACCCCTGCTTAATGGTAGAAATGCATTCTCAGGAGCTAACACAATGGTTTCCACTGTGTTCTGAGATACCGAATCTCCAAGTTTCATGATGTGTCCTGATCATCATGTGGGTTAGTGTCCTTTATTGTCCCTCATTTTGAGTGTCCATGTCCCTCATTTCAGTGACAAAATGTGAGGTATGGTGCATGCTTCCAAGACCCTACTCAGCACAAAGAGTGCTGAGCATGGCCATAGTGTATATGCTCAATACAGAATGACAAACAAAAAGTAAGTGAGCTGTAACAGTCATGGAGAAACACATTTGTAGCACTAAATATGCAAAAGGAATTTGCATGGTCCAAAACAAAAAGAATAGGCTTCACTACACAGAGGCCCTTCTTCATACATCTAGAATGGGGGATATTGACTGGCTATATCCTAGGCATTTAATGCAATAAGCAAACAATACTTCACATATTAATGGTGATTTAATGGCAAAAATCAAAAGCTATTAAACAACTTGCAAAAGATGTTAACTGGAGTGCAGTTGCAGCTGCCACTTCGAAGAGTGCAGTTATTCTAGATGCCCTACAGGGGGCATGCCTTAGACAACTAGTACTGGAGCCCACTTGAGAGGGAGCAATATTAGACTTGATTCTCTCAAATGGAGATGGAGAGAGGATCACAGATATAGAAGTGGGTAGCCATCTGGGAACTAGCGACCATCGAACAGTATGGTTCACAATAAACACAGCAATAGAGTCAAGCCATACAAAGACAAAAGTACTGGACTTTAGGAGGGCTGACTTAGCCAAAATGGGTGAGTGCCTAAGGAATGCACTAGCAAATGGGCAGGAAGGAGGGTGGAAGAACAATGGGAATAATAAAACTGCTATCACAGAGGTAAAGAGCCTTGTGTGAAGCAAATAAACAAAACAAGACGATGTAAAAACACTATGGTTCTCAAAGGAAGTGGCAGTGAAGGTTCAAGAGAAAAGAAAGCATTCAGGAAGTACAAGGAATCTAGAAGGAGCAAGACAGAGAACTGTATCAGTTAAAGCAAAAGGAGGCTGGGAAGGCAGTCAGAACAGCAAAGGCCCAAACCGAGAAAGATAGCCAACTCAGTTAAGAGGGGATAAAACCTTTTATAGGTACATCAGGGAAAAGGAAGACCAAGGGAGGATAGTGAGGCTTCATAAGGGAGGGAGGGTGGGCAGAGGAGACTGTGAAAAGGCAGAGATACTAAACAAATATTTTGCTCAGTATTTACAAATGAAGAGGGAGGTACATAAAACAAACAGTAGTAACACTCTGGATACAGAAGTTGATACCAGCCCATTTACAGAAGAAAGGGTTCTGAAAGAATTCTTAAAACTGAAGGTGGACAAAGCAATGGAGCCTGATGGGATTCATCCCAGAATTCTAAAAGAGCTAAGGGTAGAACTAGTGACACCACTGACTACCCATTTTAACAAATCATGGGAGGATGGGGTGGTACCCGAGGACTGGAGGAGGGCAGATGTGATTCCCCTTCACAAAAGTGGGAGCAAGGCAGAAGCAGGAAACTACAGACCTGTTAGTTTAACCTCAGTGATAGGGAAAATGATGGAATCATTTCTGAAGGAAAGAATTGTCGAGTATCTAGAGGCCAGAGGGGCACAGGACACTAGGCAGCAAGGATTCACAGCGGGAAGGTCATGCCAGACAAATCTGACAGATTTCTTTGACTGGGTGACCAAAGTAGTAGATCAGGGAGGGGCTGTGGACATGCCTACCTAGACTTTAGCAAGGCATTTGACACGGTCCCACACAAAAGATTAATATAAAGTTAGCCAGCCTGGGAGTGGGTCCCAAGATGACAGCCTGGGTAAAGAATTGGCTGGAGAATAGGACACAGAGAGTAATAGTAAATGGAGTCACTCAGAAGAAAGGAGGGTTACTAGTGGGGGTACATAGAGGTTCAGTATAGGACCGGTCCTCTTCAATGTCTTTATAGGCGACATTGCGGAAGGACTGGAAGGAAAAGTATGTCTCTTTGCAGATGACACTAAGATCTGCAACAGAGTTGATGCACAGGGTGGGGTAGAAAGGATGAGAAGGGATGGCAAGGTTAGAGGAATAGTCAAATGTATGGCAGCTTAGATTCAATGCTAAGAGTGCAAGGTAATGCACCTGGGAAACAAAACCCAGGCAAGAGTACACAATGGGGGTGAGATACTAACAACAACAAAAATGGAAAGGGACCTGGGGTAGTCATATCAGATGACCTAAAGGTGGGCAAGCAATGTGAGAGGGTAGCAAGGAGGGCTGGGGGGATACTGGGATGCATAGGGAGAGGCATCACCAGTAGAAAACAGGAAGTTATTATCCCTCTGTACAGACACCTGGTGAGACCCCATCTGGAGTACCGTGTGCAGTTCTGGAGACCCAATCTCCACAAAGACATAGACAGGATGGAAGCTGTCCAAAGGAGGGCAACTAAAATGGTGCAGGGTCTGCACCGGAAGACATATGAAGAGAGACTTAAGGAGCTTAATATGTATAGCCTCGAGGAAAGGAGGGAGGGGGACATGATAGAAACTTTCAAGTACCTCAGGGATCAACAAAGTTCAAGAGGGTATCTTTCAAAAAGCGGTGTGCAAGAACAAGAGGCACAATTTGAAGATGGGGGCAGCTCAGCGGTAATTTAAAGTATTTTTTCACAGAGGTTGTGGATGCATGGAACAGCCTTCGGAGGAGGTTGTGGAGTCAAAATCAGTGGTGGAATTCAAGCATGCATGGGACAGTCATAAGGCAATTCTGGGGGGTGGGGGTAAGAAGAAGTAGGCTGCTGGTTAACTAGGATCTGCAGCTTATCCAGTAGGTAGGGAAATGGGCAGACTGGGTGGGCCAAGCGGTCCTTATCTGCCGTCAAATTCTATGTTTCTATGTTTCTATGTTTCTATGTAAAAGGATCAGAAGTAATGAGTTTACATGATTCTTATGGGAATTCAAATAAAAATGTATTTTAATGGCTAATTGCTAGTAGTAGTATAAGAAATAGAAACTGATGTATTTTTTAGATGAGATTTGCACCAGCTTAGCTGCTGCACACATTGCAAGCATGCAGCATGTGAACCTGATGTGATGTTTAAATAATATTCACACTAACTTAACTGTTGCACTCATGCCAAGTGTGCAACACATACACCTGATGTAATTTCTAGAAGATGTTCACACCAGCTTACCTGCTGCACACATGTCAAGCTTGCAGCATGCGAATCTGATTTGCCTTTTAGACCTGGTTCGCATATATTCACTTAGTGTATATGAACCACATGCACACATTGCACAATTAAGCATGTGGCATGCATTCTGCATGTACACAGCACACCTATATTTCTGTAAGGGCACTATACACATGGCTTTGAAAAGGGACTTAGGGTATTTAGAACTAGGTTCAGGTCCCATAGGGCCATAACCTGCTAGGTTCTTGGCTTGATCACAGCTGCTACCTCTAGGAATCTTTTCATATCTGGTTGAGATCCTGGAATGGATTGTTTATCAGTCCTCTGACTGCCCCATGGCTGATAGTTGTACTCCTTGTGAAGATGGGGACAAGCCTATATCTAGACTATGCTGCAGGAAAAACAGGATTTGTGGAATATTGGCTCCTTCAGGTTGGATGTTGTGTTTTGAGTACCAAGACAAGAATATCCTCCAGAGTCTTTTGTATGTGCCTGTTGTTGAATCTTTCCTTGACCAGATGAGGATGTTGATGGCTGCTGAGTAGCATTTCTCTTTCTACAGTCTCTCCCTTTCAGGAATCAAGCCATCAGTATAATGTTCAGTGTGCTTTTGTGACTCACTTGATCCTTCATTCCTACTGTATATTGTGTCTGTACAGAAGAATCTAGTGGTCTAGAACTGAGGTGTTGTGAAGTTAAACTTCGACCACAAAGTTCACATGAAGCACCAAAAATTCACACTTTGCAGAAATCATGGAGTTTTTGGAACAGTTCAAAACTTCGATTTGTGCAATTTTTGTGAAGGTTTTTGCATAATTCACCTTTTTTTAATGCAAAGTGTGAATTTAGCAGGTGGAATTTCGCACTGCACAGCAAAATCTGTGAAATTCACAACTGTGAATTTCACAAAATTGCTCCATGAATTCCTCAAAGTCTGCACATTAACTCACAGAGCAAATTTTGTGGACTTCACACACCTCTAGTCTAAAGCCATGGCTACTACTGTTGTGAACTTAGGCTATCTTGGCTAGTATGGAGTTCTGAGGATAATTGTCATCCTATCTGGTATATCTTTCTGAGGATCTGTGGAATCAAGAAGAATGGTGGAAATGAGTATGCCCTATTGAATATACAGTCCAGGGACAAAGCATCTATCCTGCTGGAGTGATATTCTTTGAACCCTGAGAAGAAATGTTGCACTTGGGCATTCTCTACTGGGGAAATAAGATCTGTTTTTGTTAGGCCCCATTTTTTGTTTAGCCTGCTGAAGGTCTGTCAGTTCAGCTGCAACTCCCCTGGGTGGATCTGCTGATGGCTCAGCCAGTCTGATGTAGTATTCAGTTTGCCCACTAAATGGATGGCTGCAATTTGGTGCAGGTTCCTTGGGACCCAATCAAGTACCTTTGTTGCCTCCCTCCCTCAGCATTTTCTTGATCCTTGTGCTTCCTTGTTTCATTATATAAGACATCATGGACATGCTGTCTGATCTTATCAGTACAGTCTTCATCTCGATTGTTGAAATGCAGTAGAGTTTAAGCCTACCCTAATGTTGAGGACATTGATTTTCAATCTTGCTTCTGACTTAGACCACCATACTTAAACAGCTCTGTGTCCTATTGATGCCCCCTAGCCTTTGAGCCTGGCATCTGTGTCCATCATTACATTGTATTTTTGCTCCAATAGGATGCTCTTTGGCAGATCGTATCATATCATCCACTATGTGAGGGAGGTCCAAACTGACTGAGGTATTAGGATTCTCACATTAAAGTCATTTTCCATCTTTGCCACTCTTTGAATTGTAAGATCCTGAAGGGGTCTTGCTCTCTGCCATACCCAGGATACGAGATCAATACATGATGCCATCTTCCCCAACACTTATAACTCCTGTGTAAGTGTGGCTGAGGTGGATCCCACCAAGGCTCGGGTTTGAGTGATGACATTATCAATTCTCTTTACCAATGGCTTGACTAGTCTGGTTGCTGTGTCCATTTTGAGTCCCTAGATATTCAATCTCTTTACTTGGTATGAGTGAGCATTTTTAGAAATTGACCACCCAGTCATGGCTCATCAGTACTTCTAGAATCTGTTTGGTGCCCTTATCTGCTTGATGTTTTCACCTCGTTCTTATTACCCAATCATCCAAGTATGGAATAATGTGCATCCCTTGTTCTCATAGGTGTGCTACCAGTGGTATTGATACTTTGGTGAAGACCCTTGGTTCAGATGCTAGGGTGAAGGGTAGGGCTTGGTATTGAAAGTGATCTCCAAGGATCAAGAATCTTAGTAACTGGTGATGTGAAGGTCTGACTGGGATGTGAAGGTAAGCATCCTTCATGTCTATAGAAGATAGGTATTCCCCTTGACATATTGCTCTTATTGCTCTGAGCATTTCCATTTTGAATTTCCTTGTGTGACATGGAGCTCCTGCCACTCTTGAGGACCGACCTTTTCTTACATCTGCTGCAACAGTTCTTCTATTTCTTAGTCTAATCTATTCTTTACAATTTCTAGTCCATAAGGTTGGCCACCCCCTCTCCTTTTTGACTATGCTGTAATGTTCTCTTTAATTTTCCTTTTCCCTCTCAGGTCCTCATACAAGGAGGTTATTGTTATGGCCTCCACACTGATATAAAACAACAGGTTGCATTTATCATTGCTGGATTTAGTATGTAATAGCACTATGCCATAAAATACCTTGATGTATATACCTTATGTTTATGAAACCTATAAATGTTGAAAATACCATGGCACTAGGTGTTTTTGATAAAGGTAAAAAGTTACTAGGGGACTATATGATAAAAATTAAGTTAGATGTGCTGCTTAAAATGCATGAAAATTGCTATAAACTGAACAAGTCTGAAATGTCATGGTGATTTGCACATATCCCATGATGCTTTGCATTATGGAAGTATGTGTGGTGTTGAGTTTCATTGAAACTTGGCTTATTGTCAATGCCCTTTGGGGTACCCCTTGCTTCAGTGCTTCTGCACTGAGGTTCTTTGTCTTTAGCTTGTTTTGTTTTTGTTTTTTTTCTTTTTGAGCCCCCCCCCCACCCAAGCAAACAAGGCAACCACAGGGATAAAGGGTTTTCACTGAAAAGACCAGATCAGAGATCAGTGAGTCAGTAGGTGCTGGCAAAGTGTAGAGGAAAGACTTACATAGTCTGTTTGCTACAAACTGATGTACTGAAGAAAGAATATGCCATTGCTGAAGGTTATCTTCTTCATTTTGAATAAACACCACACAGAGATTGTGAGTCGAACTTGAAGTTCGGTGTCTGGTCCATCTGTTATCCCACAACCCCTCCGTAGACTTGGTATGAGAGTGGGATAACTTGCTGAAAGTGTCAGGACTGAAACATAGAAACATAGAAGCTGATGGCAGATAAGGACCGCAAGGCCCATCCAGTCTGCCCATTTCTTTTTTCTACCTTATAAATGTGCCATCGTCCTTTGATGTCAGTGGCCTATCTATTCATACTCATCTGTATTGCTCCTTTATGCCTATCCCATGCCTGTCTGAAGCCCTGCACTGTATTCAGAGGCACCACTTCCTGAGGTAGGCCGTTCCATGCATCCACCACCCTTTCTGTGAAAAAGAACTTCCTCACATTACCCCTTAATCGGCCTCCCTCTCATCTCATGCTGTGTCCTCTTGTCCTGCTATTTTTCTTATACTGAAACATGTTAGACTCTTTCACCTTGTTAATGCCCTTAAGGTGTTTGAATGTTTCGATCATATCACCTCTCTTCCTCCTTTGCTCCAGGGTATACATATTGAGCTCCGTTAATCTGTTCTCATATGTCTCCTCATGCAGTCCCTGCACCATTTTGGTTGCCCTTCTCAGGACTGCTTCAATTTCATTAATGTCCTTGTGAAGGTGTGGCCTCCAGTACTGCATGCAGTACTCCAGATGGGGCCTAACCAGTGTCTTGTAAAGAGGGATTATTACCTCCCTCTTACGACTTGTGATACCCCTACTAATACACCCTAACATCCCCCTAGCCTTACCTATTGCTCTAGAGGTCTGCTTGGATGATTTCAGGTCATCAGTGATGATAATGCCCAAGTCTCTTTCTTCCTTTGTGACTGCCAGCAACTCCCCTCCCAGCCTATAGGTAGCTTCAGGGTTTCTCTTCTCTATGTGCATGATCTTGCACTTCTTTGCATCAAATCCCAGTTGCTGCTCTTCTGACCATTTTGACAGTTTTTCCAGATCTCTTCTCATTCTGCCCACCCCATCTGGATCATCTACTCTGTTGCAGATCTTGGTGTCATCTGCAAACAGACAAGCCTTACACTCTAGTCCATCTGCAATGTCACTAATGAAGATATTGAAGAGGACTGGCCCCAGGTCTGATCCCTGAGGTACCCCACTTGTGAGTTGCATCTCTTCTGACTGCATACCATTTACCACCACTCTCTGTTTTCTGCCCATCAACCAGTTTGCCACCTAGTTGACCAAATTCTGACCCACACCAAGCCTACCAAGCTTGTTTATCAATCTTCTATGTGGAACAGTGTAGAAAGCTTTGATGAAGTCAAGGTAGGTGACATCAGCTGCTCCCCTTGGTCCAACACTCTGGTTACCCAGTCAAAGAAATCTATGAGATTAGTTTGACAGGATCTTCCTTTTGTAAACCCATGCTGTCTTGGATCCTGTGCCCCTATGGATTCCAGATGTTGCACTATCCTTTCCTTAAGGAGTGCATCCATAATCTTTTCCACTACTGAGGTAAGACTGACTAGTCTGTAGTTCCCTGCCTCCTCCCTGCTACCACTCTTGTGGAGTGGGATCACATGAGCCCTTCTCCAGTCTTCTGGGACCTCTTCTGTGCTCAGAGACTCACTAAACAGTTCTGCTAATGGCTCAGCTAGTTCCACCCTTAGCTCTTTCAGTAACCTGGGATGTATGCCATCCGGTCCCATTACCTTGTCCACCCTGAGCTTAGCGAGCTCTTGTAGGACCCTTTCTTTTGTGAAGGGACTAGTGCTCACCTCCCTCCCCCCTGTGTCCTTGGTGCTGAGCTGTGGGCCCTGCCCTACCTTCTCTTCAGTAAATACTGAGCAAAGGTATCTCTTTACGATAGATGATTTTACAATGGTTCTCCTCCTCACACACACCCTTTTCTCCTTTGAGCTTAGCAATACCCCTCTGGACTTTCTCCTTTCACTAATGTATCTATAGAAAGCCTTGTCACCTTCTTTTACTGTTTGTGCTAGTGTTTCCTCAGTTTGGAACTTTGCCTGCCTTACTGCCTTCCCTGCTTCCCTTAGGGCAGTTTGGTATGCCTCCCTGTCTTCATCCCACTGTGTTCCCTTATATTTCCTGAAGGCCAGCCTTTTGGTTCTGACCTTTTCTGCTACTGTTTTTGAGAACCAAAGTAGTTTCCTTCTTCTTTTGCACTTCCTTTTCTGTCTGACACAGTGGGATGTTGCTTCAAGTATTGCATCCTTAATGCTTGCCCACTTTGCCTGTACCCCCTCACCTGTGTTTCTTTTTGCCAGGGCTAGCTTAACTCTGTTGACCATCTTATCAAAGTCAGCTCCTCTGAAGTCCCATATTTTTGCCTTGGAATGGGATGATTTAGTTGTAGTGGCCAAATTGAACCATACCATGTGATGGTCACTGGCCCCCAGGGGACCTTCTACCTGGAGATCTATGACCCCTGCCCTGTTAGTCAGTACTAGATCTAGGATAGCCCTGTCTCTTGTGGGTTGTTGTACCAGTTGTTTGAGGCCCTCCCCCTTCAGGGAATCCACCATGTGTCTAGTTCTGGCAGATGTTCCTGCTGGTACAATCTGTATCTGGCATGTTGAAGTCTCCCATTATCAAAAGCTCCCCTTTAACTGTCATGTTTTGTATATCTTCTAACAGTAATGTGTCTCTGTCCTCCCCCTGGTCTGGGGGCCTGTAGGCAACCCCAGTTCTTATGGTTGTCCCATTTCCTGTTTCCAGGGTGACCCACCATTCTTCTGGCTCCTTATGTGTATTCTGAATTTCTATAGCTTTGATATTTTCATTGACATACAGGGCCACTCCACCCCCCTTTTTGCACCTCGGACTCTTCTGAACAGTACATAGCCAGGTACTGAAGTCCCCCAAGTGTGGTTACTGGTAAACCACATCTCACTAATTGCTGCTATGTCCAGTTTAGCCTCTGACATTATTGCCTGCAGGTCTTGGATCTTATTTCCCGGGCTGTGAGAATTTGTGTACATGACTTTCCATTGGCCAGATTTTGGTGTGTTAGTTGTTCAGTGAGGTCTGGCATTTCCACTGTGCATCGTATGGGGAGATGAACCTTGTTTCTTACCTGTTGATGCAAATGAACTGCAAACATGCTGAATCCCTGTTTGACCACTAGCTGATGGGGAGGGGTGTTCTTCCCATTTGATGTACGGGGTGCTGCAACCCTCTCCCCATTTGCTAGTTTAAATATTCTGTAAAGACATCACACTTCTGCCCCAATGCACTGACTCCCTTCTTAGTCAGATGCAGTCCATCAAATTTAAAGAATGTTCACTCCCAAAACTGTTGCCAGTTACCTACAATTCTGTGTCCTTTTTCCTCGCACCAGCCCTTGAGCCACATGTTTAGCTCCCCTATCTCCCCTTCTCTGACCTTCTGTCCATCTGCCCCCCTTTCCCAAACTGACAGGATCTCAGATAAGGAGATGGGGGATGAAATGGATGATAATTTGTCTCCCAGCCTGGTCAGGTGTTCCTTGGTCTCCACAACTGAAGGGCCAGTGAGAACATTTGTCCCTATGTGTACCAGGACATCAATATTTTCTCTTGCTTCCTGAACAATTTTATCAAAGTGGTCAGTGTCTCTCCACTCTGATGTATCTGGGAGACATCTGACTATTACCCCTGGCTGGAGATAGGTATTAACTCCCCGAATCATGGAGTCTCCTATGATCAGAAGTTTTTTGGATTTCCTTTTTGCTTTCTTTGTTTTGGTTCCTGATTTGGGCGAGTTTTGTTGTGATAGCTCCTGTGCTGCAGTGTCTTGCTCTGCAGTGTCCTCTGCCCCTTTGTTTGATTTGGGAGATAGAGGCAGATACCTGTTTGTAGTGTTTATATGGTTTTTGGAGGTAATGTGTTGGAGAGCACCGAGTGATGGGGCACCCGATTTGCCCTTCCTAATCACCAGCCAACCTCCCAGACCAACTACCCTCTGCAGTTGAGGTTCTTCTGTTGGATGTTGGGGAAATGGCGGGTGTTTTTTGTAACGTATTTCCTCTTGAATATGAAATTTGGGGCACATAATCTCTGCCCATGCTACCCAGAGCTGAGCCCTAAGATCTCCAATGGCCCAGCATGTAGGACAGTGTCCTAAATCCCCTACGACTGTCCTTCTGAAAAGTGTTCCACAGTACCTACAGTTAATGATCTCCATTCCAGATAAGTTGCTGGCTTTATAACCTGGTCAGAGTAATTAGAAGGAAGAAAATGCAAGTAATGGTTTGATTTTGCATTTTGTTTTCATATAACTTGTTATAAAACAAGTTAAATTACAAGTGCCACTGTAAAAGAGCTCACCTTGTGGATGCTCCTCTGATCTGCCCCTTCCTGCTTTGCCACAGGAAATGTCACAACTGTGATTCCCTATAAAAGGAGTGTAGTGTGGGGTGGTTGGGGTTGGGGGTGGGTGGCTGGGCCCTTCCCCTGCTGAAAAAAAAGAACCATGGACAAAAGAACAAGGAGGTAAGAGCAGAAACAATCAGTCAACAACAAATGCAGTAACCCTGAAAGCTTATCAATATGTTAGATAAAACTGTAAAACCTGTAAAGCACCACCTGTAATAATTTCAGGAAGATATACCCTGTAAGAAACACTTTGCTACAGAGAAAAATAAACCAGTAACAGAAGATATACCTTGCAAAAGACAATTTGAGTCAGAAGATTATAGCAGTAATCTGTTAGCACACACCTGTAGGCACACCTTGTAATAATGCAGAAGAAGGTATACCAGCAACAACAATGTGAATCAGAGAAAAATAAAGCAATGAAATGTTAGCAACAAACAGTAGCAATCCCTGTGAGTACAAAATAAAAATAACAACACACAGTAAATCTGCTTAGCCAAAAGAAGTCTTAATCCTTTCTGTTGCTCTGGTAAGGTTATCTGCTCTGTCCTTTTAAGCAATCTAGCAGAAAAGAGCTGAGGTGAAGCTAGATGCTTTGGCCAGCAAACAAAGTCTTCTCTGGCTGAAGAGGGATGTTTTCTGGTGGATATTGCCCAGATATCCCAGGTGGACCAATGCAACAGGATTTGGCAGAGGAGAACCCAGAGAAGAAAGTCCATGGAGTTCTGACCAGAGCTATGGCTGACTGATGGAGAGAAGCTTCTGCCTGGACTGGACCTGGGAGCTCAGAGGAAGGCCAAGCCTGAAGATAATGAAGAGTTGCAGGTCAAGGCAGACTGGAGGTGCAAAAGACAACACCCAGGAGGTGAAGACCCTGATGAGGATGATCCACGAGATGAGTGAGCAATGGCTGGAGGTAGACTGACTATGCAGAGAGGTTGAACACTGGTGCCAGGTGCTTGAGAGGTCCCTGACAGAGAGTTTGGATAAAGAATCAGAGGAGGATTTTTCATGTGCTCAGCTGGAGGATGACCCCCTGACTAAGCAGGATATTACTTTGTTTTCTGTGTTCCCAGGATGTTACCTATTGAAGGTCAGAGATGCAAGTGTGGAACTTGAATGTGAGACACCAAGTAAGACTGTGCCTAGTGATATCGTGCTGGGGTTGAAGACTCCCAGCAAAAAAGATGTAGCCTATGAGGCTGAAGGGACTTTGTCTTGTATTGATGCAGCTAAATCTATTAACAGTATTGACTGGGGTATACTGCAGGCTAAAGATGCTAATGTTGCAACATTTTGTTACAATATGTTAAGAGTCTGAGGTGGTACAAGTGTTTTATTTATTTATTTTTTATGGCAAACCTACAAAAGAGGAGGTGAGTGGAAAATGGATTGGAACTTGTGCTGGGATAACACCAAAAGAGCGTCTACCCTCAGGTGTCGGCATCAATAGCAAGTGAAATGAATGAATCAAGAGACATAGTGGGTTTATGTAGAGGGGTTGAACCTTGGACTGGGCCCCTGCTTAAAACTGATATGTTTGGTGGGGTTGGAGCAGGTAATTACTCACCCCAGAGAAAGTCTTTCTATGGTACTGGACTTTACAGCTGTCCAGATTTTCGGTCAATAAAATATGACAGACTTTCCCTAAAAGGAGATGGGAAGGTAGCGTTAGTCTCTGTTGAGAAATGTGTTAATGCCTCAGGGTTTATGATGGAATATTTATCATTATAGGGCCCCTAAGACAGAGCTTCTAAAAATGAATGGGTGGAAGTTCCATCCTTTCCTGGGACAGGAAGGTGGTAAGCAGTCTGCAATAAATGCTTCCCTCTTAAGGTGGGGGATGTGACAGGGAGCCCCTGCCACCCTTGAGGACCAGTCTTTTCTTACATCTGTTGCAACAGTTCTTCAGTTTCTTACCCTACTCTATTCTTTACAATTTCTAGTCCATAAGGTTGGCCACCTATGGGCACCTCTCCCCCCTTTCTTGAGTATGCTTTAGTGTTCTTTTTAATTTTCCTTTTCCCTCTCAGGTCCTCATACAGGGAGGTTATTGTTGTGACCTCCGGGCTGATATAAAACAACAGGCTGTGTTTATCATTGTTGGATTTAGTATGTAATAGCACTATGTCATAAAATACCTTGATGTATATACCTTATGTTTATGAAACCTATATATGTTGAAAATACCATGGCACTAGGTGTTTTTGATAAAGGTAAAAAGTTACTAGGGGACTATATGATAAAAATAAAGTTAGTTGTGCTATTTAAAATGCAAGAAAATTGCTGTAAACTGAACAAGTCTGAAATGTCATGGTGATTTGCATACATCCCATGATGCTTTGCATTATGGAAGTATGTGTGATGTTGAGTTTCATTGAAACTTAGCTCATTGTCAATGTCCTTTGAGGTAACCCTTGTTTCAGTGCTTCTGCACTGAGGTTCTTTGTCTTTAGCTTGTTTTTTTTTTTTACGTGTTAAGCCCGCACCACCCAAGCAAACAAAGCAATCATAGGGATGAAAGGTTTACACCAAAAAGACCAGATCAGAGATCAGTGAGTCAGTAGGTACTGGCTAAGTGTAGAGGAAAGACTTACATAGTCTGTTTGCTACAAACTGATGTACTGAAGAAAGGATATGCCATTGCATTTTGAATAAACATCACACAGAGATTGTGAGTTGAACTTGAAGCTCGGTGTCTGGTCCACCTGTTATCCCACAACCCCTCCAGACCTTGGATGAATGAACTTGTTTAATACTTTGAAGTGTGGCACTGGACATAAGTCTGCCATCTTTTCGAGTACCATAAAGAATATTAAGTAGACCTCTTTTTCCCTTTGGTCTGGCAGGACTTCTGTGATAGCCTTGTTTGCTAGAAGATGTCTGAGGATGTCTTGGATTTGCTGTGAAGTTGCCTTTCTCCTTGATATTGGTGAGACTATGAGCCTGTTCATGTTTAGTCTGTCCAAAAACTCTATTGCATACCCTTTTGCACTACCTTGAGTACCCATTTGTGGGTTGTGGTCACCCTCCTTTGACTGCTACACTGTTAGAGTCAACCCCATATTGGGGGAGTTGATTGAGTGTGGGATATGTGTGGACTGTAGTCCTTGATATAACAATTTGTTCTTCTGAAGTTTTTGGAGTTCAATCAGCTAGGAGTGGTGCCATTTTTTTCTGAATCTGTTGTTTTGCTGGTTATAGGATTGTTTAAAATTACTTTCTTCCTTGTTGTAGCTGTACTGTGTTCTACAGGTTAACCCATGATATGGGCGAATGCATAAAAGTGAGCCCACATTACAACGACCATATTACATCAAGGACAGAAATGGCTAAAATGCTTTTCCCACTTCCTGAGGTGCTACACCCACAGAGTTGGTTTATTTTGTAAAGGGGTGCAGGGGCAAAGCCCCCCTCAAAAGAGGCTGTGGGGTATGAAGCCCCCTGCAGAAAAGCATGTTCGCTGTTTTGCTCCTCGCGTTAATGTAGTCGCTCATATAGGCTCGCTGTTATGCATTCGCCATATCACATTGCACCATTCTACAGTCACAAAAATTCCTGTTACACAGAAAATTACTGCTCTTTGTCCAAGTTCTTTCCTTCCTCCTTTAATTTTAGGAATTGCTTATGATCTTCACTGAACATTTTCCCTCCTTTTGAAAGGCAGGTTTTGTAAACAAACTTCTGAATCATTATCTGCTTTCCAAAGTTTGAGCTATAGTGATCTCCTCACTCTGTTGGCCACAGCTGCCATTCTGGCATTAATTCTGAGAGACTTCACTGCCATATCTGCCAAATATTTTACCATTTGGAGAGCTTGCTGGTTAGGCTTGGCTTGAGATGATTTGGGCTCTAGAGATTTGCTGAGGTCTTCTAGCCATGTCATCTGGGCCCTGGTAGCATAGATGGCTATGGTCACTGCCTTGGTGGACAGACCTGCTACCTCAAATACATTCTTTAGCATTTCTTCCATCTTTTTATCCATGGTGTCTTTCAGTGGTGCCATGCCCTCTAGTGGTAGTACAGTCTTCCTATTGAAGGACACCACCTGTGGGTCAACTATGGGGGCCATGCACCATAATTTTAAATTTGTCTTCATAAATGGGATACCTTTTTGTCCCGTGATCTTTTCTCTGGGATCCTCACAGGTTCTGATGCCTCCCATTTGTTTGTTATCATCTCCTCTAGTGAGTCACATGGTGGAGATAAATTATTTGTCTTTAGCTTTGTTTGCAAAATGGCAATTAGTTTGTCTTCCGGAAGTGGTGGAGGTGTCTCAAATCCCATCATGGCATTAACTGACCTGACCAGGGGTAACACAGAGTCATATGAGCACAGCTTTGCTATTAGTGGACGCAAATCCTCCTCTACAATATCCTTGTGAACTGAGTCATTTCCTTCATCCTGCCATTTGGGGTTTTCCTCTGGATTGTTGTCATTTGGAGTTGGTTCTGGGGTAGTGGGTAGATCCAAAGGAGGCTGATCATTATTGTTGTCTGGAGTGGGTGGAGCAGCTATGGATTGGGAATCATCTTCGCCATCACCTTCATGCGCACCACTATCTCAAGCATGAATGCCTATTGGGCTTGCATGTTTTGGGCAATGAGGGCAGCCATGTCAGAGTCAGTTTTATGAGGAGAGTACTGATCCATATTTTCCTCCTCCTTGTTATTAGTTCTTTGTGAGAAGGGATGTGATCTGTCACATACTGAGCACAGAGGCCTATTTGGCTAGCTAGGAGAGGAACACTGCATGTGTTGCACTTCTTCACTTTGACCATGTTGAGACCTGTATGGGTAGGTGGTGACATAATATAGAAAAAAACTGTTAAGTTTAGAGCAGGGAAGCAATTTTCCTATAAGCATTGCTTAATCTTTTTCTGATGTGCTGCTGCAATAGGTACTGTATTAATTGTTTGGGTGGCATTTACCAAGAGGGTGAGGAGAACACTCATGAAATACAGTTCAACTTCCCTGTGAATAAGCATTGTCCCACACAAAATAGTTGCAGCAAACAGCCAACTCTAACATCAATCAATCAATCAATTAATCAAATTCTTTATTTATCCAGGCGAACACCATTGAGCAAGCTCATTTACAAGGTGGACCTGCATTACACAAGTCAAGTAACAATGCATTTATATACAGACAAATAGACAGTAGATGCAAGAGTACAACAGTACAGGTAGACCTGCAATAGACCGGATAAGTAAAAATACATTTGGGTTCAGCTAAAAGACAGTCGGTAAGGGTATACATAACAATAGGGTAGCAAGTCAGTAGAAATTTATACCAGATACAACAACATACATGGTTTAGTATTCCTGTAAGGTAAAGGCATTATAGTCCAGTGAAGAGATTAATTGAAGTGGATGCTACAAGCGAAGAGACATACATAGTCAGTTTAAAAAGACCCAGGCGTATCAAGGGGGAGACATGTGTCGGGAGAAGTGGGCAGCCAGTGGGGGGATCTGGAACTGGGATAATACTAGGAGCGAAGAAATGAGATGCTGTGGGTATACAAGGAATAGGTGGGTGAGGGAGGGTGAGATTTAGGGTGGTAGATAAGTAGGTGGCTCAGGGACAAGTTATGCACTGATACAAGGAAAGAGGATGGGAAAAGCAAGGACGATGTGAAAGGGGGTGTAAGTAAGCTAGGATCATTGGAAGCAGTTGCAGGCTTCTGTAATGTATTTTGAGTATAAGGTCTTAAACACAGTGAGACTAGCAGGAGTACTCAGTTTCAGTGATTTTTGCAGCACATTCCAGAGCTAGGATCATTGGAAGTAGTTGCAGGCTTCTGTAATGTATTTTGAGTATAAGGACTTAAACACAGTAATACTAACAGAAGTCCTCAGTTTCAATGATTTCTGTAGCACATTCCAGAGTGACGGTAGAACAAATCCTATGGCAGCTCTCCCAAAACGCGGCCTCAGGAAGTACTACCAAGGGTAACTGCCAGGACCCTGGTGTTGAAAACAGGCCTTTGCCACTTCCAATATGGCAGCTGGAACTGATGCAATACATGAGTTCCATGGATGCCCCTTGGTACTGGGTAGATGTGCTACCCACTAAAGGGTGCATGATCAGTGTGCACTGGATGACATGTATATGCATGCACGAGATTGTGTGTGGTGCATCATGATACAGTAGCATGATAGTGAGGGAGGAATAGATGAGGGAAAAGGCCCCTGAAAGATGGCATGTAACTTCTTTGGGACAGAATGAGGTCTCCTCCATCTACTGACCATGCCAAGATGGCAGTGGTGGCACGTGCGTCTGGCATGCATGCATGGTGTTTCTGAGGGGTCTAAGAGTGCCAAACATTGAGAAAACTCAGATACAAACGTTCTATATTAATAAATGTGATCACAAATCCTCTGTTATCAAACTGTTGTGGCAGGCCACCTTTTCCATTCCCTACTGCCAAACATACAAGAGGAGGTGTGTGTTTTACCCCACAGCCACAGCAATAGGGGCTTCAGCGTGATCAGGACAAAGGAAAAATAACTGTCCAAAGTCTATGCAGTGCATACAGGTAAAGGCTCAATCAGGAAATCAAATAAATACCATGCACTTGCATCCCCATGCAGGTTCTAAACACTCAGGATACTACTCAGATTCTGCTAAAATAGAGAATTTTATTTTTTCAAAGCATATAAAGTGCATATACATACGAGTACTACAGAGCTGATAAAGGTGCCAAAAGCCCCTGAACAATGACCACTAACCTCTTGATACCATTTTGCACCTCCGCGTGTACTTTTTCAGGGGTAAGGTTACAGTGCTCTTGGGACCTTTTAAATAGTTCCATTAATTATAAGATCAGTTCATCAGTGTGCAAAATAGATACTATTATTCAATTAAAATGCCTCTCTCACTGTGCCAAACTAACTTCCAAATTTCTGGTTTGGGGGGCTCCCCTCCTATCTCTCATCCTCTCTGTCCACTCCACCTCCCCCCACCCACTCTCTCAGATCAAATGACGCCTGCACCTTGACAGTCCCTCACTGCTCCACCCTCATTGGTCAGACTGGTTTCACCCATCATTCCCCTAAAATCTGGAATTCCCTCCCCCCAGAAATACAACATTCCTCCTCCTACTACTCCCTTACCTCTGTCCTACACAATTACCTTTCCCTCAACTGTTCCTGCTTTAACCCACCTTAATACCTGTCCCCAGTTTCTGCCTTCCTACCATGACCCCCCTGGCAGGGTTCTCAACATCTTGAAGGGGAAAATCAGGAAATGGCTACACCTTCTCCTCATATTCAGTTCTTGCCTCCCCCCACCTGCCCTTCTGGGTCACCAATGTGCACAACCTAACCCCATCCTTTTTACTCCAACAGCTCTTGCGTACTACCTCGAGCCTGCTCCTGGTACACTCATGCACTATAAATGGTTTTGTTGGTTTTGTACATTCATATGTTCTTTTGTAGGATTTTGGACATGTATTGTAATTTACCCAGTGTTCCTCTACTGTTTATTGCATAATACCTTGTGTTCCAACTGTTGCACAATCTTACAATGTTGTATTGTTTGTACTACCCACATACTATTGTAACTGATCATCCTTCACAACCCTAAGTAACCCCTCCCCCCAGGTCGCACCATGAGACGAGCAACTTGTTGTTCAGTGTGCCCTCCTGGTGAAACATTTCAATAAATAAATAAAACATCCATATTGTTTAACCATCTTACAATAAACATATATGAATCATTAAAGAACAGATTTTTTTCTAAAAACTAATGCTTATGATGAATGCCAAGCTTTAAATGGTTCCTATATGTTTACTGTAAGATGGTTAAACAGTATGGAAGTTTTAATTGAATAATAGTATCTATTTGCACACTTCTGAATTGAGCTCATAATTAATGGGACTATTTAAAAGGCTCCAAGAGCACTGTAACCTTACCCTTTAAAAAATACCCACAGAGGTGCAAAACGACGTTGGGAGGTTTGTGGTCACTGTTCAGGGGTTTTTGGCAACTTTATCAGCTGTATAGTATGTATATGTATACAGTGGCGTGAAAAAGTATTTGGCCCCTTCCTGATTTTCTCTATTATTGCATATTTGTCACACTGGATGTTTTCAGGTCTTTAGACAAAATGTAATATTAGATAAAGGGAACCTGAGTGAACAAATAACACTTGTTTTTTTTTTTTATTTCACTTATTTAATGAAAAAAAGTTAACCAACACCAATTGGCACTGTGTGAAAAAGTAATTGCCCCCTTACACTTAATAACTGGTTACGCCACATTTAGCTGCAATGACTGCAACCAAACACTTCCTATAATTCAATATCAGTCTTTCACATCGCTGTGGAGAATTTTAACCCACTCTTCCTCGTAGAACTGCTTTAATTCAGTAACATCTGGTAGGCTTTCGAGCATGAACTGCTCGTTTCAGGTCCTGCCACAGCATCTCTGTTGGGTTTAAGTCTGGACTTTGACTAGGCCACTCTAAAACTTTAATTTTACTTCTTTTAGCCATTCTGATGTGGACTTGCTTTTGTGTTTGGATCATTGTCTTGCTGCATGACCCAACTACGCTTCAGCTTCAGCTGACGGAAGGATGACTGGACATTCTCCTTAAGAATTTTCTGGTACAGAGCAGAATTCATGGTTCCTTTAATTATGGCAAGTCATCAGGTCCTTAGGCAGCAAAGCATCCCCACACCATCACACTACCACCACCATGTTTGACTGTTGGTATGGTGTTCTTACTGTGGAATGCTGTGTTTGCTTTACTGAGACATTATGGGATCCATGTTGTCCAAAAGTTCCACTTTGGACTCATCTGTCCATAGAACATTTTCCCAAAAGCTTGTGGATCATCCAGGTGCTTCTTGGCAAATGAGAGACAAGCATTTATGTTCTTCTTGGTTAGCAGTGGTTTCCGCTACTCTCACATGAAGCCCATTTTTGCCCAGTCTCTTTCTGATTGTGGAGTCATGAACACTGACCTTAGCTGAGGCAAGAGAAGCCTGCAGTTCTTTGGATGTTGTTTTAGGATCCTTTGAGACTTCCTGGATGATTTTACACTGCGCCCTTGGAGTAATTTTGGCAGGCCACCCACTCCTGGGAAGGGTCACTACTGTTCCAAGTGTTCTCCATTTGGAGATTATGGCTCTCACTGTGGTTCGATGGAGTCCCAGAGCCTTAGAAATAGCTCTGTAACCCTTTCCAGACTGATAGAGGGCAACAAAATGTTTTTCTGATCTTTTCAGGAACTTCCTTTGATCATGGCATAATGTGCTTGTTGAATCTTTGTGCTGGCAATGTGACTCTGATGGTAGAGGCCAAAATAAGTGAGGTTTATATTGAGCAGGGCTGGCAGTAATCAAGCCTGGCTGTGTTCAATCAGCTGATTCTAATTATCCCTTTAATTGGGTTGATTTAACTAGGGGCAATTACTTTTCACACAGTGCCAGTTGGTGTTGGTTAACTTTTTTTATTAAATAAATGAAATAAGTAAAAAAAAAAAAGTGTTATTTGTCCACTCAGGTTCCCTTTATCTAATATTATATTTTGTCTAAAGACCTGAAAACATCCAGTGTGACAAATATGCAATAATAGAGAAAATCAGGAAGGGGGCAAATACTTTTTCACGCCACTGTATGTACTTTATGGGGGAGATATTCAGAAATGCACCAAATGGTGGCTCAAGTCCAGTGCAGTGCAAGCCAGATGCACTATGCACACCAGGAGCCATATTCAAAAGATGAGCCACTGGAAATGTGCCAGCACAAGCCTGCTGAATATGGCAAAGATGTGCCATGGTGCAACCAGAGTTGCACTGGTGCAACCATGGATGCGCGGAGCAGTCCTGAGCACAAACCCAGTGAGCAGGGCACGAGCAACAGGCCCAGGGACACATAGCCAAGGAAGCACAGGGACAAAGGGCACAGGACCCTAGCAGCAGGGTACATCCAGGTACACAGAAGCGCTGATCTGGATGGAACCCAGGGCACCAGGGGACAGTGCACAGCCACCAGCAGAGGCGCTGTACACTGCACCCACCACAGCTGATCCAAGGCCGTGCGACAAGAACAGTCCCCAGACCGCACCCCAGAATCCAACGGCGGCCTGATCAGCAGGTGACAGATGGAGACAATGGCCAACACAAGCCCATAAGTGAAGCCCCCCTCCCATGCAGGCCACTGGCCTGCCAGCCATGGACAATGCCTGGCCACAGTGGGTGCAACCCCTGTGTCCCTGGACATAAGCACACCCAGATGCCCCACCCCCACATGCAGCACCAGTGCCAGGGACCAAAGGATGTATGCCTCAGGCAGGTGGCCACTCCTCATGTGACTGGAATTGCAACAGTGTATGCAGATGTCCAATCCCCAGCAGGCAGTCCAGGCCCCCAGGACACCTATGTCTGTGTGCATATCACCCCCCCACCTGCCCACATCGGACCAAATCCCCATGGTGACCATGAAGAGACACAACAAACCCCACTGAACCTGGGATACAGCCCCCACCAACATGTGAGTCACCACTGGATAAAACATGAAACCCTCGGGAACCCCACACATGCCCCCCCACGCGTACACCATGGACCAACACCTGATATCTGCAACATGGCTACACACACCACCCGCAAAGCGGACATGGACACAGGCATGTAGCAGAATAAATGCTTTATAACAATATAAAAACAGCACAACAAACAAGTGAACAAAGGGTCAGGGACAGGAGGTGTAGAAGGTAGGATGGGAACAGGAAACCGGAGCTGTACAACAGGATGGGGGACTGCAGGGAAATTGCTATCTACAGTGACAGCCTAGTGCCCTCCATGTCCAGCTGGCCCATGCCACTCCAAGGCCTTCTGGATGGCTGCTGTCTCCCGCTTGTTTCTCTGCAGGACTGCCAGAACCCTCCACAGCACAAGCAGGATCCTGGTTAGGGCCTGCAACTGTGGCCTCGCTCCTCTCTGGCCCACCATCCATCATCCACCTAGGGGAAGGGACAGAAAAGGCAGTTAGTGCAATGCCCCAAAGACCCCTGCCCACCCACAGTGTGCAGTGGACAGTGGGGGCACACATCCCTGGAGAGACCACAATGGACCTTCACACAGAGTCCCACGCCAGCCATCCACACACCACACCACAGTGGTGCAGACAGGTGGACAGTGCAGAACAGTGTGCACATGACCGCATGGACATGGTCACATGGCACAGAGCAAAGGCACTGCTGCAGAACACATGGTGGAAGCTGTGCACCTGCCCCCCCCACCAGCTGGAACATGGAGGCCAAGGGACATGCCACAGTGGCACGCACAGTGGACAGTGTGCCAAACACAGCTGTGCAGGCTCATGGCTGAGGCAACCATGGCTGGACCCTGTCTCCACTACTATCCCACAAATGCACATACAGGGAATGTGACAAAGCTTACCTGGCCTGCGCTGTGCAGCAGGTGCTGCCTGTTGATCCCTACTGGGGTCCTCCCTGACTGCCACGGCTGCCCTGGTCAGACTGTGGTCCTCTGGCCCTGTGGAAGGATTGAAGAGAGGAGAACATCAGTACACAAGTACATATGAAGAGCCCCCCACCACCACACAGCCCGCATGGCACTGGGCATGTCCCTGTCTGTCCTGAGGACCCCATGCCAGCACTACTGCAACACACGCTGCAGCCATGCATGACACGCAGTGCCCTCCAGGACTGTGTCATATCCCTGCTGCTGACCATACTGCACAGCCCAACAAACACTACAGTAGACCACCCGGGCAAACATGCCACATGCGCATACCTACGTGGCTGTGGCACCGCAGCACACTGGATGCACGCCTGCATCTGGCGCAGCCACTCTGGGTCCCTCCTGTGCAGGTCCCCATACCTATGGCAGTATTTTTCTGGGGTCCTCGCCACCCCATCCTCATCTCCAGGGCCTTGGAGACCCACTGCCACACAGCCCCCCTGGCCTGCTGGAGGGACACCTGTCCAAATAACTTACCCTCAAATAGCTGCACCACAGCCACAAGGTTGACCACCTCAAGGTCTGACCAGTTGTTTGCATGCCTGTCCCTGCTGTGCATCATGGCCTCAGAGTGCAGTAGCAATGCCTGTGGGAATGGCCATGAAAATGCACACATGGTGGCCACATGTGTGTGCTGCATGATCACAAATGCTAGGATGCAATCGCACAGCATGGAGATGCATGACCGCACTGCACAGTGTGGGTGAATAGAGCATTCATGGGCATGTGCACCACACCATGGCCTAGCGGGTGCATGGGGTCATGCATACATCCTGGGGGTCAGAGGTCGTCACCAAGCACAGAGTGCACATGTGCGTGATAGAAGCCACAGTCAGGCACCATGCACATGCACAATGCCATCCCAGCACCACATGCACTATGCCACAGCATCGTGCATGGTACACAAGTCACACGATAGGCCTGTGCTCCATGTTGCACACACGCGCACTGCACATGCACCAGTAATTCGTCACAGAGTTGCTACAGTGCATTCCGACTGTGCATGGTGCAAATTCACAATATTGAGCTGCCATATGCAAATCACCTTATCAGCCAATGTGTGGTGCAGAAGGGTCCATTAGCATATCATTACCATTGAGCAGAGGATCATTTGCCTGCGATGCACCTTATAAGTACCACAGAACAGCACAGGTCACAGACTGGTATCGCAACCGTTTAGGTAAGTGCCTAGCAACATGAATGAACAAAGGCCTAAAACAACACTGTGACAGTGGGCTGCAAAGGGCCGTGTTGACACTGACCCACTGCGTTGTTCATGTTCACAGGTAGCGGAATGTCAGCTAAAGATGGAGAGGAGGAGCAATGTCCTGCACACAAGCGCAGGCCCAACTGCACATATTTAGAAAGTTAGGACCTGCTCAGTGGTGCCACAGGTACACCGCAGGAGCAGTTGGCAGGCTGAGTGGAGGTGGCACGGTATGTCAACACCCACGGCAGGTGCCAGGGCACTGCACAGAAGTGCCAGAAAAAGGTCAGCACAGACAAGGGGCACAACAAGGAGAAGGTGTCGGCCATACGGGGCATCTAGCAGGGCAACCGGTGGTGGCCCACCTACAGTGCCACCACTGTCAGCCACAGAGGAGCTCGTGGCAGCCACCATCAGCCACATGGCAGTGGAGGGTGTGCCAGGTGGCAGATTCCAGATGGGTGGCAGCCCCTCATTGCATGGTGAGTATGCAAAACACAGACAGGCCTGCCAGGTGTGGGATGGACATGCAGGTGTGCCTGCTGCTGTGCTGCATGCAACAGGTGGGTGTGGACACAGCCTTGCAGTGCACCATGATGGCAAGTGGCAACAGCGACATACATGGGGGGGGCACATAGACAATGGATCACCACTAACTCACTGCTTCTGTCTTGCAGCACCATCATGCCTCTGTGGGAAGGACCAGGTGGAGGCGGCTGCGGACATGGATGTCAGACCATCAACATCCACAGGCATCCAGAGCAGAGACAAGCCATGTCCTGGCAGTGTGGGGCATGTGAATGTCCTAGGCCTGGGGTCGGACGATGCCCTGGCTGAGATCAAGCATGATGCCAGCCTGTCTGTGCTGTGTGCAGATACTCAGTTTGGGATGGGGTCCAACACTGATGATGATATAACCCTGATACTGGACATCACTGGGGAGGTAGTGCCCGACATGCCCCTGACCATTTCACAGGCAAAATCAGGGCCCAGTGCTGGTCCTGCAGCTGCACAGCTGCCACCCATCCATGCCGGTGCGGTGGTGTGTGGCGCCACCACTGTGTCCTGTGTGGGTGGTGGTGCTGTTGTGGCCTCAGCAGTGCAGGTCAATACCCAGCAAATGGGTGGGCAGTGGCAGCAGGATGTAGGTACCAATGGGCAGCACAACATGGTGTCCACCGCTGGTGTGCTTGCTGACATCGTACCCACTTTACGGCCCACTGTGCAGTGTCCACCAGAGCAGGAGGCTGTGCAGTGGACTGTGTCACCCCCACTGACTTGGTGGACAGGCCAGGAGGCCCAGGATGCTGAGCAGCTGGCAGAGCACACCCAGTTGCTGCAGGCATCTGTAGACAACCAGGTGATGCTTGCCACTGAGGTGCATGCACTGCAGGCAGAGGTGCACCAGCTGACCTAGCAGCAGGACGGGGGAAATGCGAGGCTTATGGATGAACTCCACCAGCTGCGGGAGGCCACGACTGAATCAATGGACCACATGATCGGTGCCATTGTAGCCGGGCTTGCATTGGTGGCAGTCACTGGGCTTGGCTATGCGCAGAAGACCCCCTGCACTGCACTGTCCACCCCACAGTGCCAGCGTCTCGTGATCCCATCACAGTGGATGCCGGGATCAGATATAGGCATCCCAGGCACCCCTGGAGCTGGCTTGTTTGGCCACCTCTACACTCCTGCAGGGACCCAGTTGTGGTCCCGGACATCAACCCCTGGGGGGCATCTGACACAGCCCCCATGACTGATGTGCAGCCTGCATCTGCTGATTGGGCCCTGGCGTGGCTGCCCATGTGGCCATGGTGGTTGTTGGGACTGGGAGGATGGCATGACCTGCTGTCTGCTGCTGCTGCCCCATGCACACATGGGCAGTGATGGTACAGCATGCATATTGTGGCATGCATGTGTGTAGTGCCACATGCCCCCCGTGTGTGCTGTCCATGCTGCTGGGATGTGTGGCATGGGTGTGATGAAGGCAGCTCTGCTCCGCTTGTGTCTGTGCACTGGTGTCATGCTTCTGATCCATGCCATGTTCCTCAGCGTGTGTGTGTGTGCATGCCTGTGCTGTGTGTGATTGCACACCCATGTGCCAGTGACTGTGCCGAGTGTGCTGTGTGCCATTGTCCCTGCATGTGTACCGCTGTGCAAGTCCATGCCACTGTGTGGTGTGCTGGTTTGTGTGTCCCATGATGTGTGTCAGTGCACTTACCTGCATTGGCCATAATGCTCCCGTGCAATGGTATCCCTGTGCCTTCTGCCTGCTGCACCAGGTGAGGAACCCTCCTTCCTGGGGGTGGCTATCCACCACCCTCTGGACGATCACCACCTTCGTCACCTCTACTGTCACCCTCATCAGCCTCGACAACTATCCCATGGTCCATGGCCGTGTTATGCAGGATGCAGCAGACCAGGAATATGCCACAGGCTTTTGATAGGCTGCATTGTAGGGCACTGCCTGACCTGTCTAGGCAACAGAATCGCATCTTTAGCATGCCAAAGACACGCTCAATGATATTGTGCATACTGGCGAGTGTCTCATTGTATCTGTCCTCCACGGGGGATGATGATTGCTGGTAGAGGGGTGAGCAGCCATGGCCTAAGGGGATATGTGCAGTCACCTGTGTGGGGACTGACATGGTTATCCCTGTGCTGTGCTGTGCTGCCTCCTGCTCCCTGTCACCCACTGCCCACTCCTCCACACCTGCTCTGCCTGCCCTCCCTCACCCCCAGGGCTGTGTCTTCCAGGCACCCTGGTGCATGCCCTACTCACCCACAAGGTGGCCCATGGGGATGTCCCCATGTTCAAACCTATGGCACAGCACAGAGCTGTGCCAGATGAAGGCGTCATGTGCGCTCCCAGGGTGTGTGATGCAGACATTGATGATGCGCCCCATGGCATCGCACACCACCTGGAAGTTTATGGATGGGTAGCCCTTTCTGTTGATGTATACAGGGCCTGCTGGTCCAGGTGGTGTGTGGATGTCCATGTGAGTGCAGTCTATGGCCCCGATCATGCCTGACATGCGTGCAACCCTATGTAAGTCCTGCATGTTTGCTGTACGTTCTGCCTGTTTTCTGGGGAAATGTATGTGCTCTGAAGCATGTGGCAGCAGAGCATTGAGGAACTTTGTGTGGAGGCAGGACATGGCCAACTGGGTGATGCCCGTGGTATCCCCTGTTGGTCTTTGGAAGGTACCCATGGTGAGCAAGCATATCACGGCAGTCACCTTGGTCTCCACTGACATGGCATGACTACATCTGGTGGGTGCCTGCATCTCCTCATTGCACTGCTCACAGAGCTGCCTCAGAATTCCCTGTTCAGGCAGTACTGGACCACTATTTCTGTGTCACTGTAGTTCTCATATGTGATACGGGCACAGTACCACCTGTGTCGGGCATAATGCCGCTGGTCCCTTTGTCGGCCACGTTGGTGTTCCTCCTGCCTCCTCACACCCCTCATTACCACTTCCATTAGGAATGGTGCACTTCCGATTGCCCTCTGTGGTGTCCCCCTCTGGCTCTCTCTGTCTGTCTCTCTGGGCACAGAGTAGCATATCTGCTGTATGTGTGTTTGAGCCCATTTTCATAGGCTCAAGTCTGGCTGGCACATATTGGGTTTGCTCCAGACTTGCGCCATGCTTTCTGGTTGAATATACCGTTGCGCCACTTATTCATGGGAATACCCCCTACACTTGTGCTGCATACACTATATTTGTGCCAGGGCACAATGGGACTTGTGCTGCCCAGCTGCTGTCTTTGAATATCGCTCGGCAGTGCAATTCCTTGGTTGCACTGGTGCAACTCAATTGTGCCATGCAAAACTGCTCTGAATATCTCCCTCCTATGGGTTTTGAAAAAATAAAATTTTCCATTTTAGCAGAAGCAGAGTAGTGTCTTTTGTGTTCAGAGCCTGCGTGGGAATGCAAGTGCGGAGTTTTTCTTTGAGTTTCAGTTTGATGCCCACTGTGAACAGAGGTGGAGATCAAGAAGCATTCCATTGAGAGGGTAACACTTGTCAGCTGGTCAGGGCATGCTTCTACTACAGCTACTGAGTCAGGGGCTGTGGGAACATTCAGGTAAGTGCTAAGTAAGTGCTGACCTTGCTCAAATAGGGGGGTACGCAGAAGGCATGTTACAGTGGCACGGAGGTGTGATCTTTTGAAACTCCATAACACAGCATGCAGTGAGAAATTACTTAAGCAATAAGGCATGACGGAGTGATTATGGTGGGATAATGGCCCATCTCAGGTGTGTTGAAGCATGAGGCAAAGTTGAGTGCTTCCACTACTTGAGAAGATCTGTTAGCCCACCATAATGCACTCCCTGGAGTGCTTTATTGAGGTTATGAAGTGGGTCCTTTTTAGTAAACAGAATGTATTTTTTAATTATATTTTTGTTGAGCTACTGTCTGCTGGGCTGTTGTGCTATGGGATAACAGTCCACCTGAAAGTATCTCTTGAGCAATCAGGAGCCAACATTCTTTCTACCCATTTCATAATATGCATTAAAATACTAGCTAATTGAAACTGTAGTTCTACATAGTAAAGATATCTCGAACCAAATGAGGTCCTGGAGCCTCAGAGGGAGAGGGTGCAGTCAAGGGATAGGTTACAGAGCATAAACAGAAAACAAAAAGTAATAAAACAGGAAAAAAGACTTCTCTGGCTACAGATTAATGGTGTGCAAAGTTGGCCAACCTCACTTTGTGGATAAATTCACAAATTCACCCAAATTCCTAAATTTACTACACCATGCATATTTCCAAATCACAGTTCAGGGCTAACTTCACAAATGGTGGATTTGGTAAATTCACCTGTGAAGTGGGGCCCGCAGGTGAAGTCTGCAATGTACTATGGGATTGGTGGTCAAATGGTACTGAAATGAGCTGCATGTCATGCACAGACTGTATTCAGTGCAATCATATAAAGAGAGAGATGGAGACAAGTCTATCCCTGAAAGTCTGATGAAAAAAACCTTTAAAACAGTTTGAATGCACAGTTTATTTTTTATTTTGTGTTTAACACTTTTTTTCTCTTTTGCAGTCTCACCTGATTCCAGCAGCTGATACAATACAGCAGCAAGAAGTTATTTTCATGACAGTTGCCAAATTGTACATTGTATCTGTCACATTTGTGTCCCTCTGTGTGCCAGAAAAGATTACCAAAAAGGAGATGCTACTCAAAACATTTCCGTAGTCTGTTCTGTACTGCAACTATCTGGAGCAGAAAGGGTTAATGGCTACAGTACAAAATGTGCCTATGTCATGAACTTCACAGGTGTTAACTGCTTGCCACCAAACAAAGTGGATGGTCATAAAACTTTTCTGCAGTAGCCACCATTTAAAAAAAAAAAAAAACAGAATGGGAAAAAAAATACCATATTGTTTCACAAATATTGTCAGCACATGTACAGACTAACACTACCCTGGTTGACTCCATCGCCAGGATAAGCAAAAAAAACAGCAAAGGTACATAATAATTACTGTCTCCTTTGAGATCACATTGCTCTGGTAATGTATTGTATTGTCTTTACTGTTGCTGGTATTTAGTTTCACTGTAGTGTTTAAAATGTAAATATCAAAAATGGCCAGAAAGAGACATTCAAGTAAAGTAAGAGTTGCTAAGGATGTGGTCAAGAACAGTGTAGGCTCTAGAGGTCAAAACATGTTGCAGGTAAAAAAAAAACTACTTCTGTAGCAGCTTCATCCTGGGCTGGTGGTGATAGTTGCAAAGGAGTAGCTGACAGGAGCGGCAGTGGCATTGACAGAGGCAAATGTTTTTTTGCCACATATCTGGCATCCATACTGGTGGGTACTAGGGGAGGTGGTGACATGAAAAATAGTCGAAGAAGTAGAAAACTGTCTAGCTCGGGAACAGTAGTCGAGGAGGTGGTTGCTGTTGTCCCCGTGACTGCTGGTGGTGGTAGTGCTAAGCCTAATCTGGATGATAGGTTCCCATTTACTACCGAGAGTGGAGCTTGACATGACTCAGAGACTGAGGAGGATGATCTGAGTCTTGCATACAAGGATGATGAGAAGGGAAGAAAAGGTGGAGAAAGTAAGAATAATCCCTAGGTGGAAGTATTCCAAGGGCTACTACTCCTGCCTATCCTTCTAAAACAAGGTTGAGGGGCCTGGGTTCCAAATTAACAATTACTGGGGTTCCCCTACCCTCAGTAAACACAATGAGTTGGTGCCTCCACACAGAGTAAGGTATGTGGGGGTGTCTATCCAACCTGGTATAGCCCCCTGGGAAGTTATAATCACCCACCAGTCCACCTGGAGACCAAGACCACCTCCGCTTCACAGCCTTTCCCTCCAGGTGGCCACAACCTGCGATACCCCACTGCGCAGGGCCTGGATCCCCAAGCTGGTCTCTCCCTGATAAAACTGTAACTGGTGCAGGAATAGATGGCTTGGGATGGGTTTGGCATGAGCCCAAGGTTGGATAAAACACTTCTGGAAAAATTCAGTTCTTTTGGCTGGTGAAAGCCTCCAGCTGGCTGACAACTTGGCCAAACAAGGCAACTGGCTCCCGGTGGCAAACAGGTATCCCTGGTTAGTAGGCCTTGGCCCACCTTGAGGATTCAGCACATTAAATGAAAACAGCATTCACTCATCCACTTCTCAGTTTGGCTTCAGGCTGGTTCGCAATTACAACCGCTGCCCTGAGCAAGCCTTTTAAGTTGCAGAAAGCAGTCTCCGGTGACCGAGTCCCGAACTTGGGACCGTAGACACATGCCAGAGGAAACTAGGCCTTTTCTATGCCAGAACCCTGCAAGCTTGAACAGGACTCCTCACTCCATGGAGTCTCAGGATGAAGTGCTCACAGTTTGAAATCAGTTTTCAGATGAGTCCATTTTTCTTGCATTCCAGTTGGTTAGGGGGAGCTGCCAATCACAATATTGTGCTCCCATTGATTCCTTTAGGTACAAAACCTTAGAGTTCACAGTTTCTCCCACAATGCACCTGAACTAAGGACCCCTGGCGATCCCCTGTGTCCCAATTGGTCCAATTCCTGGAATTCCTAGACCAAACATGGTGGCTCCCATTTGGATGCATAAGGTGCAAGAAGGTAGGTTAAAACAAGCATGCTAATTTAAATACAATAACAAATCAGAAGTAAATATTTACAATACCAGTTAGAGCTCCCTCTACTCTAACAGTGACAACACAGTGGAGCAAATTGGGGTGATGCCCAGCTGGTTGCAAGCTCTGAAGCAGTCAAACTCATAGCCCAGGCCATTCACAACACACTGGCAGTATCACTGAAGTGGACAGGCACGGAGTCACATCAAGGCACTCTCACGCAGATCAGTAGGGTCACCAAATAACCATGGATTTATTGTTTCTAATGGATGTCTGCCTGGCTGTGGGCATTGCTGGAGCCCTGGGAGACACTTAATGTACTGTAACATCAAGAGCTACAAAAGCCCTAGTTTGGGATTTTTAAATACTGTACCCAGTTGACAAAAAGTGGCTATTTGCCAGCTGTGTCAAGTGCAAATTAGCCATGAAAAAAAGGGTAGTCATCTGGGCACTGGTGGGCAACACACATTTCTAAAATCCTGGCACCTGTTATGCTGGATTCAGGACCAAAGGGAAGCCGCTGTGTGTGCATGTGTATGTGTGTTGGGGGGGGGGGCTCTGCCTTATTATCTTCATTTGGCAAGGCATCTTGAAGAGGCAGGGAAACAGTACCATTTGAGGCAGGACTGACTGCAGAGGACTACTATACAGATGAGAAGGAGTCTGTAGAATTGCCTAGTAGTGGCCATATTAATAGTGGTAGGCTGAGTACTAGCAGCCAGAGGCACTAAAGCACATCAGCCCCAGTCCAGAAAATAACTAAAATCATTGTTTTCCTTTGAGCAGCATCCAGGAATCCCCCTGAGTCAAACGATACACCACCAGCCATGTCACCATGAACAGTCTAGCTGTTTGGAAGACCATCACCCTGAATTGTGCAGCCTACACTGCATAGCATGTTTAAATGTCATGCAAAATGCCAACCCAATCATGCCATTGCACAGGAACTAAATGCAGCAACTGCATAAATTATGGTAATTGACCTACTACAATTTTCTCTTGTGGAGACTGTCAGATCTAGAGGGTTGTTGGCATGTTCTTATCCCAAATGACAGATTCTGTTGTCAATCTACTTCTCAGACCGTGCCATTCCTGAACTTTACATGACTGTCACACATGATAGTATGTGCCCTGCTGCATTCAGCATCCCCATACATACATCTTAGTACGGATATGTGGTCTAGTGGCAAAACAATGTGTATCTACTGTCTATGCACTACAGTCCAATGGGCACAGGTACCTGGGTAGAATTTTATTCTGGAATGGGGGAAAATTGTACTATGTCCAATTGCAGTGATAGCAATACTCCGGGTATTTGCCAGCATGGTGCACTAGCAATGAAGAGTTTAACTGTCTCACACATGGGTCAGAACACTTTAGAATTGCTCCTGACTGAGACTGATGAGTAGCTGCTCCCACATTCACAGAAAGTGGATTTCACCGTGCGCTATAATGGCTCATTTGGGTGAAGTGCACGAGTGATGGGGGGATATGTAAGAGTGCCATGCATAGTACGCTATCTTAATTTAGTACTGCAGAAGTTGTTATTATATCCTGAAATCAAATCCTTGTTAACTGTCACCCATCACATCAGTGCCAATTTTGCCCATTCAGGAAAGATCCATGATCAGCTCAGGCAGCTGCAGATCCAGAAAAAAACTGCTTCAGCCCTAGATGCAGCTGGAAGTTGTGACCATGGGGAATGCAATACTGTACATGACTGAGCACTTGTATAAGAAGTACAAAGCCATCTCTGAATATCTGCTGATGCATACAAGTGGTGACAGTGCCGGAGTCTCCATGTCTTTGACAATAGACCACTGGAATAGTCTTTTGAATATGCAATACATAGAGGCAGTGAGTGGGGATACTGCCTGTATCAGTATGGCAATCCCACATCTATGGGTGCTGCGACTGTTAAATGGAGGCAGGTGGTGACACAGGCAACTGTGCCTCAAAGAAACAGAGGATCCATGTGTTTGATTGCAATACTTATATTTCCAGCATTCTGCAGTCTGCATATTTTGGCATTGCTACCATGCTGGACCCACAGAATGGTTAAGTGACTTGCTCATGGTCACACAGTATGCAAGCCTAGGTTGTTGGAATCAAACCCATATCTGCTGAATGTGCCAAGCTCATTTATAACTGATTGCTCTAACCTCTAAACTATGTTGCCGGAGACATGTTCCTCTCTCCCTGGCCCACACACAAATAATGGGAACTGGGGTACGCCCGAGAGATGGCAGGGGATGGGGCTGGGTAGAGCAGTAGAACTGAGGGGGGCCAGTCAGGCTGCAGGGGAATAAAGTACAGTAAAGAAAAAAGGAATCACGAACTGCAGCTCGCTTAGGCCAGTGCCAGAACATGCTGAGCTGACACAGACTCCTATCTGCTCACATATGGATGCCGGTGGCATAAATATTGCATAAATCAAACACGCAGAGGGGGCCATGTGGGATGGGTGATTTATTTGCATTCGGGCTGTTTGACTATGGGCACATCACTTGCAGCTTTGCCACTAGCATGGTTACCCAGGGTCAGACAGCTCGGGTGTGGATGAGTCATTTGTTCTAAAAGCCCCGTCTGCATATCCCTTATACTGTTCCTTATTTTATCCCCCAGCTTTCGCGTAGCCAGATTTTGGCAGACAAAAGAGTGTTGGCTTTCCAAATATAGTTTAATAAGGCAGTACACCATACCATATGTTTAAATGTGTTCATTGAGCTAAAAAGTTATTTTTAAAAATCAATTTAAAAAAATCAGAATGCACTTTAATGTACAGTATTTAAAAGCATTATATTGTACAGCACTTAATAAACTGTGGCTACAGATGTGACAGGCTATCTGTTTTTTTAACCTGTGGCAACAAAGAGACTGTGAGACAAGCTATCAGACAGCAGCTAGTAGCATTACATTTGCAGCTACGGATGTGACAGGCAGTCAGCTTGAGACCAGGAGCAACACAGAGACTGGGATGTCAAGTGCAACACAGCAGCATTAAATTGGCAGCCAAAATGTCCCCCCCCACAATATTCATGAAGTGCAAGATGCTGTTAATTTTTTAAATTGATTCCCCCAATTCCCCCATTAGGCATTATAAAACAATTTAGGCAGTTAGGATCGGGAAACCAGCTGTAAGAGAATGACAGTAGCATTAAATTGGAAGCTACAGACATGACAGGCAGTCTGTTTGAGGCCAGAAACAACACAGTGACCAGGAAACACCCCCCTCCCCAATAATAGCTATGCACAAACTAGTTATTTTTTCTAACTAATTACTTGAAATGTCCCAAGAAAATGTTTCCTACTGTAAATTCAGTGTTTGTAATATACTGAGTTACTACTATTAATACTGGATTTACTTTTTTGGTGAAAACTGGAGAAACCGGGTGACCAGCTATTTAGTGTTTGTAAGATACTGAGTTACTGTTATTAATACCGGGCTTACTTTTGTGGGGAAAGCTAGAGAAGCCAGAGAAACTGGACTAGGTGACCAAATATGAGACAGGAGCAACAGCAGCATTAAACTGGTAGTCAAAATGATTAAATGCTTAAATACAAAAGGTCCCTACCACTATATTCACGCAGCATGAGTTACCACTGAAAGATCGCTGAAGTTATCCAAAGCAATGTACATGGGCTGTTATATTAATGTTAATTACATCATGGTAACTCATCCTGATGCTTATATGCTGAGAAACTGACACCTCACGCTATGGAGCTATGTGGTGGAATAATGAGGGAAATTAACATAGATCTCTATAGCAACTGTACACAGGTAGCCTCTGGTGGATGGCGCCCAGTTAGCAATGGGTGGCTGGCGGTAAGGGAAGGTGGTAGATAAACAAGGGGTGGTAAACGAGGGAACACTGTGTGTGTGTTCCTTTGTCATATTTGGCATGGAAAAGTATAAAAAGGTGTGTTTTAAACTGTCCCCATTAAAGTCTATTAAGCACATCCCCACACTGTTCATTTAGGGACATCAGGAAAGGTGCTTGCATGGGGGCATTTCTCCATATGAGAAAGTAGGTCTGCTTTAGATGCCAACTGCCACAAAGAAAATTCGGAAAGTTTTTTTCTAAATATAGCACCAGAAATAAATGAAACTTCTTGTAACACTATATTTTAGGGTTGGTAAGCTGCCGTAAATGTCTTCATCAGCGGGGAAGGGGGAGGGGATAGGCAACAGCAATCTCCTCTAACTGATTGAAACAAATATGGCTGTGCTATTGTTAATCAAGAGAGCAGAGTGCTTCACAGATGCAGAAGCAACTATGAGGGAACTCCACACTGTTGTTCATTTGGAAACGTCTCCCTTTTTCAATCGCAGGAGGTCTGCAGGGATCTGTCTACTGCAGCCCTTATGAATGTGTTCCACATTCCATGGAACACAATAATGTTGGCATTCCTATTGCAGGGAGGTGGCAATGGGGGTGACATTCAAGATAACAACCTGATGTCATTGGCATTGGTAAATTGCCATCCACTGAGGTAGAAAAAGCACAGATGGAAAATTACTCTTACAGAAATAATTATATAAAATGTTTTCATGCTGCACACCTAAAACTACCCATGTGATATGCATTCTGCAAACATGATTTAAATGTTAAATTGGAACCGATTGCATGCATGTGGCATGCGTGTAGCAAGCAAGTGTGGAAAGCATGCTTTTTACGTTAAATTGGAACAGAATGCATGCATGTGGCATGCATGCAAGAAGTAAATGGTCACTGATCACTGCACACATAAAAGTTAAGTGACTTGCTCAGGATCACACAGTAAGCAAGTGGTGATTGATGAGATTCAAACCCAGGTCTTCAGATCTCAAGGTTTTCTGGTTTGCAGTTCAGTGCCTTTAACCACTAAGCTATACTGCCTGCTTATATATTGCTCACTTGTACTTCAATACAAATATGCACACATCTGCACATATGTAGCATGCTTATTGCCACTGATATACTTTTTAGTTTTCGTGACCCTTCCTAATCTCAGCTGAATATCTGAACTGTAGTACACATACCAATGGAAACACATATGGTTCATCCCACCCCCAATACACACATTTACCCACAAAACTACTTGATTACTTCTGTCTGGCCTGTACTCCTATTTTATCTCCATAGTTTTGAATGCTTCTACACAAACAGATTTTAAGGGTCAAACACAAAAGTAGCAATAACATGACACCCACACACCCACCCACCCACACGGCCAGCACCCCCCATGCACACATACACACACACTGTAGTGGGTGTGGCCATGCTACTACAGATGACCCACCAAGTGTAGATATAAGTCAAGAGTCTCTTACCTGAGTAATAGGGAGCCAGCAGTAGGAATCTTTAAGAGATTATATACATGGGTCAGAGTGCTGGGGCATACCACCTTGAAATGAATGGAGTTATTTTTATTACTATTTTATACATTATGATGGCAAGCAGGAGAATAATGAAGGCCACTGTTCTACAAACAAGGCCCTTGTTAGTTAAGCGGTGGTCTTCATTAATCTCCAACTCTCCATCAATAATGTATAAAATAGTAAAAAAAATACCATCATTCATTTCAATGGGGCACACCCCTGCACTCTCCCTTGCCCTGTGTCATAATGTGCCTGAGTGTGGGGGTGTGGAGGTCAGCTTCACTGGGGGGGGGGCATAAACCTGACTATAGTGGGGCTCAATAGTCTCTGCATACCATACCACTCAACTGTCCCTGAATGTAAGGGACAGCCCTCATTTTACTGCTGAAAACTGCTCTGCCCCTCATCCAACCCTCATGGAAAACATGGTGCTCACACAGAGGAATGTCCTATAAATTTAGACTTTATGGCAGGGGCACCACTTCAGATATCAGCAAGGGGGTGCCAACAACCAGTGGAGGCCAGGTGTTTGTTAGCCCAAGGCAGCAAGCTCTGGAATGTCTGGAATGTCTCTTAAAGAAAAAAAAAATATTTGTTGTGACTGAAACGTGATATGCAAATCAAGAAAAGTTCAAATGTATAAGATTCATCTCTCTCTATAACACAGAGCAGTGCATCAGATTTGGGCTTAAACCCACCCAGTTACAAACCAATATTTTTTCTGACTGAAGTTCTGGCCCCCCCAAAAAAAATACTTTGTCCCAATTTCTCTCCCCAACTGCATTCCATTCAATACCCAACCAATATGGGTCGAAAAGCTGCCCAAAAGTGCAGAAACGTGAAAAACACATCAATATTTTGGTCTTTCTCCTTCTCCAATACCCCTGTAAAAATTGATTTACTTTTACTTACCTGACAATCTGGACAGAACCGCAGCCAATCCCAGTGTGCCACTAGCCCAGATTTCAATCCGCTCCTCCTCCATCCTTCTGCCAGAAGCTGGATGCTAGAATGAACCATCCCAGGTTCCCAATCTGGTATGTGACCAAGTCACCTCACCAACCAAACCCACCCAACCTGTGTTGCTTGCATCTAGCTTAGCTGCTGTTATGGTTGCTGCCATACTGCACTAATCATGGCCTATGAAGACCACCCACACTGCTGTCACTGCTGCTGGAGGCTTAGCTTGCTCCCATGGGGAGCCCATGCTGTTTTTTATTGTGAGGCAAGCCTAGCAGAGTAAGTAGGTAGCCTAGTCTTGAGTTAGCTTCTAGCTCTCCCCCAGCCCCTTCAGTCACCAAGGAAGGCAGAGACTCACTATGAGTAGACCAACAAAAAATTTTTATTTATTTAGCTTTTGCTTAGTTTTTGTTGACCTGGAAAGGAGGACTAGACAATCTTTTTCCTGTTTTCAGCCTTGTCCCGGGGAGGGGGATACAGATGGATGCCAATTGAAACTGAACCAGATTTTAATCTGTTGGTGGTATTTTTAGTGAATGGAGGAAATTTTGGCCAGGAAACTGGGGAAATTCCCCTACTCTGTAGGCGGGTGGCGCTGTCCATCGGTCTGCAGAGATGGACGATCTCAGTGAGGAGAAGATGGTGAAGGAGTGCAGTCATGCTGTTGTGAGCTCTGAACCTTTGGCTACTATCTCTCAGTCTTCAGATACTGATGGTATGGATACGACTCACGTAATGTCATAAAATTCAACAGTCTTACCGGTTACTCCATTGAGAACTGTCGATAACCAAGCTGAAGAAACCCGGCTACAATGGGAATTAGAACAAAAAAAGATACAACTACTGGATTTAATATCAATTGCAGAACAAGACTATCAGTCGTGTAGACAGAAATTGGAAGCGGAATGTTCTAAGCGTAAACGCTGAATTGCTAGCCCTCTGAAAGAAGGGAACAAACGCTTACCTTTGGGTCCAGAAGATTTGCCAACGGAGCAGCAGGAAGAAATACACGATATTTCTATACCTACTACATCTACCAATGAACCTTGTCAACTGTTGGAATGGTCTCCGGGGGAAGCTTTAAGTCAAGCCGGATGGTTATGGGCAGGTAATAAGTGGATACCTGACCCTGGAATACCTATACCAGGTTCTCCGGTTGTTTCACAACATCAGACAAGTCATTTTGAATTACTACAGGATCCCTTGGTGAACAAAATCTCTATTCAGTCTAAGTCTCTTGATTGTGTCACTGAGGATGCGCAACCTCTTGTTGGCATGGATGGAATACCTGATGCGTCAGACGCAGAAAAACAGGGAGAAGATACTACAGCTTTGGGCGCTATTCCTATAGAACGTTTCACGGACAACCACTCCTCTATACCACGCGCAGAGAACTGTATGGAACCTAACTTAGAGTCAGGTACTGAATTTGCTCTTCCTTCTCAAAAAGACTGTTTACAGGGTGGAACTGGCCTGTCCATGAATGCTGCTCTGCAATCCTATGTGGGTTTATTCTGCAAACCAGCTGTAGCAGCCAAACGTCGATTCTTGGTTCGACTTCGCTACAAAGGGCAAGCTCCGGTGGTCCCAGACCGGGCATGGGTGGGGAAAACCTTACTCATTGACTCTATGAAATTCTCTCTGGCTGAAGTCTATGCTTTTATTCATCCACCGGGAGATTAAAATTATGACATTAGCTCCTGTTCAATTATTTCTCTTGATAAATTTTGGAGACTCTATTACGAGGTTAAGGATCGGGAGATTTGGAAAGATTTTATAGCTATCCCTGTAACGAAACCCACAATTAAAATTGTTACGATACTTTTTAGGAATGAAGGAGTAAATATTGCAAACATACTGTTTTGGTTAGAGAAATGTTGTTCATTGCATGACAAACCCAAACCTATCATTGACGAGAATGGATTTTGGACTGGGGGTTGGTTAGTGAGAGTACAATTACATCAAACAGAAGAAGGTATACAGCATTTGTCCAGTTCCTTTTTTTTTAGGACATGATAGTGGCATTATATTTTATGTAGGCCAACCCAAGAGCTGTTACAAATGTGGATCTCTGTCCCATTTGAATACGTCCTGTGATCAAATAAAATGTTTTAGGTGTGACATACTAGGTCATGCCGTGCATAACTGTGTAGCCTTACCAGTCTGTAATTTATGCGAAGAACAGTCCCATTCCTTTGCAGATTGCCCTTGGGCATCAGCAGATACTGATAACTCCTCCAATCAGGAGTATTATTTATCACAAGCCAGAAGACAATTTAATGGTTCTGACATTTTCACTGGGAATAGATATAGGGGAAGAGGTAGAAGTGGGGGGGTTTCAGTGAGGATAGATTGACCATCCCCTTATGGTTTCCAGCCTCCCAAGAAGAGCAGACCCCTTCTTCCCATGTAGATTTGCAGACTTTACATCCCCTTTCCAGACATGAGAGACGGGATGATAAAGAAACTCCTTTTGTGACCCCTCAAGGTTCCCCCCAACGATTACAGTCCTTGTCCCGACTGAATGAGCCTCCCTCAGGGAATGGATCGCATGATTCCTTGGCTGATTCTGCTATGTCGGCAGTTATACTTGATGAGGAACCGGGGAAGTATAGAATGGAATCTACAGAGCTTGAGGAACTTCCTTAGTCTGGCCAAAGTAACCCCCCTTTGTCTCCATTGCCTTTGGCAAATAGATTTGAAGTTTTTTCTTCTTCTTGGGGAGACCAGGTTGACAAAGCGCAACCACTGTTAGATCCCAACTCTTCAAGCGAAATTGTTGGGATAATAAAAAATAAAAATGTTCCCCCTAAAACTCCTAGACTTGGTTCTAGAAAGCACATAACCAGATCAAGTGTGAAATGTCCTAAACCCTCTCCCTGAATTCTCTTCAATAACGATAACTACGCTGAATGTTAATAGTTTGAAATCTCAGAAAAAAGACTGACTACATTTGGTGTATTGTTAAACTTGCAATATGATGTATATTTTTTGCAAGACACTAGATTACATACATGTAAAGAAGTTTCACAAGCTATAAAAGATTGGAATTGGGGAGCGTCCTATTGGTCTATGGGAGACGAAGCGTGCAGTGGTGTAGGAATATGTTTTCTTACTCCTGAGGTACGCTTACATAGATTGATTGACGTAGAACCTGGGAGAGTTTTTATTTTGGATGTGGTTCTAAAAGGCTTATCCTGTTGATTAATTACACTGTATGGACCTCAGACAAAAGCTTCATGGATAGACTTGTTGAAAAAGGTACAACCTTACCTTTTTACTAGCCGACAACTTTTTTTTGGCGGGGATTTTAATATAAATTTCCAAACTAAAACTGAAACTGGTAAACAATATTGTGACAAAAGTTTTTTGAAATCTCTTATCTATTTAGCAGGTTTGGTGGATTCCCATTCCATTGGTAAGAATAAAGCTAGGCCTACTTTTTTTAAGGGTGTTTTATCTTCCAGGATTGATTTTTTATTTACCCATAAAACTTTACAGTTTGAGAAACTTCTTTACGACCCTGTGGAATCTTCGGACCATTGTTTGATTGGTATTAAAATAGACAACCCTCCAAGTAGACAAAAAGGTCCTGGAATATGGAAACTAAACACTTCCTTATTATTGCAAACTTCGGTGCCGTCAGAATTACATACTATTTTGCAAGATAAAAAATCTACACTACTTTTATATGATTCTATAGCTGATTGGTGGGTAGATTTGAAAAAATGTTTGATTTTCCATCTACAGTCAATTGGTAAATTTAGAGTCTGAACGCAATATGAACACTATTTATCTCTTAGAAGTTCTCTAAGGTCTCTTATGTCAATACAAATAGCGGGAGAGTTGGACATGTCTCAAGATATTAAGAACATCAAAATACATATGTCAAATTATCAATATGATAGGTTGCAATCTTTATATAAAGAACAATCTTTTGGCACACGGGGCAAGTCAGCATATGCCAACCCCTTTTCAGCTAGTCAACATCTTCATGAAAAAAGATTATTTTCAAATTTAAGGACATCTACTGGTTTGTTGACTACAAGTAATTCAGAAATTATTCAAACTTTAGAATCCCATATTAAACAGACTTTTGGGGTACAGCATAAAGAATCTGATTATGTGGAACAGATTTTACAAGCTGCAGATCTTCCCCAGGTTCCAATTGGAATGCAACAGGGGTTGACGACTGATTTTACAAGACTAGAGCTTGAATCAGTTATTTCCTCTTTTAAACCTAATGTATCTCCAGGCTCAGATGGACTACCAAGTGAGTTTTACAAGGTTTTGTGGGAAATTATGGCACCTGAGCTTGTAGAGCTATATAATTTTTTTCTTCATGAACTATATTTACCCTCCCAAATGTATGAAGGATTGATGATCTTTCTTTTTAAAAAAGGGGACCATGCAAATATCGGGAATTGGCGTCCCTTAACTTTGCTTAATGTGGATTTTAAAATTTTTTCTAAGCTATTAGGAAATAGATTGTCTTTATTGATGCCTGATTTACTTAGTAGTTCACAGTTTTGTTCTATCCCAGGATGTAATATTAAAGATGTCTTATTATTTCTTAGTGAAATTACGGCCACCGGGAAAGGGGAGTTGGGATTGCATCCTACATTTGGGTATTTAGTGAGCTTAGACCAAGCCAAAGCATTTGACGAAGTTTCCCACCCTTATCTATGGCAATGTTTAGCAGGGTTTGGGATTCCATCTTTATTTATAAGCTGGCTTCAGTTATGCTATGCATTGGCATACAACATTCCATATGAGAATGGATGGCAAGGTAATAAACACCACATTTTTAAAGGGGTACGTCAAGGATGCCCACTTAGTCAGTATTTATATGATTTAGCTTTAGATCCTATGCTACGGGTATTGAATAAATCTCCCCGATTGTTAAGTGTATATTGTGGCAGAGAGATATATACGAAAGTTGTGGCCTATGCTGACGATTTATGTTTAATATTGCGTAATGGTGATTCTATTGAAAAAGCTTGTGCCTTGATTACAGAAATAGGGAAAGAGACGGGAGCAAAAATAAATGAAAACAAATCTCACTGTTTAAAATTGACAGGATTTCCTACTTAAACTGAAATAGTAGATGAGATTATGGTAGACCAAGTCCGATGCAAAATTTTGGGCATTTACTTTGGGAGTGACGATAGTGCAGGTTTCAACTGGTCCAAAGCTTTGCAAATTGGTAATACGAAAGTAGCTAGCTGGAACAAATGGAAATTATCCAAAAAGAAAAGGGTATATTTGTTAAAAACTTTTTTGATTCCAGTTTTTTATATTTAAGCAATGTTTACTTATTACCTAAATGTCTGGAAACAGCAGTAATGTGATTTTTTTTTAAGGATATGGGGGAGTCGCCTAAACCCGATCAAACGGAATGTACTATATTTGGATATTAAATCAGGAGGACTGAACATGCTCAATCCTCTTTTATTTTTCTTTTCGTTTTTTTTATATACAAATTTGTTACCAATTCTGAAGTCTCAAGTTTCCCTTTGGGTTCCCTTGGTTACTACAAAAATATGTGTTGTTTTGAAAGAATGGCAAACGAATCATTTTGTCCATAAAAACAAAAGATGCCCTAGATTAAACCAAGAATGGACTGCGGTTTTTGATAAAATTCAGCAATGGGATGTTAAATGGGATATGGTCTTATGACACACACGGAAAATTATGTATTCAAAGATTTTACATGATTTTTTTTCTGAATCCCCCTTTGCAGACAAGTCCCACCAGTTTCGAGAAGGTATTTCCAATTATATTACAAATTTGCGTATTCCAATTCATATGTGGGATACTGCTTGGTTAGGGTTACATAAAAATATTAATGTACGCTATAACCAAAAACACAAACGGCTGCAAGACCGCTATTGCCCTAGGTACAGCTGTGAATTTATTTCAGAGACAATGGAACATTTATACTTCCAATGTCCATATGCACAGGAATTCTGGGATGTGGTTAAAAACCACTGGAAGAATAGAGTGTTAGTTCCACCTTCTGAAGATCTTTTATATTTTGGGTTTCCACATAAAGATATGCCATATGGATCCCTTAACACTCAACAAATCATACATATATTTTTTCTTTATTGGATTTGGATTTCAAGGTGTCGGCTATTGTTGCAACAGCAAAACATCTTAGTGATCGATTTGTTTTTTATAGTCCATCATGATTTGGTCTGACTGAAGATGTATGAGAAAGCGAGTTTAAATAGCGTAGAATGGGGTGAATTATGGAGGGATTACGATTTTATACCTTGATATGTATTTTGCTTCATCATGACATTTTGACAGACTCAACTCCTATTCTGTATCAGACAATATCCTTGAATTTGTATGATTGGAATATTTCCTTGCTTTAATTGGGATTAGTTGTTTTTCCTTTGTGTGAAATAATACAGTTTTTGTTTTGAGTTGCTTTTGGTATTTTATTATAAACTACCTTTATAATGGGGAGAGGGAAGAGACGGGTTATGACATTTTCCTTCAATGGTTGTATGAATTAATATGTATTTATGTTTTTTTTCTCTCCTTTTAAGACTATGTATGATGTAAGATTGATTTGCATATACTTTGTTATGATTTTGCTCAGATTTCAATAAAAAATTCCCCTACTCTGCTTGCAGCGGGCCTTGCTTCCTGTGAGTGGCCACTTCTCCTTCGCTACAGATGGAGCTGGATGTACAGAAGGTTGAGGATTCGGTCTCATCCCCAACTGTTGATGTTCCTGATACTGAAATCTTTTTGGAGGCTTCAGAATTTATGGTAAATTACTGACAATAAAATATGGAAGTGGATGTATCTGTACAAGAAGACATGGTAAAAAAAAAATGAAAGGTACCTGAGTTACAACCAGAAACTGTGAAACAGCCAAATATCAAGCTGGCTTCTAAGTTACAAGCCTTGATGGCAGAAGAGGAATTCAAATTCACCCAGAGAAGATAGGAGTTAGCAGCTGCTTTGGCCGATGCTACTAAGGATGGAAGTGAAGCTGGTCCGGCCTTGCCTAGCAACCAGACTCATAAATTTATTTTCACCAAAGAAATACCTGAGACACTGGGACTTTCAACTGGCGCTATTGATACAGTATTTCAAAACAATCCTAAAGATCAGAGAGTGCCAACTTTTTTTCATTTTGCCGCATGCTCCGAACATCGTGCATTTCAAAAAACAGTAAAACCTACTGAAAAACTGCATACTTAATGGACAGACAGCATATAGTCCATGGATGTTCCCTGGACAGTAGAACAGTCCTTAAGGGTGGCAGGCTGGGCTCAACTACCTGATACAGGAAAATGGATTTCAGGATTTTGCCCCATTTGCATCCCAGGGTGACAGAAAAACTTTCTACTGTTACAACTAACATTAAAAGTATAGAGGCCCATATTGTTTGTACTAAGAATAGTGAACAGAATACTACAGAGGCTACTGATAATGACTTTGGGTCTCCTCTGACTTTACCCTCAGACTTAACTTTAACACAAAACCCAGTTCTTTTGCTACAGCAAAATACAACAAGTTTAACCCCCACCTGTGGTCACTGAGACTGTGGGGAACTGTATGAGTGATATGTCTCTTTTGACAGAACATCTGGAAGAACCAACAAATATGGAACACCAGGAGGGCCCTTCACCTGCATCTAATACAGAACAACCAAAACCGAACTCTGGGTCATATGTTTCTTTCTTTCAGGCTCCTGTTTATGCTGCCAAATAGCACTATGCTGCACATCTTTTATATAAAGGGAGGATGGAAATATTTCCTGACAGGAAATTTGTACCTAGAACGTTACTGAAAGACAGCCTGCATTTTTACACTCCAGAAATTTATTATCTAATTCATGTTTCAGGAGAGTCTTTATTTGATGTGAGCTTTAAGCTCAACAGTGGTCTGGAAAAGTTTTGATAAAGGTATAATCTGGTAAAACATTTTCCCCTGTGGACATCCTTTGAAGTAACTCCCCTGACTAGACCTGCTTATAGAACTAGCATGGTCTTGTTCAGAAATGAAGGGGTGAGCATCACAGATTTAACCTTTTGGCTTAAGCAGAGATGCACGGTGGTAGGCCACCCAGAGGCAATTTTTGATACTGAGGACATTTGAATGGGTGGGGGGAGGATTAAAGTCATTTCGGCACTAGGTTGCAACATCTACCCAAATCCATTTTTAAGGTAGAAACAGGGGAGTCCTATTTTATGTGAGACAACCCAAAACCTGCTACAAATGTAGGATACCAGGGCACATCGGTAGTGTCTGTGACAGGTTGTGCTGCACACTCTTCAACAGCCTAAGCCATACCAGTGGGCAATTTAAAAACACAGCTATATGCAATCTTTGTGGGATGGCAGGGCACTCTTATGCCACTTGCTCACAGGCAGATCACAGACAAACAGCTACATCTGATTTTGACAAACAAAGGCTCCTGATAGCTGTAGCTCAGAGAGCACATTTTTCAACAGTCACTTAGTGCCTTATTCTTCCACAACCATCACACCTTCCCACAGAGGTGCATCCACTGACACCGGAAGTTTAAGAGAGGACCAGCCCCTTAGAAAAAAACTGACTCCCTTCCTCCCTTCCTTACATGAGATAGTAATGCCAGTTCTCATAAGGAAACAGTATCAGAGGTTCCCAGTGTTGTTTCCACATACACAAACCAGGATACAAGGGTGATGCCTCCTCCACCCCCCCTACCTCTAGCTGAAGACCAGTAACAAACACAGATGGTCACTAGGAGATGACAAAACTGGAAACAGCCAGCTTCAAGGATAGCCAAAATAACTACTACTCCTACTTTAAACAGATTTCAGGCTTTGCAACAACACCGTGAACTGTCAGACAAAGAGTCAGAAGATTCCCAAGTTAGTATAGATACATGGGAGGGCACCTCTGAAGTTGAGGCAAATGAGACAGAAGAGGAAATCCAGGGCAGTTAAAACAACAACGGGGGCAGGGGAAAATGTCAGAGTGCCAAATGGAAACCACCGTAAGCCATATTTTTCATTTCAAAACTATAAATGGCAATCTTTGTCACCTGTTGTTCTGTAAATGTGAACAGTGTTAAAAATAAACACAAGCAGGCATTAGTATTTTCACATATTGGAGCAAACAAGGATAATGTTATTTTTCTGCAGGACACCAGACTCCACACAGTGGTAGGAAAAACTTATTCTTCCAAATGGTGGCATGCCGGAGTTTCCTTCAGGTCCCAAGGACTGGAGGCTTGCTCAGGGGTTGCAATTCTTTTCAAAACAATGACATGAAAGTGGTGAAACTAACTGACTTAGTTCCTGGCAGAGTCTTGATTTTGGATGTTATTCTTCATAAAACATATTTCCGATTAATCAACACCTATGCCCCACAAAACATATCTGACAGAGTGAAACTATTTAAGCAAATACAACCATATATACACACCTCACAAAATATTATTTCTGAAGAGGATTTCAACTGTTGCTGTCTGTATGAAATAGAGGCAGAGGAACAGCCACCAGGAAAATATTCAGCGATATGTCATGTCTATTACACAAACTGCGAATTTAGGGATGCATATTACCAGGTGAGCTCAAGAACAGATCCTACCTTTCATGAAGGTGCCTTAGCAACCCAAATTGATTTTTTCTTTACAAATAAAAAATCTGCTGTTACAGTCAGCTTCCGTTATCCCTGTTGAATATTCAGACCACAGTGAGCTGCATTTAACAGTAGGCTCTCAGCCTATTCAACCACAAGGCCCAGAATTATGGAAACTGAACTCCTCCTTGTTATTACAGGAAGCAGTTAAGCAACATCTGCAATATTTTCTTATCAGGAAAAAATCAATATATGAGATGTATGATGACCACATGCTTTGGCAGCCAAACACAAAAATGGATTTAACTAAACTCTTGAAATCTATTAGTACAGCCTTTAGGGATAATGATTATTATCAATACTTACGTAACCGTAAACAACTATAATTTATCACGTCACTTGCACAGACCCTAAAACATGATTTCACAGAACAAATAGGAGCAATAAAAGAGGGTATGAAATATTTTCATAATAAACAATGAAATACTTTAAAAATGCAACAGACTTACGGTACACAAGGGACTTTCGCCATTATATGCCCTTTCATGAACTGCAATGACAGAATTAACAAGAAAAAAATGTAAGCAGTCCAAGGGGCAGATAATGAGATAGAAACTAAGTCACAGGACATTATGAAGAAAGTCACAAGACATGCAAAAGCATTATTTAAAGGGGAACAGTAAATTCTGAAGATATTGTCCTATTTTTAGAGCAACTGGACTTTCCCAACGATCCCACCTCTCTTTTAAATGAACTGACAAGATCTGTACAACAGGAGGAAGTGACACAAGCTATATCTTCTTTAAATACAGAAAAAGCCCCAGGGAATGATGACCTGATGGCTGAATTATATGAGTTGATGAGTGAAACTATAGCTGGCGAATTGTTTGCAGCATATAATTGAAAGGCTTTGCCTGTAGTTTGGTGACCAAGCAGCCAGCCACTCCCACTTCCTGAGCTATATAAGCAGTTCCTTTCAGCCTCACTGTGAAGCATTTTGTCTTTGCAGCTGGAGGTTAGGTCGGTTTGTCCTCTGAGCTGGCTGGGGCCTACCCCCCAAGCCTGCTGTTTCTGTGTGTCTCTGCTGGACTTCAGTGTTTGTTTTCCTGCTTCTGGTTTGTATCTTTCCTCTGGCTGTGTGCTTGCCTGTGTTGTGTTTCTTGTTTTTTTTTCTGTGGTGGGGCCTTTCCCTGTTTTCTGTTTTGCTGTGTTTTGGCTTCCTCTTTGGGGAGACTTTTATTTTTAAAACTCCTAGCATACTGCTACTACAGAGCTCATTCTGCTTGCCTTCAGTAACAACTCTCAATTTACTGCACTGCAACTGCAAACCTACTCAGAGCTCATGCTACTGCTTTCAGTTACCTACAACTTCAGCCACTGCTGCTGACTGTTTACTTTAATTACTATTGTACCCAGTGCCTGTGTTTTAACACTGTACTCATTTAACTACTGCTGTACAAGCCTACTTGCTTCCTGCTGCTGCATTGTTTACACTCATTCCTATTCTACCTTGTTTACTCTGAGGTTAGCTGAAGCTCCTGCTGAGGCTATTAAACTAGTGTTTATATCTGCATGTGGTTCTCATCCTTTCATCACTTCCTTGTTTGTTCTACGGTGGGGACTGGGAGGTGTTTGGGGAGTCGTGGCCTATGTGGTTAATTAATTTTGTTTTAAATCCTGTCTTTGCTGCTTAAAATCCTCAAAGTTTGTCACCTTGATTTGGCTATTCGTGTCTGGCTGGCTTGCCCCTAACTCAGTGCTGTTTACTTGCTATATAGTTGTTATGCAGGTCCACCTATTACTACTACTACTGCTTACTGACCTATCAGGTCCCCACTTGCTTACACAACCATTTCTTCTTGCTTATGCAAACAATTGCTTTGTGCCTAGTGCCATTCCCTTGGCTTCTCCTGGCATTCTACTGCTCTCAACCTACATCTGACCTTGCAAGGTCTCAGCACTCAATGCTCATTACGATCTCAGCACACTGTGCTCATTCAGCTCACCAGCTTTACAGCTTTAAATCAATTCTGGGGCATGCCAGCCATTCTAATCTGGTGCAGGTTCCTGCAGCCGATGGTCTCGCTTTGCATTTAGTCAGCATCATCGAGCGTGTCCAACTTGGGGCGGGATCCTTCTCACCTGCCAATGGCAGGGAATGTCCTCGTCCTGGGCTTGGCTTTAGTTGCCTGCTACACAACAGCAGCTCCTGGTGTAGAATTTAAGACTAGTGGTGAAGAGTGGTTACGACGATCTTCTTTGGCTCTTGTGTTCCACTATAATGGTTGGCCATTGACTTTAGTGGTTTCGCTAGCAAGGCACCTTCACTGCATTCTCCCCACAACTACCTCTGGTTGACCTGGTTTGATTTAGGGTGGGTAGGCCAGGTCAGTGCCTCAGCAGTTGTTGCTGTCCTCCTGCGCCTTGGATGCTCGTATTGTTGCAGAGTTTTCTTGCAACCTTCCACGATGTTCCCACTAGAGGGTTTGAGTGAGAGCCTTCCTCTAAATGGGAATATTTTCCACCTCCCTTTAATTAGATTTTCCAAATTGCAGCTGCAGAGACATCACTAAATACATTTTCCCAAGCCTGGAGGGAAGGTAACCTAGGCCTTGGATCCCCAGAGATTTCATCCTCATACGGTTTTTTTTTCTCTCCTCTGTTGCCTCAGGTCATAACACTTAGTTAACATAGTTGTTTCCCCTAGTTTTCTTAGGTAGGTTCCATTGTTGGATGGAGGTGGAGGATGTCCTGCCATTCCCTCTCTCCTTAGGGGATCCCCTTCTCTCATACAAGCCATCACTATTCTTCTCTTCTACTATGTCACAGTTACTGCTTCTACATCACTGTTACTGCTTGCTCATACACATCATGTTGCCCCTTTTGGGGATATTACATTTCTTTTGGGGATTCCTAAGGTATCTTTAGCCTTGGGAATTGTCCCGTGGCACCTCTAGGGGTGGAACCGTCTCCAAGAGTTCCTTGCTTTCATACCCCTACAGGGTGGTAATTCCTCTGGAATAGAGAGTGTGAATGGCCACAACCAAACTAATACAGTTACATAAGCATAACACTATACTGGCTGCGTAGGTCAGTGAATTGAAAGGCTTTGCCTGTAGTTCGATGGCCAAGCAGCCAGCCACTCCCACTTCCTGAGCTATATAAGCAGTTTCTGTCAGCCTCACTGTGAAGAATTTTGTCTTTGCCCCACCATCATCCCCTCCTCCTCCACTGGCAGTGCTCTCTCCTTAGGGGGATTCCTAAGGTACCTTTAGCCATGAGAACTGTCCCGTGGCACCTCTAGGGGCAGAACCCTTTCTGAGAGTTCCTTGCTTTCATACCCCTACAGGGTGATAATTCCTCTGGAATAGAGAGTGTGAACGGCCACAACCAAACTAATACAGTTACAGAAGTATAACACTATACTGGCTGCGTAGGTCAGTGAATTTTATGCTGAACAAATCAGAGCTACCCTTAGAAATAGCTAGAGATATTCTTATTTTTGTCTTTAAAAAAGGAAAGAAACAAAATTTAAATAATTGGAGACCAATACAGTGCTAGGTAGGTCTATTACTGACCAACTGATATTGTTAAGGGAAGTGTTTGAAAGAAAAAACACCCCTGGTGTGATTGGCTATATACTGTCCTTGGATCAAAAAAGTGCTTTTGATTCAGTCAATCACCAGTTCATATGGCTGATCGTAAAACATACCATAAGTATACCAGAGTTGTTTATTACTTGGTTACAGAAATTATATAAAAATGCAACAATGATGCCTTATGTCAATGGTAAAAGTGGCCCAATGATACCCATACAGAAAGAAGCTGCGCAAGGCTGCCCAATCAGTCTCCTTTTATATCTATTCAATATTGATCCTTTACCCAGAAAAGTCAATAAGGACATTCAACTCATTACTATAGGGGCAGAGACCCTCCCCTTTTCAGCTATGGCATATGTGGATAATGTATGTATAATGGCCCTAAATGCAGGGACATAATTAGGACACCCTACACAACTCAGACAAAATATTGCAGATTTTCACCTAACTAGATACCCAATAAGGATCCTTCATATAGAATTTGGAGAAGACACACAGGGCCACCACATATGGGATAACAAGTTAGAAGCTGGTACAGTGATGATTCAAAAATGGAATTGTTGGCCTTTAAGTTAAACAAATCATATTTATTTAATAAAACCTTATTTACTGCCTATTTTTATTTTTATTAGTCAAGTTCCCCCCCCACCCAAAGCAAGGGACATAGCCCTTTTGAGTATTTTGTTTCAGGCCATATGGGGCAGTTGGCTCAACTCATTAAAACATAATATTTTATATCGGCCAGTTAATAAAGGAAGTTTGAATATGGTTTATCTGGTCTTTTTTATATTGCCAGTTTTTGTTCACCAACCAACTGCCACTTTTACTTAACACTGGAAAATTCTGGGCAGATTTATTTTTTTCCTCTGTACATATATGGTTCCCAAAAAGTAAGAATGGGACACAGAGACTTCTAAAATATAGCCATAATTTCATCCCATATTTACGGAATGAATTTGTGAAAATGTAATCTTGGAAAATTACGACTTTAATGGTATTATCCAACCCCCAAAAAAACAACTTTATACAAAGGTTCTGGAGACTAATTTCACAGAACAGATAACCTTTCCAAAATGTCCAAACAGTTATCTCTCAACCCTGCAAAAATTATTTACTGAAAAGTGTATCCCTCCAGAGCAAAAGGATGGACATTGGCTATGTTGCCATGAGAGACTTAACTTTAAGGACAACCAAAAACATGAGCAAATGGAGAAGAGACTCTGTTCTAGACCTGGTTGCATTCAAGAACCAGAAACCATGAGGCACTTTTCCTGTTCATATATGACAAATTTTGGTCATATGTAACTCATGTATGGAATGAAAGCTATTTTTCTATAGTTATACATGAAATGCTTATTTATGGTGTCTACCCTAAACAGTGGCTTAAATGGGAAAGGAGTACTTTGAATGTTTTATTTTCTGTTATCAATTGGGTTATATGGAATAGCAAAAGTTTCTTCACATTGCAACAAAATCAAATCTCGCACATTGGCACCTATGCATGAATGTGGAATAGGTACTTGCAAAATGCACATACCCTGCCCATAATCCTGTGGCCTGCAGACAGGTGTGCCCAAACTGGCAATCACCAATGCCGGCCACCTGTCAACGGCTCCTTCTCCTGGTGCGCAGTACTCCGCAGAATGGCTGGGGGAGGAGTAATTGTCCTCAGCAGGCATCCAATAGGATGCACCCTGGAGCCCATAGAGGATCCCAAGCTTAGGGTAGCATAAGTCTGGGGCTGTGCACGCTAATTGCATGTACCCAGACACATGTGGCACCCTCTGATCCCAGTGCTGCAACAGAAGAACTTTACAGGAACTCGCCTGTCCTGCCACCCTGCTGCCCCGTGGTCAGGTGCAGCATGGTATTCCCTGTCCTTGTCCCCCAGTGACTCTAGGCCTGTGCCCATGGGGAATGCAGAGGGTTATGGCAGGGTCTCCGTGACATACCCCACACCACACTCCACACCCATGCAGCTAGCACTACGGAGGTTAGTGAATAACGAGTAGCTCTGGCATGCCCCTGGAATGCCACTAGTGCGGAGCTGTCCATGGATGTGGGGGATCAGGTGCAGTGGGTCTGCACCCCCCCTTTTGTGTATGCCGTGTGGGGTGCCCAGTGGGTGTGGAGTGGCTATGTGCCCCAGGTATCTGCACATAGCCAATCTGCACCAATAGTGCATAGGACCCATTGAGATAGTACAGAAGGTTATGAATGAACTAAGAAGTATTTATTCTTTTGAAAGAAAAAATATGCAACTAGGGAACTATTATTAGACTAGAGAAACTTGCCTTGGATCACCATAACTGACATTCTTGTCACATAAATAAGCTATTGACTGTATTTTGAAAGAACATGATTTTGTGAACAGTAACTGTCAAAACAGATTTGACTACTAAATTATTTTCTTTTGTTATATCGTTTTTCATTTTTTTTATTTTTTCTGTACATATGTATATACTTTTTTTGTGGTTAAATTATGTAAAATGTATTACTATGTTGTATGATTCTTCAAATAAAAATAAATTTCCCTACTCTTTTTGAGGAATGCCATGGGATCTTTAACATCCACCTGAACTACCACCAGAACAGGCAGATGTGACCATGGTTTAGTATCTCATATGAAAGATGGTACCTCAGGAGTGCAGCACCCCCTCATGCTGCACTACAGTGTCAGTATTGGGATTTAACCAAAGTGCCTGGTGTGGGGATGGGACCCACAGCCTTCTGATCTTCTGGCCTCAGAAGTGAGTTTACAACCTGCTGAGCCACTGACACTGAATATGCCACCACAATACTGCTATTGAGAGTTCAGTGCTCACTAACTCCTCCAAGCTGTAGTATGCAGCCTGTCTACTCTGCAGTGGGAAAGACAGCATCCCACTCAAGCAACTCATATGCTCTTGCTTAGCTGGAGCTCCACCACATCACGTGTTATGGTGCCATTGTTAATAGAGGGTGGACAATGCAATACAGAAACAGTCAAGTCAGGAGTGTACCTGCAGAATGAGTGCAACACAGGCCAGGGGGGCACTTTTTGTGCAAAAGATTAAATCCAAATTGAATGCCATTACTGCCACACCATAAGAACAGCCAAGGCACACACTGGGGGGGGGATGCCCCCCTCTGCCCTATCTTAATGGCACCCCCTGTTTTATGGTAGAAATTAATTCTCAGAGGCTAACTTCAGTACAAGTAAATACAATGGTTTCCACCGTGTTCTGAGGTACTATATTTCCATGTTTTAGGATGTGTCCTTATCATCATGAGGGTTAGTGTCCCTCAATGTCCCTCATTTTGAGTGTCAATGTCCCTCATTTTAGTAACAAAATGTGAGTAATGGTGCATGCTTCCAAGACCCTTCTTAGCACAAAGAGTGCTGAGCATGGCCATAGTGTATATGCTCCATAAAGAATGACAAAGGGAAAGTAAGTGAGCCATAACACTGTTGGAGAAACACATTTGTAGCACTAAATATGCATAAGTGAATTTGCATGGCCCAGACAAAGAGGTCAAGGCTTCTTTCCAGGTGTGACCTGGGGGAAGGAAATAGGGAATTCAGAATACATAGCACAGACACAGTATACAGTTATAATAAACTGCAATCAAAGAACACAAATTATTACAGGAGTAAGTTCAAAATGAGTAATCAAGTTAGAAAAATAAAATAAGATATTTGAGTCACCCATATATGGGGGTAGTTGGCAAATGAAAGGGAAACAAGTAGAGGGAAAACAGGAGTTGGGTGAAGAGCAAAGGATTTTCAGCCGATACTTGAGGAAGCCAGGAAGGCAGTGAAGTGGAGGGATAGTGGGAGTTTGTTGGAAAGTGATGAGAGAAAATAGGTAAAGGCTGATTGTCAAGCAGAGGAACGGTGAAGATGTAAGGATCCCTGGAGTGGAAGGAGCAAGAGGCAAAGGGGATAAGGGAGTGGTGATGAGAAGTAAGTGGGAAGGGACCCAAACCAGTATTTAGATATGAATAAGGCACAGTGGATTTGGTGATGTGAGGGTAGAGGGAGAATGATTAAGGAAGAATAAAGTGAGCAATGATGAGTACAAGAAGGGGATTTGTAACAAAGTGGCAGAGAGTTGCAGATGGTGTCCCGTATGGCCATAGAAGTGGAGGGAGCAGTACCATCATCAACATTTGCATAGTCAAAGACTGGGAGAACCATTTTGGTGACAATCTCATGGTAGACCTGCTGAGACAGACAATATTCATTATGGTACAAGGCTCCAAGTTTAGGGTGGAGTTTGGCATGTGTGGCATCAATGTAGGCAGAGAAATCAAATTTGCTGCCTAGTCACACATCGAGGTACTTGAAGGATTGAACCCCGTCTACAGAGTTGCCATCCAAGGTGGAGAAGATAAACAGAGTTAGGTGTCTGGCCAGTTTCTGGCTAATGCCAAATGTCATGTACATGATTTGTTTATGTTGACCTGGAGTTGATTTGATTGAAATCAGCGCAGGACATTGTAAAAGTCAAGCTGGAACAGTCTTTCCATGGCTGTTGTAGAGAGACCAGAGGTGTACTTGACCATGGCATCTGCTTACATGTGGACATGCGAGATGGCACAAGTCAAGGGGCAGGTCATTAAGGAACATGGAGAACAGGATGTGTCCCAGTATGGAGCCTTGTGGAACCCCCCACTTAGATGGGAAGTGGAGGTGACAGGGCGATATCAACCTGTACTGACTACGGATGCCCCAAGAGGTAAGAATGGGACCAGTTGACAGCAGGAGGTGAGAGGCTAGCAGCTTATCTAGGTGAAGTGGATGGGATACTGAGTCAAAGGCCTTAGCCAGATCAAGGAAAATGGCAGCTCTGATATGCCCCTTATTTGTCCCGCAGATGATAGACTCAGTTACACACAACAGGGAGGAGATGATGAAGTGATGCTTCTGGAAGCCAGACTGGAATGGAGAGAGGAAATCAGTAGAGGATAGATATTCAGTCTAGTGTAGGCAAGCTTCTCTTACAACTTAGCAAGGGAAAAGAAGAGATTGATTGGTTGCTACAGAAGGAAGGCCCCTCCCCCTTTGTTGAGATGAAGAACTTTGGCCAACTTCCAGGACTGAAGGACAGCACCGAGGAGAAGGAGAAGTTCAGCAAGTGAGTTAAATGAGATGCTATGGCAGGAGCGGAGTTATTGAGTAGCTTAGAATCCAGCCCATCAAGGCTGGATTTGCACAGGTTGAGTGGAGTAAAGGGCAGTCAGGGTTTCCTGGGTAGTAACAGGGGAAAGAGGAAACCCTTGGAAGGAAGAGGAGAGGGAATGTGAGGTACAGCAGTTGAGGACGGAGGGTGGATGGAAGGGAGAGCACAAATGATGAAGAACTCATTGAAGTGAGCAGCAACAGATGATGGTCAGGCACAATAAATAATAAAAAAACATAAAAGTTGATTGCAGTAAAAACTAATACATACACTTCATCCAGAATGAGGTGACCATCCTCCTCATCCTCCCTCCATCATCAATCAGATACTTACATACAATGCATTTCATCATCCTATCAGTAAATCAACATTTATAAATACTAATTTTATTAAAATAAAAAACATAAAAGTTGTTTGCGTCAAAAGCCAATGCATCCATTTCACATAGAGTGAGGTGGCCCTCATCCTTTCTCCATCTTCAGTCACACACTTACATATGCTGCATTTCATCATAATATAAATAAATCAACAGTTATAAATAATAATATTTTCATTAATATAAAAACTATAAAAGTTGATTGCATTGAAAAACCATACTTCCATTTAATTCAGAATGAGGTACCATCATTCTACTACCATCACCCACCTTCCTCCATCCGTCATGAATCATGTTTTCAGTCATACATCACAGTGGCATATGGGTGATGCCACATCATTGTGGCATGTGGTTGACACCAGCATCTTCACTGCACACTGCAGAGCAGAATTTACAGTAGGACTGTTATTCATTGCTATAGAAGCTGGTGACACCACTATTTCAGTTGAGCCTATTCAAAAGCAGCAGGGTGCAATACTCATTTAAAAAGTGCCACAGATGTAGGGTTGCCATGCAAGACTGTGTGTCTGATCTAATACTGTTGAACTTCTTTGCACAGTAAGGCCACATGTAGCACCATGCAACCTCAGAAAAATTTAGGCGCCTCTGATTTCATGTCTATTTAACATTTTATTTATTTATTTTTATTTATTTAGTTATTTGATTTACCAGGAAGGTAGACTGGGCAAAAGCCCATTTTCAGCAATGCCTGAGGAAAAGTTAACAATACGAATACATACAAAATGATCTAATACAATACAAAGACTTATAAGAATCACAATAAATTGTGCAGTCATACAGTCATGCAGATAAAGGGCCCAATTCTCAAAGGGACACACCTGGCGTAAACTGACTTGCACCAAAAAAATGGTGCAAGTAGCAGTTTATGCTGGGATTCTGCAAAGCAGCCTGCGACATGCTGCCAGCTATTTGTGCCAAAGTGGACTTACGCCATAAGTTATGCCATAAACCCCCTACGATATGATGCTAGGGGGTTTACGGCAGCAGTTGTGCCCTATTCTGGAAGGGCAGCCTCCAAGTCCCCAATATTGCTATTCTGCAACAACTGCTAGAGGACATCCATCAAAGTACAGTTACGCCAGCTGATATAAGTGTACTTAGCATCCTGCGGGGGTTGCGCCAATGTGCCACCAGCCATGATCCCCAAGTATATGTAACCCCCCCATCCGCATCCCCCAAATGGTAGAATAAGCCCTGCAGGACTATCATACCCAACTGCTCCCAGTCCCCCAGTGTGTATCAGAAAGTCCATCAGGACTATTGAACCCTCCCTTCTCCCAGTCCCCCAATGTGGAAAAAAAGCCCCTCGGTCCTCCAGTGTGTGAAACACAAAGCCTGTCAGGGCTATCGGACACCCCCCAAGTCCCGATCCCAATACTGTATCAGTAACAGCCCCCCACAAGCCCCGATCCCCAAATCTACATCCTGGTGGTTGAGCACACTGTACAAAAATAAAACACAATTCCCGTTATCCCTGGTAGTCTAGTGGTCCCCTCACCCAGCAGTGCCAGACCACCCCATATCCCCCACCACATCCCCAGCTGACAACTGGCACAGCCCACCTCTCATCACCACGGCCAGTCACCAACTGAGCTCCATATGAGCAAATACTACTGTAAATAATATGCACTTAATGAATGAGCTGTCATTCATTGAGCACGTACTATTTACAGTAGTACGCAGTCATACGGAGCTCAGTCGGCGACTGGCCATAGTGGTGAGAGGTGGGCTGTGCCAGTCACCGGCTGGGAACATGGTGGGGGGAGTGGGGTGGTCTGGTATGGCAAGGTGGGGGCTTGGGGGCCACTAGACTACGAGTCATAATGGAGAATTGTGTTTCATTTTTGTACAGTGTACACAACTGCCAGGACGTGGGTTTGGGGATCTGGGCTGGGGGGGCTGTTACTGATACTTTATGGGGATTGGGACTTGGGGGTGTTTGATAGCTCTGAGTGGCTTTGTCTTTCACACATTGGGGAGCCAAGGGACTTTTTTTCCACATTGGGGGACTGTGGGCGGGGGGTCCGATAGCCCTGCAGGGCTTTCCAGGCTTGGGGACTGGGGCTGTGGGGTCACTTGCACCCTGTGGGACTGTGTATGTGGCTTGCAATATGCCCCTCAGGTACACTCTTAGTTTGGCATACCTGTGGGAATGTTGCAAGTCGCAGGACTTAGGCACAGGGACCCTGCCCTTACAGAATTGGGCTCAGGGTCCCTGGTGCAACTGCACCCCTTGCTTGTCGCAACTTGTGACATACATAGAGGTGCTTATAGAATTGGTCCCAAAGTCTTTTTGCAGCATTTCCCCTAAAGTGCAGTACAATAACTGTGGCATGGGAACAGTCACACAGTGTTGCATTATGTAGCACCATACAGCAGCCTTTTCTATTTTTTCTTGGACCCCATGAAACTTCAGAAGCTCTGATTTCATGTCTGTTTAGTGTTTTGCACCATTTCCTTTGAAGTACAGTACATGAACTGTGGCAGGGGACAGTCATACAGTGTGGCACCATGTAGCATCATGCAACAGCCGTATATATATATTTTTTAATGACCTCAGAATAATTCAGGCACTCTGATTTCATGACTATTTAGATTTTCTCAAATGAACTGTGGTGGGAGCACATCCTCCTCTTCCTCCAGATTCTCCAGCACTATATATTGTCTTTATTAAAGTCAACCCCTCCCCGTATTCAGCATGAATTATGATCAACATTGTCCTTTGTCACACAGCTGAGAATTAACCTGAAATGGGAAAAAGAGAAGCAGAACACAGAGAGTGACTTGTGAATAACATTTTACACTGTTAGAGAGTGACATGCGAATAACATTTAAAAAAATTAAAAAACAAAAAGGTAAACAAAGAAGAATGCTTACCATCTCTGGTAGGAAGCACTGCTGAATTAAACAACCAGATCAGGGCCGGAACCATGCATCAACATAATTTAACTACCAATCTAGTATGAGAGAGAGACTTCATCAGCTGTCGGACTGAAATAAAATATTTGGGAAAAGAAACTTAGAGGGTATAGTGCTTTTCAAATACACTATATATGTAAACAGCAGCTCTTTAACAAAAGCAGTAATGAGAGAGAAGAGAATGATATGGCACATAAATGCACCATACAAAGAAAAGTAGATATAGAAAAGACAAATAGAACACACAATTTCTTTTTTTGTTTCTTGATGGAGAGAAAGAGAGAGAGAAAGCTTAAAGAAATACAGAAGAGAAAGAATGGAGTAAAACACTGAAGAAGCGAGCTACTGTAGGGAAAGACTTAAAATATTTTTGTATTTTTAAGAGTTTTATATATTTTTTAAATAGTTTTCAGTGGATAAAAGGGGGGAGGAATGAATAAGAGCAGAAGTAGTATGAAAGGCAAAGGAATAAGAACTGAAGCAAAAGGGTTAGAAATACACATAACAGCAACGTCAATGCCCATGTGATTTTTTAATGGCCCACTGCCAATGTACCAGCAGCACCACCACCAACAGGATGGAGCTCTGCCATATCAGCAAGCAGCAGCTGCTGGGTAGCCAACAGCTGGCTCATCATGGTCTCCAACGGGCCAACTGTGCAGTGGATGTACTCAGTCTCCTCTTGCAGTTTTTTTATCACCATCACAGTGCCCTGTGGCAGCATGGGTAATGGTGCAGGGACTGGTGCTGGTGTCATTGCTGGTGTTGTAATGGTTCCAGTACTGGAGCTGGTGTCAGTGCTTGTTTCTTGCTCTGCTTTGGTCTTGGTGGCCCCCCCAAGGTGCCACAGATGGGACACCACCACTTGTTGTCTCCAGCTTGCAGGTCTCCCACTGGTACCTGTGATTGAGGGTCTTGTGTGTATGTGCTGGCCACCTATATCAAGGTGGCACCCCCTTTTCCCATGGCTGATCACCACATTGCAGATACTGCAAGTCACCAAGCTCTCATTATAGGGGTCCTTGGTGAAGTACTCCCAGACCAGGGAGGAACATGGCTTTCTTGGTATCGGAGGTATAAAACCAGAAATGGATGGGTGGGGCCCCTCGGGAGGGTTAGTCTATGGTGGTGGTGGTACCACGGGGGGGGGCAGGGGCTGCAGGTTGCTGCAGAGTGAGTGAGATGGGGATGCTGCTCAGTTGGGTTAGCTGGACTAAGTGCAGAGGGAGATGAAAGCTGCTATGGGGGTTCAGGCTGCTGCAGGGGAGAGGAATGGGGGATGCTGCACAGCTGTGGAAGCTGATGGAGTTGGGGTGGGAGCTGAAGGCTGCTGGTATATTTCTGACTGCTGTGGGGTAGGCTGCTATATTACCCATGAATGAGGCACACTGAAGGTGTATGGCACCCCATCCCCACCTCAAGTCCTAATATGACCAACACAAGACTCCATTTTAAAGAGAAAGAGAGACAAAGACTTACAGAAAGATTAGATGGGAAAAGATAAAACACAGAGGGATAAAAATAGGAAAAAAATTAGAAAATAAAACTAATTTAGTACTAAGAACACAAAGACTTAATAGAAATTGAAAAAATAAAAGAAATGCTCAGAAAATGGTGAAAAATGTTTGATTTTATAAATATTTCCTTTGAATTCTGTCAGACTCCTGTCTCCTCCACTGACTAACAATGCAAAACCGAAAGTGAAGACGAGTTACTGTACTTTGCACAGAAATGTACAATGTGACCTGCAGAAGCTCTTCAATGGTACTTTGAGACACTTGTTTACCAGTAGTCTCATTTTTACCAAACCTCACCTTGGTGTGCCCTAAAGGCAAACTTATGGGTGAAGTTGCCAAAGGCAAACAGCAAAAATCTGAAAATTTATCAGCAAAGACAAATTTTGAAAATTCGCCAGTGGATAAAACATTTGCAATGTCTCTACCACAGAGCATGCACAGAAGCATTAGGATCACTAGAGAAACTGAGAACCCTTACCTTAGATCAAAAAAAGGACTTTAGAACTGTAGCTGAAAGAGGAGCTGGATGAATGTGATGCAGCCTGATCAATGCAAATGAAAAACTGAGATACCTGGGATGGCTGAGTGCCTAAAATGTTTTAGGTTTTGAATTAAAATCACCTGTGCATCAATAGCCTATCAGATTGACATAACCCATGAGGTAATGGGGGAGTGCTGCAGAGATTGCGACCCACAATGTATTGCTGACAGAAGTGGTTTTCTTTTTCAAAAAAATGCAGAAATACAATTTCCAGTTTTGCACTGAAATAAATTAGACTCATAAGTAGCTGGAATTTTCTTGTATTACAATACCATCATTCTATTGAATTCTTTTTGGTAGCAGTTCAAGAAATAAAGTTAAAAACCAAACATTTTTTGTACAAACATTTTATTATAAAAGTAGAAAGTCTTTACTACTAACACACTAAAACACAATAAATAAAATACTGTAGATAACTGTCTATTTATTATAATTGAGCACATGCTCTTTAAAGTTATAAGAGATTTTAGGTCCACCATGCCCCCCTGCTTTATAATTAAAGATGAAAAAAAATATTTCATGCAAACATATATTAACCATAGTAATTCCCAAATAATGTACTCTCTAGGGTACCAGTAATGTATTTATTTTATTTTTTTTAAACATTGTCCACTGGGAAAGGCGCACTGAGCTGAGGCTCTTTTCCAGGCACAACCCGGGGAAGATGGGAAGGGGAGTACAGAAAAAGAAACATCCACAAAATATCAGTGTGTGGTTGTTTAGACAATCATGGCAGGTGCAGCAGCCATGTAGCAGCTAGATTAAATAGCAGTATGAGTCTAAACTATTGATATATGGGCGAGCGTTCAAGGACACCACAACGTATGCAAGAGCCAGAGTTGGGGATGGTGGCAATTCAAAATAGGATATAGGAATAAACTTAAAGGCCTAGGAAAAAAGTAGGTGTGTCCAAGCTGGAGAAGGGTCTGAAGAGATAGGAAGAAAGGTTAAGAGGGGAGCTGATATAGATAGGGAGGTTAGGAAGGTGCCTTCACATTAATCTAAAGGCTGGAAGTGAAGAAGAGACACAGAAAGGAGAGATGAGCAGGCTCCAGAAAGAAGGGAGGTTGAAAAAGAAGGCAGCTTACCCAGCAGAGAAGGGAGAGTGGGGGACAGGGAAAGTGCAGGAATCCTTGGAGTGGAGAGAGTAGGAAGAGGAGGGGACTGGAGAGAGGAGTGAGGAGAGGTAAGAAGGAATGGAAACAAACCAGTATTTAGCAATAAATGAGGTGCAGTGGGACTGGTGACATGATGGTAGTGGGAGGATAGAGAGGGGAAAAGTAAAGAGAACAGTGATGAGTGCAGAGAGGCAAGTTGGTAATGAAGCAACAAAAGGCACTGCAGATGGTATCCCATCTTGCAAGGGAAGAAGAAGGGGTGCTGCCATATGCCACATCCATGTAGCCAAAGACCGGGAGAACAATTTTGGTGACCAGCTCCTGGCAGACCTGGAGGGTAAGGCAGTCCTTATTGTAGCACAGGGCACCAAGCTTAAGGCAAAGCTTGGCATGGATGGTGTCTAAATGGGCAGAGAAGTCAGGCTTACAATCAAGCCACACATCAAGGTGCTTGAAGTCAGGGACAACCTCCAAAGGGGTGCCATCCAGTGTGGAAAAAAGAGGAGGATTTTGCCTGACCAGTTTCTAGCTGGTGCTAAAGGTCACAGATACAGTCTTCCTGGTGTTGACCCAGAACTGGCTGGCTTGGAACCAGTGCAGTATCTTGTGGAAGTCAAGCTGAAGTGGACCTTCCACTGCTGAGGCTGATGGTCTGGAAGTGAAAATGACTGTGTCATCTGCATAAATATATGGATATGTAAAGAGACAGACATCAGAGGGCAGATGATTTTGGAAAATTGAAAAAAGGATAGGACACAGGATGGATCCCTGTGGGACCCCTATTAGGATGGGGAGGGGAAGGGACAGGATACCTCCCACCTGAACTGACTGCTGACAGCTGATGAGATATGAAGAGAACTATTCAACTGTAGGAGCTGAGAGGCCAACAGAACACAGCTTGTCCAGAAGAAGTAGGTGGGACACCGAGTCAAAGGATTTGGCCAGATCAATAAAAACATCTGCAGTGACATGTCCCTGATCATCCCAGTGGGGATAGTGTCAGTTACACAAAGCAAGGAGGAGACAATGGAGTGGTGCTTCTTAAAACCTGCCTGGAAAGGAGAGAGGAAATTGAAGGAGTGATGAAAGTCAGCAAGCCTGGAGTAGACAATGGTCTTTTGCAGCTTTGCATGGGTGGGAAGCAGTAAGATCGGCCGAACATTGCTGTGGTAGGTGGGGTCTCTCCCTTTGTCTACAGGGAGAACCTTCACAACCTTCCAGGCCTGAAGAACAGCACTAATGGAGAAGGAGAGGTTCAGAAGGTGAGAGAGTGGAGAGGGAGTGGTCACAGCTGACATATGTAATAATTTGGGATCCAGTCTGTCAGGACTAGACTTAGCAGGGTTAAGCATGATAAGGGCAAGAAAGACTTCCCGAAGAGGAAACAAGAAGGAGCTGGAAGCTCTCAGGTGACTGAGACAAGGGAGAGGCAGTGGAGAACAGAGGTGTAGAGGAATCAGAACATGGAGGTGAGGGGACAGCAGTGGTAGTTAAGAAATTATTGAAGTGACAGCAACCAATGGAGGTTCAGAGACTGATGAGCCATCCTCCAGGAGAACAGAGGGTCTGGTCTGGGCTGGGGAATCAAAAATGGAGTGGAAAACCTTCCAGATGTTTGACAGGGAGCCGAGGTTAGACCAGAAGTTTGACTTGAAGTAGTGGGCCATAGCAGTGCGGACAGCCTTCATTCAGGAGTTCCTGACAGACCTGTGGGATAAGAGGTCAGACAGAGAGTGGGAGGATTTGAAACATGACCAGGCTTTGTCCCAGACATGCACAGATTAATAAGATCAGATGAAATCCATGGATGGTTGGAGCATTTAATCCTGGACTTTCTAAGGGGTGTGTGGTTGTCCCAGGTTCGACTAAAAATGGCACGGAAGAGGGAGAGGGCTGTGTCAATGTCTGTGACTAATCGGAGGCAGCAAGGTAATTTAGGACAGCATTTGTGTCAAGTGAATTGGGTGACCTGTACCAAATTTAGTTAGGGGCAGATTTAGTGGGCCTTAGTTTTTGCAAATTCAGTAGGTTGTACAGTGGTCACTGAAAGTGTCTGGTGCTGTGCTGGCTGCAATGATTGGGAGGGGGTGGTAGGAGCGCACCCAGTCCAGGAGGGAGTCCTTTGGAGAGTGAGAACTGAGTTGGGTGGATTCAGTAATTAATTGAGAGAGGCTCAGAGACTCAGTCCTGTGGAGGGTGGGTCTGGAGGCAGGGGATAGACATTTTATTTTGAAGTCCACTAGGAGCATGAGTTTACCAGAGGCATCAAGGAAATCAAGGGATGACAGGGAGGCAACCAAGGAGAGGAGAGAGAGATTTTAGGAGAGGCATAGAAGACACCTACAAAAATGGAGAGAATGGAAGGGAGGGCTGGTTTTGCTAGAAGGAGCCCGTGAGAGGAAGGGACTGACTCTCTGTATGTGATGGAGCAGGATAGGATCTGATGGACAAACAAGGCAACACCACCACCACCACGCTATCTAGTAAGTAGAAATTTGCCCAGGCTCATCTTGAAGGTTTGTGCTGTCTTTATTTTCACTGTCTTCACTGTATTCACTGTCTTCACTAGTAGGCTGTTCCATAGGTACACCATCTTCTGGACAAAAAGTGCCTCAACATTTTACCCCAAAATTTACCATCAGTGAGCGTCGTGGTGTGTCCCAGCCTTCAGTTTGAGTACACTGGATCAAAGATCTCCATATGTTCAATCTTGTCCATATGCTTCAGTATGTGGAAGACTGAGATCATGTTTCCCTTCAGATTCCTTTTCTCTAGATTAAAAACGTTAAGGGCCTCCATAAAATCATGCATGTACTATATTAATATATCCTCCTCCATTATATCCATATGACACCTGCTTGCATTTCAGATGGCAGCCAACTAAGGGTATGTGCAGAGGGTTTGATCTGGTCACCCTCTTTTTTTTTTACATTGTAACAATTGCTGTATATACCTGTACTGTATTCCTTGTTTTTCATGTAACTTTTCCTGCAAGTGTAATCATTAGAATTTAGCAGATGCTGGTAAAAATCAAGCTTTCTTAGTAATGTCTCCGAAAAGAAAACAGACCAAATGGCTGTGTTGTACATTTACTAGTTACAAACAAAGCTGACTGTGAATACCTGGTGTAGTGTGGTATGGTGTGGTGCAGGACAAGGGCTGCCAGCGCAAAAGAACTCGAAAACTCCTCAATGTGTTGTGCACTCAATGAAACACCGCTCAAAATTCCTTCCAGTTCCAAGTGCTTTATTACAAATATAAACGGAAGATTGTGGATGGACTGACAGATGTCCACTCCTAGCCCCAGTGCTTTGGGTTAGAAAACCCTTCATCAGGGGGCATAGTATGTCTGGAGACATGTTCTCTTTATATACACAGTGCTCATAAATAAACATAAATCAATTTACCTATACTGTATAAACATGTAATAAATAGTTTATCCACCCCCAGAGGCTTAAGGATTCAATCCTATATAATCAGCTATTGAGGCTTAGAAGAAATTGTACAAAGATAATGGGCAGGATTTTCAAAGCTCGGTCGCAAGTTGTGACAATGGCAGCTTGCACCGAGTACCAATGCATGCGGGACCCTGTGCCTGATTTTCCATCTGACAGGGTCCCGGCGCCTAATTCCCACAGCATGTGGCAACAGTGGCAGTGAGCCGAACAGATGGTGCACACACGAGGTGTGCTGCAACAGCTGCAGGATGGTGGGGCTGCAGCTGTGCCTTTGGAAAGGAGCATGGTTAGTGCCCCTCCCACCAATCCGCCCACCACATCATAACCCGGTGATCTAGTGGTCGACCCCCCCCCCACTCTGATATGCCCGCTGTGCATATATATTAAATAAAACAGTCCAGTCCCTGGCGATCTACCAGCTCCCCCCCCCTCCAATCCCTGATATGTCGATATTGTGCACTATTACAAACATATGTAATTCCCTGGTGAGCTAGCCCCCGGTAAGCTAGTTCCTCCCAAGCCCCGGTATACCGATTATGCACAAAATTAAAGCATATCGGTAAATTACTCCCCGCCCCCTGCCCCATATGCCTGAATAGGGATAAGCTGTCAACATCCAATCCTAGTGGTCTAATGCCCCCTCCACCCTACCTGGTAGTGCCCACCACCCTGCCCCCTCATCCTGAATCCCGATCTGGCACCTGGCACAACCCTCCTCACACCACCACAGCCAGAGGCCAAATGAACTGTCAGAGTGCCTACTAAACATGATTCCATGTCAAAACCATGACTGCTAAATGATGACCCATGACATGGGCACCAAACCTGCAATGCAACCAGTTTGGGTAATGACTTTTTTTGTGGAGGGTTTTGCCCCTGAACCCCAACACTTCCCTTCATTTAAATTCCAACTCCAGGGGGGCACCACTTGGGTGTGGGGGGGAACCATTGGTTGTGCAAAGGTGTCAGCATCATAATTCCCTCACGGTTGTCACGGGTCACCATTCAGCAGTCATAATATTGATGGGCTACCCTATATACAGGATGCGCTCTGATAGATAATTTGGCATCTGGCAGTGGTGGTGTGTGGAGGGTTGTGCTGGGCACCTAATTGGGTTCAAGATAGGGGAGCGGGGTTATGGGCACTACCAGATGGGGTGGAGGGGCCACTAGACCACCAGGACAGAATGTTGATGGCTAATCCATATTTGGGCATATGGGGCTGGGGACGGGAACCCAGATCACAAGTAATTTACCAGTATATGCTGTAATTTTGTGCATAACTGAAAAACCTAGGCTGGGGGTTACTCACCAGGGAATTACATTTTTGTTTGTAATACTGCACATTATGAGCATATCAGGGATTGGAGGGGGGGCACTAGATCACCTGGGGATGACTTTTTTTTATCATACTTTACATTATGGGCATGGGGGGCACAGTTGCAGTTGGCTGACTACCCTCCCAGAGGATATCTAAGTACCGTTAGACCAGCCCTTGACTGGTCTAATGGTACTTAGACCTTTGTCCTTTGTGTAGGGTTTGAAAATGCAACACTGGGGGATATGGCAGCCTGCATCTACTGCAAGTCCTCTAATGCCATGCCACAGCCAATTTTGACTTACAAGGCTGGTGCAAGCCCCCTTTGGGGCATGCAGCTTGCATTTCAGGCAGGCTGGTTTGCAAAATAGCTCTGGGGGCATCCCATGATGCAAGGTGCATATTGCGTCAGGCATGTTTGATGCAAGCACCTTGCATCATTCTCAGGGCTTTGAAAATCCTGGCCAATAACTTTATGGAACAGGCAGCAGAATTGGAAAAAAGATTTCTCAACCCAAAGGGGGGCCCTATATCATATTCTTTGGCAATGCCCATTGCTTGCCCCTTTCTGGTTGGCTGTATGCCACCTGACCACCCAAATTCTAGGCTCCGTGATACAATTAGATCACATGGTCTGGATCCTGGGTCTCCCTCCTCAAGGAACCAACATCGCTGGTTAGCTCTCCTCAGCATTCAAGCCAAGTGCCTTATTCTGGCCAGATGGATAACTACTGAAATTCCATCTCCTACAGAGCTTTTTCAATCACTTACACAACTGGCATCACTAGATCATATGACGCATGACTTAGCTAACAATCTGTCAAATACTTTGCCTGCTGGGACCCTTTCCTTACCTATTTAAAACCAAGAACTGGAGTTGGGTGAGGAATGTATGTGACTTCTGCTTGTATTAACTATGTGTACTCCCTGGCAGCTATTCGTGGTTTGTGTGCCAGTGCAAGCTTACATATATAGCCCAATATTGTTACCAGCCCTCTTAATTACAGACTCATGTCTATCTGGTCAATTATTTGTTGTTAGTTACTTGTCAGGACAGAGAGGTCACTCCAGGCTGGGCTGAACTTAATTGATTGGTAGATATCGAGCTGTCCTTTTATACAGCGTATTCTACACCCCCCCCCACCCCCGGTAAGTGCTCTCTCCTTAATATAGCTTGATACAGGATTCTTTGGTACTAAATGATATTTACACGGTTCATGCCCAGTTTTCTTACGTCTCTGTTTCTGCCTCTGTGTTAGTATGGCTTTATTACTTACAGCCTTCAGAGTAACTCTGCAACATGACTATTAAGCCTGTCTGATTTTGTTTATATGTCAAAACTCAATAAAATGTATTAACTGAAAAAAAAAAAAGATTTCTCGCACGGGGATGTGACAGCACCCTCCTAAATTTAACTAAGTATAATGAGGATTGTTGAGCTTTTGTTGATATTATACAATGACATTTTGCCTTCTGTTCTCTCTTTGTTGGATGTTTCCATCTGCCTTCATCCTTCCCTTATTCTGAAGATTGGTACATGCACAGGACTGACACCTTGGACACTGCAGCTGTCTGTCTTTAGGTTTCCCTTGTGTACTGAATGGAGTTGGCTATCCGTATAAACTATTTGCCTTCAGTAATTATTAGGGCCCTCCATGAGTCTTTCTACTTATTTATTTCACTTGAATGGATGTGCATATAATTTTTCTTGCACTAGTATAAACAGTCTTGTATATCAAAGTAATATAAGGGACTAGTGATTTTTTCATTTAAATGATTTTTAAAGGGACATGATTAAGCATGACTGCATTTGTACTGTTGCTTTTTTTTTTCTTCAATTTTTTCTAAACTATTGATTATGTACTTGTTTACATATGTAAATTGATTTATGTTTATTCATGAGCACTGTGTATGTAAAGAGAACACATGTCTCCAGACATACAACGCCCCCTGATGAAGGGTTTCCTTACCAGAAGCACCGGAGCTAGGAGTGAACATCTGTCAGTCAGTCCACAATCTTCCATTTATATTTGCAATAAAGCACTTGGAAGTGGAAGGCATTTTTTGCGGTGTTTCACTGAGTGCACAACACATTGAGGAGTTTTATACATTTATTATCTGGCTGTCCAGTGTCAGGACCTCTCTCCTTTTATGGTTGGACATTAGAAGTGTCTTTGATGTCAGGAAGCAGCTACTATAGTCAACCCAAACATATCTGTAGGGGGCTCATGTTTTTTGACAGAATACAGAGGTATTTGTCCACAGGCTGGTCCAAACTGATTTTCCCAACCATAGCTCCAGACAAAGGATTTTGGAATCTATGATGTCAGACTGACATACTGGGTGATGTCTCATGGGGGGAGTGCAATTGGAGGGCTTTTAGGACTGGTAGGGTCTGACAGAGTCAGTCAGGCTTGGGACAACAAACAAACTGCCATTTAAGAGTTCAGGTCTGCCCTGATTCATCAGAGTGTCCAGTGGTAAGTCACTCTACCTTGCTAAAAAAAGACAGTTAGGTTTATTCTGTGTGTAACCTATTCAAAACAAATTGCTTTCCATTTCTGTAGGATTACTGTTCCCTACATTCTTGCTGCAATATACTGTATTATCTGTTTAAACATCTAGAAGTATTAAAATATTATATATTTTCAAATACCTGTACTTCAGGTCTCTGTGACTGATTCCTTTCAGGTGTAGGTAAGTGATTTATAATTGACAAAACTGTATTTCTGCCTCTAAAGAGAAGGCTACTGTTACCATATCCTACTTCTAAAGCAAGGTGTTCTCAGCTGTGATGAAGGGGGGTGGTCATCTGACCCTAGGCAAGGAGCACTGTATTATGTGAGCAGTGCTCTGGAGTGACGTAGGCATGGAGATACTGAAAGAGTGTTTAAGCTGAGTGGTGGCAGCCACTGAGGTATTGAGAAAGCTGCTGATACTGATGCAGACTGAGTCTGGGACAGACCAGTTTGTCAGAAGTTGGTGGCAGTGAGTGGGATCTGAAACAGTTTTGTCTGTGAAAAGGTTACCTGTCCAGTCACAGAACAGGATATAGAAATGATGATTGTATTGTATACCACTTTTTTTTGTTAAGCAGGAGTAGAAAGATATAAGACATTATATCTAGGTCATATAAGAAGTGAAAACTGCTATGCCTGCAGGAGCTATGCTGAAAGAGAGGACTGGCCAATGAAGAGGGCCAAACACGGGTGCAACTGATAGCCATTCTCCAAAACAAATCCCAGGAAAACCATGCAAAAGAGGACACTGCTAGCCAAAGTTGTGAGATGGAGGCTCTGGTGAATGCCGATGAGCCCGAGCTTGTGACTGGGGCAGCTGTGCAAGCAGACTGGGGATGGATGTTGGAGCAGCAGCTTGCCCTGATTAAGGAGAAGGCAGAGATGTATCTGCAGAAGATGAGGCTGGAAGCAGAGGAGGAGGAGCGAGAGAAAGAGTGCCAGCATCAGATCCTGCAAGTGGAGTGAGAGGAACAAGAGAAGGAGTAGAAGCAAATGGGAAAGAGGCAAGAAAAGCAGTGCCTGCATGAGATCTAGATTAACAAGCTTGAGCATGGGCAGCAGATGGGGATTCTGCACCAGAGGGCAGCACCGCAAACTGTGAATGATGGCATGGGGGTATTACCCAGGAAGCCAAAATTAATTCTAAAATGTTTTCCAGATATCAGCAGGGGATGTCCTTGATTTGTTTTTAAGATCTTTTGAGAGAATATGTGGGCAATTGGAATTGGGCAAGGCTTCTTGCATGGCTGAACCTGTTGCCACTGCTTACAGGTAAGGCATTGGAAGCCTTTGCAGGAATGGACAATAATAATTGCATGGACTATGACAAAGTGAAAAATGGCTTGATAACGCATTTTGAGTTAACCCCAGAGGCCTATAGGCAACAATGTAGAGGGTTAAGAAAGTCTCTGATGGGCAGCTATGCAGAAATGTGTGTGCAGCTAAGTAACTTATTAGAATGCTGGATAAACCAATTTCTATACTACCTCCAATCTTTAAAGCTCTTGAATGGATCATCTATGATCAGTTTGTTGGCCATCTAGACAAATACTGACTACAATGTCAACAGCAACATGGCTTTAGAAAACAACACAGCACAACAACAGCACTAATGGAATTTACAGGATTTATTAATGATGCCTTTGATCAGGTGCACTTAGTGGGGGCTACCTTCATAGACCTTACTAAAGCCATCAACATGGTCAACCATGAACTCCTACTTTCTCAACTAGGTGACTCTGGCATGTTCTTGAATGTTCTGTGCTGGTTTTGGAGCTACCTCTCTGCACATGTTCAACAGGTAAAAATCGGCAACACACTCTCCAATAGCCAATGGGTTAGCACAGAGGTTCCCCAAGGCTCCGTTTTGGGCCCTTTGCTGTTAAGTCTTTTTTTAAATTACCTTCCACAAGTGTGTCAAGACAGAATGCTCAATGCAGACAATGCTGTTCTATATCCTATATGCCTTTCACAAGCGTGTCAAAACAGAATACTCTTAATGCAGACCATGCTGTTCTATATTCTATATCCCAACCCCACAACACTGGAACATCAAATGCAGTGCAACTTCAAGATTGTCGAAAACTGACTCATAAATGCAAGGTTATTGTTAAACTATAAAAAAAAAAAAAAAACATGCTGTTTGCCTCTACACACAGCAGATACAAGTCATCCAAACTAGTTATATGACACAAACAAAACAAAACTCTTGAGATGGTCCAAAACTTTAAATATCTTGGCGTGACCTTGGATAGCTCCCTCTCATACTCACAACATATCAACCAGGTTGCTAGGACCTCAAATAGGAAAATAAGTCAGCTGTACAGATACAGGCACTGGCTTAGAGAAGAATCCTTTAAACTCACTATAAATAGCTCTGTCTTTTCTATAATAGACTATGGCCTCGTCATCTATAGTGTGGCTTTTGACACAACCCTAAAAAGGATTGCCTTAACACTGAATAAAGGCTAGTCCTTGGCGCTACATGCCTTACCCACACCTGTGACCTTTATTAGCTCTAGGTTTGGCTAGACCTGAATAACAAAATTCGATACCAGGTATGTGTTCTAGCCAAAAAGGCTATACTAGGTCTGGTCCCAGCTGGGGTTCAGACCATGCTTTGCCCAGTTACAGCAGCTGGACTGATTAGCAGGACAAATAACAATCTCTATAAGGTCCCTTTCTGCCAAACTTTGCAAGGTCAGGGATCCTTCAGATTCTGTGCTCCAAACTGGCTCAATTCCCTCCCAAGTGACCTATGCTCTGAGAACAAAATTGGAACATTTAAATCAAAACTCCAGTCTCAAGAAGTGCACCTGCTTCCCCTAACTAATCCAAGTGACCTAGGTTTAGCACTGATTGTCATAGCACTTTTATTCCCTCCCCACTTGCTACTTTATAACCCTTCTAACACCTTGACACTTTATAACCCTTCTACCACCTCCCCCCATATTTTAACAAACCTACTTACCCCCCTACTCTACCTTCCCTATCGCTCTGCTCCTATCTTAAAAGTTTCTAAACTCTACTTCCTATCTCTACTTCACACCGCCCCCACCTTGGCAAAGTTTATTGGCTATGCCGACTTCCCACACTGAATCTATTAATTTCCCTTCCTCCATGTAACTGCATATATTTTGTATTAAGAATTCTTCTCCTGTTCACAAAATCAATTTGTTCACATTGTTTTTTCTATTGAGAATTACTTGTGCTTTGTATGTGTAAAAGTTAGTGCTCCTATCATCTCCTTTAATATATGCATAATGTGTTGCTTTGATTGTATGTTATTGACGTGGAACCTCTGTAAATGAGCTCTGAGCTCAAAGGCTGTAATCCAAGACTTTAAATAAAATTAAAAAAAATAGAAGGTGCAAAAGTCACTCTGTAGAGGAGATAAAAGATTTATTTCTTCTGGAAGTTTTTATGAACTGTACAGTACCTGAGGATCTGAGTATATGGTTTTTGGACAGTACTCTGAAGTCCATGAGGGAGGCCGCTGAGACAGCTGATCAGTTCATATCAAGCTGACCATCCTCCCACTGCAAAGGAAATGGGGAGGGACATCAAGTGGTTTTAGGAGAACCCCAGGGGCCAGCCAAAAGGAAACCAGCCTGTGCCCTAACAAAAAGGGAAGTCATCTGGTCTCAAAAGCATTGGGACAAGTGAACACAAGTCCTATATATGCCAGAAACTGGCGCATTTGCATTATGATTGTCTGAAAAGTGTAATGAAAGGTGAAAATGCAGCTGGAGAGGTTAGCTTGAGTAGCTCCCCAGAGTTGGTAGACTGTGCACAGAGTACAGTGCTCTCTAACTCCACTGCACACATGCACCATGTGTGTGTGAATGGGAGGTGACCCAGGGATTGAGGAACACTTGGGCCTCCATTTCTTTGGTGAAGCAAATCTGATTCAAGAGGAATGGATCTTGCCTGTCCAGTGTTCTATGATTAGAGAAGTGATGGGTCTGGCAGGGTCTATACTACTGGCCCAGATCTTTCTAATCTGGGGAGGTGGCCAGGGCATATAGGAAGTGGCTGTCGTACCAGACCTGCCGTGGATGTAACCATGAGTAATGACTTTGATAGTAGGGTCAATGTTGTGTGTGCCACTACCCATAGCAAGATGAGGGAACCAGCTTTTGAGGGCACAGAAGGGGCAGGGCATAAGGAAGCAAAGCCTATGTCAGTAGCAAGAGAAGTTGTAGTTGAAGAATGAGCTGGGAGTAGCAGTTCTGAGCCACAGATACAGGCTGAGGAGAGCTCAGCCATGGGTGGCTCTCCAGCAGCAGAGTGTGTTCTGGGGAAGGTCAGGCATGCTGAGCTCTGGAGAGCTCAGTAAGCTGTCCCATGCCTGCAAAAGTTAAGGGAGTTAACCACTAGTGGGGAAGGTGACTCTGAATGTTGGAAAAAAGGAGGTGTACTCAGAGAATGAACTGAGTGTGTTCCTAATGGAGGACCAGAAGAAGGGGTACTCTGGCAGATAGTAGTTCCTAGGGAGTATAGGAAGCAACTTCTGTCCTCAGCATACAGCATACCTTTTTCAGGACACCTTGGGTTCAGCTGTATGGAAAGGCGTCAGACTAATCATTTTTACTGGCCTAGTATTTTTTAAGACCTGGCAAACTACTGCTGTATTGTCCACAGTGCCAGAGGGTGGGAAAGGTGAGGAACAAGGCTAAAACAGCTTTGACTCCCCCACCTGTTATTGAAGAGCCTTTCAGTGAGCTGCTGTGGACATTGAGGGGCCTCTTAGCACCCTAAGTCACACTGCCAAGTGGCACATTTTGGTAGCTGTAGATTACACCACAAAGTACCTAGAAGCAGTGCCCATGTCCTCCTTCAGGGCTGAGAAGGTACATGGTGAACTGCTGGGATGTGTAGCTGGTGGGTTTTCCCCAGAAGATTCTGTCTGACCAAGCAACTTCATGTCTGATCTGATGGTTAGTCTCTGGAAGAAGTGTGGGGTAAGGCAGGTCAGAACATCGCCATGCCACACCCAGACTAATGGTCTGGTTGAACAATTCAATGGGTCCCTTAAGACACAGTTAAGAGCTATTTCTGACCAGCCTGTGAGAGAGTGGGACAAGTACCTACCCCATCTCTTATTCAAATATAAGGAAGTCCCCCAGGAGTCCACAGGATTCTAACCCTTTGAGCTCCACTTTGGTCATAAGGTGATGGGCCCCCTTGATTTAGCAGGGGATGACCGGGATGGTGAGCTTACTCCCCAAGGTGAATCTGTTGTGAAGCATGTTCTGAATTTCAGAGCATGGCTCAAGGGGGTCATGGGTTTGTCCCCGGAACACCTAGCCGCTGTACAACAGTGGCAGAAGGCATGGAACAACCATGAGACAGAGTCCAGGAGTACAAAGTTAGGCAAAGGGTGATGGTCCTCATCCCCAACAAGCAGAACTAATTCCAGGTGGCTTGGAAGAGGCATTACTGGGTGATCAGGAGGGTGAATGATTTTGATTATGTGGTGGAGCTATCTGACAGGAGGCACAGACAGTGAGTTTACCACATAAACACGATGAAACCCTATGAAGGCAGTGACAAAACGGTCCTGACTGAGTGTAGCTATCTGGAGGAGGGAACAGAAGAAGATCAGCTGGTGGCTCATGTAGGAGATCTGAATAGAGAATCCTCAGTGGACGCTGTCATCCTCTTGCAGTGGCAGACACCAGCCCAGGCTGCCAGAATGAGTGGGGTGTACATTTGGTGAAATACTTGTGGGGAAACCAGGATATACTGTGCTGGCAGAGCACTATGTGAATACATGGTTTCAAGCACCACTGAGACAGGCAACCTACAGAGCCCCAAAAAGCATAAGAAACACCAAAGAGAGGGAGATCAAAGAGAAACTGACTCTCCAGGGGTAACCTGTGAACAGGGTGACTGCTATTGAGTGCTTACAAAAACAGTGACTCAATTAAGGTACCTGTGTTCAGGGCTACCTGGCGGGGGGGGGGTGACCGGATACCTGGGTGGGCGAGGTAGGGTAATGGGAAGTACACATATATATGAGCACGCTCATGTGCGGGAGTTGGGAGAGGTAAGGGAGAGAAGGTATGTGGGAGGAGGTGTGGCAGGTTACTGCCAAGCTGGTCTGCTAGTGTGTTGGGGAAGGTGATGGTTGTGAGGTGCAGGGTGCAGGGTTCTGGTCCGCATGTCGCGGTTCATTTTTATACCGGCATGTGGCTTTTTTTTGTTAAGTATTTCACCCCCCCCAACATGCACCACCCTGGAGTTGATAATCCTTTAGCAGGTGGGTGTAGGGTGCAAGCCCCACGGGGGTGAGGGGTGCAGCCTCACATAAAAGGTATCTGTAGATCTCAGGCACCCTTTTCCCATTCGCCAAGAGTGTGCATTGCCAAAATTCATTTTCGGCGATGTACATTCACCCTAATGGTGATCACTATTCCACAATTGCTGTTATGATATAGAACCCTCTCCAGGTAATCCAGGAGTCCAGTAGTCCCTAAGCCTCCCCAGTGGTACTGATTCCCAAAAAGGATGGCACCATGAGGTTCTGCATCTTCTTCCACAAGCTCAACAACTGCAAAAAGTCAGATGCATGCCCCATGCCCAAAAGAGATGAGGACCTAGAAAGGTTAGGGAGAGCCCATTACCTGTCCACCACAGACCTGACAAAGGGCTATTGTCAGGCACCCCTGACCCCTGAAGCCAGAGAAAGGTTGGCATTCATAACCCCATTTCAATTTTTCAAGTTCAGGGTAATGCCATTCAGGATGAAGAATGTGCCAGCCACCTTTCAATGGCTTGTGGACCGCATTCTGCAGGGGGCAGGAGAATTTGCTCTGGTGTACATGAATGACATTGCCATATATATCCAGACCTCAGAGGATCATGTCAGGCACATGACCTTGGTGTTCCATCACCTGCAGACCAATGGGCTGACAGTCAAGGCATAGATGTGCCAGATAGGAATGTCATACAAAAGTGTCATAACTTGGGCACAGGGTGAGGAGTGGGTATATTCATCCTGAGCCAGTGAAATTGGGGCTATCCAGGGATCACTCATGCTGGTATGATGATAAAGGTACCACAAGATTTTCCTGTAAGGAAAGTCTCCTGTCAGGAACAAAATTCTCTTCTTAGGAATTATATTGTCCTGTCAGGAACCTCCTGGCACAGTGTTTACCTCTACAGCCAAAGAGCTCAGCTTCATTGCTGTGCCAAATTTGTGGTTTAGTGTAAAGGTCTACAGCCTCATAAACAAGAGGTTGTGGGTTTCAAACCATACAACATCCTCTTACCTTTCTCAGAATTTCACTTAAGTGGTGTTCCATGGTGGTGTGGTGTTAGAATAGTAAATCTATATGGGAAAAGGGACTTACATGGCATAAACACTAAGTGCAATGAGTGGGCACCACAGGTATCCTGACAGGACAACTCACTGACAGGTAAATCTCATGGCACCTTTACCAGGCTTGCTGTTCATGCCCACAACCAGGAGGAAAGTATAGGCCTTCCTAGGAACAGCAGGATACTACCAGAAGTTTGTCCTAAATTTCAGCAGCATAGCCAAACCCCTGTCTGATCTCACCTGGAAGAAAATGCTGAACATGGTTCGACGTATGGAAACATGATACTGTTTTCAGCCAGCTGAAGGAAGCATTGTGTGGGGCACCTGTGCTAGCCAGTCCGGACTACTTTGGTAAGTTCATTGTGCACATAGATACATCTGATCATGGGCTAGGTGTGGTTTGGAGTCGGATTATGCAGTGGACTGAGGAGCACCCAGTTGTGTATCTGAGCAGGAAGCCGTTGTCCACAGAAGAGGTGTATGCTAAAATTGAGAAGGAATGTTTAGGGATTTTCTGAGCTTTGCAGAAGCTACAACCTTACCTTTATGGAAAGGAGTTCTCTCTGGTTACTGATCACAACCTCCTTACATGGTTGTATAAGACCAGTGGCCAGAACTCAAAATGACTAAGATGTAGACTGGTGCTGCAGTACTATAATATGGACATTAGGCACTGCCATGGGTCAAAGCATGACAATGCAGATGGGTTGTCCAGACAATACCTAGCACCCTTTTTTTTTCTTAAGTAGGAGAGACCTAGGAGAAACTAATGTGGAGTTCACACAAACAGTGAACTAAGGGTATGACAGGTGAAGCCAACCAGCACATACACGAAATCAGTTGATGCTAAAAAAATGTTTTCTTTTGGTGGGGGTGGAGATGTAGCAATTGCTATGGATACCTGTACTGTATTCCTATTTTTTATGTAATTCTTCCTGCAAGTGTAACAGTTTCAATTTGGCACATGCTAGTAAAAGTCAAACCTTCTTTGAAATGTGTCTGAAAAGAAAACAGATCAAATGGCTCTGTTGTAAATTTACTATCTGGCTTTCCAGTCTCAGTCACACTGACACGTTAGTCTGACAGGCTGGTCCAAGTCAGTTTTCTCAACCCTAGCTCCAGACAATGACTTTTGAATCTGTGCTGTCAAATTGACATACTTGACAACATGTTATGGGGGGGGGGGAGCTGGAGTGTTTTATGTATGGCAGGTCCTGCCAGAGTCCTTCAGGCTTGAGACTATGAATAAACTGCCATCTAACAGTTTGGGTCTGCCCTGATTCATCAGTGTCTTGTGGTATGCAAATCTGGAGGGGGGGGGGAGGGAGAGAGAGAGATTTTTGTGTGTAGCCTATTGCTTAAAACAATTTTCTTTCTATTTCTGAAGAGTTACTGTTCTCTGTATGCTTGCTGTAATATCCTGCATTATCTGTGTAAATACTAGAAGTATTAAAATACTATAAATTTTCATATACTTCATGTCCCTCTAACTGAATCCTTTGAGGTACCGCTGATTTATAATTGACAAAACTGTATTTCTGCCTCAGAAGAGAAGGCTACCATTACCATATTCTATTTATAAAGCAATGTGTTCTCAGCTGTGACAGAGAGGGGTGGGTCATGGGACCTTGAGCAAGCAGCACTATACTGTGTGGGCAGTGCTCTGGAAGAATGTGGACTTGGAGAAACCTGAGAGAGTGTCTATGCTGAGTGGTGGCTGCTACTGAAGTATTGTGAAAGCTTATAAAAGTGATGCAGACTGAGTCTGGGACACAACAGTTTGCCACAGGCATATAAAATATTATTGATTTTTCAAACAAATAACACATTCAGCTACACATTGTGGATTCCTGGCCAGGGAAATCTCCTTGGAAATAACAACCCCAATACAAGCATATTGAATGTAAATAAGAAACAATTATATAACATTTCATACTGTTAGAAACCATTATTATTAAGTTCATTAAAAGGAGGCTAAAGATCATATATAACTTTAAACAAGTGATTAAATAAGAATACTCAACACTGCAACATTTGGACTTGTATGTTCTAGTAACTCAGACTATTCCTGTAGACTTAATATGACATGTAAACTAAGAACACATTCCACAATAATGCAATCTATTATCTCTAGATGTCTAATAGATTGCTCTATGCGATTAAGCCTCAAAATACATATAGGTAAATTTATTACTGTACTATTTAGAAAGCCTGAAAAGACAGTAAGCAGATAGTAAGTAGTCAAGTAATACTTCCCGGCATACAGGAAATATGTGCCTAAGGGAATTTATCCTAGTTATAATTAAAAAGGTGACTTGAAGATGTGACCTTGATAGCCCTATTACCCTTATTCAATCTACCTGTGCCTATTTTATTGAGAATTCTGAAAGACAAAGCTTTATACCTGTTCTTATGTTTATCACAATGTAATGGTAACCTATAATAGCTAATATCCTTCTCTAGTCCAACACATTCTAGTAGTAGTCCCTATTCCCTTAGCTACCCCATATTAATATTTGTTGGTGAGTCTGCCAGATGCAATCCCCATGGTCTCGATACATCCTGATACTTTTGACATAATTCCCAGGATTTACATAATATTTGATTGTAGGCTGCCAACATGGGTAAGTCAGTCCATCATTCATTAATGGCTGGAAGTTTCTTCTGGTGTCAATTGATAAGAATTTGTCTTTTGGCCACCATAGACATGTTATATAACAGAGATGTCTGGTGTTGGCCCTCCCAGTGGAACTGGGAGAAATTTATGTGAATCCAGAAGGCAGGAGGAAGAGGATAGTCAATCTTTTATAATGTCATCTGTCTTGCTAATAATGGCTTTTTCCAAAACTGCTGGATCCATGGACACAACCATAGGATATGACCTATGTATGAACCTCCAACATTCATTGGGAATTGGGATGCCCAGACAAATACATTTTGCTGGGGTTCTGTGCCACCTGCCTTGTACTGTTTTTAGTTAATTGAAGTCTGGGGTCCTTTACGCAAGGGTGGAACATTTCCCAGTATCTATTCCAGTTTTTCAGAGAGATTGTTATGGACAAGTTTTATGTTCCAATTAACTCTCTGGGGTCCCAGTCAAGGTGATGGCAAGATTGGACCTCCCTATATATTATCCTACCTGTCCCTTTTTAGTTTTTAGCAGGTGTGTCAAAAGACATTGCATATCAGATGAAGGAATTTCATACTTGCAGTCAAGGCAATCTCTCAGGACATGTGTAATTTGCAAAAACCTCCAGTGATACTGTATGTGGGTTGTAGGCCAATTCTTCTTTTATTTGGGTGAAGGATTTCAGTGTATTATGTTTTCCTATCACTAGATTCTGCACCCTCCATATTCCTGTATCTTACCTTCCATACCATGAGAGTGTGTTCACTAGCACTTTTAGCTTGAGTTGTGCCATAATGATTCAAAGATTCCCTTTGAACAATCTGTCAATTTTTCCAATTCTCTAGTTTCCACCATGCCATATGGTCTAAGTTTTATTCTTTATGGTGGAGGGACCTAAAAGGGTTAGGCATATCAGAGTATGACCTATGATAGCCTGTACCACCTCTGCCCAACTTGATTGCCTGTCAGTGTGAATTTCCAGACATGCAAATTCTTGCTGGGCCCCATGAGATATGTGGTATGCCCACATCCATGAGGAATTCCAAACTCCTTTATGGGCACAGCCCTTACATTTTTCATACAGAAGAGGGAAGATTGTGAATTCCATTTAAATGTGGATATCAGCTTCTACATGCAGCTCCATATCTTAGAAGTCAAGGGAATGGTGAAGGTTATTCAGACAATAAATTAATCTGGGGATAGTCATCACCATGAAGGCTGCAACTTTTCCCAGTAGGGACAAGTTAAGTTTTTGCCATCTTGCTATGTCCTTACATAGATCTGTAAGTAGTGGGTTAAGATTGGTGGATGCAAGTGCCTGTCATTTTGGGGTGATAGTCATGCCCAATTATCTTATCATTTGAGGAGACTAGGTCAAAGACTGTCTTCCTATTTGAGCACAGATTAGACAACAGTTTGCTAAGGGAAGTAGTTTGGTCTTAGTCCAGGTAAAATTAAGTCTTGATATAGAGTCAACTCAGATAAAATGTTTAAGGCCCTTGGCAGACAGTTTTTCAACTTAAAAAGAAAATCATCTGCATATAACAGTGTTTTGAATTCTATTAAACCCAAAAGATATGCTTTGACTGCCTTGTCCTGCCTCAACTTGGCTCCCAAGGGTTCTGTTACCAACAAAAAGATAAGTTGGGGTACTGGGCATCCCTGCCTCTTCATTAGATGGAGTAGGAATTTAGTCAAGAGGAGGCAGTTAGGACTGATGCATTAGGCAAGGCATAAAAAGTCCTTACCCATTTAATAAAGTCCAGGCATATGCTTACAGCCTTCATGGCACTAAAGAGATATTCGCACTCCACCAAGCCAAAATCCTTCTCTGCACCTATCCCCACCAGATTGATAGACACTCTCATTTATGATGCCTGGTCAAGTACATTAATTAGCATCATAAGATTGTCTGCACCTTGCCTTCCCTTGATGAAACCCAGTTGGGATATGTGGATAACATGAGGGAGAACTTGTACCATTCTTGTAGCCATGACTTTGGCCATTATTTTTATACCAGCATTAAGTAATGAGATTGTGCAGTAGCTTGTGCAGAAGAATTTGTCTTTCTGGGGTTTTGGGAGAGCTGTGATAAATGCTTCCTGCATTGATGAAGAAAGATATCCAGTCTGATATACAGAATGGAATAGTCTGGAATCATCTGATCAGGTGGTGGGTACATATCAAGAAACAAGTCCGATAAAACTCCCAAAAGATGGAGTTAATCTTAGCTGTGTCTGAGGAACATGATCCATCCACTAGTTTAATGTGAGGAATCAGGGCCTTCATTTGTCTCTTAACTGACAGGCTAATAGTTTGTCCACTCTTCCCCTTGTTCCCTGTATTGTTGCATCAGAAAGAACATGGCCCTCTCAGCTTTCTGGCTAAGTACTGTGTTTAATTTATATTTTAAGAGGGTGATATTCCACAATTCTTGCTCAGAAGGAGCCATTTTGGCATAGTAAACTGCCATCCTTAATGGATCCACGACAGTCGAGTGACAAATTCATTGTCGACCGATGTTACAGCGACTCCTTTATGTCAACTGCATTTGTGGTCAGCATAAAGGCTCTCACTTCAAACTCTGTTTTCTTAGGCTGAGTCAGAGTTGATTCAGAGAAGGGGTGCAGGACCCCCAGACAGCAGTGCCAGGGTCTTGCACCGGCCCTACAGTGACCTGGCGCTGTTGTTGCTGCAGTGTCCGTTGAGGTAAAATTGTCACCATAGTGATGGCATACCATCCTTAACTGGGCAGATAATTTTATTCTCATGGGCTGAAAACTGTATTATGCAACCCCTAGGAAATACTTTGAAGGCATCCCATACTGTGGATTCTATCACTTCCTGAGTAAAGTTCAGTTCAAAATGAGTCTAACTCCAGTTGGATCCATTTAACAAAGTGAAGGTTTTACAGGAAAAGAGGATTCTGGTGCCACCTATAGGACTTTACCATCATATCTGAGAGGGCTACCATAATAGCCACTGAGGCATAGTTTGAGAGAACCAGGGGAAATACTAAGGCTTCCATGAGAGCACTGCCTGCTTACCAAGAAATAGTCTAGTCTAGTGCACATGGGATATTTGTAAGAATGATATGTGATATCTTTTGTTGTGGGATGTTCTAACCTCCAAATGTCTGAGAGCTGGAATTCTTGACAAATAAGTTTCACGGTCTCTCTCGCCAGCTTGTATGAGAAGTCTCTGACTGGACGTGAGGATGAGTCTATCATCCAGAGCAATACCAGATTGAAGTCTCCATCCACTTTTAACAACCCATGCTGTGTATCCTAGTCTGCTTATTTCTGCAACAGGGTAGGAAAAGCTGCTGTCATCAGTAACTGTAGTGTATACATTTGCAAGAAGAATAGGCCTAATATGTACTTTTCCCTTAACTACCACTGATCTCTTTTCATTATCTGCCACCCAGTTATCCACCCTTAGCAGGCTTCCTCTCCTCAGGAATATTGAAACTTCCCATTTCTTTAAAGTATTATTACTTGGAAAAATCTGTCCCATCCAACCTGTCACTAACTTAGCTGCCCCATCTTTTAAAAAAAATGAATCTCCTGAATTATGGCTGTATCGCACTTTGTCGATTTTAAAAATGCTAGGATATTTTTTTGTTTGTTTAATGGAGTTATTGGCGCCCTGCACTTTCCATTGTATAAGTTAAAGTTCCATCATTTTAAGTGACTTCAGTTTAATGAGCATGCATAATGTATAGTGAATGAGTTTTCTCATCTTGGGCATCTTTTTCATCTGCATACCTCCACCATGAGCATTTCATATATAGTGTCTCCTCCAGGGCCCAAATGGTGGTACCATGTTTACAAAGCAGCCATGTGTATCCCAGGATTCCTGGAAAAAATAGGGTAGATCATGTCTGTCCATGCTGTTGCACTTACTTGCAGGTTTATATCCCTGCCAGTCCAGAAGAAAGTGTGCATATTCCACATTAACCATTAACTGAACATTCAACATACATATTTCTTATACACCATAAAAAACTAACAAAGTAGTTAGTAATATGAGTTGAGGGCTTAGCAAAGAAGCTTGCTAAATTGAAAAACTACTTAACCAATTTCCCAATACTACTGTAACTGCATATCCTGGGCCTGATTCACAAAAGTATTTGGAATGCTGCAATCCCCTGGTGTTCCAAACATATGGCACATGTGCCTTGAAACATTCCCTGGCAGATGACTTGGATTCTCAGTCCCATGCACTGATTGCCAAAAGTTAGACCAGACTTATGGTAGTCTTGGCTACCCTTTTTACATGGCTTACACCAAAGATTTGGCACAAGCTGCCATAAATTTAGAAAAGTGTTGCAAATGCACCTGAACTGCTTGAATCAGGTGCATCTTGTAGCACAATGCTTGGTGCAACTGCACCAAAAAACTGTTTTAATGCGGGGCTTGATGCAGCTGCCTGGGTTTCCTGAGTCCATGGGCTTTTCTTTGTCTATACAACTCCAATCCATAGGAATGTTTTGCTTGATGGAACTAGACACTTCCTCTGGAGTGTGGAAAGCATGCTATTTGTTGAACCACATTACATGAAGGGTCCCCAGGTACTGGAGATTGTAGGGCACATTGAAAGAGGTGAGATATGTTTTTTTTACAGGGGCAAAGGCCTTTCACCTGTCAGCTAAATTATTTGAAAAGTTCTGAAAAAGAAATATGTGATGCCCATTCCAGAACAAAGGGCCTTTTCTCTTGCCAGGTGCAAGATAAGGTATTTTACACAGTACTACAGAAAAGTAGGTCAGAATCAGTCAGAGAGGAGATCCACTGAGGGGTTTGGTGCGAGGGTCCTGTGACCCCTCTGTACCTCCAACGGATAAACCAAGTAGTAATTCAGCAGCAGAGGGATTAGGGACTGCACAAATTGGTTCATATCCTGACCTTCCAATCCCTCTGATACCAATTTTCTGATGGGTGTCATTTATCAACATTTTTAACATTTGCTTGATGTCATTTAGATCTGTGATTCCCACCACCATTTGAGTGGAAAGCTCTGCAGACTGCATAGATGAGGTCACTGCCATGACACTAAGATCCTGTTGGTGTCATCAGAGGTGCTACACTGGAGAAAAGAACATTTTTCAGAAAATTCGGTCACCAGTTTTAAAAATAACAGCACCAGATGGATAATTGATGTAAGGTTGTGTGAAACAGAATGCTGGGTAGTAAGTTAGAATAGCAGATTATAACAGATATACTTAAAGGCTGTACAGAGTTATTTAGTTATGTGGTCTTTTTGGATGGTGGCTCATGAGCACATCCCACTGTTTTTTTTTTAATTGTTGTGTGGGGCTGTGTGGGTGACTGAGGGAAGAAGGGGGGTGGATCCTGAGCGGTCTGAGGGAAGGTTTTTGGTTTTGCATTAAACATGACTATGTGTGTTACTGGGGATGAGGGTGTGAAGGATGCTCAGTGGGTTAGGGAAAGTTGTTTAAGCATTTTATATATTGTGTGGGTGACAGTGGGAGGAGGGTGGGATGAGTGCTAAGTGGGCTGTGGGAAAGGTATTTTTTAATTACTTATAGAGCTATGTGGTGTACAGATCGTAGTTGGGGTTTGGCTTTTGGGGAGTTCAACTAGGTAGATGGGTTCACATTATATGAACAATTCAAACTAAAATGTTCCCAAACTCAAAAGTTTACAGGATTCCAAACAAACTGAACCCCCAAATGTTCAGGGTGTTTGATTCCTTCGGAAAACTGAACTTGCAACTCTGATATAAATTGTGCAATACTCAGGATGCTGCAGTGTCTCACCTATTGCTGTCCCCTGAGATGCTCCCCTTGTATTTAAGATGCTGCATCTCAAAGAGCTAAATTCTTGCGTGCAAAACCTCAATATATATATAAAAACATACAGCTAGGTAACATTTTTTAATTATTTTACACAATAGCAAATTTTTTATTAGAAGACCAGACTGAATACAAAAGCTATGATTACACTGTTTTTGAAAAGATACAAAACATTTCTAATAGTGAACTGGATTGTGCTATTAGTTGAAAGTCAAAGCTCCTATTAAAGGGAAGCAATTGTTTCCTGCAAAATTAGCCTGGCTGATGCTCACAGTCAGTGAATGCTCTCCCTTTAAAGGCTTGATAATATGTACAGTTCTTTGTCTTTCCTTGTTAGAGGGCATAAAGACATTTGATTATTGGAAAGACAACATTTTTGCCCCAAACTCTGGCATCAGTTATTGGTGACCTTTTCATGACAAACAACCTGTAAATGACTGTTATGGGAATTGCTTTCCTTTTTCATTGTGCAGTATATCCCACTTGCAATTATTTTTAGCAGTAAACAACCTAAATCATCTAGTATGTAATGACACCAGTGATTGGTTTAGGTTAAAGCTATTAGACTGGTGTGGGGTTCATCTCATTCACCTTAAATGTAATTTAGTTTTCTGCTGTTCCTGTCCGTGGTTCCACCACACTCACTAACTCTGAGCCTTTACAAGAGTCAGAGGTACTATATGCAACAATTCAGACTTGTGAACCACACAGCCATACTAATAAAAGAAAAGATCCATTTAAGGGATCTTAACATTGGCAGCAGCCAGACAATACTTCAGTTTAAGTGTTTTGATTTATCTGGTTGTAATTCATAACCAGGAAAGGCCAGAGGGGCTCAGGACCCAAGGCAGCATGGATTCACAGCGGGAAGGTCATGCCAGACAAATCTGATAGATTTCTTTGACTGGGTGACCAAAGTAGTAGATCAGGGAGGGGCTGTGGACATGGCCTACCTAGACTTTAGCAAGGCATTTGACACAGTCCCACACAAAAGATTAATATACAAGTTAGCCAGCCTGGGAGTGGGTCCCAAGATGACAGCCTGGGTAAAGAATTGGCTGGAGAATAGGACACAGAGATAATAGTAAATGGAGTCCACTCTGAAGAAAGGGGGGTTACTAGTGGGGTACCGCAGGGTTCAGTATTAGGACCAGTCCTCTTCAATGTCTTTATAAGCGACATTGCAGAGGGACTGGAAGGAAAAGTATGTCTCTTTGCAGATGACACAAAGATCTGCAACAGAGTTGATACACAAGGTGGGGTGGAAAGGATGAGAAGGGACTTGGCAAGGTTAGAGGACTGGTCAAATGTATGGTAGCTTAGATTCAATGCTAAGAAGTGCAAGGTAATGCACCTGGGAAACAAAAACCCAGGGGAAGAGTACACAATGGGGGGTGAGATACTAGCAACAATAAAAATGGAAAGGGACCTGGGGGTAGTCATATCAGATGAGCTAAAGGTGGGCAAGCAATGTGAGAGGGCAGCAAGAAGGGCTGGGGGGATACTGGGATGCATAGGGAGAGGCATCACCAGTAGAAAACAGGAAGTTATTATCCCTCTGTACAGACAGTTGGTGAGGCCCCATCTGGAATACTGTGTGCAGTTCTGGAGACCCAGTCTCCGCAAAGACATAGACAGGATGGAGGCTGTCAAGAGGAGGGCAACTAAAATGGTGCAGGGTCTGCACTGGAAGACATATGAAGAGAGACTTAAGGAGCTGAATATGCATAGCCTCGAGGAAAGGAGGGAGAGGGGGGACATAACAGAAACTTTCAAGTACCTCAAGGGAATCAACAAAGTCCAAGAGGGTAGAATCTTTCAAAAAAAGAGGTGTGCAAGAACAAGGGGGCACAATTTGAAGATGGGGGCAGCTCAGAGGTAATTTAAGGAAGCATTTTTTCACAGAGAGGGTTGTGGATGCATGGAACAGCCTTCCAGAGGAGGTTGTGGAGTCAAAAACATTGGTGGAATTCAAGCATGCATGGGACAGTCATAAGGCAATTCTAGGGGGTTGGGGTAGGAAGAAGTAGGCTGCTGGTTAACTAGGATCTGCAGCTTATCCATTAGGTAGGGAAATGGTCAGACTGGGTGGGCCAAGCGGTCCTTATCTGCTGTCAAAATCTATGTTTCTATGTTTCTATGAAAGGAACACTGAGCTGTGACAGCTCATTTCCAGATTTCTCCAAAGGGTTACATGGGCCTGCTTTATTGGTGAGGGAACATTGGCCAGGACACAGGAAAAATATCCCTTCTCTCAGGATAAGTGCAAGGGGATCTTTAACCTTTATCTGTGGACCGCCACTGAGATGGGTAAATTGGTACCTCCATTTAATATCTCATTTAAAAGGCAGCACCAAGATCCTCCTCTATGTTACACTGCAGCATCAAGTTGGGTACTAGTCCAAGTTCCTGATGTGAGACTAGAATTTGCAAGCCTTTGATCATTTCAGCCCAGAGGCTAGTGTGCAACAAACTGAGCCAGTGATGCTGCTAAAGCATGCTTATGTACTGCAGGTGTATGCATGCAATACGTGCTGTAGGTTTAATTTATCTAATGAGACCAAAAAATGTGTGCAAATTTGCAGCTGCTTGTCATGTTCCCTTTTTTCAGAAGTTAAATTCTCACTGTAATGCTGATCCATATTTAAATGTTCCTGAATAAAGTGTGTTACAAAAATAGTTTTGACTTTTTTTCATTGTTTTTCCTTTTATGGACAATATTCCATTCATTTTTCTTCCTTGAATCAGTAGTTTAGTGTTTAATGATCACTGCATAGATTCTGAACTTTGATCACAAGCCACTGACCAATATGTGCAGATCTCAGAGTTCTAAATCACTGAAATGAAATTGCAAAACTCCAGTCCCTGACGCTACAAAGAGAATTCTTCAGAATGTGATCCGTGAAAAGAAAATTATACAAAATATAGTTTTTCACATCATGTTTTATGTGACTGTAGTTAAGTAGGAATCATACTGTGGTATGAATATTATTTCTGGAAAAGGGGACATTATAAACAGCTGTAAATAATCCACAAACCTGTGTTCCCTGCAAACCTATTTTCAAAAACAACCTCATCCAGGTGAAATACCTAGGGCAAGATTCACAAAGCAGTGACATGGATGCAAGACATCCTTCAATGTTTTAAAGCCAGTTTGAAAAGATGTTTACAAGAACGGGATGCCTGTAATTGTTTTGCATAAGTGTGTTAACGTGGAATTTTTGTAATTTGTATGCATATGTATTTTATGTTGGGTCGGACCGGAAAAAAGACTTGTTTCAGTGTCGTTACCTAGTTAACAAAATAAAAATAAAATAAAAAGGCTGGCTGGAATCCAAAAGTCTGGATGTCAGCTGGCCATTTGCCTCTGCTACCCTTTCACAGAATTCACATCCCGCCCTGCTTCCAACTGCCTGGCCTGCTGCATCCCCATCTCTGTGCATCCACAATGTGGACACAGGCTGAATGCTGTATCCACAGCTCTGTGCATCCACAATGTGGACACAGGCTGAATGCTGTATCCACAGCTCTGTGCATCCACGATGTGGACACAGGCTGAATGCTGTATCCACATTGTGGCTGCTTCAGGGTTCGAAGGGGATGAAGGTTGAAAAGTCATTGTGTCCCTATGGGCTGTGTCACCAAGAGCTCAGGGATGTGAGGAAGGCTCTGGCAGCATCCTTGTTGGACCTGTTCAACTGCTTGATGGCAAAAGGTATAGTCCCCATAGATTGGAGGATGGCTGATGTTGTACCTCTACACAAGAGTGGGGATTGGACCTAGGCAATTACAGACCAGTTAGCCCAACAACAGTAGGGAGTAAACTATTAGAAACTGTTATTGAAGAGCTGTTGGTTGACTTCCTGGAGAAATACAGTCTTCCAGATAGAGATGGGCAAAGTCTGCAAATTTCACTCTGCAAAATATTTCATGAAATTTGCACATTTCACAAAATATTCTGTGGGTGCAAAATGCAAAATTCTACCAGCAAAATGTGAAATTTCACCTGCAAATGGCAGAATTTCACCACTCCCAGATGAAATTCTGCCATTCATGGGTAAAATTCTGCATTTCCCCAGTGAAATTTCACACTCACGGAATATTTTGCAAAATGCACAAATTTCACGAATATTCTGTGGGGTGAAATTCCTGACTTCGCCAGAACTTCGCATTTTAAATTAAACTTCACTGCATCTCTATTTCCAGACAGCAAGCGTGTAGTTTCATGAAGGTGAGGTCCTGCCATATGAACCTTATAGCATTTTTCAACACAATGTATCAGGTGGTGGGCAAGGGTCAGACAGTGGATGTCCTGTATTAGGACTTTGGCAAGGCCTTTGACTCACTGCCTCATAGATAATTAATAAAACAACTGAGTGACTTAGCGTAGTGAACGAAGATCATGCCAAATGAATATGTTGCAGTTTTATGAAAACATGAGCAGAGAACTGGATAGGGGTCTACCAGCTGATGTTGTTTTTCTGGATTTGAGCAAGGCTTTTGACAAGGTCCCTCTAGAAAAATGTGAAGTCGTGCACCTAGGTCATTCAAATAATAAGGCAGGTTATTATTTAGGAGTATAATTCTAAGGGGAAACTTCTGAGGAGAAAGATGTAGGTGTAATTATTACCAGTGATCTTAAGAACAATTGGAATTGCCTAGCTACAAAAATGAGGGCGCGGTATACTGGGGTGCATTGCTAGACATAAACCCAGTAGAGATAAAAGGGTTTTTCTTCCCCAGTACACCTCATTGGTCAGACCCCGTCTTAAACACTTTCCACAATTTTCAGCTCCAGTAACAAAAATGATGTTAATTTGTTAGAAAGTGTCCAGAGAAGGTCAAATAAAACTATTAGATCTGTCAATAATCTCAGTTACTATGAGAGACTTCAGACATTAAACATTTATACATTGGAGTATAGAAGACTCAGAGGTGAGATGTGCCTGGTCTATAGGGCATTCACAAATGATGACCTCTGGGACTGTTTAGGACTAGATTATAAGAATACTAATTACTCTACAAGCTTACATGTCCTTCAACTCAGGGGACATATCTGCAGGACTAGGAAAAAAAGCATGTTTCTTTAGCTAAAGGGTGGTTAATGTATGGAACAGATTACCAGCAAAAATCATGGGATGGAATTCCATGGCTACCTTTAAAGCTCACTTAAATAAGTACTGTAGCAACCATACTATAGGGGGCTTTTTCCTTTGAGTTAAGAGCTAGCTGCATAGGGGGTCTTGCCAGCCTTGGCTTGTATACTACTATGATGATGATCACTTAACAAGGAACAGTAGGCAGAAAACTGGTTATCTGAAAAAAACCAAAAGATACTACTAAATGGAAGCACTCAGGGGTAAGAAGGATAATCAGTGGGGTGCTGCAGGGGACAGTCCTGGATCCTGTGCTCTTCAGTCTGTTTATTTGTTACACTGGAGAAGGCACCCAGGGCAAAATGTGTCTCTGTGGATGGTACTACAATATGTGGCAGGACAGACGGTGAAGATGAAAGAGGACCTAAAAAATTGGAAACGTGGTCAAGAATCTAGCAACTAAAATTTAATTCAGAAAAGTGCAAGGTCATAGACAATGTCAGCAGAAAATGATCATTGTTTCACCCACTCTGCCTTGTTTTACCCTGTCCTACCCTGTGACCTATTGTCTATACAGAGTTTATGCCCTCAAACACACACACACACACACACACACACACACACACACACACACATCTCCCTACCTTACTGCTACCCTCCCCCAAGTAACAATTAGGCCTCTTACTCTGTTCCAGCAATGCCTGAACCCATTAATAGTTTTTGTGCTCACCACCTCAACCAGCAGGCTGTGCCACAGCTCAGTCACTCTGTCAAGTAAAACTTTCTCACATTCCTCCTGAATCTCTTCCACCTGCCAGCTACCAATCATGCCTCCTTGTTTTTGACCTGTCCTTCCTGCTGAATAGCTCCTACAGTCTACCTTGTTTATGCCTAATTAATGGGTGTCAAAATGGATTTTATTTTTTGCTGAGCTCCATGCCAGGGCATATCTAAAGGTACCGCAAGTTTGTCATTAGTTCTAATTGTTATAATCATTGTGGAACAGGTTGAGGAGGAGAGGGAGCCTGTCTAAGGTGGGTCTGGCAGAGTACCTTCTATCTGTGACCAAGTATGGCTGGGGAGAGTCAGGAGTGAACCTTCCACCATGTGCCAGTCTACAGAGGGATCCAGGCCTAGGTTGAGGTGCTTCATGGTGATTTGAGCACCTCAGTGCTCTGCTTGCTCATTGGATCATGGGTGTCATGTCTAACAATGCTGCCAAGGCCACAGATACTGCTTGTGAGTCCCAAGGAGGAGAGAATGAACCTGCAGTTTGGCAGAGCTATGAAATTAATATTTTGAAGTGGGTCTTGTTGTACACTCACAGAATGAATTTGACACCTAAGGACAGCAATTCTGTGTGCTCAGCAGGGATCCCTAGCACTGCTGATCTCCCACAGCCTGAAAAGGGTCCCCCAGGATCACTGCCACTTCATACAGTATAAACTTGCCAGTTCCAGCCAAGTGTGGTAATTGCCAAATGGTCCCTCATTGCCTGTCTCGGGCTTTCCATTCCACTGAGGGTTGCCTCCTTGTGGTTCCCAGGGATAGTTTTCTGCATTCATTTGATCGTGCTTTTTCAGTTGCTGTGCCAGCCCTGTGGAACTCCCTACCAAAATATCTAAAGGAGGCACCCACGGTGGAAACCTTTAAAAGAGTTCTAAAAACCCTGCTGTTTCACCAGGCATTTGATTTAAGTTAATATTAGAATACTCTTAACTGCTGATTAATTATTTTATGTATTGCTAATTTTATTAATGTTTTATAGTTTTTCTTAGTGTTGTTTTGACATGTGATAGATGGAATGTTTTGTTGATCCCTGCTCTAAGTGAAAAGTGTGTCATATGTTATGGTTTTAGGAGAATGTTAAGCACTACGAGCCTCTGGAAAGCAGCGCTATACAAATAAAGTTTCCATCTATCTATCTATCTATCTGTCTGTCTATCTATCTATCTATCTATCTATCTATCTATCTATCTATCTATCTATCTGTCTGTCTATCTATCTGTCTGTCTGTCTGTCTGTCTGTCTGTCTACCTGCCTGCCTGCCTGCCTGCCTGTCTGTCTATCTATCTGTCTGTCTGTCTGTCTGTCTGTCCGTCCATCCATCCATCCATCGATCGATCGATCGATCGATCTATCTATCTATCTATCTATCTATCTATCTATCTATCTATCTAGCTATATGAACATTGCTTTTTTAACTGGCATAGAAACATAGTAACATAGAAAGTGATGGCAGAAGGGGACTGCAAGGTTCATCCAGTCTGCCCAAGAACCTACCTGGTGCTTTTCTCCCTCCCCTCCTTTGCTTTTCTGTATGCCACCTTTATGTCTGTCCCACACAATCTTGAACTCGCTTACCATTTTGGCCGCCACTACCTCCTTGGGTGGGCTATTCCATGGGTTCCCCACCCGCTCTGTAAAGAAGAACTTCCTTGCGTTACTTCTGAACCTCCCTCTCCTAAGTCTCATGCTATGCCCTCTTGGTCTCCCACTCTCATTCAATTAAAAAAGCTCCTGAACATTAAACTTATTTATACCTCTCATATATTTAAAAGTCTCAGCCGTATCGTCCCTCTACCTCTTCTGTTCCAGGGAGTATATGTTGAATTCCCTCAGCCTGTCCTGGTGTGCCATATGGTCCAGTCCCTGAATAATCTTTGTGGCCCTCCTCTGCACCCTCTTGATTCTATGCTCCTTTTGAGATGCGGTCTCCAATACTGTATGCACTGCTCCAATTGGGGGCACACCAGGGCCCTGTAAAGTGGTAATACCACCTCTCTCCTCTGACTCGTGATTCTCCTTCTGATGCAGCCTAGCATGCCACTTGCCTTTAATGCCTCCTTTTTGCACTGTTTGCTCTGTATCAAGTCTTCTGATATAATGATCCCTAGGTCCCTCTCCTAGCTGGTGGAGGCTAGCTAATCTTCTCCCAGTAGTAATCCTCTTCGAGATTGTTTCTGCTTAAGTGCATGACTTTGCACTTTTTGGCATTGAATTTCAGCTGCCATGTTTCCAACCACTCCTCTAGTTTCTTCAAGTCTGAAGTCATACTCCTTACACCCTCAGGGGAGTCCATTCTGTTGCAAATCTGGGTGTCATCAGCCAATAGACACACTTTACCATCCAACCCATTTGCAATGTCTGCTATGAACACATTAAAGAGGAGAGGACCCGGTAGCAAACCCTGTGCTATCCAGCTGGTCACCTCCTTCTCAGCTGAAACTGCCCCATTCACATGAACCCTCTGTGTTCTTCCTCTCAGCCAGCTACTCACCCACTCAACCACCTCCCTGCCACCCCCCATGTGGTCGTGCTTCCTTACCAGCCTTCTGTGTGGAACAGAGTTGAAGGCTTTGCTAAAGTCCAGATAGACATCTACCGCTGCTCCCTGATCTACTATCCTTGTAATCCAGTCAAAGAAGCAAACCAGGTTAGTTTGGCAAGACCTACCTACCATGAACCCATGCTGTTTTGGGTCTTGCTGCCCACTGGATTCCAGATATGTTATGATTCTCTGTTTGAGTAGTGTCTCCATCAACTTCCCTACCACTGACATGAGGCTTACTGGATGGTAATTGCCAGCCTCCTCCCTGATTCTTGCTTTATGGAGTGGGACCACTGTTGCCCTTTTCCAGTCCTCCGGTACGGTCCTACTCTCTAGTGATTTGGTGAATAGTTCTGCTAGGGGTGCTGCTAGAACATTCTCCAGTTCTCTGAGAACTCTAGGGTGAATCTCATCCTATCCCATGGCCTTGTTCACCTTTAATTTATTTAAAGCTTCCAAGACTTGAGCATCTGTGAAGGGGCTTGTGTGAACCCCAGGTCCCTGGGTGCTGCAGCTATGCAGCCTTGGCTCATCTCCTGCATTCTCTTTGGTGAACACAGAGCAGAAATATTGGTTTAAGACTTCTGCTTTCTCATAATCTTTCTACCTGTTTCCCTCCAGTATCTGCTAGTTTAACTATCCCCTCCTTTTTTTTTCCTCTTTTTCCTTATGTACCTAAAGAAGGCTTTATCTCACTCCTTTAACCCCTGCGCAATGCTCAGTTCAGTCAGGGCTTTAGCCATCCTTATTGCCTTACCAGCTTCCCTCTGTGCTACCTTACAGGTTTCCTTCTCCAGTGGAATGAACTGTTGTGGTCATAAGCTGAGTAAAAACCATTCATCATTTGAACTGCCTTGAAAATGGCTTTTTCTGTTATCTGTTTGCTGACTGTTACTATGTGCCCTACTTCAGAAGATGTGGCAAAGTTTTCCTTCAATAACGAAGTTGATGTGAAATCAGAAACTTTCCACTTTGAGAAGCTTAGCAAAATTTTCGATGGCCTCATCATCATCACCAGCTATTTTTTCCACATGATGCTTTGTACCTGTTGTGATCAGGCAGGCAGACTCTTAGAGTAGGCGAGGTTGGAGACAGAACCACTGCAGAGCAAAAATGAGATTACCATAACCATACATTATTTTATTATGTCTAATAGTGTAAAATCACAACAAACAATTCACTCACAGAGCTCAGACCTGATTTGGGACTCCCACTGTACCCCAGAAGCTTTGTCCCTCTCTAGGGCTTCAGCAGGATATGAAACTAACTTCTCAGTGGCTTACTTATAAGCCAGACATTTAAAGGCCCAGCCCAAAATGTTCAAATACATTGCATAGCTATTTGTCAGTTTCTAATGGCTCTACTAATGGGCATTCAGCAGTTCAGTACAATAGGCCAAGTTTAGCTTATAAAATTGAGAAACCATCATGTGATCCATATCTTCGCCAAGACATGAAATACAAAAATACATTTAACCTATTAAAGTAAAAAAAAAAAAACACCTAGAAAAATAGATAGAGATATGACTGATAGATGAGAGCAAAGAACTGAGCTATACTAATCTGACCATTGGACAAGACAAGCATTTTCTTCCTTCCCACAGATCATATTTCAGTTGCTGTAATAGCTTTTCCTTTGTCTTGAGAGATATAGTACAAAATTAATATATTATAGGATTTACAAAAAGAGTTTGCAATTACAAAAAATGTTACAAATTCCATTCATCACTGAGCCTTTCTTGGCTGAACCTGTTTTGACTCCTACTTTCATCATCAGCTCAGACTCTTTTCCCTCTGGCACTGTGCTATTTTATTTTTCCTCTATATGCAAGGTTTAGCCATTTTGCCTGTACCGCAGTCAACTAATGCTCTTTCAGCCACCACTTATCTTCTTTAAAGTTTGTTTGTATCTGTACACATTTAATTTCTTTTTCATTTTCACCATTAGCCTCTGTCTCCTTCATCCACATTTGTCACCTTTCAGCCTTCTTACTAGGTCCTGTTAATTAGTCCCCACCTGGGGACTTCTCAAGCTCTTTCACTCCTATTATGCTTTATCTTTCCCATCATCACCTTATTGTTTCACAGATTCTCTCTTAATCTTGCCATATATCACTTATTCTACCTGAGCCTCCCCTTTTTTCTTTATATATATATATATATATATATATATATATATATACACACATATCCCTTATTTTACTTCCCCTCTCCACTAACTTTGTTTTTTTCTCTTTTAGATATTTCCTGAAGAAGACCTAAGGTTGAAACGTAGATTTTTAACTCTATTTTCTATTTTCAGTGTGCATTTAATATAACCATTTTGTTTTGCTTTCAGACCACATGCTGACATAGCACCTTGTTTTTACTAATGCTCTTTATGTCACCATCAATGTAACCACATTACTTGACTGGCTGTATTTTGTTTGTAACTGTGCATCTCCTTTTCCCCTTTCCCCTCAGGTTGTACTTGGAAATGAGCTTTGACTCAGTGTGCCTCTGCTCAGTTACCAATTTTTAAATAAATAAAATGATAGATCCACCTTGCTTCTTTGTAAAGCAAGCTTCTTAATCCCCCCACTCCATTTCATTTTAAAAGTTTCAATATCCTAGAACCTCAAAAGATCGCCATTGCCCCCATGTGTTTCCCTAAAGTGAATACAAACAGGGGTTTCAATTTTTCATTTTTGATCAGCCTTAAATGCTATTAATTCCACAGTTTAACTCCCTGGTGGTTCCCCACATACACCCTTTTTCACAAGGCCAACACAACACATAAACAGCACTCTGTATTGCAAGTAATGATTTCCCTTACCTGCATTTTTTTCTCAGGTTTCCCTGGATGTACAAATTATTTTCTTTGTAAAGCCAGCTTTCACACAGAGCAGTTTCCACATTTGTGGAAACCAAAGGGCGAATGCAGTAGCCAGCTAGCCCTAACTACACTGTGCCAGGCCTCCACCTGGCATCAGTGTAAGGTCAGGTCAACATGTCACTCCTTCCCCAGGAGTGGTGAGCAGGCAACTAGACACTCAAACCTTCCTAACCCTGGCTGACCCTTTGCAACCTGCACTCACTCCTGAAGTGGGGTTGTTGGCATGGCAGGAAGTAAGGCACCCAGCATCTCAGCCTTCCACATCACTGGGACGCTAGCCTATTTTTTAATTAAAAAAAAGACTTTTCTAAAATATTTCTGAATGTTCTACCCATTGTGCCATTATCACAAATGTCCCTGACCCTTTCATGTAAGTAACCCCCACCCTGCCATCCTTTAAAAGGAAACCTTCTCCTTGCCCTTCAGAGTGAAGTTTGCTACCAACTCACAGCTGATAGTATTAGATTCACTTCCCCCACCCACATTACAAAATTGACTCCCCATCACTTCTCCTCACCTGAAAAGATCCTGTTCATAAATAACAACCACCCACCCAACCCCTCTCTGGACCCCCCCCCATGACCCCAAAAATCCTGATCTGGTACCGCTTGTAAAAAAGGAAAACCATTAAAAGAATGGGTCAAAGGATATTTATTATGATGGTGCAGTGTGTGGGTTTGGGTTAAATAATATTACAAAACCAATCTCTCACATTGGGGGAGTTCTTCAAGAGCTCAGGTTATATTAACAATGATTAATCAAAATTTCAAATTGGAATGCTTCCTTTCTGTGAAGTCATTATCCTTCTCTGAAAACAACATTCAGAATTATCAGGAACGTAGCTCTAGGAAACAAACTGAAGGAACTCTGTTTAGTTATTTAAATAAATGAATGAATTCTTATCCTTCATTTAGTCTGAAAATCTCCTTTACAAGAGAGAACTGGGAAGATGGTAACAGCAAAAATGGTATTTACAACAAGATTCTATACAGTATTTGACCAAGGTGAGGGGGCCATCCAGGGCAACTGCAGTTAACTTTCTGAAAAGGCAGAAGATGGGAGTGGACTAGAGAATGTTTGGAACCCTGCACACTGCTATGGAATCACTGATTACCACAGATGTACCGTTGAAAGTTACCTATTGAAGCCTCTGTTAGGAGAAACTCTGCAGACCAATACTCCTATGTTCTCTTTTCTGCTGGAGATCAATACTTGACATGGATGCTGATAATTGTTTAACACATCTTGCCTCTTTATTTACCTAGAAAGTGCAGTCTGTAGAGAAAGACTAACAACAATGCACAGAGAATATAGTGCCCAAAAAATCTGGTTCAAAAAGCTGTTAGTGTATCTTAGTCACCCTTTACATTTCCACTGACGCTGTGGGGTAATACTTGTAAATGTTTACTTAAAAACTGACAGAGTTTAAAAAAAAGCTTCTTTCATAACAACTTGTGAGACAGAACTTTAGCTCTTGAGCCTAAACATGCTACAGTTACCTGAATCCCCTTTCCCAATGAGATATGGTGGAAACCATAGCCATCTGACACTAATATGGGAAATTCTGGTCCTGTGGACTGGAGCAGTGGCTGTATGTTCCCCTTCTGAAACTCACTCTACCATGTGGAGTCCCACCCAATGTCAACTATCCTAAAGAGAATACTTTCTTTCTCCTGTATTCATAACCTCACATATCCCTGCTGAGCAAGGTGATCCTCTGGTTGAAAGACCTAGTGCTACACCTCTATCCTCTGGTTTGTGGCCCTGGGTTATAGAGCTTGCACAGCTCAGTTGATAGAAAATCAGACTTTTAATCTAAGGATCCAGTGTTCAAGTCTCTTTCTGGGTGGATGTTATGTTTGAAGCCAATTTATTCAATGGGCCTACACAGCCAGAGTAGTGCTATGCTTGTGCAACTGTGATAACTGTTTGGCCATTCGCACTCTCTATTCCATGTGGAATTACCACCCTGTAGGGTACCAAAGAAAAGTAGAACCCCATGAGGGTTCCACCCTTAGAGGTGCCATAGGAAAGATTACCTTATCTAAAGGTACAGTAGGAGAAGCCCCCTGGGGAGAGAGGCATGCCACTGGAGGAGAAGGTGAGGATTGTGAGACACAGCAAAAGTGCTGCAGAGGGAGGCTTGGAGGGAAATGCTTATATAGCTCAGGCGGGAGCATGGCTGATTGCTTCTCCCTATTGAACTACAGGTAATATCCTTTCAATTCAATAGGCCTATACAACCAGAGTAGTGTTATGCTTGTGCAACTGTGATAACTGTTTGTCCATTTGCACTTTCTATTCCATCAAGAATTGCCACCTTGTAGGGGTACCGAAGGGAGGGAGCCCTCAAAGAGGGTTCCATCCATAGAGGTGCCATGGGAAAGATTCCATTAGCTAAAGGTACCATAAAAAGGAACTCCATAAAGGGTATTGAGCAGTAAACCTTGACTACGAGGTTGAGAGCAGATTGACAGCCATGAGACAGCTTGAAGAAATACAAATGAGGTTCGCAGGTTGTCAAGATTGCACTAATAAAATTGATTGCACTCATAACATAAGAGGCAGCCTATGGAAAGAGGGAATGTCAAGTAGGGCCACCATCCATCTCTATTCAACAGTGGAAACCTACCTAAGGAAACTAGGGAATATACTATTTTGACAGCTAAGTAGATATAAGGACCTTTGGCATGGGGGAGAGGAAAAATCCACTTTTAAAGGAGGAAATCTCTGGGGATCCAAGGACTAGGTTATCTTCACTCCAGACTTGGAATATTTTATTTAGTAATGGCTAGGCTACTGCAATTTTGAAACCCAATTTCAGGTGATTTTTTTTTCAATTTGGAGGAAGGCTCTCACTCCATCTCTCTACAGGAAATGCTGTGGTGTGGTTGTGAAGACAGCTTTGCAGCAAATGGAGACTCCAGTACAGGAGGCCCTCACTGAAGGTGGGAGGAGGATAGCAACAACTGCTGGAAGACACTCACCCGGTCTCCACATGGGAGACCTAAGGTAGAGGTAGACATCCAAGGGGCTTCCTTGAGGACCATCTGAGAATTTAGCAGAGCAGGGAAGGGGAGATCGAGGAGACCAAGTGAACCATCATAGGAAGAATAGCTTTCTAAGTGCCATAGAGTAGCCATAGCTAAAGGATCAGTCTTGGGCTTAAGGGCCCCACCCTTGGCAGCTGGAGTAATAAATTCTACGTCAAGAGATGCTATCAATGAGTGAGACAACTGAAGCTTCACCTGGAGTGAGGACATTCCCACTATGTGCCAGATGAAAAGGACCCAGCCCTGAGTTTCACATGGTCAAGATGTGGACTTCGTGGGTGCAGAGTGAGACCATCTGCTACAGACAAGCCCTGAGCCAGAAAAGGTAATGGTCATGGTTGGCAGGCCTCTGATTTATGAGTGAGAGCATGAATCAACTTCACTGTGCTAGATAAGAGGAAGCTAGGTGAAGCGGGCAGCTATAGATTAGGTATCAGATTATTAATGAGGTGGCCAGGCAAAACCAGCAGCTGTGGATTAGGAAGCAGGTTAGTGATGAGGAGGCTGGGTGAAGCCAGTGGCCTGGGAGAGGTTGGATACTGCAGTGTGAGCCATTTGATAGTAGAAGCAGCCAGTGGAAGGCAAGCCAACCAGCTCCATTAAGGAAACCAAATTAATAGTGACACAGAAGGCAGGTGTTTAGGTAGTAAGAGGCTGTGATGCCAGTGATTGAATTAATGAGGACTAATGTAAATGAATTGGTGAAGTTTAGCAGATGATTGCTATGGTTTTAGCAGCAGTAGATTGCTATGATTTCAGCATGAATAGAGAATTGGTATGATTGGCATGAATACCTTAAATGCCATTAAGGCAGAGTTAGGTTACTCCAGTAAGGAAGATGCAACACAGTAATGGAATGGAATGAGTATCTTGAAAGCCATGTAGGCCACACAATTAAGGTAGTAATGCATAGATAACTGAAAAAGACATGAAGGCAAAGGAGCAGGGCAAAATCATGTAGCTTACATAAAAGCATGCTCTGCTACTTGGAGCCACAATGCCCCACTGTGACATCACAGTCCACAGCCATGGAAATAACAGGAAAGTCACAAACTGAGCACCATGAGCCCAAACAGCAACTGTAATGTTGATATGATAGGAACCCTCAAAACTGAGCTAATTTAATGACTGAAGTTACAGTATGGGTAGAAGTCAGAAATGGACTGCTGTAGATTTGGTAAAAGCATGGTTCAGTAAAAATATCAAATAGCAACAAATGAGCTTTAATAACACAAACACAGGAGTGAGGAGGAAATGTAGTAGGGCATGACATTGCTAGAGCAGCCAGGGGAATGAAAGAAAGAGTTATAGCTGCTAAGGGGAGCCAGTACTGAGTGAGGTAGGTGCAAACAATTAATGTGATGAGCACAGGGATTGTTACAGCATGGAAATATCAATTGGAACTGAGAGCAGACTGGTAACAAGAACAGATAAATGAGGGGGTGCTGAAAATAAAATGAGAGCCTGATTAGCAGTGCATCTGAATATAACAGTACAAACAAAGGGGAGCTAGAAAACTAGAGAAGCCCTCCACACACCCTCACCCCCCAAAAAACAAAGCAAACACAAGCACTGTAGCAGGAAGGAGAAACAAACAATTGAGATAGTAGCACACACAGACTGCAGACAGAGGCAAAATACTGGCCTACAAGCCGGAGACAATGTCAAAATACTGACCCAGAAGCAGGAGATGCACAAACCAGGCAGAAAGTCTGTCACTGCCAGCATAATCCAAACTCAAGGGAAGGTAGGAGACAAACACAACTGAAAGGGGGGAGGTCCTGGGAAAGGTCAGAACCAGAGAGAGGATGGACACAGCCTCTGGCTACAAAGAAAAAATGCTTTACAGGGAGGCTGGGAGGGACTGCTTATATAGCTCAGGAAGGGGGCATGGCTGGTTGCTTCACCACATTGAATTACAGGCAGTAGCCTTTAAAAAAATCCCCTTCATCCAAATTTATCTGATATATCACAGCTGCAGATGGCCAGGAGTGGGCTGTGAAAGAATGCAGGATTTCAAGGGATTACTTGAAATTATAAATTATTGGAATTAGTCAAGGGTTCTAATTAAGTGATATGGGTAGCAAAAATGTTCCACATTAGAAGCTTAAACCTGATACTTGTCTAGCAAGCTTACATAGTGTTGGGCAGGCTCTAGTGTGATAAACAGCAGAGACAAACTGCTATGAACTTCAGTTTTCTCTCATAGATAGATCAGGACAGAGAGGCAGAACTTTAAGGTATTGCTTGAAATTGCAAATTATAATTTGGTAGGTGGTTCTAATTAAGGGCAAACAGCACCAAATGCATCTAAAAATGATCCAGATTAGAGCTCATACCTGATATAATGAAACATAGAACCAGAATGTGATGACAGATAAGGACCACTTCACCAATCCAGTTTGTCCATTCCTCCCTACCTACACCATTACCTCAGAACATAACCAATCTACAGCTTTTCTCCCTCCCCACCTTCCTTTCCACTGTGATTCCCTTGTGCTTATTCCATGCATTCTTAAACCCCACCAATGTTTTTGCCCCCACCACCTCTACTGGAAGGATGTTCCTGTAATCCATTACTCTTTCTCTGAATAAGTACTTCCTCACATCTCTCCTGAATTTACCCCTTTCCAGCTTCATAGCATTTTCCTTTGCTCTTGAGCACCTTTTTTTCTGAAAAATACCTCCCATCTGTATTGTATTTACCTCTGTGAGGTATTTTAAAGGTCCCTGTCAAATCCTCTCCCTCACTCCTCGCTTCCAGGGTATACATATTGAGGTAATTTAGTCTATCCTTGTAGGGTTTTTGAGGCAGACTCTGCACCATTTTAGTTGCCCACCTCTGGACCACCTCCACTCTGTCTTTGTCCTTGTGTAGATGTGGTCTCCAGAACTGGACACAGTACTCTAGGTGGGGTCTGACCAGCAATCTATACAGATGCAACACCACCTCCCTCTTTCTGCTGGTGATATCATCCCTATGCACCCCAGCATTCCACTTGACGTCCCCTCTACTGTGTTACACTGTCTGGCCACCTTTACATTATCCAGTATGATTATCCACAGGCATATTTGCTTCTTGGTGATTGACAATAGCTCGACACACATTTTGTACTCTGCCCCAGGGTTTCTGTGCCTTAATTGCATTATTCTGCACTTTTTCTCATTGAACCCCAGCTGCCTTACCCTTGACCACTCCTTGAGTTTTCTCAGGTCTCTGCATATCCATTCTACCACCACCCCAGATAGCCCACCTTATTGAAGATTTTGGTGTCACTCACAAAGAGACAGACCTTCCCTTCCAGCTGCTCTGCAATGTCACTTATAAAGACATTAAAGTGGACCAGTCTCAGCACTGTTTGCAGAGGCACCCCACTGGTCACCGTACCTTCCTCAAAGTGAACTCCATTTACCACCACCCTCTGTTTGTAGTCCATAACCAGTTTTTTATACTTAGTTTACCTTCTTTGGACCCACTCCTAAGCTACCCAGCTTACTAGTCTGTTATGTGGGATGGTGTTGAAAGCCTTACAGAAATCAAGGTAGGCCATGTTCATTGCTCCACACTGATCTAAATCTTTTTTCTCCCAGTCAAATAAATCTATCAGATTTGTTAGACATGAACTCCCTCCTTGAAACCATGCTGCCTTGGGTCTTGGAAACCCACTGGATTCAAGATATTCTACAATCCTTTCCTTCAGCTGTGATTCCATTAACTTTCCCACTTTTGATGTCGAGTTGACTGGCCTATAGTTGACAACCTTCTCATTGCTACTACTTTTCTGTAGTGGGACTACATCTGCCCTCCTCCTGTCTTCTGGAACCACTCCAGTTTCCAGTGAGCTGTTAAATAGAACTCTCAGAGGTGCAACCAGCATTTTCTTGAGCTCTCTCTATACCCTTGGATGCACTGCATCTGTCCCCATTGCTTTTTCCACCTTCAGATTAGCAAGTCCATTCAGGACTCTCACCTCCAAAAAAGAACTAGTGTCCACCTGCATCCCTTCTTACACAGAATGAAAGTATTTGTTCAGGATAGCCTTTTCCTGGCCCTCTCCTCTGAACAGTCCCCCACTTCCCTTTAAAAATGTACAATCCCACCCCTGGTCTTCCCCTCTTCCTCCTTTCACTTACATACCTAAAAAATCTCTTGCCCCCTTTAATTTCCTCTTGGGCTATTCTCTTCAGTTTGCACCTTTGAGCTCCTTACTACTTTCGCTGCTTCCTTCTGTTTCCCCAGATACATCTCCCTATCCTCCTCCCTCTGAGTGTTCTTTTTTAAAAACATGTAATCTTTATTTAATGTAGAATAACAATAGAAGGGTACATACAAATAAAGCCACACATAGAAAAATCATATACAACATAAATCAATAATTCAATAAAAGTCTGCCAATTTTAAGACAAATTATGTACATCTATGATAAGTAAGATTCATGCATACCAAAACATAACTCAGTTACTCAGTATCATTTTCCATATACCATTGGTTAACTAAACCTTAAACATTTTTAGCAAAAATTAACTTTTCAGATGCATTAAAAGCAAAAGTCATTAAGAAGCATGATGTCACAGGCCCAGTGGCACAGACGGCTGAGGTGCTGGATGCCTTACTTTGAGCCATGCTGGTGACCCGGGTTCAGGAGTGGACTCATGGCACTGGGGCTGGCAGGGAAGGAGAGGATTGAGTGTCTGGTTGACTGCCTCTCTCCTGGGGTGGGGGTTGGGTGGGTAGCCTCGCTTGTAGCAGCCCTGGTGGAGACCAGGAGCACTACAAGGGTGGCACAGTAGGGGAACAAGAAAAGCATGAAAATGGCATGCATGCCATTCTGATGATGGCGACCCTTCCTTCCCTTACTGCTCAGCCACGATGCATCCAGGCTGCATTTTCACACTCCACGAAGACATAAAGGAGTGCCTACATGCACTCCGGGTGCCCCCTGCCAATGGCCCCAGCAGGTAAGGAGGCCTGTTGTGGTTGAGGTAATATAGATCACACTGTCAAAAGAAATGAGGTGCAACACACCAACAGTGAGTCTAGATTTATTTAAAATAAAATAATCAGAGCAAGAACTCAGGTTCAGCAAGTTCAGCAAAACATACTTAGTTATTTGCACATAATGTACAAAAGAAAAGAAAATTAAAAAGCACAGCTTAGGGAGTCAAATTACTAGCTCCCCAACATAGGTCTGTGCCTGATCTCACTCAACAGAGCTCAATCTTATGGGAGACCTTACCAGGTGCAATCCTTAACTCGATCTGCTTCAGCAGTCCACAGACATTTCTTTTATAGCCACCTTACTCCTCCATTTAAGCTGGTCACCCCCCCCCCCAATAATATGATTTTAAACATATCTTTCTATTTCCTTGATCCAAACATTGTTAGAGGCAATATACAAAACAACCAATAATAATAGTCAAAAACATAGACTGTTTCCTCTTACAACATTCATATTCCTAATATATCGCCTTTCTTATTACAAAGTGAGTGATAATGAATCTAGATTCCTTCCCCACAAGGGTGATAGACTTACTGGGTGTCTACATAAGGTGCAGCTTAGGTGCCTCTGTCTCCCAATAGGGACCAAAAGCACCCAGCTAGGAGGAAGCATGTGTTTAGAGTGTAAGGCTTTTGTAAAAATTCCTTGGTTAATGTTTACTATGAATAAGGATTTGTTTCATTATCCAGCACCGAAACAATGTTACTGTCAATAATTTTATAAGAATATATATCTTCTTTTCTTTATCTGGTAGTGTACTTTTTCCACTACCTTTTTCTTAGCATAGTGGCTTTGTCACCGGACAATTGCCAGTTTTCTGTTTGGACAGACCACTCAGTCCTAGTATTGCAAACAGACAGATGATACCCCAAGACAATAATAGCAAAAGAAAAGGTCTGCTTGTATTCCCTTTACACTTTAGGGACCTTATTCTTGTCATTGCATTCTGCGGCTTTCTGAAGGTTTTGTTAAACATACGAGGTGGGTGTCCTGCTCGAGAATGCGAGAAGGACGCAGAACTGCCGAGCCAGAAATCTACAAGACTTAAAGAAAACCTTCATGGCTAATGTTTTCAGCATACAGGAGCATTTTTGACTTCTGGATAAGCACTTTTAACGCAATACCAGCCACACACTTAGAGAGGGGACTCACGGTAGGTGTTCTGCCTGAATCCATGGGGAGAATGAATTACCATATAAGCCAAGGTTTGCATATAGACACAAAAGCCATCTACACAGCTTAAATATCCAATGCTGAGAAGCAGTCCCTTTATGAATTCTCTACTTTCAAAATACAGGGTTAGTTAACATTACAGGAGACAACCTTACCGTGATAATTGTTTCATTCTTATTTTGCCTGGTTGTACCGGTTGTATGTGTGAGCACAAAGTCTGGGTGAAGTAAAGGATCACAGAATTAAAATCAAGCATCCATAGTGGGTGGCCAACCCATCGCGTACTGAAGAATCAAAGGTGAAGAATACATAGAAACAAAGGGGTGCTGTTGCACAACAGTCTTGACAGGAAAACAGAGAAAGACAGGGCCCAAACTAGTGGACACACATGTGCAGCATTCTCAGGAAAATGGGGGGGAGGGGACACCTGTATCACAGGGTCACCCAGTGAAAGGATACATCTGAGACAATGGGGTGTTGGAGCAGCAGGACAGTGGACTGATAGAAGGTAGTAACAGGACTGGACGCCCAAAGGAAAGGTCGACTGTGAGCACATAGGAGGAGGAGGTAAAAAAAAGAACATACAAAAAAAAAGCATGATGTCAATCAAAAGAAGCATAATTAGTTAATCTCCCAAACCACTGGACCTGCGTGAACTAACTAAAGTAAAGGATTATAAATAAATATTATGCGTGAACAATAAAAAAGAAATTCCGAGGGCTGGGATCAAATAAAAAAAAGTTTTCCAATTGGACATTCGTAGTCAATCAACCAATTGGAAGTCAGGTTACAAAATCTGGATAATGCTGCAGTTAGTACATGACCTATTTCTGGCTGAAAGTCTTTCCAGGCCATAGAGTTCCAAGGTAAGAAACCTCCACGGCATCCAGTGATCATAGCGACCGAAAATGAGCAACTACAAAAATAGCGACTCATTTTCAGTGCTATCATTCTGGGTGACCCTACATGAAACTGAGCCTAGAGAAGGGTAACTGGAAGGAGGGAATAGTCAGGGGAAAGGGAGGGACAGGGAAGGGTTGTAGTGGACTGGGGTGCCTGCTCCACCAAGCTAGCCATGTGGTGTGGTGGTGTGAGTGGATAGCTCTGGCTCAGCATGTACTAGGTTCAGGGCTGGGAACCAGGAGCATGGAAATTGTGTCACTGCCTGCGGCTGTGGGACTTAATTTTTTTTTTGCTAGTCTGGACTGTGTCCCCTCCCCGACATGCACCCACCTTAAGTTGAGAATCTAAATTCAGGGGGTGCAGGGGGCCATGTCCCCCATAAGGAGGGTGTGGGAGCACAGCCCTCCCCTGCAAAAACACTTTCTGTTGTTCCAGATGTCAGGTCACTGGCAAGTGTATATCGCCAATTTGCTTTTCGGTAACTTACACTCACCATAATAGTGATCACTGTTTTGAGATTGCTATTATGACATGGAACCTTCCTCCACATTTCCAATGTTTGTCTTTTAAAGTACACCAAAGTCTAGTTATAACTTTCTTGCCTGCCAACAAAAGCAGTGTAACCTGCCTAAGGGTTCCTATATCCAAAATGTGATGCTCTGGAGGAGTAACTGTAAGAATAAATAATGGGTTAAGACAGTATGGACAACCAGATATTTCTACAACAACAGCCAATACCTCTTGCCAGTACAATTGCAAACAAGAGCAAAACCTTAATATGTGTTCATAGTTTGCCAGACCAAAACCACAGCCCCTCCAACACACCCCATTTGGGGATTAGCCCTAGTTGTGCTACCTGGGCAGGAGTACAGAAAAATCTACTCCAATTTTCCAAGCATTTTCCTTCCAGTAAATCAATCCAGAGATATTTTGGAGAATTTGGGCTGATTTGCTCCAGGCAGAGTGAGGAATTTCAGTTTATATTCCCATTTGCCTCTGGAGTTATCCAAAAACTCTTTGTAGTTGTATCCCAATGCCTTATACAATAAACTAATAAAATGGTTTACAGGGGCCCTATCATAATGTTGTTTAATTAGGGACAATAAGAGGGGTGAGTTCAGCACCAGAACTAACAAACTATCCTCCAATGGTAGCAAGTGAGATTTCACCTGCATATATCTATGAAATTCTGATTGCAGCTGGCCATATTGTGCCTGGAGAGAGGCAAAAGAGAACAATTCTGAGGGACCCAACATCTGAAATTAAAAAATAAGACCATAATTCTGCTACCTCCAAAAGGTCTGGTCTAATTTATTGAGAGGAAATTCAGAGTCATAAGTGAAAGCAGATAGAAATTTTCTTTCAGTCCAAGTGAGGTGCCTATCTGTGACTTTCAACCAGCATTACATGTTTTAGCCATGTACTAAGGAAATTTAGTTAGTGGTCTAAATTTATTGAGATTCCCCAGTATATGCAGAACTATGCTGTGTAGATCACTAACAGCACATTCTATATATTTACAGTGTGCCTCAAACACTGGAGAAAGCCAATGCAACACACTAAAGAGGTGAGCTGCTAAGGCATAATTATACAAATCAGGGACATTCAATCCCTCTTTCTCCTTTGGAGCCAGAAGAAATGATAACTTTAGTCTAGGAGAGGCACCACACCATATGAACCTAGAAATTAACTTGTTTCAGCTTTAAAAATATGCTTTGCTGGGCATAACTGGTATGGCTTGTAACAAAAAAAAAGTCTTGGAAGGATGTTTTGTTGTATAGTTTCCGATTGATTAAATATATCCACTGGAAGTTGAGACCACCTGGCTAAATCTTCGGACAACTGCTGTGTGAGAGGTTCAAATTTGACCAGTTCTTTATGGGTCAGATTTAGTATGAGTTTTAACCCCAAATACAGCATCTTGGTTATATACCATTTGAAGAGAAACTTGTTCTTAAGGGTTGTAGAGCATTTGTAATTATATAACAAAACCTCAGTTTCTCTTCATTAATTCTATAACCTGACAAAACTGCAAAACGTTCTAATTCTTCCTAGACTGCCGGTAGGGAATCTTCTGGGTTAGTTAGGGTAATTAAAACGTCATACGTAAAAAGTTATACTTTAAAGAAGCATCCCCCCAATGGGATACCTTCAATCCAATTTTGGTTAAATATTGCCAGCCCAGGGATTCTAAATATGAAGCAAATAATAAGGGGAAAGGGAAAATCCTTATTCAGTTCCCCTAGAAAGAGAAATTCATTCAGAAAGAGTGCCATCCAGTTTGACATAAGCTTGTGGGGAGTGATATAAATTTTGTAACTAGGTTATAAATCCAGAGGGAAAACCAAACTGAGTGAGGATCACCCACAAAAAGGGCCAGGCAACCCTATCAAATGCCTTTTCAGCATTGAGCCCTAACATAATCAAAGGCATTTAACAGGTTACTGCATAATCTAATAGAACAAAAGTGCTTTGAATCACATCCTGAGCCTACCACTGTTTAATGAAACCAACTTGATCGAGGTCTATAAGATCAGTTAGAAATGAGTAAAGTCTATGGGCCAGAACTGAGGCAAACAATTTATAATCAAAATTTAGCATTGAAACTGGATGATAAGAAGCTGGATGTTTTGGGTCATTTAAGAGTTTTGGGATAGCCACAATTGTGGCATATTGCTATGAAGGAGATGGTAAGGCACCTTTTTTGAATAAAGTGAAAAGCTGAAAGCAGAGGGGGAAAAAGCTCCTTACTAAATAGTTTATAAAATTCTGCTGGATAGCCATACAGACCCGGAGACTTGAGGGTGTTTACCTGCTTTTAAGTTTTTTTTTATTTATTTAGTTGTGTAACCAGGTGTAGTACACTAAGCTGAAAGCTTTTTTACAGGAGTGACCTGGGAGCACAAGGAGGTTCAGTGACTTGCTCAGGGTCACACAGTATGCAAGTGGAAGCTGTGGGATTCAAACGCAGGTTTGGTCTGCTGGATGTCACCAGATTCGCAGTTCAGAACCTTAGACCACTGCATTATACTGCCTCCTGTTGCTTGGACCTCAGCTATAGTTATGTGAGCCAAAAGGATGTTTGCCTGGGCTTCTCTTCAACTTAGGCAAACAAATATTTGTGAAGTACTGGTCTAAGTGTAAAGTAGCAGGAAAAGTTTCTGCTTTATACACTGCTTGATAAAACGTAGCTAAGATATTCCTGATTTCCATTGGCTTACCTAGAAGACAGCCTGTTTGGTGATCAGTCAATGTGGTAACACAGGCCTTTGATCTAGTCATCCTAAGCCTGCAAGCCAGTTTCCTGGCCCCCCTCAGATCCCCTTCATAATGGAAAAGTTTCAGATACAATTGTTCTATTTTTCTGCTCTATATACTTTTGCAGTTGTTGTTTAACTTGTAACAGGCTAGGCTTGACAGATAAATCCCCCTGCAGCAAGGCTTCCTGGAGTTGATACAATTCTGACTGCAATTCCCATATTTTCTCCTCCTTCTGTTTTTCCTTCCTAGCTGCATAATGAATTATCTCTACCCTTAAGACTGTCTTAAGTGTATCCCATAGAAAGGTAGGAGAGGTACCATCCACATCATTATCTCATAATATAACTGGGATGTGGTCCTTTAGTAACTGTCTGAAATCTGGATCTTGAAGATGGGCATGATTAAGATGCCAGTGGGTAAAACAACTTGCTTTTCCCATGTAAAATGTACCCAGTACAGAGCAATGGTCAGATAATATGGTAGTACTGTGGGAGACATCTTGCAATGAGTCTAAATGCTGTGATGTGGTGAACATGTAATCTAATCTAGCTGAAGTCCCTGTCTTTGGGGACTAGTGGGTATACCCATTCCCTGTCAGGTAAAAATACCTTCGCCCATCAACAAAACCTAATGACAGGAGATTGACCTTTAAATATTTTTGGAGTACATTTTTCCTATGTAAGGAAGGGGCGGATGCATTTAAAGTTGGGTAGAGGGTCACATTGAAATCTCCTCCCATTATAAGCTGACCCTGCAGAACTGGAAGCAACTGATTTAAAAAGTTTTGGGCAAGCAGTTTGTTAGCTTGTGGTGGAAAATATACTAAGACTAAAGTAACTAAGAAGGTGTACAGCTGACCAGTGACTATGGCATATCTCCCCTCAAAATCTACAAATCAGTCATGTACCTGAAAAGAAATTCCACTAGGAATTAAAATGGCCACCCCCATTTCCTACCAGAAAGATGAGCAGATGATATAACCTCCTGGAAGCAAAATCACTTACATTTGGCATGCTCCTCTTGAGACAAATGTGTCTCCTGAAGCAGGATTACATCAGGGTGAATCCCCTTTAGGTACTGCAACAACCAGGAATGTTTAGTTGGACTAGAAATCCAATTAGTAATGAAGCTACTAGCAAGGACTTTTCCAAAATACTTAAATCAAGTCACAGATGTATCAGTATGGTCCCTGTCCCATGTATTCCAGCTCCTGGCAACACATAAATACAGACTAAATAGAGCATATTCTGCTGGTGCAGGAGTGATATAAAATAATTTAACTTTGGTCCAGATACCCCCCAATAAAGAAAGTCTGTTTAGCCAACCTCCTATTACAATAAAACAAGTTCTGGCAGAGCCACTATGACTGTGAATGCATTAACTAGATAAGGGTATTTCATGGGCTTAAACTTAAACATGTATTTATTTATTTATTTTAAAAAAATCAGATTTACAAACCTTTGAGCAAGTTAACTAGGATTTCCGTAAGACAACAGCTACTAAATAGCTCTAATTCATTATTTTTGTTTTTTCTGTGCATCAGGTCTAGCTATCAGGAGTGCTTTAACATCAAAAACACAAATAATGAGTTAGAGCTACTTAACAGATGTTTTCTTACAGAAACCCCAGTTAGGTAGCTTTCAGGTATCTGCTAAACTAACTGTTGACATTTGTGCTCCCTGGATAAGACCAGTTACAAGGCTCTGCTATTGCTAAACTAATTTTAAAGCAGTACACATGCTAAATCTAAGGGCATGGCTACATCACTGTCACATGAGACAGGGGTCATTGTAGGAGAAAGAAAACCAATAAAACGATTTGTTATGGAGATCTCCAGGGGTCATAAAACTACTATACAGCTAGCAGGCATTTAAGGAAAAACTCCAAATAGCAGACAGAGGGAAGGACGCACTAGGACTTAACATACATATCAAAACACTCTACATATGTTTTTGCACATTCTGGGTGAACTACTCCTTTAAGTAATGTGTGCAGGGTCACACAGTATGTAAGTGGAGGCTGTGGGAGTCAAGTCCAGGTCTCCAGGTTTGTAGCACAGAGCCTTAAACCACTGCCTACTTAACCATTTACAACACAGTTACACTTATACATAATACATATTTCTCAAACTTGAAAGAAAAAATACACTGTATCATCAAAATCTGTATATACCAAGTAGTGTGCACATGTTTAAAATAATTTGAACCCCTCCAAAAAATGTGCACTGACATGAAACTGCATGTTTAACTGTAGAGACAATAAAAATTGCATTTCTAAATGCATTACTAACACCAGTGCTTCATGATTAAAACAATTTCAACCTCTCCCCCCTCGTAACAGATTACATTCTGGAAAGATTACCTTGGCAAGATACTATAAAAAAAACTGAAAAAACGGTTTAATGGAGTGAATGCTGACATCCTATTTCTGGTGTCCATGTTAAAATAAAAAATAGTTAAGATTTTTTTATGTCAGCTCTGATCAGAATAGCTTTTAAGATCACCAATTGCTTTTTTGTTCAAAGTTTTCTTATACATCTCAACTTAAAAGAAAAAAACACACTTTATCATCAAAGTCTGTTTTCAGCTTCCTAACATACAGTTCATTTGTAAAAAAAAAACATGATCTTGTCACAGACCACAATCAGCACTAGCTACTAGCAGAATGCTGATACCTACATTTACAATTTAGCAAATACTTAAAATCTAACTGAGTGGGGTTTTCTGTAAGAAAACAACTAGAGTCTATTAATTATAACATTTTATAGCATTGATGATCTGGGCAGTTAGATCTGAGTTTGAATCCCACAGCCCCCACAAAAAAAATGAACACTTTCTTACAGAGCTAGATGTGTGTCTAGGTCTCCTTCTGAGGCCCCAGGTGGCTCTGATAATCATTTGTTCCAAAGGATTTTTAAGTCAGTTTGAAGGCATTAAATAACTTCTGTTCTGTTCTGTTCTGTTCTCCACTGCCAAGGCATGTCTGTTGGTTGATAAGGTCCCCGACTAGTGCATCTTTTCTTACAGAGCTAGATGTGTGTTTAGGCCTCCTTCTGAGGCCACAGGTGGCTCTGATAATAAGTTTTTCCAAAGGATTTTTAAGTCAATGTCAAGGCATTAAAAATCTTCTCTTCTGTTCTTCACTGCCAATGCATGTCTGTCGGTTGATAAGGTCTCAAACTAGTGTATCTCATTACAGCATGCTAGAGCTATCTCATGTCCCTCCCACATGAATCAGAAAAAAGTTTGGGGTGGAGGTGGAGGTGGATCTTACTCCAAATAAAACCTAATGCTGCCTCCCACTACTCCGGTTCCAGTTCTTGTACCACCCATTTAAGAAAGAAAATAGTACCTTGCAATCAATGACTAACATGAAAGCATATTTATTTGAGGGCGGAAAACATTGCTTGGAGGACGGTACGGCGGAGGAGACTATTTACACTTTCAGTCAGTTCCACGGTCAGAAAACATGACATCATTCCTTTTGTACATGTAATACTCTTGTTGGCTCCACCCCAGTCATAAAAAAGTTAACTGAGTAAAACGCCAACAGAGTGTAAAGATAACAATGTTAACAAAATGCAAACTTATAAACCATAAAATCAGTTGCTGTAAAAACTGCAAAAATCAAAAAAGGTGATAATTTTGTTTAAAAAATTGCTTCCTAGGTGAAGAGAACAACTGAATTCATCAAATGTAGGTAATGATGGTAATTACCCATGGGTGTAGGCCACAGAAATGCCCTGGACCCCCAAGGCTGCTGGTAAACCAAACACCAGCAGCCAAAATAGATTGAGAGTGTAAAGGTAAGATTTAAAAAAGAGACCATAAGTAAAACAGCATCCAGAGTTATCATCACACAGTCTTATAATTCCATTAGAGTATATAAAATTGTAATCTAAAAGACAATTAACATTTGAAAATACTCAAAAGAGTGTAAAAAAATATCAGAAAGAAGGTAATAAAAACATCCCTTCTACCTAGTCCATCAAACACCCAAAATAAACTATGTTAGAATATGTAATACTATATGATCCCTCAAATACTCCCCCTTCATCCCAAGAGATGCAGTGTCATTCCCCACCATTAAAGTATAATAACATTTTAACATTCCAAGTAAAACAGCAAAAAGATACAGTAGTCTACATTGTAATGCAGTTCCTGTAACTGAGTCCCAAAAGTATGAAACGTTTTGATATTCATAAATTACAAAAATAAGCCTAATAGGAGATATTACAGATCTCTAGCATTCTAGAAATTTCAGAGGGTTGTTCAGAACATGATTCCTAACAAAATATAAAACATACAGAAATGCTGAAAATGTCCTCATGAGGGAGATATAGACCATATTATATGAAAGAGGGCAAAAGCAGCAAAAGCCAAAAACCAGTAAAAACTAGAAAAAAAACTACAAGCCAACAAAAATAATAAAATGAACAAACAAAACAAAATCTGAACACCAAGGGAATAAGGCCCAAACAAAATAAGACAGACCACAGAGAGACATCAAAACAGAGAAAAAAAGAAAGGGGGAGAACTTGTGAACAAGGTCAACCAGGCCACAAAGTGAAGTAAACTGAAGAGAAAGAGATCTGTAACAAAACACAGGATTAAAAAAAACATCTCTGAGGAAAATAAAATAAAATCACAAAAGCTGAAGGGAAGTGAGAAAAAAAAGGGTCAGAAGGAGGGAAGATTGCACAAAGAGGAAATACCTGAACAAAAGCTTGTCGAAGATATATTCAGACTCCACAGAAAGGGAGTGAGCCACTAAAATGTTACCCTATGCAGGGTGACAAAACAGAAAAAGTCCCAAATGGTAACAGAAGTTAGCACTCAAGTGGGCTTTTCTTGTCTAAAGGTCTGGAGGAGAACTTTGATTTCCTCTAAATTCTGTTCCTGTTTTCTCTTTTTACTGTGGGGTGACACTTTATTCCACTGCTCCTTCTGTAGAGATCTCTTCTCCATGACAGCACTGTATTCCATTTGGTTTTCCTGGGGAATGATATTCCTTTTCTGAAGCTCCTGGTACACCATCTCTAGATCGTCAAAAGTGATTACACCATCCTGGAAGACAATTTTAAGTTTAGCAGGATACAGGTTCTGGAATTTAAGATTTTTCTGCCTGAGAAATCACAGAAGGGGTGCATGTACCAGGTGTTGGGCCAGAATTGCTGAAGAATAATCATTGCCTATGTAAATTCTTTGGCACATAAATATAATTTATCCCTTCCACCAGGCTCTTAACGGGATCTCTTACTTCACTGCAAAATTAAGAATTTTCACCACTATTGATCGTGGCCTAGCATTCTTCCTTGAAGGCTTCGGGGCCAAAGATCTATGTGCCTGTTGAAACTGCAAGGGGCCATGATAAGAGGTGTCCAACTGTTTAGCAAAATAGTCCTGCAGGAAGGCTATAAGATTTTGTCCCTCAGCTCCCTCTCTAATACCATAGAGTCATAAGTCGACCCATTTTCGAGGTCCTCACATCTATCTCTGAGGCTTTGTTGATCCTGAAGCAATCAAGACATTAATCTTTCCAGTCAGTCTATTCTAGTATCAGACCTGGTTGCGGTGCTTTACAGCTCAGACACCAGACTCTCAAGGGTGGAAAGAGCAGAGTGCAGCTCACCTTGCAGGGTTCAAAATTCAGCCCTGAATTTCTTTAATTCTGCTAAAATGTCAATGGTAGTGGGTACAAAGGGCTGGTCAATAGTGGTATGCTGGTCAGTTGCTTGTGCAGATTGCGCCATATTCAAAGCCGCAACACCCATAGCCACAACCGATGAAGTTTCAAGCGCTGAAGTGGGAGGATCAGTAATAAGTTTTTTTAGAGCAAATTCATGAAAAGACATTGAAACTGGATGTTAATATGCCATTTTATTTTACACCTTCTAGTAATTCATCAGAGAGTGTTCAAATTTTTCAGGAGGTGGTACTGAAGGATGTTAGCAAAACTGTAGAAAAAATTAAAGCAGATGCACTGGGACAATTTAACAACTAGTGAACGTCAGGCTCTGAAGGAGACAGGCAAAATGGAACATTTGGAAATAAAACCCTCTAATAAAGGAGGGAATATTGTGAGCATGTTAAAGGAGCTGTATTGTTCTGAAGCTCTAAGATTGTTGTCAGGTGAGGAAACTTATAAAGTTTTAGTTTCTAATCCCTCGAGCTCATACAAAGAAAAACTGCATTTATTTTTGGTTCAAGCAGTGGAAAAAGGGTGGATCACAGAGAGAAGAAATCACTTTAAACCCTAAACACCCCATGGTGCTAGTATTTTGTTATCTTCCCAAGGTTCATAAAAATATAGAGAGACCTCTTGGGCACCCCATTATTTCAGGGAACAATTATTTATTTGAACCCTTATCTAATCCTATTGATAGGTATTTGCAACAAGAAGTAACCTCTCTAAAATCTTACATAAAGGACACCACAGCAGTTTTACAAAAAGTGAGTGATTTACAATGGAAAAACACATACTGGATGTTACTTCTTTATATACCATCATAGACCATGTTCAAGGACTTGAAGCAGTGTCAGGAATGCTTATGAAATCTAATAAGGTATTTCCAGTTCCATCTATACTGGGAGCCTTGGAATTGATACTTACTAACAATTGTTTTCTTTTTAATGTTAAATTTTATTTACAGTTAAAAGGCACCACTATGAGGTCCCCAGTAGCTCTTCATATGCAAATCTTTTCAGGGGACGGTAGGAATAGACTACAATATTTGATCAGGCTGTTATTCCCTTTTTTAGTAACATTAAATATCACTTTCATTTTATTGGTGATTTGTTTAATTGTATGGGAAGGGTCTAATGTACAGATGTATGAATTTTTTGCATACATTAACAGCAACGACATGGGCATCAGATTTATTTCCAAAATGGATAAACAAAAGGTTGATTTTTTTGGACATAACATTAGAAGCAAAAACGGAAGAAAAACAGGTGGAAACGAAAGGGTTTAGGAAGACAACGGCAGGTAATACAATTCTCCATGCACGGCGTACTCACCCTAAACACCTTATAGAAAGTCTTCCCTACTGTCAACTTATAAGATTGAAATGTAATAGCGTCAGGAATGAAGATTTTTTGGAGGCTAAAGAGGAACTCTTTGCATGCTTATGTAGGAGAAGATACACAGAGAATTGTTTACAACAAGCCTGGATTAAGGTACAAAATGTAGACAGGAATACACTGTTAGAATATAAAGTTAAAACAAAAAAAGTGCAGAAAGTGACTTTTGTAATAACTTATTCTGCGGTCCCCATGGACATCAGATCCATAGTTTAAAAACATTGGCACATTTTAGGAACAGACACTGATTTGAAATCAGTCTGTGAACTAGGCCCATTGATCTCCTTTAGGAGAAACAAAAACTTAAAAGATCTCCTAGTACAAAGCAAATATGTACCTCTTACACAATCCCATATAGGCATGGCATTACCTCCTAAATCTAATATTTTTTTCCATGTCATAACTGCATTACTTGTAAATATGCAGTAAAGGGCACCAGCTTTGTTAATCCCAGTAAAAGGGGTGTTAAGCAGGTACATATTCAGTCCTTTATAACTTTCAATTCCACCAATGTGATCTATGTAATTTAGTGCTCATGCAGTGTAGTTTATGTAGGTCAGACTACTAGAAAGATCAAGGAACGTATACAAGAACATTACAGAGCAATCTGTGATGTGAATTTACAGTATCCCTTGGTTAAACACCTTTCAGAGGTTTAGGATGTGGGAGCCATTAAAACATCTTACATGGGAATTGATCAAGTACCTGTCTTGAAAAGAGGAGGTAATAAGGAACTGTTACGAGAGCAGAAAGAGCCAAGATGGATTTTTCGTCTTAAAACTTTAAAACTGAATGGTCTGAATGATGTGATGAACTGGAAGCCGGTTTTGTAACATAACTAGACAGCACATAGATTTAATCAAATCCATAAGAATTTGGAAAATTACTGTTTATCAATTTTGATAATGTGAATGCAGTGTTTTGTTCTTCAATTCTGACATATTGTGAATGTAGCGTCTTGCACAGTGTGTAGGGAGGATGGCAGGGGATTATATGCGGTGTTTTGTTCTTCAGTTCTGACATATTGTGAATGTAGTGTCTCGCACAGTGTGTAGGGAGGATGGCAGGGAATTATATACGGTGTTTTGGTCTTCAATTCTGACATATTGTGAATGTAGTGTCTGGCACAGTGTGTAGGGAGGATGGCAGGGGATTATATACGGCGTTTTGTTCTTCAATTCTGACATATTGTGAATGCAGCGTCTGGCACAGTGTGTAGGAGGATGGCTGGGATTATATCTGGCGTTTTGTTCTTCAATTCTGACATATTGTGAATGTAGTGTCTGGCACAGTGTGTAGGGAGGATGGCTGGGAATTATATCTGTTTTGTTCTTCAATTCTGACATATTGTGAATGTAGCGTCTGGCACAGTGTGTAGGGAGGATGGCTAGGGATTATATACGGCATTTTGTTCTTCAATTCTGACATATTGTGAATGTAGTGTCTGGCACAGTGTGTAGGGAGGATGGCTGGGAATTATATACGGCGTTTTGTTCTTCAATTCTGACATATTGTGAATGTAGTGTCTGGCACAGTGTGTAGGGAGGATGGCTGGGAATTATATACGGCGTTTTGTTCTTCAATTCTGACATATTGTGAATGTAGTGTCTGGCACAGTGTGTAGGGAGGATGGCTGAGGAATTATATCTGACGTTTTGTTCTTCAATTCTGACATATTGTGAATGTAGTGTCTGGCACAGTGTGTAGGGAGGATGGCTGGGGATTATATCTGAGCGTTTTGTTCTTCAATTCTGACATATTGTGAATGTAGTGTCTGGCACAGTGTGTAGGGAGGATGGCTAGGGATTATATACGAGCTTTGTTCTTCAATTCTGACATATTGTGAATGTAGTGTCTGGCACAGTGTGTAGGGAGGATGGCTGGGATTTATATACGGTACGTTTGTTCTTCAATTCTGACATATTGTGAATGTAGTGTCTGGCACAGTGTGTAGGGAGGATGGCTGGGGATTATATACGGCGTTTTGTTCTTCAATTCTGACATATTGTGAATGTAGTGTCTGGCACAGTGTGTAGGGAGGATGGCAGGGGATTATATACGGCGTTTTGTTCTTCAATTCTGACATATTGTGAATGTAGTGTCTGGCACAGTGTGTAGGGAGGATGGCAGGGGATTATATACGGCGTTTTGTTCTTCAATTCTGACATATTGTGAATGTAGTGTCTGGCACAGTGTGTAGGGAGGATGGCAGGGGATTATATACGGCGTTTTGTTCTTCAATTCTGACATATTGTGAATGTAGTGTCTGGCACAGTGTGTAGGGAGGATGGCTGGGGATTATATCGCAGCTTTGTTCTTCAATTCTGACATATTGTGAATGTAGTGTCTGGCACAGTGTGTGTAGGGAGGATGGCAGGGGATTATATACGGCATTTTGTTCTTCAGTTCTGACATATTGTGAATGTAGTGTCTGGCACAGTGTGTAGGGAGGATGGCAGGGGATTATATACGGTGTTTTGGATATAAGAAAAGTGTACATAAGAGACATGGATATGGAGATTAAAAAATGTTTCCCTTCCTTTCTTTTTCCCCCTTCCCCCTTCCTTTCCCCTCCACCTCCCTTTCCTTTCCTTTCCCCCTCTCCCATCCCCCCTTTCCTATGTTTGTGTAAAGCAAAACTCATTATCTGTTATTTCAAATCTGAATATTTTTTTTAAAAATTCCTCTTTCATAAAAATAGTAAAAGTTTCATGAATGGATACAAGAAAAGATTCAACAAGAAGTAACAGAGTTGACTCATTTCGTACATTTGCAAGTAATATGCTCAGCTTCGGATGTGAAGCAGCATAGCAGAAAGATAATTTGGCTAAACAAAACCCTTAAAAATTAAATAATCTCCTAGCTGTGTCTAATTAAAGATTCTCAGCTTAAGCCAGTTTCTATTCTTGCAAAACGGGAATGGAGTTTTTGAATTGCACATGCTAGGTGTTATTATATTTTTTTCTTTTTTTAAAAAAATATTTAGCACATGTTGAGCACTTTAATTTGTAACTATATAAATTATTGTTCTGAATAGTAATGGAACATATTGTGGAGTGCAATTAGTGGTCATAACAGCTAATTAATGTCGATTAACAAAAGGAATTTTGAAATTGCACTTTAAGAATAACACATGTGAGTTCGACATATATAAATAAGGTTTCTTGCACTTGTTTGTCTCACCCCCTGACAAAGAGGCCCTGGTAGCCTTGAAGTGCTGGGCTGTTTTGCACTTCATTGGCATGTGAACCACTCTTATAATTGTAGCATTGGATATATTGGTACTGGTTTTGTTTCAGTTTTTTAATATAAAGTAAAATGTATTGAAATGCTAACCTGGAGCGCTGTGTGTGTTTTATTGCTATAAGTTTTTAGCAGTCTGTTTACCTCCCATGTGTAACCACGTCTTTGACAATCTTTTCAAGTTAATGAGGATATCATGGAGAAGAAAAGTGAGAAATAAAGCTGGGTGGTAATGGAGCTTTAGTTTAGCCCGCCATACCAGGTGATTGCATCACCAGAAGTCCCCCTCTGTGTCTCCTTATACCTTCTGAATACTACCCTTTTGGCCTTTGCCTTTTAGCCACCTCTTTCGAGAACCATAGGAGTTTATTTTTCCTCTTGCCTTTGCTCACTTGATTGATGCAGAGGTTTGTTGCCCTATGCTATGTTCCCTTATAGCTTTGCCTACTGTTCCTCCACCCCACCCAGGATATCCACCCCCCCAGCCAGGTCATCCCCTCAGGTATTCACCCATCTTTATAAAATCTGTCCTCCTGAAGTCCAGGACCATTACCCATGTGAGCTTCAAGTCCACAGTCATCCTTATATTGAACCACACTGTATGATGATTACTGGTCCCCAAGTGGCCTCCCACCTTGACATCTGCAATGCTGTCCCTGTTAGTGAATACCAAGTCCAGTATCGCCCAGTCACGAACAGGTTTACTGACTAGTTAGCTGGTAATGCCTCCTGCAGAGAGTCCAGGACATCCCTGCTTCTAGCTAAAGATGCTGCTGGGAGGCTCCAGTCTACATCTGGCAGGTTAAAGTATGCCACCAGCAGCACCTTCCCTTTTTTGCCATCATGCCAGTGGGTTCCACCAATATCTTATCTAATTCTTTCCCCTGTGCTGGAGGTCTGTAGATCACTCCAGTGTGAATAGTGACTCTATTCCCTATCTCCAGAGTGACACATAATACCTTTCCCTCCTCATATATTCCCTGTATTTCTTTCACTTTTATGCTTTTCCTCACATAAAGTACCATACCCTCTCCTTTCCTTCCCACACTCTCCTTCCTGAACAGAGTATAGCCTGGAATGGCCATGTGCCAGTCATGGTTTTCAGTGCACCATAACTCAATAATCGCCACAATATCCAGATCAGAGTCTGCAATGATGGCCTCTAGGTCCAGAATCTTATTTCCTTGGACATCTAGCATTCACAGATATGGCCTTCCATATTTTGTTTCTACTCTGCTTGTTGCCCCACTTTTTTACTTTCTGCCCTCCATCCTTTCCCATGTCTTTTTAATATTCCCATTCCCTTTCTGCATTATCTTTACCACCCCACTTCCTTTATAAATCTGCACCTTGCAGGATTCCTCTCCCTTAGGATTTTCCTCACTCTCTGCTTCATACTATGGGTGGTGCAGTTTCTGCCTACCTGATTCCTTCCACCATATCTCTTGGCTAGTTTAAATGTTCATCAAATTAACATTTAAACAAAGCACTGAGGACTGCAGTTCCCCTACTGGATGGATGCAGGCCATCACCCCTGTATAGGCCTTTATCCTCCCAGGTGAGTCCCCAGTCCCCAATGTAGTCAAAGCCTTCCTCTCTGCACCATTCTTTCAACTATGAGTTGAAGCTCCTTGTGTAGTTATCCCTCTCCTTTCCCCATCATAGACGGTCAGTACCACAGCAAATGCCACTGATAGAGCTACCTGTCTAAGTCCCCACACCAGCTCCCCTAAATTACCTCTGCCCTATCCCAGCCCCATCTCTAGCTAGGTCATTAGTCCACTGGTGGACAATAACATCTAGCTAACCCTCATGTCCTGCAGCCTTAGCAATCCTCAGGACCCAGTTCCCATCTCTCTGTGCTGTGGTGCTGGGTAGACACCTAACCTGCCCCCTTTCCTATTCCCAGTTCTATCCCCTTCACTACTGAGTCTCTCATAAGAAGCTGCTACTTCCTCTTCTGGGGTCCTCTACCACCCTTCCTGAGTGTCCACTACACTGGGTTTGCACATTCTCCCTGGTGACTACCATGATTGCCTTCTCCCCACAGTCCCACCCTGCCAGAGCAGTGTAGAAATTACATAGTGGTACTGACTGAGGAATGTGGCCTCTTTCCCACCATATCCACCCTTCCAGAGTCCACCATAGTCTAGTTGTTCCTCTCTGCTGGCATAGTCTGAGGTAACTGTGGCAGACATGATGGCCCCTGGGTGGGGAAAGAGGTCCCCCGAATCCTAGCCAACTTGACCTGTAGTCCAGGTCCTCCTCCCCCCTCAACCCAGAGAGATGTGTGCCGAAGGGGCAACACTGCTGTCTCCAGAAGGGCTGTCTGAAAACTGCTGCACCACAGCCACTGTACTGCACCACTCCCAGAATTCTCAGCTTCTATTCTGTGTATTATTATACTTGGTAGAGTAGAGCCCACTTATAAAAAACATCAGATATAAGAACATCCCGCTTATAAGAACATTTCTTGGGTGTCCCAGTTTTTGCCCATTATTTTCACTGGGCCCTATGCACTAAGATGCGGAGTGGGTATGCACTGTGTAACTCTGGTGCATACTCACCCTGCATCTGCCCGTGCCTGCTGTGCCCCCTGCATGGGATTCCCCAACCACTTACTCCCCCATGCACCCAAGCCCCCAACCGAGCCTGGTGCTTTGTACCAGGGCAGGCTGGAGGGGTTGTGCAGGGTGTGTGCCAGCAATCTGCAGTATTTTCCTAGGTACAGAGGGCTGTGCATGGGGCATGGCCAGCTACACCTACTCAGAGCAGCCATAAACTTCATATGCACCCCCCCGGGTAGCGGCCACTGGATGCAGTGGTAATGGCAGCGATCTGCATAACCCCCAAAATCAACAACCCTGCAATTGGGGGTCTCCTCGGTTGTCATGGGGCAGTGAACCAGACACAAACCCCCCAGTGCGGTCAGTGCAATGTGCACTGGCCACTATCATGGTGCCCCACAGGTGCAAGTGATCCACTGGTGGGACCCGGGATGGGCAGCAGATTGGCTGCCTGCCTGGTTCCTCCACTAAGCACCCAACTGCCCCCAGATATCCTGCACACTGGAGGGGGTAGGGCAGCAGAAAGGAGCCACACAGAGGCCAGTGATGGTGAATGCAGCCCCCATGCAGATCTCCTGCTGGTGTGAAGCTGAGCAGGCAGGACATGTGCCATTGTTGTATAGTTCCAGCCCCTTCGTGAATAGTCCCCAACGGCAGTAAAGCCCCTTTATAAGAACAGTCAGCCCATTTATAAGAAAAATTTTTTTTCCAGAGGTAGTGGTAGAGCATCATTATCACCTCTTAGTGTGCTGAACCTGGGCTGAATAATCATCTACTGTAGTAGTAGTAGTAGTAGTAGCAGTAGCAATTTATTTTTCTTTCATAACATGATGTAATGGACATTACAAAGTTAAAAAAAAAAAGCATCACAATATAAATAAATGAGAATTAATACACAATATTAATTCATAATACAATCATTCAGTAATTTGTCAAGATAATGTGTGCATAGTTAAAAAAGATCCTAATATTTGATATTGGAGAGAGTGTTCTCTTTTGAACTTCATCACATTAGAAAAACAAAATTTCAACTGTCTCAGCATCTCCTTTCATCATAGGGTGAAGAAGAATGAATAAGGGATCATAATCCATTGCTGCATATTGTACTTTAACAAGAAATCTTTTAGAATTTGATCATGTGGAGACTTATATAAATGGCACTAAACAGTAATATCATATAAGGTTTTGTAGAAACCCCTATTGCACCAACAGTAGTCTTGTTGTGAACTTTCAGCTCATGTCATGTTAAAATAGATATATTTAGAGCAGATAATACCAAATCTGGCTCAAGTAATAGCTTTCCTAACATTGGGAGTCAGTGGGTGGGTTTAATAGTCCTCAAGGGTAGAGTTGATTTTATTAGTACTAAGCCAAATGGCTTGCTTTCTGAGCCATAACCTGGTCCATTTGCTTTAACTGTGCAACTACAAAAAGTATTTTCTTAAAAGTATACTTAAATATGGGTGAAATCAGAATCCCTTCTGAGAATTTGTCCATAAATGATTTAAAGAGGCATTAGCGATTATAGATCTGTGGGCTTTTAAACAAGGAGATGAAAAATGTGATGCAGACCAACTAATTTTTAACTGGAGACAAGCCATAGGAAGTGGGTTAACCTGATTATTTAGAATTTTGAGCCAATAACATGCCAAACATAATTTAACTATCAAAGCTAGAGGTAACTTACGCAGTTCAGCTCTAACTACTGCATTGGAAGTGGATGAGGGGAACCTGGAACAAGAATTTGTAGTAAAGAGTTAATGTAAATTCTAAAGAAGATGCTTTTGAGGATCCCCAAACTTCTGTACTGTACAGCAGAATAGGGTTAATCAGCTTCTGTAACTGTAAGAGTGGCTACAACTGTATGCCCACCATATTTATAATTAAAATGTAATAATGCTTCAGCTGCTAATTTGGCCTTGGAGACCGAGGGCCTGATTCTCAAAGGGGGGCTGTGTCCAGCGCAAGCTGCAGCAAAGGAGCAGCTTGTGCAAAGCCCCATGTGCCAGGGACACTGCACCTGATTCTGGTACAGGAGGGGACCCGGCACCTATGTCCCCACTCTGCAGAAAGCACATGGCACATGCAAGGGGTTGCAGCAAGCCCCTTGCGGCAATGGCAATCTGTTACCCTACCCTGATCCATGTTGTGCCCTATAATAATACAATACATTTGAAACCTCCCACCTGATCTCTGATGTGCCCCACAATAATATATGAGAAACCCACCACCAAATCCCCAATGTGCCCCTCAATAATGTGGCATATGAGAACCCCACACAGAAATCCCTGATGTGCCTGTTGGGTTGGCACATAAATAGCCCCTCATATTGGTGGACCGGTGTCTCCCACCACCCACCCCAGCAGGTAGTGTCTCCCATCGCATCCCTGGACAGAGCCAGGGACTGACACAACACTCCTCACACCTCCACAGCCAGTCCCCAACTGAACTGTAAGTGAGCACCTACTTTAATGTGTATGCTGTGTACATATTACAGTAGGTGCTCATTGACAGTCAGTTGGGGACAGGCTGTGTAGGTTTGAGGAGGGCTGTGCTTGTCCCTGGCTCTGTCTGGGGAGGCATAGGGGGGCACTACCTATTGAGGTGGGGTGGAGGCACTGGGCCACCAATGAGGGGCTATTTATGTGGCAAACCGATGGGCGTATTGGGACTTGTGGGGGCCTTTGCATTTAACATTAGCTGAGGGTACATTGGGGATCGGGGTGGGGGTTCTCATGTATAATGGTATTGTGGGGCACATTGGGATGGGGGTTCCAATATACTTTATAGGTATGGGGTGCATCGGGGATTGGGGAGAGGGGACCCGCACCACTATTTCAACCAGAAGCTCTCCCAGGGGAGATTTTTCTAAGTCCCCTTAGACCAGCCCTAGCTGGTCTAAGGGTACTCAGGATTTCTCCCTCAGGGAGAAGTCTGAGAATTGCAGTTCTGGGGCTGTGGCAGCTTGCGTCTACCTCATGCCCCATAGCACCTTGTTGCAGCCCATTTCTGGGTGCAGGGATGGTGCAAGCGCCATTTGGGGCAGGCAGCCTCCACTTGACGCAGGCTGCCTTTCAGAATCACTCTTGGTGGCAGTCTGTGGCACAAGGGGTATGTTGCATCATTGATTTTGGTGCAAGCACCTTGCACCATGCCAGGAGCTTTTAGAATCGGGCCCCTGATCTTTCCAATGGGCTGACTATTGACCATTTGAAGTAAATTTTACACCTAGATAAATGTAGAAGTGGACAACCTCAAATGGATCCTTATGTAGGTAAAACCTAGGGAGTACAGTATTGAAGTTATTTGAGCCAAAAACCATGATTTTTTTAAGATTTATTTTCAATTCTAAATGGTCACACTTAGATTTTAGTTGATTTATCTTGTTTTCTAATCCCACTATAGAAAGTGAAACGAGTATCAAGTCGTCTGCATATGTCGGTATGTATATATCATGAGAACTAATTTGGGGGGAATCCATATTTATAGAAGTATCAAAATATAAGAGTGAATCAATGTAGATACTAAACAACATAGGCTATAATAAGCAGCCTTGCTTTACTCTCATGGATGTTTTAAAATACTCTGAGATATTGTCTATATTATCATATCTTACCGCCGTTCTCATCTTTGAATAGAGAAGATAAATTGGGATAAGTAAATTTAAAGTGAATCCTCTACTAATTAGGATGGCCCATAGCTTTTCTCTGGCTACGAAGTCTTTCGGATGAGACGTTAAACCAAGGTCCCATCTGCCTGGATTGGTGGTAGTTCAGGTGGATGTTAAAAATCCCATGGCACTTATTGAAAAGAGTAGGGGAATTTCCCCGGTGTCCTGGCCAAATTTCCCTCATTCACTAAAAATACCACCAACAGCTTAATCTGGTTCAAGGTCAGTTGGAATTCATCTGTATCCCCCTCCCCCGGGTCGTGCCTGAAAATAGTCAGGATTTGTCTAGTGCACTTACCCGGTCAACAAAAGCTAAATAAATAAAATAAATAAATAAAATAAAATAAAAACTGAGGCAAAATCCACAAACAGAGCACAAATTTTCATTTTTCTATACAATTTATATTTTTCTAATAAATGTGTAAATATGAAGATGTTATCAATCGTTGAGTAACCATAATGAAAACCTGCCTGGAATATTCAGAAGGCTGAATCTGTTTCTATCCAGTCTTGCAATTTGTTCAATAAAATTCTTGAGAATATTTTGCCACTAATATCAATCAGACTGATTGGTCTATAGTTGGTGGGGAGTCGGCATGGTCCCGTTTTATGGGTTGGTACAATTATATTTTCAGTCCAGGATGGGGGTACAAATCTTTCCTTTAAACATATATTAAAAAATATGTAAAGAAAATGACCCAATAATTTAGGTGGGCCTTGCAAATTTCACCTGGGATGGTGTCTGGTCCAGGAGCTTTGTTATTAGTAAGCTGAATAATGGCTTGCTCAACATCAAATAGAGTCACTTCCATAGGGAAGAGCTCTAGTGTTAAAAAACAAGGAGGGAAAGTGTGATTTTGAGGGACTGAAGGCTCTCTGTTGAAAAGGGTTTTATAATGTAAGACCCAGGTTTCTTTAGGAATACATGTAGGAAGAAACAGAGAGTAGAACTTTGTCCCTTTGGCAACAAGCGTCCAAAAGGATTTTTTGTCCTCAGAATTTATTACCTGATACATGTTGTCCCATTGTTTGAGACTAAAGTCTAGTTTTTTTTTTCAAGAAATTTTTAAATAATTTACACATTTTGTTTAGATGGACAAAGCCATCTTTGGAAGGATTCTTCTTGACTGTTCTGATAAGTTTCCTTAGCTTCTGTTTTTCTATTTTACATTCAGGGTCGAACCACCCATTAGACTTAAGCTTATTATCTGTTGTGTGGTATAGTTTTGGGCTTATTTGCTGATAACACATATCTAAAGAATTACTAATATAACTAGCATTATAGTTACCCTGAGGAAGTGAAAAGAAATGTGAAAAGAGGGTGAATAGATTAGAAGTGTAACTTTATCCATAGTTTTAGAGTTGAAAACCAATTTTGTTTTGCCATGTAAGGCAAGTGAAGCTAAGGTTTTATTAATATTATTTTTTTTTTATTTGTTTAGTTGTTTAGCCAGGAGTAGCACACTAAGCTGAAAGCTTTTTCACAGGAGCAACCTGGGAGCACAGGGAAGTTAAGTGACTTGCTCAGGGTCACACAGTATGCAAGTAGAAGCTGTGGGATTCAAACCCAGGTCTGATCTGCTGGATGTCACCAGATTTGCAGCTCAGAGCCTTAAACCACTGTGCTATACTGCCTCATTATTATACTGCCTCATTATTATCCTCATTCACTTAAGAGTCAGTGGGCTCAAAACACAGTAATATTGCTGCATGGTCACTTTCAGGTCTCATAAGAATCTTCAATTTTGATCAATAGAGGACAAAGTCAATTACACTTTGCCCTTGTGAAGAAAAAAAGTGCAGGCACCCTCTTGATCTCCATCTACCCTACCATTTAAGATCAGAAAAATATTATTTTGATGAAGTTCTGAAAACACTTTCCTGCTTCATTCTGAACTTTGTCCAAGGAGTATCTGGGGCCTAAGTTCCCCACATGAAATTGCTCCTGTACATTAGAGAGATTATTAAACTATGCAATTCTAGAGTTAAAGTCTCCTGCCAAGATAACAGTGTCTACATAAAATAGCAAAGATACAGCCTCAATTTTCTGGCTCAATTTTGACCAGATATCATATATTGGATTTGAATGAAAATGGAGAGGGATATAGACATTTACAATCAATACAGTACTGGAGTTCCATCTTATGACTGTTAGGAGGAATTCCTGAGTAGGCACCAGGTTCATTAAAACATGTATGCCATCCTTGATTTTCATCAGTGTAACAACTCCCCCCTCCCCCATTAAATCTGCCATAGGATTTTACCTTAGTGGCAGGTATGAAGTAAGATTCAAACCCATTAATATATGGCTGTGATGGGGCCCAAGTCTCTTGAATGGCCAGAATCTCATATCTAGAAACAAAACTCAGCCATTGGAGTCTGCCAATGTGTTACCCAACCCTGCAATGTTCTATATAAGGATGTTAGAGTCATCTATCTGGGTAGAAAGAAAACTAGAATCCGAGGCTGTACTATCTACTTGGTTTGACACTGTTAGTAGTCGCTGAGGTTTTTCAACTTCCTTAGTGGACTTACTTGAGTGTTCCAGGTCTATAGATGAAATTGAATGTATATTAACTGCATCAGGAATACAACTTTTGCCTAATAAAAGGGAAAACAATTCTGCTGATTGAGTAAAACAAACTATTTGTGATCCCTCAGTTCCTGAGTACACCCTTTCTACAGTGTTCAAGTCAGATAGATAAATATTTAATTCAGCAATAGAGACTAAGACCACTCTAACATGTGAAGCAAGATTTTCTGGTTTTTCCTTCCTCATAGGGATCAATCTCCAAAAATGGACAGAATATTAGTTTGGTATGCCCTTTTAAAATTCCAGTTAAGTAGTACTAAAGTAGAAGAGAAAATATCATAGGATAGTACTTTATTAGGTTTAACATCACCAAAAGTGTATTTCCAGATTGTGGGCCAGGTCACTGGGGATGATACTGAAAGGCCCAAGGAATTTAAAGTTTGCTGTTTGGCCCATATTAATTTGGCAATTTCCATACTAGAAATCAGTACATACACAGGATGATGAGGGCTAGACCTGTCTTTATGGACAAAGATAAGCGAGTTTGCCAACCTGGGTAGTTCCAGTTCAGCTTTAAAAAGGTGGGTTATCAAACCCATCAGGGACTCTTTGGTCTAGTAGGGGTTGGTAAACAAATTGTCAGTTTTGAAAACTGCTTCTCTACCAGCAGTAACTAGTTGGCTAAGAAATGGGGCATCATTATTCTTCTGTAGATCATCATCCCTCAATACATTTGATGATTCAGATGAGGCAGGAAAACCAGGCTGTATAGGGAAGGAAGTATTGAAAGTATTTATATGTGTATTTCCATTAGTGCAGTTAGACTATAGTGGTTGAGCCATCTCATCATGGATCACCATCTCTGCTTTACATTGAGTCTTGTTATCCTCGCTATGAACCATCCTCCCCCTCTGGAGTGTCTCAGCACCAGTGTTCAGAGGAGGTGAGACCTCCAGCACTGGATTTGAGTTTTCATTTTGTAGCTAAGTCCTTACATTTCTTATTTCTTTTTCCTTTGGCCCTTGACTTTGCTTTGTTCTTGCATATTTGTGGGTCTAGTTTATTCTTTCTTTTTTCTTTTAGCATTGGGGAATCAGGAATTATTATGGTAGAAAAGGACAGATTCTGTTTTTTTTTTTTTTCATGGTTATTTTTAACCAGCTCATCTAGTCTTTATTCTAGTACTGAACACTTCTCCATACACATAAAGTTTACCATTTCCAGACAATGTTTAATTCAATTATAGGCCTCCAGGAGCACTATATTTGACATTATAGGGTGGGCCAGAGCTTCAGTGGTGTACTTAGATATAGTAACTGGACACAGTGCCAGAAATTCTTGATCGAGTTGATTTTTTTCCACTTCTTTATCGAGTTTTTCAAATACATCTTTGGGGGACCCTATAACAATATCGTCTTCCTCAGATGAGGATTTTGTAAAGTTCATGTCTTTAATTAGATCCATCTCCATGATGCTCATTCGACAAGAAACACGTCATCTGGCATCACAGTGCCAGGCTCCATGTCGACTGTGATTTGCAGTCGACATGGAGCTACACACCATGTGTGCTTTTTTCAACAGGGGCTTTGCCCCCAAACCCATCCCCATACTAAAGTTCTTTTTTTTCTTTTCTTTTCTCTTTCATTTTGTTGACCGAGTAAGTGCACTAGACAAATCCTGCCTATTTTCAGGCACGACCGGAGGAGGGATACAGATGAATGCCAACTGACCTTGAACCAGATTAAGCTGTTGGTGGTATTTTAAAGAATGAGGAAATTTGTCCAGGACACTGGGAAATTCCCTATTCTTCGATAAGTGCCATGGGATCTTTAACATCCACCTGAACTACCACCAATCCAGGCAGATGGGACCTCGGTTTAACGTCTCATCCGAAAGACGGCACCTCAGAAGTGCAGCACCCCTCTCATGCTGCACTACAGTGTCAGTACTGGGATATTAACCCAAGTGCCAGATGTGGGAACTGAACCCACAGCCCTCTGATCTCCCGGCCTCAGAGGTGAGTGTGCTACCTACTGAGCCACCGACACTAATCTAACTCCAGGTCTGAGTTAGTTTGGGGAGGGAGTGCAGGTCAGGGGAAGGGGTTGCCCGGTCCTAGGATCACTTCTACAGTGGCATGGCACTGTTGTTGTATTGACACGTGTCACTCTAGAAATGTCGCTGTTCAGCGGGTATACCATTAGGTCCATAGGACAAAACAAGTCCATTCTTGATGGATAGAATGAGATATCAGCCTCCTTAGAGGGAGTTACCCTACCTCTCCTTCCCACAGGACCTGGGGGGGGAGTCAGGTTTGATTTCAGCTCTTGTGAAGAGATAAATGGGGTCAGTTAAACTATCTCCAGATTTATTTACATATAAAAAATAATCAGTAATTGTCACTTGGTTAGATACATTGGCCTTATCAGCCTTGTCAATTTTATGTACAGTTATTTTATTTGATTGTAGGGAATCCTGTAGCATTTGAGTTTATCTGGGTGGTCTCTGAGATAGCAAATGTTTGGAATGTTCTTTGGGTCCCTTAACACCATCCTGGTTGATTACATTTTTAATATCTCCCTTTGGTTGTGGGGAAAAAGAGTCCTATGTGGCCTGAGGGGAGATCAGGCCAGCCAGCTGATTGGCTGTCAACTGACCACCCCCTATTTTGTCAATGGAGACTTTCTCCTGAATATACTGTGTTAGTTTGGTTGTTTTATCTAAAATATTCAGTGTAGAAGAAGTTCTTGAGAAAACACACACCCATTCTTATTAGTGGTAGGCAAAGTGGCTGAAATTCTTTCCGCAAAGTGATTTGCAGAGTAATGCAGAATCCTCAAAGTACTCCACACCGCGAAGTGGAGTACTTTGCATCATAATGGGGAACGCGAAGTCCATTGAAAACAATGACTTTGCGTTGTTCCACCTTCCTCAGACCATTTCTCCACCAATTTTAAGTTGAAGTACATTGAAATCAATGTACTTCACCTCACTTCACCTTGTTTTCTAGCTCCAAAGTCGAATTTTGCAGTGCTTCATGGGATTGCAGGTTACATGGGCTCTAGATTGTTCTGCACAGTCTCAGTTCTGTTTAGTGTATGTGTAGTGGAAGATGGAGACAGTTTCCTCTCAGAGTTGTGTGATTCAAACACTCTAAAAGCTGTTTAAAAAACCTTTTTGAGCCATTTTTTTGCTCACAATTTAGTACATTGATTGTAAGAAACCCTCCTGTGCTCATATCATTGATTGTTTATTGTTTGTGTATGGATTTTGAATGTTAATTTAGAACAGTCAGTCTGTGTACTGTGAAGTGTGCTTTGGGGGAGGGGCATATCTGTGGTGTAGTTAGATTAACTGGGAGAAAAAGCCAGTCTTTCTGTTTTGGTTATATTTTTCTTGTATAACTCTGTTAATGTACACACAGTAATATTTTCAGTAATTCTTGAAATTTTTTTGCTGATTGTTGTGGTGCAGCAGTGTATAATTTCAGTTTGCTTAAAACATTTGGTTATATTACTGAAGATTTTCAATTTGCTGTGCATTACTTGTAGTGTGTGTGAGTGTGTGTGCCATTAAATTAGACACCTTTTATTGTGCCACAGAGTAATTGCAGCAGTGTGAACCTGCTATCCACCGCACCTGCATGAATTTTTTATACTGCTTTTTGGTATCCTTAGTGGTAGTGGACTATTACTGCCATGCACTATCCCCCCCCCCCCCAACCGGCAAAAGGTATTCTTTTCCAGATTTGAATTTGTGACTTGTGAGCACTGGTTTGATGTTGTTGTGCCTTTGCATTGGATTCAAGATGGGTGTTCAACAAATTTCTTGTTTAACGCCCCAACAGCGAAACCGGCAGCTCAACTTCATTTAGCAGTTGGCTGCCAGTTTCCCAACACTCCTCGCACATCCCCCCACTAAGGATTATCAACTCTGAGTCAGAGCTGATTTGGTGGGGTGCAGGACCCCCAACAGACAGTGCTCAGTTCCAGCAGGTTCCCTGCAGCGGCATGGTGCTGTAGTCACCGTGGGGGACCTCGCTGTCGCACTGTCGCTGTCGGGTGGGTATACCTTTGCGTCTGCATCTCTTGAGTGCACAGTGCAATCTTAATCTGACTGTGCATTTGCAGTACACTGTTAATTCTGGGAGACTTTGCATTTTGTGTTACCCTCTCATTTCACTTTATCAGCACTGGGGAATTTTCTGGACACAAGACAGTAGCATTTTAGGGATGCAAATTAATTATGGTGACTGTGAGTGACCACTGCACGCATGACTGAGTGTGCCATTAATTCTGGGAGACTTCACATTTCTTGTTACACTCTCTTTTCACTTCATCAGCACTGGGGAATTTTCTGGACACAAGACAGCTGCATTTCAGGGATGCACATTAATTCTGGTGACTGTGTGTGACTACTGCATGCATGATGTCTGAGTGCACCATTAATTCTAGGAGACATTGCATTTCTTGTGCTCTCATTTCACTTCGTCAGCACTGGGGAGTTTTCTGGACACAAGACATGAGCATTTTGGGGTTGCACATTAATTCTGGTGACTGTGTGTGAAGGGGTGCCAATATTGTTGTTACCTCACCTTACTTCATGTTAAGGTGGAATGACAACGCAAAGTAATAATTACAAGGTGAAGTGAGCCTTTTGCTTTGGCCACTTCATGTAGCAGAGTGACAATGCAAAGTGCCCACTTTGTGGGCACTTCACCGGTGAAATTTAAACTCGCTGCATCGCTAATTCTTATGCCTCTTTACTTTCCTGGTTGTTTTTGGTATTTTATCTATCCTAATGTTTGACTTGACAGTGGCACTCTTCTTGCTAATCTCCCTACCACTTCTGGTATACATGACTGGGGGGAAGGCTAAGTTGAACTATGTCCTCATAGAAACATAGAAACATAGAAGCATAGAAGTTGACAGCAGATAAGGACCGCAAGGCCCATCCAGTCTGCCCATTTCTTTTTCTACCTTATAAATGTGCCATCGGCCTTTGCTCTGTCAGTGACCTATCTATTCATGGTCATTTGTATTGCTCCCTTATGCCTATCCCATGCCTGTTTGAAGCCCTGCACTGTATTCATAGCCACCACTTCTTGTGGTAAGCCATTCCATGCATCTACCACCCTTTCTGTGAAAAGAATTTCCTCACATTCCCCTTAATCGGCCTCCCTCTAATCTCATGCTGTGTCATCTTGTCCTGCTATTTTTCTTATATTTAAACATGTTAGACTCTTTCACCTTGTTTATGCCCTTAAGGTGTTCGAATGCCTCGATCATATCACCTCTCTCCCTCCTTTGCTCAAGGGTATACATATTGAGCTCCGTTAATCTGTCCTCATATGTCTTCTGATGCAGTCCCTGCACCATTTTGGTTGCCCTTCTCTGGACTGCCTCAATTTAGTTAATGTCCTTGTGAAGGTGTGGCCTCCAATACTGCGCAGTACTCCAGATGGGGCCTAACCAATGTCTTGTACAGAGGGATTATTACCTCCTCTTCGACTTGTGATACCCCTGCTAATACACCCCCAACACCCCCTAGCCTTACCTACTGCTTTAGAGGTCTGCTTGGATGATTTTAGGTCATCAGTGATGATGATGCCCAAGTCTCTTTCTTCCTTTGTGACTGCTAGCAACTCCTCCCAGCCTATAAGTGGCTTCAGGGTTTCTCTTCCCTATGTGCATGATTTTGCACTTCTTTGCATTAAATCCAGTTGCCACTCTTCTGACCATTCTGCTAGTTTATCCAGATCTCTTCTCATTCTGCCCACCCCATCTGGATCATCTACCCTGTTGCAGATCTTGGTGTCATCTGCAAACAGACAAGCCTTACCCTCTAGTCCATCTGCAAGGTCACTAATGAAGATGTTGAATAGGACTGGCCCCAGGACTGATCCCCTGAGGTACCCACTTGTGACTTGCATCTCTTCTGACTGTATACCATTTACCACCTCTCTGTTTTCTGGCCGTCAACCAGTTTGCCACCCAGTTGACCAACTTCTGACCCACCCGAGCCTACCCAGCTTATTTATCAATCTTCTATGTGGAACAGTGTCAAAAGCTTTGCTGAAGTCAAGGTAGGCGACATCAACTGCTCCCCCTTGGTCCACCACTCTGGTTACCCAGTCAAAGAAATCTATGAGATTAGTTTGACAGGACCTTCCTTTTGTAAACCCATGCTGTCTTGGATCCTGTGCCCCTATGGATTCCAGGTGTTGCACAATCCTTTCCTTAAGGAGTGCCTCCATAATCTTGCCCACTACTGAGGTAAGACTGACTGGTCTGTAGTTCCCTGCCTCCTCCCTGCTACCACTCTTGTGGAGCGGGATCACATGAGCCCTTCTCCAGTCTTCTGGGACCTCCTCTGTGCTCAGAGACTCACTAAACAATTCTGCTAATGGCTCTGCTAGTTCCACCCTTAGCTCCTTAAGTACCCTGGAATGTATGCCATCAGGTCCCATTGCCTTATCCACCCTGAGCTTAGCAAGCTCTTGTAGGACCCTTTCTTTTGTGAAGGGAGTAGTGCTCACCTCCCTCCCCCCTGTGTCCATGATGCTGAGCTGTGGGCCCTGCCCTACTTCTCTTCAGTAAATACTGAGCAAAAGTATCTATTTAGGATAGATGCCTTTACAGGGTCCTCCTCCTCACATGCTCCCTTTTCTCCATTAAGCTTAGCAATACCCCCTCTGGACTTTCTCCTTTCACTAATGTATCTATAGAAAGTCTTGTCACCTTCTTTTACTGTTCGTGCTAGTGTTTCCTCAGTTTGGGACTTGCCTGCCTTACTGCTTACCTGCTTCCCTTAGGGCAGTTTGGTATGCCTCCTATCTTCATCCGCTGTGTTCCCTTATATTTCCTGAAGGCCAGCCTTTTGGCTCTGACCTTTTCTGCTACTGTATTTGAGAACCAAAGTGGTTTCCTTCTTCTTTTGCACTTCCTTTTCTGTCTAACACAATGGGATGTTGCTTCAAGTATTGCATCCTTAATGCTTGCCCACTTTGCCTGTATCCCTCACCTGTGTTTCTTTTGCCAGGGTTAGCTTAACTCTGTTGGCCATCTTATCAAAGTCAGCTCCTCTGAAGTCCCATATTTTTGCCTTGGAATGGGATGATTTAGATGTAGTAGCCAAATTGAACCATACCATGTGATGGTCACTGGCTCCCAGGTGACCTTCTACCTGGAGATCTGCGATCCCTTCTTTGTTAGTCAGTACTAGATTTAGGATAGCCCTGTCTCTTGTGGGTTGCTGTACCAGTTGTTTGAGGCCCTCCCCCTGCAGGGAATCCACTATGAGTCTAGTTCTGGCAGATGTTCCTGCTGGTATTGACCAATCTGTATCCGGCATGTTGAAGTCTCCCATTATCAGAACCTCCCCTTTAGCTGTCATGTTTTGTATATCTTCTAACAGTAATGTGTCTATGTCCTCCCTCTGGTCTGGGGGCCTGTAGACCAACCCCAGTTCTTATGGCTGTCCCATTTCCTGTTTCCAGGGTGACCCACAGTTCTTCTGGCTCCTTATGTGTATTCTGAATTTCTGTAGCTTTGATATTTTTCATTAACATACAGGGCCACTCCTCCTCCCTTTTGCACCTCGGTCTCTTCTGAACAATACATAGCCAGGTACTGAAGTCTCCCAAGTGTGGTTACTGGTAAACCACGTCTCACTAATTGCTACTATGTCAGTTTAGCCTATGACATTATGCCTGCAGGTCTGGGATCTTATTTCCCAGGCTGTGAGCATTTGTGTACATGATTTTCCATTAGCAAGATTTTGGTGTGTTAGTTGTTGGGTGAAGTTTGGCATTACCCTTGTGCATCGTATGGGGAGACAAACCTTTTTTCTTACCTGGTGATGCAAATGAACAGCAAACACGCTGAATTCCTGTTTGACCAGTAGCTGAGGGGGGAAGGGTGTTCTTCCCATTCGACGTATGGGGTGCTGCACCCCTCTCCCCATTTGCTAGTTTAAATATTCTGCAAAGACGTCAAACTTCTGCCCCAATGCACTGACTCCCTCTTTAGTCAGATGCAGTCCATCAAATTTAAAGAACTTTCGCTCCCAGAACTGTTGCCAGTTCCCTACAAATCTGTGTCCTTTTTCCTGGCACCAGTCCTTGAGCCACGTGTTTAGCTCCCCTATCTCCCCTTCTCTGACCTTCCGTCCATCTGCTCCTCTCCCAGACTGGCAGGATCTCAGAGAAGGAGATGCCGGACGAAATAGATGATAGTTTGTCACCCAGCCTAGTCAGGTGTTCCTTGGTCTCCACAACTGACCGGCTGGCGGATCGATTAGTTCCTATGTGTACTAGGACATCAATGTTTTCTCCTGCTTTGTGAACAATTTTAGCAATGCGGTCAGTGTCTCTCCATGCTGATGTACCTGGGAGACATCTGACCATCACCCTGGCTGGAGATGGGTATCAACTCCCGAATCATGGAGTCTCCTATGATCAAGTTTTTGGATTTCTTTGTGTTTGTTTAGTTTTGGTTCCTGATTTGGGTGAGTTTTGTTGTGCTAGCTCCTGTGCCGCAGTGTCCTGCTCTGCAGTGTCTTCTGCCTCTTTATTTGATTTCAGAGATAGAGGCAGATACCTGTTTGTAGTGTTTATATGGTTTTTGGAGGCAATGTGTTGGAGAGCAGAGAGTGATGGGGCTCCTATTTTGCTCCTCCTAACCACCTGCCAACCTCCTGGACCAACTACCCTCTGCGGTCGAGGTTTTTCTGTTGGATGCTGGGGAAATGGCGGGTGATTCTTATAATGTATTTCCTCTTCAATATGAAATTTGAGGCGTGCAATCTCTGCCCATGCTGCCGGAGCTGAGCCCTAAGATCTCAAAGGCCCAGCATGTAGGACAGTGTCCTAAATCCTGTAAGACTGTCCTTCTGAAAATTGTCCCACAGTACCTGCAGTTAATGAAATCCATTCCAAATAAGTTGCTGGGTTTGTAACCTAGTCAGAGTAATTAGAAGGAAAAAAAATGCAAGTAATGGTTTAATTGTGCTTTGTTTAACTTGTTATAACAAGTTAAATTACTAGTGCCCCTGTAAATGAGATCACCTTGTGGAGGCCCCACTGATCCACCCCTTCCTGCTCTGCCACAGGAAATGTCACAACTGTAAGTGCTGGCAATTCAATACCAAGCAAGTGCTAAGTGCAGGATAAAACCAAGTGCTAAGAGATCAATTTTCTTACAAAGTATCAGCAATCTATAAGACCTCAGCTGAGAGCACTGAAAGCAAAATAAAAAGTAAACTGTAACTATGCTGCCCTATATAGTGATTTGTCCTAATTAAGCTTTATAGCAGTAATGAGATATTCAGTTACTTGAACCTTAAAGGTTCCAATAAAAAAGTCAAAGTATAATTACTATTACATTAGACAGATTTTAAAACAATTTCAAGTGCTAAACAAGCTTAGAGTGACTCTCTGCATTAGAAAAATAAAAGTCAGAACTGACAGAGCTATCCACTGGCCAAAAACTTGAAGAATCAGTCACAGTTAATCAAAATTGGTCACCAAATTCCAAGATTCAGGATGCAATTCACATCTTCAAGGACATTCTTTGCAGCGTTCCCAGAGTTTCCAAACTGTGGCTGTTTAGCACTTTCTATGCAAGTGGGGAATGCCCCCAGTCAGTTAGCAAACAGGGTAGGCAGGAGAAAGACTTCAAGTCAGAGTTTATGTCCTCTGGTTTATATTAGCTATATCCCAGTGAGTAGAATGACTGCTTTATAAATACTGCTGACCTTAAGTGAACATGCTGTCCTGTGTTTGGATTGCATTTGGTTGAGATTTCAGTAACTCTCCAGAGCGTGTCCAGAAATGTATTGTAGTAGCCCTATTTGGAGACAGGTCTCTTGCTCCCAAGGAAATACTACAAATACAAAAACATAAAAAGGTCTGAGAGATAAGACCTCAGGAAGCCTAAATATCCAAAAACCCTAGGACTGCCTAAAACAGCATGAGTCCATAACTGTGTACTTAAAAGCAAAATCACTATCTCAGCAATTTGCGATAAAAATACCCAAATACCCCACTACCTGCCCAGATTAAAACCACTGAATAATCTCAGCGGTGTGTATCACTCTCACAACAATTCTCCTGCACTGACAAAAGAAAAAAATACTTACTGGAGTTAATGAAGTCCAAGTTAATGAAGCCTCTTAGCTGCAAGATTGGCCACAAAAACAGGAAGTAGCATGTGGCTGAGCTCTGCTGCTTTCAGAGAATCAGCTGCCATGGCCTTTCTAACTTTCTACCTGAAGGATAATATGGCCATACAGAAAAAAAGGTGCTGTAGAGCTATGCATGGCAATATGCAGCTATGTGCAATATTCCCAAAGGATTACGAGGCCCAGTGATCAGCAAGATGGTGATTGACCAGGTCACAATGCCAACAGAATGCCAACTGCTGACTGGGTACTTTTGAGCCATCCAATCATGTGGAAGATAACTCCGGGAGGTGGAACTGTCCCTCGTTAGCCTATGCAGAATTAAGCTAAATTAATCTAGACAGTTTTAAAACCTATGCTCAGACAGAAATAAAAAGGGAAAGAGAGGAATTTCAAAATACCTTAAAATATACAGTAAGGTTGAGCAACAGTTACAGACAGTGGGAAGTAAAGCCTGCAGATGACAATATAGCAATTTAACCCCCAGACAAGAACCCCATAGAAATGTTTAGAGAGTGATATTGTTGTACTGGAGTGCGTAGTGAAAAAAAAGGGAGATAAAAAATAATGTATTACTGTTCAGAATATAAAAAATAAAGGTTTAAAAGACACATCCCTTTTAAAACATTGTTGGAGGAGACTGGAGTGTAAAATCTGCATAAAATTCAGTCTGATGAGCCCAATGGTAGCGTGAAATGCCACACTCAGCTCTTGCTCAGAAGCCTTCCGAATGGCTTACTAGTTACCCCAGGGACTTTTGTTTTCTTTCAGCATTTTGCCACCACAAACTGTCCACCGGGGGAAACAAATAAGTGAGAGGAACAACAGACCACACCAGAGAGTGCACCCAATAAGCTATCCTGGAAAGGCTGTATACTTAGGCAGTAGGTGGCATACCTGCTATAAAAATAAAACTTGCAGTGCAGCCCTGTTACCTATGAATTCTCTACAACCGCAGGTGCGCATAGTGAGACACTGACTCCATCAAAGACTCATCCTCCCTACAGATCGGACTCAGTTGTAGTCCCTCCACTGTAGTCTCCTCATTAACCATCACTTAAATGGGCATGTGAAAGATGCCCTATGAAGAAGGCAGCACATATTCCTTTATAGTTAGGTGAGACACTGAATTAATTTTACAACAGTACTCAAATTGTCTGAGCAACATCTCTTTTGAAAAGCTATATTACACTAATTTTTATAACGAGCTATCTAAAATCTAATTTGAGCCCAGTTTCATCATGTTAAACATAGATTTTAAATGGAACTCGACTATTTTCAATGAAGCCCTCTTATAGGAACATCCCGGTTCGAAGAACATTTTTGCTTGGCAATTAGGGTGTGCTCATAACAGGGCTCCACTGTATTATACTTGGTGCATAGACAGGCAGAGGGCAGTTGCCCATTGTGTCTGTCTCCTATGTTAACAGGGCCATTTGATGTAATTTCTTAATAGTAGATGGCTATCCATCCTTTTTTTAAATGTACCAAGACTCTGAATTCTCTGCCTCTTTTTGGTAACTCATTCCACAGTGGTATATCCCTCTGAGTAAAAAAGTACCTTCTCACATGTTTTCTTGGGAATGTAAATTTCAGTTGGTACTTATTGCTCCTTAAATATATAGTTTTATCACTAATTTCAAAGACCAAGCCATTCATTAACTGTCTGTCTTTAAAAATCTTATACATTACCAGTAAATCTGCTCTAGTATGTCTTAACTCCAGGGGATATAGATTTGACTTATGCAGTCCAGATTCATACGTATTATCTCTCAATCCACAAATGTTCTTAGTCATTCTTCATTGTACCCTTTCCAAATTGTTGATGTCCTGTCTTAAGTAGGGGTTCCACAGGTGGGGTACAATAATTGAGTTGTGGTCTAACAAAGGCCTTGTAGAGCAGGACCAGACAACTTCTATTTCTTGATATAAAAGCCTTTTTAATACACCCAGTGAAGCTATTTGTAATTTTAATTGCCTCATTACAGTGGTTGCTAAAGCTAAGGTCATTGATGACCAAAATCCCACAGTCCCTTTCATTTTGCACTGCCCTTATTTGTACTCCGTTAAGCATATATGTAATGCCCCAAAGTTGGGGCATCCCAGAAATATAAATTAAATAAAAAGATTAGGGGTTTACAGGTGACCAGGGTGCCTGTCTTAGGCACAGTCTGCAGGGTAAATAGATAAAGGGGCCCTTCAGAAGTGATTCCCATCCGTGTACAGTATAGAAACACTGTAATTAATAAAGAAAGGTGCCCTGTGCACTTAAACCTTGGTAAAAAAATTGAATTCATGTAGCTCCAGTAACAATGGCCTGGATGGAATGCTGTGCTGAGCTGCTCATTCACAGCATTCCACTACAGCCACTCTAGAACCCTGGTGGGTTTAAGTTTAAAAAATAAATTTACAGTTAGTCAGTTGCTCCTGGCAGAGGTTGAGGAGACAGGACACAGAAGTCAGGGGACAGGTTAGGGCTTACCTTGGGTTGAAGCCATCCCTCAGGGCTTGCTGTGGTTCTGTTCTGCCTCCCCTGCCTGAAGACTCCTGTTTCTGCTCAGTTTTGTGGTCGGTGGTGCTGTCGGGGCACCACGAAGAGAAGAGGCACCAGTTCTTCTGGTTTTGGGCTTAAGAGCCCTGTCATTTTGTTATTTTGCCCTCTTGTTTCCGGTCCCCCATCGGCAGCAGAGAAGCACCACATTGCCGCAAGTTTCGGTCAGCCTTCCTAGGCCCCCAGTCTTCCCTCTAGCTGCCTGTAACTCTCCTTCCCACTGCCAGCTTACATCCTGCCTCCCGGTACCTCGCTCCAGCCTCCAGCAGAGATAGGAGCAGTGAGTCGGCGGCAGCACATGCTACGTGCTGACCACCTGAATAAAATACCTTTTTTTTTATTTTAAAGAAATTAACTTTAATGCCGAGGGCAAGCGGCCGAGTGCAGCGGAGGCATTGGGTTGTGGGACCCCATATTTAAATATTTAGGAGGAGGTGGGGTTAGCAGCGCCTTGGGGAGGGGCTAGCTCAGAGAGGCCAAGATAGGGTCTCATAAATATTCAAAAGGGGGTGAGACTCGGGGCGGCGATCTGCCGAAAGTGTGGCAGCAGGCTCAGAGACTCTTTTAGATTTAAAGGGACCCTTCCACTTTTGGCCTGTTAATTATTTAAAGGGGCAATCCAGGCCCAGAAAAGAGGGTGCAATTCAGGTTCATTTCTGTTAGGGCACCAGGCCCATTGTAAAGCAGGGCACCAGGCCCAGTTGTAAGAGGGCTATTAGGCCCACAGTATAGAGGGCACCAGGCCCATTTCAAAGGCCACCAGGCCCAGTTTTAAAAGGGCGATTAGGCCCACAGCTAAGTGTAGGGCATTAGACCCAAGGTAAATGTAGGGTATTAGGCCCGAGGTAAAGCAGGGTCCCAGGCCAGCCCTGGCCTAGTGGATTAGGGCAAGCCAGCCTAATGGTAGTAAGGGCAGCTCCGGCCTAGCAGATTAGGGCAAGCCAGCCTAGTGGTAGTAAGGGCAGCCCTGGCCTAGCGGATTAGGGCAAGACAGCCTAGTGGATTAGGGCAACCCAGCCTAACGGCAGTAAGTAGGGCATATAGGCCCCATAGCAAATAAGGCATTTAGGCCTTTAGTGTTCCGGGCCATTAACATAGGACAAGTGGCACCCTCGGTATAGTGCTTAGGGCATCCTTAGCAAAACATTCAGGGGTAGCCAGGTCCTATTCAGAAAGACCCTGCAGTCAGGAAAAAGGGTCCAGCCAAGGGTGCTCAGTTCACAAATACTGTGAAGCTACTGTAACAACCGTACTGTTCATTCAACTGTTATTGCTGAAGTACTTGAAAGACTGTGAACTTGATAAGAAGCACCAAGACTGTATTGTATATGGATTGTGGTTATTTGTCCCTGGTTATCTGAACTGTTGCCCTAAGCATCCAAACTATTGCTCTAAGCATCTGAACTATTGCCCTAAGCATATGAACTATTGCCCTAAGTATCTGAACTATTGCTCTAAGCATCTGAACTATTGCCCAAAGCATCTGAATTATTGCTCTAAGCATCTGAACTATTGCCCTAAGCATCTGATGTATTGCTCTAAGCATCTGAACTGTTGTCCTAAGCATTCGAACTCTTGCCCCACCTGTAATAATTACACCTAACTTTATAGTTTGCCCTTCCATGGGCAAATTATCGTATCATTCTGCAGTTCTCTTGGCATTACTGATAGGTGCATCTTTTAGCTACATTGTTACCAGTGTATGGGGACAGTCTCAATCTTCTACCACACTGCAGTCCCGTAGTGTGGTCTGCAATACTTTGTACTCAGAATCAGTTTCTACCCAGAAGAGGACATCTTCTCATCATTCTTCACCCAAGTGGGATCGTCCTTCAGATCATCTCCTCCGTCTGTGTCATCCACTGAAGTCGAGTCCGTCGGCATTCGTACAAGTCGTACTCGCCGTTTCTTGTTTTCACAGCTCGAAGTTACGTCCGTTGAAGCACATCACGACAGTCGTGCCAGTGTTGTTTAGTATGGTTCCTGATCCAGATGTCCCAAAGTTGGTCACCCTCCACAGAAGAGTGTGCACATCCTGGAGAACCTGCTCTGTGCCCCAGTCATTTGCAGAGAGTCGAGTCCGTCAAAGCCAAGTTCGGGATGCGTCCACCATTTCTTTATTTTGTTCTAGGTTCTGGTGACAAGATTGAGGAATCAACCACCCTCTCTACTGATTCTTCTGGTTCCTGGTCCTATTGGAGATCCTTCAGAGTTTAGCTGGCCCTTGGAGTGTTGCAGCATCATTCAGGTCGTGGTAGTCCTTGAGTGGATTCGTTGTCATGCAGATCCTGTTTTCTCCTCATCCTTGGTGACCCTGGAAGTGGGTTTTGGCCATAGAATCCTTTGTCTTCAGTTTGGAATCCAACAGCCTGTAAGTGGCTTATTCCAGGAACCAGTTGCTCTGGTTCTTTCATTCAAGCAGCCTTGGAGAGAGTGGGCTTTTGGCGAAGAATCATATGGTCTGTTTAGCAAACCTCTCACCACCCAGTGGCCTTTGCAAGGTCCCTGCTGGGAACTGTGTTTAGTATCAACTGTTCCGTTTGCTTCCCCTTTGTAGCTACCATAGTAGAACGACGGTGTACACGAAGATGTCAGATCTCTGGACTCCTGCAACATTGGACTTCGGTAGAATAGTGTGGTTATTGCTAAACCAAATATTTTTTTTTTTATACTTTCTATTTATCTCATCCTGTCTACCCTCGGTGCCCACTCCTTCGGGCCGCTCATCACCATCTCTGCCTCCTACTCAGGATCTGCCCCTAGAATGCCTCACCTCTTACTTCCTCCTGCACAGTGGGTTCTGTCCATATTTGGTGGTCTGGATGACCCAGAGCGGTCATCATCTAGCACTACTGAGGGGGTATTTCCTGTTTTTCTGTGTTTTTTTCCCCTGTCCTAGCCCCCCGAGACACTGGCGCAAGGACGCAAGCGTCTAGAGAGGAGACATGCTTATGCACATCCCTCTCAAGTGCCTACATATGTCCCCTCTCCCCAACTCTGTTAGACAGAGCCACCAACCCCTCGAGAGCCCGGTTTCCACCGGAACTTTCTCAGGGCATCGGGCGCATACTGCACCCCTGATATCCCACCCCAGAGGGAGGAGAGCATCCTTTGGGATGCTCAATCCTCCCTTCCCTGCCAACCCCCACTGACCTGAGCTTGTTCCCAAACCAGATTCGCCAACGTAACGTGAGGTGCGGCTTCCAGCGCCTCAACCCTCAACGCCACCGGGCTGGCCCGCTAAACCAAATATTGTTGTGGGTAGTACATATCAGCTGATCTTCACCTAAGTTTAGTAATAAGAATAAGAACTGTTGAATAATTATAGAAGTATAGTAGTAGTAGGCCTAAATACCTAAGCAATTCATGCTGGAAGTAATTTTAGCAGTCATAGTTAAGATTATACTGTCCTCTTTACCATCCTATTGTTTTGGGTGTCTTCTTCTTCTCTTGTGACTGTGTCTCTCTACCCACTGGTACTAAATAAATGCCCTGTGGGCACTGAATATCAAGGATGACTCCTGCCTCTCCTTGTCTGGGTAACAGTTATCTTATCCACAATAATTCGGACCTTGGTGTCTCACACATCTCTTTCCACCATCCTTAGAGCAGAGTACCACAGAGCACCTCTAGACCATCACATATAGTTGTTTAGATTGTTTTTAGTACTGAGCTGCATCACAACACATTTATTTATGTTAAAGAACATGCCATTACTGGATGCCAAGGTCTCCAGTGATTTCAAGTCTTTTCTTAAATTTTTCACTTGGATATCATTTCCCACATCTGCTCTGAGTTTTAGATTGTCTGCAAATTTTGTAAGCCAACTGTTTATTCTGGCATTCATGTCGGGTGTAAATAGTGAGAACAGCACAGGTCTGATCACCGATCCCTGTGACACTCCACTAGTCACTGGTCCACCCTCAGACACCTGATCCCTAATCCTTACTCTTTGTGTCCTACCTGTTAGCCATCCTCTGACCCATCTCTGTATTGTAATAGGGACACCTAAATCTGTCATTTTCTTAATCAGTATAGCATGTTGCACTTTATCAAAAGCCTTTCTAAAATCCAAAAACACCACATCTACTGGTGTGTTGTTATCCAGGGCTTCACTACTCTATCAAAGAAAACCAGGGTGTTTGTAAGACAGGATCTTTGCTTTTTGAACCCGTGTTGTGATTCATCATTCAGGTTTCTGTTTAATATTTCCTCTTCCAAATTATCCTTCATAATAGATTACACAGTCTTGCTCAGTGTAGATGTCAAACCTATGGGTTTATAATGTGTTCTTGGAAATACTTTTATACCCTTACCCCAGAAAGGGTGTTTCTAGTTTCCTCCTTTTTTGTTTATTTCTATTTGTGTTCTCCTGTACCTTATTTAAAGCTATTTATACTCCTACTATAGACTGGTGTTGCTCCTATTCCCAGTTTTGGCCTACCTTTCACCTTCCATCCTTCCCAGTAGTGACTGCTACACAGTAGTGAACAGGTACCTTGCCTTAGTTGACCAGCAGAGTTCCCCACTTCTCTGCTTCCTTCTGCTGACACCTGCTGATGCCTGTGATGTCAGTCACCTGTTCCACTCCTTTGTTGTTCCATTCACTCGATGGGACATGAATGTGTTGGACATGTTAGAATGGATGTACTTTTATAGTGCTCTTGTAAGAGGGCACTAAGCTTCTGCCAGCTCCACCCTCTGTTACACACCAAATTCATAGGGCTTCCTGAATCTACTCAGCCCCAGATTAATCTCCTGAGCTACTTTTCCTGACACCACCTGCTACAATTTTAAAGGGTTTTGGCTTCACTGGGGACTGGGGTTCCACCTGGAGAGAAATAGGCCTATACTGGCATGATGGTCTGCATCTGTCCGGGAGGGAAACCAGGATCCTAGGTGTTAGGTTTAAATGATTCATTGGCAAGCATTTAAACTAGCTAAGAAGGAGGCACAGAAAAGCAGCAGGGAAATCCCAGCCACCCCCCACAGACAGGGTAGTTAGTGAGGTAAACACCAAGGCAGAGAAGTTGCTAAGGAGTAGGATGGGGTAAATGGAGAAAAAGGCAAAGTCAGTAAGGACAGGGATGGGGCTAAAAGGGGTAAGGCTGTCAAAAAATGGAGGGTGATGAGTACCAACAACCATAGTCTGAGTAACAAGCTCCCAGAACCAGTGGCTTTGATGAAAGAGGAAAGCCTGGATATTGTGGCAGTCACAGAAACATGATACTCAAAGAACCATGACTGGGATGTCAACATACCAGGGTATGCAATCTACAGTAGGGACAGGGAGGGTAAAAGAGGAGGAGGAGCTCTCCACATCAGGGAAGGGATCACAGCAAAATAACGAAATGGTAAACATGAAGAAGAGGAGACACTGTGGTTCACCCAGGAGACAGAAAATGGCACCACAATCTGCATGGGGGTTGTATACAGACTCCCATTTCAGGGGGAAGAAATGGACAAGGAATTGATAGAAGGCATTCTTAGAATGACAGGAAAAGGGGAAAGATTGTTGATGGGGGACTGAATATGCCAGATGTTAACTGAAGCACCATTATTGCAGTCAAATCCAAGGGTAACGTAATTCTTAATGCCCTACAGGGGGCATGCCTCAGACAGCTAGTGCTGGAACCCACTTGAGAGGGAGCAATCACAGACCTGGTACTCTGAATTGGGGATGGAGAAAGGATCTCAAATTTAGAAGTGGGTAGCTATCTGGGAACAAGCGACCACCAAACAGTGTTGTTCACGATAAACACAGCCATAGAGTCAAGCCATACAAAAGTTAGGGTATTGGGCTTTAGGAGGGCTGACTTTGGCAAAATGGGAGAGTACCTCAGAAAAGTACTAGCAATCAGGCAAGAAGGAGGGGTGGAGGAACAATGGAGAAAAATGAAAACTGCCATCACAGAGGTAATAAGCCATTGTGTGAAGCAAATAAACAAAACTAAGCAAAGGAAAAAAAAACAAACACTATGGTTCTCAAAAGAGGTGGCGGGGAAGATTAGGGAGAAAAAGATAGCATTCAGGAAGTATAAAGAAACACAGAAGGAGCAGGACAGAGAACTGTACCAGTTAAAGCAGAAGGAAGTAGGGAAGGCAATCAGAATAGCAAAGGAACAAACCGAGGAAAAGAGAGCCCACTCTGTTAATAAGGGGATAAAATCTTTTATAGGTACATTAGGGAGTGTAGAAAGACCAAGGGAAGGATAGCGAGGCTTAATAAAGAGGTGGCAGTGAGCAGAGGGTGACAGTGAAAAAGCAGGGATACTAAATGAATAATTCTGCTCAGTATTCACAAAAGAAGAGGAGGGAGAGGTACCTAAACCAAACAACAGAAGCACTCTGGATGGGAGGGAGGTCGATATCAGTCCATTCACAGAAGAAAGGGTCCTGAAAGATCTCCTAAAACTGAAAGTGGACAAAGCAATGGGCCCTGATGGGATTCATCCTAGAATTATAAAAGAACTAAGGGGAAAACTAGTGACACCACTTACTACCCTTTTTAATAAATCATGGAAGGCTGGTGTGGGACCTGAGGACTGGAGGAGGGCAGATTAGAGATGTTGCAAAATTAAATTTCACCAAAGAAATTCACTTGAAACTGGCAATTGTGCTGTGTGAAATATTTTGTGTAATTTAGCCGTTCCACAAAATATTTTGCAGGGTGCAAAGTTGCGAAATGTCTCCCTCAGAATGTGAAATTATGTCCAAAAATGGCAAAATGTTGTCTGCAAGTGGAGAATTTTACCATTTTGCAGGCAAAAGTTCCCGCTCTGTTATCAAAATTTCACACTATGCAGGTGAAATTCTGCATTTTACTTAAAAAAAAAATTCTGCGAAAAGGCCAAATTACATGAAATATTTTGCACAATTAAATTTAACAATTTCACACATCTTTTGGGCAGCTGTGACCCCCTTCACAAAAGTGGGAACAAGGCAGAGGCAGGAATCTAGACATGTTAATATATGCAGTCTGCTGAAAAAACTCACACTGATACAAGCCTGGGTTGCCCATACCTTGCCAGACTTTCTTGTGGTATCTGAGACATGGCTCAAACCCACCACAGCAGACAGGGATGTTAACCTACCTAACTACCAGCTATTCAGAGCTGATCACCAAACAAGGGGAGGTGGAGTAGCCATATATGCAAAATCCGGTATAGCTGTATCCTACATTGCTGCAACATCTATGCCCAAGGAGTTTGAATGCCAATCCCTAAAAGTCTCTCTCCCCAATACAGCAGCTTTTCAGCTAGTTGGTTGCTACAGACCCTCCTCTACTGAACACAAGCTCTTATCCCATCTGGGGAACCTGCTCAAACCCAGCACTGAAGAAGTCATTATTCTAGGTGACCTGAATTTCAACTGGCTTACCCAGGAAGCTGCACCTCTAGTATCATTATGTGATACATATGGGTTCACACAGCTAATTAATGAACCAACAAGAATTAATGCAAGGAATAGTAATAACAGCACACTACTTGATATCATGCTAGTGAATAAACCACATCTATTCACGCACGCTGGAGTGCTTCTCTGCGATATAAGTGATCACTGCCCCATCACAGGGATAAGATCCACCAGCATAACAACAAGCCCTGCAAAATTCCTCATGAGGAGATCCAAGAAAAACATCAATATTGAAGGATATTTGCATGATCTAGCTTACTCTCCACACTGGCAGGAGTTTTATCTTGCCCATTCTGTTGAAAAAGCTCAGCAGGTGCTAAATAACATTATAATAAATGCACTTAACACCCATGCCCCAATCTCTAGTATCCGAATAAAAAACAAATCCTGTCATTGGTTTACAACTGACCTCAAAGCTGCACTGCTGGAGAGAGACAAACTCTGGAAAATGGCAAGAAAAACCAAGAATGCAAATGGCTGGATGATCTTTAGGAAAGCCAGGAATAGATGCACCAAGAAAGTTAGGGATGCAAAGGCTGCCTTCTACTTGGCCGAACTTGACTCTTCCTACCATAATCCTGCTAGGTTTTGGGGCATCATCAAGGGTATGGTGGGGCAGGATGCTAACACCCCCCTTCCAACTCAATTACACAACAGTTATGGCCCTATCACTGGCAAAATGGAAATTCTGGACGCCTTCAATAACCACTTCACAACGGCTGGCCTTGCCTTTGACACCTCTCCAGCTAACCTGCTGAGGGAACAATTAAGCTTCCATTACACTGATGATCAGAGAGTTGACTCTTCCTTCAACTTCAAATCTATACTGTTGAAACAAGTAGAGGATCTATTATGGCAACTGGATACCAAAAAAAGCACAGGGGCAGACTCTCTGGACCCCTACTTTCTAAAGATTGCATGCCATGCACTTGCAGTCCCCCTAACACACCTCTTTAACCTATCCCTAAACTCTGGCTCTATTCCCACACTGTGGAAGATAGCTCAAGTGGTTCCCCTTCTAAAATCAGGGACCCTATGGATCTTAATAATTACAGGCCCATTCCCATTCTACCAGTGCTATCCAAGATGCTGGAGAAATTAGTGAGTAATCAGTTAAGGGAGTATCTTGACAATGCTAACCTCCTAAACCCAGCTCAATCTGGATTCAGGGCCAAGCATAGCACTATCACTGAACTAGCCAAGGTCACAAATGACTGGCAATCCGAATTAGATAAAAAGAATAATGTCTGAGCAGTATTCCTGGACCTGAGCAAAGCATTCGATACTGTGGACCACGAGCTACTACTTTCAGCTCTGTACTCCATTGGCCTAAATCCATCCTCCCTTAAGTGGTTCAGATGCTATCTCACCGGTAGGTCACAGCAGGTAAAAGCTGAAGGTGACCTATCCCCATTAAAACCACTGTCAAGAGGAGTCCCCCAAAGTTCTATTCTGGGTCCTATCCTTTTTGCCATTTATATAAATAACATTGATTCAACCCTTACCAATTCCTCTGTACACCTCTTTGCTGATGACACTGTTCTGTATGTCAGCAACCCTTCACCTGCAGCTGCTCTTGAAATCCTAAAAACAGAATTCTCCTTGCTACAATATCAGCTACTCGAGAAAAAGCTTCTGTTAAATGCAAAGAAAACTAAAGCAATGATGTTCACAAATCAAAGCTCCATCAGCACATCCTCTCCAATCATTCTCCCCCAGCTATGTACTATACTTGGAGAAAATCTGGAGTATGTAGAAAACTTCAAATACCTAGGTGTGTGGATTGACAACAGACTTGACTTCACTCATCATTTAGAAGAACTGTTAAAAAAGCTTCGCCAAAGGCTTGGCCTTCTCTATAGATTAAAACCCTTCCTAAACAGAGACTCAAAGATGAGGTTAGTCCAGGCCATTTTTCTATCAGTTGTTGACTATGCAGATTTCCTTTATAGTCACTGCCCAATCTCCTACCTTCACAAGTTGGATACCTTATATCATAGAGCAATAAGGTTCATTACAGATCTGTCATCTAATACTCATCATTGCTTTCTTTATGCTGCAGTTGGGTGGGTTTCCCTTCACCTCAGAAGGAACAGAAATGCAGCACTATGGATTTACAGAGCGTTGTCAAAAAAACTTCCAATCTATATCCTGGACTGCTTCACCCAGACCTCTCCTAGCTCCTATGCCCTAAGAAGCAACAACATCATCCTGCTCAAATTGCCCAAATTCAACACCAGGCTAGGGAAGGAAGCAATCAGCTATTCTCTATCTATAGCATGGAACACCCTACAAAAATCCCTAAAACTGTCCAATATAATTCCATTTGTATCCTTTAAACAGAACTGTACAGTCTTCTTCAAAGAGAAATGCAATTGCTACCACTAGAGCTAGCATTGTCATCTCACAAATCTCCCTTCCAAACCATATGTGGCATATTCCTTCCAGACAGACACCCCATCTTATGGCACCCAGTAATACCTTCACCATCCTAGTATTACATTATGTTGAGTGTCTGCCATGCCCCCCACTGGGATATGTATATACTGTACATACTGTAAATATTAGCTTAAGTTTCCTGTAACTGTTTTTTATCATGTGAATTTACTGTACATCACTGTGTTTATAAACGTTATTTTCCCCTGTATGTATAACTGTCTTATATAAGTGTTTGATGTATCTGTTTTGTATCAACTATTGAACCTTGACCTTATCAGGTCCATCTTGTAAATGAGCCTTGCTCAATGATGTTTGCCTGAATAAATAAAGATTTGATGATGATGACGATGATGATGTTAGGATGATCTCAGCGGAAGGGAAAATGATCGAATTACTTCTGAAAGAAAGAATTGCTGAGTACCTAGAGGCCAGCTGGTCACAGTACCCAAGGCAGCATGGATTCACAGTGGAAATTCATGTCAGACAAATCTAGTAGATTTCATTGACTGGGTGACCAAAGTAGTAGACCAGTGTGGAGCTGTTTATCTGACCTACCTGGACTTTAGAAAGGCATTTGACACAGTCCCACACAAAAGATTAATAAACAAGTTAGCCAGCCTGGGAATGGGTCCCAGTGAGGTAGGCTGGGTAAACAATTGACTTACAACAGGATGCAGATGCTAATAGTAAACAAAGTACACTCCAAAGAAAGGGGTGTTACTAGCGGGGTACCTCAGGGTTCAGTACTGGGACTCTCCTCTTTAATGTCTTTATAGGTGACATTGTGGAGGGACTGGAAGGAAAAGTATGTCTCTTTGCAGATGATACAAAGATCTGCAGCAGGGTTGATGCATGGGGGGATGAGAAAGGACTTGGCAAGGTTGGAGGAATGTTTAAAAGTTTGGCAGCTTTGATTCAATGCAAAGAAGTGCAAAGTAATGCTCCTGGGAAACAAAAACCCATTAGAAGAGTACACAATGGTGGTGGGGGAGGTACTAACAACAACAAAAATAGAAAGGGAGTTGGGGTAGTCATATCAGATGACGTAAAAGTAGGCAAGCAATGAGAGAAGACAGTAAGAAAGGCTGGGGGGATACTGGGATGCATACTGAGAGGCATCACCAGTAGAAAACATGCAGGTTGTTATCCCTCTGTACAGATAGTTGGTGAGACCCCATCTGGAGTTCTTCATGCAGTTCTGGAGACCCAATCTCTGCAAGGACATAGACAGGATGGAGGCAGTCAAGAGGAGGGCAACTAAAATGGTGCAGGGTCTGCATCTGAAGCCACATGAAGAGTAAATAAAGGAGCTTAACATGTATACCCCTGAGGAAAGGGGGGGGTCATGATTGAAACTTTAAAGTACCTCAAGGTAATCAACAAAGTCCAAGAGGGTAGCATCTTTCAGGAAAAAGAGATGTGCAAGAATAAGGGGGCACAATCTGAAGATAGACATGGCACTGTGAGGAAGTAGTTTTTCACAGAAAGGGTGGTGGACACATGGAACGGCTTTCCAGAGGGGGTTGTGGGATCATAGACAGTGGGGGAATTCAAGATTGCATGCAACAGACATAAGGCAATTCTAGAGGGGAGTAGGAGGAAGTAGGCTGTTGGTTAATTAGGATCTACAGCTGATCTAATAGGTAGGGAGAAGGGTAGGCTAGGTGGGCCAAATGGTCCTTATCTGCCGTCAAAGTCTATGTTTCAATGTTTCTATGTAAAGACAAGTTAAGTTCCCCAACAAGTCCTGCACATTTCTGTTTTTTCTATTCACTTTTCCTACTACTTTCAATATGAAAATAATGTAAATCAATATAAATATCAGAGCTGTGCAGAATATAAAATTATGCCTATGGAATGACCATTCTGATTTCACAGAATTTTGCAGAACTCATATGAAAATTCAGTGGAGTTTTGCCAAATTTTAAATTTCAGGTATTTTGATCTAATTCTAATGTATCCAAATCACACCAAATTTGGTATGACAGTTATTTATGGCTTGCATAAGTGTACTAAATTTCAGATTTGTAGGTAGAAATGGGGCAGAGTTATGGGAGGTCAAACATTTAATCAAAATGTAATTTTCAGTTATTTCGATCTAATTTTAAAATTTCTTATCCAAATTTCTTCATAGCTTCAGGATTTAGAGAAACATACAGCATATGTATGTACACCAATTTTTAAGTCTCAAGTTTTAAAGCGGGCTGAGTTAACATTTTGGCAACATTTAGATTTCTGTTATTTTAGCATGGTTTTGAGAGTATTTGTTGAAATGTTATAAAACATTACAAGTATACAGGTTATCATTACATGTATACATCTATTTAGTTTCATATTTCTCTCTTCAAATAGGACTGAGTTATAGCCTGCCAAACATGTTGCCAAATTTTAAATTTCAGTTACTTCCCTCTAAATTTAAAATGTGTTAACTACCTTACCACATGGTGATTTCTGACAATGTCCATATTTACAACTTTAAATGAGACTGAATTAAAAGTAGTCAAACTTTCACAACACGTTAAAATTAAATTTTGCAAGAATGTAAACTGCAACTTTATAAACCTGTGAAACTTTAAAACTGGAAAATGCAAAACCATTAGATTTGCAGGTCCTTAGACCTTGCAAGCAGATGGTGTGTCTATTTTATTAACTGCTTGCTGCCAGAGATTGCAAAATAACATATGTACTTTAAGTCAAATTTCATGAACCTTTGTGAAAATTGAGGAATTTCATGAAACTGGAATTTGCTTATTTCACTCAGCCTTTTCTGGCAGATTCTAATGACTTCTTCCTACTGACTGCAATGCTTAATACTGTATTGTAATACCTGTTTTGGTATTGTTGTCTTGCAATGTCCCTGTGTTCTAGTCACTTTATAGTAATTCTTCACTACTATTTGCCTGATGAAATCTGATGCTTATAAAGTCCTTGTTGTGCTAATTCTATGTAATGTAATCCTCCACTTGTATTTGCCTGATGTTTATGTATGTACCTTGTAATGTACCTTGTAATCTCCCGGGTCGCACCTGGAAATAGGCACTTGGCTGTCTAGTGTGCTTACCTGGTTAACAAAAACAAATAAATCAATAAATTAAGGGACAGGGGTGTGAAAGGAACATAGTGCATGGGGTCACCAGGTTCAGTACTTAGATACATAGTTTCATGAAGAAATGGAGAGCTGAGCTGGGGAGCACACCAGTGGTAGACCTCCCAGTTTGAGCAAGGAAGCACAGTGTCAACAATTCCAACCTGAATGCAGGATATACTGTATAAGGATCACACCCAGTAAATTGATGATCCAGTGAGCCTGATGTACATGCAAGTCTGGGACTCAGAGGTACTCAGAAAGACATAGTGGGGGAAGATAATGCTTGGGGCAACAAGAAGGAAGAATTCTGGCTGTTCCAACAGGATTGTAAAAGGAGTAGGTGACACAAGTTTTTAAAGGATTTTGTCACTGTAAAGAACAAAGAGGATATCAGTGGGATCATCCATAATACATTATACTATTTCCCTTGAGAATATGGTTATCCAGCCTTTTTTTAAATTGAGTCTTATTTCTACTGATGATAACCTCTTGGGGCAGTTTATTCCATGGAGCAATTACTCTTTGTGTGAAATAAAGCCTTCCTTTTATTTGTTTTAAACATTTTAGTTTGGAGTTGCAGTGGATGGCCTCTGGTTCCCATATTCTTACTTTTAAAGTCAAAATTTAGTTCATATTGTAAACAGGAATCCTGCATTATGTCGTAACACATTAATAGGTTTCCCTGGATCCTTCTAGTCTCTAGGGTCATTAAATTTAAACTATCCAGGTGTTCCTCTTACAATTTATTTTTGAGATCATAAATTATTTTCGTAGCCCATCCCTGCACCCTCTTAAGACTCGTAATTCCACCTATGGATGTAGGGCTCCACACTGGGCTGCCATAGTTCAGCAATGACCTAACATATGCTCTATACAGAGGCATAACCACCTCCCTACTTCTACTTCTAAAATGTATTTTTATTACCCATATGACTTTATTTACTTTTGCAATTTGTGTTTTAAAATGAGAGTCGTATGTTAATTTATCATTTATTGTTATACCCAGATCCTTTTCTTCCTGTGGCATCCTTAATATTTGTTTACTTAGGTGATATTCCTTCATTGTAATATGTCTTCCCAAATGAATAACACTACATTTATCTGTATTGAAGCTCATTCCTCTAAGGGTGGCCCACTTTTGGATGCTATCTAGATCCTGCTGTAAGGAGCCAGTATTATCAACTTCAGATGCTATCCCTGCTAGTTTGGTGTCATCTGCATATTTGCTTAGCCAGTTTTCAGCCCCCCTGCCTATACCTGACATCAATACCCTAAACAGCTCCTGGCCCAACACCAACCCCTGCGGCACACCACTCGTTACAGGCACCGAGCCGGAGAAGAAGCCATTAATACACACTCTCTGCATCCTATCTGTCAACCAAGCTTCCACCCACACCACTATGTTTTGGCCAAGTCCTTTATCTATCAGGTGTCTAATTATTTCTACATGTGGCACTTTGTCAAAAGCCTTGGCAAAATCCAAATAGATACAATCCACCTGTTTCTATTGTCCAGTGCATATGATATTTTTTCAAAGAAACACAAGAGATTTATGACACACGATCTTCCTGATAGAAAACAATGCTGTTCCTGATCAATTTGGTTTTTGTCCTCCAGATGTTTATTATCTTTCATTATAGCTTCCAACAACTTTCCTGGGCTGATAGTTTGTATGGTCAGCTCTATTACCCTTTTTGTGAATTGGTACCAAGTTGGCTTCCAGCCAATCAGAAGGGACCTCCCTGTTCATTATACATTTTACAAAAATCAGTTTAAGTGGTTTAGCCACTTGTGGTGATAACAGCTTAAGAAGGGTGTTGGAGATATTATCAGGTCCTGCTGAATGGGTGTTCTTCAATTTACTGATTTTTTCATTTATATTTTCCTCTGTTATATCCAAGCTTGGTACTGTAACATTATTATTTTTTACCTGTGGTGATTTGTGTGAAATCACTGACCCAAAATAAGAGTTGAATATAGTCACTATTTTTGTAGGGTCATTTATTACTTGTTTTTCTACCATTATGGAGCATAGGTTTGTATATGTCTTTTCGTAGTGAGTTTACATAGCTATAAAATTGCTGCATGTTTCCTTTACTGGCTGCTATAGCTAATGCCTTTTCCATTTTTGCTTGTTTCTTTTTATTAGTTTTTTACATTGTTTCTGTATTAAAACTTCTCCCACGTGTCTTGAATATAGCTTAAATTACTTTTTTTTTATATAACCTTTGTTTTTTTATTAGCCGCTTTCTGATTGTTTTGTTAAACCATTTAGGTTTTATGCACCTTTTATTGTACTTCTTGTTTTTTACCATATGTTTATCACAAATCTCAACTACCTGATTTTTAAAAGTTTCCCACATATCATTTACTGTTTTGTCCACTTAAATGCTCTCTCAATCTATGTTTTTCAGATCTTCATTTATGTTTTTTATTTGCAGATTTAAAATTATAGACCTCTCTACATCCTTTAATTATAGGCATATGTTCATTTACTGAAAAAAGAACACTGTTATGATCATTGCTTCCTAAGGGGGAAATTACATTACGATTTGTGATATCAACCTCTTCAGTGGATAGTATGATATCAAGACTATTTTCCCTCTAGTGGGTAGGTCTACAAATTGCATACGCTCTAGTTGATTTATTAGTTCCAGAAACATTTTACTATGTTGCTTGACCACCTCTGATTTATTCCACTTTATATCACTATAGTTTAGGTCTCCCATAAAAAACACCCTGCCCATTGCACAGGCTTTCTCAATTTCTTCACTAATTTGTATTGTTTCTTCATTGCTAGATCCTGGAGGTCTATAGCCCACTCCTACAAATATATGTGCATTTTTTTCCTGTTTCCATTCTTAATCACAATGTTTCTGTCTGTTTTGCTTTCTATTTTATTTTATCAGAGATATTTGTGGATTTGTTGGAATTTTATATATATGATGCAAACCCCCCTTAACTTCTCTATCAAGGTGATATCATGTATATCATGCCAGTTCTCTTCCCCAGTCATCACTCCGGGATCACCAGGTTTCCATTAGTCCTATCATGTCTATGTCTCCTCTTAGTTTTAATATAGCCTCAATCTCATCTTTTTTATTTTTCTAACTCCTTACTTTAGCCATTAAACAATGCAGGTTTTCCTTGGTTGTAGTCCATCCCAGTTTAATTTTCCATCCATCCTTACAGCTGAGTTTAGGTTTATTGTTTTTGCATAACCACTCCCCCCCATTACTAGCTTAAAGATTTATCTATTTCTTCAGATATTCTTGCTTCTAGGGTGTTTGTGCCCTTTCTGCTTAGGTGCAGTCTGTCTTTCAGTATGATGCAGTTTTCTGATAAAATATATCCCAACTGTCTAGAAAAGCTATGCCTACCTCTATACATTTATTGTTTATTCTGGCATTTATCCTTTGGGTGGTGTCATTTTTTTTTCTTATCACAATTTAGTTTGGGAAGTAAACCTGATATGATTGGTGTCTACCCAGCCCATTGTACTATTGCAGCACACTCCATGATTTCTCCCACAATATCTTTTTCGTGGTCTCGTCCCACATTATAGATGCCCACAGGAATCTTTATTATTGGGCTATTTTGTTCACTATGAAGTAATTTAGGTAGTCTATTCTTTATGTCATGTGTTCTGGCCTCTGGTAATCAGTTTACAACTGTTTGGGCTCTATTTTTTCTATATATAATAGTGTCTGTCCTTCTCAAAATGGGGTCCCCTATGACAAGTACATTCTTATGTCTATTATCAATGTTGATAGTTTGGGGGGTTGCTGTGGGGTTTATATTTTCTGCTACTGTATCTACTGGTAGCCCCTCAGATCTCAGGGAGGCACATCTATTAGACAATGTTATTTCTTCACTTCATAAGTCACTCCTCCTTTTATTCTTTGGTAATTTTGTTATTGTAGTCCAACTACTATCCTGTGCCTCCATATCCTCCATCCTTTTTCAGATTGTGGTGGTATGGTTCCCCTGCTGAGAAGCCTCAAGATTTCCTCTCATGGTTCCCATTGTGCCACTCCCTTCCCCCATTGGAGTGGCATTTTCATCATTTATCTTTAAACCTTTTTGTAGTTTCATCAATTCAATACATTTAGAGCACACATAAGCTTGTACTGTTGGATGCTCAAACTGTGTGGAATACATGTCACACTTCATGCACTATAATATTGCTCTATTTGTTTGAAGCATATTTAGTATTCCTTTTGCTAAGTGAGCACCCTTCATCTTGTTTATTTATTTTTGGTGTGTTCCCCAGACTCACTTACTAGTTTTGCACTGTTTTCAGGAGTTTAATGCCTTAGCAGCCTGTTTTAAAAAGTACTCACCACTTGGATCAGTTTTATTTTTGGAGGTCTAACCCATCCCCTTGTCCACACAGGACATGCAAGACATGCACACAATGCTCTTGTCTCTGCATGAGTCTCCACATGCTCACCCACTAGAGCAGCTCACTGTGGCACTCAAGCTTTATCACCCGTGGACCAGAAGTGATGTTACTCCTGTTCCATGATGGTGATTACTTTAAAGTAGTCTTCTTATTGTAGATAATGCTAATCCCCTTGTTTGTGGGCTCACATATGCCCAATAACAGCCCAACACCAAAAAATACAGTTTAGATTTAGCAGAGTAGTTCACTGTAGGTGTGTAAACTACTGCTGCCCTGACTGCTTCCTCCTTCCTGGTGTGAGCACTGCTGAACTTTGTTCACAGTGCTCAGAACAAAAATGTGTTGTCAGAAATATTTGAGAAAATGTTAGCAATTTTTTTTTGTTTGTTTTTTTCCTCTGTAAATTTAAAACTACTAAACCATTTAGTAGTTGGGTTAGACACCAGGATAGGCTGACATAGGATATGCATGTCAAATGTTAAATCTAAACCTGCAAGAGCAGAGAAGTTACAAACATCCACATTTTTTTCACAAAATTTTGCAAATATTTAAAAAGCAACATTCTGAACCCATGAAACATAAACATTTCTAATCTTATTCGCTCCATATTTAGATTATCATATAACCATTATGAAAAGGTTATTTGTGCTAATTTACACATGTTTAGCTCCAAAGGTGCCTGAGTTATATGCAGATACAATTTTTCAAGAAATTTCTGGCAAAAAATAAAATGGCAGAGATTGAGCACATGTAATTTTGAGATGATGCATCATAATGCCATGAAATCTGGCACATTGTTAGAACTCCTATCTTCAAGTAATTATGTCAAATATAAGATCTCTGGCCCATTAAAAGGCTGAATTACATGCATATAAAAATTGTCATGAAATTTCCCACAAAAAATAAAATGGCATACTTTGAGCCGTAACATGTAATAACAGCAAACACAAAATAGCGAAACAATAACAGCGAATCAATAATAGCGATCCACTAAATAGTGACCAGCACATTAGAGACACTGTCACATATAAGTGACTGGAAGTTGCTAATACCCCACCATCAGTGAGCTGCATGGGTAAGTATCCTAGAATGGGGGTCAGAGGCTGGCCCCCGGCAGGGGTTGTGGGTGACCCCCCGTTAAATGAATACAAAACTCTATAAATGTTGCTGTGTGAGCTGCAGTAGCTGTTATGTGCTGTGCTATCATGTGTATGTGCTATTGTTGTTGTCACTATTTTGGATTTGCTGTTTTTACTCTTGCTCTTATTGATGTGCTATTATCACATGGAGCCCTTTGAGCGCCTGTCATTTTGAGAGCATCACTCCTAACATCATGACAGGTAATTGAAATGGTCCAGCCAGGAACATCAAAACAGAATATCATGGTGAGAATACCGCAGAAAGAACAACGCAGGTAACAACATAGTAGTGGAAAAAATAAAGCATGGGCTACAAACATTGTCCCTGATGAATGATGTGTACTACACCATTGCAGCATATGTTTGAGGTGAGGGACAGAGAAGTTCCATGTGGTGGAGTAGGAGCTGCCAGGGCAGAGGTACAGGTTCTGGCACAGAGCATGAAGGGAGCCACATTGTCAGCCATGCATGATCTGGGCTGGGATGGAAAAGAACAGAGCAATGGCACAGGCACCACCAGGGTGATGGAATGGGACTAGGCAACAGTGCAGACCAGCAGGAGGGACTGTGGGTGCAAGGAAAAGTATAGGGAAACCAATGGCTGAAATGTTATGGGCACCTTAATGTTTGCCTCTGATGAGGGTGGGTAGGGAATGTCTGCTTCTGATGGAGGGGTGGAACACTGTCCATGGGAGGGCAACCAGGACCACCTGGGTAGAGGGTTGGCATGGTCTGGTGGTCTGCAGTAGTGGGGACACTGTACTGGGCACAGCTGCTTGGGTGGGGGCTATGACTACTGGCCCATAGGGAGTTATTCTGCTGGTGCAGGTGTGCCATGGCAACATTTGCCACTGGCAGCATTGGTGCCTACATGAGACAATACATACACTGTTCCCTCCTGCAACTATGTTGTATGTCAACATTGCAGGTGGTTTTGTTATGCTCATGTTGTAATGTCCGAAGATGTTTTTGTCTACAATGGTCCTGCCTGGATTCCAAGGAACTCCTCACAGAGAGTGAGCATGCCAGATTTCAGAGCTCTTGCTCAAAAACATAGAAACATAGAAACATAGATTTTGACGGCAGATAAGGAACACTTGGCCCACCCAGTCTGCCCATTTCCCTACCTAGTGGATAAGCTGCAGATCCTAGTTAACCAGCAGCCTACTTCTTCCTACTCCCACCCACTAGAATTGCCTTATGACTGTCCCTTGCATGCTTGAATTCCACCACTGTTTTTGACTCCACAACCTCCTCCGGAAGGCCGTTCCATGCATCCACAACCCTCTCTGTGAAAAAATACTTCCTTAAATTACCTCTGAGCTGCCCCACTTCTATTTTAAAATTGTGCCCCCTTGTTCTTGCACACATCTTTTTTTGAAAGATGCTACCCTCTTGGACTTCGTTGATTCCCTTGAGATACTTGAAAGTTTCTATCATGTCCTCCCCTCCCTCCTTTACTCAAGGCTATACATATTCAGCTCCTTAAGTCTCTCTTCATACGTCTTACGGTGCAGTCCCTACACCATTTTAGTTGCCCTCCTCTGGACAGCCTCCATCCTGTCTATGTCCTTGCGGAGATTGGGTCTCCAGAACTGCATGCAGTACTCTAGATGGGGTCTCTACAACTGTCTGTACGGAGGGATAATAACTCCCTGTTTTCTACTGGTGATGCATCTCCCTATGCATCCCAGTATCCCCCCAGCCCTCCTTACTGCCCTCTCACATTGCTTGCCCACCTTTAGGTCATCTGATATGACTACCCCCAGGTCCCTTTCCATTTTTGTTCTTGTTAGTATCTCACCCCCCATTGTGTACTCTTCCCCTGGGTTTTTGTTTCCCAGGTGCATTACCTTGCACTTCTTAGCATTGAATCTAAGCTGCCATACATTTGACCATTCCTCTAACCTTGCCAAGTTCCTTTTCATCCTTTCCACCCCACCTTGTGCATCAACTCTGTTGCAGTTCTTTGTGTCATCTGCAAAGAGACATACTTTTCCTTCCAGTCCCTCTGCAATGTCGCTTATAAAGACATTGAAGAGGACCAGTCTATACTGAACCCTGCGGTACCCCACTAGTAACCCCCCTCCCTTTCTTCAGAGTGGACTCAATTTACTATTAGTCTCTGTGTCATATTCTCCAGCCAATTCTTTACCCAGGCTGTGATCTTGGGACCCACTCCCAGGCTGGCTAACTTGTATATTAATCTTTTGTGGGACTGCTGTCAAATGCCTTCATAAAGTCTTGGTAGGCCATGTCCACAGCCCCTCCTTGATCTACTACTTTGGTCACCCAGTCAAAGAAATCTATCAGATTTGTCTGGCATGACCTTCCACTGTGAATCCATGCTGCCTTGGGTCCTGTGCCCTCTGGCCTCTAGATACTCAACAATTCTTTCCTTCAGAGTGATTCCATCATGTTCCCTACCACTGAGGTTAAACTAACAGGTCTGTAGTTTTCTGCTTCTACTCCCACTTTTGTGAAGAGGAATCACATCTGCCCTTCTCCAGTCCTCGGGTACCATCCCATCCTCCCATGATTTGTTAAAGAGGGTAGTCAGTGGTGTCACTAGTTCTACCCTTAGTTCTTTTAGAATTCTGGGATGAATCCCATCAGGCCCCATTGCTTTGTCCACCTTCAGTTTTGAGAGTTATTTCAGAACCCTTTCTTCTGTAAATGGGCTGGTATCAACTTCTGTATCCAGAGTATTTCTACTGTTTGTTTTAGGTACCTCCCCCACTTCCTTTGTAAATACTGAGCAAAAATATTTGTTTAGTATCTCTGCCTTTTCACAGTCACCCTCTGCCCACCCTCCTCTTCTTTATTAAGCCTCACTAGCCCTCCCTTGGTCTTCCTTCACTCCCTGATGTAGCTATAAAAGGTTTTATCCCCCTTCTTAACTGAGTTGGCTATCTTTTCCTCAGTTTGGGCCTTTGCTGTTCTGACTGCCTTCCCAGCTTCCTTTTGCTTTAACTGATACAGTTCTCTGTTTCTGCTCCTTCTGTGATTCCTTGTACTTCCTGAATGCTTTCTTTTTCTCTTGAATCTTCACTGCCACTTCCTTTGAGAACCATAGTGGTTTCTTACATCGTTTCATTTTGTTAATTTGCTTGCACAAAGGCTTGTTACCTCTGTGATGGCAGTTTTTATTATTCCCATTGTTCTTCCACCCCTCCTTCCTGCCCATTTGCTAATGCATTCTTAGGTACTCACCCATTTGGCAAAGTCAGCCCTCCTAAAGTCCAGTACTTTTGCCTTTGTATGGCTTGACTCTATTGCTGTGTTTATTGTGAACCATACTGTTCGATGGTCGCTAGTTCCCAGATGGCTACCCACTTCTACATCTGTGATCCTGTCTTCATCTCCATTTGAGAGAACTAGGTCTAAGATTGCTCCCTCTCGAGTGGGCTCCAATACTAGTTGTCTAAGGCATGCCCCTTGTAGGGCATCTAGAATAACCCCACTTTTTGAAGTGGCTGCTGCTACTGCACTCCAGTTAACATCTGGCATATTCAGATCACCCATCAGCAATATCTCCCCTTTTTCTGCCATTCTAAGTATTCTTTCTATCATTTCCTTGTCCATTTCCTTCCCCTGAGAAGAGAGTCTGTATACAACCCCTGTGCGGATTGTAGTGCCATTGCCGGTCTCCAAATTTACCCACAGTGCTTCTTCTCCTCCCTGTTTTCCCTTTTGTTCTGTTGCTTTGATTCCTTCCCTTATGTAAATACTCCTCCTCCTCTTTTACTCCCCTGTCCCTCCTGTAGATAGTGTATCCTGGTATGTTTATGTCCCAGTCATGGTTTTGTGTGTACCATGTTTCTGTGACTGCCATGATATCCAGATGTTCCTCCTCCATCAAGGCCACTAATTCAGGAAGCTTGTTACTCAGACTATGGGCCTTGGTACTCATTGCTCTCCATTTTTTGATGGCTTTACCTTCTTTTGCAGCATCCCCCACTGACCTGCCTACCTCGGTCTTTTTCTCATTTAGTACCCTGTTTTGTAGGGAGAGGCTGGGATTTTCCTGCTGCTTATCAGTGCCTCCCCCCTTGACTAGTTTAAAAGCTTGCCAATGAAGCATTTAAACCGATTGCTAAAAAGACTTGTTCCTTTCCAGGACAGATGCAGACCATCCTGCCAGTATAGGCTAGTGTCCCTCCAGGTGGAACCCCAGTCCCCAATGAAGCCAAACCCCCTGTGCTCCACACCATTTTTTCAACCATTCATTAAACTGCATGGTGCAAAGTACCCTCGCCTCACTCATGCCATTGACAGGCAGCACCTCAGAGAAGGATATTGTGTGTACTACTTGTCTTAGGCCCCTCCCCAATTCTACAAAGTCCTTCTGCACTGCTCTAATCTCATGATTAGCCAAGTCATTTGTCCCTAGGTGGACAATGACATCCAGCTCAGACTCCCGTGCAGCTGTTCTCATGATCCTGAGGATGCGCTTCCTGTATCTCAAGCCATGGCCCCAGGCAGGCACCTTACTTAAGTTTTCCCTGCTCCCCAGTTCTATCCCCTAATAATTGAGTCCCCCACCAGGAGCTGCTTCCTTTCCTTGTGGTGTCCTCTGCCTCCTTTCTGTGGGCCTCCCTTGTGACAGTTGTCCTCAGCCTCCTTAGTCTCCTCTGTGGGTGCATCCATAGGGGAGCTATGCTCCCCAGAATGGTGTATGGAGTGTGGTGTGGAACAACTGACTGGGTGTGCCTCTGTTCCACCATCCTCACCCTCCCTGAGCCCACTGTGGTTCAACTGCTGTGCTTTCTTTGAAACCTCTGAGGTAGTGGTGGTGGCTCTGGTGCTTCCTGGATGGGGGAGATTCCATTCCTACTGTCCAGTGTGGCCTGGGGGAAGGTCCCCTTACTGCTGTCCAGTGTGGCCTGAAGACGGGCAACTTCCTCCCTCAGGGCAGAGAGTTGTCTGCAAATAGGGCAGCATCTCAGCCTCCATAAAGATTCCTGGAAGACTGCTGCCCCACAGTCATTACATTGCACTACTCCCCACATTTGTATATGTGTGTGTGTGTGTGTGTGTGTGTGTGTGTGTGTGAGATTGGTTTGTAATATAGAAATATATATATGTATTATACAATGTGTATGCTTATATTGTCAGTGCAGTGTGCTAGAGAGGATATGACAGTGATATGCACCTTGCACTCTTGAGGAAATGATGTCAGAACCCCAGGTATAAAGGAACTATTTCCGGGGCGAGAGGTGGGGCCTAAACTGTGCCCTCACAAAACAATCAGCTAAAAGCTCTGACCCACCGCTGCGATGAGTGTCTTCCTGTCAGCAAGATGCCCTACACAACATTTTGACAGAGAAAATACCCTGCTAATCAAACAGAGAAAAATCCACACATCCAGGTCAGACACAGGTAAACCTCCCCAGCCCCAAAACAGGCCTGGTGGTTTGTGCTCTGAAAGCTGTTAGCCCCAAAATAAGTCAGCTGTGCTTTAAACTCTTCCTGCACTGAAAATGTTAAGAATTGTAACAAACAAACGTAAACCTAGATCCACCTCCCCTCTGTTGATTGAAAGACTGTCTTTTCCTGTTCCACACTGCAGGTTTTTCTTTGACAACTCCTTAACCACAGTAACTTATTTAAAAATAGTTTAACTATCACAAACTCCTACGCACCAGTAAATTATTTAAAAATAGTTATGTCCCAAAATCCTAGTAGTCAATCCAACTACTCCCAAGGGACAACCAAAATGCAGTATTCAAACACTTATGAAGTTACTTCCAAGATAAGCAGAGCTTGCAAGCTTCTCTTTTTCAACTCCTCAACCACCTGTAATTTATTTAAAAATAGTTTAACTGTCAGAAAATCCTAGAAGACAATCTAGCTACCTCCAAGGATCTACCCAAATGCAGTATTTAAATCCTTCTGAAGTTACTAACAAGATAAACAGAGTTTGCAAGCCCCTTCTTGGTTAAACACTAAATAAATATGTGAATAAAAAGCAATTACCAAGGGTAGTTAGTTTCACCTCCCACAGAATTAAGCAAAAGTGCACGATTGTTGCAGATATCAAGTGCAATATAGAATTTCTCACACAGCTCACAGCTGAATAAAGAAGTAGTGTCCTTCCAGATCACGAAAATGTGCTTTGTGTCTTTAAAAATTGCAACCTCCAGTAACTTATAGTAATCTAATCTAGTCTGGGTATCTCCACCCAGGGCAATTTGTTGACAATGGTTATGATGCAGCCCTTCCTGTTCCAATACAATACTTTTTGGTCTGAAAACAATGTCCTGCCCCTAAGGCTGTCTGTGTTTCAATTCACACTGCAGGTTTTGCTATGACAACTCCTTAACTACAGTAACTTATTTAAAAATAGTTTAACTATCACAAACTCCTACGCACCAGTAAATTATTTAAAAATAGTTTCTGTCCCAAAATCCTAGTAGTCAATCCCACTACCCCCAAGGGACAACCAAAATGCAGTATTCAAACACTTATGAAGTTACTTCCAAGATAAGCAGAGTTTGCAAGCTTCTTTTTAACTCCTCAGCCACCTGTAATTTATTTAAAAATAGTTCAACTGTCAGAAAATCATAGTAGACAATCTAGCTACCTCCAAGGATCTACCCAAATGCAGTATTTAAATCCTTCTGAAGTTACTAACGAGATAAACAGAGTTTGCAAGCCCCTTCTTGGTTAAACACTAAATAAATATGTGAATAAAATGCAATTACCAAGGGTAGTTAGTTTCACCTCCCACAGAATTAAGCAAAAGTGCACGTTTGTTGCATATATCAAGTGCAATATAGAATTTCTCACACAGCTCACAGCTGAATAAAGAAGTTGTGTCCTTCCTGGTCAAGAAAATGTGCTTTGAGAATGACAGACAGCTGAGTTATGAGCAAATTAATACATTTTAAAAATTCCACAAAATTCTGATGAAATTCCATGAAATTTCACAGAATTTCATAACATTTCATAGAAATTCCACAAACTCTGAATTTTCACATTCTACACAGCTCTAATAAATATTCCTTTATAATAAAGCTAGGTACTTTCACTGCTGTCTATCAGCAAAGTCTATTCTTCCAGCTCAGGACCTCAACCTGCCTGGCAAGTTTACAAGCTATCAGGAGGAGGGGTCTGTTGTAACAAGGGGAAGAGACTTAAGGCTGTGAAATTCTGAGGAATATGAGGGGGCTGTGGAGAGTGGCAGGACTGGAAGGGATTGCTTGATATTGTATTTTCCTGAAATTAAGTAGGAGATCACTGTTTGGAGCAGGTGAAGTGACTACAGCTGCTCAGTCTCATGACTGCAGTCCTGTGTTTCATTCTCACTGGGCCAAGCAACCCTTTGCATGAGTATCCCCAAGAGTGAAGACCACAGGAAGATTATAATTCCATGTGGACTCTGCTGATATAGGCACAGGTTAAGGTAGAATAGAAAAAAGCAATCACCACAGGTCAGTACAAGGGAAGTATTATAACTTGGAGTATGAGGCTGTAACAACTACAGCCTAACTGGGGTACATCTACATGTAACTTCCAGAACATGTCACTTACAAGTAACTATACTCCAGTCTAGATGTCCTATTTGGAGTAGGCTTACATAGCAGCATAGTACCTCAGTGAAAATACATAATTCATAGGTAAATACCCCCCAGTATCAAATTGCCAGTGGGGGTAGACCTACAGTACATACTGCCTCAGTGACAAATTCAAGTCCAAGTCCACCGTATTACAAGAGGTACACCCCCCATGGAAAAGCTTGGAAAATTTGTGTAGGCAGGAGGGTGTGGTGAGGTAGCAAGTATTAGGGGATGTATCACAGCCATCTTCCAGAGATTGCTCTGAAGGATGGGCGGTTGCCTGGTTTGTAGAAAGTTGGGGTTCCTAGTGGTGGACTCAAACCATTTCAGAGCTGGGATCCACAGCCTATGGGTTCCACCCATCCACTGGGGAACACATGCTCTCCAGAGGACCTGAAGGACTTTGGAGACAGGATGATGAATGGTAGGGAGTTAAGGATAGTGGTAAGTGGGCATTTCTTAGTCCCTGGAGTGGTAACAAGGAAGTGATATCATATCCTGGAGACACCAGAGAAGGTTACAAACCATGGGTTCCACAATAATAGTACAGGTCAACCACCGTCTCAAGGAATAAGTTCCAGGCTGCATAGAAGGAGATTAGGGATGTGGCCCAGACTGTGCAAGTGAAGTCAACTGGGGGGGATGGGGGAAGGAGAAAGGAATAGGGGGAGAGTCTTACTGCTTGGAGACTCAATAGTAAGTGCAATGGGGAGACTGGTTAAGAGTTAGGAGCCTGGCAGATGGAAGGCAACATGTCTCTCAGATGTGCCAGCAGAGAAGATTCAGCACAGACTCCAGACAATAACCAGAGGGAAGGTGGTAAGCCAGATATTCCAATCGAGCAGGAATCAATCATCTAGAAGTATGTGGAGTGAACACCGCCCAGAGGATTTTTAGGGTTCTGGGGAGTAAGTTCAGGGAAAGTGCAAACTAGGTAGCCTTCTAAGAACTGCTACTGGTCTCACGCACATTTCAGGATAGGAAGTTGAGGATTTAGGTGCTCAATGCTTGGCTGATGCAGTGGAATAGTGAGTAGGAGTTTAGATATGTAGGGGACTGGGAAATTCTCTGGGAAGATAAGGCCTTGTATGCACAGGACTGCCTTCATCTCCAGGGAGGAGCAACCAGGATGTTAGGAGAGACTTAGAAGAATTAATAAGCCAGAATTTAAACTAGGCATTGGAAAGCACTGCACCAGGCCATACCATCTAAAGAAATATCATGGTGGGATTCTTACAGCCCCCTCCAGGATAGCAGGGACAAAACATTTAGGGAGTGGTTGTAGGTAGACTGTGGAACATATAGGGGACAGTCACAGAAAACACTGGTAAACCAAAAGGTATAATTAGGAAAATACACAACAGCTGTCAGCAGATACAGAAGCAAATGGGGGGGGTACAGCTGAAGACAAAAGTAGACTGGAGTATCAGACAACCTGGAAAGTCATATGTGTTAACGCCAGTAGTCTAGGAAACAAATTGGGGATCTTTGAGCACTGGTTGCTAAAGCCTGCTGGACATAGTGGTCATGAGTGAAATGTTGGTGTCACTGAATCATGACATCTCAATCCCAGGGTACTCAATCCTTGGATGGATAGAGCTATGGGCAAAGGAGGAGAGGTTGCCCTGTATGTGAGGATGGGATTCAGGGTAACCCAGGATAACATCACAGATGAGATCTCGGTGACAGAGTTGCTGTGGTTACAACTGGAAACTGCTAGTGGCAGGAAGGTGAAATTGGTGGTAGTTATAATCCACTGAATCAAAAGGACAAGGCAAACAGGGAGCTAAAGGAGGAAATTAAAAGGGCACCATTAAAAGGGTGACATAGTGTTCACATTGGACTTAAATATCCTGCAGTGGCTTGGAGTATCCAAGGACAAGCAGCACCAGAAAACAAGCACTTGCAGATGCATTCCAGGACAACTTCTTAGTTCAGGGGGTCAAGAGCCCAATGAAAGATGGGGTGACTATTGACCTAATGAGCACAAGTGGCAGTTATGTCAGGGATATATGAGTAGTGGAACCACTTGGTACTGGTGATTACAGTACAGTAATTTGCTATTGAACTTGGCAAGGAGCACACCATATGCAAGAAACCAGAACGAGATTTCAATGTGACAGCAATTTTTAATATAATTTTTCTCTGGCCAATTTGACATTTCAGTGGAAGGCTGAAAGCCAGCTTATTTATAAATGGTTCTGAAGATTTCAACTATTTTTTGTTCACACCCAATATTATACATACAAGTTCACTGTTAAATTGTTCACTGTGGCTCATGTAATTAGATGTTCTCCTGATTGGAAATGTTTACTCCCAGTCTGCATCTGCCATCATCCTCTTGAGAGAGGACATGGCGCACACAAACTCCACAACTAGTCCTGAATTTTAGAAGGGGAAATTTTAGGGAAATAAGAGAGAAACCCAGAAGAAGGTTGATGGATGCAGAGGGGACAGGGGATATAGAGGTGAAATAGGTCATCATCAGAAAAAGCCTGTAAGAGGTCACCAGCAGTTGCATGAGGCAATTGTAAAGGGCAGAAAAAAAGGAAACTGATTTGGTTTACAGAGGAGGAAAGGGTAGCAGTAGCAGTGAGAGAATAAAAGTGGTCTTCATGAGATTTAAAGGGTCCATGCAGAGGAAGACAAAAGGGTATATCTAGGGAAGTTCAGCAAGACCAGTAGGATGATGACAAAGACCAAGGCTAAAGCAGAAATAAGGATAGTGGAAGGGGTTAAGGAGAGTGATAAGGCCATCTTTTGCTATATTAGGATAATCAACTTACAAATGAGGAAATTGTCAAGCTATGGCAGGGTGAACAGTTGTGAAAATATGAGCATGAGACATAAATACTGATTGAATACTTCTGATTGATATTTACAGAGAAAGAATGTCCACTACTAGAGAGGAATGTTAACATCAGAACAGATGGGGGGAGGGAGGGTAGGAACTGTACATGAAGTTGAAAGCCTCAAAAAAGGTGTATAAGGGGCTCACATTATTAAAGGTCAATGAATCTGTAGGGTTAGATGCAATATACTTAAGAGTTCTAAGAGAGATGGTGGCTGTGCTGGCAAAGCCCCTGGAAAAGTTATACAGCTGCTCACTGGTGCTGAAGAGGTGCCTGCAGACTTGAGAGCAGTGGACATTGTGCCACTGCACAAAAAATGTGGAAGGGTGAACTAGGGAACTATAGACCAAACCATTTTATCTGAATTATGGGCAGACTGACTGCTGGAATATATAATCAGAGAGAGGATAGTGGAGTTGCTGACAGCAAAAACAGCCTATAGTATAGAATACAATGTGACTTTGTGATAGAGAGATTTTGACAAACAACTTGATTGATTTTTTTGACTTTGTTACAAATGGTGTTGATAAGGAACAGGGAGCTGATATACTGTATTTAGACTTTAGCAAGGCACTGAAAGGGACACTGTCAACCCCCTTAGTCCTCAAAGTGTCCATAGCTTAGGAAACACATTTTATGATTGCTTACATTCTGTAAGGATTGCTGATGTAGCTAGTTTGTTTGTTTTTTTATTCTGATTCCAGCTTTCTTTTTAAAGAGGGAAAACAGACTGGCAAACACACTGGTGTTACCTCACAGAAAAAGTGTTTTTGTTTACATTCCTTGATCAACTTCCTTCCATCTTTCCTGGACTTGGGAACACCCTCACACAGTCCAGCCCCTCATGTTGTAGTGGGAGGAGAGGAGAATTCCGCATCATGAGTTGCTTCACTGTGTAAGGGTATTTGTAATGTTCAGGTAGTATGCAATATGAAATGATTAAAGACTTGAAACAAAACAAGATTGGGCATAATTACACCATTACTATCCATTTCATTTCTACTAAGAAAGGAAGCAGGTAAAACAAACAGCAACATCAATGAATTTTAGAGAAGGTATGCAATCATGAAATGTGGGTTTTCATTTAGAAATACTATGATGCAAAAGGGGCTGACAGTGTTCTTTTAACTTGGTTCCATGCAGGTAGCTGATCAAGAAACTGGGGGATCTTGGGGTGGGTGACAAACTAACATGATGGGCTGGGAACTGGCAAAGAGTAACACAGAGGAGGAAGTTTGGAGTGCTTGGGGTTGAGGGAGGTCATTATTGTTGAACCCCCCCTTTGGGGAGTATACAATATTTTGTGCACTGAAGGGCTTTGGGCATTATTTTGGAATGGAAAATAAATGGTAATCCCCCTACCACATGGCAGGACCTGCTGCAGGTCGAGAAGTCACTGCGGGTGTGCAGGGGTATATAACAGTGAGTTTTGGTGGGAGTGAAGAATAGTCGTGGGGGGAACAGAAAGAGAGACACAGGGAAGGAGAGTGAAAAGGGCCACAAGGGCTGATGACCCGATATGGCCCATGACCAGCAGCTCAATGAACACAGAGAGAGGTGGGAGTGCCGGAGGAGCCCAGGGACAGAGGAGGAGGATTGCTGCAAGGTAATGCAAGCTGTGGAGGGAGACATCTGAAATAGAGAGGGAGATGTGAGAGGAAGTCTGCCCAAAAATAAGGAGGCAGTGAAGGCCTCGGTGAAAAGGTATGCAGGCCAATATTCAGGGGATATGTCGCCCATTGTTTCTAGTGACAGTCGCCACTGGAGCCAGAAGAATTCCAACAGGAGGTTGGGGGGGAGCAAGCAGCCCTGAACTGTGAGGTCTGAGGGGCCTTGAGGGATACCTGTGGAGAGTCATTGGGAGCACAAATAAAGGGCAGAGCAGAAGTGCCAATGTTGGTTTGGGGACTACCTGAACCTCATATTGTAGTGTAGGCTGCTCAAGAGACAGAGATATGTTGGAATGGTGATCTTTTCTGCCAAAAACTGTGAGACCGTAGCAGTTTAGAGCTAATCAGCCTAAAGACTGTGAGGCCATAGTGGTCCAGAACTTAACTGCCAAAAGACTGTGAGACCATTCCATCCAGGGAATTCTGCCTGAATTGCTAGACCATACCAGTCTGAAATGTGCTGCTAATCCCCCAATGTATCAACTGTTGCTCCATAGAGTAGTGTTTTATTGGTTCAGAATATAATGTATCCCACCATTTGTTCAAGCTTGTGTGGACTACAGTTATTTAATTGGAATGCTAGTACCAGTTAATCTTCTTTCTTGAAGTCCAGCACCAGAGTGATGCCAGCACCCCACTGGACACAATGAACTGCACCAAACACAAGCCATCTTGGTGAGGTTTCTTCTGTGGTCACCCCCCTTCCCAGTGGACTGCATACCATCTCATACTGCTAGACACCAAGGGTGGGGAGCTATATTGAGGTCCCACAAGTGTCAGTCCTTGGGACGGTTCCCTTTAGCATCTTCAAAAGTGACATGGGGAGGGGATCAGAGGAAAATCTGGTCTATTTCATGCCACCAAGCTTCTTGGCAGGGTAGATTATGATGTGGTTAGCTGTTTTATGAAGGAGTATCTCGAAAAGCTGGAGAAATGGCTGAAGGCTTGGCAGCTGAGCTTCAATGCCAAAAAATGTAAGATTATGCATATAGGCAACATAAACCATGGTACTGAATAAAGTCTGAGAGGAGTGAAGGTTTCTGTGAATAAGGAGGAAAGGGATCTGGGGTGATGATTTCCAGCAACCTCAAATCATTGGGATGGTGAATCAAAGCACCAGGGACAGCACATAGGATGCTGAATGCATTGGGAGGGGGCTAAGAGCAACAAGAGAAAACAGGTAATTTTGTACTTTTATAGAGAACTGATGCAATGGCACATGGAGTACTAAGTGAAGTTTTGAACCTACACATCAGGAAAGACATAAACAAAACTAGTCAGTGTCGAGGAGGATGACCAAGATGATACATGACCAACAGAGTAAGACATACAGTACAATTCGAGACTGGAGAGCCTCAACATACACAGTACACTCTGGAGGGAGAAAGAACAAGACAGAAACATTTAATATTTGCAAGGAGAAAAACAAACTAAGTAGATAAAAGAAAGCTGTTGACATAATTGCAACATTAACACCAGGGGAACAAGAGAACATTGGTAAGGAGAAAGGCTTAAAATGGACATTAGGAAGTTGTTGTTCACAGAGCAGGTGGTGGAAACCTGGAAGCCTCCCCGCAGTGGTTGATAGTGTAGAAATGTCCGAGTAATTCAAGACAGGATGAGGCAGACATTAAAGGGCTGATAAAGGAACCTGGGGAGGAAACAGAGAAACAGAATTTGTTGTCAGAAAATGACTGCTTGGCCCATCCAGTCTGCCAAAGTGTTCAATGCCTATTACCTGTCCACAGGCCCTATCTGTTCTCCAGTGACCTTCCCCTCTGTTTCTGCTATAATATACTCTTATGTTCATGCTATACATTCTTGAAGCCCCTCCCCCCATCATTTTAGCCTCCACAACTTCATCTGGAAGTCTGTTCCAGGCAACAGCTACCCTTTCAGAGATGAAATATTCACCACACCTCTCTTGAACTTCACCCAAACTTAATTGCATGCCCTCCTGGTCCTGTGCTCATCTTGTTGTGGAAGAAGCTCCCCTTCTGCACCCTGTTCACTTCTTATGAGGTACTTGTGACCATCACATGGTATAGTTCAGTTTGGCCTCTACAACTAAGTCATCCCATTCCAAGGCACAAATATGGGACTTCAGAGGAGCTGACTTTGATAAGATGGCCAACAGAGTTAAGCTAGCCTTGGCAAAAAGAAATATAGGTGAGGGGGTACAGGCAAAGTGGGCAAGCATTAAGGATGTAATACTTAAAGCAACATCCCACTGTGTTAGAGAGAAAAGGAAGTGAAAAAGAAGAAGGAAACCACTTTGGTTCTCAAAAAGAGTAGCAGAAAAGGTCAGAACCAAAAGGCTGGCCTTCAGAAAATATAAGGGAATACAGCTGGATGAAGATGGGGAGGCATACCAAACTTCCCTAAGGGAAGCAGGGAAGGCAGTAAGGCAGGCAAAGTCCCAAACTGAGGAAACACTAGCACAGACAGTAAAAGAAGTTGACAAGACTTTCTATAGATACATTAGTGAAAGGAGAAAGTCCAGAGGGGGTATTGCTGCTAAGATCAAAGGAGATAAGGGGGCATGTGAGGAGGAAGACCATGTAAAAGTATCTATCCTAAATAGATACTTCTGCTCAGTATTTACTTAAGAGAAGGTAGGGTAGGGCCCACAGCTCAGCACCATGGTCACAGGGGGGAGGGAGGTGAGCACTAGTCCATTCACAAAAGAAAGGGTCCTACAAGAGCTCAATAAGTTCAAGCTGGACAAGGCAATGGGACCTGATGGCATACATCCCAGGGTACTAAAGGAGCTAAGGGCAGAACTAGCAGAGCCATTATCAGAACTGTTTAGTGAGTCTCTGAGTACAAGAGAGGTCCCAAAAGACTGGAGAAGGGCTCATGTGATCCTGCTCCACAAGAGTGGTAGCAGGGAGGAGGCAGGGAACTACAGACCAGTCCGTCTTATCTCAGTAGTGGGCACAATTATGGAGGCACTCCTTAAGGAAAGGATAGTGCAATACCTGAAATCAAAAGGAGCACAGGATCCAAGACAGCATGGGTTTACAATAGGAAGGTCCTGTCAAACTAATCTCATGGATTTCTTTGACTGTGTGACCAGAGTGGTGGACCAAGGGGGAGCAGCTAATGTCACCTACCTTGACTTCAGCAAAGCTTCCCATACTGTTTCACATAGAAGATTGATTAATTAGCTGGGTAGGCTCGGGGTGGGTCAGAAGTTGGTCAACTAGATGGCAAATTGGTTGACGGGCAGAAAATAGAGAGTGGTAAAAGGTACACAATCAGAAGAGATGCAAATCACAAGTGGGATACCTCAGGGATCAGTCCTGGGGCCAGTCCTCTTCAATATCTTCATCAGTGACATTGCAGATGTATTGGAGAGTAAGGTTTGTCTGTTTGCAGATGACACCAAGATCTGCAACAGAGTAGATGATCCAGATGGGGTGGACAGAATGAGAAGAGATCTGGATAAACTAGCAAAATGGTCAAAAGAGTGGCAACTGGGGTTCAATGCAAAGAAGTACAAGATCATGCACATAGGGAAGAGAAACCCTGAAGCCAGGCTGGGAGGATAGTTGCTGGCAGTCACAAGGGAAGAAAAAGACTTGGGCATCATCATCACTGATAACCTGAAATCATCCAAGAAGACCACTAAAGCAGTAGGTAAGGCTAGGGGGATGTTAGGGTGTATTAGTAGGGGTATCACAAGTTGGATAGAGGGAGGTAATAATCCCTCTTTACAAGACACTGGTTGGGCCCCATCTGGAGTACTGCATGCAGTTCTGGAGGCGACACCTTCACAAGGATATTAACCAAATTGAGGCAGTGCAGAGAAGGGCAACCAAAATGGTGCATTGACTGCATCAGAAAACATATGAGGACAGATTAATGGAGCTCAATATGTATACCCTAGAGCAAAGGAGGGAGAGAGGTGAAACGCTTGAAACATTCAAACACCTTAAAGGCATTAACAAGGTGAAACAGTCTAACATGTTTCAATATAAGAAAAATAGCAGTACAAGAGTACAAGAAGACACAGCATGAGATTAGAGGGAGGCCGATTAAGGGGTAATGTGAGGAAGTTCTTTTTTCACAGAAAGGGTGGTGGATGCATGGAACGGCCTATCTCAGGAAGTGGTGGATGTGAATACAGTGCAGGGCTGCAAACACTCATGGGATGGGCAAAAGGGAGCAATACAGGTGAGTATGAATAGATAGACCATTGACAGAGCAAAGGCAGATGGCACATTTATAAGGTAGAAAAAGAAATGGGCAGACTGGATGGGCCTTGAGGTCCTTATCTGCCATCAACTTCTATGTTTCTATGTTTGTACATCTGGATTATGGCACCTTTCTCTCTCTCTTCTCTTCCAGGGTTTACATGTTGAGATACCTCAGTTTCTCCTTTTAGGACTCCCCCTGTAAACCCTGCACCATTTGAGTTGTCCTTCTCTGGACTGCCTCTAACCTGTCTTTTGTCTTTCTGAAGTGAGGTAGGGGTTTAGTTATGGTCAGAGAAGGGTACATGCAATGCCTCATGTAGCAGACTTGATAGATCAGGAGCCCTTTTTCTGCCGGCAATTTTCTGTTTTGTGTATCTATTAATGCCTCTGTTAACTCTCTTAGGCAGGAAGAGAAGGCTTGCAACCCCACATGGGACTTGTTGTTCTTATGTTTCATGAACAGACATGTTGGGGTGTCAATCCTGGTGGCCTGGGAATCCTAAGTCACTTTTTGAGCCATGGCATAGCGCAAACTCCATGACTGGTGGCCCATCTGGGACTCAGATGCCCCACATCAGGCAAATGGATTGCATTCTGAATCTCTGACTCCTACTCTGACCTGGAACCTGGAACCAGAGAAGAATGATGTGTGTCGAACCATCCTCTCTACTCTGGTCTAGATGATTAAGGCAAGGCAAAGCAATGCAAGGCAAATTTATTTCTATGCACCCAATCCCAAAGGCTCTGTGTCCCTCACATAAAAGCAACACAAAAGGGAACTACAAGTAGGACAAAACACACCCAAAATATACATGAAATCTCATATTAAAATCAATAAGCAAAGTCTTACAACATCACTCAGTGCAACAGCTATGATCAGTCTGAAAAGGCCAAGAGAAAGAGGTGAGTCTTTAGACCCCTTTTAAAATCCTCCACCATTGGAATCTCCCTGACTGAGATGGGAAACACATTCCATAGGGTCAGATCAGTGACTTTGTAGGCTCGAACTGTAGGAACAACATGTTGTTATACAAAATATTTTATTATAATTTTATTATTTTGCATTATTTTATAATTACTATTTTATATTTCTGATAGATGTTTAATTATTAATTAGGTTAATTAGGAGGTCATACTAAGGCATTTGATCACCATTCCTGTCTACATGAGCTCTCCAAATGAGAAAAAAAATGGCTTAGGTGAACTCTAAAGAAGGGAAGATGTCCTGCCTTAGTGGAACTTGAAAAAAAGGGTTGCCTAAAAACTCTCCATATAAACTGAGGGCTACCATAAAACTGGCCTCTGTAAGCTGTGATATTACCTGTACTTTTTGATATCCTCTTGCAGCAGGTTTATAAAAACAAGGACTAGAGAAGTTCCTATGGTAACCATGTGCCAAGATGTCACTATTATTGCAATTTTTGATGGTGGTACAGCTTGGTACAGCAGCTATTTTCAAGAAGAAAAAAAGAGACTGAATTTATATAAGCTTCAATGGAAGTAAACTACTTTTGTTCCTTGCAAAACTATCTTTGACACTGTCAACATGAAACTTATATAGTGAAATAAGACTGTCTGGACCTGTTGCCTGGCTAAATTTGGGACATGTAACTTGTAGAGATGATGTGTTATTTGATGATTTACTTCATATCAAGAATCTTTAAAGTAAGCATATCAAGTTTGATCTTAAATGAAATATGACATAACTAGTCCAATGATATCATTTTTGTGTGTGCAAATTTGTGTTAGGTAAACATAAACAGTCTGAAAGAAGTATGGAATAAACAAATGTACAGCTTGATGGATGTGCTTTTTGGGCAGAACAAAGAACCATGTGCCTACAATGGATTTCATGGTTTTATGAACTTTCCTGAAAAGTTTTCTGGAAAAACATACCTTATTCTAAGGCTGAATGCATGACAAACAAAAGCATTGCTTCATGTTTCAAAGATGTTGCTGAAGAATGAAGTTATAGTCCTTTTTAACTTATCTCAGGAAATACATGTCCTAAAAAAACATGAACATCTTAAAAGACTCCAGATTGTGTGCAGAGTCCAAAAATGTTTAAATGGAGATTGTATTATGTTGCATCCAAGAGTTATGGTGAATAAATTAATGTGGAGCTTAAAACTGTACTTTCCAAGTAAGAGGTGGAGACTCCAGGGAAAAAAAAACTAGCCATTCCCCTTCCCTATAGGGATCAATCAGAACTGGTGCAATGATGACCTAATACGGAGGTGGTGCTACTCTGGCCCAAAGGTAATAAAGACAAACCATGGACGATCCACCCAGTTGGCTCCCAACTGAGATGATTGAAGGATCTGCTGCTGGTGCTGTGGAACATTCTTGTAGCTATAAGTACTGTTTGAAATTCCTATCAAAACCAGAACAAAGAGACTGTGATGCCTAGAGATTTCTAAACCAGATGAAGCAAGCTTGCAGTGCTGTGCTGATACCAAAGGAGTCCAGAATTCAGGGTTTGAGTATGTGAGGAGTGAAAACAGGCAGTACAATGAGATTAAGCCACTGAAAGGAGTAGAGACTAAAGCAGCTTAATATGTATACCCTCAAGGAAAGGAGGGGGGGCATGATAGAAACTTTCAAGTATCTCAGGGGAATTAATAAGGTAGAAGAGGGTAGTATATTTCAGAAGAAGAGATGTGCAAGAACAAAGGGGCACAATTGGAAGATAGAGGGGGATGGCTCAGAGGTAATGTTAGAAAGTATTTTTTCACAGAGAGTTGTGGGTGCATGGAACAGCCTTCCTGAGGAGGTTGTGGAGTCAGGAACAGTGGGAGAATTCAAGAATGCACGGGACAGGCATAAGGCAATTCTAGTGGGGGGCAGGAGGAAGTAAGCTGTTGATTAACTAGAATCTTCAGCTTATCCATCAGGTAGGGGAAATGGGCAGACTGGGTGGGCCACGGTCCTTATCTGCTGTCAAATTCTATTTTCTATGTTTCTATGTTAAAGAACTTCTGAGAAGAGAATTCACCAAGATCTGGAAATTATGAAAGAAAACCAAGCCTCTACAAATAACCAGATATCTGATTATAATTTTAATACATTTTTTATAATATTCAAATTGTGCTTTGCTGGGAGGTGGCATGGTAAACCTGACTTCTTAAATACAGAATCTCGGGTATATGGTTAAGTTTTTGCTCATTCTAAAAAGATATGAATATTTTGCATGCTATATATTCATGAAATAAGTTCTATACATAAATATAATCCAAGACACTAATGTGAAGAGTTTGCAAGTTCTTCTGCAAGAAAATGATGCTACAGTATATACAAAAGCATGCTGAAGGCATGGTATACAGCTGATGTTATTCATTGCTTTGAACTTTACTTGTTTTTGTTTTATTTCATTTGCTGGTGTTCTGAAACCTCTGTATTGAAGCTGTCTTTCATTATGTTTACAATGTTTTATATCGGTGCAAAATGTTAGTAAGTAGAAAACTTGAACAGGGATAAATCCCTCCTGGATGTGGTCCTCACCAACAGGCCAATCCGCATCCACAACATCCAAATCCTCCCTGACTGCCTCAGTGACCACTCCCCTGTGCTTTTCAACTGGGAAACCCCTCGGCCCTCATCCCCAGTCAAAACCACCTCTCGAAGGTGGCTTAGGCCTGGGGGACTCATAGGCCTTAAGCGCTTCCTTGCCCACACTGATTGGTCCCCTCTGGCGAGGGCAACCAACATGGACTTGGCCCTGGCCTTCTTTGTAAGCACTTTCAACTTTGCCTGTGATAGCTTTGCTCCCATAACTGCTAGGAGGTCCAAAGTGAAACATGCCCTTGGATCACCCTGCCCTACTGTGGCAACTAAGCAACGTGACAATCTTGGCACCTTGCTGTTGCTACTGGCCATTCAGCTGACAGGCAGTCCCATGCTGCCACCCACAACCAGTGCACCTGGCCATCCAAAAAGCAAAGGCGGAATACTCCAAGCCTCTCTTACCTCCTCCTGGGGGAACCCCAGGTGCTTCTGGGACAACATCAAGCAACTGAATGATCACTCCCAGTCCCCCTCTCCTTCTCTTCTCAACATCAATGGTACCGTCTCCTCTGACCCTGCCCTCATTGCCACCCACCTCAATAACTCCTTTACCGACCTTAGCTCAGTACTTCCTGGTAACTTTTCAGTCCACCTCCTCCATCTGTACCACCACCCATTGCCCGCCCCTCTTTCCACCTGTCGTGTCACCATGCAAGAAGCTAGGCCTTACTAAAAGCCCCAAAGGTAACATCGGTAATGACTCACTTGATCCGCCTTTACGCCAGGTCCTGGATCAGGTCCTCTCACCTATTACGTGCATTTTCAACAAATCACTCTGTCTCAGACAATTCCCCTCTGCCTGGAAGATTGCCACAGTTACCCCTGTCCATAAAGGTGGTGACAGGACTCTTCCGGGTAACTACCGACCCATCTCAATCCTCTCCTCCCTCTCTAAGGCGTTAGAGAAAATTGTGGCGTCCCAAGTCTCTGACTACCTCTGTAAGTACAATGTTCTCTGCCCTGAACAACACGGGTTCAGAGCAGGTCGTAGCACCAATACAGCACTCCTGGAATTTTTCAACTTCCTCCATGCCTCCTTGGACTCTGGTGCCCTGGCTGGTGTTATATTCATTGACCTGTCTAAAGCATTTGATACCGTTTCGCATCCTCTTTTGCTCTCCACCCTCAACCTAATAGGCTTTGCCTCAGGACTTGTTTCCTGGTGCACCAGCTATCTCTCCGACCGCTCCCAATGTGTGAAAGTCAATGGTACTCTCTCTGAAACATGCCCCATTTGCTCTGGGGTGCATGAGGCTCAATTCTTGGACCCTACTATTCTCACTCTTTCTTAACTCCCTACCCAGCAGTTGTACGGGTAAGATGCTTCTCTATGCTGATGATGTTGTTCTCGTTGCCTCCCACAATGACCCCATGCTGCTACAGAACTCCCTCCAACTAGTCTTTGACTCTGCAGCTACCTGGTTCACTGAGCACCGACTTGTTATCAACCTTAAGAAAACAAAAACGATGCTCTTCTCCCACCCCCAAAATAAGTACAGCAAGTTTCCCTTAGCTGTCCACTCCACACCCAATCTCGTCATTGACCAGGTGCAGTATAACCTTTGACCCTGCACTTTCATTCCATGGACATATATCTGCCCTAAATTCTGTCGCCAACTCATGGCTAGGCATTCTTTACCGGCACAAGAAATGCCTCCCTCCTGATGCACTCCGCCTGGCTGTCACCTCCTCTGTCATGTCTCTCACTTGACTATGGCCTTCCGGTCTATGGCTCAGCAGATCAGACTGACCTCAACAAGGTTCGCCTCACAGTTAATAAGGCTTGCAGATGTATCACTGGTGCTCCCAGACTCACTCACACATGTGAGCTGTACACCCTGGCTACCCTACTCAACCTGGAAGAGCGACTCATGTATCAGACATGCCAGCTCACCTTTAAAGCCCTGCGTGGCCTATCCCCCATAGGCCTATCCAACTCCATTCGCTGTACTGCATCGACCCTGATCACACGCAGCTTGTCAAGAGCTACCCTAGTTATTCCGAGAGCCAGGACCTCTCAAGGTCAGAGGGCATTCCCCTACCGTGCGCCCCACTGGTATAACTCCCTCCCTGCCGGTGTCTCAAACTCACTAACCTTAGCTTGCTTTAAGCCCAGGCTCAGAAACTTTGTTAGCTCTCGCAAATGCAACTGCCACTAGCCTAGTGTAAAAAATATATATATATATATATACTCTGTTTGACAATGCTCACTGAGAGCTCCCCTTCCTTTCCCTACTAATTCCTCCTTCCTATCTCCTCCTTCTACTCCCACCAGCTCTCCCCGACCATAAGTTTTGCACCTTTTGTTATCTTTTGCTTCCTTGGAGATTGTATTCTATTGTAACAAAATTGTAATTGAACTGTAACTTTTTTGTTTGTAAGTACTGTGTCCCTTGTACTACTGTTCTGATGTCCTCTTTGTGACGAGGTACCTTTGTAAATGAGCCTCTGGCTCAAAGGTTTCTAAACTGATGTTTAACTAAATAAACTAAATAAATAAATGTAATCTATTTTTCTACATATTACATGTGGGTGTGACAGAAATGCTTTTGATGTTATCCAGTAGTGCATGCAATAGGTGTAAAAGTAAGATTTGAGCCCGTCTTACATTGGTTATATAAATTATGCAAATGTTGTGATGTGGGGCCAAAGGCTTAGCTAAGTGCCCTTAATAATAAATTAGTATTTAGACCTATCGTTATGACATTTTGGGGTTTCTAGTCAGTGGGGATAATTGTTCAGTGAATAACAGGCAGCACCCTAATATGTATGAGAAATATATATTACTATGATTATTTAACGCAAAGTTACTGAATGGCATAAATAATATTTTTTCTGCTTTTGCTTCTCAACAAATGCTAAAGAAACCCCTAGACAAAGTGAGAAAAGACAGAAAGAAGTAATTGTCTGACCCAGTATTGCTACAAGCAAGGAAAAGACCTTTGAAGCTTCATAAGAAAGATTTGGTTATTTGGTTATTTAAACTGTTGCATTGTGTAAAAGTTATTGCTTTTTAATTGTAGTTCAAAATGATACTATTGTTGCTATTAAAGTTTTGTAACTATTGTTGCAAAAACATGATGGCTGCAATTGCAACTGCAGCTATGATTCACACAGATACTGACGTGAAGCTTTTAGAGTTTTCAATACCTCCCATTAAAATGGAGCCATTGACACCTCTGTGTCAGAGCTGCAGCCAAGGTGAAAAATAGAACATTTAGAAAAAGTTAATGAAGATTACTCAGAGCTGGCTAGTAAACTGTATGAGGATAAACAAAGTTAAGTTGATGAAACAAGACAGGTAATGGAACAACTGCAGGATACATCTCTTGAATGCAGTACTTATAAGCCAGATCCTATTACTAATGAAACAGAGGAAAGTAAGGAGAGTATAACTAATAAAGACCATGACTTGGTTAGTCTAAAGACTGACATTGCTGTTTTACAAAATATCACTGAACAGCAGAAAGAGCGGTGTTCAACTTTGCTGAAGAGAAACATATTATTAAATGCTAATGAGCAGGTCACTAAGGATTTAGAAAAGAGTGAAAAAGGGTATAAAGATTTAAAGGAACAATCTGAAAGTAAGATGGAAGAGTGGGCACAGAGGAGAAGTACCTGTTCGGCAAAAGGAAGGAGACCTCTAAGCCAAGAAACCTAAGTTGATCACTTCCAAGGCATCGCTCTTGGGTAATGAACAGGAAGAAAATACCAATAAAGGATATTATCCTTTTTGGAATTCTTTCTGTGCAGGACCTGCAAGAGATGCAGGCCCTTACCCATGACACTCCCCTCCTCAAGCTGGTGCTGAAGAAGAGTCAGAACAAGAAGAAATAGTGAAAGAAGAGAAAATAGATAGAGATAAAGAAATGGGTGCACCAATAGAACTGAAATAAATACTAAAGAAGCCAGATACACAGGCAGAAATGGGTGGATCTAAAGGTGCAGCTTCACAAGGTGAACTGGGTGAGGATAGATAATAGAAAGAGTGGTATATCCTTTAAGAAAAACATATTTGTGAATTAGGAAAGGAAGATAGAGACCTAAAGCCCAATAAGAAGATACCAAGGGTAAAAATAAAACTCTGTTAAGACCAAGTGCATCTGAGGAATCAGGTGCCAATGACTCCTCACCTGACATGGGATATTCCTGTTCAGAAGAGGAATCATGTGATAAGCATAAAAAAAGACATAAAACCAAAAAAAAGAAGTTCTGGTTCCAAAAATGAGTCACCTGATAGGTCCAAAAGAGCTAAAAAGGTGTCTCAAAAGGAACAGGGGAATTTTTTTTTATTAAATTTTTATTACAGTTTCTAATACATAACACATCATGGTCATGGTACATTCGGTGGAAACATGTGCATTCAGTATTGAAATAAAACAAAATGAGTTAAATAAAAAAAAGGAGGTCCCCAGTCCCCAACCCCCCATCCCTCTCCCCCAGATCTCCCACCCGTGCCAGACACAATTACCCAGAATCTTAGCTTATTATAAATTTCAGAACTCTAAGTCTGCTATGGTGGTGGCATTTGTTAAGAGTATAACTCAAGGAATGGGGCCCAAATTTTGCTGAATTTGCTCAGTCTGTTTTGTAAGCTAGAGATCATCTTCTCCATTCTGATACTGTTTAGCAGCTCCATCAACCATTCATTGTACGTCAATGCTTCCTTGTCCTTCCAATGTCTAAGTACCAGCTTTTTAACAGTCATAGCTATAAGAGCCATATGATACTTCGTGAATTTACTGGGATGTCAGAATAATTTCCTAATAGACAGATGTCAACCGAGAACAACTCATCAAGCCCTAACAGGGGGGATCTGCCCTCTGCTTGATCTGCGACCAAAGGGGGGCTACTTTAGGACAATGCCAGAAAATATGAGCTAGATTACCCTCACCTTGACCACACCTCAAACAAGTGGCAGAGTGTTCCTTGTCGAATTTGGCTATCTTCTGGGGGGGTGTAATATAAATTGTGTAAGATGCGAAACTGCATAAGTCGGAGCCTGTCTTGAGTAATAAATGTATGGCAACCTCGCCAGAGTATCTCCCAGTTGATAGGGATCTCTGGCAAGAGAGTTTCCCAATAATCCGTGGGTCCCGAAAGGCCCAGGATGCATTCTATTATATAGGGCATTGAATATTTTAGAGACTGCATGGGGGAGGCCTGCAAATTGAGTCAGTTCTACCCAGAAAGGGGTAGCTTCTGGCCTTGGGGAGTGCGCTCCGATAGTCGTCACTAAAATGTGCCACAATTGGGATAATTTAAATAAATTGGAGGTTGGCAACCCCGACTTTCTTAAGATGTCAGTGGAAGAAGCCCATTTTTGTTCTGTTCCCACCCAAAAATAACTGAGCTTGACCTCCCGGAATTGTGGGATCCATGAAGGGGAAAGAGTTTTTCCATCCAATCTGATATTGGGGTTGCCCATAAGAGGTTGTTCCAAGTTCCCACGGTGATTATATTGTATAACTGAACAGAACTGGGAGTGGATCCTCACCGATGTGGCGATTGGCGATCCAAGCCAAGGTTTAGGGAAGCTCTTGGGTAGGACAAAGAGAAGCACTGCTGGGGAAAGATTATGACGGCGGAATTGTGCGGACTCTATTTGGACCCAGAGGGGTATGTATGCCTCGGGATGGCTGGGGTCAGAAGAGGTAAGCCATCTTAAGTATTTACTCGCGTGGCTGGCCCAATAGTAGAGGCCGACATGCAGTACTCGAAGTCCCCCTTTGAGCTTAGGGGCAGCTAGCTTATGAAAGGCTAGTCTGTGCCCTTCACCTGCCCAGATGAAGTTGGCAAAGATATTATGTACCTTTTTGAACCATGCTTGGGGTAGCCAGATATTCAGGAGGCTGAGTGGGTAGAGTAGCCATGGGAAAATGTTCATTTTGATAAGGTTAACCCTGCCCCAAATCGTCAGAGGAAGAAGGGACCATCTATTTAGATCTTGAACAATGGTGTTTAATAAGGAATCCATATTGTGTTTGCACACCAAGGAGACACTTCTTGAGAGGGTAATGCCTAAGTATTTTAATGATTTCTTTTCCCAGGATAAGTCTAGGGCATTGACCTCACTCCTCATCACTCTTTGGTTGAGGGGGAACACTACCATTTTTCCCACATTTAATTTATAATTTGATAGTAGGCTATATTCTCTGATAATCTCTAGGAGGCACGGAACACCTTTTTCAGGGTATGAAATGCAGAGAAGTAGATCATCTGTGTAGGCCAATAGCTTAATTTCAACTTCCTGTACTGATATGCCTTGGATCGTGGGGTCTGCCAGTAGCCTTCGGATAAGGGGTTCAAGGTATAAGTTAAAAAGCAGCGGGGATAGGGGACATCCTTGCCTTGTACCGGAAAGGACAGGGAACCTATCAGAACAGCACCCATTACAGAGAACTCTAGCTGTCGGAGAGGTGTATAAAGCTTGTACCCAGTTCTGGAATTCAGGGGGGATGCCGAAGGCATGCAATGCCCAGAAAAGGAAGTTCCAGTCAACTCTATCAAATGCTTTCTCAGCATCCAGAAAGACCAAAGCCACTGGGAACCCAGCATCTCTGGATGCCGAGAAAGCATGGTCCAGAGTTCTAATATGATCGCTAGCCATCCTACCCATCATGAAGCCCACCTGTTCTAATCCTATCAAGTTTGGGAGAATGGTACTCAATCGATTTGCTAGCAGCTTACTCAGGATCTTGATATCCTGATTGAGTAGTGAGATCGGCCTATAGCTTGCCACATCTTCTGGGGCTTTACCTGGTTTTAGAATGAGAACAATTATTGCTTCGAATAATGAAATATCTGTACCCTTTCCAGCTAGAATCTGCTGGAAGATGGGAAGAAGTAATGGGGTGAGACTCTTCACAAATGTTTTGTAGAAGTTTGAAGTAAACCCATCGGGCCCTGAAGACCTATCATTGGGGAGGCTGCCTATCACTCCCAAAATTTCCACTTCCATTAGAGGAGCACATAAAGCAGTATGCTGCTCTGCTTTGAGAGTAGGGAGGTGTGACTCCTTAAGATAACCATCCAACTCCACACTGGGGGGGGGGTTCGCCATCGGTAAGTACAGAGATTGATAGAATTTCTGAAATTCTGAGGTGATTTCTTTAGGGTCAACCAGTAGGGGTCCATTGTGTGATCGGATTGCAGGGATGAATCTGGCGGACTCCTGTTGTTTGACCTGGGCAGCAAGAAGATGGCCCACTTTCTCCACCGATCAGCATAAGTGGCTTTTGTTTTCAGCATCAGATATTCTGTTTTCTCTCTGAGAAGTTCCAAATATGAGCTTTTGAGTTTGGTTAGGTCTAGTAGGGCCCACTCTGGTGTGTCGGGGATAGGTTTTTTTCTATATCCCTAATCTGTCTGTGAAGTTGTATTAGTTCTTGCTCCCTTGATTTTTTCCTACTTGATGCCACCCCGATTAATAGACCTCTTAGGTAAGCTTTGAGGTCCCCCCATTCCATATCAGGTTTACCCATGGAATTAGAGTTAATTGACATGTATTGGACAATATGGCTATTAATATATTTTAATATTGCTGGGTCTTTTAGAAGTTGGCTATTAAGTTTCCAACGACCATTCCTCTTGGGGATACCAGATAGGGAAAGTTGACATGCGACCACTGAGTGGTCGGAGGGCGGTCCAGGTTGTATGGTAGAGTCAACAATTCCAGGAACCAAGCAATGAGAAGTCAGTATGTAGTCAATCCTAGAGGATGTCTTGTGTATGAGAGATGTGAATGTAAAGCCCTTCTCCGTAGGGAGCAATATGCGCCATGCGTCGCACAATCCTACCTTGTCCTATAAATCCCTAAGGGCTCTTTGTGCTGGTGACAAGCCTCTGGGCTTGTTTCCTGTGCGGTCTACATTAGGATCAAAAACCACATTGAGGTCACCTACCAGAATCATTGGGATATTGATAAGGGGCACCAGTTTATTTAAAAGTTCAACAAAAAATTCAGGAGAATCAGAGTTTGGTCCATAAATACTTCCCAGGAGCACTTCAACATTAAAAATTCTTCCCTGAACAAGAATATATCTCGCATAAGGGTCCCTAATAACATTACTTGAGACAAAAGGGACTTTGCTACTTATCAGTATCATGACTCCACAGCTCTGCCTTGTGCCCTGAGCTGTGAATACTTGCCCTACTTGTTGCTTCCTCATGCTTAGCTCTTCTGAGATCAGCAGGTGAGTCTCCTGTATAAATGAGACATCTGATCTCAGGAGCCAAAGATGTTTACAGACCTGATATTGTTTGGTTTTCTGCCTAACTCCCTTGACGTTCCACGAAGACAAAGTTAAGCTGTTCATCTTTGACTAGGGCTACTCATATAAGACATTTTGGGCCACCAAACAGTGATCTAATCTTAGCCACAACCTCATAGAGTTTGTCCAGAAAAGCCTGGTCTGAGCAATACCCCCCCATCCCCTCTTCCCCCCCGAATACCCCCACTTAACACTTGAAATTATTTGTGATAACATCTGGATTTCACCCCTACCCACCCCCTCCCTATCACAGTTACAGGCGGTGAACAACAGAACCCTAGCAATACCCTCCCCCAGCCCCCAACCCTTCTACAACCCCACTACCCTGGAAAACGGAACAGGGGTATTTAAAATCAAAGACTGTTCCACAAGCCTTGACGCTGATAGGAGATAGGTACAATTCTAAAACTGCAAAGGCGGGCACTAAGCCACATATTTGAAAATTGAAAGAGTGCTTTGAATCATTGTCCATTGTAATCAGGTGTTCTGTCAATGATCCTCTAGCTGAGTGGTCAAGAATGCCCAGAGGCAGTAGGAATAAACCAGATAAGCTGTACAAATTTCTGAAAAAGGAGTTTGGTAAATACCATACCCAAGGGACAGTCAGGCATTTTGCCTACCAGATGTGGTGTGGTATTGATCAAAGTCCTAGGGAATATTATTGTAAGCTGAAGGACATGTTCTTTGGAGCAGAAGATCACCTAGACAGAAAGTCGGATGATTTCCAAGATGCATATTATCAAGATTTCCTCTCTTCTATTAGGACACAATTGGCACGTGATCTTAAAAGGAGACCCAGTAATGTTCATTGAGTTGTAAAATAGGCAGAACACATCTGGAACTCTGGAAGAGGTGATTAATTCCCTCCACAGAAAAGGGGGTGGGGGCCCGCTCCCAAAGTCCAAGTGTCTGAAGTAACTGCCTCGGATACTTTGGCTATGGAGAGGGGTGAGCTATCTACTCCAACAAACAGGAGGTAAAAAAAAAGAAAAAGGGCAACAAAACTCCACCAGAAAAAGCTGTGGAGCACCTAAGACTGTACCTGACCCCATAGTGGTGGTCCAACCTACCATTCCTGCCCAACCTTCCCCTGTTGTGCTTCCATCACCTGGTCCTGAGCCACAGTTCTACCAAAGCCCTCAACAATTCCTGCAACCTCAACTGTACGAAAACCAGGGCCCCTCCTATGAAGAATATGACTCTGGTAGAGGGTATGGTAGAGGGGATGAGAGAGGATACAACAATGACCATACAGGATATTATAGGGGGTACAATAATGACTATAGAGGTGGTAGAGGCACCTATGGGGGGCACCAGAATTATAACCATGATCAAAACATATACAGGCCCCAAGACAGGTCTAGATCCAGTCCCCCAGCCTAGATGACAGGATTGAAAGGTTGCAGGAATAGGTATAGAGAGTAATACAGGGAGTGGAGAAACAAGAGGGAGATCTAAAGACACTTCTTCAGAACCACTTGCTCCAACTTCCTCAGTTACTCTTTGCATTCTATTCCCTTATGCCAAACTCTGCAACATCTGGTGCAGTTGGGACTAGTACCAATCTTGGACCTAACTGACTAAAACATAGAAACATAGAAATTGTCAGCAGATAAAGGCAACTAGACCTATTCTGTCTGCCCATAAGCCCTATACTTTTATGCCTGCTGTATTCTGTAATGCTGCACAGGTAAATTAAATTGCAATTGCTGACAATGGTAATGAAACTGCTATGGAATCTGAAAATGAGTGCATGCCAAAGGGAAATTAAAATGTTAGCTCAGAATATGACCTTTCCCTAGAGGTATCCAAAGTTACTGCTGCAAACAATGTATTGGGTCACAATGAACCTGCCATGTTGCCAGGAGTTAAGAAAAACAAATTCTACCCAGGCAATTTAATCCCTTGGGGGGTAGCTATATTTTATTTTGACATAAACATTGAAAACAATCTGAATCATGAAGCTTTAGTGGACTCAGGAGCAGAAGTGACTCTGATGTCCAGGAACCTCCACGATAACCTGACTGATGTCGTTGGTGACTCAAAGGTGTTAAAAAACCTCTCTGATGGCTTACAGGTTGTAAGTTATGAAGGGAGGTGTCAACAGACTCTAGGTTAAGTGTGGCTGAGATTAAGGTTTGGCAAAATGAAAGTCAACCAACCAGTGTACATCACTGATAGAACTGGGGGTGATTTATTTTGGCCTATCATTGCCTACTTCCATAAAATCTTGTGGTTACAGGTAAACAGGCCCATTCCATTTGGGAAGAGTCTTAAGGTTGCTAAACAATCAGAATCATGTAATCTAGAGAAAGATGGTACAACAATTAAACTGAATTTTGTACGTTCTGATGTACCTGATATATCTGTACTGGGTAATTCTGAAAAATTGGCTCCATGGAGAAGTATAGTAGAGCTCATGTGGTTTGTTTGTCAAAACATGATGTAGTAAAGTCTGAGGTTAATGCAAGAGGCTTAACTTTCTTTACAAAGGAAGTGAACCTGTCATTTCAGAGACCCATCCTGCATCTGACAAAGGGACATTGGATTCTGAGTACTCAACGGCCTCTGGGGATGGAGGAAAAGAAACGCTGCCACTAAATTATGGCTCCATTCTCTGAAGTATAAGTTTAGAGGAAGGCAGATTAAAGGTGCCCATCAAAGCAGAGAATTTGCAGACTGCTAATTCTGTGTTATGCTTAGGCTATGAGCACTGTCTAATCAGTGAACTGTTTTACAAAGTGTTAAAAAGGCAGATGCCTAGTTTAACATATGTAAAGAAACAGGAGTGGTTGGAAAATGTCCCATACAAGAAAAATAGCTTGAGAAGCATAGGCATGTGTACTTTAAACCTATAAATAGGGAAAAAGAAAATACAACACCCTGTAAAGGTAATACAAGGCTTAAAATATTCTATGCACCTTGGGTTAGACTTCCTTGTATGACTGCATGTGTATGTTGACCTAGCCAATGATGTTCTTTGGTCATGAAAAAGGAGGGTCCTTACTCGATAAAAGTGACACCACAGGCCTTTAGGTCTGGACAAACTACTGTATTCCTCAAGTATGCCAGATGGTGAATGAGTTCACTACCACTATTCTGGGTAATGTAAAGGAATTCTGCCTTAGGGTTAATGTACAAAAAGGCCAAGAAGTGCATGACCAAACTGCAGTATTTGTGCTTGACAAGCAACTTAGCAATACAGGTTTAAAAATCCATTTCACTTGCTTGGACATGAGCAGCACAGTAATGCATATTTTGGTACAGAACCGAACTGTAGAGCCTATCACTATAGAAGCTTACTGTGAGTTAGGGGTAGCAATAGGGGAATCCTTCCATGATTTGGAATTACCAGAGGACATCGTTCAGAAGAAAGAGACAGATGAAAAGATTAGGTCTATACCAAATGGTTTAATTGTTTTACAAGAAATCTGTCCAGTAGATAAGGAAGAAACACATGCATGTAAAGTTGAAAATTATTATCTTGTACCGTCTACTATGGTTAATGAAGCAGAGCAATTTAAAGAAGTACATGTGATTGATACTGAGAATGTTTCTGAGATAATAGAAGATGAGATAGAAGTAGGTGAGAATTTACCTTTTCCTGATTTTAGGGAACAACTTGAACAAGATATACAAGCCTGTGTTGTGAAACTGAAGCAGGAAAAGAAAAAGATTTGTGAAATGTTCTTCCATCCAAGGACATGTTCGCAAAATATGCTCATGATTGTGGGGTAACTGACCTTCATGTTACCAGTGTGCCTACAGACACTAGTAAAGGTCCAGTTTGTGTATGGTAGTACAGAATACCACTAGCATCTTAAGAACTCGTACTAGAGATACTGAATACCTTAATGGAGTGAGGAATTATAAGACAAGTGAACTCTGTATGTAATTCCCCCATTTGGCCTGCATTAAAACCTACAGGAAAGTGAAGACTCACTATTGACTATAGAAGGTTGAACCAACAGGTACATTTATCTTGTTGACCTATGACATATTTGGATCAAAGTTTGACCAGAGTGGAGGATGCAAAATATTTCAATACTCTAGACATTACAAATGGATTCTGGACAGTTCCATGTGGTAACATCAAAGACATAACAGCGCTGTACACATGGGAGAGTGCACAATGCTGAAAACACAAACAGTGACCATGCACTATGGTGAACACAATATCAGTGCCTATACCTCCACACAGTACCTTATATTCTATGTGGAGTGCTGCACCCCCACACCCCCAACATGGGGGTCTGTGCCCCCCACGTCCCCTGTTCTCAATATAATCAACTCTGAGGGGGGTCCTGACACTGGACTAAGGAGCCAACTCCAGAGGGGGCTATTTGGAGGAGAACAATTGGGGGACCAAAAGGACAGCAGGGGAGCAGGACTGATGAGGAGCAGGAACACAACAGTGCAAAAGATGCAATGTAGCATAAAAAAATACAACTCCCAAAATGTCCACCAACCAAAAACACTAGTGCATCAGCCCAGGTTCAAACCCAAGTCCTTTCACACTGGAGCATACACTGCCTCAACAAGCCAACATGACCAGCAGACACTGCCTCCCTGAACAACCTTCTATATCCCATTTCCTGGGATGTGCCCTCTACCGGCACTGTATCCTGCATCACCATTTTAGCCCTTCTACCCTCACCATTTCCACACTTGCTCTCATTCCACACTCGCTGTAGTTACAGGTGCTCAAACTGAGTTACTCAATTTGAGTCACCCATATCACTGTATACCTTCTGGACATTAAATGTAGATCCAAAATATCAATACAAATTGGCCTTTACCTTTGGAAGAAGACAATACACATGGAGCAGGTACCCTTTTGGGTACTTAAATTCACCTGCAGATTTTAATATTGAGGCCATTCCTGATGCTGAAAGTAGAGAACATCTGGTTTATGTGGATGATGTACTAATCAAGAGCAATACTTTTGCAAAACACCTAGCGGAAGTAACCTATGTGTTAAACTAGCTGAAAAATGCTGGTGCCAAATTGTCCTTAAGAAAGGGGCAGTGGTTCAGAAATAAGGTAAACTATCTTGGGCATGAAGTTGGGCCTGATTGGCTATGATCTCAGCACAACAAAATAGAAGCAGTCCAGAACTTGGTCCACCCAAAACATTAAAGGAATTACGCAGGTTCCTTGGAATTTGTAACTACTCAAGACAGTTTATCCAGGACTTTGCTAAAATTTCTAACCCCTCACCAGGCTACTGAAAATGGCATAACCCTGGATGTGAGTGGGGGGGGGCAAGAGAAAGCCTTCAAGCTTTGAAAGATAGTATGAGTCAAGCACCATATCTTGCTTACCCACAAATGGATAAGGATTTTTATCTAGAAACAGCATTCACTGACAGCAGCATCAGTTCAGTATTTTATCAGAAACATGATTTAGACAACCGTGTTATTGCTTATGTGAGTACAAATTTAAGAGATGTTGAGGAAAAGTTTTCAGAGTGTGATAAGACATTATTTTCCACTGTATAGGCAGTAAAATGGTTCAAAAACTACCTTTGTGGTAAAAAAGTTGTTGTAGAAACCTGTCACCAACCTATTAACATTAACAGTAACTTAAGGATGGTACTGTATCCAGCAGCAGAATTGTGTCCTGAACCTTAGCACTCTAGAGCCTACCTTTAGAGATTAAATATGCTAAAAATAAAAATAAAAAATACAGTAGCTCAAGGGTTGGCAGATCAGGAGATGCATGACTGTACTGTAGATGAACATTCAGTACAAGATTCTGACCTATCTCCTGAATTGGAAATGGTACAGAAACATAATAGGCATCACCGCTATGATTAAACTGTGTGTGGGAATTTTCCTAGAGCATATGTTGATGGTTAATCATTCAAGCATGGTGAAGCCAGTATTCTGATTTAGGAGTGGGATGGTGGAATGGCATGAAAATATATTATGTACTTCTATCAAATACAAGCTCTGTCCCAAGTCTAATAAATATGCAGAGTTGGCAGCCACCTATATAGTGATACAGACTGCAGTACCACATAATTTACAAGACATTGTAACTTGTATTGATTCTGACTATGTTTGGCATAACATTCTTATGGAAGCACCACTTTATCTCTACAGACAAATCCCTAATGTCCCACACAGCAACGGCATTATACCGACACTGGAATAGTGCTGTCACATGAGAAAGTGCTTTTTGTGGGGTGGCTGCACCACCCACACCCCCCATGCAGGGGGCTCTGCAACCCACACACCCTGAATTTAATTATAATCAACTTCAGGTTGGAGTTATTCTGGGGAAGGGACAGAAAACCAGGAGAAGCTGCATCAGTGAAAACAGACCATTACAGTGACTGGTGCTGAAATGGTCTGTTTTCAAGTTTTGCTGTCCTGGTGTCACTCTCAAGTGGGCCACCACATGCGTACACATTTACCAGGTTGGAAGGTTAAGGGTATGATCAATTCAAGAGGCAGGAAGGTGATGCATGCAGAACTTATCTTAGCTACAGATGTTAGTTCAGCAACATAATTTGATTGTTTATTGGAAAAAAGGTAAAAGGGCATTCACAAATTCAGGGACCAGACAAAAATGGAAATGACCCAGCAGGTGCTCTGGCAAAGGAGGGTGCTTTAAAATTGAGAAGACTGGAACTTTGCTCCTCCTATCCAAGCTAATGTAGATATGGTTACCCACAAACAAAAGCAATAGGAACAGGAACAGGAAATGAATGTCTTGCACTTGTATAGTGGTATGCCTGATTTTGATTTGGTAACAATGCAACAAGATGATGAGGTAGTAGGAAAGTTTTATAGTTTCATCAAGGATCCCACTGTATTTATAATTTCTGAAAGTGATCTACAAAATAATCATGACATAAGAGCCATGTATGACCAAAAGGGTAAATTCCAGTTAAGGGATGATCTCTTGGTGACTGCTGATAAAAACTCACATGAGTCCAAATAGGTTATTCCTTTGGGCCATAGGGGAATTATGTTACAGCATGCTCATGATGAACCATCAGGAGCACACAGTGAGGAACAGAAGAACTTATGAAACCTTAAAAGAGGTAGCCTACTGGCCCTACATGTACAGTGATTTTGCAAAGTATGTACAAGGGTGTATAACATGTTACAAATTCAGCTAGCTTCTCCAAGACATATAGCACCACTACAGTCAAAATAGATTGCCATGCCTTGGTCAGACATCCAGATTGACTGGGTTGGCCCTGTTACAAGGTCTTCAATGGGTAATCAATACCTTTTGACAGTTACTTGTCTGTTCACAATGTGGGTTGAGTGTCTACCTGCAGGGGTCAAAATTCTACCTGCTTCAAATAATACAGTTGAAACCACAGCTTTTGTTTTAATAAATCATGTGTTTAGTCATTGGGGACTACCACTGAGAGTAGAATCTGATAGAGGTCCCCATTTTGTAGGGGAAGTTATAGAAAATGTGTGGAAAATACTAGAGATTCAGAGAAAACTACATGTGTCTCACCATCCACAATCATCTGGACAGGGGGAATATGCTAATCAAACAATCATGTATATACTGAAGAAATCTCTTAGTTCTTCAGGGAAAGATTGCGATATAAAATTGGCACTAGTATTCATGACGATTCGGACTACACCTAGTAATGTCTATAGCTTTATCTCCTTTTAAAAGGATGATAAGAAGACAAATGGTGTTGCCCTTACATCTCCTGTATACAACAGGAAATGTAAATTCAGCAAGTGCTACTACAGCGCATGAATATGTAACCTATTTAAAGCAGCACTTGCAAGAAACCTTTGCATTTGCTCAGAAGAACTTAGAGAAAAACGTGAGGGCTTCTAAGTCATATTATGACTGAAAAACTAATCCAAAAGAATATCAAACTGGAGTGAAATTGTTTTACTTCAGCTACAGAAGGGATAAAACTAAGGTCAAAAAGTTCCTTCCAAGCTGGCAAAGACCTATAGCGTACCAAATTGAACTAAAAAAGAAGAACACTGGAGAAGTGATACCTATAGTAAATGGGTTCATATTAATCAGCTGAGGCAATATCGTGAAAACAACAAAACATTGCAGACTATTTCAAGTGAAACTCAAAGTAATGATCAAGAACAAGAGTCACATTGAAAATGTTGATTGTAATACTCATCTTTGGGAAAAACAATGATAATTCAAGAGTTGATTTATTGTAAAATCAACAATGTCAGAAAATAGTAAAAGAAAATGTTAAAGCAGTTAAAGGAAAGTGTACATAGCTGTAGTCATGTTTAATCATATAGTACTGTATATATTTCTATGCATAAATGTACATCTCTAATGATGTCATATGTGGTGATGTCATAAGTTACCACATGATGAATCAGCTTTTTGTTCTGTGTTTCAATTTCCCTATAATGCTTAAACTATATAGTCAGAGAGTAGGATCATAGTTTTGAATTAGAAAATGCTTTACTGGGTGCATTTTTAATTCAATGGGGGGATGTAGGAACAAAATTTAGTTATAAAAATATTTTATTATCATTTTATTATTTTGCATGATTTTATAATTATTATTTTATATTCTTGATAAATGTTTAGTTATTAATTAGGGTAATTGGTAGGTTATACTAAGTCATCTGGTCACGATTCCTGTCTACATGAGCTCTCCAAGCAAGCATAAAAACAGTTTAGGTGACTTCTGAAAAGGGAAGATGTTCTGCCTAAATGAAACTTGAAAATAACAGGGTTGTCTAAAAACTCTCCATTTAAAGTGAGAGTTCCCCCAAAGCTGGCCTCTGTAGGCTGTGACATGACCTGTACTTTTGGATATATGCTTGCAACAGGCTTATCAAAACAAGTACTAGAGAAGCTAGTACCCACTTACCAAGATGACACTTTTATTGAGATTCATGATGGTGATATAGCTTGGTACAGCAGCTATCTTCAAGAAGAAAAAAAGAGATTGTCTGAATTTACATAAGCTTCATTGGAAGTAAAAGACTTTCATTCCTTGCAAAACTATCTTTGATGCTGCTAATATGAAACAGATACAGTGAAATAAGACTGCCTGGATCAGTTGCCTGGCTAAATTTGGGACACATAACATGCCAACGTAGTGAGTTTTTTGATTATTTACTTTATGTCAAGAATCTTTAAAGTAAGCTTATCAAGTTTGATATTAAATGAAAGGTGACATTGTAACATGTCCAAATATATAATTGTGTGTGTGTAACTTGTTGCTAGACTGAAATAAACCATCAGAAAGAAAAGTGAAATTAAAAAATTGACAGCTTGATAGATGTGCTTTCTTGGGAGAACAAAGAACCATGTGCCTACAATGGAATTCTATCCCTTTAAGAGCATTCCTAAATAGTTTTGTGGAATAAACTTACCTTATTCTTAAGCTGGAGGAATGAAAATAAAGGTACAGTACAAATCACATTAAAATGTTCCACCAATAAGTTGATTTAGCATTGTTTTTTACAGTTGGTAATGCATTGCCAACTCATATTGCAGTGTTCTTCAATGTTTAACCAGCTCAAGGGCAATATTTTTAAAATGTTTTTTAACTCAGTTGTAATGCATCTGCAGTCCAGTAAAAATGCAATGCAAAGCTGCATTTTAACTTGTATGAAACAGTTTGTACAGGGCTTTGAGTTGGGTCCTGCAACACTTCTGCAACTCAGTCAGAAATGCTAAAACAACTCATTGGAGGAACACTTTAATGTGATTTGTGCTGTATTACTTTGTTTTTAAGATTTTGCTGAAAAATGAAGTTATAGTCTTTGTTAAGTTATCTCAGGAAATACTTGTCTTACAAACATGAACAACATCTTAAAAGATCCCAGATTGTGTGCAGAGTCCAAAAACGTTCATATGGAGACTGCATTATGGTTCATCCAAAAGTTATGTAGAAAAAAATAATTTGGGTCTTAAAACTGTACTTTCCAAGTAAAAGGTGGAGACTCCAATAGAAAAAAAAACTAACCATTCCCCTACTTTGCAAGGACCAATCAGAACTGGTGCAATGATGACCTAATAAGGAGATGGTGTCACTATGGACCAGAGGTAATGAAGCCAAACCCTGTTAGATCCACCCAGTTGGCTCCCAACTGACAAGCTAGAAGGATCTGCTACTGGTGCTGTGGAAATTTCTTGTTGATATAAGTACTGTTTGAAGTTTCAGTCAAAACCAGAACAAAGGGACTGTGATGCCTAGAAATATCAAAACCAGAGGAAGCAAGCTTGCACTGCTGTGTTGATACCAAAGGTGTCCAGGATCCAGGGTCCGAGTGTGTGAGGAGTGAAAACAGGCAGTAAAATGAGATTCAGCCACTGAAATAACTTTTTATCATCTAAGAGGAGGAGAACTCATCAAGATCTGAAAATTCAGAAAGAAAACCAAGCCTCTACAAATAACCAGATGTCTGAGTATTATTTTAATTAACTTTTATAATATTCTAATTTAGATTAGCTGGGGAGGTGGCATGGTAAACTTGACTTCTTAAATACAGAATATCAGGTATATAGTTAAGCTTATGCCCATTCTAAAAGATATGAACATTTTGCATGCTATAAAGTATTGAAATTAGTTCTATACAGAAATATAATCCAAGACATTAAAGTGAAGAGTCTGCAAGTTCTTATGCAAGAAAGTGATGCTGTATACAAAGCATGCTGAAGGCATGGTATACAGCTGATGTTATTCATTGCTGGAAATTTTACTTATTTTTGTTTTATTTAATTTGTTCATTTTCTGAAACCTCTTTTTTGTATTTATACCGCTTTTCATTATTTTTACAATGTTTTATATCAATGCAATTTATTAGTAAGTAGAAAAATTGTACAGGGATAAATGCAATCTATTTTTTCTACATATTACATGTGGGTGTGACAAAAACATTATTGCCATTATCCAGAACTGCATACAGTAGGAAAGCACACACACACATACACACACACACACACACTTGGATAAAGTAACTTGTTAAAGAAAGAAACAGGGCAGCAGTCAACTTCCCCTAGCGCCCCCAAAGATGGCCAGTTCACATCCCCTTCAGCTGATTTGTTCCTCCTGCAAATGCCATGGCCCTGCATCTTTGCTTTCCCTCACTTTGTATTGCACTCTGCTAATTGCTTTTATAGATTTTTCCTTTCTTGCTCTTGACAATTAATAAAGAAAGATACAAACATAACATTTTCTAGAAAATAAGGACCGCTTGGCCCACCTAGTCTGTCCATATTTCTCTGCCTGTAGTATCACTGCAGATGCTACTTGATCTCTAGCCTATTCACCCACCCACCTCCACCCTTTCCATAAGGTTCCCTTATGCCACACACATGCATTCTTGAACCCCACCACTGTTTTCTCCCCCAATACCTTTCCTGGAAGACTTTTCCAGGTATCCACCACTCTTTCTGTGAAGTTCTGCCTCATATCTCTCCTGAATCAACCCCCTTCCAGCATCTTAACATACCCTCTTGCCTATAGCACCTTTTTCTGAAAAATACTTCCCTCCTGTACTTTATTTATCCACCTGAGATATTTAAAGGTCTCCATTATATCCCCACCTATTCTTCCTATCTTTCAGGGTGTACATATTTAGTTCCTTTAGTATCTCCTCATAGGGCTTCTATTGCAAACCCTACACCATTTCAGTTGCCCTTCTCTAGACCATTTCCACTCTAAGTCCTTCTGAAGATGTGGTCTCCAGGACTGGACACAGCACTCCATGTGGGGTCTTACCTGCCATCTGTGCAGAGACAATACCACCTCCTTCTTTCCACTCTTGATACCCCTCCTGATGGATCCCAGCATACCAAAAGCCCTTTCAACTGCTTTGTCACACTGAAACAAAAAACTACAATGCACTCACAGAAAACCAGAATGGGTACTAGCCAAAAGGCAATGGAATGCCAAAATCACACAAGCAGAAGCACTAAAATTTGTGGAAAAAAGAAGACTTACTCAATAGTATTTTGTAGCCCCTGATGAAGTTGTATGTCTACGATGAAAAGTATCAGGGAATTCATTCAGTGGAGTTCATATTTTCAGTAAACATACCAGATGTTCTTTCTACAAAATACTACCTAGTATTTTTCCACAAATTTGAGTGCTGCTGTTTACAGTATGTGCTTTTGGAATGCCTTGTCACTACCTGGCCACCTTTAGGTCATCCAATATGATTACCCCCATGTCTCTTTCCTGCTTGGTGGTCATCAGTAGCAGTCTTACAATTTTGTACTCTGCCCCTATGTCTCTGTGCCCCAAGTGCATCATTTTGCACTTTTTCATGCTGAAACTTAGCTGCCATACAGTTGACCACTCCTCAAGTTCTTTCAGATCTCTGCTCCTTTCCACCACTCCCCCCCCGACTGTCCTCCTAACTTCAGATTTTGGTGCCATCTGCAAAGAGGGAGACATTGCCTTCCAGCTCCTCTGCAATGTTACTTATAAAACATTAAGGAGGACCTGTCCCAGCAGTAATCCCTGAGGCACCCCACTGGTCACCCTCACTTCCTTGCAGTGAACTCTGTTTACCACCACCTTCTGCCACCTATCCCCTAACCAATTTTGTACCCTGTTTAATACCTTGGGACCCATTCCTAAGCTATCAGCTTGCTAACTCTCCTCCTATGTGAACCAGTGTTGAAAGCCTTACTGAAAACTAAGTTGGTCATGTCCATCACTTCATCCTGATCGTTGGTCACCCAGTCAAAGAAATCTATCAGATTTATTTGACATGACTTTCCCCACCATGAATCCAAACTGCCTCTTGTCTTGTATTGCAACCCATTGGGTTCCAGATATTCCACAGTCCTTTACTTCAGCAGTAATTCCATTAACTTTCCCATCACTGATGTTAGGTTGACTGGTCTATGATTGCCAGCAAGTTTACTGCTATCATGTTTGTGAAGTGGGACAACATGTGCTCTCCTCCAGTCCTCCAGAACTATACCTGTTTTCAATTAGCTGTTAAAAAGGCTACCAGAGGTGCAGCCATTACCTCCCTGAGCCCCCTCAATACCACTGGATGCACACCATCTGTCCCATTACCTTCTTTACATTCAGAGTAGTCAGCTCCTTAAGGATACTCGCCTATGAAAATGGACTAGTGTCCATCTCCCTCCCCTTCAATATTCCTGTTACTTTTTTGTGGCCCTTCCCCTTCCATTGTGAGCACTGAACAAAAGTATTTCTTTAGGATGTCTGCCTTTTCCTGGTCCTCCTCTGCACAGTCCTCCTTCCCTTTCAAACAACATGAAGTCTTGCTGTATTCTGACATATTGCAGTGATGTCCAACCTTTGAACTGCCCCGGAGAAGAAAGAGTTAACTTTTCATGCCAGGCATGGAATGCTGAGCTCGAGCTCAGTTGAGACTCTGTCTGTTGCTGTTTGAAGTTAAACCGTCAGATTCTTTACTCCGCCTCACTGAACAGTAGCTCCGGAGATTTCTCCTTTGCTCGGTTCAAGTTTGTCAGTTAAAGTGCCATTTTTCTCGGTTTTCGACCAAATTTAACCCGTTAACCTGTTGGTTCAGTCTCTGTCTGTGGTATCATGAGTACTAGAAAGGTTTATTTTCTTGTTCTTCTGTGTGGAACTTGTAAACGTGGGATCAGTTCGGTTTGAACCGATCAGGTTGTTCAAAAAAAAAATAGTTTATTCTACTTTTAGAGTGTGGTAACCGGTCCTTATCAGTTCTAAAAAAAAAACAATTTCATTACGTTTTTTTCCATGACCCGTAACATGGTCAGGAACCGATAAAGGTGTCTTGCCTGGCGGATTGCTGAAAAAAGGGAAAGTTTTTGTAGGACTGGCCATGTCTGAGATACCCAAAAGAAAAACCAGGCCCACTGGGCTTCAACACTGTAGTGTGTGTGGGGAAGTCTTTGCTAAGGCTGATCCCCACACCGCCTGTGTTTATTGTCTGGGGTTTGACCACCTCGATTCAGACTGCCAGATTTGCAAGAATTTTCCTGCAGCTACCCTGGAAAAGAGTTAGTAAGCTCAGGAAAGGAGGCCAGAAGTCCGCTAACCCGGATATGGCCAGCCCGGTTTTGGTTCAACCGAACCAGAAGGTGCCCTCTGATCCAGGGCAAAACTTCTTCAGGCAAAAGGAGAACCGACTCCGAGGAGTCAGTTCCGGTTAAAAGGAAAAGAAGAGATAAATCAGCTGGTGCGGATCCACAAATTCTTTCTCTGACCACTGATGAAATAGCCAAAGCGATAAGGATTGTTCAGTCGCTAACCCCGGTTCCGACCAAACCGGCACCATCAGGAAGGGTCTCAGTTCGGTCGGTTCCCCCGGTTCCAGACTATAATTTAGAAGATTTTTATGAACCAGAGGAGGAGGAAGGAGAGTATGAGGATAGTAATGGTGATTATGAAAGTCTGGATGTGCCTATTGACCCGGACATCTCCCCAGACATACCTTCAGGGGTTTCTCCTCCTAGGCTTTCTGAGTCCCCTTCCCATTTTATGTTCTACAAAAAAGTGGCTGAAACTCTTCAGCTTCCTATGGAAGAAGCTGTGGATGACCAGGAGGAGCCTGACTATGTTGAAATGATGGACATCCCAGAGTCCAGGAGGCTGTCTATTCCCCTTCATAAGTCCTTTGGGAAACAGACAATAAAAATTTTAAAGACTCCGAATTCTATACCTCCTGTGGACAAGAGAATGGACAAGCGGTATACTCTCTCAGGCTGAGATACGGAGTTCCTTACCCAGCAATGCAGCCATGTTGGAGTAGTGCAGGCTGCTGCCTGTGATAAGGTGAATACACCCTTGGCTTCCCAGATAAGGACTCCAGGAAGATTGATGCCATGGCAAAGAAACAGTACATGGCAGCATCCGTGGGACTCAGGCAGGCTAATTATATGGCCTATACACCTACCTATCAGAAATCTAGATGGGACACTGTAATGGCTGTAGCTAAACAGGTCCCTGGCCAGCTTGCCAAGGAGCTGGAGCAGGTGGCTGCAGATGGTATTGAGGCATCCAAGGTGCAATTCCATGCTGCAGTGGACTCCAATGATGTTTTATCTAGAGTCATGGCTACATCTGTGGCCCTTCATAGGATGACTTGGCTCAGATGTACTAGCCTGTCTCAGGATACCCAGACTAAGACCATGGATTTTCCTGCTGTGGGTAATTCTCTGTTTGGGGAGCAAACAGAGAACTACATGAAGAAAATGGATGAATACAGGACCACCTATAGGGGTGCTCAGGCCAAGGAAAGGCAAGCCACTCCCCAGAGGCAGCATTCCAGGGGCAGGGGCAGGCCTTTTCATAGGCCTTTCTACCAAGCCCAGGCTTTCTCTTCTATGCTCATAGGGGTTCTTCAGAGGGAGAGGCAGATGGGTACAAGCAGGCCTGCTTCCCACCCCTCAGCCTAAAGCCCCTGCCAAACAGGCACCCTGATGGGGTTGCCAGGCCGATTCTCCACCACCTGTAGGGGGCAGGCTGGCTTACTTTGTCCAGGACTGGATGTCTTTAACATCAGACAAATGGGTCCTGGAAGTAGTAAGCCAAGGACTGGTTCTCAGCTTCAAAAAATTTCCGAAGATGAGAACCAGATCCTTTCCACCTGCAAATTCTTCAGAGGCACTTGCCCTAGAGGCAGAGGTCTCTTCCCTCTTGGCTCGGAGAGCCATAGAGAGGGTTCCACCCCTACACAAAGGGAAAGGATTGTACTCCAGGTACTTCCTAACCCCAAAAAAGACTGGAGAATGGTGGCCCATCCTGGATCTCAGATATTTAAACAAGCACCTTTTAAAGCCAAAGTTCAAAATGGTGACTCTGGGAATAATTCTACCCTCTCTAAGGCCAGGGGACTGGCTAGTTTCCCTGGACCTCAAGGATGCTATTTCATATTCTCATCAGAGCTCCCACCGAAAGTACCTCGGGTTCGAGCTGCCCTCAGGCCATTACCAATTCAGAGCAATGCCCTTCGGCCTAACCTCTGCTCCAAGGGTGTTCACAAAATGCCTGGCAGTAGTAGTTGCCTTCCTAAGGAGAAAAAGGATCTCCATCTTTCCATACCTGGATGACTGGCTCATAGTAGGCCAGTCTCCAGACCAAGTCAAGTTACACCTACAGATTACTCAGCAACTGCTCACTTCTCTAGGTTTCCTTCTGAATCTTTCAAAGTCAGGTTTAGAGCCTGTTCAGCTCCTCACCTTCATATGGGCAGAGCTAGATACAGTAAAGGCAAGAGCCTTCCTTCCCCTGGACAGGGCAAGGATCCTTATCTCACTGGCCTCTTCATTCACTCTCCAGGTGTCTCGACCTGCAAGGCATTTTCTGCAGCTCCTGGGGCACATGGCTGCTTCTACAGCAGTGGTGCAGTGAGCAAGATTTCAGATGAGGGACATTCAGTTCCACTTGAGAGCCTTCTGGTCTCAGAAAAAGGACCCTCTGACCAAACTGATTCCAGTGACTTGAACCCTGATCCAGGCGTTGCAGTGGTGGCAGGATCAGGACAATCTAAGACAGGTAGTTCCTTGTGTCACTCAGTTTCATTCTCTAATCCTTACTACAGATGCCTCCCTCTTGGGCTGGGGAGCCCACTTGGGGACCTGACCACCCAAGGGTTGTGGTCTCCTCAGGAATCTCTGCTTCACATCAATCTATTAGAACTCAGAGCAGTGTTTCTAGCACGTCAAGCTTTTTCCAAGTCTGTTCAGAACAAAGTAGTTCAGATCAGGACAGACAATACCACCACAATGTGGTATATCAACAAGCAAGGGGGCACTCAGCCTTCGACCTTGTGCACAGAGGCAATGAAGTTATGGTCTCTGGCCTATTCCCTGAACACCTCTCTTTCAGCAGTACACCTTCCAGGCAAAGACAATGTCCTGGCAGATGCTCTCAGCAGGATATCTCAGGGCCATCACGAATGGTCCCTGGATCCCCTGGTTTTGAAGGTGATCTTCTCCAGATGGGGCACTCCACAGATAGATCTTTTTGCAGCCCCAGAAAATCACCAACTTCCTCTCTATTGCTGCAGGCCCCCAGTGTTGGGCTCAGTCCCCCTGGATGCCCTAGTTCTCAATTAAGAAGGGAAGTTCCTGTATGCTTTTCCCCCCTTCCCTCTCCTGCTCAAGGTGTTAGTCAAAATCAGGTCTCAACCCTGCAAGGTGATTCTGATTGCTCCAGACCGGGCCAGACAGCCCTAGTACCCTCTCTTGTTGTCCTTAGCAGTCCACCTTCCCCTGTCTCTTCCCAGGAATTACAACCTATTAACATGTGCTCAGGGGAGGGTTTGGTATCCAGATCTCAAATCTCTCAACCTCAAGGCCTGGCTCTTGAAGAGTTAGAGTTTGCTGATTTACACCTCTCTCAATGTGTTCTGGATATCTTGAAGGCTTCGTAAACCTTCCACCAGAAACACTTATAACTCTAAGTGGAAAAGATTTTCTATATGGTGCTCTGGCAAGCACATTTCTCCAGAGTCTGCTGGCCTGCCCACAGTCCTAGACTACATGGTTCATCTTAATAGCTTGGGACTCAGACCAGCTACACTGAGAGTGCATCTGGCAGCTGTCTCTGCCTTCCTTTCAGCAGGCAAACACTCTTCCCTTTCAGCTCATCCTGTATTTTCTAAATTTTTCAAGGGATTACTTCATACCAATCCTCCCTTCAGGGACCCTGCCCCTGCTTGGGACCTTAATGTTTGCATTGCTCAGCTTATGCAACCCCCTTTGAGCCTTTGTCCTCAGCAGAGCTTAAGTACTTGACTTGGAAAACTGTTTTCTTGGTGGCCATCACTTCTGCCAGACGCATAAGTGAGTTACAGGCCATGTCAGTGGAGCCTGATTTTATCTCTTTCCATAGAGATAAGGTGGTCCTCAGGACTAATAGGAAGTTTTTGCCTAAGGTGGTTTCAGATTTCCACCTTAACCAGTCTATGTCCCTTCCTGTTTTCTTCTGACCATTCCTCCTCTGGGGAGAGGCTGCACAGTTGGATGTGAAAGGTCCCTAGCTACTACATAGAGCACACCAAGGGTCACAGGTTTGACTCCCTCCAACTGTTCCTCACTTATGGTGAGGTTGGTAAGGGAAAACCTGCCACTAAGAGATCTATTGCCAGGTGAATTGTCTCTTGCATTCAATTTTGTTATGAAAAACTAGGTAGGATCCCACCCTCAGGCCTGAGGGCTCACTCTATCAGAGGTACAGCTGCTTCCCTGGCTGCTGCCAGGGATATTCCTATCTTAGATATTTGTCAAGCAGTTACCTGGAAAACAGTACACACTTTTACCAAGCATTACTCTCTGGATATCCAGGCTAGGAGTGATGCTCGGTTTGGCACAGCAGTGCTTCAGAGCCTATTTCCTAAGTAGGTTCTGTCCCTCCCCCATGGAGGTACTGCTTGGTAGTCTGCAATATGTCAGAATACAGCAAGACTTCATGTCGTTTGAAGAAAAAATTACTCACCTTAGTAATGTTGTTTCTTCTAATGGAGTCTTGCTGTATTCTGACCTCCCCCCCACCTCCCCTCTCAGAACCTTGGTTTTTGGGATGTGGGTGGGCAGTAGCAGTGTTGGCACTCGGGAGGTGCTCCCATCCCTTCTTTTCTCACCCCTTTAGTTTGGGTGTGTGGGTGTTGTTTTTTGTTTTATTTTTTGGGGTTTCCTGACTTGAGTCTTTGTTTTTGGGACCAAAAAATCTTTTTATTATATTTAGTAGCCAGTTGGCTAGTGTAAGTTTACAGTTTCCACACAGGGCACCCAGAGAGTTTAGCTCGTAAAGATCTGACGGTTTAACTTCAAACAGCAACAGACAGAGTCTCAACCAAGCTCGAGCTCAGCATTCCATGCCTGGCATGGAAAGTTAACTCTTTCATCTCTGGGGCAGTTCAAAGGTTGGACTTCACTGCAATATGTCAGAATACAGCAAGACTCCATTAGAAGAAACAGCATTACTAAGGTGAGTAATTTTTTCTTTTAACCTTATGATCCCTCCCCTGGTCTTCCTCCCTTTGTTTAAAAACTTAAAAAAAAGTCTTGTCTACCTTTGTCATTGCCCGGGCCAGTCTCTCTTCAGTTTGTGTCTTCATGCTCCTAACAGCTCTCCCTGCTTCCCTTTGTTTCTTGTAATAAACCTCCCTATCATTCCTTTGCCTCTCCCTATACCTTATGAATGCTACCCTTTTAGCCTTTAGCTTTTCTGCCACCTCTTTTGAGAACCATAGCAGTCTCCTTTTCTTCTTGCTTCTGTTCACTTGCATGATGAAGTGGTTTGTTGCCTTCCTTATGGCCATTTTTAGATTTGGCCACTGTTCCTCCACCCTAGCCAGGACATCCCCCCCATTTTGTCATCCCTGTGGCATTCACCCATATTTTTAAAGCTGTTGTTCTGAAGTCCAGGACCCTCACCCTTGTGTGGCTGATTTCCACAGGTGTCCTTAAACTGATCCACACTTTACGTGATTGCTTTTCCCCAGCTGGCCTCCCACCATGATGTCTGCAACACTGGCCCTATTTGTGAGTACCAAGTTCAGTATTGCCCCATCATGTGTGGGTTCACTGACTATTTGCCTGAGGAATGCCCTCTGCAGGGAGTCCAGGTGATCCCTTCTTCTAGATGAAGCTGCACCTGGGAGGTTCCAATCTATATCTGGCAGATTGAAGTTCCTCACCAGCAGCACCTCCCCCATTTCTGCCTTCTTGCCAGTAGCTTCCGCAAGTATCTTTTCTAAGTTCTCACCTTGTGCTGCAGGTCTGTAGATCACATGAGTGTGAATGGAGGCTCCATCCCCCTTCCCTAGGGTGACCCACAATACCTCTGCTTCCCCATATATTCTCAGTGTCTGCTTTGCTTTTATGCATTCCCTCACATAAAGCACCAAACAACCTCCTTTCCTTCCCACCCTGTCCCTCCTGAACAGAGTATAGTCTGGTATGGCCATGTCACAGTCCTGGTTTTCAGTGCACCATGACTCGTTAATGATCATAATATCCAGGCTGACCTCTGCCAGAATGACATTTAGGTCTGGAATTTTATTTCCTAGACTTCAAGCATTTGAACGTATGGCCTTTCAGATGTTGCTACTGCTGTTCTTGGTACCCACCTTATTTCCTTTTTGCTTTCTCTCCTTCCTCCCTCTCACTCTCTTTAATGCTTCCATTCCCACCCCCCTTCATTTCTACTATCCTGCTTCCTTTATTAATTTCCACCTTGGGGAATTTTATTCCCTTCAGGTTCTCCCTGTTTTCTACTTCAGTTTTTTAGGTGGCAGTTACTGCCTCCCTTATTTCTTTCACCCCACCTCCCCAACTAGTTTAAGTGTTCATCAAAGTAACATCTAAACTGTCCACTGAGGACTGTGTTTCCCCTCCTGGATGGATGCAGGACATACGCCTGTAAAGATCCTAATCCCTTCAGGTGGATTCCCAGTCCCCAGTGTAGCTGAACCGCTCCTCTTTGCACCATTCTTTCTACCATTAGTTGATGGTTTTGGTGCAGACAACCCTCCCCTCCCCCTACCATAAATAGGCAGCACCTCAGTGAAAGTGTCTGAGCATACTACCTGTCCAAGACCACTCCCCCACTCCTGAAACTCCTCCTGCACTATCCCAGCCCCATCACTAGCCAGGTCATTAGTCCCCACATGGACCTTGTCATCTAGCACTGCCTCCTGTCGTGCTGCCCTAGTGATCCTCTGGATCCCCCTTTCTATCCCTCCAGGTAGTGGCACTGCACAGGCATCCAACCTCTCTCACTCCCTTTCCTTTTCCCAACTGTATCCTCCACAAAATTGAGTCCCCCACAAGAAGTTGCTTCTTTCTGCTCTGGGGTCCTCTTCCTCCCTTCTTAAGTCTCCGCTTCAGAGATACCAACATCCTCCACCATCACTGGCATGGGTGCCTCCTCTGGCAGTCCTGCCTTTCCAGGACAGTGTAGGAACTGTGTAGTGGTACTGGCTGAGGAATGTTCCTCTGACCCACCACACCAACCCTTCCAGGGCTCACTGTAGCCAATCCATTCCTCCTCCTCCTTGGCATCCTCTGTGTTAACAGTGGCTGACTTGATGGCTGCTATATGGGGGAACAGGTTTCCCAAATCCTATTCAACTCAGCCTTGAGTCTACCAACCTCCTCCCTCAACCCAGAGAGGTGTGTGCAGATGAGGCATCATCAAAGTCTCTTTAAGATCTCTCTGAAAACTGTTGTCCAACAGCCACTGTACTGCATCATGCCTAGGATTTCCAGTTCTATACTCCCTGTTTTACCTAGAAATACTTACATACCCTTACTCCTGATATGGTGTTCCTAGCTTACACTTTTTTGTTTGTTGCTACTTGTGTTGTGTTCCCCCATACCTGCTGTAAATCCCCGTAGACTGTTACCCTAGATAGGGTGGTGCACCTATTCCCAGTTTAGGCCTGTCTTTTACCTTTTGCCCTTTCCAGCAGTGAATGCAGCAACAGAAGAAAACAGGTGACTTACCTTCATTGACTGGCAGAGTCCTTCACTTCTCTGCTTCTCCTGCTTCTCCACTTCCTTCTGTTGACACCTAATGACACCTAAGATGCCAGTCTTTCACCTCTTCCACACCTGTGCTGTTCCACTCATGTGCTGGGACACAAACATGTACATGAAACTTTTTGAGGAAGACCTTAAATTCCCCCTCCTGATTTGCTTCCCATCCTGTTTAGTCTCACCCACTTCTTCCATATATCTCGGTAGCCTCCTGACCTGTTTCTCTGCCCATAGTATAAAACTACAATATAAAAAGCACATAGGGTTGTCTTAACACAAATCCTGATAGATTCTCTGTTAGGGCTGATTCCTTTACTGGATTTGAATGTCGCCAAACTCTTGACTTGTTCCTCAGTTTAAATTTCCCCTCAGAGCCTCCTGATTGGCTGCCCATCCTGTTTAGTTCCACCCACTTCTTCCATTTCTCTTGGTGTCTCCTGACCTATTTCCCTGCCCCTAGTAGGAAATAAAATGTGTAAAAAGCACACAGGGATGTCTTAACATTGACACTGCTCAATTCTCTGTTAGGGCTGGCTCCTCTGCTGTATTTAAGTGCCCCTCCCATTATGCTTATTCTTTGGATTACTTTTATAAATGCATCCATAGGGTGTAACCACTGTTAGCTAAGTTGCACCCCTCCTGCCCTTAATAGAATTATTCAATTTTCTAAGGTCCTATCTCACGGTAACCAAAATAGGGTTTTATCATTAATGGCCACTTACAGTTTCTAAGTAGTGATTCTCATCACCACCAAGATTCACTCCACCTTACCAAATTACAGCAGTACCTCCTATTGCATGTGTTTCCCTGATAGTTACAGGTTGTAGGCTCCTTCTTGTGTACTGGCCTCCAGGGCATAACAGGGGTTTCCTACAAGAAACTGTGGACTTTGTTGATGAGAGGGTTTTAGAGTCAACCAGAAGGTTAACTCTGGGCAACTTCAATGTCTGGGTTGATGATGAACTCTCACAGTTTGGTCAAGATTTCTTCCAGTTACTGTCCTTACTGGGCCTTGCACAAGTGGTTACTGCTGTGACCCACCAACAAAGTCATGCCTTGGACCTAGTATCCTTTCAGAGCTTGAGATAAATAATATTGAGACTAATTCAGTCAATTGATCAGACCATTGGACCATGAAGTTCTCATTTGTGGTCCTCTTAGCTGTCCTCCCACTGTGGAGATGGTCAGCTGTCACCCGTAAAAGAGGTTATCCCCAGCAGGACTCCAGGCAGCATTGGACCTCTCAGGTATGATGGCTGCATGTGGGACTGGATCAGAGAAAGTGGTGATAGGCTATAATAAGGCTGTTGCCTCGGACCTTACCGAAGTCACATCCATTTGTCTACCACTCAGGTCTTCTTGTTTGAGATCCCTGTGGTTTGATGGGGATATTAGGGAGATGATGGCTTTTAGTCACACATTAGAGTATTGTTTGCAGAAATCTAGGGCTGATGGGGACAGACTGACTCTGAGAACTCATATAGGGAATAGTAGAGGAAAATCTCTTGAAGAAAGACAGCTGAGTGAAGTGGTGTATAGTGAGTCCCTCGAAGTTTTCAAAAAAGAGATGGACAACTTCATGGGGGAGACTTGGATCAGACAATACCACTGATATAGTTTCGAGTCCTAGTAGGTCATTGACCTCTACACTTATACTGAAATTATGAAACTTTGAAACTATGGAAGTATTCATGTCCAGGCAGACTACAGTGAGGAAGAACATACCAGCTAAGTTCTTACAGATGGTGGACTGGTTGTTACATCCTGCCTGTCTCCAACAAGTGAGAGTATTTTCATCTACATTGTGTGAATTGTTTGCTCAGTACTTCTCTGACAGGGTGTCTTCCATAAAGACTGGGATAATCTCAGTTGGGGCAGTGTGGCCCAGCAGTGTTGGTGGGTCATCTTAGGGAGCACTCCTCCAGTCTGGTGTGTGTTTGGGTTGGTTTTGTTGGATGAGGCGAGTTGGCTGATTTCTGAACTTTGGCCCACTCATTGTGAACTAGGCCTGAGTCTGACACACCTCCTCATGAATTTTGTTGGATTTCTGGGTCCGGTGTTTGCCAAGATAATCTAGTGCTCCCTTTTGGAAGGGTCTTTTCTGAGTGCATTGAAAGATGCAATGGTGAGACTCCTCCTGAAAAAAACATCTTTGGACCCAGACTGCTTAGTCTGCAGCTTGAGGCTCACCTCACAGTCTTTAACATCTATAAGCCACTCTAGTCTGGATTTAGATCCAGACATAGTACTGTGATTAAATTGGTCAGGGTGTATAATGACGTCCTCGTGGCTAGAGATAGAAGGGAAATTTAGGTTCTCATTCTACTCGAACTCTCATCTGCATTTGATAGGGTGGACTACAGGTTGTTGTTAGATCATCTCATGTAGTACTGTTGACCACTGGTATGGTCACCAGCTGTTTTGAGTCTTTCCTCAGTGGCAAGATGTACAGGGTGGTGATGGGAATCTTTTCTACACTTCCAAAGCGCATTCTCTGTGGTGTACCCAAGGGTTCAATTCTCTTACCCATGCTGTTCACTGTATAAATGCTGTCCCTGGGTGACATCATTAGACAGCACTGCTTGAGTTTTCACTGGCGTGCAGATGATACCTAGTTGTACCTGTCATGTATAGCCAGGACACCTGGTGTGGTCGATGTAATTAATGTATGTCTGGTTGAGATCCAGAACTGGGTGTCCTCTAGATGGCTATGGCTTATCCAGAACAAGACAGAGGTACTAGTGATTGAGGCTAGTCGATGACAGGGTGTGGGGGCAACAGCGGAGAGGATCAGTTTATTTTCTGGTTCCTCTAGTACAATGACCTTTACCAAGGTGAGGAATGTGGGAGTCATTCTGGATTAAAGACTGACATTGGAGGCCAGGTATCATCTATAGTCCAGAATTGCTTTTACCATTTTCATAAAATCTCCTGGATAAAAGCCTTGATCCTGCCAGAAGACCTGCCCTCACTGGTGCATGCCTTTGTGACCTCCAGGCTCTACTACTGTAACACTCTGGTGGTAGTTGGAGGGTTCTACAATGCCTGCAGCTAGTGCAGATCACAGTGGCCAGGTTGCTGATGGGCCTTTCAAGGTCATGTCATGTGACCCCTGTCCTTTGTGATCTGCACTGGCTACCAGTGGATTGGCGAATCTCTTTCAGGGTCGGTTTTCTGACACATAACACCCTACATGCACTGGACCCGGGTAATCTGAGTGAGCTCCTGTCTCCTTACTGTCCATATCGCCCTTTTTTCTCCTTTGAGTGGTGCCTCTTAACAATTCCCAGGGCCAGGTTGAAGACATCAGGGACCTGCTATTCAAATTCAAGCAAAGCAGAGAGCAACATTTTGCCCAGTGCCTTGCTATTGCCCAGGTGTCCAAAGATGCTATATTCAGTTGAATACTGCACTGGCACTATTTGACTGAGTATATGGACATGTTAGCCCAGCTCTAAGCCACTTAGCACTATCCTGACAGGGATCCCAAAGTGTGCCACCAGAATGGATAGCGTCAGAGTGCTATTTGCAATATTCAAAGGGACCCTTGCAAATGAGCCCATTGGGCAGACAAGGTGCTAAAGGGACATTTGCATGACCATTATGGGCTCATTTTCATGGGTAGTAAGGCAAGTTAGCATGGTGTCACCCTCCATTGTCTGGTCCCAGACATGTAGGTATTCCCTGGTGCTAGTGCCCCCCCCCCACTGATCGCTGGCACATTCTTTAGAATATAATGTCCCTGGTGCAAGTGGTCTCCTTGCCGATCTCTGGTCTGTACTGTAAAAAACTATATCCCTGGTGCTAGTGTGCCCCCAATCACCAGCCCATTCACATAAAACAATATCCCTGGTGCTAGTGGCCTCCCTGATCATTGGCCCATTCTGTATAAAATAATGTCCCTGGTGCTAGTGCCCCCCATCAATTGCAGACCCATTCTGTATACAATAATTTTCCTGGTACTAATGGTCCCCCTCTGATTGCTGGCCTCTTCTGAATAAAATAATGTCCCTGGTGCTAGTGGTACCCACCTGCTGATTGCCAGCCCATTCTGTATAAAGCTATATCCCTGGTGCTAGTGGTTCCCCTCCTGCTTATCACCAGCTCTTACTGTGATAACATGAAATCCCTGGTGTTTAGAGGCCCCCCTCATTGCAACATGTACCCTGTCCTATAAATAAGGGATGTATTCCATGGATGGACATTAAACAACTGGCCAAGAAGGTGTGAGGAGGGTTACACTGGTTGCTATATGCACCAGTGGCACCAAGAGGACTGGAAAGGTGATGGGGGTGGGTCTTTGATGCCACAGTGGGTGGCTGCTAGATGCCAGTGATTTCATGTTATCATAGTGGGTCTGTGAGTGCACACATCAAATGTCTTGGCATCATTGCATACTGCATCCCTCCTGGAGGAACTTTCCAAAAAGAAAATTGCCCTATGCCTTAGGACCTCCTGGCTCGGTCAATGATGCTGAGCATAGCTATGGTGGGAGTACCATGGGCATTACCGTCCTCCAGGATGGCTCTACCAAGAGGGGGTAAATTCATGTGGTTGGAAGTCCTATGGTAGAGTTTGCTCAGAGGTCAGGGTTAGCCGGGGGGTGAAGCATCTGCTGGGGTGCCATAAGTAATAAAATTAAAATAAAACAAAAACTGAATGGGCCAGCAATAGGAGGGTGGGACTATTAGCACCACAGATATGTTTTTCTACAGTACAGGCCAGTGATCTGCATGGGGGTAGGACCACTAGCACCAGTGATATTATTTTATACAGAATGGGCCAGCAATCAGAGGCGGGGTGCCAGGGTCCACAGAGGGCTGATGCACTCCCACAGTGGCCACCATCTAGGTGGCCGTACTACATCCAGAAGCCACTAGGGATGGCTGAAGTTAAGTCAGGGTTTTGTTTGGCTGTATTTGCACTATGTAAAAGGCCCACACTAAACCCTTCTGTGCAGCGCAAAGCCACTGAACATGGGATAGCACAGCTATTCAAGGCTAGGGTCCTCAACTTGCTGCAAGCATACATTGTATTTTGCAAAGGCACTAACCCTCTTTGTTCATGCAACAGCCCCTTTTGAATATGGGTATCCAGAACAAACTCTGGTTTGTGCGGGCAAATACCTATTAGCACCTGCATACTAGGGTTGTCAGAACCCTCTGAAGTTCTGGGTTCTAGTTCTAGTCTAGAACTTTTGAAAAAGTTCTAGTGTTCTAATCTTTTTTAGAACTTTTTAGAACTCGAACCCTATTTTTTTATTGTGCTGCCAGTAACAAAGATAGTAATAAAATACATGTAAAGGAAAAACTGTTCAAAATAAGGGGGAGAGAAATTATCTTGTGTGACATTGATAGGAATACAACTAGGTTTATCTATAGTTTCTTCTGTTTGCTAAAGTCAGCAACTTAATACGTAACAGGCCCACCCACCCACCCATATGTTAAAAGTTTTCCTGCTGCAGCTGCATCATAGTTCCTTAGTGAAAGAAAGAGGCACATTAGCCATTTATGTACTCAGCTATATATACTCATCGTCAAAATTAGGAGAAAAATAACTGATATTACCTAATTTCAGCTATTTGCTGCTTTCTGTTTTAAATGAGTGAATCAAAAGTTGCTATGTTTAAAAGCATTTTACAACAAAGTCAAGCCAAGTACTACAGCAGCAACATGTGGAACTGTTACAAAACATATTATGTCATAACATATTCAGTCAAGACATTGGAATAAAAAAAATATTTGCAGAAACCACAAGAAGGCTGCTCCAATCCTAAGTTGTGCCTGTGTGAAAGCTGAGCACCAAGAACAAAAGACACAGCACCAACCTTCCAAAAATATACTGTATTGTGCGTTTTAACTGATAGCATCACAGTACAGAAGCATGCAAGGACAAAACAGTTTAAACAGACAAAAGGTCCTTTTGTCTGTTTAAACTGTTTTGTCCTGCATGGTGTTCTGTACTGTGATGCTATCAGTTAAAAATGCACAATACAGTATATTTTGGAAGTGTTGGTGCTGTGTCTTTTGTTCTTAATAAAAAATATGCTAGTCATTGTTGCTGGCAAAATGCATGCAATTTTCTAAGGTAATGCATACATATACCAACATTTTTGTTGGCAAATTGAAGTAATATATAAAAAATTCTAAGATGATGCATTTTGCAGCTGATACTTCAATAAAATCTGTATTTCAGTCACATAAATAAAACAGCGGTTTCCTCACCACATACTAATTTACTAAGGAACATTTATGTAGCTGCAGCAGTTGGCATGTGATGTTTAAGGGACAGCATCTGTCAACCCCATTATGTATCAAATTATCACTACTTATAAAGCAAAAACACTATGATACGTCACATTCTGTGAAAACTGCTGATGCAGATTTTCTTTTATTTCTGATTCCTTTATTCTTTTTTTAAAGGGGACAGGACAATTGTGCTAGGTGGCAGCAGTTTGCAATGTATTTAATAAGAATATATATTATCTGTATAGTAGATTCGGTCTGTCATCATTTTTTTCCTCACCATCCCCAGCTGATCACGAATCTGTAAATGAAAGAACTAAAACAACACCCACCTTTCACCCCATCACCCATTCCACTTTTCTTCCACCACCTCATCTGTGCAGTAGCACCCATGCCACCCTTACACCCATGTTAAAACCAACCCACAACCTCACCCATGTACTAGCATCCATTTTCGTTTATGGCTAACATTTCTGTAATTGAAAAATAATAAACAGCTACCAATTAGAACTCATTGTTTGTCCTCTTTAAAATTGAAAAATAGACCGTCTCCTGTCCCAGCCCATGCTGATGCACCACAAAGTCACAGAAGGTAAATCAAAAATATATGTTTGCACTTTAACTATAAATAATATGATACAGAAAGGATTGACGTGACAGTGTCCCTTTTATACCAAATTTGGGCCTGTTCCACTGATGTTAAAATTGCCTGTATATAAAACTTGTTGACTTTAGTTTAGACCCTAGCTACAAGCAGTTTGCCATGAAATGGTGAAAGTTTGGGGTATATAGTCCAAGGTAGTAGATCGAGAAAGGAGAGGGCGACAACCAAAGTCATCACAGTCTGTAAAGTTTCCTTTTGGTGCAGAGAGACTCCGTCCCACACAGTATTTTTACCAGCCACCACTCTGAGTTGTCATCATCACCATCAACATCCACAACATCAATCACTTCAGGATCAGTTTGTATACTCTTGTAGGGATACGAAAATCTTGACTTATTAACTTTAATAAAAGTTAGCTGTGTACATTTTCTGGCAGCAACCTATTTCTGGTGTCTGTCACAATATTGCCAGCTGTACTAAACATGCGTTCTGAAGAGACACTTGTTGCAGGACAACCAAGATATTTACAGGCTTCATCATACAGCTCTGTCCAAATTGACTTTTTGATCTCCAGTATTCAAGGGCATGAATCAATAGGAATAGGCAGTTCTTGCAGGTAACTGTCTACCATGTTGGACAGAGACGCTCAGAAGAGGAATCAGCAGAAGCAGCTGGTATGGCAGCAATTTGGGAAAAGTTTTGCCACAGATTTAGCTTCTACTAAGGGCTGAAGAAGTGGCAGTTGTGGAACAACTACTGTTAATGTTTGGTGACTTTTCCAGTTCTGTATCCCTTTGTGAAGATGAACCTGCATGTTCTGGTGATGACAACCTGATGGTACTGTGCGTGTCTGTGTTTGACTCCTGTGAGTGCTGCAGCTCATCTAGCAACATACATGTGTACTGCTCTATATCATCTGTTTTTGGAAGATGTATAGCCTTGAACCTGGGATCTAAGAGAGTTGCAAGGATGTAGTGTCTTGATTTCGTCATTGCAACTAATTTGTCATTGGTTTTAGGCGCTCGCTCATTCTCTTCTGAGATTCCCAATGATATAGGCGACATGTTGTCTGCGCTTCAGATCTGTCTTTTCTATTTGTAGATTTAGAACACTAAGATGATGTGAAATGAGCATTATGAGTGGGATAACCTGACTCACAGATGCACCTTCAGAAGACATGTCCCTTGTAGCTGTCTCAAAGGAGCTAGGATACAGCACACTGTCTCATTAATTTCCACTGCAGCACAGACAGCATAATGCCATCTCCAATAATGTAATTGGAGCAGTACTCATGTACAGCTTGCTTTTGCTCCAAGAGGCGCTGCAGCATATAAAGCATTGAGTTCCAACGAGTGGAAACATTTTGAATCAGCTTTTGCTGGGGCAGCTTGTGTTTTTTTTGCAGTTCGGACAATGTCCGTATAGCCTTGGTTGAATGTGAAAAGTGAGTCACAATTTTTTGCAAACAGCAATCATACCATCCACTTGTGTTTCGTTGCTGAGAAATCCGTGACAATTAAGTGTAAGCAATGTGCAAAGCAAGAAGCATGCAGAAATCCTCCATCCTGTATTGCTTTTAAGATGTTGGCTCCATTGTCACTTACTATGAAACCACATTTTAGACCGTGAGAATAAACCCATTCGTCAAGGAGGTCATTTAGTTCCTGCAAGATGTTTGCAGCAGTATGACTTGCCCAAACTTCTTTATATGCAGCAGCGCCATCTTTTGGGGTGTCTTTGTTTTTGAAGAAGCACAAGAAAACGTGACCCAATGAGCAGTAAGGGACATGTAATCTATGTTTTGAGTGCTGGTCCACATATCTGTTGTGACATGAATAACCCCACCCTCTGCAGTTTTAAGTGCAAGCATCACTGTCGCTTTTAAAGCCTGATAAATGTTTGGTATTTCAACATAGGAAAAGTACCTTGATGAGGAACATTGTAACGAGGCTCTGCTAATGTCATGAGCTCCCTAAAATCCTCATGATCTACCAAAGAGTATGGGAGAAGGGCTCCGGCTAACAGTTCACCAATTCGGTGATTAAGATGAAGGGTCTTTGGATGATTTCTAGTAAAGGTATTCTTCCTTTCAAATGCCTGAGACAGTGTTAGCTGTTTGCAACATGTCCCTGCTGGTTTATTATACACCGTGCTCGATGGGCAGATGGGCAGAGATGGTGGACTAGGACTTATACATTCAGTGCCATCACTGGATGTGCAACTGGTACTAATGGTGCTGGCATTGGTGGTAACAGTGATCCTAGGGCTGGCAGTGGTTCTGCCTGCATCAAGTTCAGACAATTCAGTATCCATTTCAGATTCCTGATCCTGACCCTTCTCACGTGCGGTCTGGAAGATGGAGGACATGGGTTTTGGTTTTGGATGATCAAGCAAACCGAATGCTTTTCAGATGGAGTTTAAGAGCTGTAGTGCCAAGGCATGACACAACTTTACCACGGCTTACAATCTGTTTACAAGGCAAATTGCTCTGCATGGATCAGTTTTACTGACTGAGAAATAATTCACACCTCAGATGTGACAGATTTTGTTCGAGTGCTAGGAAGATAGCTAAAGACTGTTTGTGTCTTTTCACCTGTCCTAACAGAACCTGGGACATGCTCCTTGGTGCTAGAAGAGTGGACAGAAGACTCTGATGGATTTTCATTGCTGGCCAACACAGAAGTGGTGGATTCAATGGATATGTCCTTTTCATTGCCAACAGTGCTGGATGTATTTGCAAGTGCACTACCTGATTCATTGTCAGCAGACTTGCTCATTTCACTTTGTTGAGGAAGTAATGATTTGTCATGAGACACAACAGTGTGGGACTGAGACAAAGAGCTACTGTCTGAGTCAGAGAGGGACTCACTGTCACTTGCATTATGCTGCTAGTCACAGGGATCTTAACGGCATGAATGGCATACCTTATGGTGCCTCTCCGTGTGACCCCAGCAGCTGTACAGGTTTTCTTAAAGGTCCCCTTTACCACACTTCACTGTTGCTCTTTTGCTGTTTGTTGAATTTTATCACGTGAAACATTTTGGTTATTTCTGTTAGCACCAGCAGGATTACCACTACCACCAACACCTGCTCCAACACCAGCACTAAATGCTTCATCTATGTTGGTGTCAGCCATAATGAGACAGTAAGTACCAGTACTACCAGTCCAGTATACTACAGTGAACACCACACACCCAAACAATTCCTGTGTAACAAAGCAATGTGATCTGTAATCGCTGGCTAGAACTCCAAAATTTTATTTTGGTTGTGTGACACTGTGATACGTGGACTGAAAGTAATTGAAGAATATGACAGTTTGCAACTAAAGGATCCCAGGTTCAAGGCTTACAGAATGATTGGGCTGCTGGGCATAGGCATACACATAGCAATCAAAGGGCACACAGCAGCAGGGTGATGGGCTGACCACAGGAGACAGAGTCACATACGCAACCCAGGGAATGAGAATTATATTTCTACGTTTCTGTCATGTAAGGTTAATGCCACCACACAACTGGCCACTGGGCTTCTAGTAACACACACATGGGTAGGGTACAGTGCAGTCAAAGGGCACACAGCAGAGTGATGGGCTGACCGACCACAGGAGACAGAGTCACATCATAAACCAGAATGAGAATTATATTTCTACGTTTCTGTCATGTAAGGTTAATGCCACACACACACACACACACTAGGGTTCAGAAAGATTTATTTGCCTTTTTGCCCCCCTACGTTTCTGTCATGTAAGGTTAATGCCACACACACAACTGGCCACTGGGTCTCTCAGTAACACACACACTGGGTAGGTACAGTGCAGTCAAAGGCACACAGCAGCAGGGTGATGGGCTGACTGACCACAGGAGGCGAGTCACATCACAAACCAGGAATGAGAATTATATTTCTACGTTTCTGTCATATAAGGTTAATGCCACCACACAACTAGCCACTGGGCTTCTCTCGGTAACACACACACTGGGTAGGGTACAGTGCAGTCAAAGGGCACACAGCAGCAGGGTGATGGGCTGACTGACCACAGGAGATGAAGTCACATACGCAAACCGGGGAATGAGAATTATATTTCTACGTTTCTGTCATGTAAGGTTAATGCCACCACACAACTGGCCACTGGGCTTCTCTCAGTAACACACACACACTGGGTAGGGTACAGTGCAGTCAAAGGGCACACAGCAGCAGGGTGATGGGCTGACAGACCACAGGAGACGCAGTCACATCGCAAAACCAGGGAATGAGAATTATATTTCTACGTTTCTGTCATGTAAGGTTAATGCCACACAACACACTAGGGTTCAGAAAGATTTATTTGCCTTTTTTGCCCCTACATTTCTGTCAAGTAAGGGTTAATGCCACCACACAACTGGCCACTGGGCTTCTCTCAGTAACACACACACTGGGTAGGGTACAGTGCAGTCAAAGGGCACACAGCAGCAGGGTGATGGGCTGACTGACCACAGGCAGGTGTCACATCGCAAACCAGGAATGAGAATTATATTTCTACGTTTCTGTCATGTAAGGTTAATGCCACCACACAACTGGCCACTGGGCTTCTCTCGGTAACACACACTGGGTAGGGTACAGTGCAGTCAAAGGGCACACAGCAGCAGGGTGATGGGCTGACCGACCACAGGAGACGGAGTCACATACGCAAACCAGGGAATGAGAATTATATTTCTACGTTTCTGTCATGTAAGGTTAATGCCACACACACACACTAGGGTTCAGAAAGATTTATTTGCCTTTTTTTGCCCCTCTGCGTTTCTGTCAAGTAAGGTTAATGCCACCACACAACTGGCCACTGGGCTTCTCTCTGTAACACACACTGGGTAGGGTACAGTACACACACACTGGGCTTCTCTCTGTGACACACACACACACTAGGGTTCAGAAAGATTTATTTGCCTTTTTTTGGCCCCCTACGTTTCTGTCATGTAAGGTTAATGCCACCACACAACTGGCCACTGGGCTTCTCTCTGTAACACACACTGGGTAGGGTACAGTATGCACACACTGGGCTTCTCTCTGTGACACACACACACACTAGGGTTCAGAAACTTCAGAAAGATTTATTTGCCTTTTTTTGCCCCCCTACATTTCTGTCATGTAAGGTTAATGCCACCACACAACTGGCCACTGGGCTTCTCTCTGTAACACACACTGGGTAGGGTACAGTACACACACACTGGGCTTCTCTCTGTGACACACACACACACTAGGGTTCAGAAAGATTTATTTGCCTTTTTTTGCCCCCCTACGTTTCTGTCGTGTAAGGTTAATGCCACCACACAACTGGCCACTGGGCTTTTCTCTGTAACACACACTGGGTAGGGTACAGTACAGTGCAGTCAAGGGGCACACACTGGGCTTCTCTCTGTGACACATACACTAGGGTTCAGACTTATTTAGATTTATCAGATTTGTCTTTTTTTTGCGCCCCTTGTATGCTTGTTGCTGGCAGCTGCTGAGTGTGCAGTGTGCTGCAGTTTCAAATAATCACACTTCACAAAGGTTCTTTTCTCTCCGAGTCCTCCTCCAGTCCTCCTCCTGATATTGGTCTCTCATCAATCCTCCCTATTCCCCCACTCCCCAATCTTGATTAATCCTCCAGAGTCCGATTCCTCCTTCTGTCCTAGAACTTCCCGTGCTCCACTCCCGTCTCCCAGTTCCCCGATTTTTAGCTTTTTCTTGTTCTCGCCAGTCTCACAGGAGAAGAAGTGGCCCGACTCACGACTACTGGACAAAGTAGCAGGACGCGCTAACTGCTTTGCTACAGTTTAGTGGGCTGCTGGTGCTGCCTGCTGCTGCTCTCTCTGCGATGATCCTCAGTCAAATGGCGCTCCTCCTCGTGGCGCATCTCTTTAATACCCCCACAGATCCCGCAGCTCGCGTTGCTTACTCGACCCCACGTCGTCTTGCGTCTCGCGGTGATTCGAACCCTTTTGCGAACCATTCAGTGTTCGAGTTCTAAGTTAGAACTCGAACACCAGGGTTCGAGGAGGGTTCGAATCTTTACCGAACTAGTTCTGACAACCCTACTGCATACACTTTTGAATATTGGGCCCCTGGGGACTGAACATTTAAGGCAGCTGTTCCAGCCCTGTGGACTTACTTACCGGGTCTCTAAGGAAGGCTACTGCATTGTAGACCTGCAAGTGGGGCCTAAGAACCAATTTGTTTATATAAACATTTAATTTATTCGAATCTCCACTGGTTTTTAGTATTCATTCTGCCTGTGGAACTTATATGTTGATATTTTATGGTGTCTAACTTTATTTTATAAGCTATTTGTTATTTGTCTTTCTTTTCCTTGTTGTGTTGTACAGTGCCCAGAGCATCTGAGATTGGGAAGTAACTAAATAAAATTACTACTACTACTGCCATTACACATTTTGCATGCACACATTTACATTTTCACACACAAAATGGACACAATACAATGCTGTATAATGCAATGTTGAATCATTTTTTTTAATTGCAGAAACAATAAAGTTTATCACAACACTTCGAGCCTTTGGCATTTTTATTTTGCTAACATTCTTATCTTTGTTTTGCATTAACACAGAGAAACATCATCCTTTGATTGCTTTGCTCAGACAGTTCTCTGCGCCTTTTAGTGAAAAGTGTGTTATGGATATTAATACTGTATTCAGCATTTGCAGAGCTTGTGATGCAGTTTGTAAAGGAGAGGGCAAGTTCAATAACTTTAGGAGTGTGCACAGTTGCAGATTTCCAAAACAAATCTAGATTTATTTTTCTGCCAGGTTCATGTTGCTGATATAACTTGGTATAAGCATTTTTCTATAAATATCCCATTCTGCATCAGGAATATCATCCCATCCTGGAATTGCTATGTAGTCCTCTTTTTTTATTGGCAAGAAGGCTACCTTAGAGGGATCAAATATTCTTCCTGCGTCCAGAAAGTAGAACCCAGGTTTACCACTTCCATATGATATTGCCTGTGTTTGGCAAAGGTAGAAGAGAAGGCTGTCTTGAATCTCTCCAGCAACTCAGTCTGGACATGAAGAGGAAATGGTTCTCCCTCTCCAGTGTTGAAAAGGGAACTGCAACTCTGTGGCAAGCTGCTTGTGTGTTTCAAGGTTTATTTGGAATTCTTCCAAGATGTCCACATTATCAGCAGTCACAGGAATCTGGAATTCAATTTTACCCGCAGATTGCACATCCATTCAGATTTTTTGTCAGAAATGCTAGCTCAATCTGAAGTTTCAAGACTTGGTCATTATCATAAAGAATATTCTTCAGAGAAAAAAATACTTTTTAGTATTGGTTGAACTTGTTGATTTCACCAACTGCTGTCACAGACTGTTTATCTGCTAGGTTACCTTCTCTTACATCCTACAGTACATCTTTTGCAAATGCACCTCTCCTGTACACCAATTTTCAAATAAAGGCACATAGAAATTTTAATGGCAAATGGTTCTGTAATACTTTACAGAATTCTTACCTTTAGCAAAAGTAATGTGTTACATGGGTTCCTGGTTAAATGAGTAGTACATCCTCATATATTATAAATGTTGTTTTCTTGTCAACAGACAACACTTTCTGTGTACTGCAGCTTTTAATAATATATGTGTTTGTCTTAGTTTTTTTTTCACTGCTCATACCAGTCCCTGTAACTGTAATGTCTTCATTTCATGGTTGCTGAAATTCCATTGTGTCTGAGAGCTACATTAGCAGATGAGTACATAAAGTGTCAGCACCCTTTAGACTCCACAATATGCCTATCTGCATAATTACAGTTAAACAAAACAAGCTGCAGGAAGATGTGAAATAACCCATTTACCTTCAGTTAGCTTTACAAACTGTCTTAGATGTAATGCAGAGTTTTTCCTTTAAATTACCTTCAGTCTATGTGTTTCTAGACAGCTTTATTCAGGTTATACAGTAGGTACTTTCAGCATAGAGATACATGGTGTAAATGGCTGCTTGACATAATGTTCTCATGTAATAATGCAGCTCTCAGGAACAATGAGATTTCAACAACCACAAAATGGCGACACCCAGGCTAGTCACAGGGTGAGTATGAACAGTGAAAATAAACTAGAGCAAACACATTTATCTCCAGCAGCTACACCAAAGAAAGAGTTATCTGTTGACAATGAAACAACATTTACAAGATATGAGGGTGTACTATCCTTTAGGCTGTGTTCTTTTTTTGGTGAAGGACTGATGGTAGATAATATGGGAATGATGATATTTTGCTGCAACAAAATAGGATGTACACGTAGTCGCATACAGATTAGCTGGCTTTGTGTCATGTGTTGAAAGTAATGATTATTTTTTCCACTTGGAAAAGAGAACAATTTTTTGGAAAATCTTCATATATTTAATAGTTAATGCAAATAGCTTTTCCATCCCCCCAGAAAAATCAGCACCTATCATGTCTAGCATTATAGACTAGTGAATATGATACAATTACCTGACAAGAACTACACAAAGATTTCATTTGCTTTGACATTCCTAACAAAAAGAAAACAAAAAAAAATATTTTGTTTACTGTGGAAAACAAACTGAGGAAAAAGTATTTTTTTTGCCAAGCGGTCCTAGGAGGCAGTGACAAAGTAAGATGTGAAGAAGGAAAACAAGTGATGGCAATCTTAACAATTGGTAATCTTAACACCTAAATGAAGATTAGAGGATGGGAGCTGCCTTTTCAAAAGTCATCTGGACCCATAGGACAACTTCTGTCACAATTGCAGTAAAATGGTGATACTTGCATCAAAAGTTTGACCACATAAAATGGCACAGGGTCATACTGTCATATGAAATAACAGCACAGCAATGTATTGCACTGTAATTACAGTGGATACATTCCTGCCGCTCTGACATACTTCCGAAACTAAAGAAGCCAGTGGCTTCTTTGTTTTCTGTGGGGGCGGAGCACCCCCCGAATCCCCCTATAAATATAATCAAGTCCAGGTGGGTTAAACAGGGGGATGTGGAGAAACACTGCTGGGGGAGATAAAAAAGAAACTGCACAGTGCAGTTTCACAAAAGTCTGGGACCAGGATTCAAGCCCCAGTCCACAGACGCATCGCTCCCCTGCACTGCTGTGGCTCATCCCACTGAGCCACTGCATCAGCTCAGGGGACCACCTCCCAAAAAAAGGTCTTGACCTCTGCATCACTCCTCCTCCTCCCCACTCATGCATGACAGGGTGCAAAACTGCATGCAACATATGTGCCTTGTGGGGGTTTTGTACCGCATTGTGTCAGTACAACGCACTATATGTTCCATGCGATATTCCATGCACGGTTCTGTATATGACATCTTGACCTGTTAGGACATAAAACATGGTCCAACTTCTTGTCATAAGAGCTCCAAATCTGGTAGAGAAAAATCTTATGCTCCAAAATAATGACTTGTGCATCATTTTTCTTTTCTTTTATTTATTTGATATATATTTTTGCTGTAAAGCAGGTAAACTGTCAGAAATGTGTCCACATATTTGAAAACAAAGCCCCACATATTCAAGAGAGCTGGGTGGTGCATCTCAGAAAAAAAAACAGAGATGAGCTGTCCAACACAAAAGTTGCTCCAAACTGCCATATTCAAAGAAGGGAGCTGTGCTGCCCAAATCCAGATAGGCCACAGACCAAAGTTAATGTATGCAGCCCAAGTTGAGGGGGCATGCCTATGAATACCCCGCACAATGGGATATTCAGAGAAGATGGGCTGCCCAAGTGCTGGAGATGAGCGGTGCAAAGTTAGGCATGGAAAAAGGATGCTTAACTTGGCTGGCCACCCACAGGCAGGCTGCAGTGATGCAGACAGAAGCACAGCAGCCTGCCAGCCTCACTAGCCCAGTGCCCACCCAGCCCCATTATCTGTTGCCCATGCAATGTCATACAAAGTCTCATTTTCCATAGTGCAGTGGATCCCACACCCCATCCCCGAGCCCCATACCCCTACGACACAACACAGAGAGGCTGTCCCAGTCCAAAATCCCTGATCAGAGCAGACTCCCTAATCACCCCCATTCCCACAGTGTAGTCTGCCCCCACCCAGCCCCAAACCCCAACCAGTACATGAAACACACCCAATCCCCATCCCCTGTAGAAATTACCCTGAATCATGGTCTAGTTATGAAAGACCCCAGATACGATCACTGTCTGATTCAGAATTCACCTCCAATCCAAGAGTGACAGATAAACTCCCCCAATCCAAGTTGTAGCCATGAAAAAAAACTATTCCAATTGAGGTCTGCATCATCCCCCCACCCAGCACCACTGCCCCATGGTCATAACATTGGCAACCCCTCCCCATATTTCCATCATGTAGTGCCACCCCGAACCTGTCAGGACTTCCCCCCCTGCTCTCCCCAGAACCCCAACCAGAGTCTACGACTGGCTCAGCCCTCCGCACACCACCATGGCCAGCTGCTGATGGAAGAGTCCAGGAATGGCATTGTACGTAGTATGTGCTCAACCAATGCTCTGGAACTTATAGCCATGAATCTGCATTAAATCAGGTTGTACCTACTAAAGGTCACATAATGCCCATTGTTTAATGCTAATATTTGTTTACTGAATCCGAACAATAGCAATCAATTATAACAGCCTGTTGACCCACATCTCTTGATATGAATAGGCTGCACTGATTGCAGCTAGGTGCCATCTTTAGTGCTACCCCCCCCATTCATCTAGAGTACCAGGTTTATATTACCAAAACATCATATGTTTTAGGGAGGATATTAAGGTGTAACCCCCCCCCCCAAAAATGGTGGGGCTTACCTTAAGTCATCTCTCTGGACACTGCTTTTGCCCTCCGCCTGGCCATGATTCAGCCTGTGTTCTACCTTTTGAACCTGACCAATATCTGGTAAGGAGTGTATATCCAATGTGAAGTATTGTATCCAGAGTCCCTGCGTGAACGTGCAAGATGGTGCCATTGTGCTGTAGCTTTAATAATGTATATAGTGGGCTGGATATTCAAACTGCACCATTCATAGGCACAAGCCCTTGAGCTGCGCAAAATAGTTGCGCAGGGGTGTGTCCTGGGTGATATTCAAAGGAGTTGCTCTATTGGCAACTCGCTGAATATCACCCCCAGCCACAGCCACTGTGCATGGCGCAGGGAACTTGCGCCACCGAAGTTGACAGAGTGGAGCATTCAACTTGGCGGTGGCTAGTACCATTGGCGCCTACGCTAAAATCATGATATTCAAAAGGTGACTTGCAAATGGGGCTATAATTCATGCAAGGCATGGGGCCATTTGCATGTGATTATGTCCCCATTTGCATGCCATTAGCATGTAGGTGCGCCGATCCCCGAGGACTTGCACTGGCGCCCTGCCAGGCAGCAACCGTCGAGGGACGCCTCTACAGCCCGATCGCAGGTATAGTGTACTCCCCCACCAGCCCGATCATGGGCATCAATGTAGCTCCCCACCTCCTCCGTTCACATCCCTGGTGGTCAGTGGACGAAATGCCCGATTGCTGGCGGTATGTATAATAATTCACCCCCTCCCGTTCACATCCCTGGTGGTCCAGTGGACCGAAATGCCCGATCGCGGGCGGTATGTGTGATAAAACCACCCCCTGGACATAGCCCTGGTGGCTAGTGTCCCCACCCTACCACCCACGAAGCCCACCACCCGCTCCCCGGCAGCTGGCGGGTGGCAGCATCCACCACCTGCGCCCGGCCGATCAAAGCTGCCCGGTGGCTGCGCCCATTGGTGCTGGAGCAGCCAATGGCGCAATATACCGCATATGACAACTCCGATTAATGAATGTCATTCACAAATCTGGACTGTCATGTACGGTATAGCTGCACGCCCATTGGCTCTCCTCTGCACCAATGGGCATGCAGCCCCACCAGGCAGTCAGTCGGCGGGTGGCGGGTGGCAGTGGGTGGGATGCTGCCGCCGCCAGCTGCCGGGAGGGAGCGGTGGTGGGCCAGGGTGGGTAGGGTGGGGACACTAGCCACCAGGGCTATGTTTGGGGTGGTGGTTTTATCACATCACTGCGGCCATTGAGCATTTCAGTCCACTGACCACCAGGATGTGTACGGAGGGGGTGGGGAATTATTATACATACCTACCGGCCATCGGGCATTTCTCGGGTCCACTGGAACCACCAGGGATATGAACGGGAGGGGGAGCCAAATTGATGCCCGCCATCGGGCTGATGGGGGAGTACACTATGCCCGTAATGGGGCTGCCGGGGCACAGGGACTGGGTTAGGGCCAGCCACAGGTGGCAGTTGCTGTGTTGCGCCCTGCAATACAGCAGCTCACCTGTGGGTGGCCCTCAACTTAAGCCTTTTTTTTGGCTCAAAGTCCTGCAGGTGCAGGTTGGGGGTTGCGCCTGCACAACTCTGCACAGCCCGGCTGAATATCGGGCTGTGCAGTTTATGCATGGTTCCTCCCCCTCCAGTTCAGCATGCATTCATTTGCATTGCGCTGTTGCTCAGCATGTTTTATGTGGCGCAACTGCCTCCTGCTGAATATCACAGAATGGAGCAAGTTTGGACTTGTGCAGGCACAACCCTATTGCGCATGGTGCAACCTTTTTGAATATCTGGCCCAGTATGTATAACTTGTGCTGGATCCGGGTTAAATGAAGCTCCTGACCAGTCAGGGAATGCTTCTTCAGATTCCACTCTGCATTTGCTCAAAAGTGATGAGGGGCCTTCCAAATGCTGTAATTATTTGTTTCTAAAACTAAACTGTTACATTTAAAATTAACTTTAAAATTTGGACTGTTTACATTATGCGCTGTATCAGCCATGCTTGGTACTTTCACCCTGTTTTCTGGTCAGTGGGAATTCAAGGGGTTCTAATGGGGTCATTCTGCTATGGCTGCTGGGATAAATAGTGAACTGTGTGCTTGGTAGCCCATGTTAGCCAGTCAGAATGCTAGAATTGTGATAGACAGTTCCAGCCTCCAACTGGATTACAGGAATCAGTTTTCTTCAGTTAAGGGAGGGAGGGACAGCTGAACTGGCAATTGCTGGATGGTTTCCACAGTGGAAGGAGGCCCTGTGCTTGGCTCTGAGAGAAAGTTGGGTAGCCTGCTTGGTATCCAGTGATAATAGCGCCAGAATATGGGTGACCACAAAAATGGCAACTCATATTCTGTGCTTTTATCACAAGGAGACCGCAAGAGTAGCAACCCACTGTGATGGTGAAGGAAAGAGAGGGTGACTGGAAAAGGTGGTTAGCAAGGGGAAGTGGAGGGATAGGGAAGTGGCTTAAGAGAATGTACTGGACCTACTGTCACTGAGCCAGCCATGTGGTGTGGTGGTGAGGGAGACTGGCCCTGGTGTAGCAGGTCCTGGGTTCAGTGCTGGGAGGGTTGCAGCTTTGCTGGTGCTTTTGACTACAGGACTTTGTTTTTTTTGGTGGGTCTGGACCTTCGACATGCACCCCCCTGGAGTTGAGAATCTAAAAGTGTGGGGGGGGGTGCAGTGGGGCACAGCTTCCCACAAAAATACTTCTTGTAATGCTGTATGTTGGGTTGCCTACAAGTACATATCACCAATTTGGTTTTCGGCGATATGCACTCGCCATAATAGCAATCGTCATTCGGTGATCGCTATTATGACATAGAACTGGCCTGCTTGCTTCTTCACTATCTAACATTCCAAAAATGGAGTTGTTTGAACTGCTAAAGCTGCAGACTGAATTTGTCAAGCTCCCAAGCCAAAAGGGAGTGTGGTTTCTGCCTGAAACTGCAATTTCTGATTGAACTGCATCACAGCCTGTGTTGGAGATAGACAAGCTAATCTGCTGCAAGGTAAAATATTGCCTCAGAGACTGCTGTTTAAAAGAGAAACCTGTGGCTACAGAGTTGTCTGCTGCCCAGCTGTATTTTGGAGGAGACTGGAAGATAATAATCAGCCTGACAATATTGCCAGTTTGACAAGCCTTGGTACCGTGAGTAAATTCAGGGTGCGCCCCTGCAACCAAGTAAAGGTTACTTTTGGTATGTTGTTTGCTCCAATTGAAAGTTGCTGTTTAGACTATTGTACAGGCAGTCTTGCCAGAGAATTACAATTACCTACTGTTTAAAAGTTTCTGCTTCTGATTCTGCTAAAAAGATTAAAATAATGAAATCAAAATCCATTTGTTTAAGGGCCCAAACACTGGCCAACCAGTTGCAACTTTCCAGGCCCGCAACTGCTAAATTCTGGTTACCCAGTGAATTTAACTGGACTAGTCAGGGGGACTTGTTGTGTTATTTGAATGCTTTGCCAAACCAAAAGAGCGCCTTTAAATCTGGTTTTTATTTGCATCCCCTTACCCCTTTGTTAATCCCCAAATAAACAAGGTTTATTGTTAAATGTTAACACTGTCCATGAGCATATTATTACTGAGTGCTAGTCTATTCTGGGAAGCTAAAAGGTGCATTGTGATTGCTTTTAACTCTTCTTTACAGGTGCACAGGGTATGTTCCAGAGGCCAGAACCCTGTTGGTAAGAGTGGTCACCATGAGCATTTTATTAGCACTCACCAATAATTGTACCATTGAATGCAAAGTAAAAAGGTTTATGTTAATTCATGTGTGAGACCACTGGTTGGGGTAGTGGGTAAGTACAACATCCTAGAGGGTTGTACTAGCTTGTCATGAGACCCACTGAAAAGTTACTCTAGGGGAGGCTCAAGCAAGTCTGAAAAAGTACTCTATTTAAATTTTGAGTTTTATATATTTTGTGTGAAGAGATGAATCAAACTGAAAGAGGATAATTGTAAGTTAATTTTATGTATTTATGTACTAATAGGTGACAAAGGAAGGTGAATGAGCCAAGGCACATTTCAGGTGTACCCAGGGAAGGGTAGGGAGTGAATATATTTCAAAAGGTAACTGCAAAACAATCAAGAAATACACAATGAACAATATTGCAAACAAATATGAACAATATAGAGAATAAAGGATGGTGGAGTGTGTGTTATGAGAATTTAATGCACACCGAGGCTGCTCATTAAATTCTCATAGGATACACACTTCGCCATTTTTTATTTTATATAATTTGCTGGAGAGCAATTTTTTCCAACCCTTGTGCTGTGATCACACACACACACACACACACACACACTCACACTCACTCACTCCACACAGACACACACAGACAGACAGACAGACACACACACACACACACACTTTGAAAACAAGAAATCCCCATGGCAGCTTTACTGTAGTTCTCTGCACCAAATGCAGCAGCTTCCTCCCCCCCAGCTCCCACTCTAAATTAACCAGCTGAGCTGTGCAGCAGTCCCCAGTCCCTCTCCCTCTTGCCCCACATCACCCGCCAGCTCACTGTATTCTCAGATTGGGACAATATTTTTTTTTAAATGTAACGGCTAAAACCGCGATTGCGATTACGCTCGCGCTTACCTGTGTCAGCCACAGACTGTCAGACACCAACGGTGTGTGTCGCGGAAAGCTAGCGAAAATGCAGGATCAACCAGATACTTTAAAAAAATAAATGGTACTAGTTTAAGTAGGAGTAACAAAAGAAATAAAACGAACGATTAGGTGACGATTTAACTGTGGCGGCTCCTCGCTAACTAAGATACGGAGCCGCCGCCATGTTTTCAGAACTGTTTAGCCCGCCCACACAGAAAATAGCAGCCAATGAGGGAGCACTCCCTTTTGATAGACGGAGCCCGTGAATGCCGTAATAACCAGCAAATATCAACTCGGTGATCCAATTGAAAAAATTGATCACCAGTAATTATAAACTAATAATGAGTGGTTAATCAATTTGTAGACTGATGGCAAAACAACCCAAATACAGGGGTTGAGCATAGAAGTGCTAAGATCAATAGCAGGAAGGAGTAAAGCAATCCCCGAGAAGTTGCTTAGGAGCAGGGATGGAGGGGCAGAAAAAGTATGTAGGAAGGTTATTTCATATATACTGTAGAGAGAAGAGGAAACAGAGAAAGTAGTCTGACCTATGAAGGTACTGCAACAAGGGGTAACAATGGTTCAAGACTGAAAATAGTGGAGCAAGTAGACTGGCTGGGGGGGGGTTACAATAAGTTGAATAATAGTATGTGTTTATTTTATTTGTTATTCAGATGACACCTTTAAGCACAGGAGCTCTTTTTCAAAGGTTCCACGTCAGTATAAGACAAAGAACTGAATATGAGCCAAGTACTCAAAGGGGCTTCAATTTATTCATGGTGTACTGTGCAAAGTACAGTATGTTATTTTTCTTTGGGGAGACCCAATATTATTTCAGTTTTTGGGGGTCTCAAAATCTTTTCCATGGATTTGGGGAGGCTTACTGTGATAAAGTTTGAGAACTATTGCTCTAGGTGAAGGCACATTGCAAATAATTCTACTGTTGGTATTAAGCCCATTTTAACATCTAAACCAGAACCCTGCCCCTCAACCTGCATTGTGGGCAGCAGGCAGGAGTAGTAAACCATTGGGACATTGCATCTGGGTTACAAAGGTACACCCTGCTAGTGTGCAGACAGTCTTTGTTGGTGACTCTGAGACTGTGAGATATGTTGTGTTGTACTATTTGTATGTGCTTCAGAGTTTATAGAATTTCACTGGAAACAGCTCATGATAGGAGTTGCATGTTAAGCGCAGGTCATGTGTATTTTTTTCTTGATAGTTTGTGTCTGCATCCACTCATGAGAAGACTTGTAATAGTCAATTATACTCTTCGGTATTTCTTCTTCATTATGGAATGCTTAGAAACTAGCAATGCATAGTTGCATTTACTCTCTGTTCATCTTAAAAGATTTTGGATAACTCTGTGATATCTCCCATGAATTTCATATCAGTGGTTGCTATGCACCAAAGCAGGCCGGGTACACGAAATAGGCATGTACCTGACCCACTGACATCTACACCTGTGGACTGGGACATGGGGCACATCATTCACCACCACCAACCACTGCATGCCTTCTGTCCTTGGCCCCCTCTCATGGCACATTGTTGCACAGGAGCAGATCATCAGATGCAGGCGGGCATCATATTGAATGCCTATTCTGCTCTGAAAGTGGATGTCCTCCTCTGAGTGAAGCAGGGGACTGTGGGACATCATGCATTTTAGGAATAGTTAAAAGAAGGGTGATTGCCCCTATGGCTGCCTCCAGCCCTCTCTGATTGACTGGAGGACTAGGACAGCATGATAGGGGGAATTTAATTCTTGTCACAGTCAGCGGGCACTGTTCATGGGGGACATGCAGCAGCTCAGGCAGGTTACATGCTTATGCAGCCTGTGCCCCTCCCCCCATCCAGCACTTCACACTGTAGCGAATGCTGTGGAGTGTAGGCATACCACCTGGCCACTGCCCCAGATCATCTGCACGCATAGCTGATCTAGCAGCTTGGGATCAAGTGTGGAAGGGTTGTACACCATTTTGTGCATGCTCCATGGGTCTGTGGAACCTCCGATGTGTGGCTCTCTAACTTAGGGTTGCCTACATTTAGCTGATAAGCAGTGCATATGCTTTGCAACCCTATGTGCATAGGGGTCAACAACAGTGTTTGTTTCTCCCACCATTACACTGTATATTTGCTCCCCATATTGAGTCTGTCACACTGTATTTTTCTGTTTATATTGTACATTTCAAACTTGCAGTAAACAGAAAGAATAAAAATAAACTAAAATTGCAATGTTGGCAAAAGATTGTTGTGGTTCTTTACTGGTGCTGCCTAAAACTCATCTGCCAATATAAAGGGCCAAAATGGGTTATTTTAAAATTCTAAGGAATTCATATTATCAACAAAGGCATGAATCATGTGATAACGGAGCATGTCAGAAAGGTCATGCCTTTTGGTGCATTTATACTACTTATCAGTTTAGTGTTGTGAATTGTTTCAGCCTCTGCTGCTCCAGCCACTGCAAAGTTGTTGTGAGTTCACACGACAGCCTTTCCCATTTTGCCAATAGAGACTGTGTTGCTCAACTATATTTCCTGCATTGCACACTGAATTTTCACTAGGGGCAGGAGCAGTGGTATCATAGAATCTTGTCAGGTTAATTCACTGCAGCATTTAAAGAGCAAGCCGAGGTCATCTGCTACAAGTGCAGTTAGTGTCAGGGGAACTGATTACTCTAGATGGGGTCTTACCAATTGTCTGTACAGAGGGATAACAACTTCCTGTTTTCTGCTGGTGATGCCTCTCCCTATACATCCCAGTATCCCACCAGCCCTCCCTACTGCCTTCTCACATTGCTTGCTAACCTTAAGGTCATCTGAAATGATTACCCCCAGGTCATTTTCCATTTTGTTGTTGTTACTACCTTCCCCCCACCATTGTGTACTCTTCCCCTGGGTTTTTGTTTCCCAGGTGCATTATTTTGCACTTCTTTGCATTGAAACCAAGCTGCCATACTTCTGACCATACCTTCAACCTTGCCATGTCCCTTCTCATCCTTTCCACCCCCCCTTGTTTATCAGCCCTGTTGCAGATCTTTGTGTCATCTGCAAAGAGGCATACTTTTCCTCCAGTCCCTCTGCAATGTCACTTATAAAGACATTAAAAAGGACTGGACTCTGTACTGAACCCTGTGGTACCCTGCTAATAACCCCCCTTTCTTCAGAGTGGACTCTGTTTACTACTACCTTCTGTGTCCTGTTGTCCAGCCAATGGTTTACCCAGGCTACCACCCTGGGACCCACTCCCAGGCTGGCTAATTTATTAATCTTTTGTGTGGGACTGTGTCAAATGCCTTGCTGAAGTCTAGGTATGCCATGTCCACAGCCCCTCCCTGGTCTACTACTTTGGTCACCCAGTCAAAAAAATATTACATTCCTCTCACTTGACCTTCCCCCTGTGAATCCATGCTGCCTTGGGTCCTGTGCCCCACTGGTCTCTAGGTACTCAACAGTTATTTCCTTCAGAAGTGATTCCATCATTTTCCCTACCACAGAGTTCAAACTGACAGGTCTGTAGTTTCAAACAACATGAAGTCTTGCTGTATTCTGACAGTTGCAGTTAGCTCCAGCACTTGAACTTCCCTGGAGAGTAGAGGGTTAAATTTCTATGCGGGGCATAGAACGTTGAGCTGGAGCTCGGTTGAAGACTCTGTCTGCAGTGCTTTGAAACCCAACCGTCAGATTCTTTACTCCGCCTCACTGAACATTGGCCCGTAGATTTCTCCTTCTGCTCTGTTCAAAGTTGGTTAAAGTTGTCGGTTTTATTCCGATTTATTTTCTGCATTGTCAGTTAAGGGCTCTGTCTGCAGTACAGTAAGTACCTTAGGTAGTATTTCTGTCTCTTACTGTGGAAATTGAAAATTGTATTTCTTGATCGGTTCAGCTGGACCGATCCTTTAGTTTAAATCTTTTAGTGTGTGGTTACCGGTCCTTATCGGTTTAAAAAAAAAAAGAAACGTAATTTTTGCAGTTTTTTCCAATACCTGTAACACGGTTAGAAACCGATAAGGGAGTCTTGCCTGGTGGTCACCTTATAAAAGGGAAAGTTTGGTTAGGTTGGCCAAGTCTGAGAAGCTCAAGGAAAAAAATGGGCCCACTGGGTTTCAACACTGTAATGAGTGTGGGGAGGTCTTTGCTAAGGCTGATCCCCACACCACCTGTGTTTACTGTCTGGGGTTTGACCACCTTGATTCAGACTGCCAAATTTGTAAAAATTTCCTTAAGTCTACCGTGGAAAAGAGGTTAGGTAGACTTAGGGATAAGGAAGCTGAGAAATCCGCTGACCCGGAAGGACAGCCCGGTTCGGTTCCCACCGAACCAGAAGGAGTGCCCTCTGACCAGGGTGATACTTCTTTGGGCAAGAGGAGAGCAGATCCTGAGGGATCTGTTCCTACAAAAAGAAAATGCAAAGAAAAATTGACCGGTTCGGATCCAGAGGTTCATGTTCCGACCGCCGAAGAAATAGAGCGATTCGGATTGTTGAATCGCTTCGGTCGGTTCTCCCGGTTCAAGATTATACCCCTGAAGACTTTTATGAACCGGAGTTTGAAGAGGAGGGAGATTTTGAAGAGGATGATGATGATTATGAAAGTCTGGATGTGCCTGTGGAACTGGATATCTCCCCAGACAGACTTTCTGGTGTTTCAAACAACATGAAGTCTTGCTGTATTCTGACTATTGCAGTTAGGTCCTGCCTTTCAACTGCCCCAGAGAACAAAGGGTTAACATTTCTATGCCTTGCATAGAACGTTCATCATGAGCTCAGTTGAAGCCCTTGTCTGTTGTTCAAACTGCAACTGCCAGATTCTTTACTCCACCTCACTGAACAGTCGTTCCGGAGATTTCTCCTGCTGCTCGGTTCAAAACTCGGTTGAAGTGTCGGTTTTTGGTCGGTTTCTACCAAATTGTTGTTTCCTCATAGTCTGTTCAAGTCTCTGTCTGTGGTACCGTGAGTACTAGGTAGGTTTTTGTTCTGTTTCTGTGTGGAACTTGTAAACTGTGGATCGGTTTGGCTGAACTGATCAATTTGAGGTAAAAACTTGTGCTTTGCTTTAGTGTGTGGTAACCGGTCCGTATCATTTTTAAAAAAAAAACTGATTTTAATTACGTTTTTTTCCAAGACCCGTGACACGGTCAGGAACCGATAGGGGGATTCTTGCCTGGAAGATTGCCGGAAAAAGGGTAAGTTTTTGGTTAGGTTGGCCATGTCTGAGAAACCCAAAAAGAAAACCGGGCCCACTGGGTTTCAACACTGCAGTGTGTGTGGGGAGGTCTGTGCTAAAGCTGATCCCCATACCACCTGTGTTTATTGTCTGGGGTTTGACCACCTTGATTCAGACTGCCAAATTTGCAAGAATTTTCCCAAATCTACCCTGGAAAAGAGATTAGGTAGGCTGAGGGAAGGGGAGGCTGAGAAGTCCACTGATCTGGATGGCCAGCCCAGTTCGGTTCCGACTGAACCAGAAGCAGTGCCCTCTGACCAGGGCGATACTTCTTCGGGCAAAAGGAGAGCTGATTCCAAGGAATCGGTTCCAACAACAAAAAAAAAAAGACAAATTGACCGGTTTGGAACCAAAGTCTCATACTCCGACCGCCTATGAAATAGCCAAGGTGATTAGGATTATGCAGTCGCTTACATCGGTTCTGACCGAACCGGCACCATCTGGCAGAGGCTCGGTTCGGTCGGTTCCCCCTCTTCCGGATTATACTTTGGAAGAATTTTATGAACTGGGGTTTGAGGAGGAGGGAGAGTATGAGGATGACTATGGTGATGGTGAAAGTCTGGATATGCCTGTTGACCTGGACATCTCCCCAGACAGACCATCAGGTGTCTCTCCTCCTAGGCTTTCTGAGTCCCCTTCACACTACATGTTCTACAGAAAGGTGGCTGATACCCTCCAGCTTCCTGTGGAGGAAGCAGTTGAGGATCAGGAAGAGCCTGATTTTGTTGAGATGATGGACATCCCAGAGTCCAGGAGACTGTCTGTTCCCCTCCACAAATCTTTTGGGAAACAGACACAAAAAATTCTGAAGTCTCCAAATTCTGTACCTCCTGTGGACAGACGAATGGACAAGAGTTACACTCTCTCAGGCTCAGACACGGAGTTCCTTTTTCAGCAATGCAGCCATGTTGGGGTTGTGAAGTCCATCTTCTTCCAAGTTGTGTTAACAGGGTGTGCTTAGAAACAACTGAGAAGCTGCATGGGATATACTATATTGGACTAGATATCAGCTACAAATCTCTCTTGCTTACCTCTGAGTAAAGTTTTCCTTACTTTACAGTCTTACACTGGTATTGCTTTGTGTTTAATTATTTTAGTTTTTAATTTAGGAAGGTGGTTTTCAAAACTGCTTATCTTGTGAGCATCTTCAGAAGGGTTGAAATAACTGCATACTTGATTTTCCTTTGTGGCTAACAAACCACCAGGCTGTTTTGAGGCTGGGGAGGTTTACCAGTGTCTGACTTGGATGTCTGGATTTTTCTCTGTTTCATTAGCACGTATTTTCTCAGTCAAATTGTTGTGTAGGGCATCTTGCTGATAGGAAGGCACTCATCGCAGCGGTGGGTCAGAGCTTTTAGCCGATTGTTTCATGAGGGCACAGTCAAAAAATGGAGAGCAATGAGTACCAATGCCCATAGTCTGGGTAACAAGCTTCCTGAATTAGTGGCCTTGATGGAGGAGGAACATCTGGATATCGTGGCAGTCACAGAAACATGGTACACACAAGACCATGACTGGGATGTAAACATACCAGGATACACTATCTACAGGAGGGACAGGGAGGGTAAAAGAGGAGGTGGAGTAGCTCTTTACATAAGGGAAGGAATCAAAGCAACCGAACAAAAGAGTAAACATGCAGGAGAAGAAGCACTGTGGGTAAATTTGGAGACAGGCAATGGCACCACAATCCGTACAGGGGTTGTATGCAGACCCCCTTCTCAGGGGGAGGAAATGGACAAGGAAATGATAGAAAGTATACTTAGAATGGCAGAAAAAGGGGAGATATTGCTGATGGGTGATCTGAATATGTCAGATGTTAACTGGAGTGCAGTTGCAGCAGCCACTTCTAAGAGTGGGGTTATTCTAGATGCCCTACGGGGCATGCCTTCGACAACTAGTATTGGAGCCCACTCGAGAGGGAGCAATCTTAGACCTGGTTCTCTCAAATGGAGATGGAGAGGATCACAGATGTAGAAGTGGGTAGCCATCTGGGAACTAGCGACCATCGAACAGTATGGTTCACAATAAACACAGCAATAGAGTCAAGCCATACAAAGGCAAAAGTACTGGACTTTAGGAGGGCTGACTTTGCCAAAATGGGTGAGTGCCTAAGGAATGCACTAGCAAACGGGCAGGAAGGAGGGGTGGAAGAACAATGGGGAATAATAAAAACTGCCATCACAGAGGTAACGAGCCTTTGTGTGAAGCAAATAAACAAAACAAAACAATGTAAGAAACCACTATGGTTCTCAAAGGAAGTGGCAGTGAAGGTTCAAGAGAAAAAGAAAGCATTCAGGAAGTACAAGGAATCACAGAAGGAGCAGGACAGAGAACTGTATCAGTTAAAGTAAAAGGAAGCTGGGAAGGCAGTCAGCACAGCAGAGGCCCAAACTGAGGAAAAGATAGCCAACTCAGTTAAGAAGGGGGATAAAACCTTTTATAGGTACATCAGGGAGCGAAGGAAGACCAAGGGAGGGATAGTGAGGGTTAATAAAGGGAGGAGGGTGGGCAGAGGGAGACTGTGAAAAGGCAGAGATACTAAACAAATATTTTTCTCAGTATTTACAAATGAAGAGGGGAGGTACCTAAAACAAACAGTAGAAACACTCTGAATACAGAAGTTGATACCAGCCCATTTACAGAAGAAAGGTTCTGAAAGAACTCTTAAAACTGAAGGTGGACAAAGCAATGGGGCCTGATGAGATTCATCCAGAATTCTAAAGAACTAAGGTAGAACTAGTGACACCACTGACTACCCTCTTTAACAAATCATGGGAGGATGGGTGGTACCGAGGACTGGAGGAGGGCAGATGTGATTCCCCTTCACAAAAGTGGGAGCAAGGCAGAAGCAGGAAACTACAGACCTGTTAGTTTAACCTCAGTGATAGGGAAAATGATGGAATCACTTCTGAAGGAAAGAATTGTCGAGTATCTAGATGCCAGAGCAGCACAGGACCCAAGACAGCATGGAATCACAGCGGGAAGGTCACGCCAGATGAATCTGATAGATTTCTTTGACTGGGTGACCAAAGTAGTAGATCAGGGAGGGGCTGTGGACATGGCCTACCTAGACTTTAGCAAGGCATTTGACACAGTCCCACACAAAAGATTAATATACAAGTTAGCCAGCCTGTGAGTGGGTCCCAAGATGACAGCCTGGGTAAAGAATTGGCTGGAGAATAGGACACAGAGAGTAACAGTAAATGGAGTCCACTCTGAAGAAAGGGGGGTTACTAGTGGGGTACCTCAGTGTTCAGTATTAGGACCAGTCCTCTTCAATGTCTTTATAAGCGACATTGCAGAGGGACTGGAAGGAAAAGTATGTCTCTTTGCAGATGACACAAAGATCTGCAACAGAGTTGATGCACAAGGTGGGGTGGAAAGGATGAGAAGGGACTTGGCAAGGTTAGAGGAATGGTCAAATGTATGGCAGTTTAGATTCAATGCTAAGAAGTGCAAGGTAATGCACCTGGGAAACAATAACCCAAGGGAAGAGTACACAAGGGGAGTGAGATGCTAACAACAACAAAAATGAAAAGGGACCTGGGGGTAGTCATATCAGATGACCTAAAGGTGAGCAAGCAATGTGAGAGGGCAGCAAGGAGGGCTGGGGGGATACTGGGATGCATAGGGAGAGGCATCACCAGTAGAAAACAGTAAGTTATTTTCCCTCTGTACAGACAGCTGGTCAGACCCCATCTGGAGTACTGCATGCAGTTCTGGAGACCCAATCTCCACAAAGACATAGACAGGATGAAGCTGTCCAGAGGAGGGCAACTAAAATGGTGCAGGGTCTGCACCGGAAGACATATGAAGAGAGACTAAAGGTGCTTAATATGTATAGCCTTGAGGAAAGGAGGGAGAGGGGGGACATGATAGAAACTTTCAAGTACCTTAAGGGAATCAACAAAGTCCAAGAGGGTATCATCTTTCAAAAAAAGAGGTGTGCAAGAACAAGGGGGCACAATTTGAAGATGGGGGGGCGGGCGGCTCAGAGGTAATTTAAGGAAGTATTTTTTCACAGAGAGGGTTGTGGCCACAAGAAGTGGTGGCTATGAATACAGTGCAGGGCTTCAAACAGGCATGGGATAGGCATAAGGGAGCAATACAAATGACTATGAATAGATAGGCCACTGACAGAGCAAAGGCCGATGGCACATTTATAAGGTAGAAAAAGAAATGGGCAGACTGGATGGGCCTTGCGGTCCTTATCTGCCGTCAACTTCTATGTTTCTATGTTAGGGTTGTGGATGCGTGGAACGGCCTTCCGGAGGAGGTTGTGGAGTCAAAAACAGTGGTGGAATTCAAGCATGCATGGGACAGTCATAAGGCCATTCTAGGGGGTGGGGGTAGGAAGAAGTAGGCTGCTGGTTAACTAGGATCTGCAGTTTATCCAGTAGGTAGGGAAATGGGCAGACTGGGTGTGCCAAGCGGTCCTTATCTGCCGTCAAATTCTATGTTTCTATGTTTAACATAATGCTGGCATCTCTCTGTTTTTGCAATGAATGCAACATTTTTAGCTCTCCTCTGGGAAATAATTATGAGGTGCTGACTCATCATCATAGGGAGAGGGTTGTGATTCCCCCTCTCAAAATATTACTGTACGTCCTTCTTCTGGCATCACTCCATGAATCTGTGAACAATTGTAGTGCCAAAACTGTATTATATTTATCTGTTCTGGTTTACCATAACCCAGAAAGCCACTGCCTTGTCAGCAGCCCCCCTCTCCCAAATCCATTTGCTTGTCTTTGTCACACTTTCTTCCTCCACAGTTCGGGAATACATTCCTATAATGGTCCCCAAACTGGAAAGCAAGAAAAACACATATTTAAAGATAAGTAGACACTTTATTGCACACATGAGGGAAAGAGTGTTTTCTCTGGCATGCTGTATTGCAGGACTACTTGTCTGCAGGAGGAACAGTGCATTTACATGCCAGCAAAAAAACACTTGCAGCTCCTGACCAAAACAGTATTTGTTTTGCACCACAAAGGAACAACTTGCAACACTCCCTAAGCTGTTTACACTGCATGATCTACATTGATGCAGCTCATCTGTACAGCTTGCAATGGCGAAGATCAGGTAATGTAAATGACCTTTTTTTCATAACATAACCTCATGATCATAGAAACACAGAAGTTGACGGCACATAAGGCCCATCCAATCAGCCCATTTTTTCTACCTTATGAATGTGCCATCGGCCTTTGCTCTGTCAATGGTCTATCTATTCATACTCATCTGCATTGCTCGCTTATGCCTATCCCATGCCTGTTTGAAGCCCTGCACTGTATTCATATCCACCACTCCCTGAGGTAGGCTGTTCCATGCATACACCACCCTTTCTGTGAAAAAGAACTTCCTCACATTACCTATTAGTCAGCCTCCCTTTAATCTCATGCTGTGTCCTCTGGTCCTGCTATTTTTCTTATACTGAAACATGTTAGACTCTTTCACCTTGTTAATTCCCTTAAGATGTTTGAATGTTTCAATCATATCACATCTCTCCCTCCTTTGCTTTAGGGTATACATGTTGAGCTCTGTTAATCTGTCCTCATATGTTTTCTGATGCAGTCCCTGCATCATTTTGGTTGCCCTTCTCTGGACTGCCTCCATTTTCTTAATGTCTTTGTGCAGGTGTGGCCTCTAGTATTGCATGAAGTACTCCAGATGGGGCCTAACCAGTGTCTTGTAAAGAGGGATTATTACCTCCCTCTTACGGCTTGTGAAACCCCAACTAATTTATTTATTTATTAGCTTTTGATAACAGGGTAAGTGCAATAGGCAATAGCCCTGCCTATTTTCAGACATGACCCAGGATAGTACATAATACAGTCATTACAAACAAACTCATGCACATTAATACAGTCTTATAATATTTACAACAGATATTCACGCAGAAATAGTCAGGTATTCAATACACCCCAGCATCTCTCTAGCCTTACCTACTACTTTAGTGGTCTGCCTGGATGATTTCAGGTAATCTGTGATGATGATGCCAAAGTTTCTTTCTCCCCCTGTGATTGCCAGCAACTCCCCCCCCCCCAAACCTATAGGTAGCTTCAGGATTTCTCTTTCCTATGTGCATGATCTTGCACTTCTTTGCGTTAAACCCCAGTTGCCACTCTTCAGACTATTTTGACAGTTTTTCCAGATCTCTTCTCATTCTTCCCACCCCATCTGGATCATCTGCTCTGTTGCAGATCTTGGTGTCATCTGCAAACAGGCAAAGCTTACCCTCCAGTCCATCTGCAATGTCACTGATGAAGATATTGAAGAGGACTGGCCCCCGGACTGATCCCTGAGGTACCTCACTTGTGACTTGCATCTCTTCTCTCTGTATACCATTTACCACCACTCTCTGTTTTCTGCCCGCCAACCAGTTTGCCACCCAGTTGACCAACTTCTGACCCACCCCGAGCCTACCCAGCTTATTAATCAATCTTCTATGTGGAGCAGTATCGAAAGCTTTGCTGAAGTCAAGACAGGTGACATCAACTGCACCCACTTGGTCTACCACTCTGGTTACCAAGTCAAAGAAATCTATGAGATTAGTTTGACAGGACCTTCCTGTTGTAAACCCATGCTGTCTTGGATCCTGTGCTCCTATGGATTTCAGATGTTGCACTATCATTTCCTTAAGGAGGGCCTTCATAATCTTGCCTACTACTGAGGTAAGACTGACTGCTTCATAGTTCCCTGCCTCCTCCCTGCTGCCTCTCTTGTGGAGTGGGATCACATGAGCACTTCTCCAGTCTTCTTGGATCTCTCCTGTACTCAGAGTCTCACTAAACATTTCTGCTAACGGCTCTGCTAGTTCCACCCTTCGCTCCTTTAGTACCCTGGGATGTATGCCATCAGGTCTTATTGCCTTTTCCACCCTGAGCTTAGTGAGCTCTTGTAGGACCCTTTCTTTTGTGAAGGGACTTGTGCACACCTCCCTCCCCCCGTGTCCATAGTGCTGAGCTGTGGACCCTGCCCTACCTTCTCCTCAGTAAATATTGAGCAGAAGTATCTATTTAGGATAGATGCTTTTCTTTGATCCTCCTCCAAACACTCACCCTTATCCCCTTTGATCTTAGCAATACCCACTCTGGACTTTCTCCTTTAACTAATGACTATATAGTACACTAATAATCATTAAAAGTGAAAGTAAAAGGGAGATGAAATAATCAGAACCCAAATACCTTTTTGCAGATTTTTCCATTCAAAGTGCATGATTATGAATTACTTCATCTTTGGCAGAGAAACACACTGACTCTTGAAAGTTGGAGGCAAAGAGCATGAAGCAGCCTTAATGACCTTCTGCTAATGTTTCCAGCACACCTTGATACAGTTAGCTGTTTAAGAGTAGTGTGTTCACTTGACTTAAAGATGATAGATTCAGATCATTGAATACTCAAATCCACTGGAATGCATCCTTTTAATTTTTTTTGTACTGTATGTTATTATGGAAGTCATTAAGGAAGAATATTAAGTTAGTTAATTGTAATACTCCCTCTTTCCCGTGTGGGGCTTATTAATAATCATTTGCATAAATGTCTAACTTGGCCTTCCACTTGACCAATAACTAAGAATATTTAATTGCTTTAATTGCAGGCACCTTTGTACATGGTAAGAATTTAAACAGTAGCAACAGTTCCTATTTTAATTAGTTTTATTAATCACCACCTCCTCAGTCCTGTTTCAAAAGGGGCAGCGATATAACCTACATTATGAATCAGTTGTCTGATTTGATAATGTGACATAAGCATATCCCTTCCCATTCTTTTTTTAATGCTTTTCAGAAAATAATAAAAGAAAAATATCATTATTTAGAAATATATATACTCAATCTGTGCCTGTGTCTTTCTCAAGATAACAGCGAAATGTATGCACAATAGCTGCATGAGGTTGATGCTACCCCAAAATAATAAAGTCAGTCAGTGCTGTTATTTTCATAATCCTGTAGTTTAATTTTGCTCTATGAAGACCTACATGTTTCCTCTTGATAAGGTTCCATATATTTAATGAGATATTACTCATTGTGGCCATTTCATTCAATAAACTTTCCAGACCTCTCTCAGTCTAAAATGTTATTTAAAGAAGAATTCTGAGTAATATTCTAATACTATACATGTAGCTTGCAGGCACCTGCATCTGTTTACCACTGGGGAATTAGTAGACTGTCTGGGGATTATGAAAAACAGGTCTTGTTAAGACATCTGAATCTTGCAGATTCTGACAAAAAATCAGAACTGCAGGTAGTTGCTGTAAAGCTGATGCAACTGCCGATTTAATATGATTTCTAAATATTCAAATAATTACCATTCAGGAGGATACAACTCCACTCTTAAATGTCAGATTCTAAGAACTTCCTCAGACATGCAGTACAGAATTAAAATATAGATTTACCTGGTGCCTTTTACATAGTATGTATTCCAAAGTGCTACACATGGTAATAACGTTGCATGCAAACAAACAGAGCAGCATTAAATAGTAATTTTATGTTGGAAGGGCTTTTATAGGTCAGACATGTCTGTGGCCCCCTGCTTCATAAGTAAGGATGAAATAAGTATGATTCAAACATGTGTACCCAGCCTTCCCCCATCTCCAACTTTATCACCATGCCCATGGAAGAGGAGGAGAGAAAACAATAACCTCGAGGGGACTTCCATGTCTAGGGGTATTCAGATGGTTCTTTCTTGTTGGAGCCACTCCCTGTGATATTGTACTTTCCTTATATTTGAATTTATGCTACACCCATAAGCTTAGCCACTGTGGCACTATCTATATAAGTCTCTGTGCAACATTGGTTGAACTGTGCTGGTCACATACCTGTGCTCCACCAAGGAAACACATTCACCATCTTCTTCTTCTCAGTTTCCATGAATATTGTGCCAGCTTAAGGCCTGATAATCTCTTGGCTGCATTATCTAAACAATTTTCTTTTTACAAAAATTACTTACCCAAGATAGCCCAGCTGAGACACAATATTTCATTTTCAGTAGGGTCCTGTCTTTACTGGGGGGGCAATGAAGAACTGACAGCTTGTGTCCCTTTCTCTGTATCACACAGCAAGTATGTGGGTCTGATGGTGTTCGAATCTGACCTTCCTGGTTGCTATGCCTGTACTCTAGCCACTGGACCATGCTGCCTCCTATAAATTGATTATGGAGAACTAATCCTCTATCTTTTTAAGAAAAGGAAAACAAAAATGGATGCACCAAAGTCCGGTCTGGAGACCACTGCAGGACTCTACATACAGTGACATCATAGATGCCAGGGAGATTAGTGCCCTGTGCATGATGGAAAAATGCTATTTCATGGTTTCCTAGTATTAACGGAGAACTGCATTTGCACAACAAACCTATAGTTTTTTTTTTTCTGAGGGTCATTTTCAAATACAGATTCATGTTACTAGTTCTGTTTTTACTTGTCTTGTGATAAATCCAACATGCACTTCTGATTCATACACTGATGGTAAGTACCATTTTAGAACTGTATGATGTACATACTTCTCAACCTCTCAGCATTAAAAATCATAGCACTACCTCGCGCCACGGCGGTGACCCGGGTTAGGGAACAGACTTGGGCCACCGGGGGCTGGCAGGGGAGAGGAAGGACTGAGCATCTGATAACTGCTCTCCTCTTTCTGGGTGGGTAATGGGACTTGCATCACCCTGTAGTGGTGACTGGCGGAGGTCAGCTGCACTACAAGTGGCATGCAACAGCGGGGGGGGAGCCCGGCAGGCGTCAGCACTACATGCTCAGATGCCATTGCATGTCTGGCTCTCCACTGGGGAGAAAATGTGAAAAATGTGGAGGGTGATCTTCACGGCTGATGGCTGCACCTTGGGCCCCCAGAGAGACCCAAGAGGAGCACATACTCAGTGGGTGTGAGAGCGATAATGGCCGGCCCACTGGGGGAGCGGGTTCATGTGGCCCGCATGCATGACCGGGTCCGGGGGTGCAGGGCCGGCGGCCGGAGATCATGTGGAGCCACTCTGCCGAGGAGAAACAATAGTACGATAAAAAAAAATCATAGCACTGGCATTCAAAATTCATAGCAAATAGAATGTGTAGCACTTTCTTATTTTAAAGAATAATATGTCTAAACATAGTGGTCCCCATATAGTTAGGGTTAAGGAACATTTCTATCAAGTTATTTTAATTATTTAATAGTTTTGTGCCCAGAAATAGCTCTAAAATTATTTAGGACATTAGTAAACCATTGCAAAGCAAGGGTAAACTTTAGTGTAACTATCATGGCACTATGCAAAATTCATAGCTGCTGGGAGGTATGATGATGAATTTTATCTTCTTGCTTAGCATGGCTGTGTTGTCGGAGTGCATGTGTTCTGCTAGAACTCTGCTGCCAAAGAGGAACTATATCAGACAGTTTTAAAATGGTACTTATCACCAGTGTGTAAATGTGAAGTTCTTATTTATTTTACTTAAATAGCTAGTAAGAATGAACAATAATAGAATAGGGCACAGTATGAAAAACACAGCCTTTATTCAGAAAATGTGTTACAGATTCAATGCAGGTCTCCTTTAAGAAATACATTAAATAATATATATATATTAAAAAAAATAGATGGACTTACAGGAAGGTCTATGTTTGAATTAGACTTGCCACATTTTGTGCTGAAAAGATAGATGATTGTTGCTGTATAACCAATACAACTAAGAGAACTTGGAAAGACACCATTTATGACCTGCTTGTAAGTAACATTGGTGACATGATTGAATATATGAAGGTCAGGGAGCAGCAAGGTAATTGAGTCCATGGTATAATTAGTTTTATAATTAGGACAACGTTAAGACTGATAAGAGGAAGATGAAGACTGAATTGCTGCAAGGTTAATTCGGAGAAAATGAGGAATATACTGAGAAGGATCCGATGTGCTATCATTGGGAGAAAGGGGAAGGAATTGAAAGGTTTTAAAGAAGAAATTACTATATATGCAGGGGCTATTTATGCCAAATAACAATACATTAGGAGCCAAAAAAAAAAAGCAGGAAAAGAATACAAATGTTTGGATCAATGAGGCAGCACAGAACGTAATCTAAGAACTGAAAGTAGCATCTCCAAAACATCAAAAACCAAGTAAGATGCAAAAGCATACAGCATAACGTTAAGATAGAATGATAACAGCTCAGAAAATCAAAACTAAATTCTGAATGTGATGTACAAGAGCATTTAAAAATGAACTGAGAATTGCTCGAACTGCATAAGAAGTAAGAGGTCAACTAAAGAACTGATGGACCAAGGGGTTGGGGAGAAACTGGTAAGGTGGGTAGACAACTGGCTGAGGAGCAGAACCCAGAGAGTAGTGGTTGGAGGAGAGTTATCCAGCACTGAGGAGGTCACAAGTGAGGTCCCGCAGAGATCGGTGCTGGGGTCAGTGTTGTTCAGTGTCTTCATAAGTGACCTTGAGGAGGGCATTAAAGGCAAGATGTGTCTTTTTTAAGGCTGACACCAAACTCTGTAGGAGGCTGAACACAAAGGAAGGAATGGAGGACCTGTGGGAGGACCTCGGTAAACCTGAGAGATGGTCTGGAAACTGGCAATTAGGCTTCAGTGCCAGAAAGTGCAAAATGATTCACATCAGCGTCAGGAATCCCAGGACAGAGTATTACTGGGTGGGAGTGAGGGGTTCGAGTAGCTGCTTCAGAAGAAGAAAAGGGGTGGTGATTACTAGAGACCTAACACACACCACACAATGCAAAAAGGCAGTGGCAAGGCTAACATATGCTGAGGTGTACAGCCTGGGGATTCTGTACTAGGATGAGTGAGCTCATTTTGCCATTGTACAGGTCATTAGTAAGACCACATTTGGAATACAGGGTGAAGTATTGGCATCCATACCTTAAGAAGGACATGAGCATGCTGAAGAGGGTCCAAAGGAGAGCAAAAAGGATGATCCAGGGTCAGTGGAATAGGTCCTTCAAAAAGAAGCTGACAGCCCTAAGAATGTACTCCCTGGAAGCGAAGGGGTAGAGAGAGGGATGACATGATAAAGACTTTCAAAATACTTAAGGGGGATTAATAGAGTGGAATGATGTCTCATTAAAAGGAGTGACAACAGAACCACAAAGGGGCATAGCTTAAAATTGAAGAGGGGAGGTTTAGGAGGTATGTTAGGAAGTATTTGTTTCACACACAGAGGGTAGTGTCTGCATGAATGCACTGCCAAAGAAGGTGGTCTCAATAAAGATGGTGGGGGCCTTTCAGAATGCCTGAGACAAGCACATAGGGAACCTGTGGGACTGAGGAGGGATAGAAAGGAGGGAGGAGGGGGGCAGGGTGATTGGTATAAGCTAAGAACAAGGCATCAATTACTGAGCAGATGTGATAGACCTATAGGCCTTCTTATGCTGGCTTTTTGCATATTCGTAAGTAAATGAGCCAGTATTACACTCCTTAAAGCACCAGACTTTTTTAACAAATAATGTGATCATATATTTTTTTAGCAATAATCCATTTTTGACATATATAGATTCAGCATCATTAAATGTGTTATTCCCTAAAGACATTTTTAAAACAGTTTTATTATTAGTTTTGTATTTAATGAATCCAGTCATTAAATATGGCTGCCCCTGGCAATTTTTTTAAAATCTCTTCCATTGAAGCAGCAGTGCAATGAAAAAATGTTTTTCCAAATTGCTAGTTTCAGCTACAAATAAAAAATATTGGCATACTTGTCAAATCTATTTTTCTGGAACCTCCAGTGCTGGGCACCATAATTTTTTTTTAATTTTTTTTTTCATTTTCTTGATCCTATCCCTTGTAGGGCTACAATGCTGTTTCTAATCCAAATGTAGTGATCATCTTTTTTCTTGAGAAAACATATCAATTAAACATTTATAAAATACTCAGATTTTGCTGAAACTAAACAATTTTCCTGCCAAATAAAATTTTATGATGAATGGAATAGTTTATAGAGAAAAGAAAGGGTGAAACTATTTCCTCAATTTCACTGCGCTGCTGCATTATAGATGCCTAGCTACTGTACATACTAGATATATATTATGAATATATTGACACATTTCTTTTTTTTTTAGTTTTACATTTATTTAATCCTCATGGTCACAAGCTGGCTTCCTTCCATCTACCCCCAGTTGTCTGGTTCCTGTACAGCTGAGACTCTTCCACCTATCCTCCCAGGACCATCATCCTATCCATGACACACTACCATGCTGTCTCTCTGGCTTGACTCCCAGGGCCTGGTATGCCTTCAGCTCCAAGGTGTTTCTTCCTCACATCAGTCTGGCCACCCATGGTGGAGGTGAACACTGATAGTGTCCCTGAGGGATGGTAACATGAGTCCAGTGTGGGGGCATGGTGAACTGGCAGAGGTTTCAGCCTCCCAGTCCTGTACCATTTTCCTTTGTATTCCCACACCCCCCCACCAGAAGTATGCATCAGAACTGGCTTCTGGCAAGGCCTGATGCCATCAACCTGCAGTCATGCTCTAGTAGTCCCCTGCTACTAGTCACTTATTTATTTTATTTTAAATTTGTTAACAGGGTTGGGTCACTGGGCAAAGTCCTTTTTCAGGACCAACCCAGACAGTTACAAATACAAAGACAAGAAAACTTGGTAAACAATACAATACAGACAATCAATTAAAACATTTAATATTACAATGACATACATTCAAGGACAACAAATAATCTTTAAAATGTACTTTAAAACTTGACAATGAGGTTGCAGAATGTAAATAAAGAGGTAACCCATTCCACAACAATAACCCAGCAATAGTGAAGGAATGAAGACCATATTTGTACTGCTGAGTTCTGACATCCAATGTAAGTCGCCTGGTAGACCTCAAGTTTGTAGTCAGACCACGAGTAGTTAATAAATCAGATAGAGGGGAAGATAGACCAGGATTAATAGCCTGATAAACCACATGGCCCAAAAAGTATGTAAACATAAGCCTCGGGAAAAGTCAACTAATGGTGGAGTACACTGTATAATGATACATTCTAAACTGAACTGCAAGAATAAAATGACTATTATTGTAAGCAACAGAGAGAATGTGAGTTTCCCTTGCACCCAAATTATAATATAGAAAAGAGATGTAATCAAAATGTGGCATTAGGGTTCCCAAAGCAAAAGCACGATGTGTATCATGTGTAAGGTAATGTTTAAATTTGCAACACCTCCTGTGGTTACTCAGGTGGTAGTAAAGCAGCAGGACATGATACCCTCCCTCCCCAGAGGAGGGGGGCATGCTGTGGGCCACTCAATCCTCCTCCCATTGGCTGGCCCTCTGACAGCCCAGCCTTGTTCTTCCGGTCATCAGCGTTGCAAGTGGTAGTGCTATGCCTGTGCCAGCAGGCCACATAGGACACATTTCTGACAGTACATACAGTAGCACAGCAGCACACTGGGTTGTTTATGTTTTCCTGATGAGCATGGCAAAAGGAAAGGAACTTTCAAAATTTTCAAAACAACATAGCTTCATTCAGAAATTATATGACATGAAAAACATGCATATATTGATACGTTCAGCACAAAGATATACTACAAACTTACGTATATGATTAAAATGTTTGCTAGTTAAGATACAGTATAGTGCTTTTAGAGACAGTAGCTGGGGCAGACACTGAAGAGACCATAATTGAACTCTTTCCCTCATTTGAGAAACTGGTGGACTGACGCCAGAAATGGATACATTTCATAGAGGTCAGAAAGTAAACTACTGATAGAATTTAGTAGCATGTAATGCTAGGTGCTTCATCTGTTATAGATGTTGAGGGCTGAAAAAGGTCCAAGCTCAAAAGGGCTTAATAACAGTGTTCTAAAGATGTAGTGAACAAAATAATGCTATCTATAGTACATTTGGCAGAGTTTGTAAAAGAGCACCTGATGTCTCTGTGAAATCTTTGAATGACAAAATATTTAGACAAACTATAGATAGTTATTTAAAGCTATTTTTTAAATTAATATTTGCATTTTTCTTTATTATTAAGGATGTCTGAATGAAAACAAGGTCCTTACACGTTTGAGTTCATTTATGCCAGTGGCTTATTACCCAAACAGATGTCATTGTCATATTTTTGTGACATAATCTTCTGCCAAGGAAATGACTGTAAAGTCATATGCAGAGTATTACGATATCAGGGACCAGATATTCAAATGTTTGCTTTGCAAGCAAAATGATTGCCATGGTTTGTCCAGGGTTTGCACCCATGTGCAGTATTCAAAGGGGTCAGGAGCGAATGCAGGGATCATTGCGTAAAAAGAGGGGCAAAGGCATGAATATCGGCACAACATGCTATTCATTTCAGCCACTTTATGCAGAGCCAATACCACTGATCAAAACGATGACTTACTCTGGGCAACCTTAGTGTAGCAACTGCAGCCAGCAAACAAGTTGGTGGTTGGGGGAGCAAGCCTGTCCCCTGTAATTGAGTGGCTCACTGTCCTCCTATTCCTGTCTCCATTAAATGAAAATATGTCCCTGGTGTCTAGTGTTCCCCCATACTCTGATTACCACCCTGTATCTGAAAATATATGTCCCTGGTACCCAATGGTTCCCCCTACCCACCGGTCACCTTCTCATATATGATAATATAATTCCCTGATGTACAGAGGACCCCTGCCCTCTGACAACTGTCCCACTTACTATAGTATATGTCAATGGTGTCCAGTGGTTCCCCTATCCTCTGATCGCCATTCCCATTAGCATAACATATTTCCCTGGTGCCCAGTGGTTCCCTCCTGGTCTCTAGTCCCAGGCCCCATAAAAATAAAGTACTCCCTGGTGTCTAGTGGTTATCCCACCCTGCAATCACCATCCAAGTAATGACATATCTAGCCCTGGTGGCTAGTGGCACCTCCACCCTCTGATTGCTGTTCCCATGAAAAGATAGAACTCCTTCTTGTCTAGCTGCTCCCCCACACACACACCTTTGGCACTGTGCAAGCTACCTTGCCACCCCCGACCATCGACACCAGTTCCACAGATCCACAGATCCAGTAAGGCAACCAGTACAGCCCTCCACTCACCCACTCACCTCCTTGGATGTCCACCATATGGAATAACAGGGAGCATGTGTCCTATGTGTTCTATAGGGCATGCACCCTCTGTACTGTACAGGGAGCATGGCTTGTGTGCTGTACAGTACACAGGCAACACACTATCTGTACAGTACACAAGCCACATAGTCCCTTTAGAGTACACAGGCTATGCTTCCTCTACATTACAGAGGATGTGCACCCTGTACAATACATAGGATGCATGCATTCTGTCATTCCATATGGCAGATGACCAAGGCAGTGAGTGGAGGGCTGTGTTGATAGCAGTATTGGATCCAAAGCACCGGCATCAATGGTTGGGAGTGGCTGGGTAGTTTACATGGTGCCATGGAGGATGCTAGATGCCAGGGAGTTCTTTCTTTTCACAGGAATGGCAATCAGAGATTGGGGGTGCCACTATCCACCAGGTTCTTTTATATATCATTACTGGGTCAGCAGTTGGTGGGTGGGGGTGCCATTAGCCACCAGGGGCTCGATATGTTACTACTGGAATGGTGATCAGAGGGCGAAGGACCACTAGATGACAGCGAGTACTTTATTTTTGTGGGGCCAGGGATCACAGATCAGAGGGACAACTGGGCAACCAGGGAAATATATTATGCTAACAGGAACAGTGATTGGAGGACGAGGGGAACACTGGTCACCAGCAACATATATTATAATATATGGGACAGTGATCAGAGGGTTGGGGGACCACTGGACACCGGGTAATTATAATGTAATATACAGGACAGCGATCAGCAGGTGGGGGGGCTCATTGGACACCAGGGAATTATATTATAATATATGGGATCATGATCAGAGGGTGGAAGGACCACTAGACATTAGAAAATATATTATGTTATGTGGTACGGTGATCAGAGGATGGAGGAACCACTGACACCAGGGACATATTTTTTCTTTTATAGGGATGGGTGCTCAGAGTGGGGGCAGGGCCAGTGGCAGGGTCAAAAACCTGCCACCGCTTCCCATGCAGATGAGCCCATAATGGGCACTCAAATAGCCCATTTGTGCCATGCATGCCCAATAGACTCATTTGTATGGTGCTGACTGAATATCGCACTGGGAGCTCTGGACACTATCGGGTCTGGGGGCACTATTCCCTGAACATCCCACATCCATGTTGGGCAGTGCCACTCAACTTAGTACTATGCTGACATGCCTCTATATTCAGTCAGAGAGTACCGGTGCATTATCCAACTGAATATGGCATCTTCAGGGTTGCGGGCAAGAGCAAGCGCACTGTAAACCTTTGCCCTTTGCTTTTACCCATTTATGAATATCGGGCTCGAGGTGGAACATAAACAGATATAGGAAACATAAATCCTGTTTGCATGCAAATATCATCATTTAGAAAGAACAAGGGATGGAGATAAAAAAAAATACATAAAATATGAACGTGGATGTGTCTATGTACATTATGCTATCATATGTTTTCTTAAGGTGTCAGCTGCTCTTTAGCTAATCAGAAAGTGACAATAGAACACTCTTATTTTAGAAAGATCAAAGTGACAGGAAGATTCTGATTTTGATGAAACAGAACACTGCTCTGTGAACTCCTATGCTCAGCTGAGCTCTAGCATGGCTAAATTGAACCTTTGCCAAATTAATTGCTGTTACATCCCAAAATGCTGTGTTGTTATCCAAATGGAAATATTAATGGATAAACGGATGGATGGATGCAAAAAGAATTCTGAATCAGGTCAACCAGTAAACCTTCCATTCTGTGAGATAACCCCAGTATATTTTGCAGTTTTTCATGTTGTAACCAAGTTAGAGACAATAGGGTGAATAGATTATTACCTCTCTGCTGACTCTGAATGCTAACACTGGGATCAGAGTAGATACATTGCAAAATTTCCCTTAACTGGTAAAGATACAGTGAGTCAGAAACTTCATCCTTCATAATGTCCTCACAAGAGTGAACCCACTTTGCCAAATTTGGGTTGGAGTGCATTTTGTGAAGCTACAAAGTACTTCACCAGTGAAGTCAACACTATGTCATAATAGGTGAACAGCTGAGAAGGCCACAGTTCTACCAAGTTGCGGTGACAAGAAATTTGCAGACCTCCTCCTCAGTGACACATTGTTACCGACATCCCTGATGCCGCCAGGTCCCAGAAATGACTGGAGATCACACCGACACTTGTTCGATGTTAACATGGGGGGGAGATGTGTCGACAGGTTCATGTCGATGTGAGGGATTCGCTGTAACAGTGTCGCTCTTACAACTGTATGCGGAAGGCCACATGAGATGCAAAAGGCTGCAAAAGTGTTTTTACACAGTCATTTTATCTATTATTATTTATTATATTATGCTAAGTAGTCATATTTGCCATTATGCTTTTCTCACATTAAATTATATTAATGGAAGGATAAGGTTCAGAACGACTGTGTTTAATGACACCACGAAGAAAAAGTGTATCTGATATATTTTTCATGAAACTGAATTTTTATTCATTTAATTATTTTTCATAATTTGTTTATTAATAATGAAATCAGGCCAATGAGTTTGGGAAATCTCTTAAACCCCATTTTTTGAAGGGACTGTGGACTGCAATTAATCCCAATGAATGAGGAGACACCGAGTGAGAGTGATTATGCAACACTCCATACAAGTAAGAGGTTTAAGAATGATTAGATACTATTTTAGGCTCAACCAACAGTGATGACAACTAGCACTGTAGTGGTAATATTCAAATGACCCACTGGGAAATCTTCCAAGAAACTAAACTTGTTTTTATCTAACACAGTCAAAAACAGAATGGGAAACCTTCCCCAGATAAGACATTGAAAGGACTGATAGATTAGTAACTCTTTCTCTATTCTGCAGGTGGGGCTACATGGCCATTTTTAGTTTGTGGGTCAGTTTATCTGTTATTTCAAGTAATGAATGAAACTCAGTCACATACAACTTCTCAAAGCAACATATGGCTTTCCGCCATGCAAGCTTGATCAAGAACAGGTCTGTTATTCCCTTAAATGTCCTCTGCCACACTATGCTATAGTGTATAGATCAACACCTATATCTGCTGTAGGCCAAACATTCCAGCAATCCATTTGACCCCATGTACTGCACAACCCTACACACATTTCAAATAAGTGATTGGTGCACTACCTTCTGGAATGCATCTCCCCTCTTTTGATTATTTTGAACCATTTCATATCCAATGATGAGGACAAATCAATTGGTTTTCAGAACTGGGCCCAAGCTTCATGTGCTGAAATGCCAAACTTTGTACTTCGTTTAACTATGCAAAGTTTATCATTTCACCAATACACAGCACAAACTCCTTTAAAAAAGCTGTTTTTTTAATTTTTAAAAATCATCTACCTCTCCCTCTTATAGCTTTGTATCCCACCCTTCTTTCCCAGCCCTGATCAGTGAATGGAAGACACCCTATTCAAACATCCTCTTCTAACAACCATCTACCCCATCTCCCTCTTCCAGCAAAATAAATACAAACAGTCCTCTTCCACATCAATATGTAGTGCCAAATCAGCATCACTCCCAACCACTGCAAAATAAATAATGAAACCCTTTCCCCCACCATCTCAGCACCCTATCCCCCATTTCTCCCCAATGACAGGCAAGGATCAAGAAATGTAGGAAGGAAGGATGAATGGGGCTGGTAAAGACCTTCCCCTTATCACCTCAACTAGCTGTCATCTGAATGAAAGAGCAGGTATAAATAACTATTAACAGTAATTTGTGTGTTTTCATTCTTTCATTCTTTCATATGGTGGCTGGCAAGAATGGCAAGCAGTGGAGCTTAGCTAGTCATCATCCTCCCCCTTCCTTCCTCCCCCCTGCCTCCTACATTATTCGACACTTGGGTGGTCTGAGTGGTGGATAGTGAGTTTGTATGTGGGCAGAGGCCCTATTCTTAACTTGATTCAAAGTGAAGAATTGATGGGAGACATTGAGGGGCCTAACATCCATTCTTATGTGGACATTATTTGCTAATGTCTGTGATGACTTACCTCTGACAACTGATTCTCCTGGTATGATAGCCTCCCAGTCTGTGTTTACAGGTCATGCCACAATGGGATATTCTGCTAGCGGTGAAGATGGTGATTGGGCCTGCTCCCTCCACACTCAGTGGCAGGTTGGAGGGATCAGAAGGACAGATCATAAGAGAGGATGGAGAACACATGGGCAGTAATGGGGGGAAATTATTCAAATGCATTAACTTAGTAAAAAAACTCTGTTTAGAGTCAAAATAGCTGCAATACATTAATATAATGTGAGAAAGAACAAAAGCTGGAGTGGGCCTAGAAACTTGTTTTTCTATGCCCTGTGGCCTAAACTATCTCTGTAGGCTCTTAGCCCCTTAGGGACAGCAGTGTGGACCTTTCTCTGGAGAAGCAAGAGCTGAGATAATATTTGTGCAGCTGTCCCTAAGGAGGCCAACAATCTACAGGGATGCTTCAGGCCAGTGAAGATAAAGAAGCTTGCAGTTGTAGTCCAGCTTCTGCTTTTTTTTCCCTCATATCAGGTTAATATCAGGTTAATGTCTCTAGGAAAAGCTTTTGTTAAGAGTATCAGGCTGTCTGTGAATCAAATAAAACAAAAAAAGAGTAAATAGTTGCTAATTGCCAACAACCCATATACTCACTCCTTTGAAGCTCCCTGTGCCCATCTCCTCCCAGCAGTGTCCTTTCCCTTAACCACAAACAGCTGTCAGTAATTAGCAAACTAACATTCAACTTCAGCTGGGTCATGCAGTGTAATTAATATAAAAAAAAGAACAGTCCTGGAGTCCCAGTGTATTACACGTCCCAAAGATTCTGCCAACACCAAGAAAGAAAACACATATTTGCACTTTTGTGAAATGCCAGCTGTATTTTATTGTGTGTGATAAGTAAAATATTGCACTGGTGTTCATCGCCTCTCTATGTTATTATATACAGCTCAACAGCATTGCGAGGTATATTGCACCCACTTGTTAAAAAAGAAAATAAAAAAAAGCCTTTCTGGGGTGTTCTGGGCCAGAATCTTACAGTGTTTGAGTAGGTGTTAAAAGTGTAGCTGCAATGGATTTTAACCACCAATACGTTTAAGACTTCATTTAATACCTACTATCAAATATATTTGATATATCCTAATACATACTGTAATTCATTTTATAAATGTCATACTCGCAGGAGTAACCAAGATGAATCCTTCTATTCTGCAGGTCAGCAACATTCAGACAGCTTTCAGTGTCACTACGCAGTGAAGAACTTTCTAGTGTTTTTGTGAGTTTACAGACTCAGAGCTGCCACTAAATATTCTTATTCAATAGCTATTTTAACAGCAACAGACACTGCTTCTTCTGAAAAGATATTCGCCCCTGAAAAATGTGATTATTTCCACTTTATTTTATTGCAAAATAAATCAGGCCTGTTACTCACTAATCAGCTTAATCACCTGATTCCAGCTTGGTCTGAGTGCTGTTTTTAAAGTTCCTGATTTTATCGCTGTCAAAGACTCTGTGGTAATGTGTTTTAATATGTTAAAGAGGACAAGAAATAAAAACTAGCATTTTACCAGTTAAATGTGTTCTGCCATTATTTCAAATAATATAAGACCAAATATATGCTATATTGATTTGAAATTTGATGAGTCAAATGGCCAACATATATATGGCTATTCATTCACCAACCAAGATCTGCCATTCCAGTTTTCATCCAGGTGGTGTTAGCATAGTGGGGTTGCAGTGACATCTTAGACTGTGCTTTGGCTCCATCTATAGTCCTTGCACCACACACTAAATTATGTCAGTAAACTGCCACTGAATGAGCTTATTGGAGATTTTATTAATTGTTTCATACAGTACAGTATGTATTAAATTTCAACCATTTTGTTGTATTCTACATCACACAGTATCATTTCTTATATTTTCAGTTAACTGTAAGCTAATTCGTTTGTTTTTAGAAAAACACGTCTTTGTGACACAATAACTGCAGTTAAGAAAATTAGGGTCTGATGAAGGGGTGAACCCAAAATGTCACCACGACACACATATGCACCTGGATGTATGTTTATGAGCTGCAAGCTCATGTTTTGGATGAATGAACACTTCCATGATTTTTAATGGATTGCCATCATGATTTCAAGTTCACTAAATTGAGTTGGATGTTCTCTGAAACCCTTCACTTAGTGGAGATTAATCCAGCTCATAGATAAGTGCCTTATACAAATAACATACAGTGTTTAATGAATTGGCTACTTTTATGAAGGTATCAGTAGTGGGGCCATCTCTAACTGTTCTGCTTATATTCTTGCTTAGTTATTTGATATTGGAACCTGAATGTTTAAGATATCTTTAAAAAAAAAAACAGGTGAGCCAATGAATATTTAAAGTTTATTCTTTTATTAAAATTGAATGGGATTAGTGTTTATTACAGCAACAAGCACACATAAAGGAAAGAGTCTGATCATCATTTTTTTTAGTTGCTTAGAGACAGTGGACCTTTTAAATAAACAATAACGATGTAATATAGCTATAAGTATGAAAAGGAAGGAGAATTTGTGTCAAAAAGGTATGTGGCAAAACTAATTTGGAGTAGTCTCTCCCCAACTCCCCCATGTAATCATGGAGACTGCCAAGTAGAGATCCATATTTTGGGGACAATGTGCTAATGGAGGCTGTTAAGTCTGGAGCCTTGCTGCTGGAATGGTTATCAAAGTGTGTTGTATAAGAACAGTGTTTTGGGAGCCCAACATGTCTTCCTTCTCATTTTTAAGTGTGCCTACCTGGTTAATCTTGAGAGCTTTTGATCTTTCATGAGCAGATTTTTAGGAGTTTTTCAAGAAGTGAGTTTTTTCAATATTTTTTTCACTTTCCCAGATGGTGTTCCTTTAGTTTAAAATGTCCTCTGCACTCAGCACTTTTTTCTGCATTTACACATTGCACTGTTTTGCAGTTTGAATGACAGATATATTATGCACTATGACCTGAACTTTATTGCATACTAACTATTGCTCATTATGGTAATCTGGATGACCTAATATGTGCGTAATATAAAGAATACTTTCTGACATGAAGCTTTTTATGGACCCTTGACAAGTATTTATTGGAAATTGACTACATTTCAGAAGAAATCAGGATATATCTGTGGGACAAACTTTTCTTCCTAACAATGAATGTGTACCATACTTGAAGTATTACTGGTTGTGGGGAGCTTACAATTTCAAAGTGGATTTGACTAATAAATGGAACATTATTTCAGTGCTTATGCATTGTTAATGTCCAAAATTTAAAGAAGCTTATAACTGAAAGTGATCTTGATTTGTGGACATTGAAATGCTTGGGACATTGCTTTAGTGCATATGTTCTTGGAACTTCTGAAATTTAAAGAAACATACAAATATTTTGAATGAATGCCTGCATTCATAAGATGTGATAGTTCAACCAATTATCTACAGTATTTGATGAACAACACTGCAATTTGGTCCAAAGTGTTTGAGATATGTGCAATGCTTAATATGTATTTTTTTAATGAAAAAAATATATTAAAACATTTTGGAATTTAAAGGGAAGCACACAGTGATTCTTGATGACATGGAATGTTGCAGAATGATAAAAAGTGAGATTCTTAGAATACAACTACAAGGTTGATTTACAGCTTTACAAATGGGGTAGCCCATTACAGGGCAAGCTGGATTGTCCAGGGTTTTCAGAGGGAAATGGCAAGGGTGCTGATTGGGATTAAGATGGGTTTGGGGGAGGAGAAGAGGAGGAGGGAAAAAGGGGAGGAGTTAGATGACATTAGTGGTGAGTCAAAAGAAAGGGGGGAGTGAGGGTTTGAGGGGAAGGATTATATAACATCATGTGGTGAGTCAGAGAAAGGGGGCAAGGTGATTGTCAAGGGCCTGGGCCAAAAGGGATGGAACTAGGGACTATATAATGGGTGGTAAGAAGGGAAATCCCCCTTCTTTTGCTAAGATTTGATTTACCTTAGCACATAAATTGGCAGTTGGGCAAGTTAAGAAAATTAAACGGTAAGGTTAAACTATTGGTTGAGAAGGGGACCTGCAGATGTGGAATGCTGTTGTAGGGTAAGGTTTAAAAAAAAAAGCTGGCTCGATGGTGCTGAGGGTTGAGGCACTGGACACCTCACACCACGTAGGCAACCTGGGTACGTGAACAAGCCTAGGTCATCAGGGGTTGATGGGGGGAGGGAGCTGGGAGATGGGTTGAGTGGCTGCCAGGCTGCTCTCCTTTCCCATGTAGGGACCCAGTTATGACCGCTGAAAGGCTGCCTCCTGGGTGGAAGCCTGAGGATAGTGCAGATGGGAATGGCAAGAGTAGGGAAGGTGTTGTGGATTGCTTCAAGCACATGCTCAATATATGCCCAAGTTGCCGTGGCAAGAGGAGAAGCTGTGAAAACTGGAGTTGGCAGGCTCCATGATGGCCTGCAGTACCCACACCGGCCACCCAGAGTCTAGATGTCAGTCTCCCATGGGGGAAGGAAAGTCAATGCCCTTCAACCTCGGCCCTGCCATGGAGAGGGCAACCCATATGGGACCTACTGTGAGGGTCAGGTGCGGGAGTGTCAGGAGACCAGACAATGAGCCCCTCTGAAGGAGGGGCCAGATCTGCCTGTCAGCCCTGCCATAAAAAAAAGGTTTAAGTAAGAAGGTTTATATACAGTTAAACAGAGGAGCGTGGTGCACAGAAGTTTATTTGAGCATGGCAAAGCACGAAGAAAGATGGAAGCAGAAAACAAACTAACAACCCACAGAAGTACATGCAGGATGGGTTGGCCCTGTCTTGAAGGGGTGAGATGAGCAGGAAGATTGCCATGTGGTAGACCAAAATGGAACAAAATGGCAGACTGCTGTAATTGGGACACAAAATGGCGAACGGACAATACGGCTCCTGCGCAGCATACGCTGGGTATTTGCAGGTCATGTGTGCATGATGGAAACCTGCTACTCCACATGTTAATTCCAGAAGGTTTTTATTTACAAGGTTAGGTGACTCATTTCCCAGCCTTCAGGTCCTGCTAGGGCAAGTTTTGCCAGCAGGCAATTTGGTTGCTATGGCTAACTGATTCCGAATTAACAAGGCAGAGATTTTATTGATGAAGGCCAGGGTTGGTTAGTGGCAGAAGGCATAAGGCCTACTTTATTAAGGTAGAATGGTAACTGGTGAGGAGTTGTGTCTTAGTGGTAGTCAGTACTTACCGAAACAGGCATAAGGTCAATACACAATGACTGGAAGGGCTGGAAGGAGTGGAAATGTTCCAGCTGCAGGCATATAGACCAGCAAGTGGGGATAACATAGTTGCTATTGTGCATGGGGATTTAAAAAAAATGAATGATGATATGTATGATAATAATAAAGATATGCATGGGCTACATAAAAAAAAGAAAAAATAATAATATATATAAAATAAGAAATCCACAGATAAGGATAAATAAGGAAAAGGTTCCAAGAGTATTAAGGGAAACTAGACAAGCGATGCACAAGGGCTTCATTGGAGATAAAATGCAAGGTGGTTGGGGGAATCTACCCACGGCATGTGGGTAAGGGGAAAGGACATCAATAATGTTCTGTTTTTCCTATATTTTGAGTTCTGAGAAGCAGAAATGGCACCCAGGATGACACCACCGAAGAGCACCAGCATCCAGCTGATGGAGCAGGTGGATGAGTTGATAGGGAAGGTAAATGAGCTGCTGGAAGTAGCCAGGCAGAAAGAGGAGGAGGAGGAGACCTGAATCAAGAAGAGGAAGGAACCTGGGGGAGGGGGGCACTGGGAAGGGTACTGGTAATAAGTGCCCACTGCAACTGGATTTGGAGGCACCAGATCAGGGAAAGTGTAAGGAGACACTGGTTGACCTAAGTATGGAAGCCTAAAAGATTATTTAGCAGGGACCATAGAGGCGAGTGAGAAGAAAGGTTTAGAGGAGATGGAGCAGCCACTGAAAGAATTGAAAGGGAATCAAGCTGATGAGCTCAGGCAGGTTGGGGGAGCTGGGGTAGGTAGGCGAGGTAATGAGGGTGGGATATTGTGAGTGACACTTGGTGACCACGTCCCACAGTCCATAAAAGAGAAAATATGGAAAGGGGAATGCGTAGACATTTTTGCATTAGTAGACAAAGAAACAGCAAAGAAATATGAACAAAGGGAAACAGTAGGTAAATCAGAAATGGCGGTGGCACTGGCATTGGTGGGTAAGATGTCAGAGACTTGGAGGATACCACATACAATGGAAAAAACATTGAGACCTGACAAGCAGGTTTTAATGTTTTCAGCACCATCTTGTTGCAGAAGTAGCCAGATCCCGCTGTTGTCATATGCAGCGATCATTAGGGATGCATACAAGGTAAAATTGGGTTATGTTTGGCTAAGGTACGATGAGGCTTTCCAACAGCAGATGGCAAAGCATGTTGACCTGAGATGGGATTGTACACACATGGATCTGTGGGTGCGTCCACTATTGGGGCAGGCAGGTAACAGTGGAGAAAGAGCTAGAGGTGGAGCAGGAAACCAGATTGCAAAGACATGTTGGTGGTATAATGAAGTGATGTGCAGCTGGGCAAATAGTAAATTCCATCACATTTGCTCCAAGTGTGCAGGGCAACATCCTGTATCATGGTTCAGAGCAATGTGGGACAGAGCAGGTATGCAGAGTTACAGTGGTCACTCCTTTCAAGGGAGTTATGGGGGGCAAGGGGTGGGGCCATGGGACAAGGTAGCGGGGGAAGGGTTTCAGCAGGAGGGGGGGCATTTGGCTCTGGAACAGGAGGGCAGTAAAGGTGAGGTAGTTGGGGAAGTTAGAAGGAGGGGTTTCAAATTGGCTTATACACCCATTAGACTGGACATTCTGCAGGAATGGACAAAAGGGTACCTGGATAGAGGAGTGGGGGGATTGTTGAGGGAAGGTTTTTTAAATGGTTTTAATTTATATTACCAAAGAATATAGAGGAGAATGTTGGCAAAAAACTTGGTGTCAGTAAGGCACAGGGAGGAGGCAGTAGACAAGAAAATGTGGAAAGAGGTGACAGCAAGCAGGGTGGAGGGGCCATCCATTGAGCCCCCATTAGAGAACTTCAGGGTGTCACCTCTGCAGGTGGTACCAAAAACAACCAGGGGAGTTCCGGCTCATCCACCATTTGTCATACCCAGAGGAGTGTCAGTGAATGACGCCATATCCGATGAGCATAGTGGGATGTCTTATGCAACACTGAACCATGCAGTGGAGATCATTCTGGCAGTGGAATGGGTATGGCTAGTGAAAATTGATATAAAGGCAGCTTTCCGGTCATTACTAGTGAGATCAGAGATTGGGATATACTGGGATTTAAATTCAGGGGATGGTATTATTTTGACAAGGCCTTGCAGATGGGCTGTTCAGTGGCATGCGCTACATTTGAAATGTTCAGCACATGGATGCAGTGGGTGTTTTGGGAACAGAACTGGTGCAGGTCCAAAGTGCACTACTTGGGCAATTTTCTTTTGGTGGGGCAGGGAAAGCAAGTGACAGCAGAGATGTTAGGAGATTTTCAGGACATGTGTGGGAAACTGGGGGTATCCTTAGCAGAGAGCAAGACGGAAGGGCCAACTAGGAGACTGGAGTTTATGGGCATAATAGGCATGGTGAGAAATAAACAATGAGTACCCTTAGCACATTGGAGCAATTACTAGGCCATCTGAATTTTGCATGTTGGGCAATATCACTGAGGAGAACATTTACCAGGTGGCTGGCCAGGGCCACAGGAAAGGCAAAACTGCTGCATCACTGGGTTAACATATCAAAAGGGGTTCATCAGGACCCTGAGGTCTGGGAACAATTCCTAATGAAATATAAATGGGGTCACATTCTTGCAGGAGGACTGGCTTTTCAACATGGATTTAGAATTTTAAACAGATGTAGCAAGGGCACATGGGTTGGGGGCATATTTTCGGGGGGGGGGAGATAGATGTTGGAGGCATGGCCAGAAGAATGGAGGAGGAGAGGTTTATTGAAGGACATTACTTTTTTGGAAATATTTCCTATATGAGTGGCAGTATCAATATGGGGAAAGTGGCTGAGGAATCGAAAAGCAATTTTTTTGGTGTGATAACAAAGCACTGGTAGAGGTGATCAATAGACAATGAGGTTCCACAGAAACGGTTACCAGGGTAGTGCGACAACTGGTGTTAGAGGGCTTCCATCTCAATCTATCATTTAAAGTGAGGCACACTGAGGGGGTTAAGAACAAGGTGGCTGACAGCTTTTCCCATCTTCAGTAGAACAGGTTCAGGTCCTTGGTACCACAAGCTGCCACCTGGAGAACAAGGGTTCTGCCTTAATTGTGGGAGATTGGCTGGAAAGAACCTGGCTGCTGTACTGAAGCTCTTGGTCTCAAACATGCTAAAAGCATACGAGAGGGTGTGGAATGCATTCCAGGAGTTTTGGCAGCAGGAAGGGATGGAGGTAAGTGAGGCTGTAACAGAGGAGCAGGTGGTAAGACGCATGGTACAAAAAATGGGAGGACGGAATGGCGCATGTGACCATGGGAGTACAGTTAGCAGGAACTGGTTGGGCATGTAGCTTGCATGGATGGGAGGAGCCCAACAAGTTGAAGGTAGTGAGGTGTATGCTTACAGGGTGGCAGAGGACACCGGGCAGTAAAATGGATGGCAGGAGACCATTAGTAGGGCAGTTATTTGAGTGGCTATTACAAGGTATAGGACACATACAAGTTATGAAACATGTTTGTTTAGGGCAGTTTTTCTGGTCATGGCAAAAGGTGCATTTAGAGTGTGTGAGGTGGTTACAAAAAGCAAGAAGGACAGGTCAGGGGGACTGAAGTGGGATGAAGTGCAGTGGGGGGGGCAGAAAGAGTAGTAATTTGGTTACGGCACTCCAGGACCAACAAAGCAGGCCATGGGATCAAGTTCATCCTAGACAGGCCCTCCAAGGGGGTTTGGTGTGTGGTCTCAGGTCTAGAGAAATACAGGAGAATTAGGCCAGTGAGAGCAAACAAGCTGTTTGTACATAGGGATGGGACTCTGGTCACTTGCTATCAGGAGACAGGGGTTATAAAAAAAGGAATGAGTTTCTTGGGGGAGAATTTTAAGAATTTTGCATCACACTCCTTCAGGATAGGAGCGGCATCAGAAGTGGCCACAGGGTGGGGGGGTAGATAAGGAGGTGAAAAGAGACTGAGAAGTTACTGGAGGTATGTGAGGAAGTTGTGTTAATAAGTTATGGTCTTCTATCTGCAGGTCTTGGGCACAAAAAGTGGGTGGGGATCATAGGGTACTCATTTGTTTACTGGACAGAGAAGTACACTGCAACAATGCCAGGAGGGAGACAGCTGCAGAGGACAGGAGAGGTAAACTGTGTTCAATGAAAAGAGGTCCGGGGAATGCGATGGACGCAGTTTTTGCCAGCGTTGAAGGAACATAAATTGAGATGGCCCAGACCTGACCTGTTAGTAATACATCTGGGAGGAATGATTTAGCAGACAGACCATTGGGGGAACTATTCCAGGAAACAAGGAGGGAATTGGGAATCATTATAGGATGGTGGCCTGGGATTGTAGTGTGGTGGTCAGAAATCATTTCATGCTGGGTATGAAGACATGCTAGAGATATAAAATCAATCAAAAGAGCAAGAAAACAATTGAACAGGAGGGTGGCTGGGGTAATAGCTGAGTTAGGTGGTATGTACATCTCCCACAAGGACACTTCTTATGACTACTCAGGGTACTATAGATCTGACGGGGTGCACCTATCGGAAGTGGGCATGTAATTTTTCTTACTACCTTTAATCAAGGTTTTGGAAGAATGGGAGAAGGGGTGGGGGGGAAGCCCATCAACTGTCTCCAAGCTGGAGATGGGTTAGTGGAGGAGTGAGAGAATAAGGGGTAGAGGGGAGCGACACAAGGGGAAGTTGGGGGGCTCAGGGGGGGAGGGGCCAGGGTAGTAAGTAATCAGGCATGGGCTGAGTCAGCATCCAGCCATGGCTGCAACTTGGGGAGGAGGGAATATCCAATGAGATGAGCTGGGGGTTGTGGTTCTTGGTTTCTGACCCCAGGGAAAGTAAGAGGAAGGAGATTAATAACTGGAAGAGGGGTGTTGAGTCAAGTATCCAAACCCCAAGAAGAACTTGAAGGAAAAAGGAAAGGTCAAGGTGAAAATGGACTCAAGAAAGTTGTAAATAAAGTGTGGTTTTGATTATTTGGGATTACTATGAAAAGGACAAGGAAAGAAGTGTTTGTATGAAACTAAATGTATAATAAACTGATTGCTAATTGAGCACCCAACAAAATGTCTGGCAGTGTATCATTTCCACAGGAAAATCTCACTGACAACTATAGGTTTGGGAGTGGGGAAGTACCTGTATTTTTGCTCTGCAAGGAAATTAGTTTACCAAATTCACAATGATACAGTGGCTGTAGACTGTGCCATTCCATGAAATAGTGCCTATCTTTTTCAATTTGGTTTTGGGTCTGTTCACGAAAGGGGGTTACCGATGCACCACTTACTTTGTTCTTTTATTAAAAAAAGGAAAAGATTTTTGAAAGGAAATTGGTGCTTTTAATGTGTGTTTACATGTAGCGATAGCTCAGATAACTTCAGTACCCTAAGCATTCTTTACATTTTATTTTAAAAAGGATGTCAGTTTCAGCATTTTTTATGCCTCAGAGTGTGATATTGAAAACCATACATTTTTTACAGGCTACTGTGATGGAACTGTATATGTTAATGTGCCAATAAAGATCTTGCTGCAAACATCACTTGTTGCTCTTTTATTTTATGCGTCCTGTTCCCTTTACCAGCTCCAGTGTTTTTCCTGTGTTGCTCTGCATTTTCTGTGATGGGTGTAACTCTTGGTGTTTTAGTTTGTTACACTCTCACACAGTGGCTCTCAAATGAAATTTGGTGCCTCTGTATGTGATTTGTAAGTTTCACCTGCTTCCCCAATCTTCTGGCTTGTATTTCCTGCCCAAAATGTACTACAGGAACCCTGCACGGCCCAAGGGTTCTGAACTTGACCCCTCACATGGTGTGGTGTGTCAGAGTCATGTATGTTCATACATCACAGGTAAGGGATCATTCTGCGGTAATGTGTTGCTTATTTCATACACTCACCAGTGGGAGTGGGTAGTACCTAATTAGGCCTATAAAAGCCATTGATTCACCATGACTGGCTCTTTCATGTACCCAGAGTGTTCGAGAACAGTCTTGGTGTGTTGCACATCTGAACACTGTTCACTCACCGCAAGGTAAGTCCCTTGTTACAAGTATCATGAGGGACAAACATTTGCACAGTAAGGGAGTTTAATTTGAGCCATTGAATTATGGAGGTGCTTTGGGAAGTAGCAGTTGTTTGGTTTTAGTGCTCTGCTTTCTTTGGAGAAGTTCTGTTTTTTTCAAAACTGAGCAAAATATGTAATTCACACACCAAGCCTTTGGTGTGTTAGTTCCACCACCACACTGGGGCCAGGATATTCAAAGCAGTTGCACATGGAGCAACTGAGTTGCTCCGGCACAAATGAGGACATGCGCCAAGAAGTGATATTCAGCAAGAGCCATTGCGCAGCGCAAATCCCATTGCGCCAATGCGCAAGTATAATGAATGCAGGTGCAAGAGCAGGGGGCATGCCCATGAATATCTGGCGCAGTGCAATATTCAACCATGGAACCATGGAGCAAGTGCGAAGCAAAACCTGGGTGCGCCGAGCTGACTTGAGCCCATAAATACAGGGTGCAAGCACACAGACAGCACTTGCACCAGGCGAGAGAGAGAGAGTGGCAAAACACAGCAAGAAGGAAGGAAGGACAGACAGATAGAAGGACAGACCAAGGGAGCCAGAGTGAGTGAGAGACAGAGAGACTGACACAGGCAGCCACAGAGGGAAAGGGACAGAGGTGGCAGTGGAGATGGAGCCAGGGGCAGAGAGAGCGAGAGAGACAGGCAGGCACAGTGCCAGGTGATGCACCAGGGTGGCACACAGCCCACAGCAACTGACTACCTAGGGGGAGACAAAACATCAGGGGCCATGGATAGTGCGCCCTTCCTGATGGAGGCTGTAATGAGGGGTGTGAGGAGGCAGGAGGAACAGCGACATGGCCGAGGAAGGGCCTGTCAGCAGTATGCCCGGAACTGGTGGTACCGTAGCCGCACCACCTTCAAGAACTACACCAAACCGGAGATTGTTGGACGGTACCACCTGAACAGGGCCATTCTGGGCAACTCTGTGAGCTGTGCAGTGAGGAGATGCAGGGACCCACAAGATGGAGCCACACAATATCTGTGGAGACAAAAGTGACAGCTGTCATGTGCCTGCTCACCACGGGCACCTTCCAAAGACCAACAGGGGACACCACAGGCATAACCCAGTCAGCCGCGTCATGCCTCCTCACTCAGTTGCTCAATGCTCTGTTGCCACTTGCTTCGGAATATATCCATTTCCCCAGCACACAGGTGGAGGGTACAGCAACTGTGCAGGTCTTCCACGTGGTAGCATGTATGCCTGGCATGCTTGGGGCCATTGACTGCACCCAAGTGGGCATCTGCATGCTACCTGGCCCTGAGGGTGTGGCCTATATCAATAGGAAGGGGTTCCCAAGCATGAACTGCCAGGTGATGTGCGATGCCAAGGGGCGCAACACCATTGTCTGTGCCACACACCCTAGGAGTGCACATGGTGCATTCATCTGGCACAGCTCTGCACTGTGCCACAGGTTCGAGCATGGGAACAACCCCACAGGCAACCTAATGGGTGAGTATGGGATGGGCAAGGGGTGCCGGGCAGAGCAGGCCATGGGATGGGGAGGGCAGGGTGGGTGTGCTGACGAGGGCACCAAGGACAGGCAAGGGGCACTTCAAAGGATGTCACAGGCTAACCATGTCATTATTCACACAGGAGACAGCACCTATCCACTGAGGCCTTGGTTGCTCAGCCCCTATCAGTGCCCGTCATCCCCAGCAGAGGAATGCTACAATGAGGCACATGTCACCACGCGAAACATCACTGAGCGTGTATTCGGCATGCTGAAGGCATGGTTCCATTGCCTAGGCAGGTCTGGTGGTGCCCTACAGTACAGCCCTTCAAAAGCCTGTGGCCTATTCCTGGGCTGCTGCATACTGCACAACATGGCCATTGACCGTGGGATAGCTGTTGAGGCTGATGAGGGCAACGATAGTGGGGATGACAGAGGTAATGGGCCGGAGGGTGGTTGACAGCCCTCCTTGGGTGGAGGGATACCTGGCTGCAAAGAATGGCGAGGCAGCATTGAGACACCATCACACAGGTGGTGCCAAACCCATGCAAAGGCCACACACACAAGAACAGCACACAGGCAGGGGCGTACATGGAAACAGGCATGCACACAAAGAGACATGGTGCAGGGGTAGGGGAGTCAGTGGCCCACATCCACACACAACTGCACACTGCATCAAACAGCAACACACACACACACCCACACTCTCAGGCACAGGCAAGTGGCAGGAATCAGATGCATTGCACCGGTGCACAGGTGCAACTGGTGCACATCTGCCCTCATCATGCCCACGCCACATGGTACAGTGGCTGGGCAGGCACACACACAGGCAGCATGCGGCATGACACACAGGTGCCACACCAGTGGTATGCACACACACACGCCACCCATGTGTGCACAGGGCAGCGACTGCAGACTGCGGTCAGGGCAGCATGCATTTCAAGGCAGCTGTGCGGAACCATGGCCACCATGGCCACTGGGGCAGCCACGCCGGAGCTGATTGGCAGCCACAGGTTGCTCATCAGCCACAGGGGGTGTTTGCAACAGCCCCCCAGGGGTTGAACTGTGGGACTGTGACCGGGTCCACACAGGGGTGTATAGGCACCCAAACAGGCTCACTCCAGGCGTGCCTGGGATGCCAACAGCAGAGCCGGCGTCGACAGTGAGGGTGTCGCCCGACGCTGGGATCATGGGGTGGACAGTGCACTGTGTGGGGTCCGTGGTGGCCAGCCATGCCCTGTGGCAATCAGCAGTGCAAGACCATCCATGATCGCATTGGCAATGTGATCCTGGGATGCAGTCATGGCCTTCTGCGTGCTCTGTTTAGCCACCAGGAGCTGTGCAGTGCCCCTCTCATGCTGCTCGGCTGCCTGGCACACCTCCACGCACAGTGCACATACCACAGCAGCAAGCCACACCTGTTGCTCCACAAAGACCCACAGCAAACGGGTGTGCTCTGCCAATGGGTCAGCGTCCTGGATAACCTGGTCGGGTCGCCGACCCTCTTGCGGTTACCTACCATGCTGCACATCCCCCTGCTCAGGTCGATGCTGCACAGTGGGGTCCTCATGGGGTATGTCCCTAGCAGGCGCCCCTGCAGCGGACCCCATGTCCAGCTGCCCTGTGGGTCCTGCAGCCTGCTGCCATTGCCCATCTGGCTGTTGAATGCTGCCCAGCACCTGCATGGCTGCACTACCACCACAAGGCACAGCTGTGGCAGTGCACACAGCAGCAGCCGCAGTGGTGGCAGGCAGCTGTTCCACCACTGTCAGGCCACTGGGCATGCTGTCCGTGTTGGTGTCTGATATGAGCATCTCCCCCACAACACCACCCATGCTGTCCAGGATTATGGTTAGGTCATCATCGGTGTCGGACCCCACCCTGATCTGTGTCTCCAAGCAGAGGATGCAGAGACTGGCATCCTGTAGAAATACATCCAGAGCCTCGTCCGATCCCATGCCTAGGACATCCGGTTGGACATTGGTGGTGTGCTGCAGCCTATCAGGCCCCCAGATGCCCATGAAGGTGGATGACTGGTCCTCCAGGGCTGGTCCTGCCTCCACGGCTGCTGCTGGCACCCCATCCTCTGCATGCAGGCATGCAGGTGCTGAAAGAGAAAACAGGTGTGTCAGTGATGCGAGGCCCACAAGTGCCCACCCCGACAACACAGCCACAGCATGATGTGCATGCCCGACAGACATACCATGCAGTGATGGGCTTCAATCCATCTGGAATCCTCCACCTGGCACACCCTCCATGGTGCTGCAGTGCATGGTGGCTGCCACCAACTTCTCCTGCACTGCAAGCTGTGGCTCATTAGCAGGACCCCTCCAGTGGCATTCTGGGCTGCATGGATGGCTTCCACCTTCTCCTTAATGTGGCTCTTATCTGTGCCCACCTTCTTGTGGCACTCCTGCACTGACCGCTGGTGGCTGCCTTGCTGGTTCACGCATGCTTCCACCTCCTCTCAAGCCCCAGACCTGGCCTGTGGTGTGCCTGTAGCACAACTCAATAGCTGCTCTCTGTCAAGGTAGGCCTCAAACAGGGTTTCTGTCTTTGCCTTCGTGAAGTTGGGCCTGCGTTTGCGAGCAGGCCCACACTCCTCACCATCCTCACCTTCTGACATGTTACTACCTTTGGACATGGACAGCACAGTGTGTCAGTGTCAGCAGCACCCTATTCCATCCCCCCCCTGCTGTGCTGGCTGGGCTCAGTGTGCTCCAGCAGCATACGCAACTTACCACAAAAGGTTGCAATACCGGTCCATGGCCTGTGTCTGTCCGTGGCGCTTCTATGGCGCAATGCATGCAAATGATCATTGATGCAACAGTAATGACATGCTAATCCCCCCAGTGCACAACACATTGGCTGATGAGCTCATTTGCATGTGGTGGCTGAATATCATGAATTTGCTCCATGTGCAGTGAGATTGCTCCAGAGCAAGATGCGGTGAAATGTGCACTCATGCACGGTGCACAGGACCGCAGTGCACATGCACCGGATGGTGTGCTGCCACGTATTGCACACTGTGCACCCCCTGCACAATAGGGACCATGGTGCACTGTGCACCAAGCCTGCTATTGCGCACATGCACACTGTGCGGCAGCTGACTGCTGACCCCTGCAGTGACCTCTGCCCCTGGGTGACCCCCATACCCATAACCCGCCTAGCCACACCCATGCTGCGCATCTCTGTGACTGCATGATGGGCGGACACAGCACATGTCCCCTTGGCCCATGCATCTGGCGCATGCACTGGCAACATGTGCCTCCTGCTGCCATTTTGCTCCACGGCTCACACCAGAGAGATGGCACAGCAGAGAACTGGATGGGAGGCCAACTAGAGGCAGATTGAGCTGGCCAACCTTGTGGCCTGCATCCAGCCACATGCACCGCAGCTGTATGGGCAGGCGCATCTGCAGCAGCCCTGGGTGGCTGTGTGGCAGGCAATTGCTGCCTCACTGACCCAGCACACAGAAGTGGCCAGAACTGACAACCAGTGTCACCACAGATACAGGGACCTGGTGTGAAGAGACCCAGAGTGCCTCAGGAGGCTGGAGGCATGTGTTAGGCATGGGGCTGTGCCACAGTCAGGTGAGTAGGCCCATCATGCATGTGTGTCCTGGTGCTTTACTGTGGTGTTGACTAGGCTGCCTGGTGTGTCCTGCAGGGTGGAGTACTACCTTCATGCGCATTGCAGGGTGGAATCACCCTCTGACACTTGTGTTGCACTGCCACTGTGTGGGATGTGTCAGGCAGGGGCTCACCCTGTGCACAGGTGGGGGTGGTGGGCAGCTGCTATAGTTGGTTACTGATGTGTACCTGTTTCTGTTCCATTCCCAGGACCTGAGGACAGGTGTTGGGCAGTGCTGGCAGGACACAAGGACACAGCAGCCCAGGGTGGAGGAGTGGCTCCAGCACCAGTGGGGCCACAGAGGGCAGGTAGACACTGACATTGTTCTGTGCACCATCATTGGGAGGTGGCAGGGGCATGGGTGCAGGCATAGCCACCTGTGCCATGTGCCATGGCAGCTGTCTGTGTCACACTGTGTGTGGTGCCCACCACTGTGGAGCATCCATTGGTCATGTGTGCCAGCTGCTGGTGGGGTGGGTGTGTACATGGCTGCCACTGATGTTGCTGGGGTGCTGCCGGGGCACTGTGCCATGTCACTGCCATGGTGCAGTCAGATGGCCACTGTGCGGTGGGGACCACCAATGTGTGCTGCTGTGGTGTGCCGCATTGCCAGCAGACATTGGCCCATGCTCCTGTGGGTGGCCTGTATGGGCCCTCCGGGGGTGTGTGTTCCCCCTGCCCGGTACGCACTGTGGTTGGGCCAGGTTTCTTGTGACATTGCACTGATCGCCTGTCCTGTCCCTTGTCCTAGGTGTCTGCCAATGGCATAGGAGGTCCCTGGACTACTGGTTTCTGAGGCAGCTCATCTTGATTACCTCTATGACAATGGTGGCGATGTTCCAGGTCCGAAGACTGCTCCTGGGAGTCAGGGGGCACCAACATCAGCAGGGGGTGGCAGGCCATGGCCGCCACTAGGCCAGCTTTGAGTTCCACTGTTTCCCCAGCCATACCTCCCCCCCAGTCCCTCATCCCACTGTACAGTCCCTGTTCCATGTCTTCTTCCCTCACTATACCTACCCTTTCCCAGCCCCTGGTTTTTGTACATAGTTTCTGAGTTAATATATTTTTCTGACTTACCTGCCTGTGTCTGTGTCTACTTTGCAGGTGGCATGAGGAGCCATGCTGCAGTGGCCCAGTGCCTGTCTGTGTGGTGTGCATGTCTTGGGGCATGTGTTATGTTTCTGTGGATCACTGCTGTGTGCTGCAGTGTGTCCCATGGTGGTGGTGGCATTGTCCCTCCCCTCAGTTGATAGCTGTGCCTTGGGGTGCCCTTGGGGTGGCTGTCAGGGTTGTGTGGTAGGTGTATCTGCTTGGCTGCATGGTGCTGGGTGTGGCCTGCCCTGGTCTGGATGTGCAGGGGGAAAGGTCTGCTGCCTGTGGGGGGCCCCCTTGGTGGCCCTCTATCCCCCATTGGCACCCCTGTTGCCTACCGTCTGTGTCACTGTTGTTTTTCTGGGGTGGGGTCTGGGTGCATGTGTGCGCCTACTGTGCCCAGCTGGTGGTGGCCTCCCGTGGCCTGTCACTCTGCTTCCCTGGCTCTGTCCCTGGGTCTCCTCTCTGTGCCATGCCCCCCCTCTGTTGCTCTGGTGTTCTGCTCCCATGGTTGCCCTGGGGCTTCTGTGTCTGCCCATGGCGCATCCACAGTTACACCGTGGTGCATCCACTGTTGCACTATGGCACAACTGTGCCATTTTCAGCAGTGTTGCGCTGTCACAATGCAGCCAGCGCAACCTCTGAATATGGCTCCTGTTGCACCATGGCACATTGGATTTGCACTGTGCCGGACTTGCGATGGCCTTTGGTGCATTTCTGAATATCTGGTCCTGTGTGTTTAAGTGTAATTGAATGCAGTGCAGAGCAGAGTACTAGGTGAATTTGGTGGGTTCCAATACATTCATTTTGTCACAAATATGCTGCTGCTTAGATTGTGTTTATTGGGCAATGTTTAAAATGTTTTTGCACTGCTTTGTGGCCATGTGTTGGGAAGGGGCTAGGGGTAGTGCACTGCTTCTGTTCATTTTCTGTACTGCTATGATATGGCCAAAGATGCATGCCCAAACGCATGTGAACCAAATGTGTTTTTGTGATATGTTTGTGTTGAAGTAATGATAACTCTGCTCTTTGTCTACATGTATTTGGTAGCCAGAATTTGGTCACATTACCAACCATGTTTGCAAGGTGTGTTTGGAATCCATGTTGGGCCATCTTGTGCACAATGTTGCTTCCCTGGAGGAGGGCAGTATGTGGGTTGCTTGGCTTTTAAATGTTTGGCATTGCTCTTAATATGACCAAACATGAATGTTCAACTTCTTTGTTTATTTATTTAGTTATTTAAAATGTGGTTACCAGGAAAGGCACACTGAGCTGAAGCTCATTTCCAGATGCGACCCTGGGTAAGGGGAAGGGGAGAAGAAATATGGAGGTGACTGCATAGCAATAGATACAAATAAAAAAATATGTGGTTTTTTTTTCAAGCTATATGCAATAAGGTACAAGAACATTGCAAATGTACACATATAAACAAATAAATAGAATGATAACATACAACATTTTGCAACCAGGCAATAGTATAGGAGTGAAGAGCGAGGAGCCACATATGAATGGCTAGAGGGTAAGGGGGAGGGGTAAGAAATCAGGGGGAAGAAGGGGTATGTGAGGAGGGTGTCAAGTGTGATGAGAAGGGAGGCAGCTGCAGGAGGAGGGGAGGGTTTTAGGTGCATTTTGAGGGATGCAGCTATGGACAAGAGGTGGACTGAGAGGGGGAAATGGTTCCAGAGGGCAGGGAGCCTAAAGGCAAAAGAAAACTTGCCAGATTGATAATGTGGTAGAAGGAGGGAGAAGCAGCGAAGGTCACAGGTACAAAGTATGTATCTTGCCTGTGTTGCTTTGGCCAAACTGTTTGTTTCTGGGGGGGTGAAAAAAAAATGGCGTGGTTATGCTGGCTTGGGACCTAGTCCCACCCAGTTTTTTGTCTTGGTGTGTATGAGATTCAAGTTTGTTCATCTTGATTACCATGCGGTTTCCCTCCTGGAAGGGAACAGTATGTGTGTCATTTGGCTCTTAGATGTTTGGCGCTGCTGTCAGTATGATCAAATCATGAATGTTCAAACTTGTCTGCAATTCTGTTGCTGAACTGTGTTGTTGTGGAGGTGGAAAAGGTAGTGTGGTTATGGTGGCCTGGGACCTGGTCCTTGTACTTCAGCCAAACTGTTTAGGAATTGACTCAACATATTGATTTGTTACAGTAATGTTTTCCCTGCAGGGTACTGCATGTGTGTTGTTTTTAAGTGTAAAAGATCTACAGCATGTTCTCCTTCAGTTCATCCCATTAACAGTGTCTTTTCTATCCCTCAATCCACTGCATAGTTATATCTAGTGTATCTTACCTGGTATCAAAACCTAATAATTTTGTGGAGTTTGCATGCTGTCTCCTTCACTTTGTAAATTTGTGCCTTCACTGTAGTCTCTCCTCTCCCTCGATCAACTGTATATTATGCCTAAATCTAACCTGGTATTACAAACTAATAGATAATGTGGAGTGTGTCCTCGCGTCTTCAGTTCATTGATACCTTGATCCATCGTATTGTGTGGAATGTTCATGCACTCTCCTTCAGTCCGTCAAGCTTTATCAATGTGGCTTCTAACCCTCGTACAGCCATGTTATGTGGAATGTGTATAATCTCTCCTTCAGTTTTTTGAACTGTGTTCAATGTGTGGTTCCTCTGCCTTGATCCATCGTATTATGTGGAATGTGTATGTGCTGTCCTTCAGTTCATTGAACTTCATGAATGTTGCTCCTATCACTTTTATGGCCATATTATATGAAATGTGTGTGCTCTCTCCTTCAGTCCAAAATTTTCAGTGTGTAGCATGTCTCCCTTGATCCGAAGTATCATGCGGATTGTGCAGCCCTTGTCCTTCAATTCAAAATTTGTGCAGTCCTTTTGGAGGAAAAATCCATGCCAAAATCTTGTGTTTTACTTATAGATTACTGAAGCAATGGAGTGTGTGATATGAAGACCACAGGTATCTGCTGCACTACTGTTGAAGATGCACTAAAAATGGACACTGCCCACTATCGGGCAAGCAGTGAAATCAGCATTACAGAGATAACCTAAAAAATGATCCCTCTCATCATGAAGAATATTTGGAGAAATTAAGAGCACACTATTGTGCTTACAGAGCGTCCATGGATGATGAGAGCTGCAAAACCTATAATGGAAAAGCAAGGCTACAAATGCAGAAAATGAGAGAATGGAAGAAGAACCAACCTTCAGAACCTTCAACCTGATCTGCTGCAGCCAAGAGAACAACCAGGGCTGAGGAACAAAAAAAAATCAACAATGAGCATGATGGAGGAAGGACAGAAGAAAATGGCATTGCAATATATGAGCACAAAAAAAGAGAAGAATAAATGAAGAGACAACCAGAATACAGGGACAAGAATGAAAAGGAGTGAAACATCACTGCCTCCTCAACCAACATTATCATCACTGCCTCCTATCCCACCACCACCTCAGTTCCTGTGTCCTTACCCAATGGAAGCCCACGAGAAACCCGATTGACCTAAAACAGATCAAGAAACACCACCCAGAAAGCACTGCAAAGAGCATGTAGTGGACTTCCACAGTCACCAATACGATTTGCCATGACCCTGTCACAACTGTTTCATCCTGCTCCCCTGCAAAACACAGTGCCCTATCAATGGTCAACCTGAGCCTGCCCTGTTGCACCAACCTCCTTTACAAGCTCGTTGATTTCATGAAGGAGAAAATGTCTGATTCCAAACATCAAAACTCCAAGGAAGAAACAAAAGTGAAAAATGGCTTCACCAGCTATATTCTGGTACTCAAAAAGTATTATATGCTCAGACGTACAAGCAGAACCCTGGGAATTAGTTGGAGGTAGATGCTGAGGGCATCCAGGAACCAATGAGAGTAACAAGATCAAGTCAGCATTGTCAGCTGAAATGGCGAAGAAGGTGGAAAATGTCTTTGAGGCTTCATCTACACCTCTACCTCACATGAAGAGCTTTTCAAAATGAACAGGGAAAACTAAGACTTTTCTTGACAAGCCACCTCACAGTCTGTACCAAGATTTCTTTCAACAAAACCCAGGAAAAACAACAGGGGCAACCAAATGCCATGGCCTGAGGCCACCGAATATAAAACTGGCCAAGGAGCAAACACTTGATCAGTGCCTCTGTGAGTACTGTACAAATGCAACCCTGAAGTTACACTCACTAAACTCCTTTGCAGATGTCCTTAAAATATCACAGTGTAAGATTCCAAATATTTACAGGGCTGTTAACATCACCATGTTCCCAAGGCCACCAGGTGAAAAATTATTTCTAAATGAATGCTCTGAAAAGACTTGTGAGAACTGCAGCATATATGCCATAGCAAAAAATGGTAGAAAACTGTTAAATAGATGTGACAATGAAGAAGTAAAATGGTACTAGTGGGAAGGTATTAGCGTTACCAGAGACATAAATGGTACATAGGTGAAATGGACCAGAAATGTTCTAAAAAGAAAAACAACCACAGAATCAGAACTTGTAGAAGTCATGAAAGATTATATCAAGTTTTGGAGGCAACACCTGCATGCGGCTTCATCATGGCAACAAAAGCCAGTTCAGGACTCTCAAAGAAAATATGCCACTAGGTTGGATCCTAATGGTCTTGGACTTCACAGAAAATTATGCCTGAAAGTTTAAGGACAATTTTTGTCAGCCCATTGGCACTATGAATAAGCCACCATTCACCCCATAGTAACATACTACAGATGTTACAAATATACAGGGGCAGTCATGGAGTCCCTAGTATGCATACCTGGCCACCTAAAACATGACCACCACGCTGTCTGTCATTTTGTTGAAGTAGCCAATGTACATCTCAATAACATACACTCACTTAAGATAGGGAAATTCAGTACACAGATGGGTGCAGAAGCCAATACAGATCAAAGTGAGCATTTAACACCATACCGGGCACACCCATGTGATGTGGATTTCCTGTTGAAAAAAGTGTTTTTTGGTGCATGACATGGGAAAGGACCCTCTGATGTAGAGTGTTGTAATAATAGTAATTTTCCAGTCAAGCTGTGCAATCACATCAGGCAGTGACTGCCAATGCAAAACAACTTTACAAATACTGTAAACAGCACCTCATGAAAGAGCCCACCACTGGAGGGTGCACCCATTTTCTTTGCACATTCTTCTGGGCTGGAAAGAAGAGCATGGAGAAGCTTGCAGGACCAAAAGTGATAATGATACCAGGGATATGGAGAAAACAAAGTGCGAGGTCTGTGGCTGATGGTGTGGTCACCATACGGGGATATAACTATTGCTATAGACCATGCCAAACTGGAGATTACATCTGTGAAAACATTGGCCATGTGGAAGCATGGGGGTGAGAAAACAGAGGAATTGTCCTGGCTATTTTCCTTCTGTGCCAGATAGTGATATACAATGTATCCATAGTTTCTGCCACACTTGTATCTTCTCCATCCCAGTTAAATCCAGATTCAAGGTCTGATATGGCAGACACCAATATGACCACTGCACCAGTACTCTCACATCCAGCTATGAATGCACCAGATAAGCTTGAAATACCAGACTCCGATATGACCATGCACCGGTACCCTCACATCCAGCTATTATTGCACCAGATGAGCTACAAATGCCTGGTCATTATGACAAAGAGATGACAACAGTTCCAGTAGATACTTCAGCTGCCCACACTTTGAGCAGCAACCTCACCAACCAGGGCCTCGAGTAAGCCACTTCATCTGCTCACTCTACTACTGGGCTGGCAGCAAAGAAGTTAGAACCCAACACGCAACAACCTTTATGCTGTTTATACTCAAAGAAATACTTTACTGGACAGCTAACTATGGTCGATGACAGGAGGTGCTAACATTTCAAGTTTTTAAGTCAGCATGTGGATGGCAGCTTCACATGGCCACGGCAACAGGATACAGATGCAGTACAGAAGACAAAATGCATATTCCATGGACCAATAACGTTTACAGTGCAGGGTAGATATACAATCCCACCAGAAGAGTTGCAAAAAATAAACACTAAATATGAAGAACTGAAACAGAGCAGGGATTAATATTTCAGTGGTGTCTGCCACATTCAGTACAGTGGAACTAGTCAGTGTTTTCTACTCTTCAGTTTGCAAACTCATTGATATGGGGGCTGAAAATAATATTGCTATCAATGACACTGTAATTCTTCTGCATATTCACAATATGCCATGATAGAAAATAGTTTTTGATGCTGAATGCAAATTGTACCATTGTAAAATATTACAATCGTGAGGAATGTAAATATATGACACAAAATCATGTTTTACTGTCTTTGTAGTGATTCGTAATTCATTAGTTCAATATTAGTAAAGTTTTTTGCACCTAAACAATTGTATGGTGCCCTTTGTTACCTTCTCCACAGTGTGTGGTGTGTCTTGTTATACTCTCCACACCATGCATGGTGTGTCTTCTTACACTCATCACACCAAGGTTTTGTTTCTTGGGCACCAACAAAGCTTTTACAGTATCTTGAAAGATAGTTATTTATTTCACTGTTTGGTCATATTATCTTAAAATGAATCACAAAATGAATCTGCAGTTCATCTGAAAAATTGACTCTTTGTGTCACACTTTGGTAACCCTTTTTGTGAAGAGATCCTTTTAAATTTAACCTCTTATGACCAGGCAATGTTATTGTATTATGTAATGTGGCTCACTGGCCATTTTACTGGCTGCATGCCTAGTGGTCAGACATAAAGGATTCAGTTTGTTTCACTATCTGTACCCCCTAATGTTCAATAAATGTTCATTTATCAAAGATGTCCACATTGCTGTATAGTAATAGTAAAGCCCTACATAGCATTTTTGTTGTAGACACTTCTCCCAGTTACAAATTTAATTCAAAAAAGAACACATTGCATCTGCAGTCGGACAGTGCTCCCAACATGAAGCAGAGCCTGATTTCCCAAATTTGTTTGACTTTTTTTTTTTGAGTCTGACCATTGATCACATGAGCGAGTGAGCAGGGAATTTTTTTTTTTTAAGATCACACAGAGAGAGAGGCTGGGGGAGGCAGCAGTAACCTACATTTCTGACGGTGTATACAGATAAAGTGAATGATTGAGTGAGTACATGAATGAGAGAAAGAGAGAGATAGAGATAGATAGAGAGAGAATGTTCAGCTTGTTGTGAGTGTGTCTGTGTGCTTTTTTTTTGGGGGGGGAGGCTGAAGCCAGTCGTTAGAAATGTTCTCTGACATCACTTCAAATAATCATTCATATCTTTATTATATCTGAAGTAGAATGGTGTGTGTGCTGTCAGTTTCTTCCAATTCTCACTGTGACGCTAACCCCCATTCTCTTGTCTGGTTCTTTGCACCTCCATTCTTCTGACTCTATAAGCAAACATTGAATCCCCCTGTGAAGCCACTCCCCAACCTTCTGAAAACACTGAATCTGAATCTCATTTTGGGCTTTTTAGACCTCCATCTTTGTGCTCAGTCATGTCTGTTTCTATGCCTCCATGATTCTTAATTGCAGCCTTAGTTACTCTGTGCTCCCAAGCTGTTGGATACTCTATGGTTTGTGGCTCTGCTTGTGAAATCACTACTTTGTTCACTCTTTGCTTCTGCATGCCCCAATCTTGCTCCTGAGCACTGCGAGCCTGTACTAGTTGGACTGGTCCATAAAAAATAAATAAATAAATCTCACTCTATGCTTGTCTGCAAGGTGAATGTTTTTCAGCACTTGACAGCCCATGCCCTACTTTTACAATCAAAAGCTTCTGGGTGAAACTTATATGACACAATTGAAATGCCGCATGATAGGGAGAGGGGGAGGGACTGACATTTTTAATTTTTGGTGCTTGATCATGGAGTGGGTTAGAGAGTGAGTGTACTGATTCATGCAGTACTATATGTGATTCAGCTCCACAGGGTGGAAATGTGGAACAGACAAAATGCTGTTCATTCAGTATCTGGCCACAACCACACCCCCAGATGATAAGAGAGCTGATTGAGCCTTACTGCTTGCTATTTACATACACAGTAGGCACTATAAGATTACCTTATATTGCGTATTTCTTTTACATTGTTTTGTTTCACTGTGTAGTGCAGCCATTCTGAGAAATGTGAGGAGAGGGGGTAGAGAGAAAGCCATGCCCTCAGAGCCTTTTTAGGGAATAAATCAGCATATCTCTGATGCTGTGCAGCTGTAAAAATTACTTAAGCCTTCTCAAAATAAACCATGCTCCCCACATAAATATCTGGGGAACCAGCTACTCTGTGGTTCTCCAACTATCTACAAGACAGGTCACAGTCTGTCAAATCTGGCAAAGTCTTGCACAGTGCCAACACTGTCTGTTGTGGGATCCCCCAGGGATCCATTCTAGGCCATCTCCTATTTACTATTTATCAGTGACCTACCCAAAATCTGTAATACTGCCAAGACCCTTCTGTATGCAGATGGCACAGTCATCTTTGTGCATGAGCAATGTTTATTTTATAGGGGGATGGCAATCAGAGGGTTGGGGTCCCACTAGACACTAGGAAAACATTTATTTCCTAGGGGAATGGTGATCAGAGGGTGGGAGTTGCCTATAGACACCAGAGAAATATATATTTCATAGGAGGCTGGTGATTAGATGGTGATGGGAGGGTGTCACTAGACACCAAAGAAACATTAAATGATGGGGGATGGTGATCAGAGGGTGGGGGGTGCCACCAGACACCAGGGAAACATTTATTTCATAGGGGGGTGGTGATCCAAGGGTGGGGGTGCTATTAGACACCAAGAAAACATTTAATGATGGGATATAATGATTGGAGGGAGGATGGTGCCATTAAACAAAGATTTATTTTTTTCATTTTACCAGGGACCATGCAAAACTGATCACTCACTGAACTGAGGAATAATTACATGAATTGCAGATTAGTATATTAGTTTTGTAGTTCATGGGTGGTATTCTGCAGTTCAGTGTGAAAGTGTTGAGAAACAGGGTGAAAATTCACCAAACTCAGTCAGAAGATTTCTGATTTCACTGAAGGTGGAAGTTCAGGAAATGTCATGAAAACTGTGAAATTTTGTGGAAGTTCTGATAGAGTAGAATTCATAACTTCCATCAAGCTCTAGTCCCATCACTGCACCAACATTGAATGACCTGGTTGGTTGCAACTCAAAACCAGTGCCCAGGTAACCTAGTGAATTTCATTCACAAAATTCTACATGGAAATGCTCCCCAATGCCCATCCAAGTTATTCATGTGTGTGTACAACCCGTTCCCTTGTGCCTCTGAAAATAATCTATTGAATGTTCCATTCATGTGCAAGGGCATAGGTCAGAACCCTTTCAGATACAGAGCAGTATCGTTCTGGAACACCATCCCTTTCACTATGAGAGCTGCCCATTCTTCTAAAATGTTCACTGCTAAGCTGAAAGTACATCTCCAAAAGTCTAATGTCTGTACCTGCTTTGCATGAATTACAAAACACTGGTTACATGATATGCCATCTGAATGCCTTACTTTTGCACCTGGTCACATCACTGTGTATTATGGTACTTATACACTTGTACCTTTTTCACTGTCTTTTTGTGTACTCTTCTGTACCCAGATCATACATATAAAAGCCCTAAGCATCAGTGCACTTCCCTGATCATCAAACTAAATGAATAAACAACAAACAAAATAAATAAATAAATATGTTGCTCTGAATTCAGCAAATGTATGTAAGCAACTCTATAGTAAGTGCCATTATTCAGAAAAATGTAGCACTAAGATAAAACAAGTTCTGGAGAATATCTTGGAAAATAAAATATCAGGATCTTAGCCTGGCTTACTAGCTAGAATAGAAGATAATGCATGGATGAGAACGTTTTATGTTTCTGTTACTGTACTCAGTGCTACATGTTGATATAGATCTTGTTCTACATAATAATAAGGGTGATTTGCAATAACTTTTCAATAGCCCCTCTCCCTCTCTATGTGGGTTGGTACTGCAGTGAAATCAGGAGTGCCTCAAGAGAAGCCTACAATGATTGTCTCACTTATTGCACAATACTATAGAAATAATGTATTGTGGGCTGCTAGGGCAAGTAAAATATATTTTCCAAGGAACAAAGAATACGTACTGTATCCTTCCAGATATTTTTAGTGCCACTCAAGCTGGAAGGGAAAACTGATGTTTTTGAAACAGGAATGCAGTTTCCATAAAATGCAGACCTTTGGTTTCTATTCAGCCAGACAAGGAGCTATTGAGACTCAGAATTATTATTTCCTTGACTAGGAAAGCCAAAGGTTTGTTGAACTCTAAATTTGGGGCAATACATTTGTCTAAGGTGGAAAAAGATTATTTTGCAGGAATCACAAAACAAACCATAGTTACGAGCAACATGAATGCAACAGGTAATTTCATACAGGAAACCTGAGAAATATGAAATTAACACAAGTTCATCAACTAATATGATCCCAGAGTTCATTTTGTTTTGCTCATCGGAACCTTAATGTCTAATATGTGTTTGAAAGATCAGAAGATATCATGAACTTTGGACTTCTTTAGAAATTAGTTTTCCCCAAGAAAAAACAACAGATATTTGATGATTGTTTGGTGTAATGATGGATGTACATTTCAGGTATTATTTGTGTTAGTGCACCTGCACTGACTAGTGTATGAACCTCCACTATTGATTTTACCTTTGGAACCAATATATAAAGCAAGCAGATCAATTAAATGGTCCCTTATGTGCGTAAGTATTTCAAAGTAAAATGTTAAATAGGAGCTCTAAGAACTGATTGAAAGGCTTTAACTGAACCAGTGCATAAATAAGTCAGGAATTTCCTTTGAGAACAATAGAGAATTTGAAACTGTATCTTATTTTTAGTGCCTTTAATCAGTACAATTTTAATCTAGTACCAGCTGTACCAGAAGAGATGAATTTTGCATACCCTCAACAAAACCATAAACTGAGGGATTTTATTGTTAAGAGGGATTTATTCCTATTAGGGATTTAATAGCGATTTAAGATAGTATTTGGTTATATTGTTTTCCTTCTTCTTCCCTTGTGTATGTAGAGCAGTATAAATGTCAAGAAAAGCTTAGAAATTTAAAGGCAAAGGCCCTTATTTTCAGTCACTATTAGGGGTTGTGAAAAATGGGTAGAAAGCGGTCATATACAAAGACTTGCACACATTGGTGGGGAGATGAGTCCTCCCAGCAATAGAGATGCAGTAGTAATCCAGAGGCTAGATGGTACCAATAGGGTAAACACTCACTAACAGGTTGGATAGCAACTGGATCCAGTCACAATCACCAGTGCACAGGTGTCTCTCACAAATGTAGCTCCCCTGTCTAAACCATCTTCTATTGTAGGCCCAGGTCCCACATTCCATTGGCATGTCATCTGGTTGTCCAGTGGACCACACTGCAGAACCTTTGTTAGTCTCTGGCAATCCACTGGTACCTGTTCCCCAGCCCATGTGCCATAAAAACATAAAAAGAAGAATTATTGTTTATATAGCACTTTTCATACACATTGTATCCCAAAGAACATTACAAGCGATGCTAGACTGGTAATGAAGTGACTGAACATGTTGTGGCAGCCATTTCGCACATCAACACCCACACACACAGCTTTGGACAATTGCATGAACCAATTTTATGGGAAGAGAAATGTTGGCCAGGACACAGGGAAAGTCCCCTACTCTTGCAAAAAGTGTCCTTGGTTCCATTAAATCCACCTGGACACCCACCAGTAATGGTTAGAAGGGACCTCAGTTTAATGTTTCATTTGAAGGCCAACAGACCCCTACAGTACGACACCCCCAGTATTGCACTCAGATGCAGTATTTTAGGTATGAGCCCAATCCATGTGTGGGACTAGAATGCATAGCCTTTCGGCCCAGTGGTAGATGTGTTACCAACTGAGTCATGCAAAGATGTTGGCAGAAGAAAAAAACATATTCCATCTTATCCTACTGTTTTCCAGAGGACCTTATCTTGCTCTTGTGTTCCTCAAACTTGTGTCATTCCTTGGGTTGTTTCACCTACTGCAGTTGCAGCACTGTGACCCTGATTACTACATGGACTTATCAGGTAGTAGTCTGGTGGAGGCGCAGGAGGCTGTGACTGGACTTTTCCTGTGGGCACAAAATGAATAGAAGAAACTAGCACACAGTGGTGAGAAAGAATATGATTTAACAGTTGACTATAATTTAAATGCCATAAGCACAGACAATATGATAGTTCATGGAGAACAGGCTAACTAACATTTCACCTTGACATGACTTTATCAAACAAAGCAACAAATCAGTACAGACTGCTGAGGAAGTATATGACTAAGCCATTTATTGAATTCAAATGCCAAAATACAAACAGGGCATGATAAAATACAGAGGATGAACTCATCAATGTTTCATCCTAAATAGGGCTTTTTCTGAAGTCCTGTTTAGGGTATAAAGTTTGATAGCCTTTCCTTTGTGCTTTGTCATACCCTGTTTATTTGGCATTTGAATTACAATAAATTGCTTGTCCTTCCTCACAGGCATGTGCTGTTTTGTTGTTGTTGTTGTATTTGTTTGTTTGTTTTGTGACACTCTGCTGTTTTAGCACTTGTAGCCTTGTCATCAGGACAGTTTGCAAAGAAGCTCACTCCTCATTCTCAACTGGTTGCAGAGACTTTTGCAACCACTCAGGAAGGGGCTGCAAACCACCCTTGAGCATAACTCAATAGGACTGCAATGTCACTGGTGATACTTAGTAGTCATCACATCAACTACTGTGAGCCACCAGTTGAGACCTGAAAATGGGGCCCATTATACCTTATACTGTGTATGTATTTTTATTCAATGTTTTGCACAATGTAGCACTCCATAGAAAAGTTTAAAATGTTCCCCAATTTTCTGTCTACTTAATAGTGTACCTCCAGATGTTCGGTACTGTGATACTGTCCACCTATTGAGGGGGAGGCAGCTAGTGTTCTCATTATAATGTCTATAACAGGACCCTGTGCTATAGACATGGTGTGGCTATCTATACACAAGTTAAACTGTATTTTATCAAATCCATTGTTCACACAAACCTTCCAGTCAAGCAGAAGGAGGTTAGTTATTGACTGAGTGTGCTCTCTGCCACTCCCAGGCATGGCGTAGACCAGCAAAGCCACTGTGGATATTTTGCAGCTACTGTATTAGACCCCAGAGGTGGGACCTCAGTAAATTGATACATACTTCATTCTTTGTTCAACTGCTCCCTACTGGGAGACAGCACAGTACATATAGCTTTGGCAACATTTCTTGTACTTTCCATGTTACTGTATAGAAGAGACAAATGGCATTTCTGGCACTGAAGCTTCCATTGTATTTTACCTTAATTCCCAGCAGGCAGGACAGGCAGAATATCTCAGAAATCCCAGTGCAACAAGGATAACCTCATCCAGTGGAGCTGAGCACACATCTGTGATCTCTAGTTGCATACTTGCATGTCAAGCACTGGAGGATATCTCATGACTCCCTTGAAGCTTCTACCACTCAGTCTGACTACTCCCAAAGGGCACAAACTTTCAGCTATTCAGGATAAAGATTAAATCTGCACATACCTCTAGTAGCTTCTTTACAGCCCATCAATTTTGTAAGGACTTGGGAGGAGGGTCATCAGCAGTTATATCAAGCAGTATGATGGCTGGGTTATAGTGACATCTTGTGTTCAGGGGGCTGAAGCAGCTGTGGAGCACTATAATATGGTTCTCATGGCTGCCTTGCACTCTATATCACCCTACTGTGTCTGTTTCTCAACATACCACCACAGCTCACCATGGTATTTTGATAAACTGACTTGTTTAAAAAGACTAAGAGAAGCCAGCCCGGTGGCTCTGAGGGTTGAGGCACTGGATGCCACACCTCGCGCCATGCTGGCGACCCGGATTCGGATGCGAGCCTGGAGCATCAGGTGTCAGCAGGGGAGGGATGGGATTGAGTGTCTGGAGGATTGCTCTCTCATCCCAGGGAGGGATCCAGGGAATCACCGCTCTGTAGAGGCCCCTGGTGATGACCAGGGGCACTACTAGAGTGGTGCAGAAAAAGGGTGGAGTGCGGCAGACATCAGTGTGTTGTGATGTCATTGCATGCTCGCACTCCAGGGGACCACATAAGGAGGAAAATGGCAGCACAAAGCCCATGGCAGCTTGATAGCCACAGCTTCACCGGCTGACAAATGCCTGGAAAGAGACTTGTGCCAGTAATGGATCCTGGCTTGGCACGGGGGCATCGGAGGGGGCCCCTCTCGATGGTACAGCTGCGTATGCCAGCTGGGCATGCACAAAACTCCAGGTCGGCAGTGAGGAGCAGCAGTGGCTGGAGGTAGGCAGAGACTGTGGTTGCAGGAGGAAAAATAGAGAGGAGATAAATAAAAAGACTATGAGAAGGACATTGGAGCATTCTTGGCAGAGGCTCTACTCCTTGGAGGACAAATTGACAATGAGGGCTCCCTATGGTGAATATCAGAAGGCAATATCCTTGATAAAGACATGGTTCTTGTCAAGGATGATTGCTGCAACAAGGGATCAGCCAGATCAGATCTTTTGTGCCATGGACAAGTTGATATCCTCTGTCTATGATACAATCAGTTTTTTTTGGCTGAAGAATGTAAGAAGTTTGGTTGATTCCTTCTTGACAAGATAACATTTACTCAGACTGGAATCTCCTCAAGTAGCATGTCATGATCTAACAGTACTCAGTTTAGAAGGGACCTTGATAATCTGCGATCCTGGACTGAGTTCCACCCAGTTGTGGAAGACAAGGCATTTTGGGGTGATCTTGGGTCTCTGCCCTACCTGCTGTTTATTGTGCCTGGCATGGGGTCATAATGTCACATGGCTAAATCGCGCTGCCAATACAACACGATTTATGCCATGAGGCATAAGTCTTTTTTCTGTGGGGGGTTCAGCTCCCCACACCCTGTTACAGGGTGCTACACCACCCCGGACCTCCCCTACTAAAGATTCTTAACTCCGGGGGGGGGGCGTCCAACTCGGGGAGCACACAAAGTGTTAGAAAAAATAAAATGTCTGGGACCTGGAATCAAACCTGGTCCCAGATGCAGCATCTGGGTTCTTTCTGCTGTGGCTCAGTCCAGTGAGCCACAGCAGCTGCTCGGCAGAACCCACTCCCAGCAGAGGTCTTATCCTCTGCCTGGGAGTGTGTGAGTAGTGCAATACTACGTACAGCAGTATACGCCATATTGCACCATTCGCTGTCCTAGACAGCGCTCTTTCGGGTTAGCTATAATGTTGTATGATATTACTAACATACTAACATACTAAAATGCCAGCAGAATAGGCCTAATGGTCTCTCGAGTCTGCTCGATTGGTCAGCCCCCACCCTGGGTGCTGACCTTGCTGCCCCCCTCGCCTTCTCTGGCTTCTCCCTTCCCAGTTATGGATATTCTTGCTGCATTGGATTTTGCTTCCAGAACCCTTCCCCTGTACCTGTCCCAGCCCCTCTTGAATCCCTCCACCATCTCTGCCTCCACCAGCCCCCTAGGCAGTGCATTCCATGGCTCCACCACACTCTCAGTGAAGTAGAACCTCCTCCTTTCTCCCCTGAATCTCCCCACCTCCAGCTTCCACCCATGCCCTCTAGTGGCCCCCTCCTCCTTCCTTGAAGCACCTGACTGTTCCTCCCCTATTTACCCTCTTCATGTACTTGAAGACCTCTATCATGTCCCCCCGGTCCCTTCTCTCTTCCAATGTGTACATATTTAGCTCTTCAAGCCTCTCCTCATAGGTCCTGTCCCCCAAGCCCCAAATCATTTTGGTTGTCCTCCTCTGGACCCTCTCCAGGAGTTTAATGTCCCTCTTTAAGTGTGGTCTCCAAAACTGCACACAGGACTCAAGGTGTGGCCTCACCAAGCAGTTATACAGAGGGAGCATCACTTCCCTCCTTCTGGAGGTCATCCCCCTAGCGATGCATCCCAGCATCCTGTTGGCCTTGGCTGCTGCCCTCCTACAAGTCTCTGAGTTGTTCATTTTGACATCCACCACCACCCCCAGGTCCATCTCAGCCATCGAGACTTGTAACATCCCCCCCTCCAGGGTGTAGACTTGGCCTGGGTTTCTGGCCCCCAGGTGGAGTACTTTGCATTTCCCTGCATTGAACCTCAGCTTCCACTTTCTAGACCATCTTTTCAGAGCCTCCAGGTCCCCCTGTAGGGCCACCCTCCCCTCCTCCCCATCCACCACTGCCCCCAGCTTTGAGTCATCCACAAAGAGACTCATCTCACTCCTGATTCCTGTCCTTATGTCAGAGATGTAGGCTTTGAACAGGAGGGGCCCAAGGACTGATCCCTGTGGGACCCCACTAATGACCCTCTTTGGGGATGAGACTATCCGCCAACTCGACCCTCTGGGTCCGGGTCCTGGAGCCAATTGCCTATCCATCTGATCATCTAGTTCCCACCCCATTTCTCCCAGCTTATCCAACAGGCCCATGTGAGGAACAGAGTCAAATGCCTTGCTGAAGTCTAGAAAGAGGACGTCCACTGGTCTACCAAGGTCCAAGGCACTCGTCACCCAGTCATAGAACTCCACAAAGGTTTGTCTGACATGATTTCCCAGGGCAGATCCATGCTGTCTATCGTCCAGGCACCCTGACTTTTCCAGGTCCCCCCTAGCCTCTCCTTGACAATGTCCTCCATCACCTTGCCCACCACCGATGTCAGGCTGACAGACCTGTAGTTCTCTGCCACCTCCCTTGATCCCCCTTGTGGATAGGCACTATATGCACCACCTTCTAGTCCTGGGGCACCCACCCTGTCCTCAGAGAGATGGTGAAAAGCTCAGCCAGGGGTTTCGCCAGGACATCCGCAAGTTCCTTCAGCACTCTGGGATGTAATTTATCGGCCCAGTGCTTTCTCGTCTTAAGGGAGCTGAGGGCTTCCCTCACTCTCTCTGCTGTGATTTCCACTTCCAGTACCTCTTCTCCCTGCTTAGCCCTCCCCCCTCCTGCCAGTGATGCCTCCCTCTCCCCAGACCCGCCGATCAGTAAGGGTCACCCCTCCTCAGTATCTCTGTCTCCTCCCATGTATGATGCAGCACCCCCATTTTCCTTGGTGAAAACTGAGGTGAAGTACTCATTTAGTTCCTCAGCCTGCTCCCCCGTGTCTTGTGCCCATCTCTCCCCTGAATTAATCCTGCTAATCTGCCCCTTCACCCTTCGTTTTTCCCCAATGTATCTAAAGAACCCCTTGTTCCCTCTCCTGATTTCCCTGGCCAGGTTCTGCTCCTTCCTTGCCTTAGCCGCCCTCACCACCCTAGTGGCCCTTCTAGCCATCAGCTCATACTCCCCTCAATCCCTTTCACTCCTTGAGCACTTGAATTGCCTATAGGCTGCCTTCTTTCCCTGCGCCACCTCCTGGACCTACCTGGTCCACCAGCAGGGTTTTCGGGCCCTACCACATTTTCGTCTTACTCTTGCACAGGTGCTGGTAGCATCTTGCACCCCTCTCCTGATGATTTCCCACCTACTATCAGCATCCATGTCTGACCCAATCCCATCCAAATGCTCCTTAAGGATCCTTTCCATTTCCTTAAAATCCGTTCCCCTGAAGTCAGTTACCTCCGTCTTTGTGTAGCTTTCTAGACCTCCTAGGTCCAGGCAGAACCAGACCGTGGCATGGTCACTCCCCACCATATTAAGCGTATGACATTATGACCCGGTAGGATTGTGCCCCCGGTCTACCTGCCAGTTGATTGGTTGTCTGAAATTAATGCACCAGTTTACACAGAGATTGTCAAGTTGTTTCTTAATGAAGGATGTCTTTCCTGCAACCTTAAAAAAAGGCTGTGGTTAAACCCCTCCTGAACAAACCATCTCAGGACAAAGGCAATCTGGGGAATTACAGACCTGTCTCCAATCTTCCCATTCTAGGGAAGGAGTTCAAAAAGATGGTTGTGGCACAGCTTGAGGATCACCTGAAACTATTTAGCATCTCTGAGCCTCTGCAATTTGGGAATTAGGCCTCATCACAGTGTTGAAACTGTTCTCACCAGGGTGTTTCATGATCTCCTCACTGCAAAAGGTTGAGTGAGGACTGTGTTTTATCTTGGTCATCCTGGATCTGTCATTGGCATTTGACATGGTGGACAATGATGTGATGCTGGATCACCCAAGTAACTATGCAGGGCTTGCCAGTACTGTTTTGAACTGGTTTAAATTCTACATTACCAGAAGGTTGCAGTGGATGAAACAGAAACATAGAAACATAGAATTTGACTGCAGATACAGGCCGCTTGGCCCACCTAGTCTGCCCATTTCCCTACCTAATGGATAAGCTGCAGATCCTAGTTAACCAACAGCCTATTTCATCCTACCCCCACTAGAATTGCATTATGTCTGTCCCATGCATTCTTGAATTCCCCCACTGTTTTTGACTCCACGATCTCCTCAGGAAGGTCATTCCTTGTATCCACAGCCCTCTCTGTGAAAAAATACTTCCTCACATTATCTCTGAACTGCCCCCCCCATCTTCAAATTGTGCCCTCTTGTTCTTGCACATCTCTTTTTCCAAAAGATGCTACCCTCTTGGACGTTGTTGATTCCCTTGAGGTACTTGGAAGTTTCTATCATATCACCCCTGTCCCTTCTTTCCTCGAGAGTATACATATTAAGCTCCTTTAGTCTCTCTTCATATGTCTTCTGGTGCAGACCCTACACCATTTTAGTTGCCCTCCTCTAGACAGACTACATCAAGTCTACGTCCTTGTGGAGATGGGGTCTCCAGAACTGCATGCAATACTCCTGATGGGGTCTCACCAACTGTCTGTGCAGAGGGATAACAGCTTCCTGTTTTCTACTGGTGATGCCTCTCCCTATGCATCCCAGTATCCCCCCAGTCCTCCTTACTGCCTTCTCACATTGCTTGCCCACATTTAGGTCATCTGATATGACTACCCCCAGGTCCCATTCAATTTTTGTAGTTGTTAGTATCTCACTCCCCACTGCGTACTCTTTCCCTGGATTTTTGTTTCCCAGGTGCTTTACTTTGCACTTCTTTGCATTGAATCTAAGCTGCCATACATTTGACCATTCCTCCAACCTTGCCAAGTCCCTTCTCATCCTTTCCACCCCACCTTGTCTATAGACTCTGTTGCAGATCTTTGTGTCATCTGCAAACAGACATACTTTCCTTCCAGTTCCTCTGCAATGTCACTTATAAAGACATTAAAGAGGACCTGTCCCAGTATTGAACCCTGCGGTGCCTCGCTAGTAACCTCCATTTCTTCGGAGTGGACTCTGTTTACTATTACCCTCTGAGTCTTGTTGTCCAGCCAATTTTTTTATCCATGGTACCACCTTGGGACCCACTTCAAGGCTGGCTAACTTGTATACTAATCTTTTGTGTGGGACTGGGTCAAATGCCTTGCTAAAGTCTAGGTAGGCCATGTCCACAGCTCCTCCCTAGTTTACTACTTTAGTCACCCAGCCAAATGAATCTATTCGATTCTTCTGACATGACCTTCCCACTGTGAATCCATGCTGCTTTGGGTCCTGTGCCCCGCTGGCCTCTAGGTAATCAACAATTCTTTCCTTCAGAAGTGATTCCATCATTTTCCCTACCACCGAGGTCAAACTAACAGGTCTGTAGTTTCCTGCCTCTGCCTTGCTCCCACTTTTATGAAGTGGAATCACATCTGCCCTCCTCCAGTCCTCAGGTACCACCCCATCCTCCCATGATTTGTTAAAGAGGATATTTAGTGGGGTCACTAGTTCTACCCTTAGTTCTTTTAGAATTCTTGGGAGAATCCCATTAGGCCCCATTGCTTTGTCCACCTTCAGTTTTAATAGTTCTTTCAGAACCCTTTCTTCTGTGAATGGACTGGTATTGACCCCTCCAGAGTGTTTCTATTGTTTGGTTTAGGTACCTCCCCCTCCTCTTCTTTTGTGAATACTGAGCAGAAGTATTCGTTCAGTATCCCTGCTTTTTCACCGTCACCCTCTGCCTACATTTCCTCCCCTTTACTAAGCCTCAGTATCCCTTGTGCAGTCTTTTATTGCTCCCTAATGTACCTATGAAAGGTTTTATCCCCCTTCTTAACAGAGTTTGCTAACTTTTCCTCAGTTTGGGCCTTTGCTATTTTGACTGCCTTCCCTGCCTCCTTCTGCTTTAACTGATATAGTTCTCTGTCCTGCTCCATCTGTGTTTCCTTATATTTCCTGAATGCTATCCTTTTCTCCTTAACCTTCCCTGCCACCTCTTTTGAGAACCATAGTGGCTTTTTCCTTCACTTTGTTTTGTTGATTTGCTTTACACAAAGGCTTGTTGCCTCTTTGATGGCGGTTTTGATTTTTCCCTTTGTTCTTCCACCCCTCCTTCTTGCCTGTTTGCTTGTGCTTTTCTGAGGCACTTTCCCATTTTGCCAAAGTCAGCCCTCCTAAAGTCCAACAACTTTCCTTTTGTATGGCTTGACTTTACAGCTGTGTTTATTGTGAACCACACTCTTTGGTGGTCACTTGTTCCCAGATGGCTACCCACTTCTAAATCTGAGATCCTCTTTCCATCCACGTTTGAGAGTACCAGGTCGAAGATTGCTCCCTCTTGGATGGCTCTAGACATTTTCAGTGCTTACCGGCAGAGTTTCTCAAGGCTCTAGCCTGGTGCCATTGTTCATCATGTATATGGTGCAACTGGTTGAGATCATTAGATGGCATGGAATTGAGTTTCACTGCTGTGTAGAGGATGTAGAGCTCTACCTGCCTTGCACACCTGATTGAAAGAATGATGTTTTGGTGTTAGGTAGTACCAACAGGAAATCAATGACTGGATGGCCTCCAACCAGCTTTGTCTCAATCCAGTTTAGACAGCCGTTTTGATTGTCATGCCATGCCAATGTGGGTTGAACTGATCAGGCCAGGAACCCCTCAATTATTGAACTGTAACAGTGGTTCAAAAATCCTCTGTGATCTATAGCTCAGCTAAATCTGCAAGGGTTCCAGCCAGCCTTGATCAGGTCTGGAACCCCTTAATTCTTGAACCATAACAGTGGTTTAAAAATCCTCTGTGAGCTATAGCTCAGCTGAATCTGCAAGGGATCCAGCCAGCCTTAATCAGGGCAGGAACCCCTCAGTTCCTGAACCATAACAGTGGTTCAAAAATCCTCTGTGAGCTACAGCTCAGATGAATCTTCAAGGTACTAGCCCTGACTTTGAATTTGGTCTCAGTGAAAGCTGATCTTCAAGTGGACCACACTATCTCCTGCTGAACATATCTCTAGCTGCTGTTTTCTCTCTGTCTCACTAGTTGAATTTTTGTGCAAGGATTTGATAATCTGCTTAATCTTTATAGTCATTTTAAGTACTGAGTCGATATTAGAAGTGAATTTGAGCCTAGACTGTGTAAATCCTTTTCCTGTTCTCTGGCCCTGCACATCTCTTTGTCTTTTCCCCAACCCCCTAACAACCTGCTGTGCATCTGTCCCTGACCACTTCTTTTGTCTTCTTTGTTCTGATGTTATAAGCCTTCCTCTTTCTACCTTAAAAAAAAAGCCTGTTTACTACTTTTTTTGTGTGCCCAGTTTTCCATTAGCAGATTATAAAAATCTGCCACTAGAGGAACCTTAGTTTTTTCCATTCATCTTTCATTGTTAACTGTCTCATACAGTGCTTTTTCACATGAACCTAATCCTTCCACTGATTTTAACTAAATTCTTACCAAAATGGGAAAATCACATGCCACCCTTCTAATACCTCTTCTTTTCACCTTTCTTTGTCTTGGCGACTTAAGTGGAGGCAAACAGTAACCCACACCAAAAATTTATTTAAATTACAATTTTAACCATGACCCAGGCGTGCATACAGGAAACTTCTTCACATTAACAAATGACCACTGGTCAAAGCACTGGCTCCTGCTACATCCATTGGTCTGGCAATCCCAGGGGGTCCTTGTCTCATACTCTCTCCAGGCTCTCCCCACCTCCCTTAAAGTGATGCATTCAGGCCAGAGGAGGCACTCCAACCAAAAACAGTCAACTAAAATGAATTACAGACTCCTGAAAGGATACCTGTACAGAATCATTCTCATCTTACTACTAATATGTGGCAATGTTCACCCCGGTCCTGGCCAAGGAAGTGTTACCCTCACCCATGGGACAAGCAAAGACAGGATGCATCAAGATGGCATCTGTAAATATCTGCAGCCCATTAAGTAAACTAGACAGCCTCAACATCTGGATCAACCAGCACAACCATGATATATTATCAGTGGCTGAGACATGGCTGTCCCAGAAGATTGCTGACACTACAGTCACTATACCAAGATACATCATTTTCTGACAGGGCAGGCTAGCTAAGTGTGATGGTGGCTGTGCCATATATCTCAATGACACACTTAAGGGCTTTACCTTACCCATGACCAACCTTGGATGCTCCACCCAGGCACTTGCAATTAAAGTTCTTCTTAGAGCCCATGATAAGGCCCTCACAATCTTATTCATCTATGTCCCTCCCAAAGAACACTCAAATGGCTTTCACAGCATCAAGAACTATATCTGTAACCTGAAACCACACTCTGAAATCATAGTTTTCGGTGATCTCAATGTCAATTGGCTCTCCCCTGACATCAGCACTTTCAAGGACTCTATCTCTGTACTTCATTTCTCAAAGCTTGTTCCCTCACCCACCAGGACAAATTATAGAATGGGAACAAGTACCCTCCTTGACTGGATCCTCCATAACTGACCGGACCATATTTCAGATCTGACAGCGCACCCAGATACACTAAATGATCACTCCCCCATTACCTGCAGCTGGACAAACAAATTCCACAAGCCACCCCCTAAGACAACACATTGCAGGGTGCAGAAATGTGGGCAGCTTGAGCCCCTCAAACTGCACCTGAGTAATATAGACTGGTCATTACTGGACACTACTAAAGATATCAACCTAGCCTTGGACCATCCCATTAAGCATTTCAATACTGCCTGTGACATACATGCTCCCTACAAAAAGATGAAAGTTTGTGGCACCTCAAACTCCTGGATAACCCAGAGCTTATCTCCAGAATGAAACACAGGGATCACCTCTGGCACTGTGCAAGAGAAATGGGCAGAAAAGCAGACACGCAGTAATATAAAAAAGTCAGGAATGAATGCACAAGGGCAATCCACCACGCGAAAGCCAAATTCCACCAGGAAGAGCTTACAAATTCCTGGGGGGACAGTAAGAATTTCTGGAACAACATTAAAGATGTCATCAACAAAGTATCAAAAATCTCACCCTCAATGCTAAACATTGATGGTACCCCTACTTTGGATCCTCTTAACATAGCAAATACTTATAGCAACGCTTTCACGGACCTGAGCAGCGTCCTCACCTCAGATCTTTTTGAAGATTCCACCCCTTCCCCTACACACAGTACTAAGGAGAGGACAATAATTTCTCCGCCCTTTTACTTTAGGAAGGTCTCTTTGTTAACAGCCAAGAAATACTTGTGCAAAGTGCTTGGCAAGTCTAGATTCAGTGGAGACTCACTGGATCTTAAAATCTTTGCCCTCACACTAGATGAGCTACTGAATCCCTTAACTAAGATTCTCAACCTCTCACTGAAGCTAACCCAATTCCCTAAAATATGGAAGTCTGCCCTAGTGATACCCATACACAAGAGTGGAGACCGGGCCCTACATGCAAATTATTGGCCCATATCTATACTCCCATCATTATCCAAAGTGCTCAAGCACATAGTTGCAGACCAATTAATGGACTACCTTGAAAAATACTTAGTCCAGTGCACGCAGCAACATGGATTCTGAAAAGGTAATAGCACCACAACGGCACTATTGGAATTCACTGGCTATATCCATCAATCTCTTGACAAAGGCAATTTAGTGCGAGCAGCCTTCATAGACTTTACAAAGGCCTTTGTCACTGTTCACCTCACTCTTCTTTTTCAGCAACTAGCCTCCTTAGGTCTCACCTCTGACACATTAGATTTGTTTAAGAGTTACCTGGATGGTCGATCCCAACAGGTAAAAATTGCAAATGTTACCTCGGTCAAATTGCCCTTCTGCTCAGGTGTACTGCACGGCTCTATTTTAGGGCCTTTACTTTTCAACATATTCCTGCACAACCTACTGCAGGTCTGCCACCGACAGAGGCTACTGTATGTGGTTGATGCTATCTTTACTAGTAACCCTGATTGACAGCAACTGGAATGTCAACTACAGCATAGTTTTGTAGAAGCTGAGGACTGGTTCATTACTCACAAACTGATCCTGAACTACAAAAAACTAAAGTTATGCTGTTCAATGGCACCCATAGCAAGCACAAATCTCAACCACTTACAATCCGAAATTGCATGGGAGCACCTGTGAAACAAATCCTACACTTTAAGTATCTAGGAGTAACCCTGGACAGCTCACTTTCTTAGTCTCAGCACATTGAGAACGTTGCCCGGGCTGTCAACATCAAGACTGGTCTGCTCTACAGACAAATACTACTTGACACCCGAAGCCCTCAAAACTGCAATTACCAGCTCTGTCTTTCCTACTGTCGACTATGGTTTGGTTATCTATGGTGCCACTACTATTTCTTCACTCCGTAGAATATCCATTGCACTAAATAAGATGTGCAGACTTCTCACCCGTGCTGCATGCCTTACCCACACATGCGACCTACACTCCCAATCTGGGTGGCTTAAACTAAGTGGAAGGATACAGTACCAAACATACCTGTTAGCTAAAAAAGCACTTCTCAGCCTTTTGGTCCCTGGAACTATGAACTTCATTACCCCTCATTCCAGCTCTCAGCACACTCGAAGCTCAGCCCATCAGTCTCTGAAGATTCTTAGGTGCAGGACATCTCAAGGGCAGTGGTCATTTGCTTACAATGCCCCACTTGGTTTCAATGAACTTCCCAATGAAATCCTACCCATACCAAGATTAGGTCCTTTCAAGCACAGGCTCTGTCAGCATCTTACGACAAACAGTTCCTGCGACTGCTTCACCTAATGATACTACTGCCTGTGCACACTCCAATTCTCTCTTCTCCACCTCGAAGCTTTACCTTTCCAACCCTTGCTATATCCTTCTACCCTCCCCCCAGTCTCCGCCCCCCCACCTCCCCTTGTAGTACTACTGGTACTCACCATTCTTTCTACTCCTACTGACAAGGCCTTCTGCCTGCTTACCCTCTTCTTCTCTCCTCTTACCCCCCAGCTCCTTTCTTCTCCATTACTGAAGTTATTAATTCTAGATAATTAAAGTATGTACTTTACTGTTTTTCAAACCTGGTCTTTGTATTACCACCTCTGTATGTTTGTTCACCCCCTCCCCACTGACATGGAACCTTTGTAAATGAGTGCCTTGCGCTCAAAGGTATTGTAATCCGACATTGAATAATTAAATAAATAAATATAAATAGACTATGATGAGCAATAATGCCTTGTTACTATCTTTATGTGGCCAAACACTCAGAACAATGAATGCAGTAAAGCATCTGGGTGTAATTGTGGACTGCAAATAGATGTTAGAGAAGCCGATGCCATCAGCAGTATGCAATGGCTTTTACAATCTTCATTACATTGCCTGGATAGAGCCACATTGTCATCTCCAGACTGGACTACTGTAATGCTCTGTACTCAAGGTTATCTGGAGGGTGATACACTGCCTGCAGTTGGTTCAGAATGCAGCAGCCCCGCTAGTAGTGGAAACTTCTCTGAGTGACCACATCATGTTGATCTTACATGCTCTGCACTGGCTGCCTATTCAGTGGCACACCTTTTTCAAGACTTGCTTTTTAACATTCATGGCCCTACATCATTTTGGCCCTGATTACCTCAAAATTCTCCTGATGTCCTATACCCCTATTCATCTTCTCCTCTCCATGGATCCTGGCTTGCTTCTAGTCCCTCATTCTCTAATCAAGCCCTCGTCATTTCTCCCTCACCTACTCCTGCACACAGCCCAAAACTGGCTCCCCTCCTGCACAATTTTTCTCCTCACCCTCTGGTTATCCACGTTTGGCACTTGCCCTCCCTCTCTTGTTTAGCACTTGTAGTATTGTTTATTCACCTAGGCTAGTTTTTAGATTGCACTTACATTTATGTTTACCACTGTTATATTATATTATTGTTTAAACCCTCACTGAATTCTTACTGTCACCTGTTGTGTTGTAATTCACCTAGGCTAGTTCTTGGATTGCCTGTTAGTCTATATTGCCCTGATTTTTATTGTACCATTGTGTTAACCCTTGCTGAATATTGAATGTTTGTTAGCATATGTTATGTCTCATGACTGTTGTATGTAACTGGAAGCTTGTATAAACGTCAGCAATGCTCACATGCCTTTCCAGTATAACCAATACAATGAAATTAAATGAAGTCATCAGGGGACAGGGCATTTAGGGTGGCTGCCCCTTTCCTACTGAATAGTCTTTCTCAGAGGATCCATTCTGTCAGCCCTGTGAAGGCCTTTAAGGGTGCACTCTGTTGACTTCTCCCATTTATGAATCTGGATTCATCCACCTGCGAGACTTACCACTCATCCACCACAGGGCCCCTGTTCAAGCCACCACCACTTTACTCCAAAGCAATAAAGGCACTGATGCAGTCCTAGGAAAATGAAGGGGCCTTGGAACAGTAGGACTCTACTGAGCAGGCTAGGCAGGCCAGCACATACCAGTAGCTCCTCTCTCTCTCTCTCTCTCTCTCTCACTGGACCTCTGCAGAGCCTGAAACCATCTAACAATGTTTCCACCTCCTTGTATTACATACTGGCAAAGTGACGTGTTGTGCAAGTTGAGGGAGTGGACCATTTTGTTAACCTTTTAGTTGCACAAGGGTTCTGACGTATTTTACATATGAAGCATGTGTACTTATTTAATTTATTTTGTGCATTATTTTAGCAGCTGTCAGGATAGGATCTTACCCCCAACCAGGAAAAGAACTGAACCTATTACCTTACCACATGGACCACATCCTCTGATACAGTGGCCAGTTAGGCTTCAAAACTGTGGGGGTGCATTACTGTGGCTAAAAACTGTTTGGAAATGAATAGAGTTCAGAAAAAAATCCCAAATGATCGGTACTGGTGTGTCTTTGTCACTATTTTCATCAGTCATAGTATTCATTATGGACCTAGTGAGATGAAATAGGGGGATACCTGGGAGGATAAGGGGCTATATGCTAGAGATAGGCTCCATCTCAATTCGGAGGGGAAGGAAATCCTTAAGTTGAAAATAGAGGTGTTCATGGTGAAAGGTGGGGTTTAAACTTGTGAAGGGGGAGGGATGGGAGAAAAGGCTGTCAAGGGGGGTCCGATAAAGGAGGGACTCTGTCTCCACCCCCCTAGAGAGCTGGAGGAATACAGGAAAAGGCCAACTGGTAAGGTGCAGACCAGAGGAAGACAGAATCCCCATGGTAACACGAGCAGGGGAAATGGAAGTATAGGGAAAGGGTGGAAGGTAGTCCTGCTAAATGCCAGGAGCTTAGGTAATAAAATGCCTGAGCTCCAGGCGATGCTAACTGAGGCAGAGGTGGATGTGGCAGTGGTCACTGAGACCTGGGCCACTGCAGGGCACAACTGGGACCTGAACCTGGAGGGTTACACCATGTTCAGGAAGGACGGGGGGAGGGAAGGGGCGGAAGGGTAGCAATAATAGTCAAAAACTGTGGAGGCGATTTGGGTCACCTTGATAACTGGGGGGGGGGCAAGAGAGTAAAAATAGGAGTGGTGTATATACCCACTTCACTGGGTTGGGGGACTTAAACATGCCAGGAACAGACTGGGAGACTATGACATCCTCGGTGGCCAGGGAACAGAGGTTGTTGGATGTCTTTCAGGACGCGTTCCTAACTCAGCAGGTGGGGGAGCTGACCAGGGAAGAGCAGATACTGGATGTGGTCCTGGCAGGCAGTGACCAGATTGGGGACCTGGAGGTAAGGGACTCGTTGGCGGGGAGCGACCATGCCATAGTCTGGTTCTGCCTGAACCTAGGATGGGTAGAAGGCTGCACAAAGATGGAGGTAACTGACTTCAGGGGGGCGGATTTCAAGGGAAATGGGAAGGATCCCTAAGGAGCACTTGGATGGGATTGGGCCAGACATGGACGCTGACAGTAGGTGGGAAATCATCAGGAGGGGGGTGCAGGATGCTACCAGCACCTGCGCTAGAGTAAGACGAAAATGCAGTAGGGCCCGAAAAACCTGCTGGTGGATCAGGGAGGTTCAGGAGGTGGTGAGAGGAAAGAAGGTGGCCTATAGGCAATTCAAGTGCTCAAGGAGTGATGGACTGAGGGGAGTACAAGCTGATGGCCAGAAGGGCCACTAGGGTGGTGAAGGCGGCTAAGGCAAGGAAGAAGCAGAACCTGGCCAGGGAAATTAGGAGAGGGAACAAGGGGTTCTTTAGATCCATTGGGGAAAAACGAAGGGTGAAGGGGCAGATTAGCAGGATTAAAACAGGGGAGGGATTGGCACAAGACCCGGGGGAGCAGGCTGAGGTATTAAATGAGTACTTCACCTCAGTTTTCACCAAGGAAAATGGAGGGGCTGCATCATACATGGGAGGAGATGGTGAAACTAAGGAGGGGGAGGACCCTTACCAATCGGCGGGTCTGGGGAGGGGAGGCATCACTGGCAGGTGGGGGGAAGGCAAAGCAGGGGGATGAGGTAGCAGAGGTGGAAATCATGGCACAGAGAGTGAGGGAAGCCCTCAGCTCCCTTAAGACACAGAAAGCACCAGGGCCGGGTAAATTACATCCCAGAATGCTGAAGGAACTGGCGGATGTCCTGGCGAAACCCCTGGTGGAGCTCTTCAGCATCTCTCTGAGGACAGGGTGGGTGCCCCAGGACTGGAAGGTGGCACATATAGTGCCTCTCCACAAGGGGGGATCAAGGGAGGTGGCAGGGAACTACAGGCACGTCAGCCTGACATCAGTGGTGGGCAAGGTGATGGAGGGCATTGTCAAGGAGAGACTAGAGGTGACCTGGAAAAGTCGGGGTGCTTGGACGATAGACAGCATGGATTTGTCCTGGGGAAATCATGTCAGACCAACCCTGTGGCGTGCTATGACTGGGTGATGAGTGCCTGGGACCTGGGTAGACCAGTGGATGTCCTCTTTCTTGACTTCAGCAAGGCGTTTAACTCTGTTCCTCATGGGGACCTGTTGGATAATCTGGGAGAAATGGGGGGTGGGGAACCAGATGATCAGATGGATAGGCAATTGGCTCCAGAACCGGACCCAGAGGGTCATGGTTGGTGGGATAGTCTAATCCCCAAGGAGGGTCATTAGTGGAGTCCTTCAGGGATCAGTCCTTGGGCCCCTCCTGTTCAATGCCTATGTTTCTGACATAAGGAGAGGTATCAGGAGTGAGATGAGTCTCTTTGCAGATGACTCAAAACTGGGGGCAGTAGTGGATGGGGAGGAGGGGAGGGTGGCCCTACAGGGGGACAGGAAGGCTCTGAAAAGATGGTCTAGAAAGCGGAAGCTGAGGTTCAATGCAGGGAAATGCAAGGTACTGCACCTTGCAGCCAGAAACCTGGGCCAAGTGTACACCCTGGGTGGGGAAATGCTACAAGTCTCGATGGCAGAGAGGGACCTGGGGGTGGTGGTGGATGTCAAGATGAACAACTCGGAGACTTGTTGGAGGGCAGTGGCAAAGGCCAACAGGATGCTTGGATGCATCGCTAGGGGGCTCACCTCCAGAAGGAGGGAAGTGATACTCCCACTGTATAACTGCTTAGTGAGGCCGCACCTCGAGTACTGAGTGCAGTTTTGGAGGCCACATTTAAAGAGGGACATTGAACTCCTGGAGGGGGTCCAGAGGAGGGCAACCAAAATGATTTGGGGCTTGGGAGATAGGACCTATGGGGAGAGGCTCGAAGAGCTAAATATGTACACATTGGAAGAGAGAAGGGACCGGGGGGACATGATAGAGGTCTTCAGGTACATGAAGTGGATAAATAGGGGAGGAGCAGTCAGGGTGCTCCAAAGGAAGGAGGGGGGGCAACTAGAGGGCATGGGTGGAAGCTGGAGGTGGGGAGATTCAGGGGAGAAAGGAGGAGGTGCTACTTCACTGAAACGGTGGTGGAGCCATGGAATGCACTACCCGGGGGCTGGTAGAGGCAGAAACGGTGGAGGGGTTCAAGAGGGGGTGGGACAGGTACAGGGGAAGGGTTCTGGAAGCAAAAAACAGTGCAGCGAGAATATCCGGGACTGGGAAGGGAGAAGCCAGAGAGGGAGAGGGGGCAGCAAGGTCAGCTCCCAGGGTGGGGGCTGTCCAAACGAGCAGACTCGAAAGACCATTAGGCCTATTCTGCTGGCCTTTTAGTATGTTAGTAAATATCTCATTAACAGAGACATTCTGTCAACAGTGACTGATACAGTTAGAAACAAAACTGTTTAACAGGCAGAGTATCAATTAGTGATCAAAAACTATTCCCACTTTGAGTGATTGAGAACTATTCCCACTTCACTTCTCCATTGCATCAAGAAAATAAATAAATGATATATTTATTTATTGTTGTTAGGGAATACCTTTGACCACAATTGCTCTTTTTCAAAGGTTTCACCCCAGTTTTGATAACAGTGAAACAATACATAGTGGGTAGTACAGGAAAACATATGAAGTACCACTCAGTTATTTACAACAAGCAAGTCTTTGTCACTGCTTTCATCAGATATGGTATAAATATAAAACCAATAGAAACACATTTTATAAAAGAATGATGCAAGGGACACTATAGACTTCTAACCAGAAATTTGATTCTCTTGCACTTGAGCCCTAGGTTTTGTGGCAGGGTGCTGAAACAGCTACATCAATACAAAAACAAGCATTTGTCAATGCCAAACGTTCACTTGCAGGCATTTGCAGTGGTATTTGGCACTTGGACATGGCTTAAAAAAATCAGTGACAAAGAAGTACAAGCATTTGTCAATGCCGAACGTTCGCTTGCAGGTATTTACAGTGGTGTTTGGCACGTATGGTGCTTTACCCTAATGCCCTGTGCGATTGCTGGTATTTGCACAATAAATTTTCAGCATGTGGGACAAAGTGAGTCGAATAACTTAATGTCTTCACTAGTTCAATTGTTGCCCAGACGTTGTGTGTAGACTCCCTCATTTTTAGTTTTTGTCTCCTTTCCTGTTGTCTCCCCCTCTTCCCTGCGTAAGAAACCTACGAAAGGAACTCTTAGCTGTTATCTAAAACTGTTGGATTCTCTAGGCCCCATTATTATAAAGGCTTACATTGCTGCGGATTATGTTCTATGAAGGGGCACTCTCTTTCCCTTTTTTTTTCTTCTCTCGTAGTTAGTGCTCGTTGTGAAAGCTGCCTCATTTTGGGGGAGGGGGGTGTAGGAAGGGTCATTGTTGTTTCATAATTTGTCTTTCTTGTTTTTCCTTTTGCTGGTATTGTGATTTGGTCTTGTTACATATTTTATGTGTGTTATATGTTTTGTTATTAATAATAAAATAAAATTATTTGCAAAAAAAATTTTCAGCATGACCTTTTTGTTACCCCCATTGTGTGCTACATAGGCGGAAACACGTTTTGGGCAGGATGTGAAAAATGACAGCTGTACTGCTCATAAGGAAGTGTTGTAAAATGGCAATGTTGAAAATCTGGAGTGGAAATATTGAAAATTCGCAAACCTCACGAGCATAGTGGGAACCATGCAACGATGCTCGAAAACAGTTATTGAAAGAATTATTCAATTTTCAATACTGGCATTTTAAACCTCTGCTAATGAACAGTGTCACTGTGATTTTCTTACTGTGTCACATACATTGATTTCGCACACCGATCAAGCACCATTGTCACTACATGGGCAGAAACATGTTTTGGGCAGGATGTGAAAAATGACAGCTGTACTGCTCATAAGAAGGTGTTGTAAAATGGCAATGTTGAAAATCTGGAGCGAAAATATTGAAATTCACAAACTTCACAGGCGTGTAGGAACTGCACAACGCTCGTAAAAGTGGTTATTTAATTTGTTTACCAAATTTTCAACATAGCCATTTTAAGATCTCTGCTCATGAACAGTGACACTATGATTTTCTTAATGTGTCCCATACACTGAGTTCGCACAGCGACTGTGCCATTGTGCTCTACATGGGCAGAAACACATTTTGGGCAAGATGTGAAAAATGACAGCTGCACTGCTCATAAGGAGGTGTGGTAAAATGGCAATGTTGAAAATCTGGAGTGAAAATATTGAAAATTCGCAAACTTACGAGCGTGCATAGGAACTGCATAATGAACACTTTCGTAAAAGCGGTCATTTATAGAATTTTGTCACCAAATTTTCAACACAGCCATTTTAAGACCTCTACTCATGAACAGTGTCACTGTGATTTTCTTAATGTGTCCCATACATTGAGTTTCCACACGACCGCGAAATTATTCAGCTACATGGGTGGAAACACATTTTGGGCAGGATGTGAAAAATGACAGCTGTACTGCTCATGAGGAGGTGTGGTAAAATGGCAATGTTGAAAATCTGGAGTGAAATATTGAAAATTAGCAAACCTCTGACGTGCGTGGGAACTGCGTAACGCGAGCTAAGTAGAAACAGTCATTTTAGGAATTTTTCACCAAATTTCAACATAGCCATTTTAAGACCTCTGCTAATGAACAGTGTCACCGTGATTTTCTTAATGCATCCCATACATTGATTTCACACACTGACTGTGACATTGTGCGCTACATGGGTGGAAACATGTTTGGGGCAGGATGTGAAAAATTACAGCTGTACTGCTCATAAGGAGGTGTGGTAAAATGGCAATGTTGAAAATCTGGAGTGAAAATATTGAAAATTCATGAACTTACGAGTCTGCGTAGGAACTGCGCAATGCACGCTCGTAAAACAGTCATTTATTGGAGTTATTGCACCAATTTCAAGCTGGAGGTTTGGTTCTCATGACGATGTCACTGTTACAGGTTATTCAGGCCTGAAGGGTGATTTCACGTGGTGACTGCACAGTGACTGAGAAATCACCCTTTGGGCCTGAATAATGCCATGACAGTGACATCATGCATGAGAAGGGGTCTCAAAAACCCCATGTTGAAAATTTGGTGAAAAAATTCCAAAAAATGCCTGAGATATGTAATAAAGTTGAAAACCCCCTATCTAGCCCATTATACAGCTTACCGGCATTTCCTCAGTTCGCGGTCGGCTTTGAAGAGTGCAGACGTGTTCCTGGTCCACTGAAGATCGTCGCGCCAAGCTCCGGAGGTAAGTATGGGGTGAGGGGGTGGGGAGGCTGGGTGCACAGTGGGTGGGTGAGGGTTGTGGGAGGGGGGACTGGGAGAAGCACCGTGGGACCGTTTTTGCTTTACAGGTGAAAAAAGAAAAAAAAGACTATGTGGGATGTTTGCCACAGTGGGTGAGCTCCCAGCGTGGAAGAAGGATGGCTGGGGGCCGATAAGCTGACGGGGATTGGCACCCCCGTTGGCGAACATCATGGGAGGCGTTTGCCAAGCTGGGGTGACTCCGCTTGGCAGAAGGATGGCAGGGGCCATGGAGCCAATGGGGATTGGGCACCCCGCCAGCAGATGACATGGATGCGCGCTTCTCGCTCCGGTGGGCCCTCAGCGTGGCATCAAATCTTTGGGGTCAGAGGTTTCATTAGCGCTGTGTATGACAGCAGTGGTTTTCTTGAAGTGAAGACCACCGCTGTCATACACAGCTCCCACACCCATTGGTGCAGGACCGCAATGCCTGCTCAATGGAGCAGTGGATTGAAAGGGAGAGGCACACCTCCAAAATGTGCTACTCTCCCAAAACGTTCCTTGTGCATGTGAGCAAGCGAACGTAAAAACAACAAATATTTACTTCTTATGTAAATTGCAGCCAAGCATTTGGTTACCATGCCATGAGAAGTCCTTGATGAAATCAGTTATGAGCATGTAGGACAAACAGAGTAATAGAGCTTGGCGCTATATTGAGCATCTTGTAAATGAAAAGCACCACAGTTGGTGAATTTTGCAGCAACACATAAGTTCTGTATCAGAAAGCAAGTTCTGCAGCTGAAAGCAAGTTATGCAACCAGTTTTATAACCACAGAACAGTAAATTGTGGTTGATGAGAAGATTGAAACTGTGACCAGGGACAGGATAAGGGAACCATTACAAAAGTATAACATGTTTAACCCTTAGGCTGCCAGAAGATTTATAATGTATAGGTTTTTAGGACGTGTATACTCGTCGACGGCACAGCATGGCTTAAAGATAGTTCAGATGGATTCATAACTGCATGATTGTGGTAGCACTACCATTTGTAGTGCATTACAGGGTGAGAATCAAACTCACAGTTATTATTTATACAAGTTGCTGCATGCAGCTTGGCAGGAGGCAGTTAAGCAGTGCTCACTAAGGATGATCTCAAGAGAAGGATGGAACCCAATGATAGATTCTATGTCTGGGAGCCTTCTAATTCTAAAGTTGGGTATGGAGGTAGTTGCATTGTGCACTGAGGGTTAGAGATGGTATTTTATAGATAGCATTTGCATGGTTGAGAAAGGTTCTGATAGCAGCACTATTCGATGGAGCCAGTAAAGAAAGATAATTTCTGTACCTGACAATCCTCTATCTGTTTAAATCAGTTTGAATCAGATATTGCTTATCTGATTTATTTAGGGCAACTATCCAGCATTCCCATTCCTCCAAATCTCTCCCTGTATTAAATCCTCCCCAACCCCCCAGACAACTCAAATGGCAATATGCCCCAGCTTAATTTACTGAAGGTAGTTTTACAGAATCCATGGGCTGCATTTTCAAAAGGCCTTGCATGTTGAAAGCACAAGGTGTGCTGAACAGATGGTGCATGGGCTTGTGGCATTCTCCTGGCTGGTGATTGGTATATTCTATCATGTGTGCCAATTGCTGCAAGTGAGACTACATTTTTCTGGTCTAGTTTGCAGCAATCCCAGGTACCCTTTCTATGGGGCTTGTGCCAAATATTTGGTGCAAGCTGCCATAAATTGGGTAAAGTGTCATAACTGTGCCCAGCCTACTAAAATCAGATGCAGTTGTGGCACAGAGCTTCGTCAGAATGCCAGAACCTAAGTGTTGTGGTGCAGGACTTGGTGCAAGCCCTGCTCCATGCTTTGAAAATCCAACACAGTTAGATTTTCTAAAAAAAAATTAAAAATCTAGTCAACCTATCATCACCCACCACCTAGCTAACCTGTCCCACTGATGTATTATATAGGCTCCATCCACACCAGTTTCAGATGTCTGGATAAATCTGTTGACCAGGAGAGGTGTGGTAGTCTGATTCCATGACTCTTCCTGAGTCCAGCAACAGCAGGCATACAGTATAGTTGTACTATGCAACTCCTCAGAGACCTTTCTCTCAATTTAACAGTAGATTGTCAATTCCATATTTAATGAAGTCTACACTCTCTTTTACACCTGCCTTACCTTGAATATATCTACAGATTTCTTTGTTTATGTATTTATTCATATGTTCACTAGGAAAACCTCATAAGATTAATCATCATATTTTTATAAGGGTCCCATCACACCAGCTGACAAAACATTAAGTTTGACATCTAAAACAAGAAAAGTACATATACGAATGTGTATTGACAATTTTCAGTGCTTCCTCATAACTTTGGTAATTTGCAATATTTTGACCCCAAATTTTCAGCATAGCCATTTTTCACACCTCCTCATGAATGTGATCGCTGTCATTTTTCAAACGTTGGCCAAAATGCTTTTTTGGTTCCTGTGACATGAAATTATGTTTCATGCTGGATTTGAAAATGTTTACATACTGGGTTCGTGATGTGGGGTCATGAGAAGATTAGGTTACAAATCTGAGATCAAAATATAAAAAAGTGACAAAGGTATGTTGTAATGTTTCAACACTTACTCATAATTTTTGCAATTTTCAATATTTTGACCCCAGATTTTCATCACATCCATTTTTTTCACACCACCTCATGACCCTGACAGCTGTTGATTTTTCAAATCCAGTCCAAAACTGAATTTTGCACTTGTGGTGTGAAATTACATTTTGCTTTATAAATGACACCTGTCATATTCAGAAAGAGGGGTCATAACAAGACTATGTTGAATTTTGGAATCAAGATGTCACAATAAAAGAACAATAATGAAGAAATGTTGTCTGCTGGGAAAGCCGTTGGCTCAGTGCTGTCCACGTTGCCTTCCCATGCCAGTGTCCCGAGTTCAGGTGTGAGCTCAGAGAGCCAGCTGAATGAGCCAAGGCTGCTTGGAAGGTGCTGCTGTGTGCAGCACTGGCCCCAGTCTACAGGAGGTACAGGGCTCGAGCGTGCACTCGGCGATCCCCTCAATCTCACTTCTGGGCTGGGGCTGCTATAAAATTGTTCCCTATAGCGAGCGCGAGCATAATACAAGCACTGTGTGAGACACTGCTCTGCACAGCTTCTTTGCCTCGCTATTTATTGATAGAACATTGTAAATTGAACATTTATTGTGTGAGCCCCGTAGTGAATGCAGATAGAGGGACCTTGTCCAGTGATATATTTTAAATTGTACGTAAGGCTGTAATTGTCTACACCACTTGCCAAGTGTGGGCTGTCATTTTAAACAAGAAATCACTTAAATTGAAGTGGACAGGGCTTGAGCATGTGCTCAGTGATTCCTCAATCTCACTTCCGGGTTGGGACTGCTATAAAATTGTGTCCTATAGCAAGTGGGGTGAGCTAGAGTGGGGTGAGTGCTTGATGAGCACAAAGATGCACACAAAGACATGCACGTCCCCATGCGTGTTTTGCATGTTTAGCAAGTGGAGCGGGAACCAGTCGGTCTCTTAGAAAATCTTTGCCATGTTTGACTATCAGGGTAAGATCACTGTTTCACGTAGAAATAAGCTTAATAGCACCCAGCCAATTGACAAAATGGACGATTTATATAAACAGTGCAATTGCTGTTCTATGTTTGGCCTAGGAATTCTTGATCCAGAATCTATTTGTAACAACTGTTTGCTGATAAAATCTTTGTGAGACCAAATTTCTGGTCTTCTTAGTCGAGTAACTGTAAACAGTGATATTACTAGTTTGGAATCCTTTATTGACCAGGCAGTAGAACACTTGATTTCTGGTAATCCTACTCCTGCTGTTTCCGTGTCTGAACCTATAGCCTTGGAATCCATAAATTCACATACCCAGTCTGTTGTGGATGATTGGGCTACGGTTCCTAAATGTAAAACCAAACGTAGGGGGAGGACAAATACACCAGTCTTTTCAAATACCATTACAAAATAGATATTCACCATTAAATAACATTGTACCCCAGGAAACAATCATTTCCTTGAATAATTTGGCAGTTTATCCCACACTGAACATCAGTACAACTCTAAAACCCATGTCTCTGGGAAATACATCAACAGAGAAATCTCAAAGCCCCCTTTATTTGTCAGATAATGATGTTCAGAAAAGCCAAAATGATTTAGCTCCTACTATACCTTCCACTCAGAATATCTTATCTCCTCATTTATCAGTTATTAAAACCACCAACAATTTAACACCGCCTTCAGTGCCTTTTTCAAATCCAGTTGGAGCTCCCACCCCCACAGATGTCCCTAAGCAGATATTTGTTCTCGGTGATTCCCTCATTAAGCATTTGGATAGGACTATTTGCAACCCAGATAAGATCAATCGTACCTGTTCTAGCTTTAGGGGGGCCAAAATAAGTGACATCATGGCCAGGATCCCCAACATTCTACACAAAGCAGGTCCCAAACATTTCGTCATAATTCATGCAGGCATAAACAATATACAGAATACTACCCTTAATAAGTTGAAACAGGACTTTGTAACTCTTAACAATTTGCTTGTGGACAAAGGATGCACTGTTTGTTTTTCAGAAATTCTGCCAGTTCCTAAAGCAACCCTGGATTTAATTTCAAAAATTAAATCCGTAAACAACTGGCCTAGGAAATGGTGTATCAGTCAGAACATTCCCTGTCTAACTCACTGGGAAAATTTTGCTGATAAATTTCCTCTATATTGCTGGGACAGTTTGCATCTGAGTAGGAGAGGTAGCATTAAGCTGGGTAAATCCTTTTTAAACATTATAAACAATCAATTAAACTAAAAAAAAGGGTGGAGAATGGGAATCAGCCCACGTCTCTAATTAAGTCTAAGACCCAGTTACCTGGAACATTTAAAATCCTATCCTTAAATGTTCACTCTTTGAACATGTCTAAACTATTACAACTAGAAGCAAAAAGTAAACTACTAAACCTGGCCCTAATTGCAATAACAGAAACCTGGTGGGATTCACATTCCCAGTGGAGTCAACAAATAATGGATTATAAACTTTATCATAAAAACAAAGGCGATAAGAAGGGAGAGGGGTTCTGTCTCTACATTAGAGATGACATTTCATCTTTTGAACTTTTAGCCCCAAATAATTCTGAAAGCATCTGGGTGGTAGTTCAACCTAAAGGGCTTCAACAAATAATTATTGGGAATTACTATAATCTTCCTTCATGTGATTTAAATAATTGGAAAGCTTTGATTAAAGATCTTGCCCATTTTACTAGCCATAGGGTTGCAATATTACTGGGTGATTTTAATATGCCTCACATAAACTGGTCCTCCCACTCAGGAAATAGCAATCGTGATTGTGAATTTCTATCAGTACTGACAGATAATGACTTAGTGCAACTTATTTCCTCTGCTACCAGAGGAACTAATATTCTGGATCTCCTCGTTCCTAATATTAGTCACAAAATAACCAATATTCAGATTTTGGATCCCTTAGGCAATAGTGATCATCATTCAATGCAGTTTGATCTGATAGGAGCCCAATGTAGTTTACCTAATAAGTCAACATGCAAAAATTATGATAGTGCAGACTATAATAGCATCAATAGAGAAATTAACAATATTCAGTGGGATAAGGTTTTCCAGGGTCTTTCTACAAATGAGTCTTGGACCTTATTAAAAGATTTCATTTATTCACTCGAAAAAAAATATGTTCAAACTAAAAACAAATACAACAAAAAGGGTAGGATACCAAAATGGTTGAATAAATCAATTAGGCTGCAAATAAATAAGAAAAAAAAAATTGCTCAGGAAACTTAAAAGTAGTCATTGTAAAAGCAATAGTGCAATTCTTATTGAGTATAAAAAACATTACAAAAACTCAAACATATGATTAAGCAGGCTAAAATGAAAATTGAATTTAAGTTGGCACATACCAAAGATGGATACAAAGCGCTGTTTTCATATTTAAATAACAAAAAAGGCAATTCCCATAAGGTAGGGCCACTAACTCAAGATGGTATTCTCATACGGTCAGATTCGGACATAGCTAATCTTTTTAATTCTTATTTTTGCTCAGTTTTTGCCAAAAAAAGTTTTCATTTGCCTAAAACAAATATTGGATCTCATCCTAAATTAATTCACACATACAGTATTAAGGATTCTGATGTACATCCATTCCTCAAAAATCTAAAGAAAACTACAAGCCCAGGTCCCGACCTGATTAACGCTAGATTCTTAATTAATACTGCAGAGGCTTTAGCCTTTCCCTTACAAATAATATTTAATAAATCTCTTCATAAAGTGGAAATTCCTCTAGACTGGTTAACTACATTTGTTACTCCAATCTATAAAACAGGTAGCAGGTCTATAGTTCAGACTTATCGTCCAATAAGCCTCACTTCAATTATTTGCAAAACAATGGAAAAACTGATAAAATCATTTCTCGAAAAAGAAATGACTGAACTAAATATTGTTGATCCTACTCAACACAGATTTAGAACCAATCATTCCTGCACAACTAACTTAATATAATTCTATAATAATATTAGTTAGGGCCTGGATAACAAAAATCAACTAGATGTTATCCTATTGGATTATAGCAAGGTCTTTGACAAAGTTCCTCACAGTATTCTTATTAATAAAATGTACCATTTTGTTTTTTCAGACCAATTAATTAATTGGGTTTCTGCATGGTTGACAAACAGAACCCAAAGAGTAGTATTAAATAATCAACTCTCTGATTTGGGTGCAGATACCAGTGGAGTCCTCCAGGACTCAGTGCTAGGCCCAATTTTGTTCATTATTTATATAAGCAATATGCAGGTATCAAATAATAGCTAGCTGTCTAAATCTGCTGACGATTCAAAGCTTGGTGGCCTAGTAAATAATCAATCAGACTTTAATTCTCTCAACTCTGATCTACAACTGATCAAAAAATGGGCTACTGATAATTTGATGGAGTTTAATGTTGATAAGTGTGTAGTTCTGCATTTTGGATCTCAAAATCCCAAAAATAAATATTACATTTGTAACTCATTATTGAATTCATCATATGTGGAAAGGGACTTGGGTGTTCTAGTTAATTCTAAATGTTCATTAGTTGATCACTGCACTAAAGTGGCTAATTCTACCAATGGCCTACTAAGACAAATCCAGCGATCATTTGTAAATAAAACTGAACAGTGTATGATAGCCTTCTATAGATCATGTGTCCGACCCCTTATTGACTGTGGTTCTCCTTTTTGGAACCCCTACCTAAAGGCTGATATTGATCATTTAGAAAGAGTGCAAAAACATGCAACAAGGATGATCCCTAGGCTAGCTAAATTGCCCTATAAATCCAGACCATCTATTACTGGTCTACATTCTCTTCAGAGTAGAAGAGTTGGGGGGGGGGGGATTTACTCTTAATATATAAGCTTCAAAAAACACCTGACCTGATGAATAAATGTGGACTTTCCTATGTTACCAGACGTATTGTTCCAAGATGTCACACTAAACTATTTATGGACCCTAAGGCAAAAACCAATCTAAAATTAAACTTTTTCTCACTAAGGGCACCAAGACTGTGGAACAGACTTCCTCAGGAATTGGTTGAATCAACTAACATTGAATCATTCAAAAAGGGTATTGATATTTGGCTGACCGAGAAATATGTTATGTGAAATGTTCCCACTTAGTGTGGGGGGAAAATCTAGATGGGCCTCAGCCTTCTTTTTTCCCAAACAAACCAAGTAAACCAAGTAAGAGTAGAGTTCTGGAACAGAAATGACACCTTGTGGTGGGCCATGTAACCTACATTCACAAAGAATTAACATGCATGTCGAGGTCTGATCAACCCCTTCACTGCATTGGGACTGCCTCCAGCATTCTATTTATTTCATTTTGTGCGTATCCCAAAAAGACCTGTATGAATGAGAATACTATTCCACTGTCTTGAAAAGAAGGCATAATAATTGCAACAAACAACATTAATGCAGACATCAGGGTCGAGGAACGCAAAGTGCACAAAGTAAGGACATTAAAAACATTAGGATTTTGGATCTCTGGAGAATTGTGAAACAGTGAGATCTTGTTCCTTGGGATTGTCATCCATAATGCCTACTTCCTCCCCTGAGCAAATGAGATCATATGTGAACTCTTTTCTTCACACAGTAACTGTATGGCCCTGTGTGAAGAAAGCTATGACTGACTTTTATTGGCAACATGTGGTAAGTTGTACTTCTCTACCTCCAAAGAGGGTATCACTATAAGGTACTGGCATGGGACTGCACCTTATGCTTTGGACAGGAGGTTACAGGCTTGGGGGGGCTATAGTCTATATATATATTATACTGGCATGGTCGTGCCAGTATAGTTTGGGTGAAACGGCACTTCTATCTTAAAGTCCAAATTTGAGCATTAATAACTTTGGAGCCCTTTAATGGATTTGCATGAAATGTGGCATGAATAATCTCTAGCAGTAGGTCTGTTGCTCTGCTACATTTCTTGTGAATCCGTCCAGTGGCTTTGGAGATATAAAGTGTTAAAATAACAGAAAAGTGGGATTTCTTGTCATTTCTTTGCTCACCTGTATCTCAGAAATGGCTTTGAGTTGTGGGCTGAAATTTTCAGAGTAGAAAGCCTTTGCATCACTGATGTGCCTTTTGAAGATCTTGTGAAAAAATATTAATCCATTCAAAAGTTATGAAAGTTTTCAATTTCCCATTATTTCCTATAGGAAAAGTTAAGTGTTTATTATGAAACTGAGATTTTCACACATATGGCCAATGTGCGAAAACAAGACTTTCGCACACATTTCTTTGCTCACCTGTATCTCAGAAACTACTTTGTGTTGTGGGCTGAAATTCTCAGGGTAGAAAGTCTTTGTGCCACTGATGTGCCTTTTGAAGATTTGATGAGAAAATATTAATCTGTTCAAAAGTTATGAAAGTTTTAAATGTCCCATTATTTCCTATGGGAAAACTTGACATTCGCACCTGTTTCTTTGCTCACCTGTATCGCAGACACTGCTTTGCGTTGGGGGCTACATGTTCACAAGTATGGCAGATTCTAACTTCAGATTTTCACACACAACTATGTCACATTCGACCCTTTCATTTTCGCACACAACTATGGCAGATTCAAACTTGAGATTTTCGCATACAACCATGTTAGATTTGAACCCAAGATTTTCACACACAAGTATGGCAAACTCGAACCTGACATTTTCATACACAAGTATGGCAGATTCGGAGGTGCTATTTTTGCAAACAGAGTGACATTTTCACAAGTCTGATTTCAAAATGTGAGGTTTGAATCTGTCATACGTGTGTGCGTCAATATCAGGTTTGATTCTGCCATACTTGTGTGCAATATCTCAGGTTCGAATCTGACATGGTTGTGTGCAAAAATGTCAGGAGTGAATCTGCCCAAATCCATCATACTTGTGTGCGAAAATCTCAGATCGGAATTTACCATAGTTGTGAACATCTGTCAAACTTGCAAACCTCAGATTTTTGCACACAAGTATGGCAGATTCAAAGCTGCAGTGAGCCAACAGTGAAGTGGAAGGAAGGCTGTGTTTTTATTTTTTTGGTACTTGGTGGCTTTGCTGCAAATGTGATGATGTTTTGTAACAGTTGAGGAGCGGAAGTCACACATAGGTCATTTGGGGTCAAGCCTACTGAGCAAGGCACTTATGAGATACACGTAGTCTTCAAGAAAACGTCCATTAGAGAGTTGAATTGTTTAACGTGAGTCAGTTTTTGGGTGGTTTCTGGAGATAAAAAAATATTCGGTGATGGAACTTCAGAAAAGGCTTGCAGTTGTGTGTACTACTCTGCATTTGCAGGTAGAACAACTGCTGGAACTGTGTACTACAATGTATTACTGGCAGGGGAGTGGCAATGGGGGTGCAAGAGCTGTGGTTGCAGTAGGGCCCATGCAATATGGGGCCCACTGCCTCAGAGGGTAATTCTAATAATTTTGTTTATCATAGACAAACTGGCAGTTTTCTCTTACTAAATTGGTTATCTATTTGATGTTGCATCTGTCAGCAGTGGTGTCAGAAGATTGCTATCCCAATTTTAGGTGGTGGTGGGTACAGACCATAGAAGCAGTATGGGCCATAACTCAAAACATCTAATCTTGGCGTTTGTGTGACCAGGAGGATCAGGGTCAAATTAAATAATTTAGTTCCTTGATTGTGGCATCAGCAAGGGATGGGGGGAGAACAACATGGACAAAATTGCCTTCTGCCCTTACCACCCTACTTCAGTCACCCCTGTCCATCAGACTCACCCATCAATCTGTGACTACCCATTTTTGGGTACCCCATTGCAAGACTTCCTTGGGTCAAAGAACCTTTTGGTACCGGGCCCCCCTCTGGCTCAGCTCCCTCCCAAATTCTCTCTTCTCTGAAGCCAGACTCAGTCAGTTCAAAACCCAACTGTAAAACCTTATTACCGAAGACTTTGTTTGTGACTGTCACTAACCCAGCCCATCACACCACCATGCATTTGACAACGGACCATGCCCTGGTCTTGCCACTCTCCTTTGTTTATCTCTTGCAAACAATGGACACCCTTCTGTTCCCCTTGCTCCTAATGTGTACTCCAGCCACTGCCAACACCTATCTGGTGCCATCAACCTGCAGTACTCAAGTCTGCTAATTTATTATATGTTACTATGTACATGATGATGCAACACTGTACTTTGTATACCTGCTTTTTCTTGCAATGTCTGTAGCTGCCAGCTGTTACCTCTGCTTCCTGTCACTGTTGATGTAAAACTGTACTCTGTAAATTCCCCTTTTGTAACTGTATTTTGCTACCTGTTGTTACTGTACTTGTTGTTCAATGTACTTCTGACATGGAACCTTTGTAAAGGAGCCTATGACTCAAAGGTATGTTCTCTGATATCTCAATAAATAAATAAACAAAATATGGATACTTAGCAGGGGTGATATAAAAAACAAATGACACAACAAAAATTTAAAGTGCACTGATGGTTATTGATGGTTATTGCACATTTATTAGTGGGGTGGTAGGGCCCAACATATTTTGCAAGGGGGGCGCATACAATTGTTGGCACAGACCTGATTACTGGGTAGGTCAGGGGAACATGGTCATCTTGGGATGTGCAATGACCTGCATACAATGATGATGTGATGTCTTTACTGTCTATGTACTATGAAAAAGGAATTATGCTATGCTGAGTTGCAGAGAAAGACATGTGGCTATTGACTGATGATTACCTAATTGGTGGGATGCAGCAGTATCAGTACCTTGGGAGCCCTAGGTTCTGTTTTTGTGGGTGGGTATGGGGTGCAAATCCTAGGAGGTAGTTTATGTGTCATAGAAAGCAGTGAGTTACCATGGGTGTCACGGTGATATTGCTGTGTCACTAGCACCACCCACATACACTTTAAATACATCGTGATATTCTTGGGATGCTGGTACTGTGCTGCCATCCCCATTTCCTGTTCTCAGTTCTCTTTCAGACTGACTTGCTGTATTACTTGTGTAATGTGGTGTGTGCTACCATGTGTGCCCTGAAGAGTTTCTAAATATATTATGTTAATTCAAATATGTTACATTCATTCTGGAGTGATGAAGGCTTAAGATGGAAATGGGGAGGCGTTCTTTGATTTAATGGTTGGTGTCTAAATGGATTGCTCAGACAGGGGTGGAGGTGGGTCTATGCAATCTGCTAGGCATTTTTTAACATTAAATGGGCATTAAACCAGGAAGAAAGGAGTGCGAAGGTTGGTGAACTTCCTCAGGGACACAGGGAGGAATGGGGGGGTGGGGCTGGGTGCAACTTAAGGAGAGTTGCCTGCACAACTTGACAGAGTGAATCAACCATGAGGCCTACTTCTGATGGCACATTGCTAGGATTCTATATTTGTATATAGCATGTTAATGTTGCTCACATGGTAATATTTTCCTGCTTCATACTACATTAAGTAGCAGAAAATGTACAGTTTATGGTTCTTTTAATTTTAAACCAGAAATGAAGCCATGGAAGCAGGATGATATTACTTGTCTTGTTGAGGCCATAAAATGTGTCGCAGATCCATTTATGATCATGAGGGGCACAAATCAGGCTCTGACAGATGTGTGAAAGGGTGTTAGTGCATACTTGTCTGACAAATATAGACATAAGAGAGAGACCCGCAGCAATGCTATGGAAAGTGGAGACTGTTACGACAAACATTCTTCAAAGTAAAAGATGCTGGTGGTGTGTCCAAGGCTCAGAAAAACTGGTTCCCTATGGTGATGAAGAATTGGAGGGATACTTGCAAGCCTGAAGTGGGTGCCAGATTCTATATGAGTGAGTATGAGTAAGAAGGAATTAAGTGACCAGTCTTAAACCTGCACTGCTAGTAACACATGGCAGTACAGTAATGTTATGAGAGTGATAAGAATGTGTTGTAATGCTGTTACCTCTGTGTTATAGAGCACTCCAGAGGTGGTGGTGTTTTGAAAGCCCAGCAGAAGCCACAGACACAACAAGCAGATGACAATGATGATGAGGTATCATCAAGTGGTGGATATAGCACAGACACATGCAGTGAAGATGAGGAGCGAGATACAGAGCAAGATATACATGCATCTGTGGGTATGTATGTTATTAACAAGAAGAAATTGTGTGATCAATTCAGAAAAATGCACGATTAGTAACAGATGCTACTTCATTGCAATTATGTGTCTTATTAAGATGTGGTGCAATGTTCATGCCTCTGTCTTTCAGAACAGTTCAGAGGTATATGTGTTTTGCAAGGTCAGCAGGAGTCAGAGACACAACAGAGAGATGAGAAGGATGATGAGGTATCATCAAGTTCTATATGTAGCAGAGAGTTATCCACTGAGGATGAGAAAAAAGATATACAAGGAGATAGATATGAATCTGCGGGTATGTGCATTTTTTTCATATTTATATGAATATGTAGCTCTGATAGCATGTAACCTACTATCTCTTATATATTTGAAGGAGAGAGCTGCAACTCATGAGGAAGATGGGTGCAGATCACAAGAAGAAGCAGCAGAGAAAGCAGTCTGTGAACCTATGAACACCACCAATGTGGTAGGTTCTTAGGAGACCGTGGAGCATAGTTTTGCAATTAAAGAGACACAGGCACACAATGTGGGGTATCAGTCTAGTACAAGTGGTGAGCAACACAGTGCTGACTATGGCACCTATTAAGCTATTTCCTCTTTATTAAGTATCTATGACACAATGTATTTCTGACAATGGCGCTACTTCCCCTGTTTTTTCCTATTTGTTCTGTGACAGAATCAGATTTGGAAATGCAAAGCAGTCAACAGGACATTAAAGAATTCTACAAGATGGATCTGAGTCTGTAACTCAGACTCTTACTAGTATGCTGAGGGAAATGTGCATGCACGCTCAAGGTGAGCAGTCAAGAGTTGCTCTTCTGTGGCACAACCAGTCAGTACTGCATGAGATGGCCTCTGAACTGTCCCGCTTAACCACAAATTTGCGAGAAATGATCTCTGTGATGTCGCTTTCAACTGAATGCCTGGTTTCAAGCCCAGAGAATGAATGACTTAAAGCAACTAATTCTTCACTATACTTTACGTCTAGTATTTTGTTATGTGTGTGTTGCTCATAGGTAGGTTGTATCATTTGTAGTACTAGCTCAGACACTTGAATGTATCCTGTGTTGTCAGCTGTGAGTTTGCGGAAAGGCCAGTACTGTTGTTGCCTGAAAAGTACACTTTTTAAGTTTGAAACATTATGTTTCTGTGGTACATGTTGTAAAGAAAGGGTGGTGGTTCAACTCTTGCTAGGTGATTTTTAAAATGTGTGCAAGAAGAAGTGACACGTTTCAAATATTGTAGAAAGTCGAAGAAGATGTTTTGCAGATGCAGTGAGCTTTCAAAAGCTTATTTTTTTCAATTGTCCTGTTTAGTAGGGTGTTACAACATGGAAAAGTGTATTTGTCCCAGACTTTTCATGTAACTTTTTATATGTTAACTCTGTAACTTGTAGAGTTTCTCAACACTTGGCAAGATCTTGCTGTAATAGCATAGAGGTGTTTGTCAGACAACAGACAGATACTATCATTTGATATTTGATGTGGGAACTTAAAATAAACACTTACATTTACAATTTGTGTTGATTTTTTTTTTGTTTTGCAATGCTTCTAAGAGATAAAGGGATGGAACTATGTACTATAGTTACTGTCATGGTGGTATAGTGGCAAGCTACTGGCCTACAGTGTAGCAATGGTACTGTGGATCATGGTTTGATTGCTTCTTTTGCTTCATCCATGTCATTGTTGTTCTCACATTTTAAATACAATTGTAACATTGTATAAATATGATATGCACATAATAAATTTTTTCTCCATAGAACATGAAGACACTGTGGCAAGAAAGTGATATTCATTGTCTGGTGGAAGCAGTATTAAAGCTTGGTGACCCACAGATTGTGATGAGGGCTTCAAACCAACCGCTGACAGATATGTGGGAAGCAGTGAGTTCCATCTTCAAAAGAAACACAGTATTAAACAAGCATTTGTCAATGCCGAATGTTGATTGCGTTGGTGTGTTGAGCTCGCTCACTGCCCCTCTGTCACTCGCTCAGTCGGTTTCTCCCGGTGCAGCAGGTTGCTCTGTTGTACTGGGCTCTGGCCTGCATTGGCATCTTGTTCTGCCCCCTAAGAAATCTGCAGCTGTGCCAACAGAGCTGCATTGAGGTGGCTCACTCCCCCCCCCGACTCGTTCATTCTGTTTCTCCTGCCGCTGCTGGCTGCCCTGTTGTACTGGGCTCCTGCCTGTGTTGGTGGCCTTTTTGGCCAACAAAGAAATCTGCATCAGTCCTGACACAGGTCTGTTGAGCCTGCTGACTCCCGCTCTCTCACTCACTCGTTCCGTTTCTGCCAGTGCTGCAGGCTGGCCTTTTGTACTGGGCTCCTGCCTGCATTGCTGCCTTTTTCTGCCAACAAAGAAATCCGCAGCAGTCACGATAGAGCTCCACTGAGCTCGCTCACTTCCCCTCTCTCACTCGCTCATTGTGTTTCTCTGGGCGCTGCAGGCTGCCCTTTTGTACTGGGCTCCTGCCTGTGTTGGCACCTTTTTCTGCCCACAAAGAAATCCACAGCTGTCCCGATAGAGCACCATTGAGGTCACTCACTCCCCCTGTGTCACTCACTCTTTCTGTTTCTCCTGCCGCTGCTGCCTGCCCTTTTGTACTGGGCTCTTGCCTCTGTTCGCACCTTTTTCTGCACACAAAGAAATCTGCAGCAGTTCCAACAAAGCTCCGTTGAGCTCGCTCACTCCCCTTCTTTCACTCGCTCATTCCGTTTCTGCCGGCGCTGCAGGCTACCCTTTTCTATTGGGCTCCTGCCTACGTTGCCACCTTCTTCTGCCCACAAAGAAATTTGCAGCAATTACAATACAGCTCCGTTGAGCTCGCTCACTCCCCCTCTCTCACTTGCTCATTCTGGTTTTCCTGCCACTGCAGGCTGCCATTTTGTACTGGACCCCTGCGTACATTGCTGCCTTTTTCTGCCCAACAACAAATCTGCAGCAGTCCCAACAGAGCTCCATTGAGCTCACTCACTCCCTCTCCATCACTCGCTCATTCTGTGTCTCCTGCCGCTGCAGGCTGCCCTTTTGTGCTGGGCTCTGCCTGCATTGCCGTCTTTTTCTGGCTACAAAAAATCCACAGCAGTCACAATAGAGCTCCGTTGCGGTCGCTCACTCCCACTCAGTCACTGGCTCATTCTGCTTCTTTTGGTGCTGCAGGCTGCACTTTTGTACGGGGCTCCTGGCTGCATTGGCACCTTTGTCTATCCACAAAGAAAACTGCAGTTGTCCCGACAGAGCTCTGTTGAGGTCGTTCAGTCTCTCTCTCTCTCTCTCTCATGCGCTCATTCTGTTTGTCCTGGCACTGCAAGCTGCCCTTTTGTACGGGGCTCCTGCCTGCACTGGCACCTTTTTCTGCTCACAAAGACATCTGCAGCAGTCCTGATAGAGCACCGATTAGCTCACTCAGTCCCCCTCCCTCACTTGCACGCTCGTTCTGTTTCTCCTAGTACTACAGGCTGCCCTTTTGTACTGGCCTCTTGCACTGGGGCCTTTTTCTGCCCACAAACAAATTCGCAGCAGTCCCGACAGAGCTCAGTTGAGCTCGGTCACTCCCTCCTCTCACTCGCTCGATCTTAATCTGTCCCAAACACTGATTTTCCGCAGTGAGGGTGGATGGAAAAAGTCCAATGCATGCTTGTAACACAGTCATGTTATGGAATTTCATCACCAAATTTTCAACATAGGGATTTTAGGACCTTTGCTCATGAACACTACCACTGTCATTGTCTTAATGTGTCCAGAACACTGATTTCCCACAGCGACCGCGTTATTCTGCGCCGGAACTGTGAAAATACATTTTTGTCAGGATGTGAAAAATGACAGCTGTACTGCTCATAAAGAGGTGTGAAAAAATGCCACTGTTGAAAATCTGTCATGACAATATTACAAATCTCAATGTTTATAAGGGTGCGTGGAAAGTGTGCAACACACACTTATAACAGTCATTTGATGGGCTATCATCATCAAATTTTCAACACAGGCATTTAGGTCCTTTGCTCATGAAAAGTATCACTGTAATTTTCTTAATCTGTCCCGAACAGTGATTTCCCACGGTGACCGCCGTATTCTGTGCCAGAAGTGCAAAAACACATTTCAGCCAGGATGGGAAAAATGACAGCTGTACTGTTCATAAGTAGGTGTGGGAAAATGGTAATGTTGAAAATCTGGAGTGAAAATATTACAAATTTGCGAAGTTACGAGCGTGCATGCAAACTGCGCAACACACACTCGTAACACAGTCATTTTATGGAGTATCATTACCAAATTTTCAACATAGGTATTTTAGGACATCTACTCATGAACAGTGCCACTATCATTTTCTTAATCTGTCCTGAACATGGATTTCCCACAGCGACTGCGCTATTCTGCACTGGAAGTGCAAAAACACATTTTGGCCAGGATGTGAACAATGACAGCTGTACTGTTCACAGGGAGGTGTAAAAAAATGTCAGTGTTGAAAATCTGGCATGAAAATATTGCAAATTCGCAAATTTATGAGCATGCTTAGCAACTGCGCGACACACGCCCGTAAAACAGTCATTTTTTGGATTTTTTCCACCAGATTTGCAACACAGACTTTTTGAGAGCCCACCTCATGAACACTGGCACTGTCATTTCGTTAATCAGCACTGAAAGGTGATTTTGCTCAGTGACCAAGAAATCACCTTTCAGGGCCAATTAACACCATGATAGTTCAAGAATTCATGAGGAGGGGACCCAAAAACCCCATGTTGAAAATTTGTGCCAAAATTCCAAAAAATGACTGAGCTACACATTAAAGTTGAAATAACCCTATTTCTACCATTATACAGCTTACCATCATTTCCTCAGTTCGTGGTCGACTTTGAAGAGTGCAGACCTGTTCCCGGTCCACCAAAGATCCGCGTGCCGGGCTCTGGAGGTAAGTATGGGGTGGGGGTGTGTGGGCAGGTAGGGTGTGCAGTGGGTGGGCGTGGGTTGCGGGTGGGGGCAAGGAGAGCGCCTAAGGGACAGTTCCTTTTACAGGAAAAAAAGACTTTGCAGGATCAGATTTTACTTTACAGGGCATGTGGCACACTGGGGTGGGCTCCCAGCATGTCACTGGAGGCTTTCTGTTTTTGGGGAGGCAGCTAGTCGATGGAGTTGGGCACCCCATTGGCACACAACTCAAAGGGGAATATCATTATGCCGACAGGGATTGGGCACTCCGTCAGCAAACAATAAAGTGGGGGTTACCTAACGCCGACGAGTGGGCTCCCATCGGCAACAGAAACACGTGGGCACTCAAGCCGACAGGGATTGGGGGCCCTGTCGGCAAGTAAACATGGTGGGGGGATTAATATTGTTTGTGAACATGGCTGCAAACTGCTGCCATGTTAGAAAACAATATCAGTATGTAAAGATCCCGCCCTGCAATGATGGGTCGCTCCCTCATTGCAGTGACTGGCTTACAGTGCAATGACGAAGCAGCCCCTGATTGCAGTGGCTGATTTGTCTCAAGTTGGTGCCAATGTTCCAAACTAGTGTCAGCAGCAAAGTGACACAGCATTGGGGGAAGCGGTGCAAGCCTTTGCAGGTTGTGGGAGCATTGGCCACAACCGTGCCGCACCTTCACCACCTGTTTCTGAGAAAACTGTCCCAATATGTTTCTTGAGCTGTGCACAATAAACATAAAACAATATCATTTCCTCTAAGAGGAAATAGAAACTGACTAGACAAAAATTCTTCAAGCTGCTTCCAGATAAAGATACAGTGGCAACTTCTTTTGCATGGTTTCCTACAGTACTGCAGCTGTGGAATGTGTCAGGAAAACCAGCTCTTGGCACACTTTATTATGTCAGTAAGTGTACTGCAGCATGTGTAAGAATTCACAGTGGAAAGAAAGCAGTCATGTCAGATAGATAGAAAGATACATGTACAGATACACAGACACTACCACTGACACACATATTCACACAGATATCTGTACACATACTTAGCATGTTATGCTACTGTATTTCTGAACACAAGAAGGTTTCTCGCTTGAGAGCACAATATCCAATCTTGTTGATGGACCAGAGTGATGACACAGATAGGGAGAATAGTAATGAATTTGAGGAGGTCAATATCTGTGACAGCACTGAACAAAATAAGTTAGGTAAGTAGAGGTGACACAACATACTTTAGGCCAGGGTGTAGTGAAAGCATGCTACATTAAATGTTGATGTTTTTTGGAAATTCTGAACATGGGAACAGCAGTAATTGTGGCTGTTCCACTTCAGGAAGGCAAAAGTCTGCTGTAGAAGATATAGAGGATATTGCCTGATGTACAGGTGATAACCATGGTGTAATCACCTCGGGTGGTTGCTAGGGCATCAGTAAACTTTGAGAGCGCAGCTTGAGAGGTTTACCATTGCCCTAGCAACCACGAGAGGTGATTACACCATGGTTATCACCTGTACATCAGGCATTGTCATTTATAGTGGATGGAACACGACATGAGAAGTTACATCCGCCCCTCCCCCCCGAACACAAGTAATTTAGCATTACCTTGTTAATGAATATGCACTACAGGCACATGATTGTGTAGGTAAACAATTCATTAGGATACATGGACTGAACAACAGAGGACCGAAGTAGCACCAGAGTTAAAACCTCTATCAGACATAGCAATCTCTAGACTCAGTAACAGTAAACTGAGACAACTGGAATGTTATTTGAATACTGTACTGAGGCTAACAATCGCAGTCTGGGTGTGTAGAATACTAAATAACACTGGCATTTCATTTTATAAATCCACTGCTATGACATAGATGAGAGAGGTTTATAAGGTTCTGACATCACAACAGTGGGATTACAAGATTGTAAACAGCTTATTTTCAGTGGGTAATAAGGGCTACCCATACATGATATATAGGATAGTGTATGGTTACCCATACACTACAAGGCTATTCTTCCACCGAGTGGATACAATGCTGACTGATGACCTCGAGAGCGAAGCTCGAGAGGTCTCCAAGTTGGTATTGTATCTACGAGGTGAAAGAATAGCCTTGTAGTGTATGGGTAACCATATACTGTTTTTTATAGTTTATGGTGCCTGAAAAAAAGACAAAAAGAGACTCACTTTTCCATATTTTCACTCTGTTCTGCCGAGGCCGTTGATTCACAACTGCTGCTGCCCAGCACACTTGCGCGCCCCTCTCACACAGCAAGGGATGAATGAGGATGTCTGCTGTAGCCCCTTGTATTATGATGTCCTCACTAACGCAGAATGAAAAGTCGTTCTGCATTAGTGAGTTCGTCACTACTGCAGCAGAACAACTTTTTGCGGTTTATGGATTTCCATACACAACTGCATTCCACCATACATTATAAAGGAAATACAGCTGTAACTGAGGAATACTCAAGAAAGAAAAATAAATAATTGTGAAGTAATAGGAGATGTGTTAAGTGTTGAAGCAGAGGAAACACAGGAGCTACACCAGCAGAAGGAGACATATACTGGGAAGGAAAAGGGAGTTATAGAGGAAGGAAAACTGTAGTTAGGGAGCTTGAAAAGAGCAATGTAGATTGCGTTATTATTGAAAAACTAGAAAGTATTGCATCTAACATTGGTAGGACTGTAGATTCTGTCACTCAGGTGGTCACAGACATCTTCCAGGAGCAAAGAGCACAAATGCAGGTGTTAAGAGATCTGGAGGCTGTCATGGTGCAGTCAGACCTGGACATTGTGGCCATCACTGAAACCTGGTGTAATGATAGCCACGACTGGGAGATGGCCATACCTGGCTACAACATATTCAGAAGAGACAGAGCAGGCAGGAAGGGAAGAGGAGTGGCACTGTATGTGAAAAATGACATAAGGGCCACAGAGATCCAGGAGGAACAAAATGGGGGAGAGATACTGTGGGTTAAGCTGGAAAGGAAAATGGGGACAGCCATCCTCACAGGTGTGGTCTATAGACCACCAGCCCAGGAGGAAGAAACAGATAGGGTGCTGATGCTAGCCATCCAAATGATGGCAGACAAGGGTGAGGTAGTACTGGTTGGAGACTTCAATATTCCAGACGTGGACTGGAGCATCCCAGCAGCAGCATCAACTAGGAGCAGATTTATCCTGGACTCCCTTCAGGGTGCCTTCCTCAAGCAACTGATCATGGAACCAACTCGGCAGAAGGCAATACTTGACCTTGTGCTCACAAACAGGGACAGTGCGATGGGGGTAACAGTGGGGGAGCACCTGGGGAACAGTGACCACCAGTCATTGTGGTTTGAAATCACAGAAAGAGCAGAACCAAACCACACAAAAACACGTATCCTGGATTTTAGGGGGGTAGACTTTGGGAAAATGGGGAGATACTTAAAAGAGGCATTAAGGGGAATGGGTCAGGAATCATGGGTTGAGGAACAGTGGGCAGTATTTAAAATGGGGATTACAAGAACAACAGAATTATGCATTAAGCAGGTTAGCAAGAGGAAAAGGAAGAGGAGACCATTATGGTTTCCAAAGAGGTAGCAAAGAAAGTGAAAGCAAAAGATTGCATTCAGGCAATACAAAAGACACAGGCAGAAGGGGATAGGGAGAAGTACCAGGAGAAGCAAAGGGAGGCAGGGAGGTCAGTAAGGGAAGCCAAAGCTCCAACAGAAGAACACATTGCAAAATCAGTGGGTAGAGGGGACAAAACCTTTTACAGGTACATAAGTGAAAAAAGAAAGACAAAGGGAGGGATAGTGAGACTGAAAGGGGAGGATGAGAGCTGTGTGGAGGATGACAACAGTAAAGCTGACATATTGAACATATATTTCTGCTCAGTCTTTACTGAGGAAGAGGAGGGTAATGGGTCTGAAGGGAGTACAAGGGGTGAGAATGGTGCAGAAATGGACACAAGTCCCTTTACACGAGAAAGGGTCCTGAAGGAACTGGAAGTAATAAGATTGATAAAGCAATGGGTCCAGATGGGTGCACCCCAGGGTCCTTAAAGAACTAAGAGAGGTGGTGGCTGAACCTCTGGCTATCCTGTTTAGCGATCACTGGAAACAGGAGGTACCCAAAGACTGGAGGACAGCAGATGTAGTCCCCTTATACAAAAGTGGGAACAAAGAGGAAGCGGGGAACTACAGACCAGTCAGCCTCACCTCGGCAGTGGGGAAGATCATGGAAGCACTACTGAAGGAGAGATTGGTGGAACATCTGGTTGTCAATGACCTACAGGACCCAAGGCAGCATGGTTTCACCAGGGGGATGTCATGTCAGACCAACCTCGTTGAATTTTTTGACTGGGTGACTAGGGAGGTGGATCAGGGGAGGGCAGTGGACATGGCCTATCTGGACTTCAGCAAGGCCTTTGACACTGTGCCACATAGAAGACTACTACACAAACTGGGGAATATGGGTGTGGGCAGGACAGTAGTGTGGTGGGTATGTAACTGGCAGGGTGGCAGGACACAGAGGGTGGTGGTAAATGGCTGTCACTCCACAGAGGGAAGAGTGACCAGTGGGGTACCACAGGGATCAGTGCTGGGACCGGTCCTATTCAACATCTTCATCAGTGACATTGCGCAGGACCTAGAAGGCAGAATTTCACTGTTCACTGATGACACAAAGCTCTGTAACAGAGTAGACACATCAGAGGGTGTAGACAGAATGAGAAGGGACCTGCAGAAACTTGAAGAATGGTCAGGGGTTTGGCAGTTGAAATTCAATGCAAAGAAGTGCAAGATAATGCATATGGGGCACAAAAATCCTGGCACAATATATCAGTTGGGGGGTGAGGATATAGCATGCACCAAACAGGAAAGGGATCTTGGGGTTATCATCTCTGATGACCTCAAGGTAGGGAAACAGTGTGACAAGGCAGCAGGTAAAAAATGGGATGCTGGGATGTATAGGCAGGGCATCACCAGCAGGAAAAGGGAGGTCATAATTCCACTATACAAGACACTAGTGAGGCCCCACCTGAGTACAGTGTACATTTCTGGAGGCCATACCTACGTAAGGACATAGGGTAGAGAAGGTTCAGAGGAGGGCAACAAAGATGGTGCATGGATTGCATCACAAGTCCTATGAAGACAGGTTGAAGGAACTGAACATGTACTCCCTGGAGGAGAGGAGGGAGAGAGGGGATATGATAGAGACATACAAGTATCTCACAGGGAGGAACAGGGTGCAGGACTACACTATTTTTAAGGAAAAGATGTACCAGGACTAGAGGCATGGGATGAAGTTGGAGGAGGGACGATTCAGAGGAAACATGAGGAAGAATTTCTTCACAGAACGGGTGGTGGACAAGTGGAACACCCTGCCAGAGGAAGTGGTGGGGCTGAAACAATCATGGGATTTAAGAATGCATGGGATAGACATAAAGGAATTCTGGAGGTCAGGGGTAAGGGGCAACAGTCTTCTAGGAAAACATAAACTGAACTTACAAGCTCAAATGGGCAGACTGGGTGGGCCATAGGCCCTTATCTGCCAACACTGTCTATGTATCTATGTATCTATATATTACATCAGTTTAAGATGTGGTCAAATGATGAGCTCAACCGAGTGACACTTGAGATACAGAATCACTCTGTTCTCAGTGATATTGTGGATAACTTGATAGAGATGAAACGCATGTTGCAAAATGTTCGGAAGTCAGTCAGGTGATGCACAGCAGGATCCCTCAAATACTTAGGATTTCTGTAACTGTTAGAAGTGTCTGTTATTTGCATATTGTCAGGAATAGTGGTAGGTTTCTGTTGAAATGTGCTTTACTGCTTCACTGCTTCTTAGTTAGTTATTGTGAGTGAAATATGTGTTTTAGCATGAAAGTTATGTTATTGTGGTGTTAAAACATTTCACTAAGTTGTTCAATAGATATCTAGCTTGAAATTCTTGTAAACAAAAGAACAAATACATGCTTTATATGTGTGATGTTGTTTGCCATTTTTCGATATGCTGCTATGCAGACTGTTGTAACAGTCTTAAAAAAGTCTACTTTTGAAGGAAGACATTTCAATGTAGTGGTAATTGAGCACAGACTTGTAAAGTTAAGATGTTTGAAGGGTGTGGTAATTGTGTACCACCCTATCAATCACATAAACATTATATTCTGCCTGTGTGGAGGTGTATGACCCTGTGCTCTCAGTGTGTCATATGGACACAGCTGCTGTATATGGTTGGAGTGATGGGAGCACAGGGTCCAAAGGACCCTGCACTCCCACAGTTACATGTGCACACTGTTATACTGTATGCATTGAGGTATGGGAGGGACCCTGCCCTCCCATGTCAAAAAGAGAATACAATTATACTATCTGAAAAAGAAGGGAAATTCTTTGCAAAAACTCCATTAATGCATCAGTTAGGGTGGATACCACAGTGACAAAAGCAGGGAAATGAGGCATTAGGGGTTCCAATCCTAACACCCCACCCCAAGGGATCCTACACCTACTACCCCACCCTCCACACACCAGCAGGCATTGAGGTGTGCCATGGTGTCATAAGGACTAACTCTCACCCCATTGTCCTATACTATAGTGTGTAAGCATGTTTACATGTGGAATGGGGGTGAGGTTGAGCCCTGCTGTTTCATGTTGCTGTCTCGCTGGTGTGAGGTGAGCGGAGGTGATCCCTGGAGTGGGGTATTAGGGTTGAGAACCTATCATGTCATTTCCCTGCTTTTGTCACTGTGGTATCCATCCTAACTGATGCATTAACAGAGGTTTTGCAAAGAATATATATAACTCTCTCTCTCTCTCTCTCTCTCTCTCTCTCTCTATATATATATATATAGAATATTTTATATATTCTTTGCAAAACACTAAATTTTTGCACCAGTTAGGGTTCAACTTAACATCACAAAAGTAGAGAAATGTGGTGTTAGGGTTTCCAACCCTAACTCACCACCCACCCCGAAGTAGCAATAGGACAAGACTACACAAGCAATCACAGCCAGTCATCATAAGGTAAGACAAACAACATACTGTACAACTGTTTTCAGATGACACAAATGCAGTAGCAGTGATGTGCTACCTTTGTGGATTTGTACAGCATCTGCAGCATGCACACTTCAAGACATACACACTCACTTGCCACTGCAGACAGACATTCATGATACTTAAATCACAACACTGCTTCTGTGTGCAGAAGCACAGGCCCCTGCAGCCACAAAAATGCAAATCCATGATACCCAAATTACAAGAGTGCTATCGTCTGTAGAAGTGAAGGTTCCTATGTGAAAAATGCTTCTGTGAACTCAGGTACTTTTGCACACCGTAAGACATACAGACACTTGACAGGTTTGTGCTTCTGCAGCCACAGGTGTAAGGTATGCACATTGACCTCTGGCTGCAGAAGTGTAGATGCCACAAAATCTATAATACTAAAATTGCAACAGTACTTATGTCTGTAGAAGCATCAGCTCCTGAGGGGCCTGCACCTCTTTAGCCATGGGTGTAAGACCTACACATTATGCTGCAATGTGGATATCATGGTTTCAGCAGTGGATCTAGAAATTGTACAAGGGGTAGCAGTTTTTCAGTTACAAAGTTGCATATAGAAAACCATGCACTAGCAAATCATTTTGTAAATATAGTGAGGTACATTGTACAGCATGCGTAAGTACTTCTGACTGCAGAGCCGCAAGGCCAATGGTAACTTCTGTCTGCAGAAGCACAGGCTCACATGGGGCCCATGCTTGAGCAGCCACTCATACTCATGCACACTGTATGACATACACACAAAGGAGTGGCTTTATAAGCACAGGCCTCTGTTGGGCCTGAGCTTATGCTGTTGCAGATACAAATCCAAGAAAGTAGTACATCAGTGCTACTGCATTTGTGTTATCTGGGAAGAGTTGTGTGTTGGTTGCCTTACTTGATCATGGATGTCTGTGGGTGCTAGAGATGTATGAAGGTTGCCAAATCTGTGAAGTGCCAACACTGCAAAATATTTGTCAGGTGTAGTGGCACTTTTTCTGACTATGTTAAGTCAATGTTATGGTGAAGTTGTGACTTCACCTTAGCTTCACCTTAATTTTACCTGACTTCACCTCAAAATGTTCCATTTCCCAAGGAAAGCTCAATGTGAAGTGGCTAAGTGGGCAATTTGTGAAATTATTCATGAAGACGAATTTTGCAACTTCACCAGAACTTCACTGATGAAGTAACTTCTCAACATCTCTAGTGGTTGCTTGTGTTGTCTTGTTCTTTTGCTGCTTGAGGGATGGGTGGGAAGTTTTTGGACACCCAAAAAATCTTGGGTGCCAGCTTAGTAAGGTGTCTGATTTCTAGGTTGTGAGCTGAGAATTCATTTTCACACATAAAGTGTTGTAATCAAAACATTTTCGGTTCTCACATAAGCCGAAGGGCAACTGATTTTTGCTACAGGCATTTGCTGTAGGTATTAATGTCTGCTATGTAACCCAGTCTCCACTACAGTTGACAGGCATTTTCTTTTTTTGCCATTTTTTTTTATATCTGCACACACATTATCCAGCTTCCTAGAAGCCACCAGGGGCCAGATTCACAAAAACTCACAAAGGTAACACAAAATTTTGCATTGCACTTTGTGGTTGCCCAGGTGTCCAAAATTGCTATTCCCATCGGATAGCACACCATGCTATCTGACTATGAATATGGCTAGTTGGAGGTAGCAGTAACCCCAGTACTGCCAGTGCTACCCCAGTAGCACCACCTCGACATGCAGCCAGAAACATAGCCCCGCAAGGAATAGTGCAGGGGTGCTATGTCCTGTTCACAAAGGCAGCCATGCAAATGAGCCCATTGGGCATGCAAGGTGCTAGGTGGCCATTTGCATGCCCATTATGGGCCCATCTGCATAGGCTGTGAGGATCATAGCGCGGCCCCACCAGCCTCTGCCTAAGATGCAGCCACAGTCCCTGATGCCACTGGTTCCCCCCACCATTGCCAGACACCATTCTGAGTAATAAAAGTCATTTTCCTGATGGCTAGTGGTCCCTCCCCCCTGCTGATTGCTATTTTGAGTATCATAAATCAATTGCCATGGTGGCTAGTGGTCCCTCCACCCACTGATCGCTGTCCCAAATATTGTGAATCAATTTCCATGGTGGCTAGTGCCCCTACCCACTGATCGCTGTCCCTAGTATTGTGAATCAGTTTCCCTGGTGGCTAGTGCCCCCCACCTATCGGTGTCCCAAGTATTGTAAATCAATTTCCCTGGTGGCTGGTGTCCCCACCCCCAGCCGATCACCACCTGATAATACATATATCAAATTTCTCCAATGTCCAGTGGTCCCTCTTCCCACCTGCATCCATGCCCAATCTCATAAGGAGTATCCCTGGCATCCTGTGGTCCCTACTCCACCTCCACCCCCACCCATTTCAATCTCATAATGAGTATCCCAGGCATCCAGTGTAACACCTCCCATCCTGATCCCCTGAATGGTACATATAAACATTTCTCTGATGATCTAATGGACCTCCCTCTCTCTCTGATCCCCTATAAAATGAAATAAAATCTTACCCTGGTGTCTAGTGATCTCAGCCCCCCCCCAGGCAGGTAGTGTTCCACTACCCCACTCGCCCTATCATGACCTGAACCTGTGACCAGCACAGCCCTCCTCGCTCCACCATGGGTGACCACTAACTGAGCTGTCAGTGAGCACATGCTGTATAAAGTACGTGCTCATTGAATGACAGCTCACTCTGAGCTGCCAGTCAATGCTCATTATGAGATTAGGCATGGGTGTGGGCGGGGGAGGGACCACTGGACACTGGAGAAATCTTACATATTTATTATCGGGCAGTGATCAGCAATTGGCGGTGGTGGGGGACCAGTGCCACCAGGGCAAAAACTTGTTTTTCTAACTATCTGGATGGCAATCAGTGAGAGGGGACCACTAGACCACCAGGGAATATATATTTCATTAGACCGGAAATCGGCCATCACAGGGGGGGCAGGCTACCACTAACACAAGGGACATACATGCATTGCTTGGATCAGGACTGTGATTGGCGGGGGGTGGGACCACTAGCCACCAGGGAAAATGATTTACCATACTTGGGACAGTGATCAGCGGGGGGTGGAAGGAACCACTAGCCACCAGAGAAATTGATTTACAATACTCAGGATGGTGATTGGCAAGGAGGAGGGACCACTAGCTACCAGGGAAAATGATTTTGATTACTCAGAATGGCGATCAGTGGGAGGAAGGATGACTAGCAGCCAGGAAAAATGATTTACAATACTTGGGATGGTGATCGGCAGAGCAGAGAGACCACTAGCCAGCAGGGGAAATGATTTTCATTACTTGGGATGGTGATTGGTGGGGAGAAGGGACCACTAGCAACCATGGAAAATTATTTTCATTATTCTGGATGGCTATCAACAGGGGGGAAGGCCCACTTGCCACGAGGCAAATTGATTTATAATACATGGGATGGCAATCGATTATAGCCCCACCGCAGTACCTCTGCCAACCACTAGGGTTGCAGGGGCTTATAGCAAGGTCTCAGTCAGCAGTATTTTCTCCTCTCAATGGGGCCTGCAAAAGGCCCTTGCATGGAGCAAATACTTTGTGAATTGGACAGTGCTGATATTTACGTCCCCTCTCCATATTTGCATTGCAGCCCCTTCCACACATTGCCCCAGTGTAAGCCTGGTTTGAGGAAACAATCCAGGCTTTTTTGAATACCAACTTGGTGCAAAACCCAGTTTGTGCCAAGCAAACTGGGTTTATGCTGGGGCAATGTTTTGTGAATCTGGCCCCTGATTTTTTTTATGCAACCCCCAACACATACACCTGCTCTTTTACACATGTCCCTAGCTCAGAAAAGATACTTTTTCTTACTCGCATATTTCTTGGTAAGCCTCATGTCCCTCGAGGCACCAGAGGTGGGCAATTGAGGCTTGACTGTTACCTGACACCCTGGCTGAGGCTGCATTTGATGTATATCCCCAGTGTCCTACTGTCTCCACAGTTTTCTCCAAGCATTATTTTCCTCCGCTTTTCCTGACATTGTGAAACAGTGTGCAATCCCCACAATTTATGGAGGTTTAGTTGTGGGGATCTTGGGCCACTAGATGTTCCCTCCACCCACTCTTCAACTTCCTCACCCTCTGGTCCTCCTAGGACTACAGCTTGGGGTCCATATGGATGACCATGACAAATAGTGCGTAAGTGCTCTGGCAAGAGCTCAGTTTGGCTCCTCACCAGAGACCCACAGCTGCAGCTGCAATGTTTGTCTTGCAGTTGCAGCTCCAGAACTGAAAGCATGGTCAAGACTGGTACCTGGTTTCAGAAAAGCCATCAGGTGCTTTTTCAAGTATGTGGTGAGAAACTGGGAGAGAGCCATTTGGAGTTCTTGCTCAGTCATGGATGATTGATGAAGACTGGCAGGAAAGAGAAGTCATTAATTTTACCTTAAAAGGTGGGTCAAAGATTTCATTCATTTATTCCCCATTGAATCAGAGATGTGAAAGGAAGTCAGAGATTAGCCAACATCAATTGGCTACATAGTGGACACATACTTTACTATGATGAATGATGGCATATTTCCGTAGGGCTCATGTTTGCTGACTGATCCTGTGTCTTGTTCAGAACCAGTGGGTTAAAACGTGTTTGTGCATTGTGTTGAAAATTCAAAGAAAAAATATTGCTTACAGTTTTTATTTAGAATGTCAGTCTGAGTGAATGTGTAGGTATGTAACCAGACCATCATCCCTTGAGCTAATCACCCCTGCATGTGGTATGCCACTGGCAGGTAAAGCTTTAAGAATATTTTATTATGAAGTAACAAACTTGCTGCAGCTGTTAGAGATATTGTAGAGGGAATTGTGTTACAAAGACTAGCAGGATTTGCCACGTTGCTTAACTGGATGGATGGATGGATGGATGGATGGATGGATGGATGGATAGTGTGGACAGAGTCTGGCTGCTGCTTTGCCTGTTACCTGTGGCCATGATGGAAATGTCAAATAACAAAATAGAAATATGGGTGAAAAGGCATGTTTTCTTTTGTTTATGTTCCATTGGGAGTTGAGGAGTAGCTGGGATTGCTAGGTTGCGTGTAGGCATGTCAGGATGCCTAGGCCTGAGCTGTGGCTGTGTGGGGGGGAAGCAAATAAATAAAGGGAGGGAACACAACAGCAACTAAAGAGATGCTGATGTTCTATGGGGGAATTTGGAAGTGTTGCTGTCAGGGGAGCTTGAAGGTGGGTGCTACTATCCAGGTAGGTTGGAGCTCAGATGCCCACGAGCTCTGGTCTGTGCTGGTGGTGTCTGTAGAGGCGCTGAACTCCTCCTGTAGTATGTGGCAGTTGAAGTATTTCAGTCTTCATTTGGGGCTGTGATGCGTTTGTCTGAAGAGGAACAGTAACCTTAGAGGGTAGCAGGAATCTTTGCTGGAAGTGTTGGTGACCTAGAGGTGGATTTGGTGATGTTGACTGATGTCCTGGTAGTGTGGGCTTTGTTAGATTTGCTTAGAGGGAAGGCCTTCCTGGAAATGTTACTATTTAGCAGGTGTGGGGAGAGCTATAGAGTTGTTACTGTCCTTGTCACCAGGGCACAGTGTTCTTCTGCTAAAGTCCTTAATTGTGTTGATAAGTTGTTGCACTACGGCAGTGCTGCACATTCCTGGGGCTTTGAAGTAGTACTGTTTGTGGTGGTGGAGGGGATTATGTGGAGATGTTGCTGCTGTCTTGGTGGAGCTGTGGGTGGACATACATGCTGCTGTCAGAAGGGGAGCTTGGAGGTGCTGCTGTGCTGGATATGGGCTGCTGCCTTGAGTAAGGAAGTGGGGTTTAGAGGATGGTGCTTCTGTGATTGGCTTAGGAGTTGGTGGCTGGCTGGAGGTGCTGCTGCCCTGGGGTAGTGATATTATTGACATGGCATGCAGGTGTGAAAGGATGGGAGTGGTTTGGGGGTGGAGCTCCTGTGTGCAAGAGGGTCTGTTGTTCTTGCTGAAAACATAGCCAGCAACATCTTCCACTTTTATAAAATTTCCTGGCTATTGGACTGCAAATTCAGCACATAAGGTAAGAAAACTAAACTTTATTACATTCCAATGTTATAACTAATTTCAATGTTGTTGCAGTTTTAAGTCTGACTTTTTCCATCAGGACAAGTAGAAAATTTGTTGGCAAGTAAGTCTACAGACCATCACCTGCCCTGGGACAAGTCGTCAAAAATGTGATTTGCATACCCCTGTCCCCAGTACTGCTCAGTGTGGCCAAGCAATATCACACCAGGATTTTATTCTAGAACTGCAGCAACCAGGTATGAACAGACTGAGATGACAGATAGCCAGACCCACGCACTTGCAGAGCAGATCTGGCAATCTGTGGGATCCTATAATGTGTACATTTTTTGCCTGATCTTAAAGTGGAAGAGGTGCATCTCAATACAGTGGTCTGTGTTTCACTTAAAGCTCTCATGTCAGTTAGCAGACAATGTCCACTAGTACATTTGGGTCTAGTTATCATATTTTTATTCACCTCTTTGAAGAGTAGCTCATGTTGTTTTCTTTGAATACCACTCAATGACTGAAGCAAATTAAGGCTGGGGTGGACTGGGTATTTTAGAGATCATATATTAATATACAAAGTTCTAAGGGATCAGAAATTATGTATAATTTACAGATTACTACACAAATAAAAGAGTGCAGTCTATGATCAAATAATTCAGTGAATAATATTACTGAATTCAATTAAAAAATGACAGATGTGGAGTTTTTACACAAAAAACAGGCATGTTATGGAATCAATTAGCAAGGGAAGTGGTAGAAGCAGGAAGCCTAGAAAATGTCAAGAAAAAGTTAAACAAGCGTTCTTTGTTAACAAGACGGGAGATTTGAGGGACAGATTACATGGGCACATTGCCTTCTTCTCTCCCATACACTCAGTATAATATAAATTTTAAATATGCATTGAATAAGAGCACATTGCATCATTTATAGAACATGTTTAGCAGCTGAACTTTAATACTGTCTTGTAAATAACTGGTTTATATGTCCACGTAAATTATATAAATGAATGCAGGGTAATACAAGCTATCAATAATGACATTTTAATTTTCTTTTAATGTATGAATCTCACAGAGCAAAATAAATTGTTGGTTGCATATTGGTCCTTATAACATGGGCATCTATGTTTCAGACTAGTGATTGGCTAGTATTGAACACATGACCGTTCATTAATTCCTGATATTTTTATACGAAGTGGATATGGTGATAAGTCACATAGGGAAAAAGTATATAGCAGTGTCTGAACTAATCATTCCAGACTGTGTTGAGAAAGCAGCATCCACCATATTTTTGCCCAGTTAGCGGTGGACCTTACCCACCCACCCAATGGGCATTGTCAGTCCTAGTAGAAATCGAGCAGTAAGCAGGAGCAGAAACAGGAGAAAGACAATAAATGTAGTAAGAAAGGCACAAACCGTCACTCCGTAGCACACAGACATGTCAGAATTAGACACCTTCCCTGTGGAATGTGCAAATTGGGCAGCGAGGCTGCCGACTGTCGCTAGCTGTGCATCATCAGAAGATATCCAGGATTACTTAGCTGAGACATGTAATAACAATAATTAGAAAGCAAAGAAAAGAAAGAAATGTGTGCATAGTGTAGTTAAGTGACAGAGCAGCAGTGGAACATTGTGTATACAGAGTAGTTTGATGGGAGGAACATAAAGCAGTGACACAGGACAAGCAGAAACAGGGACAGAGAAAGTTGTCTTATCGGGAAGTATTTTACAGAGCAAGATAGTGCTGAGCTTGTGGAAGTAAAGGAGTGAGCAAAGTAGCAAGTGTGTCTAAGATCTGAATCGGAATGTCAGAAATGCTACCATCCACCGCGTGATCCTCAGAATCAGTACAGGGACCATGGAGATCAAAGCAAGAGAAGGTAAAAATACAATAGAAAGGACAAGCAAGGGAAATAAGTTGTTTCCACAAATGTACTACAGGGTCACAAATGCTTATTGTGTGTGTAGTGATGCATGGTATTTATTTTTGGGAGGAGGGGGAGTGAAATCAATACCGGTAACCGGAAGTTGTTTCCTACATTATTTAGTTTTCAAAGCAGCAGCTCTTGCCAGAACTCATAAATAGGAGTGCAAACATTATTTTCATGTGGCAGAACACACATGAATGTGGTACTCCGGCCATAAGTAGTGTAGGAACACTAAGTAGTCCCCACTGTTTTTCTCCTGTTAATCCACCAGTTTTAGTCCCTTTTTCTCCATATGTGGCCCATGTTATAAGTGCAATAACCCACTCCAGGGTGTGTGTTGATTAATCCCCAATAAACACACACCCTGTAGTGGGTTATTGCTTACTTGTACAACAAGATGCACAAAACAGGTGATTTGATACCTTTTATTGGACCAACAGAGATTTACAGAAAAACTTAAAGCTTTTGAACCTACAAGGTTCTTCTTCAGAAAGAAAATGGCAGGTTTCTTAAGAGCTCACATTAAAATACCCATAGATTACACATTTTACACATGAATGTGGCAGAATAATGAAGTAATTAGATAAGAACTCAACCAGAGATGAGAAAACATCCATTAAAACTTTAGTTCTGTGTAGGTTAAATGTCACAGAATGGATGTTATGTTGAAGGAGGTCCATCAATTATCTGATGTTTAATGTCTTACCAAAGAGAAACTGAAGACTTTGTGTGTAGTTCTGCATATGTGATTCTAAAGCCATATAATCACCACCCACTAGTTAAAAACAAACCTATAATATACAGTTGTATGGGTTAAAGAGAACCATTTTATATATAAGCATTTTAGAAATGTGTAAAACAAATATCTCTCCATGTTTTGTACCTGAACAAGAGAGAGCAGGAGAACTTTAAACAATATAAAGGGACATGAAACTTGTATCTGCATTCATGCCATGCTGCACCATATTCAGAAGGAAAATAAATTTGATCTCAAATGCTCGTCTCTTAGGCGAGCGGCAGACACCACTGATTTGGTTGACTTAATGTACTCTTTCTACACACACAAGTACATCATACATCAGTTGAAAGCTTATTATGTCTACTTTAAGATGAGGTATGATGTGGAGTTGTCATGTGGTGCCTTTACCACAGAAGCGGGGCCAAACAATGACACCCTCAACATGTTAGAATGACCACTTTGAAATATTTGCTTTCATTCCTGTTAGTTTAATGAGTCTATGTATTATTTCAAGACATAAAATAAGATTTTTTGCGACCTCTAAACATCACAACAACAATCTAAAGACTACAACAAAATCTAATAATACATTTGTACAGGTATTATTGAAATGTAATAGCACTGGTGACATTTCTAGTCAACAACATTATCATCACCTTGTTCATCATCATGATCTCTATCGAGAGTGCATGGGTTACCACAGTATTCATTGCCTTAGCATGCACACAGGTCCCTGCATGCAAGACTGTTCTGACTACAGACACAGTTGATTGTGCAGCAACCCCTACTGGTACAGGCACAAATGAGGTCTTGAAGAAGGGGGTCATGTGATGGTTGCCTAGCGGACTGCAGCTCCTGGCTTCTGCTCCTCCACCATCACCACTTTTCTGCAATTTTTCTCCATCAACTTTCAGTATATTTTTCAACCATCTTCCTCTTTGATTGTTGGAGGCTTCCTGGAACAGATTGGAGGTGGTAGACTATTGTAAAAATGAACGAGGACGTGAAGACAGCGTTACCCCACCATACACTGCCTCCTACCCTGGAGAGAGACAAGCAGGCCAAGCGCACTAAACAGCAGGCCACAAAGTCTTCTAGCCCAAATACCTCAGGGGCCACGCTAACTGAAGAGTGATTCTTGGTGGGGATTAAACCACTGCAGTATTCACTTACCCTGCTAACAGAAGAACTGCAGAAAATTTGGTCCTCAGTAGACTCTCTCTCAATCCGGGTCATGAGCTCAGATGATCACCTTCCCTCACTTGAAAACTGGAAGGCAAGACCGAGACAGATATAGCTTCTGTCCAGCAGTGGCTCCGTAAACTTGAGGATAAGCTGAACGACCTGGAGAGATGGAGCCGCTGTAATAACTTCCTCATATTTGGGCTTCCAGAGCAGGAAGAAGGATCTAATCCCGTTGCATTGATTCAGAAGCTCTGCAAGAAAGTGGCTGGCCCATCAACTAATGGGCTATCACACATCATAGAGAGAGCCTACTGCTCCCTGCACCCGCCACCTCCTCAGGGCTCCCCTCCCTGACCTCTCATTTTCAGGCTGCTTAAGTTGTTAGATAAACAGCACATTCTCGCTCAGATCAGGGATTGCAAGGAGGTTTTCTGCGATGCCCATTGACTGCTGTTTGCATAGGATTTGCCCCAGTCAGTTAGAGCTAAACATACTGCGCGGCATCCCTTGGTCGCAAAGTTAATTGCTGCAGGAAAGCGCTTTTGAGTGAGATACCGTGTAACCCTACAAGTCAAGCATGATGGATCCTGGCTTCCAATGGAAACTCCGGAGTAAGCAGTAGCAGAGCTTCACAAGCTATTCCCAGACCTGTTCACATAAGTATGACCTGGGGCTTGGATTACTGCACAGCCTGGTTCTTCTTTTCACTTAAAGACTCTCACTGTTGCTTTGTTACTGTTTATTTAAGGGAGCTCCCATAGGTTCAATAGATTTTACTTTCTGTATGGGCCTTGTTTGTGAGCTGAACCTTTGCTTGGATAACTCTGCTGGGACACAAGCTATAGACCCATTTTATTTTTTAATATGTGGTACTATTGTGGTCCTGGAGGTGGCAGCACTGCATTTTTAAGGTTGCTGCATATTTATTATGTCGATGGACCTGTATGAACTGGCCTGTTCTTAAATCCCCACTGGGCCTGATCTGACCAGTCACCTCTAAAAACTTTCAATAGGTCACAGGATCTGTCTGCAGTGCCCTTACCATCATTAGGAACAAAGCTAGTTACACCCTCCTTTTAGTTGGTGAGTGGCTCCTATATGACTGCTTAATCCTCAGAAGGACATGAACTAATGGACAATCTATTTTGTGGTAACAGTTTACATCCCTTGTAAACTCCTAATGATTCTGAAGGCCTGCTTGACCCTGGAACCTGTATAATGCCTTATAGCACAAGGGGCCATGCCAGAGTCTCATGTTGCTTTTACTTTATGTCTACTAATTGTACTTTTCTTTTTCAGCTTGATTTTGGTATATAAATAGACATTATCCTAGGAGGAAGTCTTCTCAGAACATCATATTGGGTTCCTTCAATTAAGAGCTTGCTTGGACACTAGTTCCTGGGATCAGTTTAATTTCATATATTCTGTTATGTTTCTGTATTTGAATGTATGCAACAGTATGTGTGTAATTACTTAATACTCTCTCAGAGAAGAATGTTTCTATGGAAGTTATCATACTTTACTGTTACCAGTCTGGGGAGTATATTCTACATTTCATTGATATTGTCTTATTTGAGGGATGAGCATGCCTTCTACACATTGTTCCTCCCATATAGTCACACTAGGTAGTTCATTAATGTCTTTAAATGTTTAGTCAGGGTTTAGGTGGTGGTGGTGATGGAGGGGCAGGTCAACCTAGAAGGAGGTTAGGTGGTTTATCATCATGGGTATAGTTGGTTTTAGAGTGCGGTCATCAGGACTGGGGTTGATAGCCCTTACTGTTTTTCGTTTGAGATATTTTGCTGTAATAGTGTGTTCGGGGTTCTCATATTTGTATGTGGGTGTTGGAGGGGTGGGTGATGGGGAGGGCTTTGCTGTCTGTGATCCACACCTATTTCTCCTTCTGAACCCTGAAGGCACCTTATGCAGGATGATCTTCGATTATTCGGGGTTCACTGCCCAGTTCCCAGCTGATGTCCCTAGATAATAGTCTATGAGTGGTCCATACAATTTTATAAGTTGGAATATTAAAGGTGCATGGAATAGGTGCAAACCTTAGATGATATTATGCCATCTTAAGTTCCTTCGAGCAGGGTTGGCTTGTTTACAGGAGACCTACCTCAGGTGGGAAGATATCTCTCTATTTCATAGAAAATGGGTTGGTCAGGTTTATGGTTCAGGAGTCTTGACTAAGTGTAGGGGGGTTGCCATATTACTAGCTGAGGCGATCCCCTTTCTGCTTACACAGGACGTCTGGGACCCAGCAGGGTGCTACATCATTGTAAAGGGGACTATGGGCTCTCAACCAGTGGTGCTGGGTTTGATTTATGGTCCCAATTCAGACTCACCACACGTCTTTACCCAGTGTATCCCCTTATTAACCACTTCCCCACCCTTTCCTACTTTCCTGAGAGGGGACTGGAATCTAGTCCCACAGTCCAACCTTGATCGATCAGATGCCAAAGTGACTGGATTTTCACCAGCACAGAGAGTGCTCCGAGATCTAATGGACAGACTTGAGGTTGTAGATCTCTGGCGGGTACCGAACCCCTCCGTTAGGTTCTTCTCATTCTGCTCAATAACCCATAAGACGTTCTCTCGGATTTATTACTTTTTAGTCGGCACCTTCTGTTTACCAGTAATCCTATCTGCTGATATTCATCCAAGGGTCCTCTCGGACAATTCCCCCATCAGCATCACCTATATTTTGGGTCAGGAGTCATGGAGAGACCCCTTGTGGTGGCTTAATGCCCAGCTGTTGCAGTTCCTTGACTCCCTGGCCCATATCCATCAGTTTATTTCTAACTTCAGGGATGCTAACAGGGGTTTGGTGGAGAGGGTGGACATCCTATGGGGTGCATTGAAATGTGTGTTCTGTGGTGAGTTCTTCTGCCTATCCTCTGTAAGGGCCTGAGCTAGCAGGGAGTGGCTTGAGGGGATCCAAAATGACATTCACAACCTAGAACACTCCCTGTTCCACTCTTCACCAGAAGCAGACTGGGCCTGACTATATACCTTGCATGTCCAATATGCAGATCTCGTGGAGCAGAAGGCTGAACTGGCATTACATCATACTAAAATGAAATATCTAGTCTCTGGGGAAAAGGCCAGGAAATTCCTGGCTGTTCAGCTGCACCAAATTGAAACAGCCAAATTTATCCCGGGCCTTCAATTCTACCCGAATAAATCAGTGATTACTGACCCTAGAGAGATGGCAGCAACCTTTAGTTCATTTTTTCGGGCATTATACACAGTGGACCCTAGTTCAGATCCCTCTCCCCCAAAGCCATTGTGGCCTATCTGGACTTGGTCACTCTCCTTTGTTTAACCCCAGCTGCAGTAGCCCACCTTGGAATATCCATTACTCTGGCTGAAGTGGAAAAAGCTATCAAACTGTTGCCCCAGGATAAAGCACCAGGCCCAGATTGACTCACCGATAACTTTTATTTGGCCTGTATTTCCATAATAGCCCCACTACTGGCAGATGTATTTAATTATTGGTTCACACATGGTTTGAGTGACCCAATTTTTCTCAAAGCTTTAATTACCCTGATACCAAAGCCCGGTAAGGACACTTTATTCCTGGAAAGTTATCATCCTATTTCCTTATTAAACTCAGATATCAAAATTCTTTAACAAATTTTGGCCTTGCATCTTGCCCCTGTCATTGGATCAGTTATCAGGAATGAACAGATGGTATTTATGCCTGGTCGCTTTTCTGGGGATCACCTAAGAAAGCTGCTGCATTTGTATTCTGCCTCCAGGAAGAACAAATCCCCTATGACTTTGGTCTCCCTGGGCATGGAAAAAGCATGTGACCGGGTGGCCTGGAACCTCCTGTTCACTACCCTGCTCAAGTTTGGAATCCCCTAGGATTTTATTAAATGGGCACAATACTCCGCCCATCTGCCCGAGTCCTATGTAATGGGTTCTTGTCACCTCCCTTTCCCCTCCAGCGGGGCACCCGGCAGGGATGCCTGTTATCTCCCCTTTTATTTAACTTCTACCTAGATCCATTAATCAGACAGTTGTGCAATCTTTACACTCTCCCCTCAACCCCACACTTATGGATTCTCAACTTCAGAGGAGTGCATTTTGGGGGGTTGGGGAACCTAAAAAATCTGAAAGCTACCTGCTGGCAAAAAAAAAACATGCCACACCAGACCCCAACCCTGCACCTTGCACCTTCCAGCCAACCACCCTCCTCACCACGCTAGTGGACCAGCTCGGCAGCTGCCCGCCACACCCCCTCCCACATGCCATCTTTCCCCTGCCTCTCCCTCCACGCTTGTGTACATGAACGCATGTATACGGGCATACTTCCCATTGATGTATGTAACCCACCCCATTATCCAGCTGCCCCCCTGCTAGGTAGCCATGAACACAGGCATTGTAATTGAGTCACTGTTTTTGTAGGTGTCCAATTTCAGTCACCTTGTTCACTGGATATCTTTTGAACCATATATTCACAGACGAATTTTGTAAATGACTGCTTGCTGGATGCTACGTTTAGAAACGTTTTCCATGGAGGCACAGGTTGTCCAGTCACCTGGTATTGCTTGCATCCAACTTTAGATCCTGTTCGGAGCTTTCTTTCTGCAGTTTTCACAGAATTACTGCTGTCATATCTGTCAAAGACTTCAATTTCAGAATTAGCTTTGTCAAATCCTTTTAGGACCTGCCTCAAGTATTCAGCAGCCAGTTCATCGAATGTGTGGAATTTGTCTCCAGCCATCATTTGAATGACAGCAATGGGGTCTCTGATGTACACTGTGGTTTCTTTGTTGCATCATCGTAGCTCATGAAAGTTTTCAGCTTGAGCTTCTAGCTGATGCCCGAATTCAGCTTTGTCTGTTTTTCTCATTGTTCCATCAGCATGGAAAAGGGACATAGGCACAGATCCTATTGGGTGACTAAAAACAATTGCCATTGAAACATTATCTATGCATCTTGCAAAGGACACTGCTCTGTGAAAAACAGTTTCCGGACTGATAACTGCTGTGATTGTCCCTACCTTGCCAGACTTAAATTTGGACTTCTTAGCCAAATCAGCAAATGTTTTGATGCCAGATTTCTTGATGGGGCTGAAGAAGATATGTGTCCCATCAGAATCAAGTGCACCTCTCACAAATCTCTCCATTTGTTCTTCACCAATATCTGCTATTTTCAGTAGAGACTCTTGTACATCTGATGTTACATGTAGTCCAGTAGGTATGTTTATTAGCACTTCTAGATGCGATTCAGGGTCAAATAGGTTTGTCATATTGTTGATGACATGGTTGGTAAGGGCTGTAACATGCTTTTCATCCCACTTCAGTTCAGAGGCAATGACTTGATTGTGGACTTTGTCTTCACTACTTGTTGATAGGCCACTTCTTTATTCATAGCTTTTGCATATTCACTCAGGACATGTCTTGGGAGGGTCCATCTGACAAAGGCTGACTTCTTTCTTGTCAGTCCTAGAATCCCACTGCAACCCTTTGAGTCTCTGATAACAGTTTTCTCTGCTTCTGTGTCACTCCAAATTTCATTGAAAGAACCAAGAGTATGATGCACAGCAAACTCCCCAGATTTAAAAGCACTTCGTATTTCTTCAGGGAGCTTTAGCATATCAAGAATGCAGATTGGAATCCACCTGGCATAGTTGGGCCTGTTTGCTGTGAAGAAGTAAGGAAGCATGGCACGCTGTGTGTGTAGGTGACATTTCCAATCACCCTCTTGCTCTGCATGGACATTTAGAAGTAGTATCTGCATAACCTGGAGAAAAATGCTCCCAGCACTTGAATGTAGGAAACTGGGCATACCCCCATGTCTGAAATTCCTCCAGTAGTGTTAGTATATGCTGAGTTAGAGCATCATCAAGCTCTTTAATGACATGTAAGGACTCAATGTCTTTAGACTCAGACATCTTTTGAGTATCAGCCAACATTTACCAGATAATTGCTGGAACTCCATGAGTACCTCCTCCCTGCTCACACCATTTAACAAATGAAGACAGTTTCAGAGCACTCAGGGCCTTAGATGCTAGAGTCAAGCCATGTAGAGCACAGTTGAATTACTTATTAGCAAGCAACTGATCTGCAGTACACACTGCATAGACACCAGAATCAACAAGAAGGTCTAGCAATCCTGGGTCTCCCCAAAATTTCTTAATACATGCAATAAAATGACACAGGGTGTGAAAATCACCAAGGTGAATCACAATGGTACCAAGTTAATTTGGGAGAGTCAATTTTACTTGATGAGCAACAGCATACAGCTGTTGATCCATGGTCTGAATGGCATGCTGCTAGCATAGGGCTGCTGACATTTCCTTACATTTCAGAATTGTATTATAGACTGTGGCCATGTCAGCTGGTTTGGCATCCACAATAGGTGCATATGTAACTGCTGGGTAGGTGCTCTTCTTTGTGGCAAGCTTGTGGTTGAAACCAGTCCAAAATGGAATCAACTGAGTGTGAACAATATAAACATCATTTGGTACTAGTAGGACATCATGAGGTAGTAGTCTTAAAAGACACCAGGAGAGATCTCAGACAGCTTTCACTTATAGGTGACAGGAGTTTATTTTCTCAAGTAGTTTTTCATGGAGAGTCGATTCTGGACATGTTCTAGGTTTTTCAAATGCTGTGCACTGCATAAAAGACTGATTACCTGGTGAAAGTAAGTGACTTTTGTTTCCCATGCTTCAGTGATATTTCTTGTGATGCTGGATTTTCTGCAGACTGTTCTTGAAATACAACTCTAGCCATTGCATGGAAGGTATTCTTTCCATCAGTAGTCTCTGCATTGATGTCTATATTATCATCTCCTTCATGGATGAGATTTCCACCAGCATGAAGTGGTACAATTCCATTTGGAATGAACATACTTTCTCTGAGTCTTTCTACTTCAGTTTTTTCAGCACTAGTCATGATCTGCCTCAGCTTATCATTACTGATGCAGAATCCATGTAGGAGTAGTATGTCTATTAAATTGTGAGACCCAAACTCATGGTGTAGCTGTGCAGCAAGGCATATGTGCAGTGGTGTGATCATTTTGGAACTGCTAAATACTATGCACTCCTCAACTGAGAGGCACCTTTTTTGAATGTCTTCTGAAGGGTGATACTTGTTACTGGCTGAATTATATGCCTCTTTATCAAACAAAGGACAAACTCCTGCACCAGTTGGGGCACAAAAGTAACTGACCACTGTAAAGTACAATCCCCTGGCTTTGGATAATATTCTAATGATTTCATTTTTGCTATTTCAGACTGAAGGATTGAAGTGGCATTATACAGAACTACTTGTTCATTTGAAAGCTGTTCATCAGGCTCACTCACCACAAGAACATCCACAAAACATTTGGATAACTTAAGTTCCTGCTTCAGATTACTAGCAGCTTGGATAGCATCAGCTAATATTATTGCACTACATAGAACAATTGTAGAATTGCCTTGTCAATGCTGTGCATGGAATGAAATTGCAGAACCATAGTGTTTTCTAATCTTGCCTGAATTTGCTACTGAAATAGCTTTCAGGTTCTACATCAGAGGAAAGAAGGGATTTACATCTTTGTAGCAGCTTGGACAGGAGAAGAACCTTCTTGATGTACATAAGATCATTGACTATCTCTTCAATCAGATAATAAGATGCAGTGTCATAAGGTGACTATACTGTTGCAGTGGAACTAGATGGTGCTGCTTTCAGATTTGTTTTACTCAAGTAGGAAGAATGGCATATTGAGTGATAAACTGCATCCTTAGCAATCAAGTCTTCCTCAGCTATTCTGCACAACATGTCATCATCTTCTCTTTGAAGTGCTACCTCTTTTAGATAGATTGCTCTCTCAAATGTTTCAATTTTAGGAAGTTTCTTGTCTTTCTTGTGTGTTGTTCTCAAGCAAACAATGCAACAGGACCAGTCACTGGAGGACGTGCTTGCTCTGATGGATATAGAAGCAGGTGAACATGATGTTGTCTGATTGGATTCAGAGTCTGTTTTCATTCCTGGGTTGAATACAATTCTAACACGTGACAAATCTGATTTACTTGTGTATTTTTGAAAGCAACCCCTGTGATAGAGTATTGGTGGCACATCATGTAAAGTAGAAAATTCATCCAATAGCCACCAATACAGTTCATCTCTCCTTGTTCTGCTGCCAGCATCACAGATAGAGATGCAGCAAAATTTAATTTAGTCTGTGAAATTCCAGCAAAATCAGGAATTTCATCCCTTGAAATATTTTTCAAAATTTGTGCATTCCACAAAATATTTTTGGGTGCAAAATGCAGAATTTTGCCTTCAAAATTTGGAATTTTGCCATCAAAATGCATAATTTCACCAGCAAATGGTAAAATGTCACCAGCAAGTAGCAGAATTCCACCATTTGCAGGTGAAATTCTGCATTTCATTGGTGAAATTTCACATTTTGCCAGCAGAATTTTGCATTTCAAACCTGCAAAATATTTTGCGAAATGCACAAATTTCATGAAATATTCTGTGGAATTAAATTTGTGGATTTTGCCAAGCTTTAATCATAGAATTCTGTCCAGCACTGGTGGCTTTTGACAGTTTTGCATTCTATTGATTTTCATGCAACACGTTTTTCAAAGTTTGTGGAGAGACTTTTTCTCTTTGATGTAAGCTTTAAGGGGCTTGTATCATCCATGTCTTCATATATTGTAACCTCCCTGTGGAGGTAAAATTCAAAAAGTATTTTGTTAGTATTACTACCACCATTTTTCATTTTGTACAAGTATACAGACTTGTGCTAAATTAGATATAAGTTACAGCTATATGTTACCATCAAAACTGCCATTTTTGTTTAGTGAGCAATTTGATTGAAGCCCAACATGAAGCTGTTTATTGTCATCTCTAACACTAATACTGACCTGTGTATAAGATTTTCTGAATTAAAAAGCTAGTTTCTAGAATATTTCAAAGGCCAGTACTGCATGCATGGACAATTACAAATTAAAACCTTCCACTAGGTAGACTAGATGCTATATTGTATGTACAAAAGCTCACAAATGCAGAAGCATTGCATTAGGAATTCACTTACATTTATATCTACCCACTATGCAATACAAACTATGGATGCACGAGCTACTGCTACTGGTGCACAACCTTCTGTGTGAGACTGATCTGGGCAGCAAATTTCAATTGAAAATATAGACAACTATTATAATAACTTGTGAGACACTTTAACAATTAAGAATCTGCTATGTGAAAATATTTCATTTTAGTATATTGCAAAATGTATATAGTTGCCATTTTTGCTACATGAAAATCAGCTTCATCATTTCTGAAAAAATACTAGCCAATCCAAAACCAATAAATATATTTTAATACGTTGTCAATTAGTAGCTTTGACCAATAAACACCACATTAAGGTGTTGAAATTAACTTAAATAGTAAAACTGGAGTCAATAGTCATGTTGTGGGGTTTCTGGAACAGTGCAAAAAATGACACTTTCTCATTTTGAGTACCATTGTTTAACCTCGCCTATAGGCTTACCGCTCCACTTGACAGCTCCACATCATACCTCATCTAAACATACATAAAATAAGCTTTCAAATGATGTATGATGAGGGTGAATGTAGGGTGGGTACATTAAACTCCAAAAATATGGCCCTTTTTGGAGAATTGCCTCTCACCTGTCTGTTGCATATTTCTGAAATACCCTCTGAGAACCAGGACAGGGAAGTCAGAGATGGAGTGATTGGACTGAGAGAAATGTTGTCCCACTGGTTTTTTAGTCTTCTTCATTTTAATATCATGTCTGTGTAAGTTCCTTCATGTTCAAACAGATTGTCCAGTCTCCACACATAACCTGTTTGTGGACATTTCTTGCATTGAATGTAATAAACAATGTTCTGAGATGCACATATATAATTCCCCTGTATGTTGAATTGTTTGTTTTGGGGGTGTTGATAAAATTTGAAGTGGAAAGCTCACATGTCTTACATCTAGAATGTTTACAGGGTCTCGTGCCACTAGGTGTTCTATTGTTTTGGTCAGATATAAGTTTGTGGTTGACAATCAGATTAGATAAGTTAGGTGGTTGTTTGAAAGACAGAAGAGGTAGTTCTTGGAAGATATTAAAGATCTCCAACCAATATTCAGTGAGGATGACATCTTGAAAAGTATCTTCCAAGAACTACCTCTACTGTCTTTCAAATGACCGCCTAACTTATCTAATCTGACTGTCAGGAGCAAAAGTATACCTGACCAAAAATAATAGAACATTAGGTGGCACTAGACCCTGGAATCATTCCAGATATAAGACACGTGAGCACACTTGCACTTTAAATTTTATCAACACCTTCCTAAAACAAACAATTCGACATACAGTGGAATTATAAATGTGAATCTCGGAACATTGTTTAGTACATTCAATTCAGAAATATCCACAAACAAGTTATGTGGGGGAGACTGAACAACCTCTATGAACATAAATGAACTTACACAGATATGATATTAAAATGAAGAAGTCTGAAAAACCAATAGGACAACATTTCTTTCAGTCTGATCACTCCATCTCTGACTTCTCTGTCCTGGTTCTCAAAAGGCATTTCAGAAATACGCAACAGAAATGAGCATTTGAGATCAAACCTATTTTCCTTCTGAATATGGTGCAGGATGGCATGAATATAAACACAAGTTTCATGTTCCATTACATTATTTAAAGTGCTCCTGCTGTCTCTTGTTTCAGGTACTGCACAACACATGGGCAAATATTTGTTTTACATGTTTCTAAAATGCTTATATATAAAATAATTCTTTTAAACCAATAGAACTGTAAATTATAGGTTTGTTTTAAACTAGTGGATGGTGATTACATGGGCTTTTGAATCACATATGCAAACCTACTAATGTAAGTACTTAGCGCGCGCGCACACACACACACACACACACACACACACACACACACACACACACTGTCTTTAGTTTCCTTTTGGTAAGACATTATACATCAGATAATTTATGGACCTCCTTCTACATAACATTCCTTCTGTGACATTTGACCAACACAGAACTAGAGTTTTAAAGGATGTTTTCTCATTTCTGGTTGTGTTCTTATCTAGTTACTTTATTAATCTGTCACATTAATATGAAACATTTTAAGCTCTATGTATTTTAAAGTGATCTCTTAAGAAACCTGCAATTTTCTTTCTGAAGAAGGACCTTGTAGGTTTGAAAGTTTAAAGTGTTTCTGTAAATCTCTGTTTGTCTAATAAAAGGTATCAAATCACTTGTTTTGTGCACAGAGTAAAATAGGAATTTATGGATGGAATCCATAAGGTCTATTATGTCTGCCTAATGCTTTTTAAGCAGGTATGAAGAAGTATATTTTGTAAATATGCATTAACTTAAAGGAGTTCCTCAATAACTATACTACTTGGGGTATCCAGAGATTCCCTTGGTCAGCAGAACTTTTTAAGACTTAAGGTGAAGGCCTGTACTGTCTTTATGTCAGCTTCTCCATTGGCAGACAATTCCATAGGTGTACCACCCTCTGGTAGAAGCGCTTCTTAATGTTACCCCAGAATTTACCACCTCTAAGGTTCAGAGTGTGTACCCATGCCCTGTTAGAGGATACCAGATCAAACATCTCTGTCTGTTCAGCCGTGTTATTGTGTTCAAAACATGATGCTATGTGTAGGGATTGCTGTTCATATCACAAATGAAGTCACTACTTCAGTTTCATTTAAAATATTCATTCTTTTATTCACCCTGACATTTCACTAGTAAATAATGAGCTTTTTCAAAGGGTTTCTTTAAATCTGTAAATTAATACAAATGATTTATTACATACACTTTTAAGCCTTATTGGATATACATTTTACTTTCATATATCATTTCCACTAGTAAAATATTTACCAAGCTATCACTTCATACTTCTTAATATTTCAAGGTATCAACTGAGACTTTTGTGTACTCTGATATTTATCTGTGAACATAAAAAAATGCAAACTCCTTAGTGTTTCTTAATCTAGGGCTGCTCACCAGTGGAGTCTTTGTTGACCTGACCAAGGTCTTCAACCTGGTGGACCACCCATTCTGATTCGTAAACTACAACAAGTGGGAGTAGCCAACTATACTTTAAATTGGTTTAGACATTACTTAACAAGTAGGAAACAAGTGGTTAAAGTTGGTTCTGTAAAGTCAACAATAAGAGAAATTCATACTGGTGTACCACAGGGCTCAATTCTGGGTCAGCTCCTTTTTTTCATTGTTTTTAAACAACCTGCCAACCATTTGAAAAAACACCTTTAAGGCCTTTGACATGGTGGACCACCCCATTCTGATTCATAAACTACAAGTAGTAGTAGTCAACTATACTCTAAATTGGTTTAGACATTACTTAACAAGTAGGAAACAATTGGTTAAGATTGGTTCTCTAAAATCAACTGTAAGATAAATTCATACTGGGGTACCACAGGGCTCAGTTCTGGGCTTGCTCCTGTTTTCATTATTTTTAAATGACCTGCCAACTATTAAGTAAATTGTGTCAGCTATAATGTACACAGATGATACAGTATTATACTGTATAGGTAAGACAGGAGCAGACCTAGAATTAAAAATACAACCAGTTTATAGAGCCTTGCAAGAGTGATTTGTGGAAAACAAAATATTACTGAATAAGAAAAAAACTAAGATCATGACTTTCTGAACTAAGCAAAGGTTTCAAAATAACGCTATGGAAATAACAGAAAAATGATGTGTAGTTGGAAGAGGTAGTGAGTTTTGAATATTTTGGAGTAGCACTGGGAAATACATTGGGCCTGATTCTAGAAGGGCTGACGCAAGTCGCGCCCAAAGGCAACTTGCGCCAAACTCCATTGCATCAAGGACCCTGCACCCAATTCTCTATTGGGCAAGGTCCCTGTGGCTAAGACATGCAACAAAGGGAATACACAACTGAACAGATTGCTGCAAGCCTTCGGCAATGTGCAGTACAAGTGCACAAGCACCCCCCCAGCCCAAATCCCTGATATAAACAATAATTTATTTATTTATTTAGCTTTTGTTGACCAGGTAAGTACACTAGACAAGACAATTGCCTATTTTCAGGTACAACCCGGGAGATTACAGGAATTACAGATTTAAATACATAGGACAACATAATACAGATTAAAACAGCTTACAAGTCATGTAAGGCATATTTTTGTACAGTATGTACACAACAGAATAACACATGTAGCAACTAAGAGCAGTACACAAGGTACAAGCTGAGATGCAGCAGATACAACACTATTTACAATTTAAAGGCCCCAGGAAGTCAAGTCTTTTTGTCCAGAACACATCCAGGAGAGAGGAGTGCTATGAGGGGTCAGGATAGATCATGGGGGTTTGGGGCAACCACAGGCCAAAGAGAGCTTGAGGTGGTTCCATAGGGAGGATCAAAGGCACACCTGTGAGTGGGAGGAGTGGAACTGGGCAGGGAATGCGTTCCACAGTCTGGGAGCACAAGCAGCAAAATCTCTACCCCCCATTAGAGTCCGGCTAGCAGGTATCTTAAGGATGGTGGGCCCCTGAGACCTGAGGGAATAGGATGAGGAGGCAGCCAGGACAAGGAATTTCACCAGCCTCGGAGGGGTGCCAGTGCCAAGGACCTTTCCCGTGAAGCACCCTAGGACAAAGTCTATGTGATTTGAGGGGGAGAGCCGGTTCAGCTTGCTATAAAGGTCACAATGATGGGTGAGATGGGGGCAGCCAGAGCAAAGCGGCAGACATTGTTGTAGGCAGTAGACCACCTAGAGAGGTGAGCTTTGGAGGCACGGGCAAACGAAAGGAGCCAATAGCAGAGTGAAGGAGGAGCACACCTCTGGCAAGAACAAGGTGGGCAGCAGGAGTAAGGTTGCTTTTAGCTCTATAGGCCAGACCCAGTTTGCACTTGACAGTCTTGCATATATTCTGCATGTGGTGGCCAAGGTCAAGTTGTGGGTCCAGCGTCACCCAAAGGTATTTAAAGTTATCAGTAACAGGGATCAGAACACCATCGGTACCAGCAATGCATAACAGAGCAGGAGAGGCCTGGGACCCAAAGAGCATTGCCTGGGTTTTTTTAAGATTAAGAACCAACTTGTGGGATGAGATCCAGGACTGAATGTTCCCTAAGTCCACACTCAGGTGACGATTAATGACCCCTATGTCCAGGGAGTGAGTTAGGATGACCAAGTCATCCTCATAGAGGATTGCCTTACAGTGAACAGAGGCAATGCCCCCCCACAAGCCCTTATCCTCAATTACAATATTTAAAAGCCGTGCAGGGCTATCCAACCCCCAACAAGCCCTGATCCCCAATGATTAAAACCCCCACAGGGCTAGAGCACCCCCAGCCCCGATCCCCAATCAACATGTTTATAAGCCCGCAAGGCTAGCTGACCCCCCACAAGCCTCACTCCCTATGTTTAAAAGCCCCTCAGGGATATCTGACCCCCACAAGCCCTGATACCCAATCAACATTTTCAAAAGCCCCATAGGGCTAGTGGCCCCCCAAGCCCTGATCCCCACTCCTGAACCCCAAAGTCTTGTCCATCCTTCACACTAATAAAAATCCCAGATCCCAAAAAGAGTCCCAAGGGCTGTCCAAACATCACCTCAGTCTTACCTGCATTCAACTTTAACCAGCTAGAATTCATCCAATCTTGGATTTCTGTGAGGCAGTTGCTAAATATCAAGATAGCGTTATCCTGGTCAGGTGCGAAAGACAGGTAGAGCTGGGAATCATCAGCATAACAGTGAAACCTTAGCCCATACCATCTTCCAATGTCTCTGAGGGAGAGCATATACACCGCAAACAACATGGGGGACAGCACTGAGCCCTGAGGAACCCCGCATGACAAAGAGAATGGGTCAGAGGAATAAATCTCAGACATGACTCTGAGTTCTGCCAGTGAGAAAAGGTGTAAACCACCTGAGGAATGTATTGGTTAGGCCACAGATGAACCTCAGGTGCTCAAGCAGCACCCCATGGTTCATGGTGTCAAAAGCTGAAGAGAGTTCGAGGAGCAAGATGAAGTGGCTTCTCTGATCTCTGGCCATCAGGAGATCATTAAGCACCCGAGCCAAAGCTGTCTCAGTACTGTGCCTCTTTCGAAAACCAGATTGGAGAGGTTCGTAGATGTTATGGTTGGTCAAGTGGATCTCCAATTGTATCACCACTACTTTCTCAATTACCTTTCCTATAAAGGGAAGGTTTGAGATTGGACTGTAGTTGCTCAGGCAGGCCAGGTCCAATGAAACCTTCTTCAGGAGGGGTGTCACCGCTGCTTCCTTCAGGGAGCTAGGACACTCACCGAGTCAAGGGAGCACCAGACTATCTGAACCAGGACTGGGCCAATAATATCACAAAAACCCATAATCAGGGAAGTTGGAACCAGGTCCAAACTACAGCATGTAGGGCACATACTCTGGACAATCCACATGACATCCACGAACTCTGGCCGGTTAAAGGTACTCCAGGAAATATGAGGGACAGTGACCAGGCACTGATCACTAGCATCTCCCATACAGCAAGTCAGGAGGATCTCCACCCTGACGTCAGCCACCTTATTCATAAAGAACTGAGCAAGCTCATCGCACTCAACTTGCGAAAAGACTCTTTGGAGCTGCAGACAGGCTGTGTTGCACAGCCTGTCCACCATTCAAAAGAGTTGAGCCAGTCAGTTCTGAGTGGCAGCTATCTCCCTGGACAGTAATTCTGCCTTCTTATCAGAGATCATTGATTGGTAGACTTGATAATGCTCTACCAAACTAAGGTGGTTGACCTCCAGGGCAGATTTCCACCAATGCACTCTAACCTTCATCCCAGTCACCACAACTCCCTCAGGGTCCCATCAAACCAGGGGGCCAGAGGGCAAAGGGAAAGAGGCGAACACAGACTGGAGTAATAGAGTCCAGTGCTGAAGAGATGGTCTTATTATAGGCCAGCACCAAAGCTTCTGGATTCCTGCTTGCCACAGGGAACTCTGAGAGGCCAATCACTGCAGCTAGACCTTCAGGGCTCACATCCCGTAAAGATCAGTAACTGATCATCTCCACAGGAATAGGCCTATGAAGGGGGCACAAAAGTTGAACCTCATGTTGTAGTGATCAGACCAACCAACAGGTTCCACTCCCGGGTCGGAGGCATCGATCCCCAGGAGGAAGACCAAGTCAAGAGAGTGATCATGTTTATGGGTAGCAGAGGTAACAATCTGTGTAAGGCCCAGAGATGACATCAACTGGAGGAAGTGCTGTCCAAATTGTGAGAGTTTGTCATCGACTCAGGCATTGAAGTCACCCAGAACCATCAGTCTGGGTGACTCAAACGCCATGTCTACCATGAAATCCACTATTTCCTGTAGGAATTGCTTCTCATCCCTGAGTGGAAGGTAGAAGAAGCCAGAAGGTGAAGGAAGGAAACATATTTAATTCAGTGCTTTAGAGTAACTGGTAATTGGTATTTTTCTTTTAAACTTAGATTGTAGGCTTGTAGTGACACTATACTTTCTTTCTGTGTTGCCTTTACTTATAATTGTTTTTGGGCTGTTGAAAATTTAAAACATAGTGGTGGTGTAATTCTGTGCTGTCTTTAATTGCTGCAAATTTTATCTTGGCTTGTCTGACTGTCCTGTAGCTGGGTGAAGGGTGTTAATTGTCTGGCCTCTGACCTCAGCTACGTGATAACTGGAGGTGGGGCTTAGTCACAGTAAAAGCAGCAAACAGAGGTTCATCTTCTCAGAAGAAGCCAGAAGGTGAAGGAAGGAACCATATTCAATTCAGTGCTTTAGAGTAACTGGTAATTGGTATTTTTCTTTTAAACTTAGATTGTAGGCTTGTAGTGACACTATACTTTCTTTCTGTGTTGTCTTTACTTATAATTGTTTTTGGCTGTAGAAAATTTAAAACATAGTGGTGGTGTAATTCTGTGCTGTCTTTAATTGCTGTAAATTTTATCTTGGCTTGTCTGACTGTCCTGTAGCTGGGTGAAGGGTGTTAATTGTCTGGCCTCTGACCTCAGCTACGTGATAACTGGAGGTGGGGCTTAGTCACAGTTAAAGCAGCAAACAGAGGTTCATCTTCTCAGAAGAAGCCAGAAGGTGAAGGAAGGAAACATATACAATTCAGTGCTTTAGAGTAACTGGTAATTGGTATTTTCTTTAAACTTAGATTGTAGGCTTGTAGTGACACTATACTTTCTTTCTGTGTTGTCTTTACTTATAATTGTTTTTGGGCTGTTGAAAATTTAAAACATAGTGGTGGTGTAATTCTGTGCTGTCTTTAATTGCTGCAAATTTTATCTTGGCTTGTCTGACTGTCCTGTAGCTGGGTGAAGGGTGTTAATTGTCTGGCCTCTGACCTCAGCTACGTGATAACTGGAGGTAGGGCTTAGTCACAGTTAAAGCAGCAAACAGAGGTTCATCTTCTCAGAAGAAGCCAGAAGGTGAAGGAAGTAAACATATTCAATTCAGTGCTTTAGAGTAACTGGTAATTGGTATTTTTCTTTTAAACTTAGATTGTAGGCTTGTAGTGACACTATACTTTCTTTCTGTGTTGTCTTTACTTATAATTGTTTTTCGGCTGTTGAAAATTTAAAACATAGTGGTGGTGTAATTCTGTGCTGTCTTTAATTGCTGCAAATTTTATCTTGGCTTGTCTGACTGTCCTGTAGCTGGGTGAAGTGTGTTAATTGTCTGGCCTCTGACCTCAGCTACGTGATAACTGGAGGTGGGGCTTAGTCACAGTTAAAGCAGCAAACAGAGGTTCATCTTCTCAGAAGAAGCCAGAAGGTGAAGGAAGGAAACATATTCAATTCAGTGCTTTAGAGTAACTGGAAATTGGTATTTTTCTTTTAAACTTAGATTGTAGGCTTGTAGTGACACTATACTTTCTTTCTGTGTTGTCTTTAGTTATAATTGTTTTTGGGCTGTTGAAAATTTAAAACATAGTGGTGGTGTAATTCTGTGCTGCCTTTAATTGCTGCAAATTTTATCTTGGCTTGTCTGACTGTCCTGTAGCTGGGTGAAGGGTGTTAATTGTCTGGCCTCTGACCTCAGCTACGTGATAACTGGAGGTGGGGCTTAGTCACAGTTAAAGCAGCAAACAGAGGTTCATCTTCTCAGAAGAAGCCAGAAGGTGAAGGAAGGAAACATATTCAATTCAGTGCTTTAGAGTAACTGGTATTTGGTATTTTTCTTTTAAACTTAGATTGTAGGCTTGTAGTGACACTATACTTTCTTTCTGTGTTGTCTTTACTTATAATTGTTTTTGGGCTGTTGAAAATTTAAAACATAGTGGTGGTGTAATTCTGTGCTGTCTTTAATTGCTGCAAATTTTATCTTGGCTTGTCTGACTGTTCTGTAGCTGGGAGAAGGGTGTTAATTGTCTGGCCTTGACCTCAGCTATGTGATAACTGGAGGTGGGGCTTAGTCACAGTTAAAGCAGCAAATAGAGGTTCATCTTCTCAGAAGAAGCCAGAAGGTGAAGGAAGGAAACATATTCAATTCAGTGCTTTAGAGTAACTGGTAAATGGTACTTTTCTTTTAAACTTAGATTGTAGGCTTGTAGTGACACTATACTTTCTTTCTGTGTTGTCTTTATTTATAATTGTTTTGGGGCTGTTGAAAATTTAAAACATGGTGGTGTAATTCTGTGCTGTCTTTAATTGCTGCAAATTTTATCTTGGCTTGTCTGACTGTCCTGTAGCTGGGTGAAGGGTGTTAATTGTCTGGCCTCTGACCTCAGCTACGTGATAACTGGAGGTGGGGCTTAGTCACAGTTAAAGCAGCAAACAGAGGTTCATCTTCTCAGAAGAAGCCAGAAGGTGAAGGAAGGAAACATATTCAATTCAGTGCTTAAGTGTAACTGGTAATTTGTATTTTTCTTTTAAACTTAGATTGTAGGCTTGTAGTGACACTATACATTCTTTCTGTGTTGTCTTTATTTATAATTGTTTTGGGGCTGTTGAAAATTTAAAACATGGTGGTGTAATTCTGTGCTGTCTTTAATTGCTGCAAATTTTATCTTGGCTTGTCTGACTGTCCTGTAGCTGGGTGAAGTGTGTTAATTGTCTGGCCTCTGACCTCAGCTACGTGATAACTGGAGGTGGGGCTTAGTCACAGTTAAAGCAGCAAACAGAGGTTCATCTTCTCAGAAGAAGCCAGAAGGTGAAGGAAGGAAACATATTCAATTCAGTGCTTAAGAGTAACTGGAAATTGGTATTTTTCTTTGAAACTTAGATTGTAGGCTTGTAGTGACACTATACTTTCTTTCTGTGTTGTCTTTACTTATAATTGTTTTTGGGCTGTTGAAAATTTAAAACATAGTGGTGGTGTAATTCTGTGCTGCCTTTAATTGCTGCAAATTTTATCTTGGCTTGTCTGACTGTCCAGTAGCTGGGTGAAGGGTGTTAATTGTCTGGCCTCTGACTTCAGCTACGTGATAACTGGAGGTGGGGCTTAGTCACAGTTAAAGCAGCAAACAGAGTTCATCTTCTCAGAAGAAGCCAGAAGGTGAAGGAAGGAAACATATTCAATTCAGTGCTTTAGAGTAACTGGTATTTGGTATTTTTCTTTTAAACTTAGATTGTAGGCTTGTAGTGACACTATACTTTCTTGCTGTGTTGACTTTACTTATAATTGTTTTTGGGCTGTTGAAAATTTAAAACATAGTGGTGGTGTAATTCTGTGCTGTCTTTAATTGCTGCAAATTTTATCTTGGCTTGTCTGACTGTCCTGTAGCTGGGAGAAGGGTGTTAATTGTCTGGCCTTGACCTCAGCTACGTGATAACTGGAGGTGGGGCTTAGTCACAGTTAAAGCAGCAAACAGAGGTTCATCTTCTCAGAAGAAGCCAGAAGGTGAAGGAAGGAAACATATTCAATTCAGTGCTTTAGAGCAACTGGTAAATGGTACTTTTCTTTTAAACTTAGATTGTAGGCTTGTAGTGACACTATACTTTCTTTCTGTGTTGTCTTTATTTATATTTGTTTTGGGGCTGTTGAAAATTTAAAACATAGTGGTGGTGTAATTCTGTGCTGTCTTTAATTGCTGCAAATTTTATCTTGGCTTGTCTGACTGTCCTGTAGATGGGTGAAGGGTGTTAATTGTCTGGCCTCTGACCTCAGCTACGTGATAACTGGAGGTGGGGCTTAGTCACAGTTAAAGCAGCAAACAGAGGTTCATCTTCTCAGAAGAAGCCAGAAGGTGAAGGAAGGAAACATATTCAATTCAGTGCTTAAGTGTAACTGGTAATTTGTATTTTTCTTTTAAACTTAGATTGTAGGCTTGTAGTGACACTATACATTCTTTCTGTGTTGTCTTTACTTATAATTGTTTTTGGGCTGTTGAAAATTTAAAACATAGTGGTGGTGTAATTCTGTGCTGTCTTTAATTGCTGCAAATTTTATCTTGGCTTGTCTGACTGTCCTTTAGCTGGGTGAAGGGTGTTAATTGTCTGGCCTCTGACCTCAGCTACGTGATAACTGGAGGTGGGGCTTAGTCACAGTTAAAGCAGCAAACAGAGGTTCATCTTCTCAGAAGAAGCCAGAAGGTGAAGGAAGGAAACATATTCAATTCAGTGCTTTAGAGTAACTGGTAATTGGTATTTTTCTTTTAAACTTAGATTGTAGGCTTGTAGTGACACTATACTTTCTTTCTGTGTTGTCTTTACTTATAATTGTTTTTGGGCTGTTGAAAATTTAAAACATAGTGGTGGTGTAATTCTGTGCTGTCTTTAATTGCTGCAAATTTTATCTTGGCTTGTCTGACTGTCCTGTAGCTGGGTGAAGGGTGTTAATTGTCTGGCCTCTGACCTCAGCTACGTGATAACTGGAGGAGGGCTTAGTCACAGTTAAAGCAGCAAACAGAGTTCATCTTCTCAGAAGAAGCCAGAAGGTGAAGGAAGGAAACATAATCAATTCAGTGCTTTAGAGTAACTGGTAATTGGTATTTTTCTTTTAAACTTAGATTGTAGGCTTGTAGTGACACTATACTTTCTTTCTGTGTTGTCTTTACTTATAATTGTTTTTCGGCTGTTGAAAATTTAAAACATAGTGGTGGTGTAATTCTGTGCTGTCTTTAATTGCTGCAAATTTTATCTTGGCTTGTCTGACTGTCCTGTAGCTGGGTGAAGTGTGTTAATTGTCTGGCCTCTGACCTCAGCTACGTGATAACTGGAGGTGGGGCTTAGTCACAGTTAAAGCAGCAAACAGAGGTTCATCTTCTCAGAAGAAGCCAGAAGGTGAAGGAAGGAAACATATTCAATTCAGTGCTTTAGAGTAACTGGTAATTGGTATTTTTCTTTTAAACTTAGATTGTAGGCTTGTAGTGACACTATACTTTCTTTCTGTGTTGTCTTTACTTATAATTGTTTTTGGGCTGTTGAAAATTTAAAACATAGTGGTGGTGTAATTCTGTGCTGCCTTTAATTGCTGCAAATTTTATCTTGGCTTATCTGACTGTCCTGTAGCTGGGTGAAGGGTGTTAATTGTCTGGCCTCTGACCTCAGCTATGTGATAACTGGAGGTGGGGCTTAGTCACAGTTAAAGCAGCAAACAGAGGTTCATCTTCTCAGAAGAAGCCAGAAGGTGAAGGAAGGAAACATATTCAATTCAGTGCTTTAGAGTAACTGGTAATTGGTATTTTCTTTAAACTTAGATTGTAGGCTTGTAGTGACACTATACTTTCTTTCTGTGTTGTCTTTACTTATAATTGTTTTTGGGCTGTTGAAAATTTAAAACATAGTGGTGGTGTAATTCTGTGCTGTCTTTAATTGCTGCAAATTTTATCTTGGCTTGTCTGACTGTCCTGTAGCTGGGTGAAGGGTGTTAATTGTCTGGCCTCTGACCTCAGCTACGTGATAACTGGAGGTGGGGCTTAGTCACAGTTAAAGCAGCAAACAGAGGTTCATCTTCTCAGAAGAAGCCAGAAGGTGAAGGAAGTCAACATATTCAATTCAGTGCTTTAGAATAACTGGTAATTGGTATTTTTCTTTTAAACTTAGATTGTAGGCTTGTAGTGACACTATACTTTCTTTCTGTGTTGTCTTTACTTATAATTGTTTTTGGGCTGTTGAAAATTTAAAACATAGTGGTGCTGTAATTCTGTGCTGTCTTTAATTGCTGCAAATTTTATCTTGGCTTGTCTGACTGTCCTGTAGCTCTGTGAAGGGTGTTAATTGTCTGGCCTCTGACCTCAGCTACGTGATAACTGGAGGTGGGGCTTAGTCACAGTTAAAGCAGCAAACAGAGGTTCATCTTCTCAGAAGAAGCCAGAAGGTGAAGGAAGGAAACATATTCAATTCAGTGCTTTAGAGTAACTGGTAATTGGTATTTTTCTTTTAAACTTAGATTGTAGGCTTGTAGTGACTCTATACTTTCTTGCTGTGTTGTCTTTACTTATAATTGTTTTTGGGCTGTTGAAAAATTTAAAACATAGTGGTGGTGTAATTCTGTGCTGTCTTTAATTGCTGCAAATTTTATCTTGGCTTATCTGACTGTCCTGTAGCTGGGTGAAGGGTGTTAATTGTCTGGCCTCTGACCTCAGCTACGTGATAACTGGAGGTGGGGCTTAGTCACAGTTAAAGCAGCAAACAGAGGTTCATCTTCTCAGAAGAAGCCAGAAGGTGAAGGAAGGAAACATATTCAATTCAGTGCTTTAGAGTAACTGGTAATTGGTATTTTTCTTTTAAACTTAGATTGTAGGCTTGTAGTGACACTATACTTTCTTTCTGTGTTGTCTTTACTTATAATTGTTTTTGGGCTGTTGAAAATTTAAAACATAGTGGTGGTGTAATTCTGTGCTGTCTTTAATTGCTGCAAATTTTATCTTGGCTTGTCTGACTGTCCTGTAGCTGGGTGAAGGGTGTTAATTGTCTGGCCTCTGACCTCAGCTACGTGATAACTGGAGGTGGGGGCTTAGTCACAGTTAAAGCAGCAAACAGAGGTTCATCTTCTCAGAAGAAGCCAGAAGGTGAAGGAAGGAAACATATTCAATTCAGTGCTTTAGAATAACTGGTAATTGGTATTTTTCTTTTAAACTTAGATTGTAGGCTTGTAGTGACACTATACTTTCTTTCTGTGTTGTCTTTACTTATAATTGTTTTTGGGCTGTTGAAAATTTAAAACATAGTGGTGGTGTAATTCTGTGCTGTCTTTAATTGCTGCAAATTTTATCTTGGCTTGTCTGACTGTCCTGTAGCTGGGTGAAGGGTGTTAATTGTCTGGCCTCTGACCTCAGCTACATGGATAACTGAAGGTGGGGCTTAGTCACAGTTAAAGCAGCAAACAGAGGTTCAACTTCTCAGAAGAAGCCAGAAGGTGAAGGAAGGAAACATATTCAATTCAGTGCTTTAGAGTAACTGGTAATTGGTATTTTTCTTTTAAACTTAGATTGTAGGCTTGTAGTGACACTATACTTTCTTTCTGTGTTGTCTTTACTTATAATTGTTTTTGGGCTGTTGAAAATTTAAAACATAGTGTTGGTGTAATTCTGTGCTGTCTTTAATTGCTGCAAATTTTATCTTGGCTTGTCTGACTGTCCTGTAGCTCGGTGAAGGGTGTTAATTGTCTGGCCTCTGACCTCAGCTACGTGATAACTGGAGGTGGGGCTTAGTCACAGTTAAAGCAGCAAACAGAGGTTCATCTTCTCAGAAGAAGCCAGAAGGTGAAGGAAGGAACCATATTCAATTCAGTGCTTTAGAGTAACTGGTATTTGGTATTTTTCTTTTAAACTTAGATTGTAGGCTTGTAGTGACACTATACTTTCTTGCTGTGTTGTCTTTACTTATAATTGTTTTTGGGCTGTTGAAAATTTAAAACATAGTGGTGGTGTAATTCTGTGCTGTCTTTAAATGCTGCAAATTTTATCTTGGCTTGTCTGACTGTCCTGTAGCTGGGTGAAGGGTGTTAATTGCCTGGCCTCTGACCTCAGCTACGTGATAACTGGAGGTGGGGCTTAGTCACAGTTAAAGCAGCAAACAGAGGTTCATCTTCTCAGAAGAAGCCAGAAGGTGAAGGAAGGAAACATATTCATTTCAGTGCTTTAGAGTAACTGGTAAATGGTACTTTTCTTTTAAACTTAGATTGTAGGCTTGTAGTGACACTATACTTTCTTTCTGTGTTGTCTTTATTTATAATTGTTTTGGGGCTGTTTAAAATTTAAAACATGGTGGTGTAATTCTGTGCTGTCTTTAATTGCTGCAAATTTTATCTTGGCTTGTCTGACTGTCCTGTAGCTGGCTGAAGGGTGTTAATTGTCTGGCCTCTGACTTCAGTTACGTGATAACTGGAGGTGGGGCTTAGTCACAGTTAAAGCAGCAAACAGAGGTTCATCTTCTCAGAAGAAGCCAGAAGGTGAAGGAAGGAAACATATTCAATTCAGTGCTTTAGAGTAACTGGTAATTGGTATTTTTCTTTTAAACTTAGATTGTAGGCTTGTAGTGACACTATACTTTCTTTCTGTGTTGTCTTTACTTATAATTGTTTTTGGGCTGTTGAAAATTTAAAACATAGTGGTGGTGTAATTCTGTGCTGTCTTTAATTGCTGCAAATTTTATCTTGGCTTGTCTGAATGTCCTGTAGCTGGGTGAAGGGTGTTAATTGTCTGGCCTCTGACCTCAGCTACGTGATAACTGGAGGTGGGGCTTAGTCACAGTTAAAGCAGCAAACAGAGGTTCATCTTCTCAGAAGAAGCCAGAAGGTGAAGGAAGGAAACATATTCAATTCAGTGCTTTAGAGTAACTGGTAATTGGTATTTTTCTTTTAAACTTAGATTGTAGGCTTGTAGTGACACTATACTTTCTTTCTGTGTTGTCTTTACTTATAATTGTTTTTGGGCTGTTGAAAATTTAAAACATAGTGGTGGTGTAATTCTGTGCTGTCTTTAATTGCTGCAAATTTTATCTTGGCTTGTCTGACTGTCCTGTAGCTGGGTGAAGGGTGTTAATTGTCTGGCCTCTGACCTCAGCTACCTGATAACTGGAGGTGGGGCTTAGTCACTGTTAAAGCAGCAAACAGAGGTTCATCTTCTCAGAAGACGCCAGAAGGTGAAGGAAGGAAACATATTCAATTCAGTGCTTTAGAGTAACTGGTAATTGGTATTTTTCTTTTAAACTTAGATGGTAGGCTTGTAGTGACACTATACTTTCTTTCTGTGTTGTCTTTACTTATAATTGTTTTTGGGCTGTTGAAAATTTAAAACATAGTGGTGGTGTAATTCTGTGCTGTATTTAATTGCTGCAAATTTTATCTTGGCTTGTGTGACTGTCCTGTAGCTGGGTGAAGGGTGTTAATTGTCTGGCCTCTGACCTCAGCTACGTGATAACTGGAGGTGGGCTTTGTCACAGTTAAAGCAGCAAACAGAGGTTCATCTTCTCAGAAGAAGCCAGAAGGTGAAGGAAGGAAACATATTCAATTCAGTGCTTTAGAGTAACTGGTAATTGGTATTTTTCTTTTAATCTTAGATTGTAGGCTTGTAGTGACACTATACTTTCTTTCTGTGTTGTCTTTACTTATAATTGTTTTTGGGCTGTTGAAAATTTAAAACATAGTGATGGTGTAATTCTGTGCTGTCTTTAATTGCTGCAAATTTTATCTTGGCTTGTCTGACTGTCCTGTAGCTGGGTGAAGGGTGTTAATTGTCTGGCCTTGACCTCAGCTACGTGATAACTGGAGGTGGGGCTTAGTCACAGTTAAAGGAGCAAACAGAGGTTCATCTTCTCAGAAGAAGCCAGAAGGTGAAGGAAGGAAACATATTCAATTCAGTGCTTTAGAGTAACTGGTAATTGGTATTTTTCTTTAAACTTAGATTGTAGGCTTGTAGTGACACTATACTTTCTTTCTGTGTTGTCTTTACTTATAATTGTTTTTGGGCTGTTGAAAATTTAAAACATAGTGGTGGTGTAATTCTGTGCTGTCTTTAATTGCTGCAAATTTTATCTTGGCTTGTCTGACTGTCCTGTAGCTGGGTGAAGGGTGTTAATTGTCTGGCCTCTGACCTCAGCTATGATAACTGGAGGTGGGGCTTAGTCACAGTTAAAGCAGCAAACAGAGGTTCATCTTCTCAGAAGAAGCCAGAAGGTGAAGGAAGGAAACATATTCAATTCAGTGCTTTAGAGTAACTGGTAATTGGTACTTTTCTTTTAAACTTAGATTGAAGGCTTGTAGTGACACTATACTTTCTTTCTGTGTTGTCTTTACTTATAATTGTTTTTGGGCTTTTGAAAATTTAAAACATAGTGGTGGTGTAATTCTGTGCTGTCTTTAATTGCTGCAAATTTTTGCCCCCACCCCTTCCCCAACTCTTAATTATATGCCTTGATAAATCTGATTGACAGGAGCTAAACACAGGGTATAGTAAGAGGTGTGAAGTAGGAGGGCATAAGGGGAAGAAGACCACCCTCAGCACAAGTGTTTTGACTCATTTATTTATTTATTGGTTTCTTTTTCCTTAAAAAAAAATATATATTTGACGATCAGTTACAGGATTTTTAGTACTGTAAATAAATAAAAAGAGAACTAAGAGAGCTTCAATAGCAGAGAAGTAGTGGAATTGCAGTATAATGTGGGGAGTGGTGCAATTCAGTGGCTGTGGGGCAGCCATATTCAGGCAGACCTTCTGGACACTGAGGTGCTGCCCTATCTGCATGCATCTCTCTGGACTGCGGGATGAGGTAGCCAGACTCAGAGTGGAAGTCAACTGGGTCAGGAGTACCATCACCCCTATCCAGGGACCACCCAGTCCAATGCAGCTGCCTCAAAGGATGCCGAGAAGGAGCACTTGTATGACAGTGGGCTCAGGAAGGTTAGAGCAGTCAGGCAGAGCACATCCCAGATCCTATTCCTCTAAAGAACTCATATGCCACACTGGAAAATGAGGACAACCAAATAGAGGTACCCAGGGAAGTGAAGGAAAGGATGTGGAGGTTAGTCAAGGAGGTGACCTCTGTGGGGAAAGCAGTGGACCCCAGAGGAGGAGAGTGAATCCTGGTGGGGACTCCATCGTAAGAGGGATCCAGCTAGGAACACAGGAGGGGAGGACAGGGAGGTGAGGTGCTACCAGGTGCCACGGCATGGAGGGATGGAAGGAAGATACTGGGGATCACTGGGAAGGCAAGACGGGAGGGAGGAGCTGGATGTCATTATCCACCTCAGGTACTAATGTGACTTGGCAAATGGGGAGCCAAGCAGTTCAGGAAGAGTTTAGGAAACTGGGGAGGGTCTTAAGCAAGTTGCTACTTCTGTCACTTTCTCAGAAGTACTACCTGTGAGAGGCAAGGGAGAGCATAGGAGTGCATGCACGGAACTTTAACTCATGGTTGAAGAACTGGTGCTGTGAGGAAGGGTTTGGATTCATTGGTGACTGGGGACCCACCTGGAGGGATGGAGGTTTGTTCAAGCCTGACGGCCTGCATCCATCCTGAGGGAATCCAAGACTAATGATAAGTTTAATGCTACATTGGATACATTTAAACTAGCAAAGGGGGGTGGCAGCCAGCAAGGACGGTACCTACTTGCTCGCACTTCACAGCTAGTAGTGGAACCAGTGAACCAGAGGAGGGCTATCTCTGCAAAGCAGTGTGCAAAAGATGGAGATTAGTGTCCAAAAGGTGGATAAGCAGAAAGGGGCAAAATTCAGCAGAAGGGCAAACAGCAAGGAGAACCAGGGATAAATGACAACCAAGGAAGGGGCTGGAGTAGAACAGTGAAGCAGTCTAGGAGGTCAAATCATGGAAGCCATGTGTGCAAATGCCAGGAGCCTTAGCAACAAGATGGAAGATCTGGAGCTGTCATGTACAGTCAGACCTGGACATTGTGGCCATCACTGAAACCTGGTGTAATGATAACCATGACTGGGAGATGGCCATACCTGGCTACAACATATTCAGAAGAGACAGAGCAGGCAGGAAAGGAGGAGTAGGGCACTGTATGTGAAAAATGACATAAGGGCCACACAGATCCAGGAGGAACAAAATGGGGAGAGATACTGTGGGTTAAGCTGGAAAGGAAAATGGGGCCAGCCATCCGCACAGGTGTGGTCTATAGACCACCAGCCCAGGAGGAAGAAACAGTTAGGAGCTGATGCTAGCCATCCAAATGATGGCAGACAAAGGTGAAGGTATACTGGTTGGAGACTTCAATATACCAGACGTGGACTGGAGCATCCCAGCAGCAGCAGCATCAACTAGGAGCAGATTTATCCTGGACTCTTCAGGTGCCTTCCTCAAGCAACTGGTCATGGAACCAACTCGGCAGAAGGGCAATACTGGACCCTTGTGGTCACAAACAGGACAGCGATGGGGTAACAGTGGGGAGCACCTGGGTAACAGTGACCACCAGTCATTGTGGTTTGAAATCACAGAAAGAGCAGAACCAAACCACACAAAACACGTATCCTGGATTTTAGGGGGCAGACTTTGGGAAAATGGGAAATACTTAAAAGAGGCATTAAGGGAATGGGACAGGAATCATGGGTTGAGGAACAGTGGGCAGTATTTAAAATGGGGATTATAAGAACAACAGAATTATGCATTAAGCAGGTTAGCAAGATGAAAAGGAAGAGGAGACCATTATGGTTTTCCAAAGAGTGAAAAGAAAGTGAAAGCAAAAGATGCTTTCAGGCATACACAAAGACACAGGCAGAAGGATAGGGAGAAGTACCAGGAGAAACAAAGGGAGGCAGGGAAGTCAGTGAAGGAAGCCAAAGCTCAGACAGAAGAACACATTGCAAAATCAGTGGGTAAAGGGACAAAACCTTTTACAGGTACATAAGTGAAAAAGAAAGACAAAGGGAGGATAGTGAGACTGAAGGGGAGGATGGGAGCCGCTGGAGGATGACAACAATAAAGCTGACATATTGAACAGGTATTTCTGCTCAGTCTTTACTAAGGAAGAGGGGTAATGGGTCTGAAGGGAGTACAAGGTGAGAATGGCGCAGAAATGGACACAAGTCCCTTTACACGAGAAAGGGTCCTGAAGGAACTGGAAGTAATAAGAGCTGATAAAGCAATGGGGCCAGATGGAGTGCACCCCAGGGTCCTTAAAGAACTAAGAGAGTGGTGGCTGAACCTCTGGCTATCCTGTTCAGCCAATCACTGGAATCAGGGGAGGTACCCAAAGACTGGAGGACAGCAGATGTAGTCCCCTTATACAAAAGTGGGAACAAAGAGGAAGCAGGGAACTACAGACCTGTCAGCCTCACCTCAGTAGTGGGAAAGATCATGGAAGCACTACTGAAGGAGAGATGGTGGAACAACTGGTTGTCAATGGACTACAGGACCCAAGGCAGCATGGATTCACCAGGGGAGGTCATGTCAGACCAACCTCGTTGAGATTTTTGACTGGGTGACTAGGGAGGTGGATCAGGGAGGGCAGTGGACATGGCCTATCTGGACTTCAGCAAGGCCTTTGACACTGTGCCACCTAGAAGACTATTACACAAACTGGGGAATATGGGTGTGGGCAGGACAGTAGTGTGGTGGGTAGGAACTGGTTGGGTGGCAAGGGACACAGAGGGTGGTGGTAAATGGCTGTCACTCCACAGAGGGAAGAGTAACCAGTGGGGTATCACAGGGATCAGTGCTGGGACCGGTCCTATTCAACATCTTCATCAGTGACATTGCACAGGATCTAGAAGGCAGAATTTCACTGTTCGCTGATGACACAAAGCTCTGTAACAGAGTAGACACACCAGAGGTGTAGACAGAATGAGAAGGGACCTGCAGAAACTTGAAGAATGGTCAAGGGTTTGGCAGTTGAAATTCAATGCAAAGAAGCAAGATAATGCATATGGGGGCACAAAAACCCTGGCACAATATATCAGTTGGGGGTGAGGATATAGCATGCACCAAGCAGGAAAGGGGTCTTGGGGTTGTCATCTCTGATGACCTCAAGGTAGGAAACAGTGTGACAAGGCATCAGGTAAAGCAAATAGGATGCTGGGATGTATAGGCAGGGGCATCACCAGCAGGAAAAGGAGGTCATAATTCCGCTATACAAGACACTAGTGAGCCCCCACCTGGGTAAGTGTGCAGTTCTGGAGACCATACCTACGTAAGGACATAGACAGGGTAGAGAAGGTTCAGAGGAGGGCAACAAAGATGGTGCATGGGTTGCATCACAAGTCCTATGAAGACAGGTTGAAGGAACTGAACATGTACTCCCTGAGGAGAGGGAGGGGAGAGGGATATGATAGAGACATACAACTATCTTACAGGGAGGAACAGGTGCAGGAAAACACTATTTTAAGCGAAAATATGTTTCAGGACTAGAGGGCATGGGATGAAGTTGGAGGGAGGACAATTCAGAGGAAACATGAGAAAGAATTTCTTCACAGAACAGGTGGTGGACAAGTGGAAAACCCTGCCAGAGGAAGTGGTGGGGGCTGAAACAATCACGGGATTTAAGAATGCATGGGATAGACATAAAGGAATTCTAGAGGAAGGGGTAAGGGGAAACAGACTTCTAGGAAAACAAACTGAACTTACAAGCTCAAATGGGCAGACTAGGTGGGCCATAGGCCCTTATCTGCCGACACTGTCTATGTATCTATGTATCTATGTAGATGAGAACTATCCTACAACCTATACCTGCTACCACAGTACACTCAAATGATTCAGCCTCCTCAACTGGTACATTTGTAAGGCCTAACTCAGTCTTGAAACAGACAGTGACCTCCCCCCGCAGTCCAGTCTCGAGCAGTGTATCACAGAGTATCTGGATGGAATTGCAGCCTCCAATGTGGAGCCAGCATTTTCATCCAGCCAGGTCTCGGTGATGCAAGCCAGATGAGTTGTTCCGACAAGTTCTGCAATAATTGCAGTCTTTTTCTTAATTGATCTGGCATTGCATAACACCGCTTGAGTTGGACGAGTTTCCAGGGCCGCCCTGGCTACTTGACCACCAAACATAATGGTGGTGCCCCTGGGTATGGGGACTAGGCATGGTGGACCACATTCCAGGCTCCATTTTGCTCCAGGGTGCCTTCTGGGCCTAACTACCCCTATGTGAGAAACCTGTTTTTTCGTCCTCTGGTGTACACCCCACCCCCGTAAGTTTGTTAATTCGCAATATTTTCATGCCAGGTTCTCAGCATTGGCATTTTACCACACCTTCTTGTGAACCATACTGCTGTCATTTTTCACATCCTGGCTGAAATGTGTTTTCTTACTTCTGGCACAGAATAGCACAGTTGCTGTATGAAATCAGTGTTCAGGACACATTACGAAAATGACAGTGACACTGTTCATGAGCAGAGGTCCTAAAATGCCTGTGTTGAAAATTTGGTGACAATACTCCATAAAATGACTGTGTTACGAGCGTGCATTGTGCAGTTTGCATGCACGCTCGTAAGTTCGCAAACTTATATTTTCACTCCAGGTTTTCAACAGTTCCATTGTTCTGCACCTCCTAATGAACAGTATAGCTGTCATTTTTCACATCCTGACCAAAATATGTTTTCGCAGTTCTGGCCCAAAATAGCGCGGTTGCTGTGTAAAGTCCATATTGGAGACACATTATGAAAATGACAGTGACACTGTTCATTAACAGATGTCCTAAAATGCCTATGATGAAAATTTGGGATGAAAGTCAATAAAATGAGTGTTTTACGAGCGTGCATTGCCTTGCATTTGTGCACACCTCCTTATCAAAAGTCCAGCTGCCATTTTTCACAGCCTGCCCAAAACGCGTTTCTGCAGCTGTGGTGTACAATGGCGTGCTCACTGTGCAAAATCACCTTTTGGGACACATTAATAAAATCACAGCTCGATGCATCTCTAGCTCCACCACTGCCACTGCCAATGCCAGTGCGACAACTTTCGGCATTGACAAATGCTTATTAATATTTTCACTCCAAATTTTCAACACAGCCACTTCTTTTACACCACTTCATGAACAGTACAGATATCATTTCTCACATCCTTCCCAATACATGTTTCTGCACCTGTAGCGTGGAATGGAATTTTGCCATGGATTATGAAATTTTTGCCTATGGAGTTTATGAGGCTGGGTGGTAAGAAGACTATGTTGAAAATATGGAGTCAAAATGTGAAAAAATGACAAAGTTATGACGATTTGTTGCAATTTCACTATGCACCCTTGTAACTATGGGAATATTCAGTATTTTGACCCCAGATTTACAACATACCTTTCTTATTATTCCACCTCATGTACTGTATGTCACAATTGCTAATTTTCAAACCCTGACCACAACATGTTTTCTCATCTGTGGTGCAGAATGGCATTACAGTTGCACATAATTCCATTTTAGCTTGCATTTCACAATTTCAGTGGCTTGGTTCAGAAGTTACCTCACTGGGAGAGTACAAAAAGTGAAAATCTTGTATGTTCTCTCAGAAAAACAGAGTGTGACTACAGGGGTGCCCCAAGACTCCATTCTGGGCCCTCTGCTCTTTAACTTGTTTCTCAATCAACTCACACCAGCTACACAAGACAAAGTACTACTCTGTGCAGATGATGGGGTACTAAACTCCCCCCCCTCTGACCCATTAGTTTTAGAAAGTCAAATGCATTCCAGCTTTTCAGGGGTTGAAGAATGGTTCATACAATTGAAATTGTTACTAAACTACAAAAAGACTAAAACCATGATATTTGCCTCCACTCATAACAGAGATAGATCACACCAATTAAAAATACTTAACAGCCAAAATACACCCCTAGAAATGGTACACAACTTCAAATACTTAGGGGTAACTCTATACAGTTCCCTCTCATATGCACAGCACATAGACCTTGTAGCTAAATCTGTGAATGCCAAATTAGGTCTGCTACACAGGAACAAACAGTGCCTAACATATGAAGCACTAAAACATGCAATAAGAAGTTCAGTGTTGTCTGTAATTGACTATGGGCTAGTGGTATATGGGGCTGCAATGGACTCGGCCCTCATAGGGATAAAAACAACCCTTAACAAGGCCTATAGGCTTGTGCTGGGATCCTACCGTCTTACTCACACATGTGAGCTGTATGCAAAATCAGGTTGGCGTAACCTGGACTGCTGAATACAGTATCAAGTTTACCTTCTCACTAAGAAATCCACCCCTGGCCTAACTCCTCCTGGAGTGCTAAACCTCCTCTGTATGTCGAATAAAGTTAGATGCACCAGAGGTACAAGCAGCCAGCTCCTAAGAGTCCCTTTCTGTTGGACCACTCAAGGCCAACAGTTCTATGAGTACCGTGCACCTCACTGGCTTAACTCTCTCAGTGATGTTATACTTACATAAATTAAAATTGGCCCCTTTAAATCCAAGCTCTGGGCTTTTCTTGCCTCAACCAGCAGCTATGATTGTAGGATCTAATCTCAACCTTTTCTCTTTAAATCCTAGCCCATTATTTTGTTTTCTTTTTTATAGTTTCACTCCGTAATCCTCTCCCCTCCTCCCCCTCACACACTTTGCATCTCCCTTCCCTCCTCACCCCTCCCATCCTATGACCTTCACACCCAGTCACAAATATCCTGAGCAGTCCCCTCCACACCCCTCCTATTCTATGACCTCATCACACAGTCATGAAAATCCTGAGCAGCCTTCAGCAAAGTCAATAGGAGTCCCACACCCACCCACTCCCTGTCATATACTGTATACCCCTTCCCTTCCCCACCTCTCTACCTCCTGTACCCATGTCCCCCCTTGCTGTCTACCCCAATTCCTTGGAAGCAATGGGTGTGCAGTGGAACCCATCTCCTCCTCCCCTCATCCAGATTTTACCTACCCCCTATTTCATTGCCCCCATACTGCACTTATCATTCAACTATGCAGACTTGAGCAAAGGCCTATATATTATACTGTACTGTGATGCACTTCTTGACAAGAACGGTTTTTACTGACTGTTTACTGAAATTTCTCCTCTCAACAAGAACTGCTTTTTCTAACATGTTTGCTGTAACCTCTCTCCTCTTTCGATTATTAACTATTTTGTCTGACCTCAGTGTGATACTAATCTGTAATACTTGAATTGTTCTGTTTATACTTGCTGACATGGAGCCTCTGTAAATGAGATTCTGGCTCAAAAGTACTGAAATCCAAAATCTAATAAATAAATAAATAAAATAAAATAAAAATAAATAAATTTATCTGTACCGGGATACATGAGGTGGGGTGATAAGATGGCTACACTTACAATTTGGTCACAGTTCTACAAATGGAAGTGATGGGCCCAGAGGGCCCTGTGCTTCCACACCTACATACGTGCAGTATGCATATCTACGGCGGGAATGGAGTGCAAGGTCCATAGTTAGGGTTAAGTAGCACTTTTAAGGTTAAAGGGTGAAACTTTGCACCTTAATAACTTTGCCACCATTCAACGGATTTGTCTGAAATATGGTATGCACAGTTGGGCATCATAGATCTTGGGATCTGCCAGCATGCGTACTGGTAGGATATACGGCTGCGGAGTTATTAAGCAACATCCAAATGCTCAATTACGTTTTTTTGCAAATTCTTTGCTCATGCCTACAGGTCATACGGTTTGCATGACTGGTCCAAAAACTTCAGGGAACATGTGGCCAGAGTCCCTGATGTGCCTTTTGAAGATTTCGTAAAAATATACTGAACGGTTCAAAAGTTATTCAAAAAACAATTTCCCATTATACGTCAATGGGAAAAGTTAACAAAAAGTTCGAAAGTGTCGCAAATGCACTTTTTAGTGTCGCAAATGGCCCTAGTAGTGTCGCAAATCAGCCATTTTGTTTTCAGTTACTGATCAGAAAAATGCTTAGCATTTAAAATTGGGACCCTCTAGAGACACAATTCTTTCTGTGTTCACCTAGTCGGACCCGAAGGATGCTAGCCATGTCTTTATTTTGGGGTTAAACACCCCAGAAATATGATTTTCAAATTTCTGGAAACAGTAGTGTCACAAAGTAGTGTTGCACCTGCGACACTTTTGCAAATTTTTGTGAAAGGTGTCACAAATTGCGACACTACTTTTCCAGACTATGGCCAAAATGACAGGAGTTCTTTGCCACCCTGCTGCAAAAGAATGGTTTGTTCTTTTGGACTGAAATTTGGAGGGAAGGCAGCCAATATCACCCAGATGTGCAATTTGGTGGTTTGGTGAAAAAATATTGCATGGATGCTAAGTTATGATACTCTGAAATTGACATTTTTTCCCATAGACTAACATGGTGACATTCCTTGGCGCATTTAAGGGCTCGTATCTCGAAAACTGTGCGAGATAAGGAACTTTCATCACAACAATGCCTAGCCCTGTGGGCTATGGATTTAGCAAAAACCAAGCCAGGAAACTCATGACTCATGTGAAATTTAAATTTTTTTTCTACGTCGCATGGTTCCTGAGATATAAGCAATTTAGTATTCCAACAGCTCATTTTCTGCTCCAAGGCCCATTGTTATGCATACATTCTTTCAACACGCTGTGTTTCTCTATGCAGCTGTTGGGCAAAAACAGGGTTTGTGCTTCCGTTACAGTAACAGTTAGCGTTTCCACTTGCGTTTCCATACCCATTTGCATTACCGTTCCCGTGCACGCCTCCGTGTGCGTTACCCTCTGCATTCTCATTTGTGCTTGAGGTTGAGTTACTGTTCCCATTTGTGTTTCCACTACTGTTTCTGTTTGCGTTTCAGTTGCATTTCCGGCACCCCTTTTGTTTGCGTTTGTGTTTCTCTTTCGGTTTGCATCCTCGTTGCTGTTACTGTTACCATTTGCATTTCTAATTGTGTTACTGTGCCCGTGTGCATTACGGTTTGCGTTTCCATATGAGCTTCCTTTTGCTTTTGCATTTCTGTTTCCTTTGGCATTATTGTTGCTGTTACCATTACCATTTGTGTTTACAACTGTGGTAACGTGACTGTGCACATTATGGTTTGCGTTTCCATACGCGCTTCCATTCCTGTTTCTGTTTCTGTTTCCTTTGGTGTTATTGTTCATGTTAACTTTACCATTTGTGTTTACAATTATGGTACCATGACTGTGCATGTTACAGTTTGCATTTCCATGTGCGCTTGCGTTTGCATTTCTGTTTTGGTTCCCTTTGGCATTATTTATGCTGTTAATGTTACCATTTGCGTTTCCAATTGCCGTATCATGACCATGCATGTTATAGTTTGCGTTTTCTTACATGGTTGCCTCTCCCTTTTGTGTCACTTTCCAGTTTGGTGTCACTTTGAGCTTGAATTTCTATTAACGTTTGCTTTACCATTTACATTTCTGTCACCATGTGTGCAACTATTAGCACTTGTGTTTCCCTTGCACTTACCATTACTATGTCAGAAAACATCACATGGTGGGAGCGCGGGCACCACATTCCGTTCACTACTTCTACTGCACATTCTCAAAAAGAAGGGAAATTAGAGGCAAAAAACTCCAATTAATGCATCAGTTAGGGTTATTCCACAGTGACAAAAGTGAGGAAATTCGATGTTAGGGTTGAAAAAAACCCTTGCACCCACCTCCACCCTGCCCCCCAGCTGGCATCGGGGTGTCGCGTTAGAATTAAAGTCAGTCCCTAACTCCAACGCACACCCCGTTGCTGGCTGGGGGCAGGAGGGGTGGGTGCAAGAGGGGAGTTGGGAGGAATGCAGACTTAGGATTTTCAACCCTAACACCAAATTTCCTTGCTTTTGTCACTGTGGAACAACCTAACTGATGCATTAAACAGAGTTTTTTTGGCCATGAATATATATATATATATATATATATATATATATATATATATATATATATATATTACATTATATATATATATATATGTATATATATATATATATATATATATATATATACAGTATATATACGCACACACATATGTAATAGATAACCCACTCTAGGATGTGCGGTTACAGTCTGATATACGCACGCCTTGGTGTGCGTTCTTACGCATGAGGCTGCAGGCCTAGTGCGTCAACCATCCAAGGTGTGCGTATAACAGAGCGCGACCACATACCCTAGAGTGGGCTATCTATCTTATAAAATGGCAAAATAGTTTTGGAGGGGGTTAAAGTGCTGGTGTGCGGTCGTGCTCTGATATACACACGGTCACCTGATGGTGTTTGTCCAGTGCTATTGCTTACTTTATCTAGCCCATGTTATAGAATATATATATATATATATATATATATATATATATACACACACACACACACACACACACATTATAGAGGCATGGTCATACCTCTATATTTAGGGTTGAGTAGGCACTTTAATGTTAAACCTCAAATTTTGCATGTTAATAACTTTGCAACTGTTCAACAGATTTGCATGAAATTTGGAATGCAAGGTCTTGCATAGTAAATCTCTTGATTATCCAAGTTATGTTTTGGGTTGGACATACAGGTTTTGCACAGCGAAGTGCCAAAAATTGCACTTTTCACCACTTTTGTGTGTTTTTTGCCTGTGGCGCTGTGCGGACACCATGTGGTCTATTAGCCCAAAAGTTGGGAAGTAGAAAGAGTTTGGGCCAAGGAACATGGCAGCAATTGTTTGGTGAAAAAATATTAATCTGTTCAAAAGTATTACAATTTGAAGTTCCCATGATATCATATGGGAAAATTTATATGTATATTTTGCAGTGCCCATGGGGAAGACCAGATGTCCCTGAGGAAGACTAGATGGCCCAAATTCGGATGACCATATCTCCATAACAGTTTGGTCTTTTTATTTGAAATTTGCAGGGTGTTGAGGGGATGTCCTAGAGATGTGAATTATGCTGTTTAGGTTTTGGGGGAATTAATTTGTTGCAGAGATATTCAATGACAAAATTGACCTTTTCCCATAGGATTACATTGCAGTCTGTGTCATGACTTTCTGTGCCGTTATCTCGGAAACGAAGAGAGATACAGACTTTTCGCTACTGGTGGTATCAATCACCTTTACATGATTGATGCAATGGAAAAGATTTGAAATTGTAGAGTAAGCCTGCAGTGTAATTTTGTTTGTATGTTGCACGGTTCATGAGATATTGTGAAATTATTGTCACAAGGGTTCAGAGAGTTCCTGTCCAGTGCTTTTCAGTACCCATATCTCGGAAACGATGTGAGATATGGATTCAATCTTTAGATGTTGCATGAAGGTCTCACAGTGTCGATTACAGTGTTGCTTGAATTTTTTTTCTAGCTCTTAACATTTGACAAGATATCTGCAAATTACTGTTACAAGGGTTTAGTGGCCTATAGGGCTGCTGTATGGCTCTGTAGCATTGCATAAGAGGGAGCACGGGCCTGGAGGGATCACACTCCCACAGATGCATATTGTTATGCAAAAATTGGCAAACTTCTGGCCCTGCACTCCCTCAATACATGTTTTTACTAGTTATATTACACTTTTTCAAAAAGAAAGGACATTCATGGCAAAAAAAATGCATTTTATGCACCATTTAGGGTTAAAGTGAAAAAAGTCAGGAAATGAAACATTAGGATTGAGCCCCTAATCCCTCCCCCACACCCCGCACCCTCATTTTCCATAGACTGACAGATGCCGTGGTGCACCATTGAGGTCGTGAAGCCTAAATTTCACCCCATTCTCCTTTTATGTAGCATATAACATGGAATGGGGTGAGAGTTTGGCCACACAACCACAATGACATACCCCAGCATCTGTCAGTCTGTGGAGGATGGGAATGTGGGGTGTGGGGGGGATTAGGGGCTCAACCCTAATGTTTCATTTCCTGACTTTTTTCACTTTAACTCTAAATGATGCATTAAATGCAGTTTTTTGCCATGAAAATATATATACACATACACACACACACACACACATATATATATATATATATATATATATATATATGGGATACATGATGGGCATGAGTGTGATATGGAAAATATTTTCACTCCTCTAGAGTGACCTCTGAATACTCATGAGTGGCGAAGCCACAAGTGAGGTTTCAGAGGTCACTGTATAGGACTGAACATATTTCCCATATCACACGAGTGCACATCATGTATCCTACTTATACAATGGGGGTCTCATTGTTGCAAAATGTACAATTTGCATGGCTTTGCATGGGATTCGGGGGTGTAATAAACGGCATTTATTTTAACTCTGCTGATGTCATCAGGATTTATTTCACTGCAGTGAAAATAACTTGTTTTATCTCATTAGAATATGTCTCACCCTCATTGTATAAAGATAGATTATATATATATATATATATATATATATATATATACACATAAATATATATATATATATGTATGTATTTTGGTAGAGTAGTACTTTTAAGGTTAAAGGGTCAAATTGTGCACCTTAATAACCTTGCCACCATACAACGGATTCGCCTGAAATTTGGTGTGCATGATTGGGCATGGTGCGTCTTGGGATCTGCCAAGTTTTGTACCAGTCAGGTATACAGCTACAGAGTTATTAAGCAACAACAAATTGTGCAATTACGCTTTTTTGTGGTTTCTTTGCTGTTGCCTACAGGTCGCACGGTTTGCGCGACTGGTCTGAAAACTTCAGGGAATGTGTGGCTGCAGAGCCTGATGTGCCTTTTGAAGATTTCATGAAAAAATATTAAAGGGTTTAAAAGTTATTCAAAAAACAAGTTCCCATTATAAGTCAGTAGGAAAAGTTAACAAAAAGTTTGAAAGTGTCGCAAATGCAGTTTTTACTTTCGAAAAAGGCCCTTTGACTTTCGCAAATCTGCCATTTTGTTTTCAGTTGGTGATCATAAAAATGCTTGGCATTTAAATGTGGGACCCTCTAGCAATCTAATTCTTTTTGTATTCACTAGTCGGACCCTGAGGATGCTAGGCATGTCTTTATTTTGGGGTAAAACACCCCAGAAATATGTTTTCAAATTTCTGGAAAAAGTACTTTCGCAAAGTACTTTTGCACTTGCGACACTGTTGAATGAATTTGCGAAAGCTTTTGCAAAGTTCGAGAGTACTTTTCCAGGCTGTGGCAAAATGACAGCAATTCTTTGCCACCCTGCTGCAAAAGAACGAGTTGGTCTTTTGGGCTGAAATTTGGAAGGAACGCAGCCAACATCTCACAGATGTGCTTTTCACTGTTTTGGTGAAAAAATATTACAGGGCAGCACAGTGATGGCACTCCAAAGTTGACGCTTTTTCCCATTGGATAACATAACGGCATCCATCACCCCCTTCAGGGCCTGTATCTCGGAAACGGTGCGAGATACGTACTTTTCATTGCTAAAATGCTTAGCCCCCCAAGCAGGGGCTAAGTACAAAACTAGGCAGGAACGTCATAATTCATATGAAATTAACATTTTTTTCTACGTCATATGGTTCCTGAGATATAAGCAATTTAATATTCCAAGTCCTCATTTTCTGCTCCAAGGCCCATTGTTAGGTATACATTCTTTGTTTTCACTGTGTTTTCCAATGCATTTTTGGGGGAAAAGAAGGGTGTGCCCTTTCGTTACTGTGCCAGTTAGCATTTCCAGTTGGATTTCCATTACTGTTTGTGGCACCGTTACCGTCTACACCACTGTGTGCATTACGGTTTGCGTTTTTGCTTGTGCTTGTGTTTGCATTTCTGTGTCGTTTGGCGTTATTGTTGCTATTACCATTACCTGTTTCATTTGCAATTGCGGTACAGTGCACGTGCATTACAGTTTGCGTTTCTGTACGTGCTTGCATTTCTGTTTCATTTCTGTTTCCTTTGGCATTATTTTTGCTGTTACTGTTACCATTTGCGTTTACAATTGCGGTACCATGACCGTGCATGTAATGGTTTGCGTTTCTGTACTCACTTCTGTTCCCATTAGTGTTTCTCTGTCTTTTGGCATTATTCTTCATGTTAGCTTTACCATTTGCATTTACAATTGCGGTACCATGCCTGTGCACTTTACGGTTTGCATTTACGTGTACGCTTGCATTCACATTTCTGTTCCCTTTCACATTCTTTTTGCTGTGACACTTAACATTTCCATTTAAAATACTGCTGCCATCACTGTTCACATTACCAATTGCGTTTTCTTATGCACTTCAATGTCTGTTTGCGTCACTGTTCGCTTTGGCGTCACTTTGCACTTGTGTTTGTATTAACATTTTCTTTCCCATTTACGCTTCCATTACCATGTGCACCACTATTGGCACTTCTGTTTGCGTTGCTGTTCCTGTTACTATGTCACAAGATATCCCTCCACTGCATTACTTTCACTATTTGTCATCACCATTCTCAAAAAGAAGGGAAATAAGAGGCAAAAAACTCCATTTAATGCATCAGTTAGGGTTGTTCCACAGTGACAAAAGCAAGGAAATTTGGTGTTAGGGTTGAAACCCCCAAGGCACCTCCAGCCCATCCCCCCAACTGGCATCGAGGTGCGCGTGGGGGTGGTGGGGGTGTTGGGGCTCAACTGATGCATTAAACAAAGTTTTTTGCCCCTCATATGTGTGTATATATAGATATAGGTATAGATATAGATATAGATATAGATATAGATATAGATATAGATATTGCAAAAAACTTTGTTAATGCATCAGTTAGAGTTAAAGTGACAAAAGTGGGGAAATGACAGGTTAGGGTTGACCCCTAATACCCCCACCAACCCCATCCTCCACAGACTGACAGATGCCGAGGTGTGCCATGGGGTTGTGATGCCCAACTCTCACCCCATTCCATGTGAAAACAGGTTGACATGCTACAGTAAAGGAGAATTGGGTGAGAGTTAGACCTCACAACTCGATGGCATGCCGCGGCATCTGTCAGTCTGGGTAGGATGGGGAATGGGGTGGCAGTGGGGTTAGAGGCTCAATCCTAACATGTAATTTCCCCACTTTGTCACTTTAACCCTAACTGATGCATTAGCAAAGTTTTATTGTAATGAATTGCCTTTCTTTTTGAAACAGTGTAATATGACTAGTAAATAGTCAGTGTTGGTGGGAGCACAGAGCCCTGATTTATGCATAACGATATGTGTCTTTGGGAGGGTGGGCCCTGTGATCTCACTTACACATAAGTACAGACCCATACAGCAGCCTATAGGGCAAGAAACTCTTGTAACACTAATTTGGAAATATCTCAGCAACCGCAGCAGCTATAAGAAAAATTCAAGTGTTGTTGTAATCATGACAGTGAAACCTTCATGTGGGATAAGTTGACAAAATCTGCATCTTGCACTGTTTACAAGACACAGGCACTGAAAAGCACTGAAAAGGCACCCTCAGAACCCTTGGAACACAATGTCCCAATATCTCCGTAACCGTAGCAAGTAGGGAAACATTTCACTGCTGGTGTAATCTATGATTTCCAAACTTGTTTCTAAATGTGAACTAAGCTGTAGGTAATGAAAAATCTGTATCTCTCTTTATTTTCAAGATATGGGCACCAAAAGCCATTATGGGTGCTGCAATAATATCCTAAGGGAAAAATCAAAACTTTGTGATAGCTTATCTATGGAACCAATTAACTTTTCAACACCTAAACAGCACAATTCACATCTCTGTGGTATCCCCTAAATACTCTGCAAATTTCAAGCAAAAAAAAAAAAACAACCGTTAATTTACAATGCAGTGGGAACGTTTTTAAAAGTTTAAAACTTCCTAGTTTGCGAGGTAGCAAACTCCCCGACCACCAGGTCAATCCTTGTTCATGAGCTGTCAAAATCATCATCCATGAGAAATCCTTGACTGTCAGATTTTAGCCATCTGGTCCCTAAGTGACGGTCAAGGATTTTGCTACTCACAAAAGGAAATTGCTGGTGGCTGGAATTAATTGGCTCATGACTGGGATTTGCCGGGCTCGCGAAAGGGATCAAAACCTCATCTTTCGATAACCGCAGTCTGCCAGGCTGATCCCTTTCATGAAGCAGCAAAACTTTGACGTTCAAGTCAATTCTCATCTGAGAGAAGGGCCATCTGGTCCCTAAATGATGGTCAAGGATTTTGGTACCTCACGAAAGGGAAATCCTGGCAGACTGGGATTTTGTCAGCTCATGGACTGGGATTTTGTCGGCCCACAAAAGGGGATTCAAAAACCCAATGCCACATTTCCCTACCAGGATTTTGCTGCCTCGCGAAAGGGGATCGGCTCACTGACTGGGAATTTGTCAGCTCACGAAAGGGGATCAGAAGCGAGTCACAAACAAAGAATTTTAAAATTTGAAATGCCCATTTTTTGGCCAAAACAAAGCAAACCAAAGGTATAGGGTTGTAGAGGGCATCACCCTGAACAAAACCCATACCTTATTACAACCAGAAGTCACCCATGGATGAAGCTATAACATTTTGTTTGGGGGGAAATGAAAAGATGGAGGCTCGTGGATGAGGAATTTTTCCTGATGGATGAGAATGTTTTAAATCCTTGACTGTGAGCCCAATCCCCTTTCACAAAACATACATATAAATCTTGGAGTGAACTGAGCATGCTCAGAACCCCAAACATTAAAAATTAAATAACTGTGGAACAGATTAATATTTTGTAACCAAACCAATGCTGGATTATTTTTTCACACTAACTTCTTCTACCCTGAAAATATCAGACCAAAAGACCAAACAGTGTTGTTGCAGTGTGAAGGACAATAAACATGATGAAAATGGCGAAAAATGCATTTTTCAGCGCTTTACTGCACAGAAACTGTAATTCGGACCAAAACACAACTTGGCAAATCAAGAGATCTACCATACCAGACTGCGCATTCCAAATTCCATGCAAATCCATTGAATGGTTGCAAAGTTATTAAAGTGCAAAATTTGGGGTTTAACATTAAAGTGCCTACTAAACAATAACAATAGTGGTGCTATCACACCACTATAATAGATAGACAGATAGACAGACAGACAGACAGACAGACAGACAGACAGATAGATAGATAGATAGATAGATAGATAGATAGATAGATAGATAGATAGATTCATTGCAAAAAACATCATTAATGCATCAGTTAGGCTTAAAGTGACAAAAGTGGGGAAATGACAGGTTAGGGTTGAGCCCCTATCCCCACCACCACCCCACCCCCCATCCTCCACAGACCAACAAATGCCGGGCTGTGCCATGGGATCAAAGGCCCAACTCTCACCCCATTCCATGTGTAAACAGGTTGACATGCTACAGTAAAGGAGAATGGGGTGAGAGTTAGGCCTAATGACCCCATGGCACACCCCGGTGTCTATCGGTCTGTGGAGGATGGGGGGTGGGGGGTTAGGGGTTCAACCCTAATGTCTTGTTTCCCCACTTTTGTCACTTTAACCCTAACTTGATGCATTAACAAAGTTTTTTGCAATGATTTTTTTTTACTTTTTGAAAAAGTGTACTATAACTAGTAAATAGCATGTATTTGGAAGGGCCCCACACTCCCATGAAGCTGCCCATTTGTGCATAACAATCTGCATCTGTCAGTGTGCTTGCCTTCCAGGCCCTGCCCTCCCACTTACACATAAGTACGGATCCATACGGCAGCCCTATAGGGCAAGAAAATAGTCCAGAACTCTCCTCAGACGTGTGCTCAAATGAACCTTGGTGCAGAGTATAGGGTTGCTAGCCCCTTCCAAAATCAACCAAAAATCCAAACGCACTCTGCACTCATGTGCCAATAAAATTTCAAACACCAACCTTCTTTTTCTTTTCACAACACTGTGAACTTTTATTGTATGATGTCTAAATCCACAAATGACACTTTCTTATCAATGTTTTTCATTTTAAAGCCAAAATAAGTGCATCCATCACAAACACTAAATCCCAGTGCTTCAACCATGAGTATGGTCTTCCTCAGGGGATGAATAATGCTATGAGATATTCATTTTTTATAGCCAATCTGCCCTGTAATTAACTACCCCTATTGGTTAATTGCCAGAACTACCATCAAGACTTTTTAAAAGTGGCTCTGGTGGGATCTGAACCATGAATTTTAAAACATTCAACTGCTGATATAGATCATGTTACAATGAGTATAGCAGAAAATGAGGTTGAAAGTGATATTTTAGCACTGGAAAGCTTATTAATATCCGCTGGAAATTCTGGGGACAATATTCATTTAGAGAGACAGAGCAGTTTCAAAACCCCCTCCCATTTTTGTCCTTATAGTAACAACCCTGTTATTAGAAATTATGAGTCTGTGGTGTTAAGGGAAGTTGATTTAATAATAAAAAATAAAGATCAAAAAAGAGACAACTTGACAATTTTAGAAAGAAAAGCTTTAAAAGAGTTGTCTGGATATCCAGTTGTCATTAAACAAGCAGACAAATGGGGAAACATTGTTATAATAGACAATAAAGATTATGAAAAAAGTGTTATGAATATTATTAATAATGCTACAGTGTATAAAAAATTACCCAAAGATCTCACTGATGCTTATAAAATTGAACTTCTAAGACTCTTAGAATGGGGCAAAAAAACAGGTCAGATAAAGGAAAATGAAGTAAAATATATTTTCAGTAATACACCTACTTTACCTACACTTTATATCCTTTCAAAAATTCATAAGGATTTCCAAAATCCGCCTGGACGTCCTATTGTATCGGGGATGGGATCTTTAACGGATCAATTAAAACAATTTATTGATTGATTCCTTAAAAAATGCCTTAAGGATAATAAATCTTACCTTAGGGATACTATGGACATCTTGGATAAAATATCAAACCTTGAATGGGAACCAGAGAATTACTGGCTATGTATTGATGTAGAATCGCTTTACACTAGTATAAAGCATGAGGATGGGATTGAAGCATGCCTATACTTTCTGAAAAACAACTTAGAATATCAAAACTTTCCCACTGAATTTATATTGACAGCACTTGATTTTGTTTTAAAACATAACTATTTTGAATTCAATGGTGAATGTTATTTACAGCTAGAAGGAACTGCTATGGGGGCAGCAATGGCCTCCACTTATGTGAATCTTTTTCTGGGCCATTGGGAACAAACTTTTGTTTTTGAAGAAACAATAAATCCATATTTAAAAAATATCAAAAGATGGGATCATTTTATTGATGATATACTCTGTATATGGCAGGGTCCGGAAGAGGAAATTGGATTCTTTATGAATTGGTTGAATGTAAATTGGATTCTTTATGAATTGGTTGAATGTAAATAACAACAAACATTTGAAGTTCACTTTTTGTTAGAGTAAAAAAGAGATTAACTTTTTAGATGTAACTTTATTTAGAGACAATGATAATAACATTCAAACAAAAACTTATAGGAAGGAAACAGCAACTAACAGTTTGCTAAGAGCTGATAGCTCTCATCCAAGATCTCTAGTAAACTCCATTCTGTATGGCCAATTCTTAAGGATTAGGAGAAACTGTTTGAAAAATGAAGATTTTGAAAAACAAACAGATGAAATGATGAAAACATTTGAAGTAAGAGGCTATAGGAAGGAGATTTTGTTGGGTGCAAAAGAAAAGGCCAGGTTACAGCCTAGGGATAACTTGCTTACACCAAAAAATAAAAAGGTTGTGGAGAAAGGGGCAAATATTCCTGTCACATTTGTGACACAATACAGCAACCAAGCTGGTCAAATAGGGGCCATTGTGAAAAAAGTCTGGCCAATGCTTCTAAATGATCCCACTTTATCTAAAGAATTAGATGGAAATCCAAGAATCACCTTTTCAAAAGCAGAGAATTTAAAAGACAAATTAGTGAAGAGTAGATATACTTCACCTATTGTATCTGAGCACAGAATGTGGCTCCCCCCTCCACCCATTGGTATGTATAAATGTGGTAGGTGTAACATTTGCAACTATTGTTGCCAGAAAAAAATCTTAGAAATAGGAGGTTACAATGGCAAGGTTGAGAAACGCTCTTTTCTTACTTGTAACAGCACATATGTTGTTCATTTACTATGGTGTCCCTGTGGGTTGCTGTATATTGGAAGAACTATTCAATCTGTAAAGCAGCGAATACAGGAACACATTAGAAATATTAGAGCAGAAGCTTATGGTAAGCCATTGGTGAGCCATTATATGGAACTACATGACAGTAGACCAGATGGGACAAAATTTATGGCCATTGAACAAATTCAGAGAAATCCACATGGTAGGGATAGATTGAATAAACTTTTGCAGAGGGAGAGTTTTTGGATTTTCACATTGAATAGTATATAGCCATATGGTTTGAACAAAGAATGGGACTTAAAACCATTCTTAAAAAAGTAAAAAAGTAAAGGCTGTTAATATAAATAACACCTTTTATTTCGCTTTCTTTCCAGTTCATGCACTGGAATCCCTTGATGGTGGATCCACCTAATAAAAATGGAAACAGAAAAAGAAAAGGTGTGATCACTAAATTTGGAGAATCCAGGTTATCGTATGAACGGAGAAATATATTTTTGATTTGAACTACAAAAAAAGTAAGACTGTTCATTATCCCCAGTATGCTAAATGATGAACTTTGATAATTATTATTGATGAATAACAATCTAAACAAAAGATATGTCAAGATGCCTTATGAACAAGCTTTAATATTGTATTTCTTGAGAAAAAGTTATTTTGAACTGACTTTATATTTCTCTTTTATGTAAATTCTGTAGATTTTTAAAGTGCTAAATATTGTGGAAAAATGGCTTAAAATTGTTTTTTTGTATTTGGATATTTAGATAGAAAATGTATTTTTGGATGATAAGAAAGGTTAAAAAGCTTTAAAATCCACTAAATATGAATTTTGAAATTTAAGGTACAGATCCCACCAGAGCTACTTGAAAAACTTAAGGATTTGCATAGAGTTAAATATTGTGGAAAAAATGGTTCTATTAGTTGTTTATACTTGATATTTGATTAAAGAAAGGTTGATTGAATGTTAAAGATGGTATAAAAACTTTCAAATCCACTAAAATTAAATTTTGAAAATTCATGGTTCAGATCCCACCAGAGCCACTTTTAAAAAATCTTGATGGTAGTTCTGCCAATTAACCAATGGGGTAGTTAATTATAGGGCAGATTGGCTATAAAAAATGAATATCTCATAGGATTATTCATCCCCTGAGGAAGACCATACACATGGTCGAAGCGCTGGGATTTAGTGTTTGTGATGGATGCACTTATTTTGGCTTTAAAATGAAAAACATTGATAAGAAAGTGTCATTTGTGGATTTAGACATCATACAATAAAAGTTCACAGTGTTGTGAAAAGAAAAAGAAGGTTGGTGTTTGAAATTTTATTGGCACGCGATTGCAGAGTGCATTTGGATTTTGGGTTGACTATAGGGCAAGAAACCCTTGTACCACTAATTTTCCAATATCTCAGCAACTATAGCAGTTATGAAAAAAAATCAGGTGTTGTTGTAATCATGACAGCGAGACCTCCATGCAAGATAGATTGATGAAATCTGTATCTAGCATCATTTCCGAGATACAGGCACTGAAAAGCGCTGTGGGCCTGCAATGTTATCCTATAGGAAACATCTCAACTTTGTAATGGTGTATCTATGGAACCAATGAAATGTTTTTACACCCAAAACAGCATAAGTCACATCTCTGGGATACCCCCTTTATACCCTGCAAATTTCAAGCCAAAACACAAAACCCTTTATTTACAGTGTAACATACCAGGTAACTGGTATGTGTTGGTGGGAGCCCAGGCCCTCCAGTTCCTGCGCTTTCACCAAACTGCTCATTTGTGCATAATGATATGCATCTGTGGAAGTGCAGGCCCTCCGGGCCCTGCACTCCCACTTACACATAACTACAGAGCCATACAGTAGCCCAGTAGGTCTGAAAAGGAACCCTTGTAACACTAAGTTGCCAATATCTCAGTAACCATACAACCTAGTAAAACAGTTCTACTGCTGGTGTAATCTATGACTTCCAAATTTGTTTTGGCGGCTTAGATCAGCAAGTAGCAAAAAATCTGTATCTCACTTCGTTTTTGAGATACGATCGCCAAAAGTCACTATGGGCACCGCAATGTTATCCTATGGGAAAAATCTAAACTTTGTGACAGCTAATCTATGGAATGGATTAACTTTTCAACACCTAAATAGCATAATTCTACGTCTCTGGGCATCCCCTTAATACCCTGCAAATTTCAAGTCAAAAGACCAAACCATTAATTTACAATGCAGTGGGAAAGTTTTTAAAAGTTTAAAGTTTCCTTGTTTTTGAGGTAGCAAAATTCCCGACTGCCAGGTCAATCTCAATTCTCACGCTGTCAAAACTCTCCATCCATGAGAAATCCTTGACCATCAGATTTTGGCCATCTGGTCTCTAAGTGACGGTGAAAGATTTTGCTACCTCACGAAATGGGATTGCTGGCAGATGGGGATTTTGTCAGCTCACAGACTGGGATTTTGTCAGCTCACGAAAGGGAATTCAAAAAACCAGTCCCCTTTTGTGAGCTGACAAAATCCCAGTCCATCATCCCCTTTTGTGAGGCAGCAAAATCCTTGCCCATCACTCAATCCTCGGCCGCGAGAAGGGCCATCTTTTTTTTTTATTTCAGTTTGGGATTAATACCTTTGATCCATGGGCTCGTTTACAAAGGCTCCAAGTCAAGCAAAAATAAAACATAAAAGAAAAAAGAAACATCAACAGTGGATGAGACATCAACAGTAGATATCCATCGAGATACATTAGGGAACCAACGATAACATGAAAAAGAAGGTTAATGGTAGGCAATAATAAATGAGAAAGGTTGTGCAAGGCATGCAAGCTGCATTAAGGTTACAAATTGTTTAGAAATTATGAAGAGAAAAATAGGCAGTCTTTCATACTTATAATGGCAGCTGAGTGGGGTCATAAAGTGATGATCAAGGATTTTGCTACCTCACGAAAGTGAATTGCTCGCAGACTGGGATTTTGTCAGCCTGCCTAAAGAGGATCTAAAAACCCAATCCTCATTTGCTAGCTGACAAAATTCCAGTCTGTGAGCCGATCCCTTTTGTGAGGCAGCAAAATCCTTGACCGTCAGTCAATACTCATCCGCTAGAAGGGCCATCTGGTCACAAAGTGACAGTCAAGGATTTTGCTACCTCGCAAAAGGGGATCAGCTTGAGGACTGGGATTTTGTCAGCTCACGAAAAGGAATCTGAAGCGAGTCTAGGAGAAGTTCAAAATTTGAAAAAAGCCATTTTTGGGACAAAACAAAGCAAACGAAAGGTATATGTTGGTAGAGGGCAACACCCTGAGAAAAACCCATGCCTTATTAATACCAGAAGTCACCCATGGAAGAAGCTATAACATGTTGTTTGGGGGAAAAATGAAAACAAGATGGCGGCTGGCAGACAAGGAATTTTTTCTGATGGACTGGGATTTTTTAAAATCCCTTTTTGCGAGCGCCCAAAATCCTTGACCGTGAACCCACTCCCCTTTTGCAAAACATACATATGAATCTTGAAGTGAACTGAGCATACTCAGAACCCCAAAAATTAAAATTAAATAACTTTGGAATGGATTCATATTTTTTTACCAAATCAACTCTGGATTATTCTTTGGCCAAAACTCTTTCCACACTCCAACTTTCAGACCAAAACACAAAATGGTGTGGTCACAGTGCAATGGGCAAAAAATGTGTCAAAAGTGGTGAAAAATGCATTTTTCAGTGCTTTGCTGTGCAGAAACTGTAAGTCCGACCAAAACGCAGCTTGGCAGATCAAGAGACCTACCATACCAGACTACACATTCCAAATTTTGTGCAAATCCGTTGAACAGTTATAAAGTTAATAATGTGCAAAATTTTGAATTTAACATTAAAGTGCCTACTCAACCCTAACTATAGTGGCGCTACTGAGCCACTATAATATGTAAATATTTACACACACACACACACACACACACACACACATATATATATACATACACACACACACACACTATATATATACATATATATATATATATATATATATATATATATATATATATATATATATACACAAACACACACACATATATATATATATATATATCTAATGTACAGAAATTATATGAACATACGAAAGTTGCCAGCAAACAAAAGGCCATCCTGGTCTATCTAGGATGCTTGAGATTTCAGATAGTTCCCTATTCAGCAGCTGCCCCAGCCCCACTCCCCTTCCCTCCCTTTACCCTCCCTTGCCCTGTCCCATCCCTTCTTGAAGTATTAAACTGTGTTACATGCCACCACCTCAGCCGGTAGTGCATTCCACTTTGCCACCACCCTCTCCATAAAGAAATGCCTCCCCACCTCCCTCTTGAATCTACCCCCCTTCAATCTCATGTCATGGCCTCTAGTGTCTCTCCCCACTCTCCTCCTGAATAGACCCTGGGTGTCTGTTTTGATTATCCCCTTCATGTATTTCAAGGTCTCAATCATGTCCCCCTGTCCCTCCTCTCCTCCAGTGTTTAACTCTCTTAGTCTGATCTCATACGGCAATTCTCCCAGTCCCTGAATCATCTTTTAGTTGCCCTATGCTGCACCCTCTCCAGCAGCCTAATGTCCTTTTGTAGGTACATGCACCAGTACTGCATGCAATATTCCAGGTAGTGTCTAACCAACAATTTTGGTAGAATAACCTACCTTCTTCTTGAGGTAGTGCCCCTTGCAATGCACCCCAGGATTTTGTTGACCATTGCTGCTGCCTTTCTGCATTGTGTGCAATTGTCCATTGCTCTCATGATAAGCACCCCCAAATCCTTCTCCTCTTCTGTTACCTCCAGCCACCCCCCCCAAGATGGTAGCTTCTCCTCAGATTTTTTGTTCCGAAGTGCAGTACCTTGCATTTTTTTGCATTGGACCCCAGCTGCCATCTGGCAGACCATGCTTCTAGCCTTGCCAGATCCTCCAGTAGCCCCCGCTACCCAGTCTGGTCACCCACCACCACTAGCATCTTTGTGTCATCTGCAAATAGGCTGATTTTGCTGCTGATACCCTCTGAGATGTCTGCAATAAATATGCTGAACAGCACCTGGCCCAACACTGTCCCCTGTGGAACATCACTTTTCACAAGCTTAGGGGATGAGTATTGCCCAACTACCACCACCATCTGCTGCCTATCTTTTAGCCAGTTCTCCACCCACTTCACTAGTTTTTCTTCTGCTTCTGTACCCCATAGCTTGCTTCCAAGTCTCCCATACGGTACTGAATCGAAGGCCTTGCTGAAGTCTAGGTACAGGACATCCACTGCATGGCTTTCATCAATTTGCCTAGTCACCCAGTCATAGTATTCCACCAGGTTGGTCTGGCATGATCTGCCCTTGATGAAGCCATGTTGCTTCTCGTCCTGTACCCTGTTCACCTGCAGTAGTGCAACTAGCCTCTCCTTTAGAATGGTCTCCATTAGCTTCCCCACTATGGAGGTCAGACTTACTGGCCTATATGTAGTTTCCTGGTTCATCCTTAGGTCTACTCTTGTGGAAGGGAACCACGTGACTCAGTCTCCAGTCATGGGGTATGCATCTTGTGTCTAGAGATGAATTAAACATTTCTGCCAAAGGTCCTGCCAGGACCTCTGCCAGCTCCTTCAGCACTCTTGGACATACTCCATCCAGTCCTGGTGCCTTGTCCACTCTCAATGAACTTAACCCCTCCAGCATCCTCCCCACTGTGATTTCTCCATCTGTCATCCCCCCATCTGTTTCTATCCTCCCTCCTACTATGGGAAGTGCTCACTCCCTTTCTTTCATAAAGACTGAACAGAAGTAGTCATTGAACACTTCTGCCTTTTCTCCACCCTTCTTCCACCCATCCCCCCTCCTTCTTAATTCTTGTAATTTGGTCTTTACAGCTTCTTTTCTCCAAGATGTACCTAAAGAAGTCTTTTCCCCCTTTTTTATGCCCTACACCAGCCTGAGTTCTCTTGCCATCTTGGCTGCCCTTATCCCCCATGTCACTTCCTTTGCTTCTTGCAGCTATTCTTCCCTATCCTCCTCCCTCCCTGATTTTCTGTACCTCCTGTAAGCTGCCCTTTTTCTCCTCACCGTGTCTAACACCCCTTTGCTTATCCAGCCAGGTTTCTTTCCCCTAGCCTTCTTAGTCTGGGTCCTAAAGCAAGTCTCTGTTGCCTCCACTATACCCTGTCTTTTTAGTTCCCACCTTTGTTGTATGTTTATACCCGACTGAATTTTCACAGGAACCCCTGTACCACTTCCCTCGTCCTCTTAAAGTTGGCATTCCTGAAATCCAGCACCCTTGTGCCTGATTCCCTCTCTCTTTAGCCATCTGTAGCTGGAAACATACTGTCCAGTGGTCACTCCCCCCCAGTGGTTCCTCCACCCTCGCCCCTCACCCACTCCTTGTTTGTAAGTATGGGGTCAAGGGTGTTCTTTTCCCTAGTTTGTTCCTTGACCAACTGTATTAAAAAGCTGTCCAGGAAGGCATCCAGCATTACCAGCTTCCTTCTGTTCTTTGTGGTAGGTGTGTCCCTCTCCACCCCCAGCAGGCTGAAGTCCCCTACTATCACCGTCCCCCTTTCCCACAGTTCCTCTTGAGCTTTTCTGCCAGTACCCTGTCCGTCCCTTCAGATTGAGAGAGTGGCCTGCACATCACCTTCAGTCTTAGTGATCTGTTTTTGGGATCCTATAGTTGCACCCACAGTGCTTCTGTAGCTCCCTCATCTCCCTTCTCTCTTACACTTTTTAATCCCTCTTTTATGTACTGTACCATCCCCTTCCCCTTTTTCCTATCCTTCTGGTGTAATCTGTACCCCAGAACTGTCATGTCCCAGTCGTGGATTTGGGTAGCCCATGTCTTGGTTATAGTTGCTAAGTCCTCTCCCCCCTCCTCCAGGAGAGCCTATAGTTCCACTCCCTTATTCTCCAGACTCCTAGCATTTAGTATTACCACTCTCCAGCCCTTGTCTCTACCCTCCCCCCTGCCTCTCTCCCCTTATGTTCACTCCCTTAGTAGTTGCCTTCCTCCTTAGCTTGCTATCATGGGGGTAAGCACATTTGGTTTCACGTCACTACTCCTCTGAACTCCTCTATCCATCCTGCTACCCCCCTCCAAGTTTAAATGTTCCTTGATGTGCTTCCCTATCCTTGCCTTCAGTACATTGTTTCCCTCCTCATTGTTTGAACAAAGAAAAAAGGTTTGTAGTCCCCTAAGGTGACTTAATAAGGGACACCTATTTTATATACAAGTTAAAACACACTAGACTTGGATGTAATGATGAATCAAAAGATACATTTAAACAGTCAAGAACTATTTTGTAAAATAAATTGCATGTGCTAATACCTGGTTAAATGTAAAATGACTAAACGACTATACTAACAAGGGAGCACTGCTCTATAATAACATGAGAGCACTGCTCTACATAAAATTTCAACAGCATTTCTTAACAAAACAAAAAACTAAAAAAAGCTGTGAATGACCTGAGGAGACATCGTCCCTAATGAAAAGAAAACTATGCACATAGGAGTGACTGTGTAATAGTATGAAAATATTGTAACCAAATATAGCTGCCGCTGCAGAACCTTGAAAGAGCCCTCTGCTGTCTCGCTTTAAAGCCCCCCCACCACTCTGATTTACAAACTAGCTGCCCCAGTTGATATCAACAAATAATGGTGAAGAACCCTAATATCCAATCATCTGTCATAGATCTTGCAAAAAAGATTTATTAAGGGGACTGTGAAAAAGTTTACAAATGGAATATAAGATAAAATAGCCACAAAGGGACACTGTTGCTTTAAACGGCCATGCAATTAGGTACACCTGTTGACAGTTACTCAGCAACAGCATTCTGAAGTAATGAGCATGGGCAAAGTCACATGACAAAGTAAACTACAAACAGACCCAGGAAGGAATGGAAGGTGAAGCACTCTTCTAATGGTGGCAGAAAGACAAGTTGGTGTCACAGAAAGACGCCACTGCAAGTGCAACTCACTACAAGGAGGTGATTCATACAAGCTGGTTTAACCTTCAACAAAGAATGTAAAGTTGAATGAAGATGTATGAGATTTAAAGCAAAAAAATGCAAAGTTCAGTGCAAGTTATGGCATTTTGTGTTTTCAGAGTATTATATTAACACTGGAAGGAAAACGGAAACAAGTACTTAATATACTATCGGTTGAAAAAATATACAGAAGGTATGAACTCCACAAAACATGATGGTAAAAACAAAATAAAATGGTGTTAATGGAATATACTGAGTGGCTTATAGTGACACTACACTACAATGTAATGATTTAACTGATTAAAGGGACACTGTCAACCTCTTTAGGCTTCAAACTGTCCCTAGTTTAAAAAACACATTTTATGATTGCCAACATTCTGTAAAGATTACTGATGTAGATGGTAGTTTAATTTAGACTTTTTTTCCTTTAAAAAAGTGAAAAACAGACTGCCCACCATACTGGTGTTACCACACAAACACAGGTTTGTTTGCATTCCTTGATCAGCTCCAGCTGCATCTTTCCTGAATTTGGAAACACCCACAACACAGTCTAGCCCCTCATGATGCAGTGGGAGTTTAGGCAGCTGCTGCCTCATGAGTGACTGCACTGTTTGGTAGTGTTTGTAATTCTCAGGAAGTATCCAGTAAGAACAGATCCAGGACTGTAAACAAAACAAGGTTGTTTATAAGTATACAATAGCATGCATTTCAGTTCTACTAAACAAGGAGACAGACAAAACAAACTGCAACATCAATGAATTTTAGAGAAGGTAAGCAATCATAAAATGTGGATTTTTAACGAGAAATAATATGATAAAAACACAGGCTGACAGTGTCCCTTTAAGAACCACTTAAGTTTTTGTATTATTTCCTATGTTCCCAGTTAAATATCAGAGTACACAAAAGTCTCGATGTATACCAGGGAATATTAAGAAGTATCAAGCAATAGCTTGGTAAATATTTTACTAGTTGAACTGATATATGAAATTAAAGTATATGTCCAGTAAGACTTAAAAGTGTATGTAATAAATTATATGTATTCATTTACAAATTTGAAAAACCTTTGAAAAAGCTTATTATTTATGAATGAAATATCAGGGTGAATAAAAGAATTAATATTTTAAATGAAACTGAAGCAGTGACTTCATTTGTGATATGAACTGCAATCCCCACACATATATTCATGTTTTGAAGACATTACTGCACCTCAAAGATGCAAGAAAATTGGCTGAAGAGTCATCATCATTATCTATGGACTTTCCTTCATTTATGTAGTCTTGTTATTGTCCTTGAGTATGCAGAAACCTGAAATCATTTCCGTCTCAGCCTCCTTTTCTCCAGCATGAACATGACATTGGCTCACCTGCCTATTCTCATATCTTTGCCCTATCAGAAGTGGCTGTGTATGTCTTGCATAGTCAGTTTGTGTCTGTGGATGCAGAAGCACTGGCCCCACAGATGCCAGCTCTTTTGAAGGCAGAAGCATTGCTTCTATCTGTGGCTGCAGTAGCAGCTGCATATTTCTTGCACTGTTAATGTGTATGTGTGGCTGCAGTAGGGCTCGCCCCTACAGGGCCAGTCTTTCTGTAGCTGGAAGTACTGTTGTAATTTCAGTTTATTGACTTTCTCAAACAAAATTAATTGCAAAAAAAAAACCTGCAGTATTGCAACAGTTAAGGTTCAACTGAACACACAAAAGTAGGGAAATGTGGCATTACGGTTACCAACCCTAACTTCCCTCCCCACCCCATCAAGCAGCAAAAGACACATGAGCAATCACAGACAGCCATCATCAGGTAAGTCAAACAACTTAGTACTGTTTCTATATGACATGAATGCAATAGCACTGATGTGTTACTGTACCTTCAAAAAATATATAAACACACTGCTCTTTCAAAAAGCCATACTTCATCGCTACTGTTTAAAAATGTGACAGTGTGGGTGTCTATGTTTTTGTAGTGTGCATGTGTATCTATAAGGCCTGCACTTCTGCTGATAAAAATAGTATTGTAGTTTGGGTATCATGGATTTGTATGTCCAGCTGCAGAAGTGGGTGTGAATGTTTTACACTGTGCAAGTGTATTTGTGACTGCAGATGCACTGGGAGGCCTGCACTTTTGCAGACTGAGATAGTGTTGTCATTTGGGTACCATGAATTTGTATCTGTAGATGGACTTGTATCTGCAGCCAGAAATCAGGGGGTATGCTTTGCAACCATAAACTGCTGTAAATGTCATATACTGTGCATGTGTATCTGTGACTACAGAAGCACTGGCCCAGCAGGGACCTGCACTTCTGCAGACGCAAGTAGTGTTATGATTTGAGTATCATGGATTTCTGTCTGCTGCCAGAATTAGGTACATATGTCTTGCAGTATGCATCTGTATCTGTGGCAGCAGAAGCACTGGGCTCTACACGTGTGTCATTTGGAAACAGTTGCAGTGTATGTTGCTTGTCTTACCTGATGCTGCTTATCTGTGGTGTGTCTGTAGTTTTATTCTTTTGCTGCTTGGGGTGTTGGGAGCTAGGGTTGGGAATCCTAATGCCACATTTCCCTATTTTTGCATCATTAAGTTGAATGCTAACTGGTGTATTAACACAGTTAAAAATCCATAATACTCAAATCACAATGCTACTTCTGTCTCCAGAAGCATAGACCCTTGCAGACACAAATACAAATCCATGGGCACCCAAATTACAGCAGCTCTTTTATTTTGTTTTGTTTCATTTTTATTTTATACTAAAAAACCTGCTTTGTGAGCAAAATTGCCCATTTTCACAAGTATCCAGTTGTGATCATAGAAAATGTACAATTACAAAAATAAATGAGAATCACAAAAGACAAACGTAACATTCAATATACAAAAAAGTAAAATCAAATAAAACATTTACATACAGAACTGGTTAGTAAATAGTTTTTGAGAGACCTCTTAAAAGTTGATATCTTCATGCAATTGACTATGAAACTTGATAACTTACTATAAAGTTGTATGACCTTGAAATTTATTGAGTTTTTTTATTTAAAGTTTATTTAAATTTCCACTATGCCAACACATGGAAATAGAAGCAGAACAAGATCATAATACAACAAAACTATCCCACACCTAAGATCCCCCTCCCAAACATACAAAGCCATATGACATTAGAAAATGCAGAACGGTATGAAAAAAAAACACAACCTCCCCCCAACCCCACCTCCTGGAGCACCATGGGAAAATCAATTGCATCTAAAGAAAAATAAAATAATGAGAAATTGTCAAGAGGGCAACCCAATACCTATTAAGCCCACTTTGCAACCTTCTATAGTGATAAAAGAGTATAGTGTATATCCCACCATTGCTGATTGAGGTTAGGCCTTTAATGAAGTCTAGCTGTCTGCTTTTTCACCATAAGAGCCTACATGATCTCATTGTGCTGTAAGGTGGTGTGGAATCATCCCTCCAATGTTGCAGGATGATGATCTTTGCTTCCACTGAAATCAGAGCTATATGTGCCTCAGGGTAAACGGGTAGTCCCTACCAAACAGATTTCAGGGGTGAAGGCATCCTTTAGACCCAAAAGCAGGTCCAGTGGGTCTTTAATTTTACAGCAGAAGGGGGCCACCCTGGGACACTCCCACAACATATGTAATAAATTTCCCATGGCAGAGCCACAGTGAGAGCACAATGGAGTCTCATATCTACCCATTTTAAACAGTTTAAGGGGAGTGTAATAGAGGTTATGCAATACACGAAATTGGGTCCATTGATATTGATTCCATTTAATAAATTTGTAAAGATTCCGCCAAATAGTTGGCCAGTGTTTAGCATCATGCTGTAAATTCAGTGCTTGCTGCCAGTAGAAACAGATCCCCTTGAGGGGGTAGGTTCGACCATTTGTAAATAAGAATACAAGCGAGCTACTGGATGTGATTGGGCAGCCAAAGAAACAAGCTGAAGCACAAGTTCGCTATCGCACATTTTCCAAGGGGCACAACTAAAAAAGGATGTCAGGGCATTGGTTAGTTGCAAATATTTAAAGGTACAGTATGAAAGAGGGGTATAGAGAAAAGGTCCTGCAATTTCCCCTAAGGTAAAATCTTGACCTGCTCTGTAAGAGAGGAGATAGACACAGTACTTAGGCAGCAATAGAAAGAAACAGGAATATGACAGCCGCCAATGTAAATATTGGGATTTGCCAGCACAGGCTGGATAAGGGACCGAGACCAATCCATGCGGAGGTATTGTTCCAGTTGTCCGCAAACCTTAAGAGACCACACCAAAGGGGAACAATACAGGGTCACTGGTAAACTAACCAGTTTAGAATACAATAAACTATTATGGTGAATACCAGCCTTCTGACATAAACAAGCATCAGTTTGTAACCAGAGAGGTCTATACCCCTCATCAGAAGGCCCAATCCAAAGCATTACCCCAATGCAAAACTTTAGCTCTGTGCAAGGCTAAATAATAAAGATAGAAGTTATGAAGTCTCAAGCCGCCTCTCTCTCTGGAGTGTAAGTTTGGAATATGCATGGCATAGCTTGCCATGCATATTCCAAACTTACACTCCAGAGAGAGAGGCGGCTTGAGACTTCATAACTTCTATCTTTATTATTTAGCCTCTCTCCAGAGAAAGTGGTTCAGGAGCCATTGCAATATTGTAAACCAAACTTTAAGTAGAAAAACCCACAACATCCCCAACAGATACAACAACCACGGTAGAATGTTCATCTTAAGAATATTGAACTGACCCCAAAAGGTCAAGGGTAAAGAAGATCACCTCGTCAGGTCAGTCTTAGTAGATTGCAGGAGGGAAATTTAAAGAGCTCAAATCCAAGAGAAATCATGGTAGGCAAATTCCCAAATATTTGAAGGCCTTATATTCCCAGGACAAACCTAAGTCATGAATCTCCTGCCTAGAAACGTAAATATTGAGAGGCATAACCTGAGACTTATCAAGGTTTAAGTTATAACCTGCTATTCTAGAGAATTTCTCAATTTCAGTTAAGGCCACGGGGATAAAAGATACTGGATCCTCAATGTGCAGAAACAAATCATCAGCGTAGGCTGATATTTTATACTGCACCCTCCCCCCAACTTCCTATAATGCTCTGGGAAGTCTGCAATCTAAGGAGGAGGAGTTCCAAATATAAATTAAACAAAAGAGGGGAAAGGGAGCAGCCCTGCCTCATGCCCCATCCTAACTGAAAGGAGGAGGAGAGGCCATTGCAATGAATTCTCACTATGGGGTTACTATACATGACATGAATTAATTTACAAAAAATGGAGGGAATACCAAATTTCTGTAAGACCTCAAACAGAAAAGGCAATGACACATGATCAAAAGCCTTTTCTGCATCCAGGGAGACCAAAGCTGCTGGGATCTTGCTGTCCCCAGATTCTGAAATTAATACAGGAGTTTCCTCAAGTGGTTGCTTTACAAATGGTCAGCCATGAAGTCCACTTGGATAGGTAAAATTAGCTTGTCCCAAACATATTTTAATCTATTGGCAAGGACTTTTGCCAACATTTTGATGTCTGAATTTAACAAATAAATTGGGCGATAGCTGGCCGGTAGTAACCTGGCCTTGTCCAGTTTCCGAATGAGTGTTATCCATGCTTGAGTAAAGGAGTAATCCTCCAGCCCCTCAGTTAGGAAAAAATTAAATAATTGGATAAGGAAGGGCGATAGTTCCTCTAAAAAGACCTAGGGCTTCCTGGGATAGATATCTACTGCCTGCAGCTGCTGCAGAATGCTGCAGCCAGGTTATTGTCTGGGTTGGCTCAATCCAGCCATATTTCTCCTGTTCTGCAAACTCTGCACTGGTTGCCATTTCGGTGGCAGATCACCTTTAAAGTCGGTTTACTGACTTTTACAGCCCTACACAGTTTGGGTCCGAGTTACTTGCAAGAACTTCTGAATCCCTACTGCCCCCTCTGACCACTCCGCTCAGCCAATGAGGGATTGCTAGAGATTACAAGGGTGCATTTGAAGACCTTGGGAGCATGGGCTCTTGTTTATGCCACCCCCACCCTGTGGAATTCTCTACCTCGTTAGACGAGAGAGAGTGCCAGACAGTGGAGAGCTTTAAAACTGCTCTTAAAACTCATCTTTATTTGCATGCTTTCCCTGATTTTTGATATCTTGATATTAATGATTCTGTATACTATGTTAATATTCTTAGTAAGCTTTAAATCTTGTTTTAAAATGTTTTGGAGTTTGATGTATTGTACAGCACTTTGATACATGTGAATTGCTCTTAACAAATAACGTTTTTATTATAAAAATGGTTAGACATTCATTGAGTTTTGAGCAAAATATGTAAGATATAAAAGAACTTGAAAATAATTAATACTCTGCATTCTTGTATTAACAGTACTAACATTTGTTGGGAAATAATCTGACAATACAGTCAGGCAAATGACCTAAGGGAACCTTGTGCAAGAAATTTAATGATGTTAAACTAAATGTTTCAGAAATAGACAAACAACCAAAACGACCAATAAAGATGACAGTGATGCATCATTTGTGGAAGGCCAGTAGCAAAACGAATAATATTATTAAAAGTAGACCTAGGTTTGGTGAGCGTTTTTTCAGAGGAGTAAGAATAAATTATGGAACCATAATCCATAACTTGAAATTAACAAACTGTGAGTGAGGATTAGCCTGGTTTTGGAAGTAAGGTATTTGTTAATTTGACAAAACATCCCCACACTCTTGTGAAGTATACCAATTAAATGTATTATATGTTGCTCAAAAGTCACATGAAAGTCAAGAATCAAATAGATTAAATTTTGTTAAACATTGAACAATGGCTATACAGAAAGCTAATAATATGGTGAGGAATATAAAAAGAAGCTTTATTAATAAATCTCTAGCATGTATGGGACCAGTGTATAGGTCTTATGTTAGGCCATACTTGGATTATGGGTCACAATTGTGGAACCCATATAAGAAGATGGAAATAAAGAGAATAGAGGGAGTACAAAGAAGATATACAAAGATGATTGGAAATTTGGGGAGATATGGGTATGAGGAGAGACTGAGATGAACGGGTCTGTGGAGTCTAGAGAAAAGGAGCGAGAGAGGAGATTTAACGATGTTATTCAAGATAATAAATGATAAAGAATTAAAAAGTGAGTTGAATTTAGAGTTACAAGAAAAGCCAGATGAATTAAGAAGATGTATGAATCAGATTAAGTTATGAATGGTAAAAAAAAATGATGTATACTATTCCTTTATAAATAGAACAGGAAGATTATGGAATAAATTGCCAGCTAACATAGTAAAAAGTCAAACATTGGCACAGTTTAAAAGAAAAATCGAATATAATGGAAAACAGACTAATGTGTGCCCCCTAATGTGGGGAACAGTTTATATGGACATCAAGTCTTCTGCTGTTCTAAACACCTAGTATGTGAACCTAGTATAAGCCAAGATGTTTAAATTCAGTAACCTGTCCAATCAAGTTACCAGCATTATCAAGTAATACGTCTTTAATGGGAGCTTTTCTTGGGCTAGAAGAAAAACATTAGTTTTGTTTTAGGAGACTTTAAATCCAGTTTATGTGTATCGAACCATGTATGTAAAGAACTAAAATCCTTTTGTAAGTTTTTTGAAGGTTTGAGATATTGTTCCCTGTTACTTTTGTGTGCAGAAGTGCAGGCCCCTATGGGGTCAGTGCTTCTGTAGCCACTGGTACTCATGCACACTATAAGGCATACACACATTTCTGACTGCAGAAATGTAAGCTCTGAGGGGCATGCACTTCCACAGCCACAAATGTAGGACATCCATACAGACTTCTGGCTACAGAGGTGTGGGTCCCATGGGGCCTGTGCTTCTGTAGTCAAAGTTACTCATGCACACTGAGAGACATACACACGTCTATGGCTGCAGATACAAATCCAAGAAGGTAGAACATCAGTGCTACTGCATTTGTGTCATCTGTAAGCAGTTGTATGTTGTTTGTCTTACCTGATGATATCTGTGCATGGTTGCTTATGTGGTCTCATCCTTTTGCTGCTTTTGGGGTTGGGGAGTTAGAGTGGGAAACCTTAATGCCACATTTCCCTACCTTTGTGGGGTTACTTTAAACTCTAACTGGTGCCTTTGCAATTTTTTTTTCAATGAATTTTCTTTCTTTTTGATATACTGGAATCATATCCTTGTTCATGCAGCTCCCTTAGGGACCTCTGAGAACAGTTGCAGATGTGCAGGGCCCCCTGGAACTGCACCAAGAGAAGACTCCATCTGCCTGCAGAAGCAAAAAATTCCTTGGGCTGTCACTTAAATGGGGGGTAGAGTTATTAAGGTGCAGAAATAGGGTTTCACATTAAAATGCTTACTCAACCCTAACATACAAGTGCAACTGTGGTTGTAATATATACACAGTACTTACATATACCACCCCATGTTACACCCCCCCCCCCGTGAACATCACTAAATTGAATGACAAAGCACAATGCACATCTAAACCCTGAAGGGCCCTGCATTAACCAAATTAATATTCTTAGTTTTTAAAAAAAGTAGAGACATTATTTGCTTCACCCAGTGACCTACTATCCTGGCAAAGTTTCTACCTCTATTCTCCCATACATCCCCACCATACTAATTTCCCTCTGTGTAACTATCAACTCCCATACTCTGTCCCATCCATGCTTGAATCCACTGATAGTCCTTGCCACTGCTACTTCTGCAGGTAAACTGTTCCATGGCTCAGCCACTCTCTCACTGTGAAATAAAACATCCTCACATCCCTCTTGACCCTTCCTACTGTCAGCTTCCAAATATGATTGCTCATTACTGTCTCACTATTCCTAATGAATAGGTTATCATGTCCACTTTATTTATTCCTTTTGGAAACTTGAATGTCTTAATCATGTCACCCCTCTCACTCCTGGCCTCCACCAAGTACATGTTCGGGGCCTCCAGACACTTCTCGTAGGATCTGCCCTGTTGGCCATGAATCATCTTGGTGACACTTTACTGTTCTGACTCCAGTTTATCCCCATCTTTCCTCAAGTGTGGACTCCAGAACTGGGCACATTAGTCCAGATGTTGCCTCACAAGTGACCTATACACAATAGCACCTTTTTCCTCAAACTATTGAACCCCCTGCCAGTGCACCCTCAACATTGTGGTTATCTCACTGTAGGCATTATTGCACTGGCTAGTTACTTGTAGAAGTAGCTTATGATGACTGCCACATCCCTTTCGTTGGTAATAGTGACAACCAGACCCCACATCCTGCATTCCATCACATGGCTCCTCTTCCTTATGTGCATTACAGTGGTGATCACACAAAGTTTCCCATTGCCTTGAAATGCTTCAGTATGAACATACAAACATATGAAAATAGCCTGCAGAAGTAGGCCTATTTGTCTATCTAGTCTGTTCAATTTGCAGACCTTGTTCTCAGCAACAACTGTGGGGCACCTCCTCACCCCATCAACCCTGACCTCACGTCACACTTTTCCATTCCCCCATCGACCCTGACCCTTCCTTTTAACCTGTCTCACTCTCTCTTGAATCCATCTACCCATCTCCAGAGATGCGACCTCTTCTGGGAGTTCATTCCATTCTGTCACCAACCATTCTATGAAGAAGTGTCTCCTGACCTCCTTCTTGAATGTCTCCCCTGCCAGCTTATAGCAGTGCCCCTTGTGGTTTTGTTACCACTAAGACAAAAGAGGTCCCATGTATTCACCTTGTTGATACCCTTTAGATATTTGAAGGTTTTAATTATGCACCCCTCTCCCTCCTCTCCTTGAGCAAGTACATTTTGAGGTCATTTAGCTTGTCCTCATATCCCTTGCTCTGCTGTCCATGGACCATTTTCATCACTCTCCTCAGGACTGCCTCAAGCAGCTTTATAGCCTTTCTCAAGAAGGGTCTGGACAGCTGCGATACATACTTTGTCTGCCTCTTCAGAATCCTCATCACAATACATCCAAGAGTTCCATTTGCTTTGGCTTCTGCCTTCCTGCACTTCAGTAATTGTTTCAGGTCACTGGCGATGGCTATCCTCAAGTCCTTTTCCTCTTCTGATTTGATGACCTAGACCATCTCCAGGTAATAGTCAGTCCTTGGGTTCCTACTTCCTGTGTACATTACTTTGCACTTCTTTGCATTGGATCCTAGTTGTCATATTTAAGGCCATCTTTCTAGCCTGGCTACATGTCCTGCATCCCCTCAGCCATGTCTATCCTCTCACAGATCGTGGTGTCATCTGCAAAAAAGGAAGATATTACCCTTTATGCTACCTCTAGTGTCATAAACACATTGCACAACAATGATGAACAACACCGTGCTCACCACTGAGCCCTGTGGTACCCCACTGGTGACTTGCCTTGATTCAAAGGGCTCCCCACCAGCATCTTCTGATACCATCATCCCAACCAATTTTTTACCCATTGAGTAAAGTTAGTCTCTGGCCCCAAGTCCTCCAACTTTCTTATCAACCTCTTATGGAGCACCGAGTCAAAGGCCTTGTTAAGTCCAAGTACAGTATGTCAACCTCTTGGACCTTGTTTGCTGTTCTCATTACCCAGTCAAAGAAGTCAATTTGATTAGTTTGACAAGATCTTCCTGCCATGAACCCATATTGCCCATGTCCTGGAGAGCATTTGCATCCAGAAACCTGACTTGTCTTTCCGTAAGGATGGTCTCCATAACTTTATCAACAATTGAGGTCAAACTGATCAGCCTGTAGCTGCCTGGGTCATCTCATGGCCCACTTTTGTGGAGTGGCACCATGTGTGAGGGTCTCCACTCTTGCAGTACCACCCTCCATGTCCAGGGAGCTGTTGAACAGATCTGCAGTTGGGCTTGCTGGGTCTCCACCAGTTCCCTCAACACCCTCAGTTGAATATCATCCAGACCTGGGGACTTATCAGCTTAAAGGGCCATGTGTCCTCTTTTTCTCCTTTCCTTCAGAATTCTGTCTTCTGCCCAGTGCCCTCTTATCCTCCCTTGTGGCACTGCACCATCTTTTTCATTTGTAAAAACAGAGCAGTAAGTAAGGTATGCATGCTGCAGTAATTGCATAGTTTTTAACGGTAATTTGATTGAATTACCCTGATCTACCTTAAGGTATGCTGCAGTAGAAGGCAACTTTTTCATTACTACTCTATGACTTACCTTCACTTCTTGGCATTGAATCTCACTGGCCATACATTAGACCACCTCTCTAATCTTTTGTGGTTCATTTGAAACTCCCACATCCCCTCTTCACCGTCCGCCATGCTGGAAAGCTTTGTGCCATGTTTAGAGAGACACACATCTTGCCCTTTATATCCTGCTGTCTCCCCCTCAGCAAGTTTCTTTCCCACCTTATTAGGTCCTTCCCTATTCCCACATCCTCTAACATCGTCAGCAGTCTCTTGTGTGGCATTAAGTTGAATGCCTTACTGAAGTTAAAGTATAGTAAATCACTTGCCTGTCTGTTATCTAGAAACATCATAACCCAGTCAAAGAATACTATCAATTTGATCTAGCATGACTTTTCCTGATGCCAGTCTGTGTTGTTTACTATCCTGGAGTCTATTGCTTTTCAGGTAGGCCACTGGGTTCTCTGTGACTATTGCCTCTATCAGCCACCTACAATGGAAGTAAGACTAATGAGTCTGTAGTTACCCCAATCCTCCTTATCCCCTTCCTTGTGGTGTGGGACCATGCACACTGTCCTCTAATCTTTCAGAAACACCTCTGATCACAAAGAACTATTGAATAGCCTTCCAAGGGCTCAGCCAGTTCTGATGCCAGTCTCCCAAGCACTTGTGGCAAATGTTCAGGGCAAACAAGTATTTTTCTTACTTTTTTTTACTCTTTCCACTGTTGTTTCTATCTTCCTCATTTCTTGAATCCCCTTGATGCTGCTTTAATCCCACTTTCCAGTAGAGGCCCACTGTCCTCTACTGTGAATACTGAGTAGCATTACTCTTTTAAAATGGTCACCTTCTGCTAGTCTTCCTGTAGTACCCTCCCCCTCTGACAGCAAAACAATTCCACCAATCATCTTTTTTTCTCTTCATGTAGCGGAAGAACTTCTTTTCCCCTCCTTTAACAATTTCTACAATTCATAGCTCTGTGTCTGCTTTTGTGCCCTTGACCTCTTTTTTGGTTTCTGTAACAATTTGCTATGTATACCTGTTACTGTATTATTTTTAATTGTATTCAATTCTTTCTGCGTGGATATCAGCTAGAATGTAGCAGCTAAAGAGGCAAAGCCAGCATTTCTGAGGGAACAAGGCAAGATTCTTATCAGAGCAGACACCCTGACTTTGATGGCAATTTACAATCTATGCTGTTCATAATCATGGCAAGACCCCAAGACAGTTTATGGCTTGAGTTCATAAAGTGTCTTATTTGTCAGGAAACTGCTAGCTTAAGCAAGCATTCTTGTTGGGCTTGTGTCTTGGGACAGAAAACAGATGTATTTGTCCAAAAATCCCAGATCAACCCTTTTTTTTATGAGGATCCTCTCTAAGACATAACAAAATGCTAAATCTATGATGCCATAGTGAGGATGTGTCATGGGGAGTCAACTGTAGGATCTTCCAGTTTGGCATAGCTTGAAAGACACATGTTTGGGACTATGTACCAATTACTATCTAAGGGTTCAAGTCTGACCTAATTCAGCAAGGTATTGTGTGTTGAGCATTCTACCTTGCTAGAGAGAAAGATTTTTTTCTTTGTGTGTAACCTACTGTTCAAAACAAATTTATTTCCATTTCTGTATAATTTTTATTACCTATAGTCTGTGTGTAGTATCCTGTATTATATGTGTACATATGCTGATGTATGAACATTTTTTTATTTTCATATACTTAATGTTTCTGTGACTGAATCCTTTGTGGTACAGCTAACTGCTTTATAACAGACAACAACTGTATTTCTGCCTCTGAGGAGAAGGCTGCCATTACCATTATATGTTTCTAAAGTAAGAAGTTCTCAGCTATGACAGAGAGAGAGGTGGGTGGGCTGCACCTGAGCAAGGGGTACTGTACTGTGTGAGCAGTGTCTCTGGAGGGACTCAGACCTAGACATACCCCAAAAGAGTGTCAGTGCTGAGTGGTGGCAGTAGCTCCTTACCCTTGTTGACATAGACATCTGAAGGGTTTGACAATGCTGCTAACAGTTGTGGGCTAGTCTCTGAGAGACTAGATAGATAGATAGATAGATAGATAGATAGATAGATAGATAGATAACATTATTTATAAAGCACTCCTTTCCAGAGACTCAGAGTGCTGTACAAGCATAATAACATAAAAACATAACAACAATTGGTAGACACTGATCACGTTAAAATTATCTATCTCATAATAATGGAACTTTAAACCAACTTAAGATACTTCAAAGATAAATTAGATATTAAAAGCCTGCTGCAACAGGAATGCCTTTAATCCCTTTCTGAAGGTTTCTACCGAGGGGGCCATCCTTAAATATTTATGCAATGAGTTTCACAGGGTAGGTGCAGCCACCATAAATGCCCAATCTCCAGAATGCTAGAATCTAACCCTGGGAACTCTGAGGAGACCTCTCACAGCAGAACAGAGAGCCCGAGATGGGCAATAAGGGACAAAGAGATCTTGCAGATAGAATGGCCCCCCTTCATGTAGGGTCTTGTAGGTTAGAAGCCCTACTTTGAAGACAGTCCTCCACCTGATTGTCAGCCAGCGCAGTTCACAGAGGACCAGGGTGATATGATCACTTCTTTTTGCTCCCATCAATAATCTTGCTGCCGTATTCTGCACCAACTTCAGCCTGTGGAGGTTGCCCTCAGACTAGTTTGCCACAAGCTGGAGGCAGCAGTTGGGTGTGAAATAGTTTTGTTAGTATAAAGGTTATCTGTCCAGTGACAGAACAGGACATGCAAATAGGGACTATATATATTCTGCTAGTCTTTTTTTTTTGTTAAGCAAGAGTAGATTGAAAGAAAACATTGTGTCTGAGTCATATAAGAAGTGCAGACTACTACATTTGCAGAAGTTGTTCCAAGACAGAAAATTGGCCTTTGAGAAAAGACATGCATGGTGTAACTGATAGCCATCTCCCCAAAAAGTGACCAGGAAAACCATACAAAAGGGATCACTGCTAGCCAAAGTAATGAGATGGAGGCTAAGGAAAATGCAGACAAGCCTGAGCCTATGACTGGGGCTACTGCATAAGTAGACTGGGTACAAATGATGCAGTTGGAACTTGCCCAGGTTAAGGTGAAGGCAGAAACTGAGATGCAGAAGATGAATCTGGAAGCACAAGTGCGAGAGAAGGAGAAGAGGTGAAAGCCAGAGGAAGAGAGGTGAAAAGCAGAGAAGCAAGAGAAAGACCAGCATGATGAGATCCAGTAAGAGGAAAGGCAGCACCCACATGAGATCCAGATGAAAGAGTGTGAGTATTTAAAAGACATGGAGAGGCTGAACCAGAGGACATCACCACAAATTGTGAGTAATGGAATGAGGACTGACCCAGAAAGCCAAAATTAACTCTAATATTTCTCAGATACCAGGAGGTGGATGGTATTTATTTGTTTTTAAGATCTTTTGAGAGAATTTGTGAGCAATTGGAATTGGTCAGGGCTTCTTGGGTGCCTCACCTATTGCCACTGCTTACAGACAAGGCATTAGAAGCTTTTGCCTGAATGGTCAATGATGATTACATGAACTATGATAAAAAGAAAAATGCCTTGCTAAAGCATTTTTGAGTTAACCCCAAGGCCAATAGGTAAAAATGTAGGTGGTTGAGAAAGGCACTGGGGTATAGCTTTACTGAAATGTGTGTGCAGTGAAGTAACATGTTAGAACATTGGGAAGAGAATGCAACCATTCTCTTTGTAGAAGAAATACAAAATGTATTTCTTCTGGAACAGTTCTTAAAATATGTGCCTGAGGATCTGAGAATATATTTGTTGGATAGAACTTTGAGCTACATGAGTGAAGCAGCCCAGAGAGCTGATTGGTTCATATCCAACCAACCATTGCCTCACTGCAAAGGTAATGGGGAAGAGGCATCAGGTGTTTTTTTATGTCAACCCAGAGGGGAAGACTAAAGGAAGCCAGTCTGTGCCTGAACAGAAAGGGAAGACACTTTGTCTCAAAAGCATGGAGATGGGTGAAGGCAGGTGCCTTATCTGCCAAAGACTGGGGTACTTGTCTTATGACTGTCTGAAATACATAAAAAAAAAAGGTGTGAGTGCAGCTGGAGAAGGTAGCTCAGGAAGCTGTCTGCAGGTATCAGGCTGTACACTGAGTGCGGTGCCTTCTAATGTCACTGCACACATGCACCCTGTGTGTGTAAATGAGATGGTGATCCAGGGATTAAGGGACACCGGGGCATCCATTTCTTTGAAGAAGCAGAATTTGGTTCAAGAGAAAGAGATTCTTCCAGGTCCATTTCTAGAATTAGAGGAGTGATGGGTCCTGCAGTCTCAGTGACACTGGCTTGGATATTTCTAAGTTCTGAAGGTAGCCAGAACATACAGGAGGTGGGTGTTTTACCATACCTGCCCATGGGTGTAATCATGGGTAATGACTTTGATTGTAGGGCCAATACTGTGTATGTCACTACCCATAGCAAGGTGAGTGAACTGGCTTTTGAGGACACAGGGGGCAGTGCACGAGGAGCTAATGCCTCCATCAGTAGCAGGAGAAGTTGTAACTGACAAAGGAGCTGGGAACAGCAGTTCTAGCCCACAGCTGCATACTGAGAACAGCCCAGCTGTGGGAAGCTCTCTCAGGTGTGCAGAGTTAGGGAGACCTCAGCAAGCTGTCCCATCCCTGCAAAAGTTAAGGGAGTTAGCCACCATTGTGAAAGGTGACTCCCCATATCCTGGGAAAAGGGAGGTGTACTGGGAGAATGAGCTTCTGTACCATGAGTGGCTTAGTAAGGGAGGACAAGATTAAGGGGTACTCCAGCAGATAGTGGTTCCTATGCAGTATAGAAAGCAGTTTCTGGTCTTAGTCCAAGATACACAGTACTCTTTTCATGAAACCTACGGGTCAGCAGTACAAAAAGGTGTCTGACTAATAATTTTTACTGCCTGGTATTTTGAAAAAGACATAGCAAACTATTGCTGGACTTATCTGCAGTGACAGAGGGTGAGAAAAGTTAGGAACATGTCTAAAGTAGCTTTGATTCTGCTACCTTTTATTGAAAAGCCATTTCACTGAGTTGCCATGGCCATTGTGGGGCCACTTAGCACCCCAACTCACACTAGCAAGCAGTACATTTCGGTGGTGGCAAATTACAACCCAAGATGCCCAGAGGCAGTGTCCTTGTCCTCCATCGATGCTGAGATGGTTGCTGATGAGCTGCTGGGGATATTTAGCCTGGTGGGTTTTCCACAGGAGATTCTGTTGGACCAGGGCAAAAACTCCATGTCTGATCTGATGGTTAATCTGTGTAAGAAGTGTGCTGTAGGTAAGTCAGTTCAGGGCCTCGCCGTACTACCACCAGACTTACAACCAGATCAAGTGACTCATTTGGTCTCTGAAGACCATGTGAAGGGCATTCACTGAGCAGCATGTAAGAGACTAAAATCAGTACCTACCCCATCTCCTATTTGCGTATAGGGAAGTCCAACAGGAGTCCTCAGGGTTCTCACACTTCAAGCTCCTGTTTAGCCATAGGGTAAGGGGCCCCCTTGATTTGGTAAAGGATGAATGGTAGGGTGTGCTTGCTCCCAAGAGGATTCTGTTGAGTAGTATGTCCTGAATTTCAGATCACTGTTCGAGGAATTCATGGGGTTTGCCCAGGTGCACCTTGCAACTGCACAACAGTGGCAGAAGACATGGTAAGACTGTGGCACCAGAGCCGGTGAATATGAAGTTGGGCAACATGTAATGGCGCTTGTTTCCATCCAGCAGAACAAATTACAGGCAGCTTTAGAGGGGGCCTTACTCAGTGATCAGGAGGGTGTATGATGTGAATTATATGGTGAAACTACCAGACAAGAGGCACAAACAGTGAGTCTACCACATATAGTAAACATGATGAAACTACCATGACAGAGATGAGATGATCCTGGCTCTGTGCAGTTATCTTGGACTGGGGGAAGGGGCAGAAGCATACCAACTGGTAGATCTCCGGGGAGATGTTAAGGAAGAATCCTTAGTGGATGCTGTCACTTTCTTGGAGCAGCTGACACCAGCCCAGGCTGCAGAAATGAGTGGAGTGCTGAGCATATTTGGTGAAATTTGCATGAGGATGGCAGGGTATACCATGCTGCAGAGCACCACATGGATACAGGGTCCCCAGCCCCGCTGAGGCAACCACCCTATAGAGTCCTAGCAGGAGTAATGCAAGCCATAAAGGGGGAGATTAAAGAGATGCTGGCTGTCCTGGTGATCCATGAGTCCAGTAGTCCCTTGGCCTCCCCAGTGGTACTGGTTCCCAAAAAAGGTTCTGTTGACTAGTGAAAGCTCCCCAACTGCACAGATCTTGATGCATATCCCATGGCCAGGACAGATAATGTCCTGGAGAGGTTTGGAGGAGCCATTGACCTGTCCCCCATAGACCTTACAAAGGCCTATTAGCAGGTACCCCGACCCCTAAAGCCAGAGAAAAGTAAGCCTTTGTCAACCCATTTGGATTATCTGAGCTCAAGGTAATGCTATTTGGGATGAAGAATGCACCAACCACTTTTCAACAGCTCAAGAACTGTATCCTGAAGGGAAGGAGACTTCATTCCGGTATACATGGATGACCTTGCTATCTATAGCCATACCTGGGAAGAGCACATCAGGCACATTACCAAGGTGTTCCTCTGACGACAGGCCACTGAGCTTACAATCAAGGTGGAGTAGTGCCATATAAGGATGCCAGAGGTGTCATACCTTAGGCACAGGGTGGTGAGTGAGAACATACAAACTGAGCCAGTGAAAATTGAGGCTATCCAGGGTTGGGCCACACCCACAACCAAGAGGAAGGTATGGCCATCCTAGGGATGGCAAAATGATACCATAAGTTTGTTCTGAATTTCAGCAGCATGGCCAAACCCCTGTCTGATCTCACCAGGCAGAAAATGCCAGAAAAGTTTGGGTTGACTAAAAATGTGATATTGCGGTCTGCCAGCTGAAGGAGGCATTGTGTCGGGCACCTGCACAAGCCAGCCCAGACTATTCTCTTGGGTTCATTGTACACCTAGATGCATCTGATCATGGACTAGGCACAGTTCTGAGTCAGGTTGTGCATGTGGGAAAGGAGCACCCAGTTGTGTACCTGAGTAGGAAGTTGCTGCCCAGAGAAGAAGCTTACACCACAACTGAGAAGGCATGTTTAGGGATTGTCTGGACCTTGTAGAAGCTGCAACCTTACCTGTATGGAAGGGAGTTCAACCTGGTTACAGATCACAACCCCTTACATGGTAGCATAGGACCAGTGGCCAGAATTAAAAATGACTAAGATGCAGCTTGACGCTACAGTCCTATAATATGGACATTAGGTGCCACAGCTGGCCACAGCATCGCAATGTGGACAGGTTGTCCAGACAATAGTTAGTGTCTTTTTCTTTTGTTAGTCAGAGAGGTGCTAGGAGAAACTACAGTAATGTGGGGTACACTCAGAGAGAGAACTGAGGGTATAGCAGTAGCAGCCAGGCAGCTTACATGAAAAACCAACATCATTCAGTGTGGGCTAAAAGATTACATTTTTCTTTCTCCAGGATGGTGGGGAGATGTAACAATTTGCCATGTAAACCTGTCACTGTAGTTTTTATTCAATTCTTCCTAAATGAATATCAGTTAGAATGTAGCAGCTTGGCTGGCCCGCAGGTGCAGCGGTAGAATTACTACCTATAACGCTGGCGACCCAGGTTCCGGTACAAGCCCAGGATGTCAGTGGGCCGGCTGGGGGAGATGAGTGGAGCATCCAAGCAGATGCTCTCCAGCTTGGGGAGGGTGGCTGTACTGCCATCAGTGCACTACAACCACCTGGGGGACCACGGGTGGTGGTGCAGTCACTGTCATTGGATTGGGGTGAGAGGACACAGACAGTTCATCGGTGCATGTGCACGTCTCCATGTGCATGTGTGTGCTCTCCTGGGAGAAGGGAGAAAACCAGAAAAAAAATGGCAGACTGTGGTAGGAGAATGCCAAGCCTCACATTGAAGGCCCTGCTCCACAGACCATGGCTCTTGCTCTCAACATACCGACCAAGTCTCCGCCGGGGGTAAGGGTTGACCCCAGTGGCCCTGCTCTTGGGGGAAAGTCAGGGTGACTAGGGAGTTTAGGGAAGTCCCAGGATGCAAAAAAAAAAAAAAGAATGTAGCAGCTAAAGAGTCAAAGCTGGCATTTATGGGGAAAAAAGGCAAGATTCTTATCAGAATAGACACCTTGGCTCTGTCTCTGATGCAATTTACTATTTGTTCTGTTTATTATCATGGCAGGACACCTGGACAATTTATGGTTTCTGCTTAGAAAGTGTCTTTTGATGTCAGGAAGCTGCTTGCTAATGTAAACCAAACATTCCTGCTGGCCACATGTTTTGGGACAGATAACAGATACATTTGTCCAAAGGCCTAGATTAAACAATTTTTTTATGACGATCCAGCTCAGTAGTAGTAGTAGTAAGGCAAGGCAAAGCTTATTTCTATGGCACCCAGTCCTGGAGGCTTTTGGCACCTTACACGAAAGACAAGCAAGAAAATTAGCAAACACAATTAAAAAATCAAATAAGATAATAAATAGTAATAAATAACACTAAACCAATAGATATCAGTAAGGCAAGTTACCGACACAAGGTCAGAACTCCTCGTCAAGGAAGGCCAAAGAAAATAAATGGGCCTTGAGACCCTGACCGATGGCGGCAATGCATTCCACAAGACTGGGCTAGTGACACTGAATGCCCCGTCATCAGCAGTTCAATGTATAGTCCTGGGAACTTCAAGGAGGCTCCTGGTAGAGGAGCGAAGGGAGTGGACTGAGGTGGCCATTGTCAGAAGATCAGCCAGGTTGCCAGGTCCTAGTCCATGTAGGGCCTTATAGGTAAGTAAGCTCACCTTGAAGATAACCTTCCACCTGACTAGCAGCCAGTGCAACTCCCATAGCACCAGGGTCACATGGCAAGACTTTAAAAGTCCTGTCAGCAACCTGGCAGCTGCATTCTGCACCAGCTGCATCTGGTGGAGGGTACCTTCAGAGATCCTGAAGTAAAGAGTGTTATAGTAATCAAGCCTAGATGTCACAACAGCTGAACTAGTGTGGGCAGTTCCTCAGGCAGAACTAGGGGTTTGATCCTGGCAACGTTTCTCAAGTGGTAAAAAACACTTTGGACAACTGATGACACCTGAGGTTCAAATGTCAGCCTGTCATCCAGGAACATACCAAGATCTCACACGCTAGAGGAGGCCATCAATTGTGCAGGCCCTAAGAAAAGACCTGTGGCTACACCGGAGGCACTCCCATCATGCCCTTGGACCAGCTCAATCACCAGGACTTCCATCTTGTCAGGGTTCAGTTGCAACCAGCTGGAGGAGATCCGGTCATTGATCTCGGCCAAGCAAGTATTGAGCACTTCCATAGCATCTGATGTTCCAGGGGCAAAGGACAAATACAATTGTGTATCATCTGCATAGCAGCAAAAACCCACACTGTATTGCATAATGAGCTCTTCCAGGGGCAGCAGATACACTGCAAACAACATAGGCGACAAGATCAACCCATGAGGCACTCCACGTGGCAGGAGCCTAGGGGAGCAGGAGAAATTCCCTATCACCACCCATTGCATCATGCCAGAAAGGTAGGACTTGAACCAGCTGATGACAATGCCAGCAAGTCCACAGTACTCTCTGAGGCATTCAAGAAGCACAATGTGATCTACAGTGTCAAAGGCTGATGAGAGATCAAGGAGAACAAGAACTGACTTTTCTCCTCTAGCTCTAGCCCAAAGGAAGTCATTATGCACCCTAACTAATGCCATTTTGGTGCTGTACCTGGATCTGAAACTTGAATGGAGTGGCTCATAGATGTCAACGGTCACGAGGTGCTCCTCAAGCTGTTGCACCACAGTTTTTTCTACAGCCTTACCCAGGAATGGGAGGTTGTAGTTTGATCAGTAATTCACCAGGATATCCGGATCAACAGATGACTTCTTCAGTAGGGGCCTCATCAGAGCCTCATTCAAGGAATCTGGAAAGTCTACCTCTGACAATGAGCACCAGACAATCATAGCAAACCCCGGGCCTACGGAACCAACATATCTCATCAGAAAATGCGTCAGTGCTGTGTTCAGCTCACAGTATGTGTGCTTCAGTTTTGAGATGACCTCAAAGACCTCAGCCACCTCCACTGGTTTAAACTCCTCCCAGACAGGCGGAGCAGCTGTCACACCCAAGGCGATCTTGGCTAGTTATGATGTATCTTGCTGACAGGATCCCTGCTGGATGGAGGACACCCTGTCATTGAAGAACTGAGAAAACTCATCACACAAGGTGATTGAAAAAGCTTTTTTTGGCTGCAGACAGACCGGATGAAGACATCTGTTGACAGTCCCAAAAAGCGGAGATGATGGGTCCTTCCCTGCAGCAATCTCCCTGGACAGGATCTCTGCCTTCTTATGGTTGATTGCCCCCTGGTACTCAGCATAGTGTGCACACAGGGCCATTCTGTCTGCCTCTGACTGGGTCCTACGCCAGCAACAATCCAACTTCTGACCCCTAAACTTCATCTCCTTGAGGTCCCCATCAAACCAAGGAGACCTCAAGTGAGAAGATTTGAGTTGTACACAGACTGGTGTGAGGGCATCAAACACCCTGGACACCTCCCTATTATAGACAGTAAACGCCTCACTCGTGCCCTTCACATATGCAGCGCCCACACTAGATAGATCAGCAGGCACCAGAAGTCCCTCAGGGAACAATCTGCTCAAAGGGCGGTAGCTGACCATCTCAACAGGAGGGGGGACTCTCAAGGGGGGCCCAAATGAGAACTTCACCGTGCAATGATCAGACCACATGACCTGATCAATTCTGAGGTTAGCTACCTCAGGCACCAGTGAGAACATCAAGTCTAGCATGTGGTCATGGTGATGGGTCTCAGAAGTAACTTCTTGTGTCAGGCCCAGTGATGACATGAACTGGAGGAGGTTAGAACCTAGTTGTGAGAATTCGTCATGGGCCCAGGCATTGAAGTTCCCCAGAACTAAACATCTGGGGGACTCCAATACCTCACTAATGATGAAATCTGCCACCTCATGCAGGAAATCTCTCCCCGCCCTCAGAGGGCAGTAAATGAGGAGAATCCTGCAGCCTGCACCCAGGCCCCCACACACCGCCACACGTTCAAAGGACCCAATAGCTCCCACCAGGTGCATGATGAAGCCCAAGTCAGATCTAAAACAGATGGCCACTCTCCCGCCCCTGCACTCCCACCTGGGGCAGTGCAACATAGAATACCTGGTGGGGATGGCTGCCTCCAACACCTGTCCGGCATCATCACCCAGCCAGGTCTCTGTGATACAAGCCAGATCAATCTGGCATTGCAAAGCACCACTCGAAGGGGATTGGTAGACATTGCAGCCCCTCTGGCTGCCTGCCCACTTGGTCCAGCAGGACTCCTGGGGGAAGAAACCAAACATGTTTGGCCTTTCTCTAGGTTATGTCTAAACCAAGGGTGTCTCCTGCACCTGACCACCCCAATTGCACCCACGTCTGCCAAGCCCACAGCACCCTGCCACCACTGACTACCCCAAACCCTCAAAATACTGACCTCACAACAGTGCCTTGCTGTTGTAGCTGACACAGGGAGGTCAATGAAGGGACAGAAGTTCTGCAGCTGGGATGCCTCATCGGCTATACATGAAAGTCCCTGGCCCCTGCTCATCCCAGACAGACCAGTACACTTAACTAAACTTATGCCTAAATCCAAAAAACCCAGATTATTCCACTACAACTACTAAATTACCTGGCACACTCACATACCACAATCACCTAATACAAAACTTTCCTAATCATATACCCCCACACACACTCATCCTGCCTAAACCCAAACAATTAACTCTAACACTAAAATTTATACCCTCCAACCACCGCCCACTTTAAAACATATTTTATCAGAGGTCTTGTTCGCAAGAGAGAAAGAGAGTGCTAAGTAATTCAAAATGACATCCAGCAGACCAGACCTGGGTTTGAATCCCACAGTTTTCACTTGCATACTGTGTGACCCTGAGCAAGTAACTTAACCTCCTTGTGCTCCCAGGTCACTCCTGTAAAAAAGCTTTCAGCTTAGTGTGCTATACCTGGTTAAACAACTAAATAAATAAATAAAATGCTCCTTTACAGAGCAATGTTCAGAGTTCAAAGAAAACAAAATGTCCACAAGTTCAGCATTTTCTCATCACAGCACATCTCCTGAAGAAGAGCTCAGCCATTTGCTCTCACCAAACTGCACCAGTCTCTGTACTGGGAGCAGCAACAATCATCACTTGCTTCCATAATGAAGGAGAAAATTGCTGGCTGAAAATTTACATTATCAGGGACTGACTCAGGAGGATTTGAGCATTGGATGGGACTGGCCTGGCATTATTCTCACTAGGGATGGGTGAAAGTTGTGAATTCTGCTTTGGTGGAACTTCAGTGAAATTTTGGAAATTTTGCCTATGGCAAAACTGGGATTTTCCACAGATTTTCGCTGACTTCTGCAGACTTTTTTTGTGAACTGCAGAAAAATGCATATAAACTGCAGAATTTATTCTATCTACAGTTTAATAAACTGTCAGTGAATGAGCGCCTGTTTGTACAACCATGCGGTCATCCACTGACAATTCAGTGGGCCACTGGTAGTGGAGGAGAGAGGAGTGCTGCACTGGTTGCCAAACTCAGAGGCAGGGTGGGGAGAGGAGTAGGGTGGTGGCACATGAACTGTCAGGGTGGTGGTTGGGGGGTCCAATAGACACCAGGGAATTGGGATTATTTATAAAGGATCTGGGATGAGGAGGTCCACTAGACACCAGAGAATACTGGGAATAGAGGGGGGATGAGCTGGTGGACTGATGGCTGTTTATTTGTGGATTAAGGAATCCAGGATAGAGAGGGGAGTCTGCTAGACACCAGGGAAATAAAATGTTTTGGGGGCCATGACTGGTGGGTGGGGGGGCCACTAGAAACCACGAGGGTCCAAGAAAGGGATTGGAGGTATTTACTGGGACCCCTGATCAGTGGGGGGTGGATTAATGAATTAAACTGCAGTTAAAAAAAGCCTCAGAAATTACCTCTGGCAGTGATCCTTTCAGCAGATTTTTTTCCAGCAGTTTAATAAATTAATCTGCAGTTTTTTATATTTTTTTCCATAGTTTTAAGGCGGAATTTCCACAAAAGTTCTGAAAATGATTTGTGAACTTTCACAGAAGCGAAATTGGCACTTTCGCCGAAATTCTATCGGAGGAAATTTTTTTTTGCACATCCCTAATTCTCACTTCAAGTCACGACCAGAACACACCCCAAGTCACAGTCAAGAACTTAATAGGAGTAACAGTAGTAAGGTTTACTTTTATATAGGAAATATTCATTGAATTAAACACCATTAGAGCATTTACATATCCTATTTGCAATGTGATACTGTTTAGAGCTTACATTTGGTTGGCATAATTACACTACAAGGTCTAAAAATATATATTAACAGCAATGACAACATACAGTTATAAATCAGACACCAAATGATTGAACTCCACATTCATGCTGTCAGGATTACAGTTCACTTGTAGCATTCACATCTGTGGCTTAATTCATGTTGCACTGCAGTACTAAAGATCCTGGTAGAGAGTTCTGTTGACCGTAGCTCAAGACATGAAGAATGTAAAAACCTGTACTGTAGGAGTGAAATATTGGAGGATGTGTCATGGGGATGTCAACTTGAGGATCTTGAGGTTTGGCAAAGCCTGAAAGAGACAATCAGGTTTCAGACTATGAACAAACTACATACAGTATGTAAGCGTTTGAGTCTGCCCTGCTTCACCATTGTGTCTCCTGTGGTAAGCATTCTACCGTGCGGGGGGGGGACTTTTTTTTTGTGTGTTTAACCTACTGTTCAAAACAATTTTCTATTTCTGTGAAATTACTATTCCCTATAGTCTGTCTGTGTGTAGTATCCTGTATTATATGTGTACATACAATATTCTGAAGTATTAAAAATGATTATTTTCATATACAGCACTTCATGTTTCTTTGACTGAATCCTTCGGGGTACAGCTAACTGCTTTTTTACTAAGAATAACTGTATTTCCACCTCTAAAGAGAAAGCTACTGTACAGTTACCATAATCTCTTTCTAAAGAATTTCTCAGTTATAACAGAGGGGTGAGTTGGGTGCCCTTGAGTAAGAGACACTGAACTGTGTGAGCAGTGTCTCTGGAGGGACTCAGACATACAGATATTCCAAAAAAGTGTACATGCTGAGTTGTGGCAGCTACTGATTACCTTTGCAATCATCTCTAAGGTTTGAGAAAACTGGTAAAAGTCGCAAGCTAGACTAGGAGAGACTAGTTTGCCACAACTTCCTTCATTTTCCTTTTTATTCACTCCATGCCTCTTCCACATGGTGTTTCTTGTAATTAGTGGAGGCTTTTCTCTTTTTCTTCATTGCCTCCCTTCCTTACCTTCTTAGAGAACCAGATCAGTGTCTTGTGTTTGTAACCCTTGGTTGCCTTTCTCAAGTACAATTTAGTGGCTTCAAGAATGGCCCTTTTAATTTCTCCACAGTATTCCTCTACCCCTCTGACCTTTTTGATTCATGTCAATCTCTCCCTGATTATTTCACTTATCTGGCCAAAATCTGCTTCCTGAAATTCATAACCGCAGCTTTTTTTTTTTGAGAGTTTACTTTTTTCCAGTGTCTGCTCAAACTGTATAGTACTATTATCAGTAGAACCCAGGGGTTCCCAAACCCCCACTCCACCCACCACTTCTGAGTCCATTAGCACCACATCAAGGCAGATTGCCTTTTGGGTTCTCTGACATGTTACACCAGTAAGTAGTCCTGCAGTGTATCAAGCAGGGCCAGGCTACTGGTGCTCCTTGCTGCCAGGGTATCCTAGTCTATTCCTGCCCCTCTTAATTTCCCCCTTCCCTTTTCTCATGGCTGATCCATAATAACTATATAATTTGGCAAATGGGCATTCTTACGATAGCAAATTAATCCTGTATGACTTTGACAATTAGGCTGAAGTCTCCTCTGTTTTGCCTGTTTCCCTTTCCAGTCTCTGTTAGCACAGCTGCTGTTACACTTACAAGCCCATAATGCACTTTAAATGGTTTAATTATAAAAAATGTATTTATGGTGGGTGGTTTGATTCACTCTATATGTTTCGTTTATTGAGCAGCAGCTCCTTTTAGAACTGTTATTTTCCTTCTTCCCTCTGCACTTAATTGCCCTCTCCCCCATCTCTTTTTCTCATGGTTGGGACAGACTAACTTATAATTTGGTTTGAGGGCACTGTTCTTATAGTGAAGTAAACCTATATGACTTTAACAATCAAGCTACTGTCTCCGCTTCTTTGCCTGTTTCCCATTTCTATCTCTGTGAATGTAGCTGCTCTTATAGCACTTACAAGCTCATAATGTACTTTAAATGGTATAGTTAGTTAAAAAAAATGTATTCATGGTGGATGGTGTGATTTGCTGTATAGGTTTAATTTACTAAGCTTGCATTTTTAATTATTTTTGGCTTATATACTGACGTGCCTCACTGGGAAGACAAGATTATGTCTTTGGTGATTGTACCTTTAAGAATGAACTTTAAAAGACTTTAATTTATACTGTATAGCCATGCCCCCGATGAAGCCTCATGTTTATGAGGCGAAGTGCTGGATTTCAGTGCCATGCTCTCTTTTGGTGGAATAAAGTATTGGATTTATCATATGAGAGTATTTGACTCATCTTTGCCTTCTCTGCCGAGTGCCACAATTATATTGCTTGTCTATCCCAGTCTACATCTGGCAGACTGAGCTACCCACAGCACCACTACCTACCCTTTTGCTGCACCATTGTTCATTTCTTCCCTTAGTGCTTTATCTTCCACAACTCACTGGCCTCTCAGTCTATAGTCCATCCCCAATTGTGACTTTTTTCCAGATGTACTTGTCAGCTGTTCCCAGAGCGACTCCATCTCCCTTCCTGCTTTCCTGATGGGCCCCACCTCAGTAGCCTCTATGCTGTCCATACAATAGAAGGCTACTCAACCCCCTTAACTGTAACATTAACGCTCATATATAGGGTATACCCTGGCATCACCAGATCCCAGCTTTTGTTCTGGGAGGTGAGTGAGTTGATTTTATTACCCAGGCTCCTAGCATTGAGGCAGACCCAGTTCCAGCTCCTACTTTTACCAGTCCTCTTCTTGTCAGTACCTTGTCCCTTGTCCTCCCTGCCATATCCTTCCTAATGTTCCTGCTCCCTGATTTATGTGACCTCCTCCATTTGGCACTATTTCCTGAACTAGGACTGGCCACTACAGTTATTCCCAGTATCCGTTTACCTAATCCTCATTTCTGTGGGAGTCTTAGCTAGGTTTCCCATATCTCCTCCATTCCTGATGGTTCCCATGACATAATTCACCCCCCTTTTTAGTTTAAATGTCAACCTAGGTATACATCCAGTGTTTGCCCAAGTGCACTGGTCCACTCACTTGTCAGGTAAAGGCCATCACCTCTGAAGAACCTTCTGTCCCAGAAGTTCCCCCAGTCACCAAAAAAGTGGTACCCTTCCTGGTGACACCTCTCCTTTAACCATGTATTAATTGTTTCAATATCTTATTAGCCTGACCACACCTTTGCAGCACACTGGGAGGAGCTCCAAAAAGGCCAGGGACGATAAATCTATTTTCAATTTGTCCCCCAGATCCCAGAAGTTTTTAATGATTGTTGCCAAAGGCTGGCTTGCCAGATCATTGGTCATTAAATATACCAGCACTCCAACTTCCTCATCCAACCTCTCTGCCATTCTCCCTATCCTGTTCACTTCCTGAATGGCTGATACACTTAGAAGGCATTTGACCATCCCTGTTCTCTTTCCTCCACTACTGTCTCCACCCCTTCCCTTCACATGGAGTCCCTACCTTTAGGATATTTTTTCACTTTCTTCTTCTTTCCACCTCCCCATTTGAGTGTCACATTTTCAGCCAGGCTAGTTTTCTCTTCTCATTTGGCTCACAGGTCACCCGAGGGAGATGGGTAACTGTTCCTGCTCCAATGGTGCAAAACACTTTGCAGTCAATATCAAGTGAGCTTGTCATCCACCCTTCCATCTACCCTTGCCACTTTTCATTTCTCTACCAGCCTCAAGCCCCTGGGCCTCTGGGGAGGGTGGTGCAGGGTTGACATCTGGGGAAGATTTTTGAAGGGCCCTTAGAGTGACACAAAGTTTGTCAAACAACCACCTTGCATTAAATCCAGGTGGACCAAATACTGTGCACCATTTTTTGGAAGACAAGTGTCCTCTGTGGCAAAGTCCCCTTAAATGGCACAAGAGGTCCTCTGCATCAAAAATATGTTGCATGTCAAGAGAATGATGCAAGTTGAGAAAAAAATGCATGGGCCGAGGATGACTCAAGCTGAGTCAAAAAGACAATACAGGGGGTGTGAATGACTCAATCTGAGTCAGAAAGATGATACAGGGGGTGTGAATGACTCAATCTGAGTCAGAAAGATGATACAGGGGGTGTGAATGACTCAATCTGAGTCAGAAAGATGATACAGGGGGTGTGAATGACTCAAGCTGAGTCAGAAAGATGATACAGGGGGTGTGAATGACTCAACCTGAGTCAGAAAGATGATACAGGGGGTGTGAATGACTCAAGCTGAGTGAAAAAGATGAGTGATGCATGGAGCAAGAATGATGGAAGCCACATCAAAAAGGCAATGCATGAGGCATGAATTTGACTTAAGCTCTGCAAAACAGATAATGCATGGGGTGAGAATGAATCAAGCTGAGTCAAAAAATATGGTGGATGAAATAGATATGACAATGGTATGTTAAGCCCCCCAAATGGTCTAAACTAGTCCCACAGGGAAATATTGCATTTGTATCCAACCTACTACATAATCTTCCCTCTCCTTTACTATATATCCTGCGGTGTCAGTTAGACCAGCTTTGGTTGATCTAATGATGGCATGCATATTTGGTGCAGTGTTGACAGCTTCCATCTTTGAAAAAAAAAGAGGATGGTGCATCATTTTTTTTGATGAAAGCACCTCTGCGAAATGGCACACACATTTTATTTTTGATGCAAGCCTTACACAGGCCACTTTGGCACAGGCAGTTCACAGCTGATGAAAGCAACATTAGAAAATCAGAACTGATGCAAGTTTTGAAGCAGCTTGCTCCTTGTATCATTCTTTTCTGGCGCAAGCATCTTGCATCATTCTCTGACCATTGAAAATTGAGCCCTTGGTCTCCAGTTCAGCCAATGATGCAGCAGGGATATTTCCTCCCTTGCAGCTACCAGTCATTCCTTGAGTTCAGCAAATCTACCACAGACGGTGCATTGACCTACCCTTCAGAACATGACCCAGGGGATGAGTACCATATAGTCTCAACAGCTACATACTGCCAGGATACCTGTAGAACATTTTTTCCTATTTTTGCCTATGCTTGCTTCTACCTCCAACAATCCCTTTAGACCAGTGTCTGCTATGCAGTTTTCCCCTACTCTATATAGGCTGTTGCTACTCCTGACTTATAATGCCTGTATTATTACCCTGCCTGAAACCCCCTCACCCTTTCTTAGCTGTTGTATCACACTACCCTAGATAAGGTGGTGGGCACTTTCAGCTGTTAGCCCCCACCCATGCTAACTTATCCTTCTACTCTACCAGGAAAAGAGTTTCTTGTGGAACTTTGGAAGACCTGTGGATGCCTCACAGAAGCCTTTAATCAGATGCTGCACTCCTGCTCCATGACACTAATGCTCTGGGATATTTGCACTTAATGACATTTGTCCTTCCTGGGCTTTAAACCTGCCAGCTGCACACAAATCAAGGGAAGCAGCTCCCCAATTAACTTACCACCTGCTCTCTCTGCCCTCATGCTTGCCACTTCCATTGTGCAAAAAGGCCCTGGAACCCTTATCTGGCACTCCACCACACTCCCCCATGCTGCTGGTCTTGAGGTTGGCGATCTTTCTCCCCCAAGGCAACATGTGGAATTAAAAAAACAGTCCACTGCACACTTTCATAAATACCTATAGTGAGTACACCAAAACCACTCCCTGCTGCTTCAGATTGGCTCCAATGCACCAATCAGCAGAAGCAGCTCCCAAGTTAGTATCCTGCCTTTTTGTTTCTTGCACCATGATCATGCTTGTATTGTTATTTACTTGGCCACCTGCCTGCCCCCACCAGTCAATTTCTTACTCTCTCTCTCTCTTCTTTCCTTACCCCAGCAATTCCAGACCCGACCTTGCAACTGAATTACCATTCTTTTTTCTCAGACTGCTTTTCCCTCTTGGTCCTCCATGACGTGGAGACACAAACATGCACCATCAAAGCAACAGTTTTCTTTCAAGCAACCTCCTTCTGTGGAATGGGAATTTAAAGAATGCGTTTGTTGCCAAGCTGACTGGTAGAGAAAACCAACAGAACATAAAAATATAAAAATTTGCCGGCAGAAGGAGACCTTGCGGTCCATCTAGTCTGCATGAGATGTCTACCCCCCATCTAGTGCTCTTGTTGAGGTGACTGCATTGACTGTCCCATGCCATATGAATTCTCTGACAGTCTTAGCCACCAACACCTCAAGTGGCAGGCTGTTTGAAGGGTCCATGACCCTCCCTGTGAAAAATTACTTCCTAACACTGGTTCTGAATTTACCACCAACCAGGCGTAAGTTGTGCCCCTTTGTACGTGCAGTTCTATTTTCCTAAAAGAGGTTACTGGTATGTACTGCATTTATCCCTTCAACAAATATAAAGGTGTACAGTGATCTCAGTGAGTTTTATTGAGCCTCTCAATTTGAGCAACTCAATAAAGCCGCTTGTAGAAAGAGCGAGTGGGAGAGAACACCAAGTAGCAATGCAGAGCAACTGTAGCAGGGAGCTCGAACAGGATATGTTGGTTTGTTAGGCCAAGCCCTGCTGAGCTAGCTGTTTGGCATAGTGGCATGAACCACTACTTGTGAAGCTTGAGGTCCTGGGTTTGGGTCCTGATGCCAGAGAGAATTTTTTTTGTCCTTGGGTTTCATTTTTTTTTCTAAGTCTGCCCCCCAAAGTTGACAATCCTTAAGTTGGAGGGTGTGGGGGGCTTTCCCCCAGGAATGAGGGGTGTGGGGGTGCACAGCGCCCCATATAAAAAAGTTTCTGTTTTGGTTTGGATATGGGATGTTTACGACCATTGCTGTCTGTGACTGTCTATCTGATGTTGTTCGCTCTTTTTACTTCGGGCAGTGTTTTAGTCACTCTTTTTGGTTGGTGACTTAAAAAACTCACCCTTGTCACATAAAACCAATTTCAAGGCTTCTATCATTTCACCTCTGTTCCTTCTCTGCTCTAGGGAGAATAGATTTACTGGCTGACTCTATTTTCGTAAGGTTCATGGTGTAGTTCCTGCACCATTTTGGTGGCTGTCCTCTGCACGGATTCCAGACGGTTTATGTCCTTTTTTAGGTGTGGCCTCCAGAACTGCACACAGTACTCCAAGTGAAGCCTCACCAAGGACCTATAGAGTGGGATGATTAACTCATGATTTCTGTTAGTAATAGCCCTACCTATGCATCGAAGTATGCCGCTTGCCTTTAATGCTGCTTTTATGCATTACTTTCCTACCTTTAAATTGTCCAATATCATAACTCCTAGATCCTCTTCCATCTTTGTCTTTTCCAATTGCTTCCCTCCCAGGACATTGGGCGCTATGCATGCACAGAGCACACGGTATACAAGGCCAGGCAGTGCGATATGACTCAAGGTCATGCACACCTACGCAGGGCAGGATCCATGAAGGATGAGCAACGGACACATACGCACCCATGTGCAGTGCACACGTAAAGCCACAACATGGGGGTTTGTGTCCGAGGAACCAGACACATAGCAGAACCACCTGGTATGCACCAACACAGGTACGACAAACAGGCGTGCAGGCCCAGAGGCTTACAGACAGGTGGGGGCAGAGACAGACATGAGGACCCGCACACAGGTGCACACGGGAACGTGACTGGACCACCAAAAGCAGGCGGCCCATGCCCAACCTAGCAAGACACAAGCATGCCCGAGAGGTGGCACTGCATGGAATGGGAGAAGGAGCCAGACACACCACTGAATGGCTGTGGACGTGGCCAACACAGCTGGCAGATGTGCCACTGTGCCGTGCAGAGGGTGTGCCATCTGGAATGCCACAGTACAGAGGACATGCCATCTTGCATACCGCTGTAGAGAGGCATGATGTCTAGCATGCCACTGTACAGAGGGCGTGCTGTCTAGCATGCTGCCATACAGAGGTTGTGCTGTCTGGCATGTTGCCATACAGAGGGTGTGCCATCTGGCATACCACCATATAAACAGTGTGCCATATGGCATGCCACCGTACAGACAGTGTGCTGTCTGGCATGCCGCCATACAGAGGGCGCGCCATCTAGCATGCTGCCGTACAGAGGTCATGCTGTCTGGCATACTGGCATACAGAGGGCATGTCATATAGCATGCCACTGTACAGTGGGCATGCTGTCTGGCATGCTGCCATACAGAGGGCGTGCCATCTAGATTACCACCATACATAGGGCATGCCATATGGCATGCCACCATACAGAGGGTATGCCATATGGCATACCGCCGTACAGAGGTCCTGCCGTCTAACATGCCATGCAGGCAACCACTGCCCACATGGCACATGGCATGCTATGGTGGTGCCATGGGCACAGTGGGAAAGACCCATGCACCATGAGTGTACATGCCCCATGGCATGCACAGTGACCATGCACATGGACTCATCCCCGCTGGGCCAATGACCGTGGCAGGCCATGGCCACACCCAAGACACAGCCAGCCCCCCCCCCGTAGACAAGGAACACACAGGTGGTAGGTTCAAAACTTTAATGCAGCACACACAACAGTACTGGAACCCCCCTGAACACCATCCAGGACGACAACAACCCCCCAGTTCTGCTGGCAGCCAAACATGGCACCCAGTGTCATGTCTGCAGTGCAACACACCACAAGCACAATCCAGAAGCTCCGCTGCATCATGGTGGGATGGTCCCCGTGTCAGTGCTGCCACCTATCATGGTGATGTGGCCTGGACACCGCCCGTGTCCCCGTTGCTGTCCGTGGAGACATTTTCTTACTCTGGCTCCTGCAGTGGCCTTCCGGTGTTGTGGAGCATCATCCTCCTCACAGGGCCCCTGTATCTCTGAAACACAAAATGGCACAGGTTAGGACCTAGGAAACAACAGACACCCCCCCCCAAGCACCACAGACCACAATACCCACTGGTGATGGGACGTAGACCTCCCAAAGCCTGTACCCTGTGACCTCATAGTATAGGAGGCCACCATCCCCCTTCAGGTACAAGTAATTGTGGAACCTCCACTGGTATCTCTGGTGCTGTTGCCCAGGTGTGACGATGTAGCACAGTGCCTCATCCAGCTGCACCTGCAGGCACAGCTCCATTCATTTAGGCCAGCCATTGGAATCCTGCATGTGAAAGCTAGGGGTGTAGGTTAGACACACAGCCACACATGTGTTGATACAGCACAGCACACTCTGCTGTCATGGTACCCACGTGCCCGAAGGCACGGTCCTGCCACAGGTCCCCCGTGCCCAGTTCAGGGTGTAGTGCTCCTCCGACACACAAAAAAGGTGTCGGTGGAAGCACACCATCCTCTCGACCATGCTGCCTGCCATTGCTACACAGACTGCTCAACAACATGGGCACTGCATGGACACAAACACATGCCATGGGACACGTGGCAGTGGGACAGCGTGTAGGCCCCGACAGCAGCCACGCCCATGTTGCCACAAGGATATAAGGGTTTGGAACACTCCAGCATTCTAGTGTTGGCAGTGTACAACACAGTGATGGAGGATGTGCCCAGGAGTGAACCTACATATGATGCTGTTGGAGGCACAGGAACGTGGATGCCGGAACCAGCTGCCACAGCTCTGGGTATTCTGGGACAGGGTCAATGCTACAGGGTAGCAGGACATGCACTGCCTGGAGTGGTTCAGCTTCCTGCAACTGATCACTGCATGACTGTGCAACCTGGTCCACACAGCCTTGGCACCCAGGACCCGGCACTCAAGGGTGATGTCAGTGGAGACCAAGGTGATGTTCACCCTGTCATATTATGCCATGGGGGGCATTCCGGCACATGACCAGGGAAGCAGTCAGCATCAGCCAGTCCTCCATGTCCCATGCCATGGTGCAGGTGGTGGATTCACTGCTGCCACACTTGGAGGACCATGTATACCTGCCCCGGGATGCACAGGAGCTATATGCTATACAGCAGGATTTCTATGCAATGCATGGGATGCCCAGTGTGTGCTGGGCCATAGACTGCATGCACGCTGTGATCATGACATCCACTGCAGATGAGGAAGCATACCGCAACAGGAAGGAGTTCCACAGTGTGAACTTCCAGGTTGTGTGCGATGCGACTGGCCTCTTCATGTATGTGTGCGCCAGATTCCTGGGGTCGATGCATAATGCCTACATACTGGATGCATCCAGGATCAGTGCAGTGCTTCAAGATGGCCACCTGGATGGATGGCTTCTGTGTACGTATACACACAGTGGCAGTGTACATATCGCCACATATCCTGGTGACACACGCTGATGATGTACCTCTACTCTCTACAGGTGACAGCGGCTACCTCCTACATGCCTACCTCATGACTCCATTCCTGGCACTTGGGACACCAGTGGAGGAGACACACAACAACTTGCATTGTAGGACATGCAGCATCATGGAATGGACCATGGGACAGCTAAAGATGCACTTCAGGTGCCTTGACCACAGGAGGGGGCACGGTCATGCTCAGCCTGTCAAGGACCTGCCGGGTGTTCACCATGTGCTGCATGCTGCATAACCTGGTGAAGTGGGAGGCCGTGCCGATGCCCCCAGGGCCACCACAGGACCCCAGACCACAGGACTGTGTGGACAAGAATGACCATGGCATGCCTCACAGGGACCAGGGCAGTAATTGGCCATGCTGTGTGACGATAAACGTGGCGGCACGTTCACATGGTGATGGCGGTGCACCACGGTGGTCCCCACACTCCCCTGGCAGTATGCGCATGGCCGTGGCTGGGCCACAGCCCAGGTGCTATGTGCGCCTCCAGCTGCCATTGGTGGGGGCACAGCCATGATGATGACAACACACACTGAGTGGCCGCCAAGGGTGGGGTGAGTGCGCCTTTGCTATGCACCGCACCATGCCCTGTCCTGCATGAAACATCATGACCAGGCTCCACACACATCAGGGGCACTGGACCACCATCAGGTGTTCATCACAGGTGGCTGCTGCACAACCCCGGCCGGTGGTCGTGTCGGGGCATTCCGTGCCATGTGAAACCATGCACACACCACACCCCCACACAGATGGCAGGGATATACCATGCACTGCCCTTGGTCAGATGTCCACTTTCAGGGCCACAACCATGCTGATGGGTCCCCAGGACTCAGGGTCCATGTACACCATACAGCATGGTGTACTTATCATCCCGCTGTTGGCCACTACACTGTGATTCTACCAGCTGACAATGGGCAGGTGACAGGGGCCCTATCCAACAGTGGCGGACTTGACATGTGCATGTTGTACTGCGTGTGGGACCAGGGCAATGCAGGGATGGCACATGGCCCCAGGGCTGCTGCATGGTACGGTACCATACACACATGGGCCTGTACAGGGTGGGCATGCCATTCATCATGCTGACACAACACACCACCATGCACAGTGCCACTGTGGTCATGGTGTCGGATGCGGCCATGGGCTATGGTCAGGGATGTCTATGTACAGCGGGGTTGGTTAGAGGGGCTGGCACCATGGGGGCCATCATGGGCCCATGGTGTTGCCCTGTGACTGGGATCATGTGGTCACATGTGTGCCTCGGTGACTGGCCGTTGCCTGGGCATGTCCCATGCCTTATCCCCATTGCCCACCGCAGGTCTGTGTGTCCACCTGCTGCCCTGTGAGCTGTCTTCCTGTGTGTTGCCATCATCCACACCTGTGGCATTGCTGGTGCCATCTGTGTTGGCCCCATGCTTTGTCTGCTCCAGTGTGGTGTGTTCAGGGGCACCTGCACACTGCGTGAGTGGGTGCTCCCCACATGCACCCAGCACAGAGCCATAGTCTGCAGCAGTGGCCTGTGTGGTGACCATCTGCGTATGTGCCACTGGCCCTGGTGCCATGCTCACTGGGGGTACTGGGAGTGCAGTGTGTAGGTGTTGGACAATCTGTTCTAGGGCCATGGCAGCCCATGTAATACTGTCTCTGATGTTGCATTTGACATCGGTCAGTGCCATGATGGCGGCCATGGTCTGACGCTGTTCTTTGAGGCGGTCCCACTCCAACTGCTGCAGCACGCGGTACTGCTCCCTCTGGTAAGGGTCAAGCCTAGGGTACCAGCCATGTCTGTGGGGGCAAGTTGATGTGTCTGCATCCCCGCTATCTGCACCAACCCCTACCAGGTCATAATGTCGTATGCTTAATAGTGTAAGACATTATAGCTAACACGTAAGATCACTGTCTAGGACAGTGAATGGTGCAATACCGCATATACTGCTGTACACGGTATTGCACTATTCACACAACCCCAGGCAGAGAATAAGACCTCTGCTGGGAGTGGGTTCCACCAAGCAGCTGCCGTGCCTCACTGGACAGAGCCACAGCAGCAGGAACCCAGGCACTGTGTCTGGGATCAGGTTTGATTCCCTGTCCCAGACATTTTATTATTTTCAACGCTTTGTGCACTCCCGTTGGACCCCCCAGAGTTGAGAATCTTTAGTGGGGAGGTTCAGGGGCACAGCCTCACAATGGGGGTGTGGGATCGGAGCCCCCACAGGAAAAAAGTTATGCCATATGGCATAAATCGGCTACATAGTCATAGCACGATTTAGCTACGCGGGTGGAATGTCTGCAACATTATGACCCTGTGCCACACCAACCATGGTCCTGTAGAATGCCGTTGGTGCTGCCTGTGGCCAAGTGGGGGTGACCACACCCATTCCCTGACCAGGTGAGGGTGCATTCGGGGCTGGTGCTGGGCCTCGGCCTCGCTCCCCGTTGTTCTCCGTGTCTTGTGGTTCCTTGCCCCTGGTGCTGCTGTCTACCTCCTCCACGTGGGTGTTGGTCAGTTCAGCATCACTGTTGGTATCCATCTGGGTCTCTGTGTCCATCTCCATCCCTGTGAAGACATAATAGTGTACATCAGTGTACCTGTGTGCATCATGGACCTGCTGTGGGGTCATGCTAAGCTAACACCTGTTACTTACCTGACAGTGCCTCACGTTGTGTGCCACTGTGCAGTGCCACTTCCACCACCGTGCCTTGCGATGTCTGCCTCCTGGCCACTGCTGTGTCCCGTGGCTCATGGGCCAGGTCTAGGGGGATAGGAGAGATGTTACCATGGCACTTCCACTGGCTGTTCATCTGCAACCGCCCTGTACCTGCACTGCACCTACCTGCCTGTGTGTCCACTCCCCCTTCCACATTGTGGATGGCCAGCCATGTCAGTGTCTTGGCCACCAGTCTCTCCAGAGGTATCAGCTGTGTGTCCTGTGTGGGTTCCCCTCCTTCTCTGCCTTCCCACTCATGCACCGTGGCTGCAAGCTTTTTCTTCATGGCCACACGCAGGTCACACTACTTGTGTTTGATGGCCATCAGTGTCCTTGCCTCTGGCCCCACAACATTGACGCCGGCCTGTATATCCAGCCACATCCATGCCTTCACCTCTGGGGGGGTGGAGGGTGCAAGGGCACCATACAGCCAATCATACTGCTGCCTGATCTCGGCTACCATCACAGCCACCTGCCCGCCGGTGAAGTTTGGGGACCGTGTGGATGTTCCACGTCCACACCTCCCCGGCACCCTCCTCTGTGTCCTGCACCATTGCCTTCCTCAGCAGCTTCCTCATCCCCTCACCATTCTACTATGTCTCCTGCACACTGCTGCTGTGCTGCATTCATGTCCTGAATGCTGCGTAGTGCGGTCCATGTTGCCTTTTATGGTGGAGTCATTCTGTCCATCCTGGCTATGCCCCTGTCCTGTTAGTGCATCCGTCCATGTGGCACTTACTCACACCCTCTCAGTGTGCACACCATGCACAGGCATTCGTGAAAGCTGTGTACACGCACGGCACTGTGTGCCACGTAGGGGTGCACATGGTTTGCTATCGTATGGAGCGTATTTGGCAGCCCTTCATGCATAGCGCCCATTGTTATTTCCTGGGTTAATCTTACCCAAGTGCATTACCTTCTACTTTTTGACATTGAATCTGAACTGCCACTTCTTGGACCATTCCTCCAGCATTCTTAGATCTGCCTCAGTTCCTTGGACCTCTTCCTGTGTATCCACCTAGTTGCATCATCTGCGAACAGGCAGACTTTCCCTTTCAGTCCCTCAGTGATGTCGCTGATGAATATGTTGAAAATGATTGGGCCAAGAACTGATTCCTGTGGAACACCACTGGTTACTCTCCCCTCCTGTGACAAGGTGCCATTTACCATAACTCTTTGATTCCTGTCCTGTAGCCAGCTTTTTATTCAGTTGACCACTTTCTGACCTATGCATGTTTGCTCCAATTTATTTGCTAGCCTTCTGTGTGGAACCATATCAAAGACTTTGCTAAACTCCAGATATACTACAGTATATCCACAGCTGCACCTTGGTCCACTGCTCTTGTAACACAGTCAAAGAATTCTATCATATTTGTTTGGCATGAGCTTCCTGTTGTGAAGACATGCTGCTTCGGGTCAAGTTTTCCACTTTCTTTTAGGTACTCCACTACCCTTTGTTTAAGCAATGTCTCCATTACTTTACTCACCACCGAGGTCAGGCTGACTGGGTGGTAAATTTCCTGCTACCTCCCTGCTACCACTATTATGCAATGGTACAACTGTTGCCCTTCTCCAGTCCTGTGGCACTATGCCATCTTCCATTGACTTGTTAAATAGTTTGGCTAGTGGGCCTGCAAGTTCCTTTAGCAGTTCCTTCAGAACTCTTGGGTGTACTCAATCCGGCCCCATTGCCTTGTCCACCTTTAATTTAGACAGCTCCGCAAGGACCCTTTCTTTTATAAAGGGGTTGGTGTTTACTCCCCTGTTGTGGAGCTGTGCCTTGGCTAATGCTAGACCATTACCTTTGTCTTCATGGGTGAAGACCGAGCAGAAGAATTCATGAGTACTTCCGCCTTGTCTTTGTCATTCACCACCATTTTTCCCTCTTTAGTTGCTAACCTAGTTATTCCTCCCTTACTCTTTCTTTTTTCCCGTATACTGTATAATGAAAGAATACTTTGTCCCCACTCTTCACTCCCTGCTCTGTTCTTTTCTCCATCTGGGCCTTGGCTACCTTAATTGCTTTTCCTGCTTCTTTGAGTTTAATCCTGTATTCTTCGCTATCACTCTAGAATTTGGTCTCCTTGTACTTTCTATACACATTTTTCTTATCTCTAATTTTAGTCTACACCTCTTTGGAAAACCAGAGTTTGTTCTTTTATTTTCTGGATTTGTTATTTGTTTTGCACATTGTGCTGTGACTGTAGTTATAGCATTTTAGTTTTATCCAGGTGTCTTCCACATTCCTTGTGGCATCGGTTACCAGCAGTTCTTTATTACTGTTCCTTATTCTTGGGAAATTTGCTTTTCTGAAATTGAGCACCCTTAGTTTGGTGTGACAAAGGTTCTCTGTGTTGTTAATCAAGAGTGAGACTGACCTGTGGTCGCTGGTGCCAGGTTGATCCCTACTTCCACGTCTGACACCCTGGCACTGTTTGTGAGTACCAGGTGTAGAATACCAGATTCCCTAGTGGATGGCTCTACCAATTGATTAAGTCCTGTCCTATGTAGTGCAATGAGGAATTTTCTGCTCCTCTCTGAGAAGGCAGTGAAGATGGACCAGTCTACATCTGGTAGACTGAAGTCCCTAACCAGTAGTAACTCACCTTTGTTGGCCATCTTCAGTATGTTTTCCAGGAGGTCATTATCCTTCTCAATCTACTGGGTAGGGGTCTGTAGATAACCCCTACCTGGATACAGTCCCTGTTACCAGCTTCCAGAGTGATCCATAGGGCCTCTGCATTGCTGTGCAGTCCCTGGATTTCAGTTGCATTGATCTCATCTCTGATATACAAAGCCAGCCCCCCCACCTTTCTTTTCCATGTGGTCTCTCTGAAGAGAGTGTATCCAGGTATAGCAATGTCCCAGGTGTGGTTCTCCATGAACCAAGTCTCTGTGATAGTGACCCAAGCAAGGTGGGCCTTGGCCATCATGGCAATGAGGTCTGGGATTTTGTTTGGAATGCTATGAGCACTATTGCACATTGTCTTCCATCCCTGGTTAATCCTGCTTGCTGCATGATAACTCTGTTTACATTTTGTGTCATTAGTGCATTTTCTGTTTCTAATGCATTTGGAACATCTTTGTGGAATTCCCCAACCTTTGTCACATGTGGTGGTTTTGATGTAGTGTCCTGGTGCCGTCAACATGTTTGATGATGGGGGAGGGGCATCAGCTGGTACATAAGATGCAATGGTTGCTGGTGCCCCTTCCCCTCCTACTAGTTTAAATGATTGACAACTATGTTGAATTTTTGACTGAGAGTGTGTGTCCCCTCCTTTGTAAGGTGCAGGCCATTGAACCTAAAAAACTCCCTTTCCCAGAAGTTTTGCCAGTTTCCAATATAACCATGCCCCTTATCCTACATAGCTACATAGATACATAGACATTGTTGGCAGATAAAGGCCTATGGCACACCCAGTCTGCCCATTTCAGCTTGTAAGTTCCCTTTACGTTTTTCTAGAAGTCTGTTGCCCCTTACCCTTGACCTCCAGAATTCCTTTATGTCTATCCCATGCATTCTTAAATCCCATGATTGTTTCAGCCCCCACCGCTCCATCTGGCAGGGTGTTCCACTTGTTCAGCACCCTTTCTGTGAAGAAATTCTTCCTCACTTTTCCTCTGAATATCCCTCCCTCCAACTTCATCCAATGCTGTCTAGTTCTGGAACAGCTTTTTCACTGGAAAATAGTGTATTCCTGCACCCTGTTCCTCCCTGTAAGGAATTTGTATGTCTCCATCATATTTATTTATTTATTTATGTATTTATTTATGTCTTTGGTAACCGGGTAAGTGTGCTGATCCAAAGGACCATTTTCAGTCATGACTCAGCCCACAAAGTGGCAGAAATAACAAACAAACATCATAGAAATGGTATTCTAAATACAGGCATCAGCAAGGGAGTACACATAATATATATGTACAATTCCACATATTAGTGGTATAAGCACAAATAAATATTGCAGTCCTTACATACAGCAACAGGCACTAGAAACAGAGGCTTAAAATAAGTAAAGCAGACAAAATATTCAGCAAGGGCCATGGGAGAGCACAAACAGTACTGGAATATAACAGGTAGAATTAAGCAGTATGGAAAGATGCAGGGAGTGTCCAAGGCAAATATAAAATCATGCTAAAGTGCAAAAGGACATTACAGTTTGAGATTCAGGGGGTTAGATGATGCTGATAGCAGAGATAGCATGCTTGTACATTGCTTAGGCCTAGCCCAACACAGGAGATGGGAAAGTCAGAGTGGATGGTTGAGGTAGAAACCAGAGGAGGCAGTATATCATAGTGCCCTGGGAAATATTAGGGTGGTTTGCAGACCCCTGCATTGTCTAGGGAACAATAACAGGTGGACTCTGTCAGGAGCCAGGCTCTCAGGTTGTTTTGAAGGACTGGTGGTATGTGGCTAGATGAATGGCGCATGTGAGTCGGTTCCAGAGGGAAGGGGCAGTGACAGAGAAGACTTTGCTGCCCATAACTGAAGTGACCTGGGGAACTTTCAGGGGAGGAACAGAGGAGGCCCTAAGGGTCCTAGCAGCCACCCTATCAGTAAGTAATGAAGCATAGGGGGTGACTGGTTTCTCCTAAGGGAGTTGTCAATAAGGCATCCCATGGCATAGTCAAAGCACCCTGAAGAGATAGCCATCCTAGGGATTGATAGAGTGTGTAGTGGTGGGTAGAATAGGGGGCTTGAACAGCAAAGTGACAGATGAAATTGTATGTAGTGCTGAGGTGTTAGTGCAGTGTAAAGGATATGCAGGAGTAGACAGGGGAGCAGTAGTCAAGGAGGGGCAGAAGGTTAGCTAGAGCAATGGCTTGGAGAGCCTTAGGGGATAGTAGTTTGTTTATGCAGTAAGCAGCACCTAGCTTTAGGTGAATTTTCTTCACAGTGAGATTTTTATGTTCCTTGTAGGTCAGGGAGGGGTCAAGGGTTACCTCTAGATATTTAAAGGAGGAGACCGTTTCGAGGGGGGGCACCTGGCGTAAGTACCCTGAAGGAGAGTTAGAATTTGCAACCTTGGCCAGGAAAGGCTTGGAGCCAAACAGCATGGCTTTCATTTTTTTTTCTCATTAACAATGAGTCTACTGGAGAGGAATCAATTCTGGATGGCACCATAGCTGAGTGTGAGGGTGGAGGAGATGGATTCAAGTGATTTGTTACTGTGGTATAGGACTAAGTCGTCCGCATAGAGGAGTGCATTACAATTAAGGCTATTGGCAGGGAGGGCATTAATAAACATGAAAAAGTGAAGAGGGCCAAGAATTGAGCCCCGGGGATCTCCAGTGTGTGTGTGGGAAGTGTAGCAGAGGTATCTGCCTACAAGCACATATTGGGACCTGTTGGTGAGATAACTTCAGAACCAGGCAGCAGTTCCAGAGGAGCAGCCAAATTGCAGAAGGGTGAAGTGAAGAAGTGGTGATTTACAAGGTCGAAGGCCTTTAACAAATCAGTAAAGACCATGCCTGTAGCCTTCTCCACGTCCATGTTCCTGAGGATATGGTTAGAGAACAGTGCCAGCGCAGAGGATGTACAATGGTGTTTGCAGAAGCTATGCTGGAGGGGACACAGGAGGTTGTATTTGTCAAGATGCTCAGATAGCTGGAATTGCACTATTGTTTTCCAGTAACTTGCTCAGATGTGGGAGAAGGGAGATTGGTCTGTAATTCTCAGGGGCAAGGGGATCGCCTGCTTTAAAAATTGGAACATTTGCGTGCTTCCAGGAGTACGGCACTGATGATGATGATAGTGTAAGATGGAATATGAAGGTTAATGGTTTGACAGTAGCCAGGTATATGAGATTCAGGAAAGCAGGCTAGAGCCCACTGCTGCCTGTGCTTCCTCTGGATGGGAGAGTCTTCAAGATTTTGGTGTTGCTTTTAGGACCAGTGGTCCTAAAATAGAAGGATGGAGGAGAAGTGGAACTTGTACCTGAGGTGGAGCTATGAGCATTTCTGATCTGGCTTGAGGGAGGCTGAGAAGGGAGCTTATTTAGGTATGGGGTAAGATCGATGAACATTGAGTTGAACATGTCGACGAGGCTGGTAGGGTCGTAAATGGGCCCAGTGGGGGATGAGAGTTGTGTTATTTGTTTACTGGACCTGAGATTGATTAGGGACCTGACTGAGGCCCAGAAGCTTGAAGGATTTCCCAGGGTGTCTTTTTGAAGGTTGACAAAGTATTTACACTTTTGTGACTTGGCCACCTGTTTGCATGTGTTGTGCAGCTGCCTATAGGCATTCCCCAGCTGTGGGGATGGGAATGCTTTGTAGACCTTCCATTTGGCATCCCTGTCTTTCATTACAGCCAATAGCTCCTTTGATTGCCAAAGTGTACAGACACCACTAACCCTTCTAGTTATGATGGGGAAGTGTTTATCTTGGAGCTTTCGAAGGTCATTAGTAAAGAAAGTAACTGCAGCAGAAACACTGTTGAGCAGGTAGAGGGATGACCAATTCACAGATTTTGCGTACCGTATGACAGTCATAGTCATGACTAGTGAATATCCTGAAGGACAGGAGCTTGGGGGGAGGGCTAGCAGTTTTGGTGTTCAGTACGATGTAGGAGGGGATCTGGTCACTAACTGAGTTGGACATAGTGCCCACTTGGAGAACTTGATCTGCTCAATTTGTGACAATCCAGTCTAGGATTCTGTGGCTTTGGGTGCGGAGGTTGTATCTGTTGGTGGAGGAGATGACTTGTTCCAGGTTGTGGCACTTTGGTATGGTGGCATAGCCAGGTCAGGGTGCAGCTGCCCAGTTGGGGTTAAAATCCCGAGCAGTATGGTATCTCTTGATAGCAATACACTTGCTAGCCCAAAGAGAAAGCTGGATAGACCCTATGTGCCAGCTGATGGGGGGATGTAGCAGCAGCCTAGGTAAAAAAAATTTTGACTCATCAAGGGTTAATTCAGAGATGATCCACTCACTAGAGGAAATGGTGTTGAGTAGCCAATTTTGGTTGCAGTGATGTGGTCCTGCACATACAGCAACGCCCCAACCCTCTTTCTAGCTGGCCTGTTATGCCGAAGAAGGGAGAAGCCCTGGAGTAAGTATGACACATCTTCATGGGATGACTTGAGCCATGTCTCGGAGATATCAAGAATATACAGCTTGTATAAGGCCACCCAGGCCTCGAGGTTAGTGAATTTAGGTGGAAGGCTGCACACTTTAAGGTGAGCAACTCTGATGCCAGTTTTTCCTGCCCACGTAGCATTAGCATGGTCGATGTGTATGTTTGTGGGACGTGAATTGGTCTCTATGTCACCAGCAAGGAGGGCTAGGAGAAGGAGGAGGAGCAGAGGACTGCTGCAAGTGAACCCGCAAAGGGAATGTGTGATAGAGGAGTAGACATAATGTCCAAGTTATCCCCTCTCTCCTTCCTCTCCTCCAGGGAGTACATATTCAAGTCCTTCAGCCTGTCCTCACAGGATTTGTGATGCAATCCCTGCACCATCTTTGTTGCCCTCCTCTGAACCTTTTCTACCTTGTCTATGTCCTTACCTAGGTAAGGTATCCAGAACTGTACACTGTACTCCAGGTGGGGCCTTACTAGTGTCTTGTATAGTAGAATTATGACCTCCCTTTCCCTGCTGGTGATGCCCCTGCCTTTGCATCCCAGTAACCTATTTGCTTTAGTTGCTGCCTTGTCGCACTGTTTCCCTACCTTGAGTTCTTCAGAGATGATAACCCCAAGGTCTCTTTCCTGCTTGGTGAATGCTGTATCCTCACTCCCCAACTGATATGTTGTTCAAGGGTTTTTGTACCCCATATGCATTATCTTGCACTTCTTTGTGTTGAATTTCAACTGCCAAACCTTTGACCATTCTTCAAGCTTCTGCAGGTCCCACCTCATTCTGTCTACACCCTCTAGTGTATCTACTCTGTTACAGAGCTTCGTGTCATCAGCAAACAGGGAAATTCTGCCTTATAGGTCCAGTGTAAGGTCACTGATGAAGACGTTGAATAGGACCAGTCCCAGCACTGACCCCTGAGGTACCCTACTGGTCACTCTTCCCTCTGTGGAGTGACAGCCATTTACCACCACCCTCTGTGTCCTGCTGCCCAGCCAATTACCCACTAACTGCACTATTGTCCTGCCCACTCCCATATTTCCCAATTTGTTTAATAGCCTTCTATGTGGCACAGTGTCAAAAGCCTAGCTGAAGTCCAGATAGTCCATGTCCACTGCCCTCTCCTGATCCAACACCCTTGTTAACCAGTTGAAAAATTCAATAAGGTTGGTCTGGCATGATCTCCCCCCAATGAAACCATGCTGCCTTGGGTCATGTAGTCCATTGGCAAACAGATGTTCCATGAATCTCTCCTTCAATAGTGCTTCCATGATCTTCCCCACTACTGAGGTGAGGCTGACTGATCTGAAGTTCTCTGCTTCCTCTTTGTTCCCTCTTTTGTATAAGGGGACTACATCTGCTGTCCTCCAGTCTTTAGGTAACTCCCCTGCTTCCAGTGATTGACTAAACAGGATTGCCAGAGGTTCATCTACCACCTCTATTAGTTCCTTTAGGACCCTGGGGTGTGCCTCATCTGGCCCCACTGCTTTATCGATTCTTATTCCTTCCAGTTCCTTTAAGACCCTTTCCAGTGTAAAGGGACTTGTGTCCATTTCTGCACTGTTCCCACTCCTTGTACTTCCTTCAGGCCAATTACCCTCCTCTTCCTCAGTAAAGACTGAGCAAAAATAGCTGTTCAGCATGTCAGCTTTACTATTGTTATCCTCCACGCGACCCCTGTCCTCCCCCTTCAATCTCATTATCCCACCCTTTGCCCTTCTTTTTTTACGTATGTACCTGTAAAAGGTTTTGTCCTCCCTACCCACTGATTTTGCGATGCACTCTTCTGTCTGAGCTTTGGCTTCCCTTACTGACCTCCCTGCCTCCTTTTGCTTATCCTGGTACTTCTCCCTGTCCTCTTCTGCCTCTGTCTTTTTGTATTGCCTGAATGTGATCTTTTTGGCATTTACTTTCTCCACTACCTCCTTGGAAAACATAATAGCCTCCTCTTCCTTTTTCCCTTTCTAAACTGCTTAATGCATAATTCTGTTGCTCTTGTAATCCTTGTTTTAAATATTGCCCACTGTTCCTCTACCCCTGATTCCTTCCCCATTTCTATTAGTGCCTCTTTCAAGCATGTCCCCATTTTCCCAAAGTCTGCCATCCTAAAATCCAGGATATGTGTTTTTGTGTGGTTTGATTCTGCTCCTTCTGTGATTTCAAACTACAGTGACTGGTGGTCACCATTCCCCAGTTGCTCCCCCCACTGTTACCCCTATAACACTGTCCCCGTTTGTGATCAAAAGGTCCAGTATTGCCTTCTGCCAAGTTGATTCCATGATCAGTTGTTTAAGGAAGGTACCTTGAAGGAAGTCCAGGATAATTCTGATCCTGATTGATGCTGCTGCTGGGATGTTCCAGTCTACATCTGGAATATTGAAGTCACCAACCAGCACCACCTCCTCCTTGTTTGCCATCCTTTGGATGTCTAGCATCAACTCCCTATCTGTCTCTTCCTCCTGGGCTGGTGGTCTGTAGGCTGACCCCATTTTCCTTTCTAGCTTAACCCACAATATCTCTCCCCATTTTGTTCCTCCTGGATCTCTGTGGCCTTTATGCCATCTTTCATATAAAGTGCCACTCCTCCTTCCTTCCTGCCTGCCCTGTCTCTTCTGAATATGTTGTAGCTGGGTATGGCCATCTCTCAGTCGTGGTTATCATTTCACCAGGTCTCTGTGATGGCCACAATGTCCAGGTCCGACTGCATCATGGCAGCCTCCAGATCCTCCATCTTGTTGCTAAGGCTCCTGGCATTGGTACACATGGCTTTCCATGATGTGAGCTCCCTGGACTGTTTAGCTCTTCTACTCAAGACCCCTTCTTGGTTGTTCTTTATCTCTGGTTCTCCCTGCTGTCTGTCTTTCTGTTGAATTTTGGCCCTTTCTGCCTATTCACCCCTTGGGTGCCTATCTCCATCTTTTGCACATGGCTTTGTAGAGATATCCCCTCATCCTGTTCACTGGTTCCACTGCTAGCTATGGGTGATGAGCAATTAGGTACCCAACTTGCTGGCCTGCCACCCCCCCTTGGCTAGTTTAAATGCTTGTCCATGTAGCATTTAAACTTATCATTGAGTGCTTGGATTCCCCTTCAGGACAGATGCAGGCAATCAGGCTTGAACAAGCCCCCGTTCCTCCAGTTGGGTACCCAGTCACCAGTGAATCCAAACCCTTCCTCACAGCACTAGTTCTTCAACCATGTGTAAAGTTCCTGGTGCATGTGCCCTTACGCTCTCCCAAGCCTCTCACAGGTAATGCTTCCAAGGAGGTGACAGATATAACTACTTGCTTGAGACCCCTTCCCAATTTCCTAAACTCTTCCTGAACTTTCTTAGGCTCCCTGTTTGCCAGGTCATTAGTACCTAGGTGGATAATGACATCCAGCTCACCCTCCCATCTTGCCTTCCCAGCAATCCCCAGGATCTTCCTCCCATCCCTCCACACCTTGGCACCTGGTAGACACCTCACCTCCCTGTTCTCCCTGTCTTTTGTTCCTAGCTGGATCCCTCTTATTATAGAGTCCCCCACCAGGATTCACTTTCTCCTCCTCTGGGGTCCTCTGCTCTCCCCACTCAGGTCATCTCCTCGGTTGACCTCCACATCCACATTCCATTCCATTTCTCTGGATACCTCTTTTTGGTTGTCCCCATTTGCCAGTGTGACATATGAGTTCAGGAGTGGAATAGGATTTGGGATGTGCTTCTGCCTGACCGCCTAACCCTCCCTGAGCCCACCATCATCCAAGTGCTCCTCGTTCTTGGCATCCTTTGAGGCACTGGCATTGGACTGAGTGGTCTCCGGATAGGGGCAAAGGTACTCCTGACCAAGTTTACTTCCACTCTGAGTCTGGCTACCTCCTCCCAGAGTCCAGAGAGATGCCTACAGATAAGGCAGCACCTCAGCATCCAGAAGGTCTGCCTGAATACGGCTGCCTCGCATCCACTGCATTACACCACTCCCTACATTATGCTGCACTTATACTGCTATTCTAGTAGTTGCCTGTTACTGAAGCTCTCCTAGTTCCTTCTTTATTAATTTACTGTCCTGAAAATCCTGCCACTGATCCTCAGATGCTTTTTTTTAAAGAAGGAAACAACAAAAAAATGAGTCAAAACACTTGCTGTGCCAAGGGCGGGCTTCCTCCCCCTTATGCCCCTCCTACTCCACAACCCCTGCTAGTCCCTGTGCTCGGCTCCTGTCATTCAGATCTAACAGGACATTTATTTAAGAGTGGGGGGTAGGGGATGGAGGGAGGGATGGTGGGCACAAATTTGCAGCAAGTAAAGACAGCAAAGGAAAACAGCACCACTAAAAGCACACAAAACTAGGTTTCAAATTTTCAACAGCACCAAAACAATTTCAAGTAAAGACAGCAAAGGAATAACAACAGTTTTTAAGCCATGTATTAAGCTCACAGATGTCTCCTTCTCTGATCTTCGGCCTGCTGGTGCCCCTTTCCCACACAGGCAGAATCTCTGAGAATGAGATACTGGATGAAAGGGAAGTTAGTTTTATGCTGAGTTTTGTTATATTTTGCTTAGTCTCCTTCACAGACCAACTAGCTAGGTCATTTGTCCTAATATGGATCAGAATGTGTGTGTCCTGCTTGGTGTTGTACACAATGCCCTCAGTGTGGTCTATGTCCCTCCATGCCAATGTTCCTGGGAGACATCTTACCGCAATCTCCGATTGGCCACTTTGGTGGATGTGAGACTCTACTCCATGTATTATAGAGCCTCCTATTATTAGTACATGCTTTTTTTTGGTTTTGGTGACCTTTGATTGGGTTAGCTTCTCCATTCGATGTTTGTGGTCCTCTTCCAATGGATTGCCTGCCTTGGCAATAGGTATGAATGCCAGTGGGGAGAACCTATTCGACCTGTAGTTTGGTTTTGGAGTCACCGAGGCACTGCATTTTGGCTTAGCTTTGCTGTTTCTAACCAACTGCCATTCCCCTTGTGTGGTAATTCTCTGGGGCAATGGCGTTGGTGGTAGGCGGGCAAAGTTCAATGATGGCAACGTCTTGTAATATGTAGAATGTTTGAGTTGTGTCCTGACGTAGGTTATCTCAGTTCATGCAGCATGGATATGAGATCATAGCTTCCTGAGGGTAGAGCATGTAAGACAATTGCCCAAATGTATTGTAAATGCCCTGGTTACAAGGGTCCCACAAAATCTGCATTTCACAATGTCCTTTGTCTGCAGGTGTGGAGCCGGATGGAAAGGATTTGACCTGTGCTTTGGGCAGAAAGAGAAAGGAAATTCCCAAGAGTAGAGTTGGAAGAAAAAGATCTGACCTGTACTTTGGGCAGAAACAGAAAGTAAACCTTTTCTGAAGTAAATAGAAAGTCCTGTGCAAGAATTGTTAGTTGTTGAACACTTGACAGTCCACAATTCGGGTTGCAACTCTGGCTCCAAGTAATATAATTGCCTATTTCCCCCACCTCCAAAATTACCTGGAAAAGTATAAAACTTTGTGTTGCCAACAAAGGGCCCTATGCACGATATGGGTGCATGCACATGAAAAAAGTGTGTACCCCACCCACTTACCTGCGCACCTGTGGACAGGTGCGAACATGCTGGTATTCACAACTGGCTCCCACCTGTCCATGGCTCCTCTCCCCGGTGCACAGAACTCCACAGGTGAACCAGGGGTGGAGTCGCGGACCTGGGTGAGCATCCAGTGGGATGCCTGTCCCAGGTCCAACAGTGGATCCCTCATGTAACATGGTTCAAGTCTGGGGTAGTGCATGCCTACTGCAGGCACCTGGACCTGTGCGACATGGTCACCATGACCAGTCTGTTTAGCAGTCCAGCCCTCGGCTAACAGCACACTCCCAGTGCACTGCAGGGCCGGCATCAGGACCTGCCTCTGGTCTGCATGGTCACAATGGTAGCAGTGTCCCAACCACAATGTGGCTGTACCCCTAAGCCCCTGTAGGTGGGCATGTTCCACACTCCGTCCCCCCTCAGCAACATCCCAGTGCTGCTGCTACGGTGATGTTTCAGGTGCTCACCTGTCCCACTGTCCCTGTCCTTTCCAACTGCCTAAAGGGCAGCAACAGCATGGAGAGCACTGTCCTGTTCCCCTGGCAGTCTGGTCAGTGCTGATAGTGAGGGCACACAGTGGATTACGGCAGGGTCCACACTCTGCAACCTGCTCCCATCTCTGCACCCATGAGGTCAGCACTATGCACATCAGTGAATAGCATATAGTGCTGGCACACCCCCAGCATGCCCAGGTGTGTTGTTGTTCACATGGCTGGGGGATCAGGCGAATACCAGCTGTGTGCCCATGTCATGACTGCCATGTGACTATCATTCCGCAGCATTCTGACTTAGCTATGCCAATGGGAACCATGTCATAAGGGCAAATACAGCATGCTGAACACCCTTATGGCAACCCCACATCACCGAAATTCAATTTCAGTAATGTGGGATCCCAGCCACACCAAACCTGGTGCACAAAAACTTTCTATTTTGTTGTATGCAGGGAGGCAGTGCCCCCCCCCCACACCGCCATGCTTTAGGATTCTCAACTCTGGGGTGTGCATGTCGGGGGGGGGTGCAAGTTGAAAAAAAAAAATCACTGTCTCAGGCCAGGCACAACAAAAATCACCAGCTCCCGGTCCTGAACCCTGTATCCCCACCACCCCAAAGCTTGCACCTATCCTACCACGCCATGACACTAGCTCACCGGAACACCACTGCACCACCCTTCACATACCATCCCACCCCACATCCATCAGGCTCGCTCCCACCTCCTCGTGCATGTATACCTGCGTGATATCCTGTTGCCTTTTCGCGACAACCCCCATCCAGTTGACTACCCCACACCCCTGCCATCGGGGCACTAGCTGAAAGTGGGTCACCGTTTTGGCAGGCGCCCACTCGCTAGTGCCCCATATCACAGGATACCATGCCAATGCACCTGGTTTACGTGGCATGTTGGCATAGTGCATAGGGCTCAATGTATTTGTTCACACACACACACACACACACACACACACACACACACACACACACACACTACAGCCAGTCTTACCAGTGAAGGGATTATTTCTTACATAATTTATATTTTTAAAGCTTTTTACATCTCAGAAAGGTTTTCCAAATTTTCCACACAAAACCCATTTTATACGATCAATAAAACAATTCCATAGTGTTGGGTATGCTGTAATAACCACCAGTATTAGAATTACAGAGGACTTGCCAGGGGTCGACCCCCTCCAGCTCTGAAGTGAGCCCCAGTAGCTCATGCATCACTGCTATTGACTTATAATAGGAAGGGGGGCTCACTTTAAAGATGGGTCCCTTATGGGATCCCCTAGCTCCCAAAGCTCATGAAGTGTAATTCCAACACTGACAACCACACTAGTAGGGCCTTGTTACATCCCTGGGCACGTGATAATCTCTACAACCAATACCATGTTGTGTATTATATCATACTTTTTGTCTGTTGACCATTGTTATTTCCTAATGTCACTTGGAGGGACTCATCTGTTTTTCACTGCTGTACTGACATCACTTGAAAGCCTCCCCATTAGAGATGCAGCAAATCTAAAATCCACTAGCGAAGTGAACGTGAAGTGGCCACTTCACGTTTGCACTTCGCTACATGGAACACCCAATAGGAAAGGCTTGCTTAGCTGTGTTATTATTACTTCGCGTTGTCATTCTGCCTTAAAGGCGATGTATGGTGGAGTGACAACAATATTGGCAGCATCCCACCCACACAGTCATCAGAATGAATGTGCATCCCCAACGTGCTACTGTCTTGTGTCCAGAAATCTCCCCCAGTGCTGATGAAGTGAAATGAGAGTGTAACAAGAAATGCAAAGTCTCCCAGAATTAATGGCGCACTCAGTCATTTGCACAGTGGTCAGATCACACACAGAGTCACTAGAATTAATGTGCATCCCCAAAATGCTACTATCTTGTGTCCAGAAAACTCCCCAGTGCTGACAAAGTGAAATGAGACAGTAACAAGAAATGCAGTCTCCCAGAATTAATGGTGCCATGAAAATGCACAGACAGATTAAGATTGTGCTGCACACTCAAGGGATGCATACAAAAAGGCACAATACCACCTAACCAGTGCTCACAAGTCACAAATCCAAATCTGGAAAGGAATACATTTTGCCAGTTGGGGGATTAGTGCATGTCAGTAACAATCCACTACCAGTAAAGATACCACAAAGTAGTATAAAAAATTCATGCAGGTGCGGTGGATAGCAGGATCACACTGCTGCAATTGCTCTATGGCACAATAAAAGGTGTCTGATTTAATGGCATGCATCGAACACACACTCACACACACACTACAAGTAATGCATAGCAAATTGAAAACCTTTAGTAATATAACATAATGTTTTAAACAGACAAATTGTACACTGCTGCACCACAACAATCAGCCAAAAAAGTCAAGAATTACTGAAAATATTACTGTGTGTACATTAACACAGTTATACAAGAAAAATATAACCAAAACAGAAAGACTGCCTTTTTCTCCCAGTTAATCTACCTACACCACAAATACACCCCACCCCCAAAGCACACTTCACAGTACACAGACTGACTGTTCTAAATTAACTTTCAAAATCTACACACAACAATAAACACTCGATGATATGAGCACTGAAGGGTTGCCTACCATCGATGTACTAAATTGTGAGCAAAAAAATATTACTCAAAAAGGCATTTTAAATAGCTTTTAGAGGTTTTGAATTGCACAGCTCTGAGAGCAAATTGTCTCCAGCTACCACTGCAGACACACTACCCAGGACAGAACTGAGGCTGTGCTGAACAATCTAGAGCCCATGAGACCTGTAATCCCATTAATAACTGCAGAATTTCAGTTGGAGCTCAATTACAGGGCAAAGTGAGAGTAATTACGTTGATTTCAATGTACTTCGCCTTAATTATTGGTGGAGAACTGGTTTGGGGAAGGCGGAATAACACAAAGTCATTGGTTTCAAGGGACTTTGCATTCCTCATTATGAAGCGAAGTACTCCACTTCACATTGTGAAGTTCTCCACAGATCCACGTTACTCAGTGAATCACTTCACGGTGCAAATTGGGACCACTTCTGCCCAACACTACTTACAGTACTGTAACTCACATGCTGTACGGGAAGGAACGCAAATGCCTATGGCTGTACTTCCCTGATGAGCTGTAGCACAAAACTCCCTGACTAAAAAATGCATATTAATGAGTACAGTGGTGGAGTGGTGAAGCCTGGAGAGATACTACAAAATAAGCTTACAATACATTTATTTATTTATTAAATTTTGGTAACCGGGTGAGCCCACTGGGCCCCGGAGGTCCCTTTTTCAGTGGCGACCTGGGATTTACATAGCATAAAATACATCACAATGCAGTATGTGTAGAGATACAGTCATGATACAGGCTATACATAGTAACATAAGATACATCACAAAAGTGCAGAGGCAGGTTTCTCACAGCAGGACAGTTTTGGGCTGAGAGGTTTTATGTGTCCGATTGGTTGACCCGTCCCTTTAGCAATTGCACTTGGAGGTAGCCATTATATGTGCCTTAAGCCTTGTGCGGAAACTTTTGATGGAGGGAGCTTCCTGGACTCCTGGAGGGAGGGAGTTCCATATAGTGGGTGCGGTATGGGCAAACGATTTACCCCCACCTTGGTTCTGACCCTTGTGACAGCTAGGAGCGTGCGATCCATTGTGCGGAGGAGCCAAGGATTATTCTTTAGTGCAATAAGTCCCAAGAGGCTGGGGGGGGGTTGGGCTGATTAATTTAAAGGCTTGGCAGAGCAAGGGGTACTGGAGGCGGGCTTCCCAGGAGGGCCAGTTTAGTTGGGATAGAGTGTCACAGTGATGGTTCCTAGGGTTAGATTGGGCGGCGAACTGAGCCACCTTATTGTATAGTACTTGGAGTCTATTCATCTCTTGTCTAGCTACTCTCTGGACCACTGGAGCCGCATAGGTAAGTGTCGGGAGGAGGACACTGGTGGCTATGGAAACCCTAGCTTCCGGTATCAGCTGGTCTTTCAACTGGTATAGGATGCCTATTTTCTCATGTACATTTTTAGTTACTTGATCCACGTGGTCCTCGAGGGTGAAGCCCTGGTCCAGGGTGAAGCCAAGGTATTTTAGTGATACCACAACCTCTAACCTACTGCCCGACGCAGAGGTCAGTTGCAGGTGTTGGCTTCTGTCGTGACCAAGGGATCTTGGTCCAAACAGCATGGCCTTGGTCTTGTTTGTGTTTAGGACCATTCTGTTAAGGACAAGCCATTGCTCAAGGGATCTCAGGTCATCTTGTAGCTGGGAGCTGAGGTCTCCTAGATTAGTGGAGGGACTATAGAGGACAGCATCGTCCACATACTTGACCACAGAGCTCCCACCACAGTGTTCGCTGAGTTCGTTGGAGAAGAGGGAGAAGAGTAGGGGGCCAAGGATGGACCCTTGAGGCAACCCCTCTGTTAATGGGAGCAGCTCAGATATGGAGTCTTTCCATTTTACCCTCTGTGAGTGCCCAGTTAGGTAGCTATCGAACCACATAATGGAGTGGCTGTCTAGGCCTACATTTCTCAGCTTGGTCAGTAGCAGATTAAGGTTGACCAGGTCAAATGCCTTGGATAGGTCGATAAAGACCGCTCCAGTGGGGGTCCTCTTATCCAATTCTCTGAGCACATCAGTGGAGAATTTGGTAAGGGCAGTGTCCGTCCCATGCCTAGATCTGAAGCAGTGCTGGGAGGGAGCCAGGAGTTGGTGGAACTCTAGGTATTCGAGGAGTTGCCTGTAAATAAGCCACTCTTGAATCTTCGCCAGGCTGAAAAGTAAGGAGATTGGCCTGTAATTGCTAGTGGACTCCCTCTGGCCTCCCTTGTGGATAGGGACCACGTAAGCCTGTTTCCATTGTTCAGGGATAGTGCCCTCTTTGAAGGATCGGTTAAGGAGACAGGTCAAGGGTCTGACTAGGGACTGGGCCCCTTCCTTCAATATCCTGGGGTGAATCCCATCTAGTCCCCCGGATCCAGAGATTTTGAGGGTCATTAGCAATGGGAGGACTTCTTTAGGTTTTACCAGTCTGATGTGGAAGGCTGGGCGGTCCAGGTTAGGGAGTGACTGCCCATTAGTGGCTGGGTGGAGGGGAGGCAGTCCAGCCTTGTAATGGTCGAGGTTCGTGTAGTGGCGGTTGAGTGCCATGGCAATGCTTGGGTCGTCGTTTGTTAGTTGACCATTTACCTCGATGGGGCCATGTTTGGTCTTGCCGTTCCCCTTTAGGAACCCATTTATGTGCGCCCAGAAAAGTCTAGGGTTTCCTAGATTCTTTTTCTGTAATTGTGTGACATATTCCCTTTTGGCCACTTTAATGGCCAGCTTACACCTGTTTCTGAGAGTTTTGTAGCTCAGCAGGTCAGCAGGTAGTGTGGAGAGCTTGTATTTTTTCCAAGCTTTGTCCCGATTTTTCATTAGGGATTTCAAGGTGGGGGTGATCCACTTGTAGCAGCTACCCTTGGTACAGAATTTCTTCTTTGGGGCGAATAGGTCGGCTGCCATAAGGATTGTACACTGAAAGAAGGCAATCGCCTCATCCAGTGAGGGGAGGAATTTGATTGGGCTCCAATCAATGCTGTTTAGGTAGTTTGATAGGTGTTCGGGTAGTAGATGGGTGAAATCCCTTGCAGCCAGGATTCACGGCTGGAACCTGGGAGCCTGTTTTTCCAGATGCAGAATATTGGGGAGTGGTCTCTCAGGGCATCTGCTAAGGTTACATCCAAGTAACTAGTAAATAAATTAATGTTGTGATTTGTGACATGCTCGTGAACCATGATTTGTGACTGCATTTGTGACCATGATGATGAAGAACGTGAATCGGTGTCAACGGTGTGAGATAACCAATATGGAACTGTATTGGGAATGCGAATGCCTATGGCTGTACTTCCCTGATGCGCTGTAGCACAAACTCCCCGACTTAAAAATGCTCATTAATGAGTACAATGGTGGGGTGGTGAAGCCTGGAGAGATACTACAAAACATGCTTACAATACAGCCAAGTAACTAGTCAAAAAAATTAGTGTTGTGATTCGTAACATGATCGTGAATCATGATTTGTGACTGCATTTGTGACCATGATGATGAAGAACATGATTTGTATCATGAGTGACTCGTGTTGATGGTCCTGACTTAAAAAGGGAGGCAGTATAGTGCAGTGGTTTTAGGCTCTGAGCTGTAAATCTGGTGACATCCAGCAGACCAGACCTGGGTTTGAATCCCACAGCTTCCACTTACATACTGTGTGACCCTGAGCAAGTCACTTAACTTCCCTGTGCTCCCAGGTCCCGCATGTAAAAAAGCTTTCAGCTTAGTGTGCTACTCCTGGTTAAACAACTAAAAAACAAACAAACAAACAAAAAACGCATATTAATAAGTACAATGTTCATGCAGACTTAAGTACCACACCTGTCCAGTACTCTGAAGGGAAGCCAAAGAAACAACTGTGACTTAAGTTACAGATGGAGATTGGGCCCTAAAGAGATGCAAATGCACAGACAGATTAAGATTGTGCTGCGCACTGAAGAGATGCAGACGTAAAGGCACAAAACCTAACCAGTGCTCACCATCAGAAATTCAAATCTAGAAAAGAATACCTCTACTGGTAGGGGCAGGCCACGATGAGGGGGCAGTGTACTGCACTGCTGCAGTAACAGTCACTAGTACTAGCACCAGTAAAGATACCACAAAAAAGTACAAAAAACCACACAGCTGCAGTGGATAGCAACTTCACATTGCTGAAATTATTACGTGGCATAATAAAAGGTGTCTGATTTGATGACACGCGTCACACACATACACAGACACACTAAGTAATGCATAACAAATTGAAAACTTCAGTAATAAAACCACATATTTTAAACAAACTAACATTATGTACTGCTGCACCACAACAATCAGCATAAAAATGGCAAGAATTATTGAAAATATTACTGTGTGTACATTAACACAGTTATACAAGAAAAATATCACCAAAACAGAAACACTGTCTTTTTCTCCAAGTTAATCTATCTACACCACAGATACACCCCTCCCCCAAAGCACACTTCCACTGTCTCTCAGTACACAGGCTGAATGTTGTGTATTAACATTCAAAAGACAAAATCCACACACAAACAATAAACGCTCGATGATATGAGCACAGGAGGGTTTCCTATAATCGATGAACTAAAATTTCAGAAAAAAAAAAGACTCAAAAAGGCTTTTTTAACAGCTTTTAGAAGGTTTGGATCGCAAAGAGCTCTCACAGCAGATTGTCTCCCACAACTTCCTATACACACTACCCCAAACTGAGGCTGTGAAGAACAATCTAGAGCCCATGTGACCTGAAATCCCATGAAACACTGCAAAATTTGACTTTGGAGCTTAAAAACAAGGTGAAGTGAGGTGAAGTACATTGTTTTCAATGTACCTCGCCTTAAGAATTGGTGGAGTAGTGGTTTGGGAAGGCGGAGTAACGTGAAGTCATTGTTTTCAATGGACTTCGCATTACCGATATAATGCAACGTACTCCGCTTTCTGTTGTGGGCAACTCGAATTACTGCCTTCACTCTGCGAATCGCCGTGGAGCAAATTGGGGCCACTTCATCCATCTCTACTCCCCATAGGCAAATATAAAGACTCCTTCATGACATTCAGCTTTCTCAATTTCAGAATCTGCATATTATAATGTTGTGAGCTGCAGTGGCACATCTCAAGCAAAACAAAAACAACCATCAAATAAACATGTATAACATGTCTCCTCATTTAGGATATGTAACTCCTAAGCAGTGCTACTCCAAGGGATACAACCTCTGCCTTGTGGGCCCATACAAGGTTGAGGGGCCTATGTTTCCAAGATTTACTTTAAACTGGTTCTTATCCAAGATATTACATTTGCACAGTGCCTCTACCCAGAGTATAGCTTTAAGTGGGTTAGCTTGGAACCTGGTACAACCCTCTGAGATGCTGTACCCACCCACTTTCATCACAAGCCACCACAAACATGACCAGATAACATTTCCCCACATTTCAATACATTTTACTATTTAGTAGCTGGATCCTAATAGTGGGACCTATGCACAATTCCAGTGTGCCATGCATAGGTCATGCATGAGCAGCGTGGATGTAGCTACATGCAGCTAACACACACACACTAGCACAGAATGCCATTCATATGAAAATGCCAGCAGATGCAGGCCATATGGTCTATCAAGTCTACTCGATTGTGCAGCTAGCATTCATGACATCTGGCAGTGTTCCACGTAGGATGACCATGCGCAGCAACACAGACCCAGCGTGAATCACGTACATGGGGGCAGGGCCACGTTGAGCATGCATTGATGGCCATAGCATGCATGCACAAAGGCATGGCCTCCATGCATTACGGTAGCGTGAGCTGTGACAGTGCAACAGTGAACATCGGTGGGGGGTGTTGGCCAGCACCACATGGGTGGTGTATGGAACTGGGGACCACATGGGCATATGGCATGCAGGACATTCCCATGATCACACCAGTGCCATAGCGAGTGCCCTGACACATATGCCAGGTGCCACCCGGGCACACGTACACCTGACTGTGGGTGTCTGCAGCATAACCAGCACAGACCATAATGGCGGGACACCTGTGAGTGCCATACAACACATCACTAGACTGAAGTCACACCCCCATCCCATGCAAGCTATGTAGAACAGGGACCACCCTGTGAATGGCCCCTTGGCACCCTGACTCCAACCCCTCACCATGGCCAAACATAGGTGGACAAAGGCACAGGACAATGCACATAGCCTTGGACTAGTGGAGAGCACCCATAGAATTTGCAGCGTACACCAGCCCCCATGCGAAGATCCAGCAGTGTGGCACAGAACAGTGGGAGCGATGCATCCCTGAATGCAGTCCTGTGACCCCGAAGGATGATGCCAGACCACTGTTGCATGGTGCAGGAGGGTCATATTAGACATCCCATGTGTAGCACGACAGACACACTCCTGAAGCCCCTAGTCCATCATGCACCCCCCAACACCTGCTGCCCACACAACACAACCAGGCAACACAGGGGCATAACCTGCCCCACCTGCACACACCAGTCACACAGCCACATGCACACTGGATTCACTGACCACACTGTAATGGCAGCACAGATGTTTAATTGGTAAAGCAGTGTTGCAGCACCAGGACACATAAGAGAAGGTGCATACATGGTGCATGCAAAACCATGTCATAACAAATACAATTCAAACAGTGGAAGGGCTATGTGGGGGCACCGGGACTCCCATGATGAACTCCAAAAATGACACAAGGATGCCTGTTGCCCATGGGTTAGTTCTTGTCACTACTGTCCATGTCTGGTGGCATGGCCTGCTCCACATTCCACTCTAGCACAAACCTCCATACTGGTCCACGGTACCGCTGTGGAAAGATGAGATAAAATAATACCACAGCTGCCGGTGCATGCACTGTGATTCCCCCCCATACATGGCCCTAGCCACGTGGTTCCCCCCATGAATGGCCCAAGCCATGCAGCCCCCATATGCATGGCCCTAGCCATGCACCCTCTCATGCATGGTCCAATCCATATGGCTTCCTCCATATGCATGTCCCTAGCCACACACCCCCCCAGCCATGCGGCTCCCCCCATATGCATGGCCCTAGCCATATGGAGGCCTCACCCCCAGCAATGTCAATGCTGCATGCAGATGGATGAAGGGTGCTGCAGCATTGCAATGAGCCACACGCACAAAGCCCATGGGCCCACTATGGGACAGCACAGCATGGTGGATGCACCTACCACCTACCCCTGGAACATGAGCAGCACTGCCTGGCAAGGCCCCCCCATGAAGGTGGTCAAACATCATTGCAGCAGGGCTGCATACCAGCCTTGCAGCCTTCCCAACAACCCATGCAGGAACATGCCCTAATCACCGGCTGCCACAATAGTGTGTCCCCCCTGCATGCAGCACATGGCTACACTATGCTGTACTACACAGGCACACCCTGTACCCCTCTCCCAACACACTCCCGCACATGCCAGTTACTCACCCGTGACAGGGCCACCACCCTCCAGCGTATGCTGGTGCCAATGTTGTCATGCTGGCCTCGTATATGACATCATCACCTTCAATCTTGTGGCCAATGTACAGGGGAAAGAGCAGCCGTCACTATCACCACCACAGTCCATGGGGGTAGACCACCATCACTGGTGCACCATCCTGCTGTTCCATCCTCTCCAGCTCAATGTGACCCAGCCATCCAGACATGTTCTGTATGGGTAGGGGATGACTGAAACAGAGATAAGACATCATGGGAATTTCTCAGTCACTTGCTGTGCTGCCGAAACCATCCTCCTACTCACCCACGATGTGATCGATGCATGGCTCAATGGGCAGTGGGCCTGTGTACCTGAACACGCAGTCTGCCAGTGCTGGGCCAACACACACATGAGCCAGGGCATGCCCACTAAAAGGTACATGCATGTGTGCACAGTGGTGTTAGCTGCAAAATCGGGCAGACTTGATACACCAAATGGCCTTTTTCTGCTGACAGTTTCGTATGTTTGTATATTCATGTAGGTGCTGCACTGTCCAAGGGCATAGACTACCAGAAATAGAATGGTGTTACATGATGTGTCCCAGTGTACTGCTTCACCTGGGCCTGCTCCACAATGAGCTGCTATTGCAGGAGCATACATGGCCATAGCCATGGGTATTCAGGCTGTGCCTGAATGCCTCCAGATTGTGGGATGTGCATTGCATCAAGCTCTTCAGACTGCTGTGGCACATGATTGACGTGCTGTGTGACATGGCCTGTGACCGAATCGCCCCACGGACACGTCACTCAAGGGCAATGTCCGTCGAGACTAAAGTGCTTAGTAAGCTGACATACTATGCCACCAGCTCCTTTCAGTGGGTGACGGGTGACACCGTGGGCATGAGCCAGTCCTCAGTGTCCCGTGCCATGACGGAGGTAATGAACGCCATGCTGGAGCACATGAACACCCATATCACACTGCCATTGACAGCTGCTGAGGTACAGTGTACCAAACAGGCCTTTTATGATATGCACGGGATGCCCAATGTCTATGGTGTGATTGACAGCACCCACGTTACCATTCTGGCACCACCAACAGATGAGGAGGCATACCATAACTGTAAAGGCTACCTCAGTGTGAACTGCCAGGTTGGTGTGACACTCATGGCATGTTCACTAATGTCTGTGCCGCGGTACCCAGGATTGTGTCATGATGCCTACATCCTGGACCCATTACTCATTGGAGGGATGCTCCGTGTGGGTGCCATTGATGGGTGGATGTTAGGTGGGTATGGCTCAGGCTACCTCTGTGGTCCCATTGTACAGTGCCATCTGTGTAAACCCCATTGACATGACTGCTTCTATCCCCTGCACAGGTGACAGTGGATACCCCTTGTGCCTGAACCTGCTGGCACCAATCATGCTGCCCACATTAGCTGCAGAGGAAGCCTACAACAATGCACATCAGAAGACAAGGAATATCATGGAGTGCACCATTGGCCTAATGATGATGCGCTTCCCCTGCTTCGACCATACAGGGGGGATGATCATGCTGTCACCGGGCAAAGCCTGCTGTGAGTTCACTGCGTATGCCATGCTGCACAATCTCACTGTGCGCAGTGATGTGCCCATTTTGCTGTCTGATCCACCATTGATGCCACATGGCGACAGGGCTGCCGACATGGTCAGAGGTCCGGAGACTGTTGGTGGCTAGGAGGCTGGGGGTCAGTTGTGCAGGGTATGTTCCACCAGTAGGCACTGCATGGAGTGTGCGATGGGCACTGCAGTGAGTGTGGCAGGGTGTGTAGGTGTGCATGTGTGAGGTCTGTTGGTGGCTGTAGGCATGATGCACCATGTCGGGATGCCACATTGGCAGGACATCTTGGTCCACTCACTGTGTGGGCATCCAGTGTGGCAGGGGTTGTGTGCATGGTGATGATACCCATTCTGATCACACACTGCTGGGTGGTGGCTGTGGACATGCACCAGCAAGTGCCATATGGCCATGCCAGGTGTGATTGTACACACCTGCATGACACACCAGCCTTACTGGCAATGTCACCTGTGCATTGGCCACCAGGGTGTCCTATATGTTATAGCCTCACTTGTGCTGGGTGGTGGGCATGTGCTTGCCGTGGTGAGGTGGTCATGCTGCTGGGCATGGTGTTGTGAGAGGTCATGAGTCTGGCACCGTCATCATGGTGCATGTGCTGGTGTTGACACACATGGCACAGCTGCAACATGGGGTGGTGGTGTTGACTGTGGTGTACTGGCATGGTCATGCGCCCTGCATGACCAGTCAGACCTGGTGTCCATGCTACTGGATCTGTGTGTTGCTGTGTCTTGCCTACAGGTGTGCTGAGGTGCATTTGCCCAGCCTCCATGCCGGGGCATGTTATCTGGTGATGCCACATCCACCAGGGGCACGGTCTGTCTTCTGTCCATGTAAATCTGCTGCATCACCCATGGCACTATCCCCTGCACCCACCAGTCTGTCATCATCAGTGGCCTGGATCTCCGTAACTAGCAGTGCATCCATGGAGTCAGGATCACCACGGCCCTGCAACTCCACTACCTGCTGTGTGTTTGAGTCTCCTGTTTTGTTCGTGGTGGCCATGGCACTTTTGTGTTTGCTGCTGACAGCAGCAATGGCTGATGTCAGGGGCCTGTGGGTGCACTGTCTGTGGTGTGTGGGCATCAGGCTGGTGGTCCACATTCTGGACTAGCCACTCTATGGTGTCAGCAATGTGTGCCATGTCATGCTGCATGCCATGCACCTCCATGATGAGCTTGCACCTTGCCTCCATAGTAAAGTGTTGCTCCACCAAACATTCCTCCTCTAAACGGTGGACCTCCTGGTACCTGTCTGCCAGGGTGTCAAGCATGCACTCCCTGTGGCATTGTGTCATCACACATGATGAGCTCCCTCCCGTGGACTGTTCTCCGTGTCATGCATGTCCCAGTTGTCTGGGTGCTGGCTGTCGGTTGTTGGCCTGCACCACACAGGACATGATGCTGGTGTAGTGGCTGCAGTGTGGTCTGGGCATCTATGGACAGCATGTGGCTGGTGCTTTCCTGTACCACCACTATCCATGCAGTCCGTGGCAGTTGCCTGTGTGCCCTCATCTGGCATTTTAGGGATGCTCTCCACCTCACTGTCAGTCTCCATGGGAATCACCATCTCCTTCTCGGTACCTGTGGGTGAGATGGTACAGTTAGTAGGGTATTCATTGGCACATAGTGGACATCACTCCATGGTGCTATTGACACCATCACTCACCAGTACCATGGCCATCCTGGATGGAAGCCTCTTCCACTGGCATGTGTCTTGCGGTCTCCTTCCACTGACTGCACATCACCGCTGTGGTGCCTGTCTGCCCTGTTAGATCTGTGGGGTGGGAAAGTGTACAGTTAGGCATCCACAGTGCTTGCACACAGAGCTATGCCTACCCAACTGGTGGATACCTACCGTCTAGTGTGTCCATACCTTCCAACTCCCCATGGACCCCGACATCCATCAGGGTGTCAGCCACAATGCGCTCCACCAGAGTGAGCTGGCTGTCATCCCATGGTAGTTCACCACTGGTGCCCTGCCATTCCTTTGTTGCACTGGTGACCTTACACTTCACAGCTGACTGTAGGTTCCACCACTTGTGCTTGATGGAGTCAATGGTCTGGGCATCGGGTCCTGCGGCATTGATCCCTGCCTGTATGTCTAGCCTCTAGCCAGATATCGGACACCATTGAGGTGGCCTGTCCCCCTGTGAAGTTCGCAGAGTGTGAACATCCTCTGCCAGGTGTCCTCACACCATCGCACCCTTGACCGGTGGCCTGATCACCCTGTTGGGATCACTCCATAGCCTGGGTGTCTGCCTTACGTGGCACTGGCTGGCTCCAACATTGCCTCCACATAGCTGTATTCACCAGTATGCACTTCTGTGCTGCAGCACAGGGCAGGGTTTTCTGCCTTATATGGTGGGGTCAAGAGGTGGTGACACATAGTGATGGCATGCCTGTGCACTCTACATGCCATGCTGCATGGCATGCTGAGGAACACCCACATCCTCCACGAGGTACACAGGGTTTTGGTGAATGTGGCATAGTGAGGCTGTCCTGCACTCCGTGTAGCTGCACAGTGGCATTATGTCATTATCCTACGTATTTCATGTGCCTTCATGCATAGGGCCCCAATATACTCATGGCACAGGTATCTGCAAAACAACAATGAACATTTTATTTACATGGGGAGGGGTTAGGATGGGTGAAGAGAGGAAAAGAGGTTATGCATTGACAATATTTACATTTGATTTGATTGGTTAAATTTGGTTTGGAATAAGATCAACAGCTGCATTTTAAATCACACACTACTCACATTACCACACCAACATCTATGATAACCAGAGCCCCGGCTATTTAACTAGCTGCAATAAATCAGATGACACAAATATTAATTTAAACCCACACTGGTACCATTCCCCATATTTGGTATGAGACCCCGCAATCTCAAGCTTAACCTGGGTACCCAGTAACCACAGTCCATAAAATGGTACAGGCCTGATGAACAGTGCAGCTGTGGGTTGGCTGGCTGCTTAAGAAGATTAAAGCTTAGGATTGAAAAAGTAAACACTAACAATTTACAGTCTCGTTAGATGGTGCAGAGGAGGCAATGCATTTACTCACAGAAAGCCTTCTGTAAGCACTGGTTGAAGTTTAGTGCTCTTAGCAAGTGGGCACAATTCCCAAAAGTTAAACTGCAGGCAAGCCAAGAGCCAGTACACCTTTTCTGACTGCAGAGATTTTAAAACGTGAAGATGGAAGCAACACTGAGGATGGAACCCCTTCTCTTGGCCAAAAGCACTTGCGGTGTAACCAGCAGGTTACATTAGCACATTTACATTTTCTGAACATTCAGCACATTTATATTTCTTGCACATTCAGCACATCTACTTTCTTTAAATCTGCATCCAGCTCATTTATTACTCAGTCCTTCAACCATGGGCCAGTGTGGACACCACGGTCCCTTGCCACACTAAAATACTTCCACAATACTGTACTTTTAATTTGGCAATTCGAAAAGTTACTGCAGTTTTTTCAAACACAAATCTTAATATCTCAGTCCTGCATTGCAATTACTGGAGTTCACAGCTTCCACAGGACATCATGACAAATAAACAAAGTCCCTTGTGGCAATCACTGCCTATAACAGTTCAAAACGAACAAATACTGGACCTCCCAGGCAAAGTCAGGAAGAGTCCCGGTTCTGAGTACTCCCTCTCCAGTCCTATATGCACTAATCAAATCAGACACATTTATATAATTTTAAAAGGACCATTTTCTGATCACAGGAAATATGTCAACTCTTTGTACACTTTGGTTAAACTTAGGGTGCAGAGAGTAAACAGTTCCAAACAGTTCTCAGTTTTTTAAGGATTTGCTGCCCCATTAAGCGTTCTCTCTAGTTGCATTTGCAGGTATAGTTTTACTCTCGCAGGCATCCTCACGGAAATAGCATTCGTTCATCTGAGGTTCCTGAAGACATCAGCACTCTCACTACTGAGGCAGATTCAGCTCTGTCATGGCTGGCTTGGCATCAATTTGCAGGACCCACATTTTTCCAAAATGTGGAAAGGGTTTGGCTAGCCCCTGGAAGACATTCTTCTGGCAACCCCCAGGCTAGCAGGTTCTGCTCTAAACTTTCCCCTTTTTGGCAGAGAAAAATAGCCCCCTACCCAGTGGAGGGCTTACACTGGACCACTATGCCCATTTGGTTTGCTTGGGGCCAGAGCCCCCACCCCTGTGGGGGACTCCTGCTCGAATCTAAAAAATCTGCTAAAACACTGTCTTTTGTGGGGCTCTCCTGAGGGTCTCTATTGGCTGAGGCTATTTGTTGCTTTGGATCTGATTGGCTGGAAAGCTTGTCAATCACAAAAATAAATTATTTATTAACCTCCCTCATTGCACCGTTGGTTTGTTGTTTTGGCACCTGAATTTAGATCCCTGCAGTTCCCCATAAGCACTTGGACATTTCCAATGCACGTTGGCAAAAGTCCCACAAGTCCTGGATTAAAAAATCCCAGCTTTCAGATTGGCTGTTGTTGCTTTATAATGGCTGCTAAACACACAGTCCCTGAAGTAGAATTAACACAGTTCCAAATAAGGTATTGGTGCAGCCAGAATAATTACTATTTTTACCCATTTGCACCACAGTTCAATAGCCACATGTGTGTCCTTATAGTCACTGCACAGAACAAGCTGTTTGTTTCAGTCCATAGCTTGTCACTGCTGTCAATATTTACCATCCCTTGTTTGAAGCAGGCAGGCTGTTATCTGATTCCCAACATTTAACTGGTGCAGCCAGGATCGTTATTTTATTTATTTACTTATTTTAAACCTTTCCCCTTTCAAACAGTTTCCCCTTTAAGTTCTTGGCAGCTGCTACAGTTATTTTTATTTGTATTTCTGCTCCCTTGCAGCAGCCACTGAAATGTATAGTTTTCCCTGAGGGTAGACATACCCTCATTAATATTTATAAGGATCGGGCCCCTACCTCATTAATATTCATGATTCCTGATCACAAACACTGTGTGGATCTTTTTATTTATTTTGAAAAGTGGGCTCTCTTAATCCTTGTTTTGGTCACCGGTCCCCAATCTGGCCAATGCAGGCACTGGGACCACCGAACAATCTCCCGCTAGACCGCAAACTGAGTGATCAGGAGATCAAAGGTGCAGCCTTCCACATGCGCGATCTCTGTGGCACTGGAGTGGTGAAACAAACAATGGGGAGGATTGGCTTAAGTTGGAGCCCAGATGGTTTGGATTCACACTGGGGATGTGTTTGGGGGCACACAGGGTGCAGCAGGACTTGGGTTGAAAATGGGGACACACCAAAAAAACAGCAGGCATCCAGGAGGCACTTTGAGGAGGGCAGCAGAATGAGAAAAACAGGCACAAGGTAAGCCCCCCAGATTGGTAGGGGAGCATTACAGATGTAACAATAAATTGAGTCCAGAAGACAAAGACAAGCATAGCTGTGACAAAAAAGCAGGCCAAAGCAATCTAAAAAAATATGATTGGTTATCATGGACTAAAACCTGTCACCTAGGTGTAAACATCTGTGACAAAAATAGACTCATTATTCTGTTTATTGTTATTTGCTTTGCACTACACTGCTGGTATTGTTTTCCTTTAGGTGTATTCTGAACTTTTCTTGGATCTCATTAAGCTTTCTTCTGCTAAGTCTTTGTCAGGTAAATTGGAAAATGAGATATAGTATATGTTTTGAGAAAGTCAACTTGAGAGCTTATTCATCTCCATGGGAGCAGAGCAGAAAATGCTGCTTGGGTGTTTGAAGCCTTCAACTGAATTAAATACTCTCTCCTATGCAAAGTTGTAGACAAGCCAACATTTTGAAATCCTCAGTTCTAACCAGAAATGCTGATTTCTGTTTGACAGGTGTATTTGTGTTCCATAGACTCAAAAATGGCTTTCTGGAGCAACTTTTTTTACCGAATTATATTCCCACACACATATGAGCTTTTCCATGTCTAGCTTGGAAGACATTTGCTTTTAATTAGGGACTTTCAGAAGCAGGTTTCACCTGAACACTATGGAGTCAGCATGTTGATTATTGAGTAGTAAAGGACATGGTACAAGACCATTGTAAGGGTGCTTAATTCTTTTGGGAGGGCTGACTTCTGCCCTTACTCCCCCTCCCCTCTAGAACCCTGCCTCTACATGCTATACTTATACTGCCTGACTGGTTCACACACAAATTCTGGAGCCCACTACCATGCTTCCAAAAGCCCTCCCCACATGCACACTGCAATGTTTTTAGAGAAAACATTGCAACCACATGAAGAGTCCATACTGTGATTTCTCCTCATGCAGGCATTTCTTGATAGTGCCACATATTAATGTTCATACTAGGATAACATCAAGGGTGAAGGGATTATGCTAGATAGAAAGGGATAACCTCCAGTAAGCTATGGAGATTGAGGTGGATTTGATAAAGCATTTTAATCCAATATATTAAACTTACTTTAGGAAAAACATAGATAGATGATTTCTTTTTGTAAGTGGATAAATAACTAGAGGAATAATTTTAAATTTTATAGCAAAACACATGAACAGGGATATCAGAGGGATATTTTTTACATGTAGGGCCACTGAGATTTGAAACCTTTGTCACCAGTGGATGCAAAATCAATTGCAATATTCAACAAACTCTGGTCTGAGCCGATACAACTTCTCAGAGCACCTGTAGTGCGGTGAGAGTGAGAAAAAGAGTAGTTTGAGCTCTCACTGCACCAGAGTCTGCTGTGCGCAAGATGGCAGTACCGACAGAACTGCGCATGTGCGATACTTGTGCATGGGCAGATTGTGTTGAGCTGCTATCTTGTGCACGGCGGCTGTCACTTCTGAAATTGCAGAATAAACACAAAGTAGTGCACTAGGGAGAGGGTGCAGCATGCCATGGAGGGGAGCTCCATCCATGGAGGACACAGGGCAAGTAACATCAACGGTGTGGACAGCAGACCACATCACTGTAGGAGAAGACAGGGACCATTTTGGCTTATGGTCCCTTCTCTCTCCTATAGTGATATGATCTCAAAATACCTTCAGAGCTCCGCCCATGCAGCCGTAAAAAGGACCTGGATTATTACTCAATGTGGCTGACCAGTTTCCAGCATACGCTTTTTTTTCTGGCATAGACAATCCTCAAATATTATAAACTTAAAAAAAGTGAATACAATAACATTCCATTCTTTTTTACTTAAGAAGTATGCCTGTAATCAGTCTACATGCCCTGCATACCCATTTGTTAGATGATCTAATAGTATCAAGAACATAAATGCAGTGGAGTCTTGAAAGTCAGCATTTATATCAAAACAATGATGCATTCATCATTATTTTAATGCCCACTGCCACAAATCATCTAAAAAGTGTAGCAAATGCTGTGTGCTGTTTGAAATAAGAGTGTTCTCATTTAGCGGCATTCTGGCTGACACAGATGCTGATGGATAATGCCACAGCATCTTCATTAGCATCTTTCGTAAATTCCCCCATGACTTTACAGCATGAATATGCAACATGAACAAGTGAAGTATAAAGGACAAAAATCCTGTTGTAAGGAAATATCTTAAGTAATAGAAAAAAGGAAAATAGAAACAAAAGTGGCTTAAGGGACGAGCCGGGTAATATCGGTGGTGGGCAAGATGATGGAGGCCATCTTGAAAGAAAGGCTTGAGGTGTTCCTGGAGACACGGGGCCACATAGATGATCACCAACATGGCTTCGTGCAGGGTAAATCATGTCAGACTACAGTTCTATGATTGGTTGACGAAGACAATGGACCAGGGAAGGGCAGTGGATGTCCTCTTTCTTGACTTCAGTAAGGTGTTTGACTTGGCGCCACACCCAGGGCTGCTGGACAAGCTATGGAATTTGAAAGTAGGGAAAGGGATGGTGAAGTGGGGTCAGTGTTGGGCCCACTCCTGTTTAATACTTACATCACAGACATCAGAAATGGTATCAGGAGTGAGATAAGTCTTTTTGCAGATGACTCAAAGCTGGGGGCAGTGGTGGACTGGGAGGAAGGTAGAAGAGCCCTACAGAGGGACCAGGAGACCCTGGAGAGGTGGTCATGCAGTTGGAAACTGAGGTTCAGTGCAAAGAAGTGTAGGGTTATCCACTCGGGGCTTAGAAACCCAGAACAGGAGTATTTTTGGGTGGGGAGAAGCTGTAAGTTTCGGGGGTGAGGGATCTGGGGTGGTAGTGGATGCCAGAATGAATAACTCTAAGCAGTGTAGGAGGGCTGCAGCTAAGGTGAATAAAATGCTCGGGTGCATTGCCAAGGGGATAACTTTGAGGAGATGGGAGGTACTGCTCCCTCTGTATAACTGCCTGGTCAGACCACACCTGGAGTACTGCGAGCAGTTTTGGGGCCCTTACTTAAATAGGGCATCGTGCTTCTGGAGAGAGTTTAGAGGACAGTGACCAGGATGATGCAGGGCCTGGGGGAGAAATCATATGAAGAGAGACTTGAAGAGTTGAACTTGTACTCCCTGGAAGAGAGGAGGGACATAGGGGATATGAAACTGAGGTCTTTAAATATCTAAGGGGATGAACAAGGTCAGCCTAAATAGGGTGTTCCAGATGAAGGAAGAGGGGGCCACCAGGTGGAATTCCACGAGACTGGTTGGTGGAAGGCTCGGGGGGAGACTTGGAGATGTTACTTTACTAAGAGCGTGGTGGACCCATGGAATGCACTGCTTGTGGAGGTGGAGGCAGTGGATACAGTGGAGGGATTCAAGAGGGGCTGGGAAAAATACAAGGGGAAGGTAAAACAGACATGCCAGATCTGGAGGTGCACCTCTGTTGGGGGATGGGGTCGGGGGAATTTATAGGGGAGGTAGGGAGGGCAGAAACTGTGTCCTAACCAGGTGCTGATTTTCGAGCAGACTCGATAGACCTTTAGGCCTACTCTGCTGGCAACTTAGTATGTTAGAAATAGGTGTCAGCAGAAGAAGACCCAAACTACATCCCCTCCACCAATTTTGCTACCTGAACTGTCCCAACTCATCACTGCATGTGCCTCGGCCAAAGCTCTATTGGCATTTCAACTACTTCCTCATACCCTTCACCCTTTTTTTCTCCCTTTTCATTCACCAGCTCTTTTAGCTATCCTATGCTGTCTTAAAAACAGTCATTGTCTCAGTGTTTACAACATCTCTGTGCAGGCTGTTCCCACTATCCACTAAACTTACCATGAAGAAAATAAGTATTTCCTCACAGAATCTTTCCTGCACCAGCATATTCTGCCCTCTGCTTTTAGATTCTTCACAACTCTGGAACAGGTCATGAAGATCTAGCCTGTTTATTCCCCTCAGGTATTTAAAGGTTGTAACCTTGTCCCTTCTCTCCCTCCTGGACTTCAGTGACTACATATTCACACTGACTAGCTCTCCTCATACTGTATGTTTTTTTCTTACTAGCCCTTTAGATTTCTGAGTTAGGACTCTATAAAAAAGCATTTCATTTATTATAAAATAACTACAAACAGCAAGCTTGGTGACCTGCTGTTTGTAGCTATTTTATAATTAATAAAATGCTTTTTTATCAAGACCTAACTCAGGGGTCTTTTTTTCCACTCTGTGGGGTAACCTGACTTTGAAGTTTGTACTAGTGAGATACGTGTTGAGGCACCCATATTGTGACGAGAGGCCACCTGTTCTGGTTTTTAGCCCTGTATCATCTTTGTAGCTCACCTTTGGACAAGCTCTATATGGTCCTTATCTTTTTTCAGGTGAAGGCTCCAGAACATGACACAATATTGCAGGTGTTGCCACCCCAAGGGCCCATAGAGGGGCAACAGTACCTCCTGTCTCCTATTGGAGAACACACTCTCTATGCATCCAAGAGTCCTTTTTGCCTTAAGTACACTGGGCTTTAAGACTTTATTCCATGTTCACCCTGTTTTTTTTTTCCACTTCACCACCATTCAATAACCTATCATCTGCTTACTCCTGCCTAAGTGCATAACTTTGTACTTCTTTACATTAAACTTCAGTTATTGTAGCAAACCTTATAGTACTTTTCAATATTTCTTGGTCTCTCTTCATATCCCTAATCCCTTTTTGGTAGCTAGTCTGCCATAGTTATCAACAAAGAGATAGACTTCACCCTTGATTCCTTCGCCCTTTGTCATAGATGAACACATTAAACATTGCTGGCCCAACACTGATCAATGTGGCACAGCAGTTGTTACCACCCAGACCTCTCAAGTGTTCCCTATTTATAACCATCCTCTGAGTCTTTTGTCACAGCCAGGCCAAGTTAACTTTGCACCCTCCCTTCAGTTCACCTGCTTTTTAACAAGCTTTCTGTGCTGCACCTAGTTTTAGGCCTTCCTAAAGTCTAGGTACAGCACATTTACAGTCTGTACCTTGTCCACAGCTCACTTTAATGAATTGAAGAAATATATCAGATTTGGCAGACTGAATGGGCCAGAAAGCTTTTATCTGCTCACAGTATTTTATGTTTCCAAGTTTTTCTGGCATGATTTTCCCTTCACAAAGTCTTACTGCCTCCCGTCTTAAAACCTATTCACTTGCAGAAAGTCTAGTTGCTTCTTAATGATAGTCTTTAGTGAGCCATCCCAGTGGCACTGAGGGTTGAGGTGCGGGACACCACACTTCACGCCATGCCGGCGACCTGGGTTCGGATGCGGATTCGGTCATCGGGGGTTGGCTGGCGAGTGGAGAATTGAGTGTCCTTGGGACTGCTGTTCTCCTCCAGGGAAGGGTGGGGAGGGACTCCCGTGAAGGTGCTGGCTCCTGGCAGCAGCTGGGGGGTAGTGCAGTTCACGGAGCAGAGGAAGGGTCAGAGTGGGCGGACTCCTGACATGTGGCTCATTGGAGCACTTGCTGCAATGTCCTTGGCATCCTTGCACATCTGCGCCATGGGGGGGGGAGGACACAGAGGACAAACGAAAAATTAGCTGACTCCTCCGGCGCTCTTGAGGGTCTGCCTGTGATGCTGCACCAGATGCTCTAGGAGCTCCCTCTGACCCTGAATCCTTGGCCTTCCACAATGGGGCCCATGATGTGGCCTTAGAGAGGGAGAGGGAGAGAGAGAAGGAAGGAGGTTGAAATTTGGGCATGGCGTCCGATGCAGGAGCCATGAGTGGACCAGAATGGGGGACCATTGAACCACCCCAGCTGAGGAGGTAGGCGAATAAAGAAAATAAGCTAAATGATAGTCTTTAGGAGTTTCCCGGTTATAGAGGTAACACTAACTGGCTTGTTGTTTCCTGGGTCTTTCCTGCTCAGACTGTTGTGCAGGGTGACCACATTCACCCTCATTCAGTCTGCTGGGACCACCCCAATCTACAGAAAAGAGTTGAACAAGTCCAGCAGAGGCCCTGTAAGGTCTTGCCCCCCAGAATGGGTTTCATACAATCTGGTCCTGGAGACTATTCACCTGGAGCACCTTAAGACCCTTTAGTGCCTTTTCTGCTAGCAGTCATTTCAATTCCAGGTCCCTCTTTTCTCCTACATTAGCCTGCACTCCACAGTCAAGAAGTAGAGCATCTAACTCCATTGTAAAGACTGAGCAAAAACTGTTAATTGAGGATGTTAGGCTTCTCTCCATTATCCTCTACCAAATCATTTCCTGGTTTTAACCTCTCTATATCCTGCTGTGTTTTCATCTCCCTGATATATCTAAACATATATTGTTATGACCTTCTGTCAGCTATCCTGAATTTTTTATCTGCCCTGCCCTCTTTCTGACTCTGTTTGCTTCCTTCAGTGTTTTTTTTTTTTTTGCATTCTTGTCTGCTTATGCCTTCTTCTCATTGGCTTAACCTTGACCTTTAAATTCAATATAATAAACTTTCTGCAGACAGAAAAATAGATAGATGATTTCCTTTAGTAGGTGGGTGAAGAACCAGGGGATGATCTCAAAATAAGAAAAAAACACATGAATAGGGACTATTAAGGGAAAGTTTCTTATACAAAGGGCCATTGTGATTGAAAACTCTTAGTCACTACTAATATAGATGGCAAATCAATTGCAATACTCAGCAAGCATTTATTAATGTCAGATGTTTGCTTGCTTGTATTTGTTGTGTAGTTGTAGGGTATATATTGCACTGAGGCAAAAATTAACAAATTAATAACAAAAGTTATAATACAAAAATTGTCTTCATTACTGTAGTTTTTTGTGTATGTCCCTTTCTGTGACTGAGAAATGATATTGTCATTTGTGCAGGTCCCTCTACAAATGGAATAAACAAAATAGTAGAGATATTTCAGACCCCATTTTTCATGCCAACTCACTTCTCCTGATACAGTACATGGCCACATCAGGCCATGACACATATGTCAACCCCTTGTGATGGAAGTAGGGGTGTGCAAAAAATATCTTCTGCAGGTGGAATTTAAGCATAAGTTTGGAAATCCATTTCTGAACTTTCGCAGAAATTTCGCCTGCCATACTGCCCAGAAATAATATCGATACAAATACAATAAACCGCCCCCTTGATGGGTAATGATTCCTCCCCCATCCAATCACCCACCATGTGGTATTTCTTTCTGTAACAACACCCCCCTCTATGGCTAGTGGTTCCCCCCTGATCACCTACTGGTGTAGTTGCAGTGAAGTCAGAATCAGACCCCCACTGTGGCTGGGTGTCTCTCCCCACCCAATCGCCCCTCTGTCAGTATCAATGCCTCCCTTTCCCATGTATAATAAAATATGAGAGACCCTCCCTCCTGTCCCCGATCCTATTGGCCACTGAGTATTTTTTAATTTATTATTTTATTATTTTAAGTTGTGCCTTCTTTGTTATTCCTAGTGGCCCTCAGCTCCCTACTTCAGCAAGTAGTGTTCCCTGGTTACCACCCTGCTCCACCATCCTCTAAAGGAGTGGACCACTGGCACAGCCTCCACCCTCCTCCATGGTTATGTTCTACCGAGTTGTCGATGAATTAGTGTGAGGACTCACTCATTCATTGACAACTCAGTGGGTCACCAGTAGTCGAGAAGAGTGGAGGGCTGTGCCAGTGGCCCACTCCTTTCCATGATGGGGTGGAGCAGTGTGTTACCGGGGAACACTACCTGCCGATGTGTGTGTGTGTGGGGGGTACTAGACCACCAGCAAGCACTTAATAACTTAAAAATAATAATAAAATAATAAATGAAAAAAAAACTATTAAGTGGCTGGTTACTTGGATCGGGGACAGGGAGGGAGGTGAGTCACTTACATATTTTATTATACACGGGAAAGAGATTGGGAGTTGATATTGGGCATGGGGTGATTGAATGGGGATAGGGACACTAGCCATTGGAGGGGGGGTTCTGACTGAAACTACGCCAGTGGTGGGTGATCGGGAAGGGATCTCTAGCCACAAGGGGGTTGTTACTGAAAGAAATACCACCGGGTGGTTAAGCGTGTGGGGTGAAGGGTCGCTACCCATGGGTGGGTTACTGTAATGATATGGCTTGGGTGATCGGGTGGGGGGAGTGACCTCTAGCCATGGGGTGGGGGTTGTAATGCAGGTCAGGAAGGGAGCAACAGGGCAAAATTTTGCCCAAAGAGTTTGTAAGTTTTCTGATCAGCCGCAGGTGGAAGCTCGGAAAACATCCATGAAAGTTGCCCCATTTCCACGAAAGTCCCACTGAGGCAGAAAAGGCAACATTTGCCCACCCTTAGATGGAAGGTTTCCCAGGCTATCACAAGATGTCACCTGTGTAATACAACACTGCGCTATACCTTCCAGTGCTTGAAGCATGGCTGCACTATTTTTCATGCTAGTTCCCACCACTCCATATTTCTTTCTCGTGTCAGTGCCAGTGTTATATAGCTCAACCCCCTTCCCCTACAGTTGTCTCCCCTTTTCCCCCAATCCATTTTGCTACCCCAGTCTCCAGCCTGTACTCTCCATCATTTTCCACCCATTTCACTGCATCTCCATTGTTCACTTGCTGTAATGGTTTCTAGATCCCTTGCCTGTGCTCCCACTTTCTTTTATCTTCAAACAGTTGCAATAGTATCCATCCACACATTCTCCTGCATTTGACATGTTTCTGTCCCCTCCTCTGCTGTAATGGTACCCTCACACACACCTCTGTCTTTGTGTTGTCTCCCCAAGACTATGTTCAGTTCCCATACTGCCTCAGTTCAGTTATTTATCCTTACCTCTGTCTTCCCTATGCTTCACTATTGTTCAGGCTAGCTCCTACCTCTCCATACTTCAGGGTCCCCCTTGGTGGCACTGGTAGTTGCCTCCCCTCCCCTTGCCCTCTGATGGTCTTTCTTTTTATCCCAGTCCACATTGCTGTCCTGTTGCAATAGTAGCCATCCACACATTCTCCTGCATTCTGCATGTTTCTGATACCACCTCTGAAGCAATGGTGCCTAGACACAGACACACACATGCATACACACACACATTCGTGCACATACACACACACACACACACACACACTCACATACATACCCTACCTCTTCTGTCATGTCCCTAACACTTCTCCCCTCTGCAGCAATATGATTGTGCTCCAACTAATTGCAGTTCTGTGATCTACCCTTCCCTCCAACTCTACTCTGCTGCAATGGTCTCTACCCCAACTACCCCAGTTCCCTCCTGTGGACTCCCCTTGTCTCCCACTACAGCCTGCTGAACCAGTGTACAGCCTCCCCTCATGCATACCCACCACTTCCATAACTGTATTCTGCTGCAGTATGTACACAAAGTTATCACAGAGCACAATATGAACACAGAGTTGTGTGAAACAGTTATTCAGAATAATAGTTTAATAAAGCTTGTTTTTCCTACTAGTGCCTTATGCCATGTTTTTCTTCTTCAAACTGGAATTACATAATTGTGTTGTCACAGTCCATCAAAACAGGACGAGGACTGACTTTTTTTTCCACTGGACTGATGTGACTGATGTGCAGTGAAGCCCAAGTATATATGATGTCAGTAACAGTATATGACTCGGGCTTCACATGCCAACATGCATCTGCACCACTGCACTGTACTCACTCGCAATCACAGTCAGGCTTGTGCATCCTCATGCATTTTAGTCAGTGCCATCAGAGCTGGTGGACAGGTGGGAACTGTGTTCAAGCTGCAGCTATCACCCATCACGTCTGACAGGCAAGTTTCAGCATACAGCACATGCCTGATTAAAATTAGCCCTGCAATTCAGCATAAGTAACTCATATGTGTCATCGATGAATGAAACTATGGGTCCTAGGATGTTTTGTGTCATTTTAACCTTGCTTAATAGTATGAGAATTGGTGACAATATAAACTCACACCACAGTCCAATAAGCATATGCTGTGAGTAGCAATGAGGCGAGCAAGTCAGTCCATACACACTCATTATCAGTCAGTTTTAGGTGGAGGTGACTGAAAAAATGGTTTACTGCTTTTATGTGCACAAAGTATGATGAGGGTTGGGTGTCTGGACCTGCAGTCTGTGTCATGATTGTGTGTGTGGAGTGGAAAGTTGTCCCCCATGTTCACAGCCACCTAGTTGGATCTGATTTTTTTTTATTGTGTCAATTGTGACATGCTTGTCAATAATTATAGAAGGATTGATTACAGAAAGCCAGTATGAGAACAGAAATTTGTTGGGTCTCTCTCATTCATCCTAAGTGGTTACCACACTGGTGGACACACTAAGATCCCTAAACAGAATCCATCTAGGTAGCTGTGTGAACATAGTAGACTACTACTGCCCCATGCACACACACAAGCACATCATGGACTGCAAGTCCAAATGGCAGACTCTCATTGACCTTTGTGTACATATAAGCAGTAAACCATTCTTCAAGACACCTCTGCCTAAAACCTGTCCTATGCTATTCATTATCAGACTCATACTACCAATGGTGGAAGAGCCAATATTTCACTGTACAGGAGAATTGTTGAAGCACTGTGTAGTTAGTGGAGTCTCTGTCAATGTTTGTTTTTGAGACAGAGGGTAAGCAGCTAATTTGGCAGGGGCAGGTGTTCTTTGCTTGCTGGGTGTGGATAGGAGCAGCATGCTCATTTGAACTACATGAAGTTTCCATCCAGCAAGCAGAAAACACAGGCACGGTCAGTTTGGCTGACTATTTGTCTCTCACTGCTGTGACCACTGTAGCTTGAGCTGCATATGACCTAATGGTGACACACTTGCAATACGAGGGGGCTTACACTTGAAAAACATGGTCCTCATCGCCTCTTAATCCTTAGACAAAGGCTGCCCCTATTCCCCCTCCCCCCACGATGCTCCTTGAGTGTCCCAACCGAGCCAATGAAACTGTCTGCCCTGTATGGCTCAGCTAAGCAATACCTGACTGAGTGGGACTTTAAAGGTTGCTCTGCTCCTGCTCTTGGTTAGGAATTGCATGCTATTACAAAATGTATTACCTTGCAGTTCCAAACTGAGAACAGAAGCCCAGCAGCTAAGTCCTGATTGGATTTGCTGGAGGCTTGGAGACTGGGTCAGTAGGGTTCAACTATCATAGGCAGCTGAAAAAAAATGTTTTTTTTAAATCAAGCATCGAGCCAACATTGCATTAATTAAACCAAATTTGAGTTATGTTCCTGCAACCCAGAGTCTATCTGCTTCTGACTGCCCCACTGGCCCACCCAGTTTGGGTTCAATGTCTGGGTCTGAGGGTTCAGCTGAGCCTTCCTCCAGTCCCAGAGTCTCTCACTGCTGATCTCCAACTCTCTGCAGCTCACCACCAACAGATATTTCTGATTCAGTAACTGAGTCCCTCAGACTAGTCCTCTTTGTTCACTCAGTCGCATGATAAGGTAAACAAGCTGGTCACTGTTGCAAGTCTGCATGGCTTTTCTCAGGAAAGTATTCCAAACTCAGCTGCTAGTGTCCATCTGCACTGGTCATTTCAACCACTCTCATCAGAACACATACAGCACTAAGAAGTTCTCTCTCTCTCTCTCTCTCTCTCTTATTTTCTCTTACTCTCTCATTGAAAGTGCTGACAAAGGTGTTCTGAAGATCTGTCTAGTTATGGGCTCTATGCACAGCAGTAACCATGGGCCCCCTTTCTCATCACCCCACCCTCAAAGGTGGTGCCTCAGCACACCACAAGCTATGTCATGAAAACACTCACTATTTGAATCTGAGTAGCCCTTTAAGTCTACTACAGTTGTCAATAGAATAGTAAAAATTATGGTGGTTGTGTTGGTAAGGGAACCAGCAAAGCTTAATAGTTCAGATAAGAATATAGCTGTAAAATAGTGAAGCTTAGAAACATCCCCCTTACAGCCATAAGGGCTCCTGTCAGAACATGCCCATTATTGGGGCACCACAAGGGGAAATTTGCTGTCCCCTCACTGAGGTCCTCCCCCCGGAGTTAGAATAATTAGAAAAGGGGAGCATGGGGGGAAAACAGATGGGATGATGAAATCAGGACTTGGAACCCTAATGACCAGGAGTGTCCTGACAGGCACTTTTCAGTGGTGGAACTGAAATGGACACTTATGATGCATGCTACAGGGGTGCTCAATGCAAAAACAACTTATGGAACAACAAGAAAATGTAACAATCATGTTACTATTTTAGTCATGAAAGATACCAGACTAAAATACATACAATACTATTTTAAATACTTCAAGTAGTCAAAATTCATTAAAGTGGAAAGGGTACAAAAAGGCACACATACCAAGAGTGGTGCTTCCACTGGCAACCTGGGGCCAGATATTCAAAACTTTGCACCCGTAGCAAACCCATAGCACTGGAATAGTGCCAGATTTGTGTCGGGCTGCAATATTAAAAGGCACGATTAGCATCAGTGGTGAGTGATACTGCTGATGCTAAATGTTCATGTATGCAGGGGAGGGAGTGTGGAGAGGGGCCATGAATACTGGCACAGTGGCATATTCAAAAGTCTAGTGCTGCGCTACAGGTTTTTATGCCACCTGTAGCGTGGTGCTAAATACCACCTGCAAAAAGCATGTGGTAGTGGGGCGGTGGGATAGTTCCAGTACTTGAACTGTAACTTCGCTACACTTCAAATTACTGCCATATTGCTTGCTGGTAGTCTGGTGGTCCCCCCCCCAACCCCCAACATGATCCCTGATCCCCGTTCTGTCATAAGTGTTTGTAAATCCCTGATAGTCAAGTGGTCTCCCCCCTCCCAGCATGATCCCCAACTCCCGTTCCGTCATAACTGTTTTTAAATCCCTGGTAGTCTAGTGTCCCCCCAGCATGATCTCCAGCTCCTGTTCTGTTTTAAATATCAGAAATCACTGATAGTCTAGTGGTCTCCCCACCATGATCCACGACCCCAAATCAGGTAATTCCCTGGTTGTCTAATGGCCCCCACCCCCCCACCTGGCAGTGACGACTCCCGTTTCCCCCCGAAATCATCCTAAATGGAGTTGGAGTATGAGGACATGATCATTCATTGCAGTACCACTCGTTCATACCTCAGTCGGCAGCTGGCCATGGAGGTGAAAGGAGGGCTAAGCTGGTCACCAACTCTATTCAAGGGATGATTTGGGGGGATGGGGGTTGTCACTTCTCGGGTGGGGGCCAGTAGACAACAAGGGACTTACTTGATTTGGGGTCAGGGATCATGCTGGGGGGCCACTAGACTACCAGGGAATTTCAGACATATAAAACAGAAAGGGAGTCAGGGATCATGCGGAGGGGGGGCACTAGACTACCAGGGACTGTAACACACACACACATAGGAACAGAGACCTAGACAGCAGAAAAGGACTGCTGAGCCTACCCAATCTGCCCAGTTCCCTACATAATGGATATGCTGCAGATCCTAACAAGTCTACAGCCTACATCCTCCCTCCGATTGCCTTATGCCTGTCCCATGCATTCTTGGATTCCCCACTGTTATTGCACCCACAACTGCTGTGGGGTGCCTATATTAGTGATGGGGCCCGGGGCTGTCTTCCAGGGCACATATGGACTCAGGCAGTATATATATATGTATATATATATATATATATATATATATGTATATATATATATATATACATATATATATATAGTATTATAGTTAGGCGTTGCACCACTGTAGTTAGGGTTCAGCGGTCAGTTACATACTAAAGTCAAAAGTTTGGATGTTAATAACTTTGGACCCGTTCAATGGATTTGCCTGAAATTTGGTACGCACAGTGGGGCATAGTAGATCTCTTGATTTTCCAAATTACATTTTGGTTGGACTTACAGTCTTTGCATACCAAAGCACTGAAAATGCTAAATTATCCATTTTTGGAGGCACCTTTTGGGATTCTGGATGTGGTCCTGCATGGAAGATTGTGTGGCATGCTGCTCTGTGAGATGGCTCGTTTGAAAGAGCTTTGGTGGCCGAACATGCCACTTTCTGTTTGGTGAAAAAATATTGAGGCATTCAAAAGTTATGCCACTTTCAAGTTCCCATTATAAGTCAATGGGAAAATTTATATGTATGTTTTGCGAACAAAGAATGGGGTTCTGGCCATGTGGTCCCACCTGGTGATCAAAGAATTTGCAGCCTTGCAGTTCAAGATTCTTTGCCCCAGAGGATTTTCAAAAATTCTTTAATCATGAGGTCTGCCATTTTGTTTTCAATTTTCCTATAGGAAAAACACAAATATCTCGGCTCAGGGGTCACTCCTGAAGTAAAACTTGGATGGGTTTTAATCAGAGGGGCCTGATCTATCAAGCCATGTCTTTGGTTGCATCCAAATCGGTCACAAAATAGAGTTATTATCATTTAAAATCTTCGTTCCCGGCTCACTAACGATCTTTGATCGCGAGCCTGCAAATTCTTTGATTGTGAGATTCTTTGATCGCAATCATGCATCGCGAGGGAAGGACAAGATGGACAGATTTAAAAGTTAGTTTTCTGAGCCCAGTGGTGCCCTATAAACATATATGAGGCTGGGTTTTGCTCAGAGGGCTTCATTCTGCCCCAGCTGAATAATTATAATAGTGTATGACATATCCCTGGTAGTCAAGTGCCCCCCCCATTATAGTAAATAATGTAATGATGTCTAATGTACTGGTACTGTAGTGGACCCCTCAATGTTGTTTTTTAATCCCTGGCAGTCTAGTGGCCCCCCTTGATTGCATAAAAAATAATAAATGTTGATATCCCTGGTAGTCTAGTGCCCCCCATCTGTATGAAATTATATGCAGTGTGAGTGTAGATGTCCATGGTAGTCTAGCGGCCCCCCTCCATTATATCTAGTGCCCCCTGAGTTGTATAAAAAAAATAATAAGTGTTAATATCCCTGGTAGTCTAGTGGCCCCCCATCTGTATGAAATTATATCACTGTTCCTGTAGATATCCATGGTAGTCTAGCTGCACCCCATTATAATAAAATTAAGAATAATTTCACATTCCTGGTAGTCTAGTGGACCCCACCCCCACCCAGCCATGCCAACCCACCCAGCACCCCCCACCCTTCCTCAGCCAGCAACTGGCACAGCCACCTCTCACCACCGGCCAGCCACCAACTGTCTGGATTATGAGTGCTAATGTAAAGAGGCACTCAGAAATATTTTCAGAGCGCCTCTTTGCATTACAGCTCGTAATGCACACAAGCCAGCGGCTAGCCGTGGAGGTGAGAGGTAGGTTGCGCCAGTAGCCAACTGGGGAAGGGTGAGGGGGTGCTGGGTGGGCTGATACAGCTGGGTGGGGGGTGAGGGCCACTAGACTACCAGGAATGTGAAATTATTCTTAATTTTATTATAATGGAGGGGGCCACTAGACTACCACGGATATCTACAGGCACAGTGATATTATTTATACAGATGAGGAGGCCACTAGACTACCAGGGATATGAACACTTATTATTTTTTTATACAACTCAGGGGCGACTAGATATAATGGGGGGCCGCTAGACTACTACGGGTATCTACACTCACAGTGCATATTATTTCACACAGATGGGGGGGCCACTAGACTACCAGAGATACAGAGATATCAACACTTACTATTTTTTTATACAACTCAGGGGGTCCACTAGACTGCCAGGGATTAAAAAAAAACATTGGGGGGCCACTAGAGTGCCAGGACATTAGACATTATTACATTATTTACTATGATGGGGGGCCACTAGACTACCAGGGATATGTCATTAACTATTATAATTATTCAGATTGGGCAGAACGAAGCCATCTGAGCAAAATCCAGCCTCATTTGTGTTTGTAGGGCACCCCTGGGCTGTGAAAAGTGATTTTAAATCTGGCCATCTCATCCCTCACTCTTTGTTCGCGAGTGAGCAAATTCTTTGATCACGACAATGCAAATTCTTTGATAGTGAGATTCTTTGATAGTGATCGTAAGGGTAGGATGAGATGGCCGGATTAAAAAATAAAATTTTCTCAGCCCAGGGGTGCCCTAGGAAGTCAAATGAGGGTGGGTTTTGCTCAGGGGGCTTTGTTTATGATTTATAACATTTATTATTCTTTGTTCATGAGCTTGCAAATTCTTTGATCGTGAGCCTGCAGATTCTTTGACCTTGAGATTCTTTGATCGCCATCTTTGATCGTAAGATAGGGACAAGATGGCCAGATTTTTATAATGGAATAGATAGGGAAATTTTACCAATCTTTAACATCGAATATCTTGGAAACGGTTTGGTCTTTTTACTTGAAATTTAGAGGGTGTTTACGGCATGTCCTGTGGATGTAAATTACAGTGTTTACATGTCAGAAAATTATTTTGTGCCAGAGATATGGCATGGCATACTTTATGTGTTGTGGACAGTGTTTTGCTTGTGCTGGTGGCTTGAAATTGATAGATACCTAGCCCTAGTGTCATGGATGTAGTTTTCAGTTGTTGTGTGTGTTAAATGTCAACAGGTGTGGAACTGTGCCACTCTGATGAATGAAAATTTCAAATTGTGACATGTTATATCTTGGACATGGTTTGGTCTTTTTACTTGAAATTTGGAGGGTGTTGATGGCATGTCTTGTAGATGTCAGTGGCTCAGCAGGTAGCAAACTTGCCTCTGAGGCCAGGAGATCAGTAGGCTGTGGGTTCTATCCCCACACCAGGCACTTTGGTTAATATCCCAGTACTGACACTGTAGTGCAGCATGAGGGGGGTGCTGCACTCCTGAGGTGCCATCTTTCGGATGAGATGTTAAACTGAGGTCCCATCTGCCTGTTCTGGTGGCAGTTCAGGTGGATGTTAAGGATCCCATGGCACTTCTTGAAAAAGAGTAGGGGAATTTCCCCTGTGCAATGGCCAAATTTCCTCCATTCACAAAAAATACCACCAACAGCTTCATCCAGTTCAAGGTCAGTTGGCATTCATCTGTATCCCCCTCCCCCGGGTCGTGACTGAAAATAGGCAGGATTTATCTAGTGCATTTACTCAGTCAACAAAAACTAAATAAAAATAAATGTTAATAGAGGTGCTTACATGTCAAATAGTATATTTTTTGCGGAGATATTGTGTGGCACAGTTTACGTTTTGTGGACAGCTTTTTCTGTTGTTCTACTGGATTAACATTTGTTTGGTTGCTGGCCTTGCTATTGTGAATGTACTTTTTAGTCATTGGGTGTGAAATGTGGCTTGGCACTTACAAGTTGGTGGGAGCGCCGGGCCCTCCCACCAACTTGCGCAACTTTCTACTTTTCTATTCTTTCCTAAAAAGTAAGGACATTCTATGCAAAAAACTTCATTAATGCATCAGTTAGGGTTCTTCTACAGCAAAAAAAGTGAGGAAATTTTATTTTAGGGTTCCCAACCCCTTGCACCCCACCCCCATCATGTCCCCACCAACAGCCATTGGGGTGTGCATTGTGGTCATCGGCCCTAACTCTCACCCCATTCTCCTACACTGCACCACCTCAGCTTGTTTACACATGGGATGGGGTGAGAGTTAGGGCAGATGAACCCAACGCACACCCTGATGGCTGTTGGTGGGGGCAGGGTGGGGGTTGGGTGCAAGGGTGGGAACCCTAAAATCGAATTTCCTCACTTTTTCGCTGCAGAAGAAACCTAACTGATGCATTAATGAAGTTTTTGCATAGAATGTATATATATATTATAGTGGTGCAGTTATGCCACTATAGTTAGGGTTGAGTAGGTACTTTAATGTTAAACCCCAAATTTTGCACATTAATAACTTTGCAACTGTTCAATGAATTTGCACAAAAATTGGAATGCATGGTCTCATATGGTAGGTCTCTTAATTTGCCAAGTTGTGTTGTGGTTGAACTTATAGGTTTTGTACAGTGAAGCACTGAAAAACGCATTTTTCACCACTTTTGACACCGATTTTGCCCATCACACTGCAACTACAATGATTGGTCTTTAGGTCTGACAATTTCAGAGTAGAAATAGTTTTGGTAAAAGACCAGTCAAGCTCTGGTTTGGTGAAAAAATATTAATCTGTTCCAAATGTATTTAATTTTTAATTTTTGGTTTCTGAGCATGCTCAGTTCACGCCAATATTTATATGTATTTTTTGCGAAAGGGGATTGGGCTCATGGTCAAGGACTTTGTCAGCTCACAAAAGGGGATTTAAAAAATCCCAGTCTGTGAGGAAAAATTCCCCTTTCATGAGCAGCCATCTTGTTTTCATTTTCCCCTAAACAAAATGTAGTAACTCCCTCCATGGGTGACTTCTTTTTTTTTTTTTAGTGTTGTTAAACCAGGAGTAGCACACTAAGCTGAAAGCTTTTTTACAGGTGCGACCTGGGAGCACAGGGAAGTTAAGTGACTTGCTCAGGGTCACACAGTATGTAAGTGGAAGCTGTGAGATTCAAACTCAGGTCTGGTTTGCTGGATGTCACCAGATTTGCAGTGCAGAGCCTTAAACCACTGCGTTATACTGCCTCCCCTCCCTTGTTGCAATAAGGCATGGGTTTTGTTTGGGGCAACACCCTCTACAAATAGCCATTTAAAATTTTGAAATTCTTTGTCTGTGACTCTCTTTCAATCCCCTTTCATGAGCTGACAAAATCCCCGTCCACGAGCCGATCCCCTTTCAAGAGATAGCAAAATCCTTGACTGTCCCTTAGGGACCAGATGGCCCATCTTGTGGATGAGGATTGATTCACAGTCAAGGATTTTGATACCTCATGAAAGGGGATCAGCTCACAGACAGGGATTTTGTCAGCTCATGAAAGGGGATTTTTTTTTTTTGAATCCCCCTTTCGTGAGCAGGAAAAATCTCCGTTTGTGAACAATCCTTTTTTGTAAGGTAGCAAAATCCTTGACCGTGACTTAGGCACCAGATGGCCCTTCTCACGGATGAGGATTGACTCACAGTCAAGGATTTTGCTGCCTCAACAAAGAGGATCGGCTCTTGGATGAGGATTTTGTCAGTTCACAAAATGGGATTTTTTTTTTGAATCCCCTTTCATGAGCTGGCAAAATCCCCGTTCACAAGCTGACAAAATCCACATCAGCGAGCAATTCTCTTTCATAAGGTAGCAAAATCCTTGACCATCAGTTAGGAACCAGATGGCCAAAATCTGATGGTTAAGGATTTCTCACGGATGGCAATTTTGCTACATTGTTAGCTAGGATTTTAAAAACTTTGCCACTGCACTGTAAATAAACGGTTTGGTCTTCTGACTTGAAATTTGCAGGGTGTTCAGAGGATGCCTCAGAGATATGAATTATGCTACTTTGGTGTTGAAAAGTTAATCAGTTTCATTGACATGCTATGATGAAGTTTAGATTTTTTTATATAGGATAACATTGCAGCACCCATAACGACTTTCAATGCCCTTATCTCGAAAACAAAGCTAGATACAGATTTTTCACTACTTGCAGCTTAGATCACCTTTAGTTTAGAAGTCATGGATTGCACCTGCAGTGGAATTTTGTTTCCTACTTGCTGCGGTTATGGAGTTATTGGAAAAAATCTGTTACAAGGATTTCTTCAGAGTGCTATGGCACTGCTGTATGGCTCTGTACTTTTGTGTGAGTGGGAGCACAGGCTCAGAGGGCTTGTGCTCACACTAACATGTACTAGTTAATCCTATGGCATATTGTGTGTCTGTGTTATGTGTAAGTGGGAGCGAAGGGCCCGGAGGGCACACGCTTCCACATACATATAATGTTAGGTGGAAATGGACAGATTTGTCGGAGTGCAGGGCCCAGTGCCTGCGCTCTCACCAATATGTACGTGTTCATCATATGCTGTATTATATGTCTGTGCTATGTGTAAGTGGGAGTGCAGGGCCCAGAGGGCCCATGCTTCCACACACATATACTGTTATGTGGAAATCGACAGTTTAGTGGGAGCACAGGGCCCAGAGGACCCCACTCACACTAACATGTACTAGTTAGCCCTATGGCATATTGTGTGTCTAGAGGACCTGTGCTCAAACACATATATACTGTTAGGTGGAATTTGACAGATTTGTTGGAGCACAGCGCCCGGAGGGCCCACACTCCCACCAATATGTACTAGTTAGCTGTATGTCGTATTGTGTGTCTGTGCTATGTGTAAGTGGGAGTGCTGGGCTCATGCTCCCACACACATATACTGTTATGTGAAAATCAACAGGTTAATGGGAGCACAGGGCCTAGAGGGCTCATTCTGCACTAACATGTACTAGTTAGCCCTATGGCATATTGTGTGTCTGTGTTATGTGTAAGTGGGAGTGCAGGTCTTGAAGGGCCGAGCTCCCACACACGTATACTGTTAGGTGGAAATGGATAGATTTGTGGGATCACAGGGCCAGGAGGGCCAGCGCTCTCACCAATATGTACTTGTTAGCTGTATGCCGTATTGTGTGCCTGTGTTATGTGTAAGTGAGAATGCAGTGCCCAGCGGGCCCACGCTCCCACACATGTATACTGTTTGGTGGAAATTGAGAGATTTATATGAGTGCAGGGACCAGAGGGCCTGCACTACCACCAATACATACTAGTTAGCTGTATATCATATTGTGTGTCTGTGCTATCTGTAAGTGAGAGTGCAGGGTCAGGAGGGCCCGTGCTCCCATACACATATACTGTTATATGAAAATGGACAGGTTAGTGGGAGCGCAATGCCAGAGGGCCCATGCTCCTACCAACATGTACTAATTAGCCATAGAGGGTGTATAACTGTGACCATGGGGCCAAAAGTATGCCAATGATTTGTTATGTCTATGCACTCTCTCTGCTTCTGCATGCTGCCCCCCCACTCTAGTCATACCATCCTCCCTAACCTCCCCACATTCCTGCCACCACCCCCCACACACACACACACTGTCTACTGACAGATACACTCTCTCCCCTCAGAAACCCTCTGGACTACCTTCCCCCACTAAATCATCCCTCCCACCCACACACACACAGTTTCTTCACACCTCTTCTGTTACCACAGATACTACCTGTGGTGCAAGACCCACGCCTCCCTCCCTTACACCTACTACCCCTTCCCTCCACCACACACACTCCTACTGGTTTCACCCTTTGATAGTACCTAGTTTGCTTAATTTATTATGATTTTGAAAGAAGAGACAGGAGACATGTTTTTATGTTGTAAATCATTATTCTTTGTTTTTGTAAAAAGTAAAAATCTTTAAACATTTTACATAAAATCAAAGTCTTTCTTTTTTTTAAAAAAGTTATACATTTCTTTAAATAAAATATTACTATATAGAAAACTAAAAAGAAATAAGTGTTATCTTCATATGGGGTGGGGGATAAGAAAAAAAAATAAAATGAGAATGTTTAACTGAAAACAAAAGTATGCAAGTAAGGCCTCTATGATAAAATGTAATATTACTATATACAATTTTACTAAAAAATAATTGACATTTCTTAAAATTTGACAAAAAATAAAACTTTTCTTTTTTGTTACACAAGTGATAAAATTAAATATAATTATATAAAAAACAAAAACAATATTAAATATGTGTTACTTTCACATGGGGGAAACAAGAAAAAAAAGTAGAACAAAATGAGCATAGCTTAGATAAAAGCAAAATGGAGAAATTAAGGCCATTGTCTGTGACAGTGATGTGCTAGCCCTTATTCTTTGATGAAGGCACCTTGTGGGAGGTGGAGGAAGTGGAAGGCTCCACAAGTGAACTTTCTTGGTTCAGGAGTTGGTGCCCTTCCTTCTCTGGTGTTGCGCTGAGAGGGGCAGTTGGTGGAGGTTCCTGGTGCTGCTGAGGCTGATGGAAGGCCGGGTCCATTTCCTGGTAATGCTGCAGGTCCTGGCGGATCAGGTGGTAGATTCCTTTCATGGCCTTCAATTGGTTCTTGGCCAGCCACAACATGAGGCCATGTGTGGTCTCCTGGGCAGCAACATTTGCCTCTTTCTGCTCACACAATTGATTTGTTGCATGAGCGATGCCTCTGTTGTTGCCATCGAGACCACAGACAGCAACCATGGCTGCATGACCAACATGGCCCTTTCATTGCAGCAAATCAATAATTTCATCTTGTTTCATTAACATCTTTTCTTGATATGCTGCAATGACCTGACCGCATTGGGCTGCAGCTTGGTTGCCATCCTCAATGGCCTCGAGCAGCCAGCCAAGGCTGCGCTGTGTACTTTTTAGCTGTTCTAGAGATACAATGAGAAAAAAATATGTAAGTGAATGTTAAATAGCATTGCTGTTTACTTTTAGTGATTTGGGGTTTTACATTTGCACATTTCTTTGCTGATTTATACTTCTACTGTTCAGCAGCGACAAGCTATGTGGTTCTTGAAGACCATGGTAGTGATGTTGGTATGTTAAGAATGTTTTGAAATACAATGCATGGATAAGAAAGATTATGCAAAACTTCTGTGACTTTGAGATGTATGGACACAGACTGTTTTTTCTTTCTGCTGTATGATGCAACTTTTATTGACGTCTGTGTTCGATAGTCTAACAACTGTTACATTTTGACAATGTAGCAGCAGTTTGCTGTTCTATGTTACTAACTCTGCCATAGCAATAATATCATTAAAATAGGATCATGAGAAGAATACTTGTTTTGTTAAGGAATTTGAAGAGATATAGTTAATCAATTTGGCACAAAACAATGTTTTTTTCATACTGTACTAAATATTATGTATGGGTATTGGTTACACAGATACAGTGAAAAGTGCTTTCAGAGCATTTCTTGTGATGTCTTACAATTGTTAGCTGAGTTGTTGAGATTTAAAATTACTTTTTTGGTTGCCTCTTTAAGTGTTCACAGTGTTGTTACTGTTGAAAGTCCATGCATCAGATTTCATGTTGTTTTGAATGCAATGTTTGCAAGTGATATGCAGAAACATCTAGCTCAGGGTGGCAGTAAGCGTGAGCATATATATTTTGAGTATCTTTGCATGCAAACAGTATGGTGCATGTGATGATGCTAGGGTGTAGATTGGAAAAGAAGATAGAGTAGATGGTATGAAAACAGATATTCATGCAGTTGTGAACTTCTATTGTTTAGCCCACTATTAATGCATTTAAAAGTGCTATGGCACACTAATGCGCCCTTTTCATCAAGTGAGACATGTTGCTTACTGTTTCTTTTTTTTCTTGACAGTTTGTGGTGTTATGGAAAGAAAGAAAGAAGAAAATAACTGTTTCATAAATATAATATTGAAATATCTCCCCCCTCTTCTGCTTTCCTGGATACATATCCACTCATATGCAAAGATTGACAGTGTTAGTATTTCAGTTGTGGGTACTACATTCATAACAGTTTAACAGACATATAAATAGCATGTGATCAATGACTGATCTTGTACAATTACAGTTTCATGTGCTATTCTTTCCATTTGTACCTTTTTGTTCAAACAGTGTGCCATTGCTCCCCTTCCCTGCACAATGTGTTTATGCCGTTGTGGTACATCAACTATCTTTGGACTCTGTACACTTGCAGACTACGGCAAAATGGTTACTTGTAGCCCTTCAAAGGATGAGTCATCTTGTACAGAAGTTTATCTGTCCCTTTGTAACATCACCTTCTTACCATTAAATAATGGTGTACTCCTCCTATTTACCATCTAAAGGTCTGTGTCTACAGAATGAGCTGTGTGAACAGCCTTCTTACTGTACAGACTCTAAAAGATTTCATCAAACTGTGCTGGATTGATTATTTGAGTGCAATAATACAGTCACAGGGTGGACATCATTTTGACTATGCAGGACCTTCCAGGAGGTATGACGTCATGTGTCTGTGCTGAGGGCTGTCATCACACTGCTGCATGATCCAGCAGAGCCTGATATTGTGCTTCCTGGATGGTATTATGGCTTTATTTTTGAACACAGAATAATTTGACTGTATACTTTTTACCTTCTAGAACAGCCAAGGTTCTTGGACATACAGCGCAGTGATCTCTTGAAATAAAAGATAAAGGTTTAATGTACCACTTTGTAAAATATATAATGTTATGGCTTTTGGAGAAAAGATTTGCTCTGCTATACAAAATTAATGCTTATTATTTGCTAAATAAAATTCAATTATACTGTCTCACGCTGTCCTTTCTGTTGCGAGCTGTGCTTTTGATAACTTCTATGCTTATTATGCATTCTTAATAGTATGGTGTTAGTCATGCCCCCCCATATCCATTGTACATGGACAACCACAGCCACCGACAACTGACACTCTTGTTAAAATAGTCTTTCTACTGCCAGAACTATGCATTGTGTATACCCCTGCAACCTTTTTTTTAACTATCACAGAAATTGTTGTCACATTCACAATGTATTTGAAACTTTGACTGTGTTCTAAAAAAACAAACACTATGCTGGTTAGAAAAAAGAGATGCAATTATTTATTTTTTGTTAACCTATCACATTGTAGCTAGACACGTTGATAAATCAGAATTATACAATGGGTATCAAAAATCCTCAATGCTGATTGACTGGCTGCAGAATTTACAGTGTTGTAAATCCTGCTATCACCTCATGGTAGAAGTGCCAGCCAATCAGGGTACCAGACCTCAAAGCCATATTGTTTTTTCCAGCTAACCGGGAACCCTCAAAAATCAAAATAAAAAATGAAAACTTTCATTGTGTTTATTCCTTCATTGTATAATAGCAATATGCCACAATATGGTGTGGGCAATGGCAAATTTATTCACTTCTGGTTTGGTTTCCTCACTCGGCTGCACCTCGTGAGCAAACTACACCACCCTTGGGTAAATCCTGCTCACACACAATATCGTGGTATATTGCTTAAATATGCGTTCCTTCAAATTTACATCACAGTTTTGTTTTGTTTAGTTGTTTAACCAAGATTAGCACACTAAGCTGAAAGCTTTTTTACAGGTGTGACCTGGGAGCACAGGGAAGTTAAGTGACTTGCTCAGAGTCACACAGTATGCAAGTGGAAGCCATGGGATTCAAACCCAGGTCTGGTCTGCTGGATGTCACCAGATTTGCAGCTCAGAGCCTTAAACCACTGCACTATACTGCCTCCCTGTTGTTTGTTGTTTGTTAACAGTGGAAAAAAATCACATTCTGACTTTATCTATCTGAGAAATGTGTATTGTGTTTTCCAATTGTGTTATGCTTAAGTCTGTGCCTGTAGAGAAGGCCTTTTGTTGTGTGTGTGTGTACAGTATGTTGGGAAAGGGCTATTGTAACTGGTTATCTGTCATCTGTTAATTTGTAAAAAGGGTGTATCATGTTTACAGGTGGTGTGAGGTGTGGTAACAGAATTGTGAAAGACGTGTTTAGCTGCTGTGATTTCTCTTTCGCTACTTAGGGGTGAGATTGTACTGTACATATTGAAGTGTGCAGTTATGTTATTTACATGACAATTATTTTGAATGTCGCTGGTTACTGCAACATGGGGGGGGACTGTTGTGTGTACTGCGTGCACAACAGCATGTGGTTGTTGTACCTAGTGGGTTTGTCTAGTAGTTAATACTGTGCATTACTAGATGTCATGGACTGCTTTTGACCATCGAGTCCCCCTTCAGATCTTATGTAGAGTGTTAACTGAGGATCTATGTGTTGAGTTGTGTGAATGAGTGGTTGATCTAACAGAGAAATCAGAGGTTATGCTAAGATAGCAATGTATAGTTTGTTATAATGGTACTTAAATTGCTCAGTTGGAGGCCTGGCAGGACCTGCAGCATCTCTGGATGGGTTGTGCTGTTGTTTGGCCCTCAGCCACTGGTGAGACTGATGATTCAGCAACAGAGGGTTCAACCACCATAACATCTTCTTCACCCTTTGTGGCCTGTTGGTCACCCCCCAACAGTGCCCTCCAGCTAATCTTCTTCCTCTGGAAAACAGTAGATGATATTTATTTGTTGAATTGCATCATCTGTCACACTTTTGTTGTTGCTTCACATTGTACTGGTGTTTATGGATCACTTAAGGTGCAAGATGGTTTTTGGCCTAAAAAGTGTGATAAACCAGACTGATGTTGCTGTTTGTTGTAGTCTAGTGATAGTGTAATTGTGGCTCACACAGGACCTGTAGGTCATACCAGTCTCCCCCCTGACCTTTTGCAGTCATTGCTTGGGCAGTGAACCCACCCGCAGATCTTCGTGGTTGTCCGAGAAATGACATCTTACACTATGTGTGACAAGTGCAGTGGTCCACACTGTGGACAATAAGTATTTTATTCATACTGTAATTGTGATACACAACTTTCTGTATGAAGTCTACACTGTAATAGCTATACATATGTGGGCACAAACTTATGACTGCACAAAACAGGTGTAAATGGAAGCCGAAGAGAGGTGGGCTGCTGTAATGCATGTCACAGTGCAGCAGCCACCAGTTGTCAGTGACAACCCCCTCCCCACACCGCTTTGAAAACTGTTCACAATCACCCACAGTGTGTCCTGGAAGCATAGTGACCCTACTTCCTGTCTGGTGGTTTGAACCCTGTGGAAAACAGTTGCATGCATCTCTAGTAGTTCCTCCATCCCTGACTGATAAAGTAATTGTGGTCAAATAAGTGACGTATCTTTTCTTGATTGTGTGGTGGCACTCATGTACCCACCCCATTACCCAACACCAACAGACAACATCCACCTAATACCACTCCCTTCCCCATCTTCCAGCAATTATTGGTAGACAGTGAACACACCTGCAGGCCTCTGTGGCTGTCCGAGAAATGACAACTTACATTATGTACTGCAACTGCATTGGTTCACGCTGTGGAGCAATACGTGTGAGTTGTATTCATGCCTGCTTGTTCAATTGACTGTACAGACTTACATGGCTGAATAAGTGTAGCTATAAATAGTGTTACTTATTGCTTAAATGTTCTACAACTGGGTGTGGATGATGGCGGGACTTACGTACTTCTTGCGTGGTTTGCTCAGTTGGTTATCCATTGTGAGCAAAACCACAGGTAGTGTGGGTTGATCCTGTCATCAACAACGGTTGCTTGTGATATGCTGCTTAAATACTGCACAAACTGGTGTGGGTGATGCAGGATTTACACACTTCTGGTGTGGTTTACACACTTCAGTCTACTTTGTGAGGAAACTATACCAGTCATTGGTAAATTGTGCTTTAAACTATATGCAGTTTTGTTATATTGATTTGGAAAATTGGAATTTTATTTCCTGGCATCTGATTGGCTTGCACACAGGAGCAGTTACTCCAGTTGCTGTCTTCTTCAGCAACTGCCACAGACCAGTATCTCTAGTATCACCAGTACTTAATTTGATTTCTGTACTGCAGATGGATGTCCGTGTGTGGTACAGGAAATGAAGAAAGTATTGCTCCCGTCAGACACAGTAGCGCCAGCCTGAGTCTCCTCTTCCTTTCAAAATAAACAGAAGTTCATTATCGCAACTGATCTGAGTTGGGGGGGTTGGGGGTAAGTTATCATGACAATCACCTGGAAGGGTCATAGCTAGTAAACAGCAAACTAGTGCACATGTAGGAACTATTTTAATACAAGGTAAAAATACATTCAAAAAATAAATGCTTATAGTAATATTTGTTTTCAAACATAAATAGAACAGATGCCCATTTTCTAATCTCAATAATACCCTCCAGGGGCCATAATGCCATCCGCCTGTGTTGTCGGGCCTCATTACACCTCTGGATGGTCGGGTTTTCCAATACCGTTCACCCTGTCGGGTATTATTTATTACTTGTTAAATTCTTGTAATGTACTATTAACCATTCTAAGAAGTATACATACGTCAATGGTTGTATTCACCAAATTTAGGCTTCGATGCCATGACCCACATGATGTACATGATGTTGTACTGTACAAGTTCCCAGTTCCTCCTGTGGACCTGTGAATCTCACCAGTAGACTTACTTTTATAGAATGTCTGCTGAGTGAACTTCCACTTCCTCTGACACTCATCTGGTGATCTTTCACTGCCTTGCTCCCCCAAGGCATGACTAACCTGTGAACAAAAAGTGATAGCAATATTTTAGCAAAATACATATATATATATATATATATATATATATATATGTATATATATATATATATATATATATATGTCTCTCTCTCTCTCTCTCTCTGTGTATATATATATATATATATATATATATATATTAGAGGAAAACTCCATTTAATGCATCAGCTAGAGATGTTCCACAGTGACAAAAGTGAAGAAATTCGATGTTATGTTGAAACCCCCTTTGAACCCTCCAGCCCACCCCAACCGGAATCGGGGTGTGTGTTGGGGTCATCGCTCCTAACTCTCACCCCATCACATGTGGAAAGAAGCTGAGGAATAGGAGAATGGGGTGAGAGTTAGAGCGATGATCTAACGCAGCACTCCGATTCCAGTTGGGGTGGGCTGGAGGTGCAAATGGGTTTCAACCCTAACATCGAATTTCCTCACTTTGTTGCTGTGGAACAACCCTAACTGATGCATTAAACTGAGTTTGTTGCCTCTAATTTCCCTTCTTTTTGAGAATGATAACGAGAAATAGTGAATGTAATGTGGTGGCGGGAGCGCAGGGCCCATAGGGCCCTGCGGTCCTGCCACGTAATGTCTTGTCACATAGTGACATTGTGCCCGCAAACACAAATCAGAATACACATGGTGACACAAAGCAAAACAGAAAGAGAAACAGTACTGTAGACAGAAATGTTAAAAACAACGCAAACGCAACCGCAAATGAAAACACAAAGGGTTACGCACATGGTGGCATAGACGTGAACAGTAAGGGAAACAGCTATGGAACCGCAAGTGGAAACGGCAATGGTAATGGTAATGTAAGCTCACCGGCTGGTTTTCCCCAAAAGCTGCATAGAGAAAGACAATGAGTACAAAGAATGTATGCAAAATAATGACTCTCGGAACAGAAAATGAGGACTTGGAATAGTAAATCGCTTATATCTCAGGAACCGTATGACTTAGAAAAAAAATTTAAAAGTCATATGAATTATCACTTTCCTGGCTAGTTTTCTGATAAAAAATCCATATCTCGCACCGTTTCTGAGATACGGGTCCTGAAAGGCACGGCGAACGCTGTAATGTTATGCTATGGGAAAAATAAACAGAAGTTTGGAGTATCATAACTTTGCCTTCCTGTAATATTTTTTCACCAAACCACTGAAAGGCACATCTGTGAGATATTGGCTGTGTTCCCAGTAAATTTCTGTCCAAAAGACCAAACCATTATTTTGCAGCAGGGCGCCAAACGATTGCTGCAATGCGTCATACGCCGTAATGTTATCCTATGGGAAAAAGCATCAAATTTGGAGTACCATAACTTTGCTGCTATGTAATATATTTTCAATAAAACACTGAAAGGCACATTTGTGAGATGTCGGCTACGTTCCCTCCAAATTTCAGCCCAAAACTCCAAACCGTTCTTTTGCAGCGGGGTGCCAAAGAATTGCTGTAATTTTCCACAGCCTAGAAAAAGTATGTCGTAATTTTGAAAGCTCAAGAAATTAATTCACAGTGCCTAAAGTACCAAGTAAAGTACTTTTCCAGAAATGTGAAAACTTATTTCTGGGGTGTTTTGCTCCCAAAATAAAGACATGGCTAGCATCCTCAGGGTCCGACTAGGTGAATACAAAAAGAATTAGGTTGCTAGAGGGTCCCAAATTTAAATGCCAAGCATTTTTATGATCACCAACTGAAAACAAAATGGCAGATTTGCGACAGTAAAATGGTCATTTGCGAAAGTAAAAACTGCATTTGCGACACTGTCGAACTTTTTAACTTTTCCCATTGACTTATAATGGGAACTTGTTTTTTAAATAACTTTTGAACCATTTAATATTTTTTCACAAAATCTTCAAAAGGCACATCGGGGACCTGGGCCACAAGTTCTCTGAGGATTTAGGACCAGTTGCACAAACAGTGCGACCTGTAGGCTCGACCGTAGAATTCCAAAAAAGCGTAAATGCACATGGAGATCATGCTTAATAACTCTGTAGCCGTATATCTGACCAGTACAAAACTTGGCAGATCCCAAGGCATATGGGTCTTGATCATGTATTCCAAATTTTAGGCAAATCTGTCAAATGGTTGCAAAGTTATTAAGGTGCAAAATTTTGGGTTTAACATGTAAATGGCTCCTCAGCCCTAACTATGGTAGCACTACCGTGCTACCATTATATATATATATATATATATATATATATACACACACACACACACAGTACAATTTGGGTTTGTACCTCTGCCTGAAACTGACTAATTTTTATTTCATGCAGGGGTGCTGTTTCACGTGCCATCCCCTGCACTCCCCTACTAATAAATTGTAAACTACAGGGTGGTGTATGTCAGGGTGAGCTGAAAATCTTGAAAAAAAAAAAACTGGTTGCAGGCAATAAAAAAAAATACTGTTTCAGACCTGAACCCTGCACTGTGTACCTCCCAACGACCTCCCACCCCATCATGCCAGCAGTCCAACTCAACAGCTGCCTGCCTCACCCTATTCCACATACCTTCCCTCATCTTCTCCCCCACCACCTCACATTTGTTTACATGTGTACATCTGTTCGTCATACATTGTGGACCCCACTATTCACTTACTACCCTGTCAGGTATCCCTGTACACATATGCTGTGATTGAGTTGTCCTTTTGTGAGTACACAGTCATGGTCCTCCTGTATACAGTATGTCATGGTTAATATATTGTGAATTTTGTGAGCCACCTAATCAGGAGACAGTCTTTTCAGAAACAGTGTGTATGTCTTTGTTTACTACTTTTACTGTCAGATATTATATAGCCATGTTTCTTTTTACCTTTGTCCAAGTGCGTGACAGGGTGAGGCTGGTCACCCTCATCACAATGACATGGTTGGCTTGTCTTTCAAGTGCCTGAATGAGGGCTAGCACATCACTGTCTTTCCACAGCTTAGGTATTGTGGCCTTCTTAAAAGTTTCAGGGTGTTCTGTGGAATAGATGAAGAGAAAGATGATATGATCAATATTACATCTTTAAACTGCAGGTATTGCATATTCCATGACGCGGTACTACTGATCCACACTTCACCTTACAGACACACACAAAACACCCTAACCCCCCACCCACACACAGAAATGCACATCCACTATGATAAGCTAATTAATAGGATAACAGTGCATGTCAGCTTGTTTGAATTATATGTGTGATCAATCTTATTACAAGAATTATGCAGAGTAGTTGACTGTTGCAACTTGCACAAATTCATAGTGAGACACTGTTATGCCAAGCATACACTGAGTTGCTCATTCAAGACTGACACTAAGAAAGCAAGAAAGAAGTTCTCTATTGTTATATTATAGGATCGGCAGCAAGCTGATGCTTAATACTGTCATGTGCTATTTTATACTTGTGACATTACGGTTGCTCTCCCCCCTTCCCCAAACTCCTGTATGATCTCTCTAGCCTAAGTAGCAGATATTATTATACTCTGTGACATTGCATGCCACTAATGCTGCACTGATCCTACCCCCCAAGATGAAACATATTTACCTTTTACATATAAGCACAATCATGTCAACAGACACACCATTCCATCAGATAAAATAACGTGTTTCAGTTTGTGTTGTGAGTGTAGAGCTTGTCTATTTGTTGACCAACTTGTGTGGCTCTTAAAAGAACTGTTTGGTTATCTTTCATAGTAGGCACTGTAGATTTATGGAGGTACACATTCAGAGAAGTGCTAGAATGCCATCTTGGAGGTCCCCAACAAAAAAAAGTGTTGCCAGTGTTTGAGACATGCACACCATCTTTTAGGTATAACCAATGTTTAAAATGCTGAATTTGGGGGTGACATATAGTGTGCATTCCCATAATGCAAAAGAATCCAGTTATTTGGATGTTTACCTTACCATGTGATCTTTCAAGTCCAGGACGGTATTCATCGCCTCTCCAGATCATCCGCTCTGTAATATCTGAATAGTTTGCTTAAGGAGAGCAGACCATCAAGGGAGTATTATTTTGAAACTTATGGTATTAAGCAGATATACGATGAAACATATGTAATGTTGACTACCCACATGAAATACATGGTGGTATCAGTCAAGAGATAATGGATTTTTGGGCATTATGCCTTCCAAACTCAGAAATAAATGATTGTGTTACAATCTACATAAACTCTCATGTACTTGCAGCAGAAATATGGTCCAAAGGCAACTTATTGCAATCAAAAGGGATTTTGATGAGTGATCCCCATCTAGTACCAGTGTCTTGGCCTATAGCAAAGGTTAGAGAAAGTACAAATCAATTTAAGAATAGGGACCAAACAATAGAAACCTTGATAAAAAGAATTAATAAATATGTCTATAATCAAAACATAGAACAATTTGACAAGACAATTACAATTTTTGGATGGAACACAAAGGGAGAAAAAGACTGAAATATAATCAAAAGAGAATTAATTTCCTTTCTAACTCACTCTCTTGATGTGGAACTAAGAATACAATCTATTCCAAATATTAAAGTATGAAAGAGGAAACTGATTCTTCACAAATAGATTTGTTCTTTACTTCAGCAAGATCAGTACGTGCTATCATGGAAAAGGCAGAGACACTAGACAGCCTGGGTATACTGGTGATTACACCTAGGAAATTCTTTGAGGACATCCCAGGGATCCCTATAAATGAGAACTTAAGGACAGATATCCCTGAGCAGAAAACAAACATGACATACAATACAATACATAAAACCAGGACAAGTGCTTAAAATATTGTCATAGAATATTGAGGGACTCACCTCAAAACTTGCTGATAGTGATACATGTTCCTTTTTGGAGTCTTATGGCATATTTTGTTTACAAAAAACATGGAGTATGACACCAGAAAATAATATAATTCCTGGTTTCTCCACAATAAGTATACTGGCTATTAAAGATAAGAAGCTTGGTAGACCTAAATCAGGGCTGGCAATTTTTGTCAGGACCTCCCTGGACTTAGCAGTTTCTAAATGTGAGTCCAGGGAGAACCTGATATTGGCAGTTAAACTTTGTAAACCTTCCTTTACATTGATACTTTCCAAAGTCTATATTCCCCCAAAAACTGAAAACAAGGAAGACCCCTGGTGTGATTACCTATGAGATATGAACCTTATTTTGGAAAAATATGGTCACTCTCCAGTTTTTATTATGGGCGATATAAATGCTTGTATTGGACTAAAGGATTTAGAGGATGATCTTTATATGGATATATTGATGAATGTAGTAGAGATAAACCCAGGATTAACCCTGTATAGAAAATTTGAAGACAAGAACCAAAATAGAAGAGGCAGATGAGTAAATACTTATTTTGGAGAGAAAAATGTTATTCTCATAAATGGCAGAACTAAAAATGATAGTACAAGTGGTTATACATTCATGGGACCCAAAGGATATTCAACAATAGATCTTCTTTGGGTAAACATGGAAGAAGCAAAGATGTTACAGGACATGGAGATATTGGATCGACCAGAATTAGCACACCTCCAGTTAGTATAAAAGTTGCAGCAGAACTCTCTAACATGAGAAGAAAAGAAAATTCTCCTTCCATGGAAATTATTAACCACAAGAGAATTAGATGGCATATTCATCCTCTTCAAACTTTTAGTGAGATATTTTTACCAGGGCCCCCCCCGCTGAATTGGGAAATTAAATATTATTGAATGATAATTTAAATGATATTGTAGAAAATTGGGAAAGCCTGACAAATTATATTAAACATTTGTGTAAAACTGCTTCTTCTAGGATGTTCAAACCTTGTACATGGTTTAATAAATTTTGCAGAAAAGCAAAATCTGTTTTAAACCAAAAAAATAAGAGAAGTTATGAAGAATAAAAATGTACAGAAAATAAAAGCATTAAATCAAGCTAGGAAGGAATATAATAAACTCTTGGAGCAAGAGAGAAATAAATATATATTACAATGGGATAAGCTAAGAAAAACTATAGTGGAGAAAGACACAAAGACCTTTTGGAGTTTGGTGAGCGGAGGTTATGGTCAATAGCATAACAAAATTCATGCTCACATTACCCCTACAACATGGGAAAAGTACTTTGAGACACTATTTTTTTTCAGAAAAAGAAAGGTTGGAGACAACAAACCATATTAATGTATCCAAGGAAACATTGGTTGACTCCTTGACCATGAATAGTGATGAGATCTCTCAAGCAATTTTATTACTAAAATTAAAAAAGGCTCCAGGCCTTGATAGTATAATCGGGGAAGTTTACAAAACATTTATATATTGGTGGGTACCTCTACTGGAAAAATATTATAATGCAATACTGCAGGGGCAACACATATCGCAGAGTTGGCTCGGCAATATTGTATATCTAATTTTGAAAAAGGGAGATCCACTAAATTCAAAGAGGTACAGACCAATTAGCTTAATAGATATTTCACAGAAATTATTCTGTAAAATTTTGCTAGAAAAATTACAGAATTGGATTGATGAGAACTCGATTCTTAGTGAATATCAAAATGGAATTTGGGCAAGTAGATCCACGGTGCAACACTGCTATGTTTTGAGACATTGGCCCAGATATTCAAACTGTGCCATTCTGTGGCGCAAGCCCCTGCGCCGCACAAAATAGTTGCGCAGGGGTGTGGCCAGGGTGATATTCAATGGAGTTGCGCTATGGTGCAACTTCTTTGAATATCTTCCCCTAGCCACACCCACTAGGCATGGCGCAGTGGAACTGCACCAGCGCAAGTGGTCAGAGTGGAGCATTGAGATGCGGTGGCACAAGTTCCATTGCACCATGTGCAGCATCTGCGATATTCAAAGGGTGACATGCAAATGGGGCCATAATTTATGCAAGGCACATGGGGGGTCCATTTACATCTAATTACGGCCCCATTTGCATGCCATTAGAATGCAGGTGTGCCGATCCCCGATGACTTGCGCCTGGCGCCCTGCCAGGCAGCAGCCATCGGGGACCGACGCCCCCTGCAGCCCGATCGCTGGCAGAACAGTATTCCATCCCCCCCAGCAGACCGATCGGGGGCATAATGTAAATCTTCCCACCTCCCCCAGCAGCCTGATCATGGGCATAATATAAAGGTTCCCCCCAACCCCCAAGTAGCCCGATCGCGGGTGGCATCCTCACCTCCCCATGTCCAGAATCCCTGGTGATCTAGTGGCCCCCACCCCTCCTGCCCACAGAGCCCCACCACCCCTCTCCTGGTCAGCTGGTGGGTGGCATCACCCCAACCGCCTGCTGCCCCACCACCCTCCGACTGACAGCTCAGTAGGGCTGCGCCCGTGGTTCAGAGCATCGGGCCAATGGGCATGCAACTTAGCTGCTCCAGTCCGGTGGGTGGCGGGGCTGGCGGGTGAAATGCTGCCTCGCCAGCTGATGAGTGAGGCGGGGTGGTGGGGGCTGGAGGTGAGGCCTCCTGGTCTGAATGAACATGGTGAGATGCCGCCAACGACTCGAGTCCTCAGGCGTGGGGGAACATATAATGCCCGCGATCGAGCTGCGAGAAGATTTGATATGCCCATGATCCAGGCTATTTGGGGGTGGGGGAAGAATTTACATTATGCCATGATTGGGCTGTTGGGGGTGGGGGGAAGATTTATATTATGCCCAGCGATCAGGCTATTCGGGGTGGGGAAGATTTAATTATGCCCGCGACATCGGGCTGCCGGGGAAAGAATACTGTGCTGCCCACGATCGGGTACTGGGGGATACTTCTGCCTGTGATCAGGGCATGGGGGGCACCGCCAGGTGTGGCGGGAACAAGTGGAGGGCCACCCACAGGTGGCAGCTGCTGTGTTGTGCCCTGCAAAGCGGTAGCTCACCTGTGGGTGGCCCTCAACTTGATCCTTTTTTCAGCGTAAAGTTGTGCAGGTGCAGGTAGGGGTTGCACCTGCATAACTCTGCATGGCCTGGCTGAATATCGGGCTGTGCAGTTTATGCATAGGCACGTCCCCACCTGTGCCTGCATACATTACTGATGCGCCCGGGCGCGCCGGGATTCTGAGGCGCGCTTCTCACTTTACTATCACGGGGTGCATCAGTGGGTTGTGCATGGCACAACACTGTTGCGCCATGCGCAACCCTTTTGAATATCTGGGCCATTGAGTTTGGAAATATGTGACAGCGAAGCACAGCAAATGTTATTGTTGCTTCATGGATCTAACAGCAACCTTTGACAGAATCAGTAGGAATCTGCTCTGAAATAAAATGAAATACTTAAATATAGATGGATTCCTTGCTTGATATACTAATTAGATTGCACACTGACACCTGGATGCAAGTACAATATAATCCATGGGGATCTCTGACATCTCCAATTAGCACAAATGTTGGTGTCAGACAGGGGCATATTTTTGCCCCAACCCTATTTAATATTTACAGAAATAGTATATTGCATGGCTTGTAAAATTTAGATTATCATTCTCCCAGAATAGGCAAATATAGAGTATCACTCTTAGCCTATTCTGACAACATTGTTCTGTTTTCAACTTCCCTTCTGGGTCTGTAGAGGAAAATGGACACATTTTCCAAACTATGTAACAGAGATGTGGTGTTGATTAATGAAACCAAGACCAAGGTTGTGATTTTTGGAAATAAAGCAAGGACTCTACCAAAGGTTTTCATGGGTCAAAATAGAATTGAAATAGTTAAGATGTATGACTATCTTGGGGTATGTTTTTCTCAAACTATAACTTGGAAGGAGCATGTTGAATATATTAAATCTAAAACTAAAATAGCAGCTAATACCTTCAGACAATTCAACTCAAAGCTGGGAAGAGCCTCCATACAAGGTATACTGAAGGTAACAAAGGCAAAAATTAATACTAGTATAGTCTATGCTGCAGAAATTTGGGAAAGTCAAAAGTTTGATCCCATTAAATGAGTGATTAACAAACTCTATCGTCACATATTAATGCTCCCTCAATCAGTACCAAAGGAAATTTTACACTCAGAGTTGGGACAACTTACTTTGGGAACTTTAATTTTAAAAAACAAATTACTTTTCTGTTAAAGCTAATACAGTTGTCAGAACAAAGAATTCCAAGATGGTGTTTAGAAGAAGAGATATATTATGTCTCTTTGAACTTCATAGTACCTGCTATCAATTTATTAGGAACGAACTTTACCCTAATGGGTTAGATCATGTTATAACAGACATTTATCACAAGCCATTAGAAGAAATTATAGCCCTAGTTAAATCTAGAGTTAGAGACCTGGCTAAAGCTCAGGACAATGAGAGGATAACTACCCTGAAGAACTACAGATGGTATAAAATAATAAAGCAAAAAACTGGTTTGGACCCATATCTCAATAAATTAACCAACCCTCATGCCATACGTTTAATAACAAGATTTAAGATGGAGTCATATGAGGCAAATTATATCTACCATAGACAGGGGAAGGGAACAGTAGAATCTCCTTTGTGCCCATGTGGAACCCAAATGGAGGATGACTTGAAACATGTGTTATTGTTATGCCCTCTTTACAACTCTTCTAGGAGGAAATGGCTAGGGGATATTCTGGCATGCACTGCCCTCCTTCCTGACCAGCTGGTACCGTTTCTCCTTAATAATACAAATGAGGCCATATTGGAGAAAGTGGTAACATTTTTATCTGCTCTTCGATTATTGATGATCTTATATGAAATATGGGTGTATACATATGTGAAAATTCGTGTGATATTTATGGATATATTTATTAGAATTTCTAGACTTTGGAAGCAAAGATTGTTTTTGATATGTCCTAAATGAAATTATGTAATTGTGGAATTTATACAACTGTGAAATTTTATTCTCTTTTGGAAACTGAACTAATGATTTTAAATTTTTAAATTTTGTAAAAGCTTAGGCTGAACAAATAAACTAAACTTGAATATCTGAATACAGAATCTTATAAGCAGGTATCATCTCAGTAAGAGACTGCAACTCTGACTGAGCAGCCTCAATTAAATCTACTCCCCTTTTGTGGCCCAAATCATTACCTCTGAGGTGGATGAGGAGTATATCTGGTGTAGTAGGTGGCACATAGTTGGCATGAGCTGCTCCCATCTCATCCCACCCTTGCCAAACCATATCACACCACAATTTAGTAGCTGCAAGTTATTGACAAAAATAGCTTGCTCTGCTAAATGCAGCTACCCTTTGGATCAGACTGCTTCCCACAATCCAAGCAGTGACTCTGGAGCTTTCTGCCATTCTGAATGAAAAGCACTATTCTGACACAGGCAGCAGTCTCAAAAATGAGTCTCTCTGAACAGTCCTCAAGCAAATGGCTAGTATTAGTATAGGATAAAGCTGTGACAGTAAAAAGTGCTATCTCATGTAGCAACATATAGCATTCATTGGCTGCCACCACTTAATACATCTTGCTGTGTCTACAGAATTGTTTACTATTGGCCTTTTGTTTATTAAACATTCTTTTTATTTTGGTGGGATAAGGCTGATGCTTGATTGGCCATATGCTGTGCCATGGCAATGCGGAAGATTTCTATTAGTCAGTGCCAATCTCCGTAGAGTGAGACTGACCCTGTGTTCCCTTTTTTAACTGCCATGCTGAGTGGTAAGAACTCTTCTCACTTATGGTTATTTAAATGATGCTTGAAATACATTGGAAATCTGTAATTAAATATATGAGAGAAGGCAGTTTGTGACAGCATATTTTCCTGTCATGCTTAATTAAATTGCTATTTTTGTCCTATGTTTATAGAAATTAAATAAGTAAAATAACTGATTAACTAAGCTGTTTAGGTGTAGCTCTCTTTAAAATTTAGTAGTTTGAAAATACACCATGGTGCAGGTTTCTAAGACAGATCATTCAGCAGCATGAATAGTACAATGTTTATTGCATGTACAACTTTTGATTAATATCATAAAATTTAAAAATATACTGAAGCAGTATATCTTTCTGTTCAATACTAATGTGACTGAAGAAAAAAATAGCTACAGTGGGAGCAGTTTTGACATGGTGCTTTTCAAATTGATATAGTTTAAAAATGCCACATTATACAACATTGAGAAACTGAGCATGTGTCAGAACACACAATCCGTGTTTTATCTATTATATTTTTATACAGATTTATCCATTTACTATATGTTTAAAGGGAAACTGTCATTTGCAGGGGCTCTCGCGCCTGCAAATGTTATGCTCTGGTTAAGCTTTTTTGAGAAAAGCTCCTTTTTTCATTCGACGTAAGTTATATATTTTAATTTCTAAAGTCCGCTACCCAGAAGTGTAGCAGATGCTAGAACAGCATCATTAAGTGTAATGGTGTGGCGCTGCACCATGAGCTTCTATACAAATACATGAAGCACACGGTGTGGTGCTGCACCATTACACTTAATGGTGCTGCTCCAGTATCCGCTACACTTCTGGGTAGCGGACTTTTAGAAATTAAAATACATCACTTTGCACCACATGAAAAAAGGAGCTTTTTTCAAAAAAGCTTAACCGGAGGGTAACATTTGCAGGGGCAGGAGCCCTTGCAAATGGCAGTTTCCCTTTAAGCAATGCTGTTTTGTGTAGTGTAAATGAAAAAAACAAAAATCTGCACCACAGTAAAACTATAACACATGCTTAACTGAAACTGCTTTTTTAACCTGAATGACAAATCACATAGAATTATGGAGAACAGTATTTAAAAGCTCAAAAATTCCAATTTTGATATCTATAAGATTGGTGCTACTACATCAAGTGGAAGGTGTTTTAAAAGTGTTACAATGTAAAATTTTACTTACTATTTTACTGAGATAATTTGTGCTGCTGGACTGTAAAATCCAAGATGGATGAATTCCTGTTGTTCCCTGTGTTTCCATTTGTCTAGAAAGCTAATTTCCTGTTGCCTTTCAAATCCTCATTTGCAATCATGCAAAATCCTTGACTGCGACTTGTGTGAACATGGATCTCCTTCTGCCAGTTGACCAAATCCTTGACTGCGAGATTAACGCGAGGAACAAGAGTAGGAAATCAATGTTTTTATTAAAATAAAATACATGTTTTAAATCAAACTAATTTATTGAATATACTTTTGTGTACCTTTTGGGAGCTATACAAGTCATTGTTTAATATTATTTCCTACATTAAAAAAAAAATTACTGATCCTCATCCATGAGCATGCAAATTCGTTGACTGCGACTTGTAAGAATGGGGATCCCCTTTTGCAAGGTGACAAAATCCTTAACCATGAGATTAAAGTGAGGAATGAGAATAGGAAATCAAAGAATTTATTACAAATAAAATTCATGTTTAAGTCTAACTAATTGATTGAATATACATTTTTGTAACTTTTGGGAGCTCTATAAGTCATTGTTTAATATTATTTCCTACATTTTAGAAAAGCACATTTTTTTACCGATCCTCATTCGTGAGCATGCAAATTCCTTGACCGCGACTTGTACTAATGGGATCCCCCTTTCGTGAGCTGACAAAAATTGAGGCAGGCAGTATAGTGCAGTGGTTTAATGCTCTGAGCTGCAAATCTGGTGACATCCAGCAGATTAGACCTGGGTTTGAATCTCACAGCTTCCACTTGCAGACTGTGTGACCTGAGCAAGTCACTTAACTTCCCTGTGCTCCCAGGTCACACCTGTAAAAAAGCTTTTAGCTTAGTGTGCTAGTCCTGGTTAAACAACAAACAAAAAAAAAAATCCTTGCCTGCAAGATTAACGTGAGGAACGAGAGTAGGAAATCAATGATTTCACTAAAAATGAAATACATGTCTTAAGTCAGAAAAAAATGAATGAAAATACTTTTGTATTAACTTTTGTGGGCTGTATAATGCATTTTTTAATAATATTTTCTACATTTTAGAAAAGATAACATTTTTCATTGATCCTTGTTTGCAAGCATGCAAATTTGTTGACTGTGACTCTTATGAAAGGGGATCCCCTTTCACAAACCAGCAAAATCCTTTACCGCAAGATTAATGTGCAGAATGAGAATACAGATTTAATACTTTTTCATAGTAAAAATATGTTTTTAATTGTTGTAACTTGTATGAGCCTTTGTATGGCTTTTAGGGCTTTAACAAGTTAGTACTTAGTAGCATTGGTGCATTTTTGTGTTAATTTAAAAAACTGCTCAATCTTCATCCATGAGCATACAAAATCCTTGACTGTCAGCGAGTCACGGTCAAAGATTCTAGTTCATGAGGATGCAAAATCCTCGTTCATTACCAGATTTTCAGAAATTGCATTTTTCCATATGTTACCTTGTGTATTTGCATGGCAAAAGTACATTTAATGGTGAAAAATTAGTTTTCTATGTATGGTGGCTGAATGGTATCAATGTTATTTTTAAAATGTAATTAAGACAGTGCTGATAAAAAATGCTTCTGTGCTTATGAAAATGTAGGGTGCAATGTTGTTAATATTGTATTTGCTGCAATTTTTAAGAAGACACTTCTTTCTCCCCCTTCCCCATGATAGGGACTGGTAAGACAATGTACAGTGTTCAGTGTAGGCCAATTGGAGAACACAGTCCACAAAGTCACCTTAAGTACTACAGTATATCAGACTCTGGTATAGCTGTGTTGGTGGGTGGCTGTGATGGAGTGCAGCATAGCTTGTGGTGCCCACTGACATTTGGGAACTGATGGTGGCAGGGAAGTAGGCTGTGGTGAGGGTGTATGACTGGGTGTGGAAGTAGAGGGTGTTGTAATAATGGGTGGAGTGGGGTGGGGTAGTGGAGGGGGTATGTTGGGTGTGTTAGAAATGTGCATATCTTGAGGTACAGATAGACACGTGCTTTGTATAGGATGTTGCTGACAGTGGGTAGGCTCTGGAGTATTATGCACATGTCTGTGCTGCTGCAGAGTGTGTCTTGAGTGCTGGGATCCAGACAAGGAGTCAGTTTGCTTCAGGCATGGCATTGCCACTGTAGGGTGTAGTGTTCACAGAGTTGATTTGGGAGTTGTGGGGGTCAGCCTGTCAACAATACAGAGTGTGTTTTGGCCATGCACATGACTAGCGAGTAGGGTGTGAACATGTTTGGAGGTACATGCTGACTGCATGCAGTATCTGAAGGGCATGGCTATTCCAGGGTGCACAGCACAGTCTGCTGGACACCAGTCTATGGCAGAAATGCAAATTGGTCCATAATGACATGTAAATTTCCTCATTCACCTTGAATGTACGATGCCTGATTTGCATGTTGCTGACTATGAATTGAACATTGCATGTAGTGCATCATGCAATTCCCTGCTATGTTGGTTTCCCAGCCTGACTGGTGGAGGGTGTGTGCTGGCACATGTATTGATGGGTGCAATTGTGTTATTAAAGGAGGGTGTGCACCAGCAGGTTCATGTGGTGCATCTGATGTGAGTACCACAGTGTGTGATCAACACACCTCATTTGTGATGGGGCATTTGACTTGTAAAGAGCCTATTCATTTGGGAATCTTATGCATGTACTTTACTAGTAGGAAAAGACATAGATACAGTACAAAAAAATCTGTGACCTCATGAAAGAAAAAGTCAAATATTTGTAGCACAGTGAACTACCATGCTGGTGTGTTATATAGCAATTACTAAATATGCATTCAGTAATTTATTTCAAAGTGTTTAAGTGGATGGTGTGTTGTGTATTGATTTCTATATTCCAACCGTTATTTAATCAAACAATGTTTTTTCTTTATAGGTGTGACTTTGAAAGGCAAAGAGTTAAAGAGTTCAAGAAGAGTTAGAGAAATGACTGTTGTGCGTAAAGTGCAACCACTTTCGAAGCAAGGTATCTTGGTTGCTGTATGTCATGTCACACTGAGAAAACTTTTATTTCTCATAAACACAAAACTGCTGAGAGTTGTTCTTCATCATCTGGTACAGTTTCTAAAAAATGCACACGTGAAAAAATGTGTGTGTCCTGGTAAACTGTAATTGAAGAATAAAAAGAAAAAATCTGTCTCACAGAAAAAGACCTGAACTACAACCTCATGAGGCTATTTGTACTAGGTCTGTCAGAGACACAAAAAATGGTTTTAGTGATAGTTGTGGTGTTAGATATTACAACAGAGCTCGAGTCTTCAAAAAAATTGTACATACTGCTAGGATTGAACAAATCATCTCAGCAGTTGTCAGGCATAAAGGAAAGAAAGTAAAAAGCAAACTTTGTCTGATGAACCCACATCTGAGAGCTAGACGCTTTGTGAATATGGCCGTGAATATATGTTCACATTTGTGGGCTGCTATGATGTCAGTCATTGATAAACTGAGTGCCAAAACTGAAGATATGAGAAACAGACTAATTGCATTTGAACACTTAAAGAGAGAGACAATCTTTGTTCAGTATTTGAAGGGAAGTGGATGCATTGTGAGCATTCCGAAGCATATTTTTGGGAGGAAACATATAATGTTCACAATAGTAATATGACTTTGACATTGGATGTATGTGGCAAAGTTCAGAACATTTTACTTGTGTCACGTGATGATGTCATGGATGACAAAAATGACACTTGTGAAAATATTCCACAATGGAAGTCACATGCTAAGAAATGGCCTTGTGATGACATGTGCAATATCAGGGAAGAATCATGCCCTGTGATTGAAAAGTTCCTTTTGATGTTCTTAGACACAAAAAGATATGTAAGACACAAACTGTTTGCCACAATTGACAAGTGCAATAGTAGATCTTTTAGTTGTCAGATGGGATATTAATAATAGTAATAATAATCTTTATTTTTAATGCGCCTTTCAAATTTCAAGGCGCAGTACAAATTAAACAATTAAAACCAATATTACTCCACAATAATAAATATACAGTACTAGGCAAATTAAAACCTATTTTCCACACTACCATAAGCCCTACTCCATAGATATGTCTTTAAAGCCTGCTTAAATCCCCCCAGGGTCGTGCACTCCCTTATCCAACAGGGTAGAGAATTCCAGAGGGTTGGAGCCACGAACACAAATGCCCATGCCCCAGAAGCTTTTAAATAAACCCTCGGAATCTCCAGCAACCCCTCATTGGCCCAGCGGAGCAGATGCACAGGGTGGTAAGGAACCAAAAGCTCTTTCAGGTAGTCAGGGCCCAGTCCGTGTAGGGCTTTATATGTCAGTAATCCAACTTTGAATATGATCCACCACTGAACTGGCAGCCAGTGCAGATCCCGCAGCACTGGTGTGATATGATAAGACCGAGAAGTCCCTGTCAACAACTAGGCTGCAGAATTCTGCACCAGCTGCAAGCGGCGGATATCAACCCCTGAAAGCCCAAAGTACAAGGAGTTACAATAATCCAGACACGAGGTCACAAAGGCGTGGATCAATGTCGGAAGGTCACTGGATGGAACAAGGTGCTTGATCCCAGCGATGTTCCTCAGATGGTAAAAGGATAACTTAACAACAGCCGACACCTGAGAAAGAAGTGTCAGCCCTTCATCCAGTATCATCCGCAGGTCTCACACCTGCTCAGAGGAAAGGAGCTCAGAATGCCCCAGGAATATTCTGGAGGGTTGACCTGCCCCAGACCCCCCTATCCAGCAACCTGGATCCACAGCCATCACCTCAGTCTTCCCAGGGTTCAACTTCAGCCAACTGGACTTCATCCAGTCTTGGATTTCAATGAGGCAGTCATTAAATACCAAGAGTGCTCCATCCTGGTTGGGTACAAAAGACAGGTAGAGCTGGGTATCAACAGCATAGCAATGAAACCTCAGCCCATACCATCTTACAATGTCTCTGAGGGGCAGCATGTACACCTCAAACAACATGGGGGACAGCACCAAGCCCTGGGGCACCCCACATGACAGAGAGATAGGTTTGGAAGAAAAAAACCTGACACCACCCTCTGAGTTCTACCAGTGAGGAAAGATGTAACCATCTCTGGACCAAACCAGAAAGCCCACAGATGAATCTCAGGTGCTCGAGCAGTAGCCCATGGTCCACGGTGTCAAAAGCTGATGACAGATCAAGAAGTACCAAAATGGACCTTTTTCTCTGATGTCTTGCCATCAGGAGATCATTGAGCACCCGAACCAGCACAGTCTCAGTATTATGCCTCTTTTGAAGACCAGACTGGAGAGGTTCATAGATGCTATGGATGGTCAAATCATTCTTTACCTGTACAGCTACTACTTTCTCAATCATCTTCCCCACAAAGGGAAGGTTAGAGATTGGTCTGTAGTTTGCGAGAGAGTCTGAGTCCAAAGAAGCTTTCTTCAACAAAGGTGTCACCACTGCCTCCTTCAAGGAGCAGAGGTACTCACCAGATTCAAGGGAGCACCAGACTATCTGTGCCAGAACCAGGACAATAACATCCCAACAGGCCATAGTCATGGCTGTCGGGCCTGGGTCTAAACTACAGCATGTAGGGCACATACCCTGGACAATCCACATAACATCCATGATTTCCAGCCGGTTGAAGGAACTCCAGGAAAAAGGAGGGATAGTGGCCAAGCATCGATCATCAGTAACTCCCACAGAGTGCGCTACATGGGTCTCTGACCTGATGTAGGCCACCTTATCAGCAAAGAACCGAGCAAGCTCTTTACACTGCAATTGTGAAAAGCTCTTCGAACTTGCAGACAGGCTGGGCTGCATAACCTGTCTACCATTCAAAAGAGCTGAGCTGGTCGGTTCTGAGCAGCAGCAATCTCCCCGGACAGGAACTCTGCCTTCTTACGGGAGATTGTTGACTGATAGAGTTGATAATGCTCTAACAGTCTAAGGTGATCGGCATCTAAGCTGGATTTCCACCAGCATCACTCTAACCTACGTCCTAGTCACAGCAACTCCCTCATGACCCTACCAAACCATGGAGACTGAAGGCGAAGGGAGAGAGGACGTACACAGATTGGAGCAATGAAATCCAGTGCTGATATAATAGCCCGATTATAGGCCAGAACCAGAGCCTCTGGATCCATGCACACCGTAGGAAATTCTGATTGATCAAGTACTGCTGCTAGGCCATCAGGAATCACATCCCGTAAAGGGCGGTACTTGATCATCTCCACAGGGGTTTGCCTACAAGGAGGGGTCCAAAAATTGAATCGCACAGTTTAGTGGTCGGACCATCCGATGGGTTCCACCCCCACATCAGAGGCCTCAATCCCCAGGAGGAAAACCAGTTCAAGAGAATGGGCATGTTTGTGAGTAGCAGAGGTAACCACCTGTGTAAGGCCCAGTGAAATCATCAACTGGAGGAAGTGTTGTCCAAATTGTGAGAGTTCGTCATCGATCCAGGCATTAAAGTCACCCAGGACCATCAGCCTAGGTGACTCAAAAGCCAGGTCAACCACGAAGTCCTCCACTTCCTTAAGGAATAGATTCTCATCTCCAGGTGGATGATAGATGAGAGCCATCCTATAACCCACACTTGCTACTACAGTACATTCAAATGACCTGGCTTCCTTAACTGATACACTTGTGAGATTCAATTCGGTCTTGAAACAGACCACAACCCCCCTCCCCCACGGTCCAATCTCGGGCGGTAAATCACCGAATACCCGGCCATGATTTCAGCCTCAAATATGGGGCCCACATTACCATCCAGCCAGGGTTCGGTGATGCATGCCAGATCTGTTGTCCCAAGATCTGCAATAATTGCACTCTCATTCTTAACCGATCTGGAGTTACATAACACCACCCGAGTTGGACAGAACTCCTGGGCCACCCCTGACCTCCTGCCCACCACTAGTGGAGGTGCCCTTAGGTATGGGGACTAGGCAAGATGGCCCACGCTCTTGATACCATATCATCCCAGGGCATCTTCTGGGCTTAACAACCCCAATGTGAATGCCCTACTCTTTCAGCCTCCACTGTTCACACCCCCCGCCCCACCTCCCCTGCAGGCAATACCCAAAGCCCAACAGCACTGATAGGTGGAAAAGAGCAATGGTGGGGGGAGAAAGGGGTGGAAGGCGCAAAGTCCGGAGACTGAGTAGCGCACGACCTGGGGGGTAAAACAATAACGTAAATCCCTGGCCCAAGACATGAAGCAAAGACCAAATTCAAATTCAGAATAAAACTGCTGCCCTCTAGTTCAAAACAATAAAAAGTACAACCCCTCAAATTACACAAAATAAATATCAATTCCACCCACAACTTACAGTAACCGACAACTAAATTAAATAACTAATTTAATTAACTAAATACTAAAATAAGTAAAACATTTAAACAGCATACAGATCCTCTCATGACCTGGCACCACTCTCACTGCTTAACACAAACAATCAATATATATTAATAGAATAAAACTGAAACACAGATCTAAAGAAAAAATGTAGAAAGGCTGCCCTCCAGACAATATCTCTCACATATGTTTGGGAATGTCAGATTTCTCAACTGTTGAAGGCACTCTCACTGCCAACAAAGTTTCCAAAGAAATAAAATAAAATCCAGAGTACTTGCAGTCAGAGGGATCCAGTCCAACCATTGACTCATCAAACAGACGACCTTTACACAATTCAGATTCCAAAACTTCATAATACCATCCCCAAAGTTATTAGAGACATCCAAAAAAGCTGAAAAGTTCCAGAAAACTTCCAAGCTTCCAAATTCTGATCCAGATCTGGGAAACCACCCACCAAGCCGCAGGTTCCTGCCAAAACTCAAGAGGCAGCTATCCAGGCTATGATAGTGGCCCACCAGCACGACTCCAGGCTAAGTCAGTCCCCTGACCAACTACACCAGGAGTCTAGGAAATTGAGTCAATGGGTGAGCCCTCCAGCCAGCCCCGCTCCCAACCCCTGTGTGGGTCACTAACCCTCTAGCACCTCAAGAAATCAGCAGGACCCCAGCTATACGAATCCGAAAGCACAGTCAAAGCAGATCACTAAACCATGACTTTCACCCCAGCTCTCCAGAAGGATAAGGACTTGCTTGTTTGCAGACTGGAGCATGTGAGAGTATATTCCATCAGTTCTGCATGATTGCTATGCACAACTCTGGCATGCAGAGATTTGTACAACAGCTGTATCATATAAGGTCTGCCATGAAAGACTTCACATGTTTTGATTCTTTGTTAAATGATGAAGATGTTGATGGTATCATTGACTTTATTAAAAAATTACAACATAAAAATAAATTGAGGAAAACTATTGACATTGATGGTAGCATAGATGTGATACAGACTGGCACAGTGCAAGAGTCACAGTTGCTAAGGAAATTTGCTACTGAGATTGCTATATTTGAAATCAGCAAAACTCAGAAATTTGACATTGTCTGTGTCTCCTGTGAATGACTGTTTTACAAAGAACAGTCCATTACTGTGGACCTGTACAATACTACACAGTGTAATGAGATGTGGGTTGTCTGGTTGCATATTTGCTTCTGAAGACAGACTTTACTTTACATGGTACAGTGTCACTATGCACATACTGTTATCATAAGATCAAGTCTGACACTTTGCCTCCTCAGTCAGTACTAAATGGCATGGAAGTACAGAACACCCCTGTAGAGATTGCTGGTGTGAATTTGTTTGAGAGAATTTTAATCCAGACAATGAAGCCATTTCAAACCATTTTGAGACTGAACACTAAAATGAAAGATTTGTCAAAAAAAAAGAGCTCATCAGATCATTAAAGGGCTCTATTATGTATCTGCCTCTACCACTGCAAGAGAATGTACACACCATCTCTAGAGAGAATAGTGTTGTCATCCTGGTAAATGGTGTTCCAAGTAAAATCAAAACAATATGGCAACAGATTGTGAATGCTGAGAAGGTCAGGAATGCTTCGCAGTACCCCAAGCAACATAATCCTTTCTATCTGGACATCAACATAGGCACATTTGATGATCTTCTTATGCAAGCTGATATGCCTGAATGTTCAAAGGCCATGAATGAAAAAGAAGAGGTTGCCATAAATGAAAATGTGTATGAGCAATACACTATCCACCCTTTGCATGGGAAGGACCCAGTTCTGGATAATATAGATTTGTGCCAGATGAAACAGATAGAGGGTAATCCTGTCAGCATCTGGGAGAGTACACTCGTGGCACAATGTTTTCCAGATCTGTTTTCACATGGTACAGGTGGATGCCTGGATGATTATGATGCTCAGGTTCCTGGAGCTGAGTACAGAGCTTCAAGACTTCTGCATTCAGATGAAAAGTTCCACAGAAACATGTCATATCTCTTTCACCTTTTCTGGGAGAGTTAACTTAGCATTTTGTCTGCAAGCATTGCACACACATTGTGACTTGGCACAGAATATGCCAATGTGACAGCTGCACAGTTGATGCAAAAATTGGAGAAGAAAGATGAAGTACTACAAGCTAGTCTTTCTTCAATTCTGTCCAGCATGCGTGGCACTAAAGAATATTGGTATAGATGGCACTCTGAGGTGACATGCATGTTAAGAGAGTGACGTGGTTCATCACACTCAGTCTTTCAGAATATCACTGGAATGACTTGGTTGGACCTTAGATGGGCTAACTCAGATGTGGATGGCATACAGAGTATGACTGTCAGTAAGATTTTTTCACTGGATCCAGTCTCAGTGTCATGATACCATCAGCACCAGTTCCAGGCACTCTTATAATTCATCCTGTCCAAAACTAATCCACCTCTTGGTATTATTGAGCACTATTTTTGGAGGATGGAATACCAAGTACATGGAGCACCCCACATACACATGTTGCTGTGGATAAAAGATGCTCCATGAATTGGAGACAGTGATGAAGTTGATATCTATGCTTCATTATGAGGTATGTAACATGCCAAATTCCTGACAATTGTGACAGCCCAACACTGTGGACACTGGTGCAGAAACTTCAGTGACACTTGTGCAGAAAATACTGTTTCAGAAAGGTAACAAAACAGAGGGAACTGGTACACAAGGTGTCAGTTTGGATTCTCAAGACGAGTCTGTATGAGTGCATGTCTGAATGATGTTTTCTCTGCTATGCAACATCATCTGCAGTCACACTACATGAAATGGGTGTATGAGCTGCCTTGTAGGGAGTCAGAAGTCTACATCAATGACTACAGCCCTGCTATGTTGTTGATGTGGCAGGCCAACATTGATGTGCAGTATGTTGCTGACAATTCAATGGCTCTGGTGAGATATGTAACTTCATATATCACTAAGCATGAGCAAACCTGCTTACACAAACTCTGGAAAGACTTGTCTAACTGCAACAGGTCTATCTCTTCTAGACTGTGGTCACTTGGATTGAGAACTCTGTCACACCGTGAGTGTGGAGCATATGAGACTAGTGACCATCTTACAAGTACCTGCCTGTATGGTAAATCTAAGTCCATTCACTAATTGAATGTTAACTTTAAAGAGAAGAGACGTCATATCCTTAAAAGTCATGATGAGATTGAAGACCTTGCTGCAACAAGACCAACATCTACAAATATACTGAAGAGCAACATGGTTGACAAATACTATCCACAGCGCCATAGTGCAATGGACAATTTGTTTTTGTGTGAGGTTGCCCAGTGGTTTGATTACAAATGGGGTGTCCTTTCTGACCCTGAGAAGAACATAAACAAGATGTCAGGCCCAGATAGCTCTCTGGTGAAGAGGCTTAAACTGTGGTTGATTGACCAATGTAAACTGAGCTTGACAACCACAGAAAGTAGAGAGCATTACTATTTTGCTCTTCTATTTCTGTTTAAGCCTTGGAGAGATGAGAGAAATTTAGAAAGTACATGTGACACTTTTGAAGAACAGTTCAATTTGAGCTATGATTCTTTCAAAACTGAAGTGTCAACTACATATATAAAGAGACTGAACCTTGAGAAAGAGCAATTTGAAAAAGAAAGGCAACAACTGGAAGACGATACTCCAGGCAACTCACAGGGCATGGTTGATCCTGAGGGTGAAGGAGCACTTGGTGCTCCATTGCCTGTAAATGATCCAGCTGTGTTGATGTCAGATATAGAAAGTGCTATGCAGCAAAGCATGCACTTTACTGAAAAATTGATCAGCATTGTAGATGGACTGAATACTCACCAACACGTTGTCTATGCTGCAGTGATGCATGCTGTTGAACATCATATGAGACACCATAAAAAGGAATGTTTCTGTGACAAACATATGCCAGTTAGGATGTTTGTCAGTGGTGCTACTGACACTGGCAAAAGCTTTGTGATTGAAGCAATAAGTGCAGGCGTACGTAGACTTACTGACACACCAACATCTGTCATAGTATCTGCTCCAACTGGCTTAGCAGCTTACAACATAGGTGGTGTCAGTCTCCATAGTCTGTTTATGCTGCCAGTTGAGCATGGCAAAACTGGAGAGTACAGAAAGTTGTCTTTCAAAGTTGCAAGTGAGCTGAGGTTCATGTTTGAGAAAATGGGGTTACTGATCATTGATGAAATCAACATGGTTTCCAACATTCTTCTTACATACATTCACCTACGTCTATAGGAGATAGTGGACAGTGGTGATGATGTACCATTTGGTGGTAAAAAACATTGTTGTCTTTGGAGATCTTCTCCAACTGGCTCCTGTCAATGGCCAACATGTCTTCTCTACTGTTTCAGTGGAGGAAGCTAGCAAAACTACTGGGTGCATAGGTGGAATTAATCTTTTGGAGTTCTTCTCTTATGTTGCAGTGTTCCAGAATATGTGGCAGAGAGGTGCTATGTCTTATAAAGCATTACCTGATGAAGCTTGGATTGGTAGTTTATCAGCTTCTCATTTACAAATGCTAAGAGAACACGTTAGTGCAAAAGACACATCTATGCAGGAAGCATGCAAGCTATTTACACAGCTGCAGAGCAGTGGGAAATGTATTGTGTGCTTGTTGCTGACTAAAACAATGTGCTGAGTTCAATCAGATTATACTACAAAAAGAATAACAACCTGTTGTTACACTTATATCACTTGATGCGATTGATGGTGTTAGTCTAACATGTACAATGGTAATGAAAATGGTTGATCGACTGAAAGAACTCACAGTTGTTGTGTCATGGACTGCTGGCTTGGAAGCTGTGTTAACACTATGCAAAAATGCGCGTGTTATGCTGCAAAGAAATCTTGATGTTGATTGTGGTCTGGTTAATGGAGTAATGGGCTACATTGTTGACTTTCAGTACAATGTGTATGAATAGATAGGCCATTGACAGAGTACAGGCCTGTGGCACAATCATAAGGTAGAAAAAATGGGTAGACTGGATGGGCCATGCAGTTCTTATTTGCTGTCAACTTCTATGTTTCTATGTTTCAATGCACAGAACACATTTGTTAAATTTGTTATAATCAAATTTGACAACAGTGACAGTTCTTTTCCCATTGACAGATCCACTGTCAAGTTTCAGATTGTGAAGGATATCTATGTGATGTGTAAGCAGTTTCCACTGGGTCTTGCTTATGCTGTGTCCATTTCACAAATCACAAGGACTTAGCCTTGATAGTGCCATCGTCGACATAGGAATGGGAATCTTCAATGATGGCATGACATATGTTGCTTTGTCATGGGTCAGATCTCTTTCTGATGTGCATATACTAAGCCTTGCAGAGAATATGGTACATGCTGATGAGAAATGCACTGTGAAATGCAACTGGCTATGTACACTATACCAATCAACTAGTGGTGGGCAGAAGTGAGGGAAATTTGCTTTGCAGAGTAATCCACAAAATTCTGCCCATTTTGTGGAGTGAAATGTGAAATTTTGCCTGGCGGAATGGTAAAACTTCAACCAGCAGAATGCTGAAATTTCACCTTCCATGGTGAAAGTTCACCTTCCACGGTGAAATTCCACCTTCAGTGGTGAAATTTTGCCCACAGAAGGTGTAATTTCGCCCACAGATGGCGCAATTTCACCGTGGAAGGTGACATTTCGCCTAGGCAAACTTCTGCCTTATGAGGGAAAATGTCACAAATTACTCCACCAGGTGAATTTGCCCACTTTATATGTGCTTCAGAAAAATAGAAAGTTAAAGGATATAGTCTGGGAAGGCACTATGCTCCAGATCACGCAAGACCTCCCTGCCCCTACTAGGCAGAAATTGGCTGCTTTTCACCCAATTGTGACCAAGCTTATTGCAGCCAGGATAACATTTTGAATGATCTACCCTGCCTGACATCAAATTTCATTACAGGGCACCTGGAATTTATTCAGTTCCATAAATCATGCCACCCAAGAGCTCAAGAAGTCACTCTCAGATTTATTCAAGGATCGCTGAGCAGACCCTGCTATCTGCATGGATGACAGAAAGAGTCTTATAAAGCAGGTTGTGTCTGCTTTCCAAGTCTGTGTTTTTCTTCCAGGATGTATTCTTTTATTATATCTTCCCAGGATTACCTATCACAGGTGTTCTCAAACTTCATCTTTATGCTGCAGGAATCAGACAGTTTATGTAAAAGTGGCTTCTTCGTTAGGTGTTGAAGACCTGCTGTGATATTTGACTCTACTTCGCACTGCAATCCTGCTCCACATCATAATTCAGTTGCAATACTGCATTAGTGGTGATGGATGGGACACTAGTTTTTATATGACCCTGGTGGATGGGGGATTAGACTCAACATCCTTAGTGGTCATCGAGGGAAGGACTAGCTTTTACCTTCTTTTAATTTTTCCATCTGTACTTCTGGGCATTTTTAATCATTTGAGCCTGGCCGGTTTACTAATTCTACAGAGGATCCTAAGTCATATCCTCCTTCTCTGCATCAGGATTCTTTAAGGTTCAATTCAGGATTGTTTCTCGATCCTGGAGGAATACATCAGCACGTGGTTATGTGGACTCTGAATCAGACTTGATGGACTTGTAGTGTGGCACTGCCTCAGACAAGTGCTATTCTAGAACAATCGCTCCATGCACTCCAAGCTTTATAGTGACAACTCAAAAGAAAATACTAAAAAAGATTTTGCTCCTGGGACTTAAGCAGCACCTTGAAGATATGGCTTACTTTTTGACTCTAACTTCTCTCACATTACAGGATGCCAACTAACTTCAGTGGTTTTCTGTCTCCCTTGGCCAGAGGCTTCTTTGTTGGAGGTTGTCTACATGTGACAATATTAAATCTTACATCGCACTGGCACTCTGTCCCACACAGCATTCATATTACAATGTTAAAATTGCAGTTATGGAGGGGGCATGAGGTTTGGAGAGGCTCTGGTGGCTGGAGGTCTGGTCTGAATTGCACAAGTGGTAATAGGGAGACAGATTGATGATGTCTGCCTCTTTTCACCTTCAATAGCAGTACTCCTTGTCATATTTTGGCACTCAAGTTCTGACCCAACAATTGATTTGTTCAAGGGCCCCAGGCTGCATCACCTTGCCACTACATGGCAGTTCCTCAGGAGTTAACACAGAAATGCAGCATGATCCTGAAGGATGTATCCAATGTACAGTATGACAATACAATCTTTGATATGATCATGAGGGATTAGTAGTGTACACATAGGGCATTGGTTTTGCCATGACATTCCCCTCTATCTTTCTGTACATTTGGTTTCTTTAAACAGATCCTGCAGCTGGACTTGTAAAATTGAATATGCTTTAGTTGCTTTAATGTGTAAATTATTGCTTCTTAGGGATATATTTTTCTCATCAGCTTTTATTGTTGTTATCAATCCTTTATCCTGAAAGATATGTTTTGTATAATGATACTTGTTGGTGTTAACATTAAGCAGTTTATTGGTTAGTAGTTGGTTTTAGCTTATTAGTATTTTCCCTTTGCATGATAATTTGGATGGTTTATAGGGGAGAGATACAAGTAGATATTTCAATATTTGTATTCTGATTGGTTTATTCTAGAGTACAACTGAAGTAATGAAACTGATAGACATTATAACCTTAATGTGGGTAGGTTACGGAACTATGTACAGAATAGTTAGTGGGGGGAGGAGCAAGGATATGCAGAGCAGAGGGCTATACTACATAGGAGCCTCATGCACTGGTTTGACTAGGGGGAGGGAATTTTTGGGATTATTGATGGGGGGTTTACATTAGGAGAGTGGCTTTGTTCTATTATACTCTCCTGGTTCTGGATCATTGTAGTTCTGTTTCAGGGTGTTTTTGGGGTGGTAGGCGAGTGGAGGGGTGGATGGGTGGGTTTGCTCCAGAGATTAAAGGGTACTCGACAAGCTTTTGGTAACTTCTATAGAGGTTTTCTTTTAATAGGTGTGAATATTCCTTGGGTCAATGATGGACATGGCTTACAATTATAGATATTGTTCATGGAATATTAAGGGGGCTCAATCCATGATAAAATGATCTAAAGTATTATTACACCTGCATAAGTTGCAGGTGGATGTGGAGTTCCTCCAGGAAACCCATTTCCTCCCAACCCAGGTCCTGTCCTTCAGATGCTCATGGGTTGGGCAGGCTTTTGGTTCTGGAGTGGATTCTTGTATGGGGGGGATGATCATTTTGTTAGCTAGGACAGTCCCCTTCCATTTGCTTAGGGAGATCACAGATCACAAAGGGTAGATATATATTTGTAAGGGATCTGTTGGGTCATGTAGAGGCAGTGTTAGGTTCAGTCTTTGACCCCACTGTGGAGGATCCCTCCTTTTTCCCAATTGATATCATTATTATAACCCTGGGTCTCTTTTCCTATGATTCTGGTGGGGGGGGCTGGAATTTTGTTTTTGATAATGAAAAGGACCAATGCAGTAGGCACTGTCAAGCCCTATCACCTAGCCAGTTTGCCTTACAAGACCTTATGGATTCACTAGGCTTAGTTGATCCCTGGAGGGCACTGCAAGGGAATACTCATTTTATTCTGTCCCTCACAAGTCCTTTTCCTGCATTGATTTTTTTATTGGGTTTAGAACAGTTAGCAGGTTTAATTTTATGTCAGTATGGAGCAAAAGTGATTTCTGATCATCACCCAGTCCTTTTACAGGTTAGTTTTGTCTCTTCCCTCATGAGAGATAAGAAATTGCATCTCAATACTCAAATATTAAAAGCACCTGCATTGATAAAGTGAATACATTAATTTATTAGATCTTTTCTTGTCCTTAGCTCCCCCACTATGCCTAAATTAGATATTTTCTGGGGGGGGGGGGGTGATGTTAAAATGTGCCCACAGGAAAGAAATAATCAGATTGGCTTCTAGAAGTAAGAAAGAAGTTTCACTGGCAACTTCCCTTCTATTGGACCAGATTAGGTCTGTAGAGAACTAGATTTCTACTGTCTCCCCTCATTCTGAATGGGATCAGTTGGAATCCCTCTGGATGAAATACAACGCGTGGTTAGGGGAAAAGGTGCAACATTTATTATTATGCTTTAAGACAAAATATTTTGATCAGGAGGAGAAAGTGGGGAAACCATGGCACTTCATTTGCACTCCCAAATTGCTGATAGAATTGTCCTGTCTTTATGCTTGGACACAAGACATATTGTTACCTTACCACAAGATACTGTGGCTCAACTCCAGGCATACTACAGATCCCTGTATGGCTTACCCCAGAAATCCTTTGACTATTCCCAATTTGAAACTTTCCCTTGGGACCCAGATTTTCTTACTTTAAGAGAAAACCAGATAGCACTTCTACAAGCTCCTCTGACTCTTCAGGAAGTTATCAGTGCGATTGAGTCTTTGACTCCAGATAAATTTCAAGGTCCAGACAGGCATACCCCAAACTTTTACAAGAAATTCAAAGATTTAGTCTCCCCAGTATTATTGAACATGTTTAATTATACATTCCCTCATGGAGTATTTGATTCCTCTCTCACAGCAGCTTTTATAGTTGTGTTGCAGAAACCTGGGAGAGATACTCTACTTGTCTCTAACTATAGGCCAATTTCTTTAATTAATATAGATTTCAAAATCCTTGCCAAAATACTGGCTATGAGGTTGCAGTCAGTTTGGGAACATCTTTTAAACAGAGAACAAGTGGGGTTTGTATCGGGTAGACTTTCAGCCAACCATCTTAGGAAAATCTCACAACTTATTTCTGTGTCCAGAGACTCCCCCACTCCTGCAGTGTTGGCCTCCCTGGATGTGGAGAAAGCATTTGATAAAGTATATTGGGATTATTTGTTTCATTTGCTGCCCATGTTCGGTTTATTCTTTGGATAAATATGCTCTACACTTGCCCTTTGGTACAAATTCTTTGTAATGGAGTGATGTTGACCAACTTTCCATTGCAACAAGGCACAAGACAGGGTTGTCCTCTTTCTCCTCTTTTATTCAATCTTTTCTTGGAACCTTTTATTAGGAAAATCAATATTGCTCCCCAAATTCAAAGTATCACTTTGGGCCCACATCAGTATAAACTGTCAGCTGATGATATTCTTTTACATGTCTAGTCTCCCACTGTCTCGTTACTGGTTGCATTGGATTGTGTTGCCCAATTTGGTACTATATCTAACTATAAATGAAACCACTCCAAAATGGAAATTATGCCTTTGAATGCTGTCATTATGAGGGTGAGTATGGAGCATTTAGGGCTTCTATGGGTCAAAGATAGGTTGAAATACCTTGGCAGTTATCTGAGCACTACTGTATCTAAGTTAAAACAATACAATGTGGACAGAGTAGTCACACAGCTTCAGATGGATTTGGACCACTGGTCTCTCTTACCAATGTCCTTGTGGGGCTGCCTTAGTATAATTAAAATGAATGTGGTATCATGTCTTCTCTATCCCCTTATAATGCTTAATCCAGCTTTGTCCAATTCCCACTTCACTCAGGTTAACTGGCTCATTTCTAGATTTTTGTGGTGAGGTAAGCCTCCTTGAAAAGCCCTAGCCAAGCTTATGTGACCAAGAGAGAAAGGAGGTTTAAAAGCTCCAAATATCTTTTTTTACTATTTGGCCATATATTGCTCTCTATGTTATTGTTGGATCGATTCTGGGCCAGGTGTACTGGGTTCTACCTATGTTCCCCAGTGGCTTGATATTGAGTATACCCTATGCTCCTAAATGGGATTGCACCCCCACTCCTTGTTGTGTATTCCTCACAAAAAGCTCCCCAAAGCATTGATAGACATCCCTATAGGTAACTCCTTACAGGCTCACAGAGAGCTCTGCTCTATGCTTAAGCTTGACCCACAAAAATATATTACACAACCTTTATTAGGTAATCTCAACTTCCAAATTGTGGGCAGGGTACAGACAAAGAAAGTTTGGCATTTCCGGGATGTGGAGTTCATGGAGCATCTGGTAAAGGATGGTAAGTTACTTACCTTCCTGGAGGTTCAACAGAAATGTGATTGGCCCTCACTGACCTGTTTCTGACACCTTCAAATATCTTATATGTTGTATTAACATTTCAGGTATGGCATCTGGCACAAGACATATGGCGAGCAGGTATTCGGTTTAGTTTTATCTGCTCCCACCTCTCACATTATTTCCTAGTATTATGCAAGGAAGTTCTCCTTGCTAGAGAGCCCCAACTCTTTTATTCTTGGGATCAGACCCTTCCTTCCCCACATGGGCCCCGCAACTGGTACTGCATATGGAAGGGTGTTTATAAACATATTAAGTGGGACAGATATCACTTTATGCAATTTCAACTTTTGCACAATTTGTTTTATACACCAATTAAGTTGCATAGAATGGGTAAGCTTGCCTCAGACATGTGTTCTAGATGACAGAAGGAAACAGGAAAGTTATATCATATTTTATGGTCTTGTGAAAGGGTTCAACCTTTTTGGGAATCTATAAGTAATATCTAGATCCTTAGCTGGGGCTTTACCTAACGTTCACCCTGGAAATCTGTCTGTTAGGATAGTATGCTGAAGGATTGCTTGTCAACCGAAAGCCTCACATAGCTCTCATTTTGGCTTGTGCCAAAAAGACTATCCTCAGGCATTGGTGGGATCAACATATTCCTAATTATACTGAATGGTATAGACATATACTATTTGCCCTACAAGTGGTGGGAATTATTGCTAGTATAGCACACAAATTAGCAAGATATCAACATGTACGGGAACCTCTATACACCTGGTTGACCCCATAATACTGGGTGATGATCTGTTGCTATATGACTCACTGATGCATTGGTATGCATCTTTCTATACTGGTATGACCTAATGCTTATCACATCCTCATAGAATACGTACTAAAATATACATATTTAATTCTACTTGGTTACAGATTATATTATTTCTTCTAATGTAATAATTTTCTGTTTACATTTCCTGTTAAATATTATACTGTTAATACTGATGCATACATCTATGTTGATATGTTAAAAAAACAATAAACTTTAAATTTGAAAAAAGAATACATACTGAATTAGTCTTAGGTGCACATTTTCCCCTTTTATACTATTTAAGAAGTAAACAAACGACCATTTTCTTTTGGCATCTGTCCATCACAACGGTATACTTTATGGAGCTGTATTATCACTCTCCAGAGCTTTGTGGGGAGGGGAGTCTAACTGGGAGGGGGTAGGGGTGGCAGGGATGCCCAGATATGTAGATCACAGCTGTATCTGTTACCTTAAGATTAGTTCATTATGTCTTAACTAGTGAATATTGATTGTTTCTTGTTTCTTTCTATGATACCTTTTATGTGCTTACAGTTTCTGTTTGATGTATGGACATTAATATACTTGCCTATTAAATAAAAGTTCACTTAATTTGAAAAAAACTGTCCTCAACCCAGTGTGCATTACACCCCTGTTTTCTCCATCCTTGCCTTCTGGTCCTGCACCAGTGTTTTTTTCATCATTCCTGTTTTTTTTTTGTTTGTTTGTTTTTGTTTTTATTGTTTTTGGTGGTACTTCTTTCTGGACATTTTGAATTTGATACTGTGGCATTTGAATCCGTGCCTCCGTCCCACTTGCTGATTCAGAGCCTGATTCTATTTCCATCTCCCTCTCTATGTTTGCTTTTTGTCTCCCTCATTTGTGTGAGAGTTTCCTTAAAAAGGTCACTGCTGTGGATGGCCTCTCCTCTCTATTCTCCCTCTTTTTTCCATATATAATTTTTATTCTCCTGGTGTGTCACAGGTGGCTTCTCAGCCCTGTCCCAGTCTCCCTTGCACAGCAACTGCCTCCCTGGTCCACCAAGCCCCACACTGCCCATGTATTGCCCTCTGTGGCAGGGCTGGGAAGGGGAAGGCTGTCCTCCCTCCACCCAGAGACCCTGCATCCAGATTTGTGGGTCAGTGAACTGGTGACAGCATGGAGCAAGGGTAGACAGGCAAAACTTCATAGAGCCTGTGACTGCCATTTTCAAGTTTTTTCGCCCCTCTGTTCCTGCCGTGACATACATACGTATATGTGGAGTTGAACACATACTACAACCACAGCCCCTCCCTTCATGTCAGCTGCTGACACTACCTTTGGGCCTCCACTCTTGGGCAGCCAAGGACCAAGATGACTAGGCTCCCCCCCCCCCAGAAGAGGAGAGCTGTCCTCTGGATGCTCAATGTTCTCCCTCCCCTGCTGACCTCTGGCAACACAAGCTCATTCCCAAACCTGGGTCACCGGTGTGTTAAGAGGTAAGGCATATAGCACCTCAACCCTCTGTACCACAGAGCCTGCATCTCCCCCCTTCCTCTTTAGAAGAAGAAGATTGATTATCCATAAAAGCTGGTTTCAGATGGCCATGCCTATTTTGGAAATTACCCCAGTTAAAGACCTTCCTGTCCATGTAGTCTATCATATCTCTTGCATATTTTTAAATTTCCTGTTTCTATACTCTTCCTCAGACTTTTATAAGTCCTTCTTAATTCTATTCAATGTCTTAGTCAATTCTTCTAAAATAAAAAGGTGATTATTTGTTCCTCTATTGTGTCAATCTGTAATTTAAGTTTAATTTTTCTCTTCTGCTGTAGATTCAATCACTGCTGCCATAAAGTCCACAGAACACTTTCCTCTTCTAGCATCCCTTCATATCTCAGTTTAAGTGAATGAAAACACACATTTGGTTTGATTAGAACTCTTAACCCCCTTGGTAGCCATCTATTTCAATCAATCAAAATCTTAATTTATCCAGGCGGGCACCATTGAGTAAGGCTCATTTGCAAGGTGGACATGGTCATGAATACATCAAAGTACAGTACAGAAGCAGGTACACAAAAAACAATAATATACAAGGAAGAAAAAGTATTTACAGTACAGTACAAGGTTGAAATAAATAGAAAAAAAGCAGCATTATTTTACAATTGAAGAAGTCAGCAGATGTACAATCAACCATAGGCATACAGGGGTTATAAGCAGAGATCTTTTGAGTGAGGCAGCTGGCAACTACACATATAGGGGGAAAGAAGCCGTGTTTGGGGTGGCAGATTAGAGAGGTAAAGAAGAGGAGGGATATATTACGGACGACTGGGGAAAAAATTGAGCTAAAACCATAAAAAGTGACGATGGCTGTCGTGTGCTTGTTTATTATGATAATGACAGAGGAGGGGTAGATAACTGGGACACTACCATGGATGGGGTGGGACTTTAGCCAGGCTGGAGTGCACAGGGAAGGGTGGGTGCAGCAGGAAGAGTTAATAGGGACAGAGTGAGAGCCAGGGGTAGAAACATGGCGAGCATCAGGATGGAAAGGGGGAGTTGTGGAATTAGTGGGCTAGCGGTGAGGAAAACATTTACAAGGTGCTTTCATGTAGCAATCATATTTTTGACATACTCTGTTAGAAAAATGGGTCCTGATTTTCAAAGAGACCTTTGAGCAATGCAAGTTGCATCACTCTAGGGCTACAGCAAACACAGGGTGTGCCAGAGCCCTGCACCCAATTTTACAAACATCAGGGTCCTGGTGCCAAACACCCAGGGTTTGCTGCAACCCAACAGCTGCACCAAACAGTTGATACAACTGCGTGAATTGCCACAGGGATCCAATCCCCCATCCAGAACAACACAAAAGGGGCTGTGATGATTGGGGGGTTGAAGAAACTGCTTACCAGAAAGGGGCCAGGGCAAAAGAGGCATGGGAGATGGCAGTGGGGGTGTCAGGGAGACAGCTGGGCATGAATGGGACAGTTGTTGCACCTGTCGAGGTGAGTTTGCATTACGGTGGTACTGTCACATAATGATACTGTAAATACATATACTGTAGAACTGCCCAAATCCCCAATGTTCTCCATTTCAGAGAAAGAGATCTGTTCATGTTGGTCTAGTGGACCCCCATCCCCAATCACCCCCATATACAGTACATTTATATAACTGTCCCTAGTGGTCTAGTGGACGTCCCACCCTTCCACCCCAGAAAGCAGTGCTCCACCACCTTGTTCAGCCCATCCCTGTGCTACTGACCAACACAGCCCTCCACTCTCCGCTACAGCTGGCTGCTGACTGAGCTGTCAAGGAGCGTGTACTGTAGGCACTCTTTGTCAGGTAGTGGCTAGCCATGGTGGAGAGCAGAGTGCTGTGCTGGTCACCAGCTTGGGGATGGGATGGGGAAGAGGGTTGGTGGGGCACTGCCTGCTAGGGTGGGGGTGTGTGGGTCCACTAGACACCAGGAACAGTTATATAAATACATATGGGGGCGATGATTGATAGGGAGTGGGATCCACTAGACCACTGGGTATGGATGTCTGGCTCTATAATGGAGGACATCTGGAATTGGGATAGTTCATTGTATATGTATTTACAGTATCAATGAGTAATAGCACCACTGTAATGCAGACACACCCCAATGGGTGTAACAACTGTCCCATTCATGCCTAACTGTCTCCCTGACACCCCCACTGCCACCTTCCATGCCCCTAGTGTGCCCTTACTGCCCCTGGAAGCCCAGTGTAAGATCCCATGCTACTGGCACATGCCAATTAGACCACCTCTGGCTGGCCAAAGTGGTACTCCTTGCTGAGACCACAGTGGGGCTTGCAAAAGCCCCAAAAAGGGGATGTTGCAGCCCTGCTGTGGCTGAAGCCATCATGCTACCTGGTGCACCTGGTTGTTTGCTGTAACCTTGCTGCAAGGGGACTTTGGCCCAGTGTCATCAGGATTTGACACAGGCTGCTTTAGCAAATCACGTTTGACGCAAGTTGTGAGATAAGTCACCCCTTCCATCAAACTCTTTTGACTCAAGTCCTTTGCGCCAGTCTAACACTTTTGAAAATTGTGTCCATGATGTGCCACACTAACTTTGTCTTTTTCTTCAGGGTCATAAATTTCCTGGTTAAACGTTTGTGGTCTTAGCACTAAGTTTGTTGCTGCTGTGTTCAGTTATATCACTTGTCAACTTCTATCTCAGAATAAACAAATAAATTGGTTCAATTGCCAGGTAAACTATTGACATCATCAAAAAATTCCATAATAAAACAAACACTGTATGTAGTATTTATTTTTATTTATCTATTTATTTCATTTTTGTTGACTGGGTAAGTGCACTAGACAAATTCTGCCTATTTTCAGGCACGACCTGGAGGACGCGGTTCTGATGAATGCTAACTGACCTCAAATCGTCAGTGTCAGTGGCTCAGTAGGTAGCACACTTGCCTCTGAGGCCGGGAGATCAGAGGGCTGTGGGTTCATTTCCCACATCTGGCACTTGGGTTAATATCCCAGTACTGACACTGTAATGCAGCATGAGAGGGGTGCTGCATTTCTGAGGTGCCGTCTTTCGGATGAGACGTTAAGCCGAGGTCCCATCTGCCTGGATTGGTGGTAGTTCAGGTGGATGTTAAAGATCCCATGGCACTTATCGAAAGAGTAGGGAATTTTCCCAGTGTCCTGGCCAAATTTTCCTCATTCACTAAAAATACCACCAACAGCTTAATCTGGTTCAAGATCAGTTGGCATTCATCTGTATACCCCCTCCCCCGGGTCATGCCTGAAAATAGGCAGGATTTGTCTAGTGCACTTACCCGGTCAACAAAAGCTAAATAAAAAATCAGATTAAGCTGTTGGTGGTATTTTTAGTGAATGGGGGGGAATTTGGCCAGGGCACCAGGGAAATCTCCCTACTGTGACTGCAAGGGGAACCTTTTGGCCATCTAGCTGGTTGCCAAGATGGCTGCCATCCCAGACCGTGGTGGAGGTGGTGGAGTTACTGCTCTCAGTCCTCTGAATCTCGCCATTGATTTTCAGCCTACTGCTCTCTCTAAGGATTACAGCAATTGTCATTTAGACTCTGCACCTGATTTGGATGCTTCTTCTGTGGTGCTACAGTCTTCCACTGCAGCTATTGCCTTGAATGCTACTTTGTCTATGGTGGACCCCTCTGCCACCATTGTTTCTGGACCTGGCACTGTTTCCACATCCCCCTCACAGCTACGCCTATTTCACTTACAACACCACTCTCTCTTACGATGACTTGTGCAGGAAGTCAACGCTTCTCATTCTGGCTCACTGCTTGTTACAGCCCCGACTGCACTTCCTACTACGTTACCTTCTGTGGGTTTACAATCCAGGACTGCTGTTCCTGTCTGTTCGGCCAAGCCTTTGCCAAATTTGCTACCTCCTACATCTACTCATGATCCTGTTGTCACTTCTGACTCAGTCTGGTCTCCTGCTTCTGCTGTCTGGGCTGCTGGTTGGACACAACCTCTTCCTGGTGAGCCATGGACTTTTTTCCTAGTGCAGTTCGTGCTCAGGACATTATCCGCAGTGCCTGGGTTCCTTCACACTCCACAGCACCTGATTCTCTCCTGATTTTCTTCACTTTGTTAGAGCTTTGCCAGGATTTTTCAGATCATACTCGGGAATCCATTGTTGGCCACCCACCTCTTTCTTCGCCGGACAATGCTCCTGCAATGGATGCTACCTCGGATCCTTAACTCCCTGTTACAGCACTCTCATCCTTGGATGACGAGATTCAGGCTTGCAAGGACAATTCTGCCCTGCTTTCTTTGACTGCAGGTGAGACTTTACCAGATAGCTCCTTTCATTTAAGTGATCTGTTTCAGAATTTGGGGGCCCCAGCTCAGCGCTGGAACACTGTTCGTTTGAAATTTTTTGGTGACCTTTCTGCTACTCCTGATCATCGAACTGTTCTGCACTCCATGTTAAGGGACTCTCTGGGCATTTCAGCTAGTGAATTGTTTGCATTCATTCACATTAAGGGGGAATCTATTTACGACATCAGTTTCAAAAATGTGTATACCTTGGAGAGATTCTGGGCTAAATATGAGTTGGTGAAGTCTCAGCCTTTATGAGTCCCCTTTATGATCATTCCCCTTACTAAGCCTACCATAAAAATTATTACTCTTCTTCTTCGCAATGAGGGGGTGAGCATAGCGGATGTCTAATACTGGCTTAAGCAGCGCTGCGACATTCTCGAGGCCCCTTGACCTATTTTGGACAAGGACCTCGTCTGGACTGGGGGTTGGAAGGTTAAGGTGCAACCGAAACAGACTGACCAGGGTATTACCCATTTGCCAGGTAGTTTCTATATTGGTAGGGACAGGGATTGTATTTTTACCTGGGCCAGCCCTGAACCTGCCATAAATGCAGAGCTTGTACACATCTCAGCCACACCTGCAATAAACCATGCTGCTCCATTTGTTTGGCCTATGGTCACGTCAGCCTTAGCTGTCCAGACCTGCAGAAATGTAACCTCTGTGATGAGTCCAGCCACACCTACCACCAGTGCACTTGGGTGGACAACAACATACTGGACCGCATCCCTCAGGACCAGGTGACCCTTATTTCTGATTCTCAATCCCAGGCACTTTGGCAGTGCACAGAGCAGCACCAGGATGATGTGCCCCCCCCCATGGTCACTGTCCCGGCTTCTCCCCCCAGATATTCAGATGGCTGATCCTATGCCACTGGTCCATGACCCTCCCAGTATGGGCCTGGACCCACTGCTTGTCATTCCTTCTGATCCTATGCCCCCTCCTCCTCCAGACCAGGAACCCTATATGGAGGTTACTCAGGGCAAGCAGGGCAAATCTAAAGGCAAACGGAAGGCTTCGGGTTCCCCTCCTAGGCATTCCATTCTAACTCAGAATTGGTATCGGGCCTTAACAAAAAGGAAGCAGTGGAGTGACATAATGGATGAAGAAAATGATTCCGAGTCCTCTCAGGCCTCTTCTATCCATATAGACTACTCCTCTGATTCCCAGCGGGATCCCTCTCCCTATGGACCTGATACCGGTCAGGGAACTGCGGTTACTTGATCATACTTGATTCACCTTCCTGATCTTTTTTTTTCCTTGTTTTGTCACTTTCTGCTATTTCCTTTGTCAGGTGGTTGGAGCCTTCGCTGTTTCACACTTAATGTGTGCAGCATTAAATCCCATAGGAAGTTCCTCACCTCCTTGCAATACCTTTTGGATCTCCCTCATGATTTTTATTTGCTTCAGGATACCAGATTGAAGACCTGTTACAAACTGTCTCAGGCTTCTGTGGGTTGGACCAAGGGCCCTTCTTTCTGGTCCTCTGGTGAGGATACATGTGATGGTTTGGGCATTTTATTTTCTGGTTTTGATTGTGTGGTTACTTGACTGGTTGATATTGTTCCTGGCAGAGCTCTTATGCTGGACTGCACTTTTCGTCGCCTCCGGCTCCGAATTCTAAATGTTTATGCGTCCCAAAGCATCGCCGTGCATTCCGATCTGTTCAGGTCCTTACAACCTTATTTACACACCTCCCACCATCTTTATATGGGAGGGGATTTCAATTGTGGTTTTACCCTGACAGATAGAGGGGGTTCCACTCAGAAACTTTTTGGTGACTCTACCACATTGCGTGCCATCCTACAGACTGCTTCTCTTAAGGACGGCTTCTGTGAGGTGCATCCCTCAGGAGCTAAAACCTATCACGGGGACCTTTGGTCACTCACATAGATTTTTTCTTTCTTTCTCAGAATGTTAAGGTTCATCAGGCTACTGTTGTTCCTTGTGAGACCTCGGATCACATTGCTATTTCCATGTTATGCTCTCCTTCCATGGCCTCTCATCCTTTGGTCATTTCCTCGCATTGGAAATTGAATGGTTCATTATTATCAGATGCTTGTCTTGTTCGGGATTGTCGGGATTTCCTGCTGGCCCATGTCTCGGTACTAAATGCTTATACCTCCTCCCTTCCATGGTGGGAAGACACTAAACTAGATCTAAAACGTTTCTTTCTTCAGCTTGCCAGGAGGAAATCAGCCTCCTCTTACCATCAGTATTTACTTTTACAACAACATTTACAGGATACCATCTCAAGGGTGTCTCAGTTTGGTCTTGATCTCTCCTCTCTTATAGCCACACTCAAGACCCAGATGGAACCATATCAGTATGACAGGGCTCGATCCTTGCCTATAGAGGCCTCTTGTGACACAGGTCCTTCCAAAGCTTCTTTTGACATCTATAAACATTGTTCTGATAGGGTGACAGCAACGCATATTGACCACCTTGTAGATTCGGACTCTACTGTTTATGATACTATAGCCTCTCTTCAAGGTAAGGTTTTTTCACACCTGGATAGTGTCTTTGGTACCCCTACGGTGACTTCACCTCTGGATACTTCTTTTCTTGACTGTCCACTCCCATCTCCTCCTCCAGATCTCTGCACCCGGTTGACTGCCTCGATATCCTTATTGGAGGTCCAGATCGTCATCAAGAAGCAAAAACGGTGTACTTCCCTTGGACCGGATGGTCTGATGGTGGAGCTTTATTACATGTTTACTGACCTTTTTTCTCCTATTCTCACCAGTCTCTTTAATACTATTATTGCTTCACATTCGGTTACCTGACACTTCTCAGATGCCATTATGTTTCTCTTATATAAGAAGGGGGTAGGGCTGATATTTGAAACTGGAGACCATTGAGCCTTCTGAATGTAGACTACTAGATTTTTTGCCTCTGTTTTGCTCCATCGACTTCTTCCTGTTGCGTCTCATGTCATTTCTGAAGTTCAGACCTGTGCTATTCCACGTTGCTCTATTGTTTCGAATCTTTCTCTTCTACGGGATGTCTCTGCTTTCAGTTCCCCTTCTTCTACCTCCCTTCTTTCTCTAGATGAAGAGAAAGTGTTTGACAGAGTGAACCACGACTACCTTTTTCTCATTCTCTCACATTATGACATTCCATGTCGCTTCATCCAGTAGCTTAAGTTCTCTATTCTACAGCGTGGATCCAGCCTTATGTGAATGGCACTCCTTGGCCCTCATTTTTGAGTCGGATTGGTGTCCGACAAGGTTGCCCTTTGAGTCCCCTTCTCTATGTTTTTCATATCAATCCCTTGCATCATAGGATTTTATGCCATCCTTCTATTCCTCATCTCTCTTTTTTTTCGACACCCCCTGTCCCTACGGTGTTGGCTTATGCAGATGACCTTTGTAGTCTCACCACACCACAACTTAAGGAGTCAGACTTGTTCCATCTTCTCTCGGACTTTGAACAGGTATCTGGCTCACCGCTAAATCTCAGTAGGGGCTCCACTTTGTTACTCCCATTGTAATCATCCCTTGATCCTCTTGCTTTTCCTCATCGACTTGCTGCGGTACCTGTCTGCAACACCCCTATCAAGGTTTTAGGTCTGTCCTTTGGTGCTCCAGATGACACCCTTGCCAACTGGACTGTTGTTCTGGACAAGGCTTTCCATATGGTTGCTTCCTGAAAAGGTCACACTATTGCTAAGCGGAAGCGGGTTTTGTTGTTGAAAACTTTTGTCCTTCCCTTATTTCTTCACTTGTTTTTTTGTTTTCCCGGTACCATTTTCCTTGGAAGCTCGTCTGTATAGTGGTTTTTTTCAAGGTTTCTGGGGTAGTCGCCTGAACCTGGTGAAGAGGGCTTACACGTATCTTGATTATTGTCATGGTGGCGTTCGGATGTTGAACCCTTTGGTGTTTTTTCATTGTTTATTTCTCAAATCCACTTTTCCTTCCTTGTTGCATCCCCAGCCGCCTTTATGGTTTTCCCTTCTCCATCATCATGTTGCTTCGTTGAGTGCAGCATGGCATCTTCCACCTACAGAGATTCCTAGAAATTTTTGGAAGTATGATCTCCCCCATTTTATTACCCCCACCTTTTTGAAGATTTGCCAATGGTCTTTGACTCCTGCTGTGATTCTTTCTTCCTCAAGAAAGCATTTATATCTGTCTACTTTGGGATCATCCTTTCTGGACCTTCTGGTATTGAGGGACCCTCTAGGTTCTATTTTGGGCTCTTCTTGTGTCTTTCATCAGTTGACTGATCCTCACATACCTCAACGGGTTTGGGATGTTACCTGGCTTTCTTGCCACAGCAGGCTTGGTGTTCGGAATAACCTGAAACATAAAGCTCTGGAGGATCGGACTTGTCCCCGTGACTTGTGCACTTCTACTCCTGAAACCATGTTTCATTTTTTTTATTGATTGCCCATCTACATGACCCTTTTGGACCCTTCTTCTATATAAGTGGAAGGAAAAGGCCCTTCTTACTCTTACTTATGATGCTTTAATTTATGGCATTTATCCTCCTGGTCTGCGTCGATACCACCCCAGTACACTTCGTCTGATTTTTGCCTTCTGCTGCTACTATTTGTAGCAGACCAGATGTGTGTTTTTGTTGCAACAAAAGATGTGTACTCCCACACAGGTAGTAAGTCAAATTTTACAAGGTTTGAGTACTGTCTACACCTCCGAGCAGGCCTCCCTACCACCTGGGGTTTTCCAGCATTACTGGGATTTCTGTTCCTGGATTTTTTCCTGAGTTTCCCTTGGGACACTCCCCTTCCCATATGCCGGGGCTGGGAAGGGGGTTCATGTATAACATACTGCTTCTTTATGGTTTTGTTTCTTTTGTTGTGAATTTGTATGAAGCAATACAATTTTGTGCATTTTTGTTTTACATTTCTGAATACACTATTCCCCTACTTTTTTAGTGAGGAAGGACTGGGAGTTATGTATACATATGGATTATTTCTGTTTGCTGTTCATGTACGTTGTGCTACTTATTTATGGTTTTGTTTCTTTCCTTGTGATTTTGTATGAAGCAATGCATCATTGTGTGTTTTGTTTTCAGTTTTTGAATAAAAAAAATTCCCCTACTCTCCTGTAGGGGTCCCTTTGTCATCCTGGTTCCTGACCAAGATGGCGGCTGCTGAAGGAGTGGAGGAGTTGATAGATTCCACTGAAGCAGGGGACATGGTCTCTTCCCCTGTTTCTTCTCTAATGGAGACCATGCTGCCTACTGTTCATGCCCCAGATTCAATGAATGCCTCTCAGTGGGTTGTTGACCATTTACCTGTGAATGCTACAGCAACTTCGTGTTTGAATAGTACTAACCTGGTGAATGCCTCCTTACCTTTTCCTGCAGCTCATGATGGAACTTCTGGGATCAGATCGCTAGAACTACAGTTGCAGTCTGAAGATGAGCGTTATGCGCTCCGTCATTAGAAGTTACAAAAAGCTTTGATTTCAGCTTGATTGCAAGCTTTGGTGTGCCAAGAAACTCTTCTTTTGCATACTACTACAGTCGCTCTTGATTAGCAGCCTCCTGCTGTGGAGAACCCTGTTGGTACTAGAGTGGGTTCTACTCTGTTTGGAACTTTCACTACTCCTGAGCCTCACATTAGTGAGTCAGCTGTACCTGTCTCTACTGCTGAGGGAGCACCGGGAATGGCATTACCAGACTGTATCTGGCCTGATACGCTCCCCAGCGACATTTCTTACTCGTACTGAGGAAGACAATTCTGCTGCTCTTCTTGATGTGGGATGGGTTCATTCCAATTCAGGACAGTGGGTGTCAGGTCCAACTCTGATCACTGCTTCCCCAGCTGCTCACTGAGAGATTGACCAGCCTCCTGATTTACCAGTGGATTTTTCTTCCCATCACCCACAGCAGGATCCTGATGTTTTGGCTAATCCTTCTCCTTTGCACCTTTCCTCTGAACTGCAACTGACTGGTAACCCTGTTCTTGATGTAGTCAATACTGACTTGCCACAGCCTGCTTCACCTATGCATACTAGTTCCAATACAAAGACGGGGCCCCCTGAAGCTCCACTTACTCAGATAAAGGAGACTACTCGGAGACCTTATGCTTCTGTTTTCCACCAACCTATTTACCTGGCTAAATGCCGTAATGTAGTTCATCTTTTATATAAAGGGGGTATGTCAGACTTTCCAGACTGGGGTTTTGTGGCTAATACTTTGTTAAAGGGTACAATGACATTCTTTGCTAATGAAATTTATGCCCTTATCCACGCATCTAGGGAGTCCACTTTTGATAACAGCTTCAAGCTGAATGCTGGGCTGCAAAGGTTTTGGACACAGTTTAACACTTTAAAATCTACTCCTTTATGGACCCTGTTTGAAGCTATCCCCCTTACAAAACCTGCTTACAAGAATATTATGGTTCTATTTCAGAATGAGGTGGTCAGTATTACTGATTTGATTTACTGGCTGAAACAAAGGTGCTCTGTTTTGGGTTTCCCAGAGGCAATTTTGATGCAGAGCATATCTGAACTGGGGTGTGGAAGGTGAAGGTTATGCTCCATGTTACTGACACTGGTTTGAGCCATCTTCCTAACTGTTTTTTTTTGGGCAGGGATAGGGGTGTGTTATTCTATGCTGGTCAGCCAAAGGCCTGTTATAAATGTGGCTCCTGTACGCACTTGAGCAGTCTTTGTGACCAAGTGAAGTGCAACCTCTGTCAGGAACTGGATCACACAAGAGGGAATTGTCTTAATGAACCTAAATGTAATCTGTGCGACTCTTTGGGACATAATTACCAGAGTTGTACATGGGCTGCTCATAACCAATCTGGCTCCTCTGTTGATGTTGAACAGCGGCTGCTGATAGCTATAGCTCAGCATGATTCTTTTCTTGTCTCTCCTTGCAGGCCTGCTGCTTCTGATATGCTCCCCCAGCATTGCTGTTCCCTGTGAACCTGCATCACAGACAGTGGCAGAACCCCCAACCCCCACACACTTCACAGACTGGTCTTGAAGTTTCTCCTTCTGAGGAGTTGATTTTAGAGGAGCCTTCTTCTGAGGTCATGCCCCCCAAGTTAGCAAACAATCCTCTAGATGGTCCCAGGTCACTAACTAATCAGTCTCTAAGATGTCCAAAACTTCAGAATTACCTTTAAGTAATAGGTAAGAGGCTTTTCAGTCTTCTGGACTTTCAGACGCTGATTCAGAAGGTTTTTCCCTGTGGTCTTCAAAGGTCAATCCCCTTCAGAATCTGAGATTCTTTAGCCACCTCCTGTGGTCCATCACCGCAGATCCCGTAGGACAAGGAAAAAAGCCTCCCTGATTGAGTTTTCTCTTGTTAGCTTTCTCTCTCTCTCTCTTGCCTTCATGTCCCCTTTAACATGTTGGGTACCTTGAATATGAACAGCAACAGCATTAAGGGTCATAAGAAGAATCGTGTGGCCTTGTCTTATTCCCTCAACAACTCTTTATAATAATTTTTTTACAGGATACCAGATTGCACACTATTGCAGATCTAGGACTCACTACTAAACTTTGGCATGCTGGTCCCTCATATTGGTCCATTGGTTTGGATGTCTGTTCAGGAGTGGGGATTTTGTTTCGATCTTACTTACAAGTGCATTTACTTAAATTAACTGATTTGATACCTGGGCTCTTCTTAATCCTGGATACAAAAATTAATAATTGTTATTATAGATTTCTTAGTGTATACGCACCTCAAATTAAGGCTGATAGGGTCACTTTATTTAAGGATATTCAGCCTTATTTGATATCTTCTCAAGCTGTGATTCTGGGAGGATATTTTAATTGTGGACTTGATAAACAAGATAGGGGTAAGCAGTCCACCACTACTAAGGTGTTCTGTGATATGTCTACTTTGTCAACTGTAATTAATACATCTAATTGGAAGGATACTTATTTGTCTACTCACTGAACAGTATATCCAACCTTTCAGAAAGGTCACCTTGCCACTAGGATTGATTTTTTCTTTATTTCTGCATTATTGACTATTTCCTCTATTCAGGACAAAGAAATAGAATTTTCAGATCATAAATTACTGCATTTATGTTTGGGGTCAGAGGCAACATTTTCTCAGGGTCCAGGTTACTGGAGATTTAATTCTTCCCTTTTGTCCCAAGTTTTTTTTTTTTTTTACAAAATCTCCAGTACTTTGTTGAACATAAATGTTCAGTGTTTGACATGTTAGATTCTCCTGCCCCCTGGTGGGAAGATGTCAAATTGGATTTAAGAAGGCTGTTACAATCTTAGAGTAAACAGCTCCATAATACTGCTTATATCCAGTACCTTACTCAATGAAAGCACTTACAGAAACTGCAATCTTTGGCTAGAACTACCACTCATGATTTCAAGGCTCAGATTCAAATGTTATGACATGATATGCAATCTTTTCATCTGAGGCAGTCTGATAGTTTGAAGAAGCATCAAAGTTTTGGTATTCAGGGGAAAGCTGAAGTGATCTGTCCTTATTTATATTGTCAGAACACTGTTAAGCATAAGGTGATGGATCATCTCAAAGATTTTGATGGCTGTGAATATACTGACAAGCAGAACATTTTAGGATAGTATCCCAGCACACATCTTCTCTCTTCTCACCACACTTTCAGTTGCCTGCCAATCTTGATACATTGTTATCTGCTTCTCATACTCCTGTTTGTCCCCATATTTGGTGACGGAACTTACTGATGACATTTCTGCTTCTGAAGTTGAGCAAGCAGTTAAGTCATTACATAATAATAAAGTTCCAGGTTTTGGACGGGCTCACTCCTGAATTATATAAAATAATTGGACGACTGCTTTCTAGAGAACTGGTGGTGGTGTTTACCTTTTTGTTAAATGCTGCTTTTATTCCTTTAGAAATGGCAAAAGGCCTTTTGGTCTTTTTTTACAAAAAGGGGGATAAAACTGATCTGACTAATTGGAGACCTATTAGTCCTTAACACTAATTTTAAGATTCTTGCAAAAATTGTACACACCAGATTGTTGCAGGCAGCAATACATCTTATCTCTCCTATTAAAACTTGTTCTATCCCTGGGAGGCATATGAGTGACCATCTAATTCTTTTACTATAACTCATTGAAAGAGATAATGCTGAGGGTTTGTCTGGGTTTCTCATGTCTTTGGATCAAAAGCAAGCTTTTGACACTGTGAAACACGATTATCTCTGGGATGTGCTTGCTCGGTATGGTAATCTGGACTCTTTTCTTTTTTGGCTAAAATCTCTTTATACAGTGGCTACAGTGTCCCCTCTTATTAATGGCTGGGTGGGACCCATGATACCAGTCAAACATAGGGTTCATCAGGGATGCCCTCTTAGCCCCTTCCTTTATGTCTTTAATATTGACCCACTTTTGTGGGCCCTAAATTCTGCACCTTCTTTGACACATATACATATTGATACTTATGTTATTCCCTATGTAGCTTTGGTGTATGCAGATGACCATACTGTTTTAATTGGTGACACGAACTCTGCCACACGGGTGATGGATATCTATCAGTCCATTGGTTCCCTATCTTGTACCTCTCTCAATATGCAAAAGTGTGTGGGGAGGCAATTTGGTCGGCCTCAGTTTCCCCTTGATTCTATAGCTGGTGATGTGCTGTCCAGGGCTCCTATTAACATTTTAGATGTTATTTTTGGTTACAAGGACCTAGATGTCATGAACTGGAGCCCTAAACTTTCCCAAGCCCAGAGGATAGTTAAAACATGGAATTTGTGGCATATGGTTAAATTGAAACCAGTATATCTTGTTAAAACTTTTCTTTTGCCTCTTTTTTGTCATATTTGTTGGTTATCCCCCCCTCCCATTCATTGAAAGCTTCCTTACTTAGTATTTTTTTCAGGCTATATGGGGCAGCAGGTTAAATTCTTTTAAAAGAAATATTTTGTATTTACCCAAACTTCAGGGTGGTCCGGGCATGGTTAATTCTGTGGGTTTTTTTCATGTATTTTATATTGTAGTTAACCTTAGACCTGTGTTGACTCATGTGAATTGGTCCTGGATACCTTTATATGTCCTTACTTGTAGCCCTTGGTTTCCCCAATGGTAAGCTGCCTCACTTAGAATACTCAGATATTTGAATCTCTGTCTGCCTTATATTAGGGATGTGTTTGTCAAGATTAAAAGTTGGCAACTGACTGTTGCAATGGTGCAAGGTCAACAACGGAAATTTTTATATAAGCAAATCATTTCAAATAAGTTCAGGGAGCTGACTTCTTTCCCCTCTTGCCCTCCTGGTTTGATACAGGGTACGTTGGATTTCTTGAATAATCCTAGGATCCCTCAGAAAATGTGAGACATTCATGTTACCATAATCGATTGAATGTTAAAGAACACCAGAAACACAAACAGCTGTCAGAAAGATTTTGTTCTAGACCTCTTTGTGTTCAGCAGCTGGAAACGATGAATCATTTATTTTTTTCATGTTCATATATGCCTGGGTTTTGGTCTGTTCTGGCTATACTATGGAATATTCCTCCTTTTCATACTATATCTATGGATATTTTGTTGTATGGTTCCTTTAACTCATCCTGGCAAGCTTGGGATTCATCAACCTTACAAATTATTGTTACAGTGGTGAAATGGTATGTCTGGAATTCTCAATGTTGGTTTACCCTGCAACAGAAATCAGTGTCTCAGTCTGATCTTGTAGAAAAAATGACTTGGGACCTTAAACTTGTATACAGGAAAGACATTACTATTCATTCTGCTTCCTGGTGTTTCAATTTACTGTTTTCTTATTTGACCTTTGACCTTTCTTGCACAGGTTGTGTATATTGTTATTCTTTTGCTTATTTGTAAATTTTTCCTTTTCCAATTTTTGTTTGCTTTTCAGCATTTTTTCATTTTCTTTACTGTCTTATGTTATTTTGCATGATTTTCAATAAACATTAAATACCCCTACTCTTTTCGAGAAGTGCCATGGAATCTTTAACATCCACTTGAACTACCACCAGAACAGGCAGATGGGACCTCGGTTTAATGTCTCATCCGAAAGACAGCACCTCAAGAGTGCAACACCCCCCTTATGCTGCACTACAGTGTCAGTATTGGTATATTAACCCAAGTGCCTGGTGGGGGGGGAATTTTAGATAAGTTCACACAGAAGGTGTATAGTAATGCCATAGGTAATATGGTAACACTATAAACCCATAAATGTATAAAAACAACATCCAAAAAGGATATCATACAGATTGTATGTTTAAGGTTTGTGTATAGAAAGTCCTGTTACTTTCTGCAAGGCCCACCAGGCAAGCGAACAGTGTAACCTCAAAACAGACATTATATGAAAATGACACCAATGTACTGTGCTTTGAAGGTTTCATTGGTGAGTCAGTTCCAATTTTCAAATGATTTCAGCCTCTCTTCCTGATGTAGTTGGATGTCAATGTGGGAGGGGGGGTCCATTCAAGTCAGAATTTGACACGAAGAAATGGGAGAATTTCCCTTCTGCAGATCAAACCCAAGCAAACTTTTAAAGAACTCCACCAAGATCTGTTCAGAAGGAAAGAATAAACTGGTGGTTAGGAATGATGAACAAGTCCACCAGTGAACAAAAGTCTTCTTTATATCAATTAATTGATTACAGTACAGGATCCATGGTTTCGCGGTGGGGAGTCTTGCCTGACAAACCTGATCAAGTTTTTTGTCTGGATGACCAGGGTAGTGGATCAGGGAGGAGTGGTAGATGTGGCCTTCCTGGATTTCAATAAGACCTTTGACACTGTTCTATAAAGAAGACTGGTGAACAAGTTGCCCTGTCTGGGAGTCTGTCAAAAAGTTATAAACTGAGTATGAAATTGGTTAAGCACAGAAGTCAGAGGGTGGTAGTAATAAATGTTGCCCACTCTGGAGAAGGCAAGGTGACCAGCAGGGTGCCTCAGGGCTCAGTACTTGGCCTGGTAGTCTTCAATGTCTTTATCAGTGACATTGTGGAAGGGCAAGAAGGGAAAGTATGAATGTTCACAGATGACACAAAAATCTACAACAGAGTAGACACAGCAGAGGGGTATAAAAATGAGGGATGATTTGAAAAAGTTAGATGAATGGTGAAGGGTTTGGCAGCTGGGTTTCAATGCAAAAAAATGCAAAATCATGCACTTGGGGCACAGAAACTCGGGGGTTTCATACCAATTGGATGGGGAAGTACTGGCAACCACCAAAAAGGAAAGGAACCTGGGGGTAATAATTTCTGATGACCTGAAGGTAGCCAAGCAGTGTGATAAGGCAGTTTGGAAAGCTAGCAGGATGCTCAGGTGCATAGGTAATGGAATCATCAGCAGGAAGAAGGAGGTACTATTACACCTGTGCAGATCACTGGTAAGACTCCACCTCAAGTACTGTGTCCATTTGTGGAGGCCCCATCTCTGGAAGGACATTCATAAGGTGGAGGTGGTACAGAAGAGGCCTACCAAAATGGTGCAGGGCCTGCTTCAAAAGTCCTATGAGGAGAGACTCAAGGAACTAAATATATACTCTCTAGAGGAAAGGAGGGAAAGGGGAGATATGATAGAAACATTGAAATACCTAAGATATATTAATAAGGTACAGGGAGATGGCATTTTCCATAAAAAAAGAAGTTTGAGGACAAGGGGTCATGCTATGAAGTTGGGGGGGTGCTCAAAGGAAATGTGAAGAAATACTTCTTCATGGAAAGTATGATGGACTCTGGGAACAGCCTTCCAGCAGAGGTGGTGGCTGCCAAAATGGTAACAGGATTCAAGGAAGCATAGGACAGATACAAGGGGGCCTTGGTAGTACACAAGGGTAGGAGATGACCAGAGATCAAGTAGGATCTGATATGGCCCAGTAGGCAGGGAAAACTGGGCAGAGTAGGTGGGTCAAGAGGTTCTTATCTGCTGACAATTTCTATATTTCTATGTTTCATTTCTGATAGTATCTTAAGAAACATTTTACATCTTATTTGAACTCTAGTCTGGCTGAGAGGCTGTGGCAATATTTAAGTGCTGCCCACTCTGGCAGTGAATTCAAGTTGAGAGCAGTTGGTGCCAAGGATGATGTATGTATGTAACACCTTACTGTAACCAAAATTTACTGTCTGTTTGTCCTTAGTGTGACGAGGTACCTTTGGAAATGAGCCCCTGGTTCAAAGGTTGTAAACCGATATACAAATAAATAAATAAATAAAATATGTTGCAGCCATGTTTAGCATGAAAGTGTTTAAAAAACATTTGTGAGTTAAAATTACTTAAACTTTTGAAAAGTTGTTATAAAATTGTAACAAATACTGGGAATTAAAATTAATGGTGATGGGTGACTTTCAGTGCTACCTACTATCTGCATCGCTAAATATATTTAATATATCTGTTTGTGAATGTAGAGCCACACAGCCTTGGAAAAGCTGGCAGGGAAGCCAGTGCAACACTAGGTGTTTGATGTTTTTTTTATTATTTAATTTTAATTAGGGTTAAACCATTGAGCAACCTCATTTGAAGTGGCAACTCATAATTAACAATATACATAGAGTAAAATTTATTACAACACATTTTACAGTACACAGGAGGGTACAGCAAACAATGATGATAAAACCATTCATCACAGTTAGTCATAAGATTGACCACAGCAACATTTAACCTGGTCAGTGATATTATGTAGGAACCATTCTTTTACAGTATTTATTGAAACAGACAAAACTTGTGTGGTAATTTATTCCAGCAAAAGGGCACCATTTGGCTATAGAAGTACATTGACCTTTGTGTTTTAGTGATGGGTACTGTCAGTTCATGATAAGCCATATTCCTGACAGAAGAGTTTCCTTTCCTTTCCTGCAATTTAGCTACTAAGGAATCCGGGACTTCACCCAATCCTCTTTTGTAGGCCAGAACAAATTTATGTAGGTGGTGTCTATCTGTAAGGGTAATCCACCTTAAATATTTATACTGGTAAATCACTTTTGGGCATTTCAAGATCAGAGTGACCAATCAGTTATACAATATATATAATTTTGTAATTTTCCTTTGGGAGGCCCCCTCAATAGGTGTTTTCAAGCTGAGGCTGAAGGCCCACCTCTTTAGCCTGGCTTTTATGGAGTGGTCTCCCAGCCCAACCAACAGATCAAGTTAGCAGAAACTAATCCTAATAGTTGCCATTCAGATTTTTATTTATTATGATAATTTTAGTGTGCTTATATTCATATTTTAACTTTGTTATGCTTTGTTAGGTGCCCAGAGCCTCGGGGATTGGGCACCCTTAAAATAAAATTTGCCTTGCCTTGCCTTTGGTTGAGTAGTCTTACAGAACATCTCCATAGTCAAACAAAGGAAAAGGCTGGATTGCAACTATTTTTTGTACAGTATAGCTACCCAAGCAATTTTGATTATGATACAAAAGCCCCACTCTCCTGCCAATCTGAGTTACAAGTCTGTCTACATGGACATTGTCAGAGCCCATGGAGTCCAACCAGCATCCCATGTACCTATAGGAATCTACCTGTTCCAAATGTGCCCACTCTGCATCTAGGATAATCATGTTTTTACAGCTCTTGATTTTAGATGAGATTCCAAACAACATATATTTACTTTTACTTGTGTTCATTTTAAGTTCAGATCTCCCAAAATAGGCCTAGAGACCGTTAAAACTAATCTGAAGTTTACTTTGAACCTCAGCCAAAGATGGTGCAGCAACATAAAGTATCTTATGATTGGTATATAAGTGATATGCAATATCTAGCACACTTGCTCCCAGACCTTTTTGATATATCAGAAACAATAATGGTCCTAGGAACGAGACCTGTGTGACTCTAAGCACTACTGACAAATAACTTAGCAACTTGTGACAGTAAAGAGATAGGGCAATAACTGGTTAATTGGCCAATGTTGCCCTGCTTAAAAATAGAGACAATCCTGGCCAATTTCCATTTCTCCAGGACCACCCCCACAGACAAAGACCAGTTGAACAGGTACTGTAAGTCAGTGGTTCAGCAGTTTGGGGTGCAGAATATTTTAGAAGTGAGGGAGATAATCTGCTAGGTCCACTACCTTTATTGATTTTCAGTTCCAGCAAAAGTTTCATAACTTCACATACCTCTATCTTCCTAAATGTGAAAGATGGAACCTCTTCCTCTCCTTCCTGACTTCCAGGGATACCCAGACTAGGCTCAGAGTTGCCAAAAAAGTTCCCTGGTTCTACAAATTACTTGTTAAATTTGTCAGCTACAGACCCCCCCCCCCCCATCAATGCTACCTGTTGTCTAAAAGAGGTGTGTATTAGTCATGTTTTTTGATTTGCCATTTATTTCTTTTATTATGGACTAAAAACTTTTTGGGTCACCAGCCACGTCATCAATTTTTGCAGTATAAAATTATCTTTTGGCATCTCTGATTGAGGTTACATAAGCATTTCTTAACTTTGTGTAGATTTCCCAATCTTTAGTCAGCCTCATCTTATGTGCTCTGTCCCATGCTAGATTTTCCACTTTTTTTTAATTTCTATAATGAGGTGGTAAACCAGGGAGATGACTGATATTAAATTTTTCTTGTTTTTACTGGCATGTGCAGGTTATACACCTTCATTATTTCTGAAAAAAGTATTCCCACCATATAGTAGGTCTATATCAGGAATACATTTTAATCTCTCCCAGTTTATATTATCTAAATCTTTTGCAAATGCCAGGTAATCAAAATTTTTAACTGACTGATAAGTAACAAATCTTGTTTAATTAGGGGCTCTGGGTCTTCCCTGATGCAATATATTGTATTATGATCACTACTCATATCAGCCAGAACTCCAGCTTCTAGATAGTTATGTGGAGTATTTGTCAGAATCAAATCTAATAAAGAAGAATCAGCTATTTTTTTTTTAATATTAACATGGGTAGGGTCGTTAATCAATGGTTCCAATCCCAAACAGAGCAATGTTTTTCATGACATTGGAGCTCTTGTTGTCCATGCAATCTTCATTAAAATCCCCTAACAGCAATAATTTGTGTGTTACAGTATAGGGGAGTAAAACATAAGATAAGGACTGCATCTTACACTTAGAAAAGGTAGGAGGTCTATATTTGGCAAATAACAATAGTGGTTTTCCAAATTTAAGTCATAACTCTAGTGCTGAAAACTCACAACAATCTAAACCAATATTAAGCAGTAATTGTTTTGGTGTAAATTTGTTTTGACAGTAAATCATTACCCGCTTTCCCCTCTTGTTCCTGTCAGCCCTAATTAGGCTATAATCCTAAATTGCCATATCTGAGTCATCAATTTTACTGCTTAACCAGGACTACGTAAATACCGTGAAATCTGGATCATAGTCTACAACAAACTCACTTATTAAATCCATTTTTGGAAAGATATTTCTTATGTTAGAATGGGTAATAAAGATGCCCTTTCTGTTCTTAAGTTTATTATTAGCTGGTCCAGGATTGGGATTAATATCATCACATTGCAGTAAAGTCAAAGTAATAAATGGTCTACTAGGAGACCCCAGCCCTTTAATTGATATCCCAAGGTGGCCAGTAAATTCCAGAAATAGCCCATTCCTACATTTTCTTCTGTAACATCATATGTATTTGTTTCCTCACTAGTACCATAAATAATAGAAAAGCTGAAGGATCCATAGTGAGTATTTCACAAGCTAAAGGCACATCTCTTTTGCCATAGTACTGTATAAAGGAAAATGCCAGGTATCATTGTGCAGCTTCACAGATGGATACTGCAGTCTTGTGATATCCACAACATCCTCCCTCCAATCTAAATTTCCAGTAAGAAACAGATTAAAAAATACCATGAGTAGCAACCTCATAATGATCTTAGTTTGTTAAAGGAATAATGCCGACAGGTGGGTGTTATGAGGTGGAACATCCCACCTTGGGTGGTATGGCCGGGCCAAAGGCCGAGGGCTGCCCAACACCCAAGGCGGATGTTATCCCAGCATAACACCCACCCTTGAGGGCATTATTCTATTATACAATGGCTCGTTAATTTTAAAAGACAGAAAGATGAGGAAAAATGCATTTTAAATACATTTTGTGTTTGATTTTCAATGTGGAGGTGTACTGAAGAGAAAAGTAGTTCTGTTTTGGCCAGTAGGTGGTGCTGCTGCTAAACAAATTGATGTGTTTTTGAATGTGTCTGCTGCCCCCACACACACAAACAACTGTATCTTTGTTTGCAGTTCTCTCGTACAGTTTGCTTAATGTGCGGGACAGTATCAGTGTGGATTACAATTTGATCGAGCTGCCAGCGTGTCACTGTTCTGTGAGACTCCGGTTTTAGCATTGTGAACAGAAGGCTGTGACAGTACGGAAGTCTGTGACAGTACATGGCAGGATGTAGGGAGGATTAGTTTTGAGATTACGAGGTGAGCTGGATCGAACGCTGGAGAAAAACTGTCAGTCCGTGACTGTTGACAGTTTGCGATTTACTGAGTCGAGGATTGCGGTTTTGAGGTAGGAAGCGAGCGCAGCATATTTGAAATTGGACGTGTTCAACTATCGTAGCTTGCAGAGTGAGTGGACTTCGGGCTTCCATTTGTTTATGTATTTTAAACTGTCTGAGTTGGGAATGTTAACGTTGTGGCAGCATGGTTACCAGGGTGGTGAGACACGGAGCACAGTTGTTAGAGGGCGGAAACTTCGATTCCGTGCACAAGAAGAACTGCTGTAGCTGCTGCTTGGGACGATAGTGGAGTGATATTTTGTTTACTTGGAATGCGGTCGTCAGTGCACTGGGAGTAGAGTCGGGATGTTATGCTGGGATAACATCCCAGTTACTGTCCCAGTCTGACCAATCGGGGACAAGGATTTTCTCTTGCCATTGTATAATATATACTAAACTCTTAATTACCCTTAAATAAAAAAGACTAGGTACAATTATCCAACTGTTTTTCAGTTTTATAAGTCTCTCTGATAACTTCCATCCCACACGTCACCACCCAACTGCTCCCACCAGTGGGGGTGGGGGCAAAGGATAAGAACTAGACTTAACTAGGAGAGAGTAACATTGATATCCAAATGATACACCATGTCCTGTTACTGCCTCTCTATTCACCAACACACCCGACTGCTGCCACCAGTCAGGAGAGGGGGAGAATTAGTTCTTAATTCAGTTAGGATCAGGAATCAATTAATCATAAAATACAAGCAGAGAAAATACCCCTCAACTTTCAGTCTGAAAATATTATTTAAAACGAATGTTTTCACTGGCCTGTTGGCACAGCAGTAGCACTATCGCTTCTGACACCGTCGACCCGCAATCGGGAACATGCCTGGGGAGACGGATGGCCAGCCGTGGGGAGGAGGCTCAAGCATCTGAGGACCACTCACCTTCTCCAGGGAGGGAAGGGAGATGAGGCTTAGTGCTTGACTGGCCTTTGGCAGAGGCCAGAGGCACAGTAAACACTGAAGCCACTCTGAGGGGTTCGGACATGATGGATGTCGGCATTACCACCTTGACATCTGGGTGCCCATCACACCCCAAAAGAAGACTGGAAAATCATCTCCCTGAGCACTGGGAAGATGGAGTGCCCAGTGCAGACCCAACACATCTCTATCCTGCCTGTCCTACTGCGGTGACTTAATGAAACCAGAAGCTTGGGGTGTACGGGCCCCACCTCATCTCCTCCTGAAGGATAGAATCAAAGCTCCATGGGGGAACACCCACAGGCTCCAGGTAGGTGGAGAGAATAAGCAGCAGGCACCATAGGCAACTCCCGATGGTTCAGAGCTCAGGGAGTGGGGGTGGTATAACGTACAAGTAAAAAAATATAAAACAATTATGTTTTAATTTAACAACTAATAGCAACAATTGTACTTAATGTCTCAGTAAAAGTGTCCAACCCACAGATATTTCAAAACTGTGGTAATTTAAAACTTTACATCCACATTTTAGAGGCTGGTGATTTATTTTCTTGGTTGGGTGCTTGCTCCACTTGCGCTCATGCCATGTATGGCTCAAGAGTTTTGAAGGCAGTCACTCCTCCTCCTGCTATGACACTCCCGTCTGCTCCTCCCCTTCAATCCTGTAAGCTTGTGGTTCACTGGGACACCAGGCCTCTTCAGGCAAGTTCACCAGGAGCCCAGTTCAGCTTCACAGACACAGCGTACAACGCAGGGATGCAGCAGTGGATGCAGGCAGGTGTGATAACCTTTGTAATATAGCAATCTACCTGTTGGTGTGTGGCTGGAACATTTTGAAGGCAGCCACTCCTCCTCCTGCTGTGATGCTCCCCTCTGCTTCTCCCCTTCAGTCCCATAAGCTTGTGATTCACTGGAACACTGGGACTCTTCAGACACGTTCACATGGAGCACAGTTTAGCTTCACTGACAAGTGTACAAAGGCAGGGATGCAGCAGTGGGTATGGGCAGGTGAGATAGCCTTCGTAAGTGCAGCAGTCTACCTGTTGGTGTGTGGCTTGAGTGTTTTGAAGACTGCTGCTCCTCCTCCTGCTATGTCACCCATCTCTGCTCCTCCACTCCAGTCCTGTAAGCTGGTGGTTCACCAGGACATAGGAGCTCTTTAGGCAAGTTCACCAGGAGCGCAGTTCAGCTTCACTGACACAGCATGCAAAGGCAGGGATGCAGCAGTGGATACATGCAGGTATGACAGTCTTTGTAAGTGCAGCAGTCTACCTGTTGGTGTGTGGCTCGAGTGTTTTGAAGGCTGCAACACCTCCTCCTGCTATGTCGCTCCCCTCTGCTACTTCCCTCCAATCCCGTAAGCTTGGTGGTTCACTGGGACTCCAGGGCTCTTCAGGCAAGTTCACCAGGTGTGCAGTTCAGCTTCTTAGACACAGAGTACAAGGTCAGGGATGCAGCAGTGAGTACAGGCAGGTGTGATAGCCTTTGCAAGTGCAGCAGTTTACCTGTTGGTGTGTGGCTGTAGCATTTTGAAGACAGCCACTCCTCCTCCTGCTATGACACTCCCCTCTGCTACTCCCTTCCAGTTCCATAAGCTTGTGGTTCATCGGGACACTGGGGCTCTTCAGGCAAGTTCACCGGGAGTGCAGCTCAGCTTCACAGACTTAGTATACAAAGACAATGATGCAGCAGTGGGTACAGTCAGGTGTAATAGCTTTCATAAGAGCAGCAGTCTGATGTGGGGGCCACAGCTTTGTAAATAAATTATTGAATTGATTTAAAGACTTATTTCACTCTCTCCTCAGTGTTGACCATATTGCAGACATTGGTGTCATCTGAAAAAAAGCATACTTTCAACTCCAGCTCTTCTGCAATGTGCCCTAGAGGGACATTAAAAAGGACTGGTCCCAGTACTGAACTCAGTGGTACACTGCTGGTCACCCTCCCATCCTTACAGGGATTGCTGTTAAGCGCCACCTTTTGTCTCCTATCTGTTAAGTATTTTATATATATATATATATATATATATAGAGAGAGAGAGAGAGAGAGAGAGAGAGAGAGAATACAAATCCAGTGTTCAGATTGTATAAAACACATCACATGACCCATGCGTATATCAGAGTGCGACCACACACCTGCACTTTTACCCTGTAAACAATTTTGTACTTTATAAGATAGATAAGATCTATGGTGTACTGTCACACCTGATATACGCATACCTTGGTGGTTGATGCACATCAAAGCGTGCATATATCAGAGCGCAACCGCACACCTAAGAGTGGGTTATCTATTACACAGATATATATATATATATATATATATATAGCTTTTTGCCTCACTGTTGCCACCTGGAGTCTTTTGTTAGGCCATGTGTGGAAACCATCAGTTCCATTTTCTGCTCACCTCACTGTCAGGCCAGCGGGAATCCACATGGGGTGGGTCCCAGAGGTGCAGACAGTCATCACGCATGGCAATTGGGGACACAGGTTTTTTGCTTGTTTTTTTGGACCCTCATAAATCCTTTGGTCCCTCCTAACTCCCTGGGGCCATGTCAAGACATGGTCATGCATGTGCACTGGAACCAGTGGCCTGGCTCCACCCACCTTGTCTAGCACAAGCCCCCCTTGATCCCAGTACTACCACTGGACCTCCACCCAGTGGCAACAAAGAGCCTGGGATGCTCACCTCCCTAATCTGAGGGAGAAGAGCTGCCTGATGGCTGTTGTGTCCTCTCTCATCCCTTCTCAAACTCAGGTCACCAGTGTGGGAGAGGTAAGAGGCTTGAGCACCTCAGCCCTCTGTGTCACTGAACCCCTCTGTTAACCAGTTCTGAACCCAATTTACCAATTTGGAACCCCTCCTAAGCTGATCACCCTCCTAATCAGCCTCCTGAGCAGCACAATGTCAAAGACATTGCTGAAGTGCAGCAAGGCTAACTCCACTACCTTCGCCTGGTCTATTTCCCTGGTCACCAAATCAAAGTAGGTCCTGGTTCAACAGTACCATGATGAGGAGAGCTACCTTCCCCCATCTTTGGTAGGTGTTTTTTTATACTATGTAGGCAAGACAGACAGAAGACTAAAAAGCCTATAGTGTCTGTTTCCCCATAATACGGGGGTTATGATCCCTTATTATTCAGAAGTTAGTTGTCGAGTCTGGTTTTAAACGATAGTAAGGTGTGAGTGCACAGGATTCTGCACTATTTCCTACATTCTGTCTGACTCTGGCTTGTTCTTTTAACTTTGCAGCATTTTAAACTTTAATTAGAACAATACGTGCCTCTGGAGAGAGGTTTGTGTTTGGGCTCAGGTTGCCTTAGAAACAAGTGAGACATTCTGTCTCAAAAGGTGCTTAGCTGCTTGCCCAAAGGCAGTGCTGGAAGGTGGAGGACCTAGCCACATCCCAGTTACAGCACCTTTATTGCTAGTTGGCTTTTTTTGCAGGGGAAGTGCAGAAACCACATATTAAGACCACCACATGAGGTGGCAACTGTGTTGGATTTAAAACAAACTGTTTTGAACTTTAAAACATTCTGTGTTTGGGTGAGAGGTCAGCAGGAAGTGACACACTACTTCCTGTTACCCCTACTCCTTATAAGGCACAGCTCCAGCGAGCGGAGTGAGTGTGAGAGAAGCGAGCACGCGTATTTGCGTGCGGAGACAAGAGCAGAGACACGCATGTCTCAATGCATGTCTGCTGTGTCAGCTGGGTCAGCATGGAGGTAAGTCAGACAAATTACAACTGTGTATATATCTTTCACAAAAACTGCAAATACTGTAGACACTAGGAAGGGCCTTAGGTAGACCACGAGCATATTAAGAGAAAGTGTGTGGCCAAACATAACATAATATGGGGACCCATGAAAATCTGTGTGGTAGTTGTCAAATGTACACCATTGGGCCACAAATTGAGAATTTTGTATGTGTAGATGTCTGTTGCTCAGGGTATTACAGGACAAATTAAACATTCTGCACACTAAAAGCCCCTCTGACCCAGACTTACACTCATTAGAATCATACATTTATGAAATGGCATCTCTTTACTATCCCTGTAGTGGCACTGATACAGTACTAGAACCAACAAATTCAGTAGCCACTTCAGTATTAGCACCTGTACCAAACCCAGAGGATGAAACATGGTCACAGGTCTCCAAAGGTAAAACAAAGTGCAGGGGTGGCCAAGTGTTCAATAGTGCCCTAGTGGTGCAGACACATAACAAGTTTGAGGTCCTAACACCAGACGATGATACTCTGGACCCAGACTCATTAGGTACCCCCACTTCTTATGACCACCAGCAAAAAATTGTCTCTACCTCTGTACCTACACTCACTCAGATGGAGGTGAAATCCAACAACAAAACCCCAGTCCCCCTAGAATCGACTACACCTAACCTTGGAACAGCAACTAGCAAGGTGAATTCTCCCAGGCAGATAGTTGTATTAGGGGACTCCATTATTAAGCACATTGACAGGACGGTGTGTAATCCAGATAAAAGTAGACGTACCTGCTCCAGCTTCAGGGGAGCAGGTATAGCCAATATAACCTTGATGGCTCCAAACATACTGAAACATTCTGGTGCAAAGCCCCTGGTAATAATACACACTGGTACAAATGATATCAATAGATGCCACCTAAACCAAATGAAGTTAAATACCATCTGCCTTAACAACATCCTGACCAAAATGGGCTGTGAAATATGTTTTTCAGAGGTTTTGCCATTACCAAGAGCTACTGAGCATGTTACTAACAGAATTAAATGCTACAATGAGTGACTGAGGAATTGGTGTTTGTCACAGGAAATAAAATGCCTTACACATTGGGAAAATTTTGTAGACAGCCATTCTCTCTTCTGTTGGGATGGGCTCTACTTGAGCAGGAGAGATAGTTCCATCTTAGGCAGTAGAATTCTCTCACACATTAGCAGCTGTTTAAACTGACATCAAGGGGGAGTTTGGGGTGTCACTCAAGACTCTAGCAAATAAGTCTCCAACATCTAAGGTTTACAAAATATTATCTCTTAATGCAAGGTCCTTAAACTTGTTAAAAATGTCCAAGCTTGAAACCAAAATTCACTTACTGGATATTGACATCATTTCAGTAACAGAGACATGGTGGGACCCAGATTCAACCTGGATGAAAGACATACCGGGCTTTAAATTATACCAAAAAGATAGATTTCACAAAAAAGGAGGCAGTGTATGTCTTAATATTAAAGACACAATTCATTCACATGAATACCCACATACTTCACCAACAGAAAGTATATGGGTAGCCATTCAGTTTCAGGGACACCCACAACTAATTTTGGGTACATGTTATCACCCACCATCCTCTGATTCAGAAAATACAAACACATTAATACAGAACATCAGCCACATGATGAATAAAGGTGATATCCTGATCCTGGGAGACTTTAACATGCCATCCTTAAATTGGCTTACTACTAATGGCATAACAGCTGTCGAAAAAACTTTTATTTCAACAATCAATGAATTAGGGCTTGAGAAAATTGTTCAAGAACCCACTAGAGGGTGCAATATATTAGACCTTGTGATTACCAATATTGAAGACAAAGTCTTAAATCTTTCAATATCAGACCCACTAGGGAATAGTGACCACCATACCATTGTATTTGATCTACAGTATGAATGTAGCATAATAGTTAATAATGCTCAGGTGTATAACTACCACAGAGCCGACTTTGAGGCAATAAACAACAGCCTAAATAATACCCCATGGGAAACAATTTTATCACCTTTAACCCTGGAAGACTCTTGGGTATTTGTTAAAAATGAGATAATAGGCCTAGAAAAAGCTTATATTCCAGCCCAGATAAAATATAACAATAAAGGTAAAATTCCTTTGTGGTTAAATAATGATATTCGTAGGAAAATCAAACAGAAGAAAAAACTATTTACTCATTTAAAAAAATGCACAACAGGCACAAAAGAACTCATACTGGGACAGTACAGAACTGCCATTAAAGAACTAAAAAGGACTATCATGAAGGCAAAATGCAACCTCGAGTTCCGCATAGCCCATTCCAAAGAAAATCACAAATCCCTATTTTCTTATCTCAATAGTAAAAAAGGCATTAGCAGACACATTGGGCCATTGACCAATGGCACAAACACCATTACATCTGATAGAGAGACAGCCGACTCATTTAACACCTATTTTGCATCAGTATTCTCAAATCATACAGTCATAATTAATATAAATACTATCATATCAAGTTCTACTGAAAATAACCACACCATAACTATTTCTGAAGTAGTTTCCTTGTTAAAAAATGTAAAACCAAATACTCGCTGTGGACCAGACTTAATTAATCCTAGATTTTTGGTTGAAGCAGCTGAAAATATGGCCACACCACTTTCCATTATTTTTAATAAATCATTAGTGGAAAGATCCGTTCCATCTGACTGGATAACTGCTACAGTTGTGCCTATACTTAACAAGCATTTGTCAATGCTGAACGTTCGCTTGCAGGTGTTTGCAGTGGTGTTTGGCATGTATGGTGCTTTACCCTAATGCCCTGTGCAATCGCTGGTATTTGCACAATAAATTGTCAGCATGACCTTTTTGTTACCCCCATTGTGTGCTACATAGGCGGAAACACGTTTTGGGCAGGATGTGAAAAATGACAGCTGTACTGCTCATAAGGAAGTGTGGTTAATGGCAATGTTGAAAATCTGGAGTAGAAATATTGAAAATTTGCAAAGCTAGGAGCGTGCGTGGGAACTGTGCAATGCACGCTGGTAAAACAGTGATTGTTAGGAATTTTTTCACCAAATTGTCAACATTGGCAGTTTAAAACCTCTGCTAATGAACAGTGACACTGTGATTTTCTGAATGTGTCCCATACACTGAGTTCATACCGACTATTACCATTGTCTGCTTCATGGGCTGAAACACATTTTGGGCAAGATGTGAAAAATGACAGCTGCAGTGGCCATAAGGAGGTGTGGTAAAATGGCAATGTTGAAAATCTGGAGTGAAAATATTGAAAATTCGAAAACTTAAGAGTGCGGTCAGGAACTGCACAGCGCAGACTCATAAAACAGTCATATTTAGGAATTTTTTCACCAAATTTTCAGTACAGCCATATTAAGACCCCTGCTCATGATCAGTGTCACTGTGATTTTCTTAATGTGTCCCATACATTGAGTTCGCACACCGACTGCGCCATTGTGCACTACTTGGGCAGAAACACATTTTGGGCAGGATGTGACAAATGACAGCTGTACTGCTCATGAGGAGGTGTGGTAAAATGGCAATGTTGAAAATCTGGAGTGCAAATATTGAAAATTCGCGAACTTACGAGCCTGCGAGGAACTTCATGACGCCATCGACAAAAACAGTCATTTTGGAATTTTGCACAAATTTTCAACATGGGTTTTTGGACCCTTTTCATGAATGATGTCACTGTCATGGCATTATTAAAGGCCAAAGGGTGATTTCATGCAGTGACTGCGCAGTGCCTGCGAAATCACCCTTCGGGCCCGAATAACACCATGACAGTGACATCATTCATGAGAAGGGGTTCCAAAAACCCCATGTTGAAAATTTGGTGCAAAAATTCAAAAAAATGACTGAGATATGCAATAAAGTTGAACTCCCCATCTAGCCCATTATACAGCTTACCGGCATTTCCTCAGTTCGCGGTCGCCTTTGAAGAGTGCAGACGTGTTCCCGGTCCACCGAAGATCGTGCTGCCCAGAGTCGGAGGTAAGTATAAGTGTGAGGGGGTGTGGGAAGCTGGGTGCACAGTGAGTGGAGTTGCAGGTTGTGGGAAGGGCTTTGGGAAGGCCATGGACAGTTTTGTTTAACAGGTTTGAAAAAAAAAGATGACATGGGACGTTTGCCACGCTGGGGTGGGCTCCCAGCATGGCAAGAAGATGGCTGAGGAACAGAGGAGCCGGCCGGGGTTTGGGCACCACGGTCGGCAAAATAAAGCAACGTTTGCCACGCTGGGGTGGGCTCCCAGCATGGCAGCAGGATAGCTTTGGGGGACCGTGGAGCTGATGGGGATTGGGCACCCCGATGGGCAAACAATGTTTGCCATGCTGGGTGGGCTCCCAGCGTGGCACGAAGCTTGGGGGCGAGATGGACCTAAGGGGGGGGTAGTGCGTACATGAGGGGGGGCGGCGCCAGTATGGCAGAGGTATTTTCTTGAAGCAGAGGAACACCGCTGTCATACTGAGCTGCTGCACCCATTGGTGCAGGACCACCACGCCTGCTCAAGGGAGCAGTGCATTGGGTGGGAGAGGCACACCTCTAAGTGTGCTACTCTCCCAAAATGTTCCTTGCGCATGTGCACAAGCGAACGTAAAAAGGGTAATAGTTCCGTAGTGAGTAATTACCACCCCATCAGCCTTACTTCCATCCCATATAAAGTAATAGAAAAATTATTAAAGGCATATTAGAGGCAGAAATGCAAACTTTAGGCATTATTGGCGACTCACAACATGGGTTCAAGCAAGGATTTTCTTGCACTACCAATTAAATAGCCTTTTACAATACTGTCAACCAAGAACTAGATAATACGATTCCCATGGATGTCATCCTCCTGGATTATAGCAAAACATTTGATAAGGTTACTCACAATATTCTCCTAGCTAAGCTATCATACTTAGGTTTTTCTTGTAACATAATAAAATGGATCAATTGCTGGTTAACCAACAGGATGCAGCATGCTACAATCAATGGTGCCTATTCCAGTAATATGGCTGTGACCAGTGGTGTTCCACAGGGATCAGTTCTGGGCCTAGTACTATTCAATATTTTCATCTCAGACATGCAGATTAGCTCCAGGAACATACTTTCAAAATTTGCAGATGATACAAAGTTAGGTGGTAGGGTGGATTTCGACTAGGACTTATTAGCATTGGGCGCAGAAAAACAAAATGACATTCAATACAGACAAATGTTCTGTTCTTCACTTAGGTTACAATAATCCCAAACAAACTTATACACTATATAATATTATCATTAAATCTTCAATATATGAAAGAGACTTGGGCATCCTGATAGATGACAAATTATCCTCCTCCAATCACTGTAATCATGTAGCTAAAACCGCTAATTCACTACTTAGGTGCATTAACCGTATGTTTATATCTAAGACAGAGGAATGTATTATCCCATTATGTAAAGCATACCTCAGGCGATAAATAGATTATGGGTCACCAGTGTGAAGTCCATACATGGTCACGGACATTCAAGTGATTGAAAGAGTTCAGAGAAGGGCAACAAAAATGGTGCCCCATTTAGCATCACTACCATATCCAGACAGGCTTCAAAAAACAGGCCTGCATTCACTGGAGTTTAGGCGCTCCAGAGGTGATCTTCTGTTCTTATATAAAATTCTCAAATCACCTTCTTTTATTGACAAATGTGGTATTGTTAAAACACAAAGAAAAATATTACCTAGACTTCACAATCAACAACTAATGGTGTGTAAAGCAAAAACAAACAGGAGGCTTCATTTCTTCTTGGTAAGAGCATCAAGGCTCTGGAACCAGCTACCACAAGAGCTAGTAGACTGTAATACTTTTGAATCATTTAAAAAGGGTGTAGATCATTGGCTCTCCAAAAACTACAACAAAGTGTAATTTCCCACACATGTAGGGGACTATCAAAATAGACTTCATGGCTTCCTTTTGTCCTCACTTATCTAGTAAACATAGTAAACCTCTGGGCAAAGGTTGTTCCAGGTGTGTATGATTCTTTGTGTGAAGAAATTCCTTCTCTGATTCTTGTTGGGATAGGTTCACTTAAGATGTAGATCATGACTTCTTTTTTTTTTTTTTTCTTCTTGTTTTCTTTTCTTCTTATTTTTATTCCGGTTCAGATATCACCATGGCCCGTCTTTGCTGCATATTGCCTATCAGCATCGGGCTTTGATTTTATCATCATAACCAAGGGTCCAGGAATTCCCTATCTTTACTTTTATAATTCTTAATGTTGTTATGCTTTTCTTAACTTTTTCTACCTTATTCTTTTCTTAAGTGTTGCTCTGAATGGGCATAAATTAGCTCAAAGATGTTTTGTTTACCATTTTTTATGTACCAATGTTTTTCTAATTCTGAAGTATCTATCATTAAATTTATCCAAAGTTCTATAGACAGTGGCATATTATCCTTTTTATTTAAGGAGAATGCATTTCTTGGCTGTCACCATGGCCATTGTTAACAGTCTTTCCTCATATCAGTCTAAATGTTCTTTAATTTGAGTAATTCCCATTATAGTAATAAGTGGGTTTAAGGTTATTACTTTCCCAAAAGATATAGTTAATATCTTTACTATTTTTCTCCAATAATTTGATTATTATGGACACACATGAAGCATATGAATCAGAGTGCCACTTGTATGTGCACATCTTAGGCATTTATCTACTATTTGTTCATTAAATTTATGTAACTTAGAAGGTGTGTAGTAAGTCCAATGTATGGAGTTCATTTGTATTTGTTGTAATTTTGTAGACTGCATATTATCTGTATAAGCTGTGATAATTTGTTGCCACATCTCTTCTGTTAGATTGATACCCATATCTTTTTCCCATTTGTTTTTTAGTTTGTCTAAATTAGTTTCTCTACTATTAATCAATATTTTGTATATGTCAGAAATAGTTTTTTCCCATCTTTATTTGATTGTATTACTTTCAGTATTTGTGGGGGTTCTAATGTTTTTTTATTTTTCTGAAAATAAGCCTTTACCTGTATACATTGATATTCATATTCCTTGGATAGTTGATATTGTGTTTGTATATTAGCAAATTGCTTTAACTTTATGTTTTCCAACAGATGTTCCTATTGTGTTAAACCTTTTTCCTGCCATATTCCATATAGCCCACTCGACACCGAGAGTTGGAAATTATAATTTTTATATATTGGGGTAAATATGGTAATACCTTTTTCTTCCCTCATCAAAGTTAAAGCTTTATTTCAACTTCTTATAGTTGTGTCTGTAGTTACACAACTTATTTCCATTTTAATTTTTGATGTTATATTCGAAAATAATAGATTCACCAGTGTTGGGTAACTTTGTGCATTCTGTTCCATTTGTGTTGTTATTAGCGGGGGTTCTTCCCTTTTTAGCCAGTGCCAGAACTGCACTATCTAAGTAGCCAAATAATAAACATAAAAGTCTGGCATAGCTTGACCTCCCTTTTCTTTAAGCAATGTTAATACGTCCCATGCAATTCTTGATTTTATTTTTCCATATGAAATTTCTTATATATTTTTTTAACTGTAAAAAAATCTGTGGTAATGGTATTACTAAGGTTTGATATAAGAACAGTATTTTAGGGAGAACACACAGTTTCATAATGTTTATTCTTCCTATTACTGTCAGCAATAATCTATCCCATCTCGTTAAGTCTGTCCGTATATTCTGTATTATTAGTATATAATTTGCCTGATACAATCTATCTATTTTTGCTGTTATATTTACTCCCAAATAGTGTATTTGATCTGCAGTCTGCTGTATTGGATATTGCTGGGGGAGCTTTATTTTTATAGTATCTTCTAATTTCAATATTATTGATTTTTTCCAATTTACTTTATATCCTGATTTACTGCCAAACTGTTGTGCTAATTTTATAAATTCCTGTATTGATTTTTCTGGATTTGTAAGATAGTGTTATCCGCATAAACCCTATTTTTTGTGTTGACTTACAGTATTAATTTTTATGCCTATAATATTTTTATTTTCTCTTATGGCAATTGCTAGGGGTTCTATAGTAATAGCAAATATAATCAGAGAGAGTGGGCATCCCTGCCTAGTGCCCCTATGGATTTTAAACTGCTGCAATATTGTCATATTTGTCTTTATACAGGCTGTAGATCCTTTATACAAGAGTTTTATCCATCCGCTCATCCATGCCCCATCCCAATTTTATGCATGGTATCAAATATATGGCTCCATTCAACCCGATCGAATGCTTTTTCTGTGTCTGTAGCCATTAATACAGCATCTGGATTTTTATTTAAATTTATTATGTCTATTGTGCTTCTAAAATTTTCAGTCAAAGAGCAACCTTCAATAAACCCATTCTGATCCTGATTTACTAAAGTTGGAATGATGTTTTCTAACCTTTTTGCAATTATTTTAGTAAATATTTTATAGTCTGTGTTGAGAAGTGAAATTGGGCGATAGGAGGCACAGATGAGCAGATCCTTAACGTTCCTAAGAAATACCTATATAATTGTCTGATTAATGGAGTCTGGTAGTTTTCCTAATACATCAAAGGAATTAAATAAAGTTCCTAATTGTGGAGCTAGTATTTCTTTGAATTCTTTATAAAGTTTGTCACCCGGTCAATTTTACTTTCCCCCCTTTACCTTCCTTATCCCTTCTTTAGCCCCTTCCTCTTTTTACCAAATGGTACCATAACCATTTTGGTGCGCTATGCATTGTCCCAGCCCAGAGCACGCCTCCCTAGGAAAAAGCAAAAACAAAGAGTAAAAGGGAAAAGGAGTGCGGCTAATAGAGACAACATGGAGGAGATAAAGAAATGGCAGCTTATATTCTAATATTTAATCCTATACGTAATGTTTTAGATATCTCCGACATATAGAAGAAGAGTTATAGTGCAGCATAGTATTTCGGCTTTCTGTGGCTTCTGCACAAGGTTAAGGGGTAGCTCTGTTTTGAAAATGTTGATTCTCTTTGCCATTAACATCCTCTTTACCAAGATGAATGTTAACTGTTTTCATTGCATACTCAAATGTGTCAAAAGTATGCAGACGCCCATTTAATGACAATCTAATTTTTGCTGTGTACTTCATCGTAAATCTAATATTTTTTTATACAGAATTTGTTTAACAGGATTAAACTATTTTCTTCCTTCCACCATTTCCACTGACATATCTGGATAGGCATTGGACTTGATATTCTCATATTCTAAGCCTCTTGCCACTCTTGCTTTATGCAATATGGCTTTGAGGTCCTGAAAATTCAAAGGTTTGATGAAAACTGTGCGTGGGTAGTTGCCATTTCCCATAAATCTCGATCCTGCCCAGTGATCTCTATCAAGAATCACTTTCTCCTCAGGGTATTTTCTATTCAGGACTGTGGTAATCATTTTTTAAAAAATGGCAGTGGGTCCCCTGTACCCTCTATATCCTCTGGAATCTTACACAGTCTCACATTTCCCCACCTAGTACAATCTTCTTGCTCCGCTATCTTTCCTTTAACAGGTGTAGTTGTCTTTCCAGCATTGTAATTTCTGTAGGGAGGGGAGTAGTATCATCCTCTATTTTGGATATTCTTCCTCTGTTGCATTTGTTCTTAAGTTAAGACTTTAAAACTTAATGTTCAGTTCTTGTAAGGAACCAGTAACTGAATTTAATGTGCCTTTTATTTCTTTTAAGGCTGTCAACATTTCCACCTTCATATCAGTCACTGCCTGAAGTATTTGATGTTCATTCTGAAAGTTCTGACCCCCTTGCTTCTGTGTCCACACCTTTATAGAGCAACTACTCATAGGCAGTTGTGTATTTTCCCTTAAAGCCACAGAATGTTCTTCCATCTTGTTTTCCTCTAGATGCTGATTCTGCTTCTCTGGGCTTCTAATTCTTTCTATCTGCCCTCCTTCAGCTCTCTGTTGTGTGCTTAATCTTGCTTGTACCTCTTCTTCAATTTCAATGTCTATATCTTCTTTGTCCTTTCCATTTTGTACTTCCCGGTCTCCCACTTTGCAAATGGTTTCCATAGTATTATGTTCTGCTGACAAACCTTCCCCTCCCAATAACCCCTCCCCTTGCTGAGCAGTGTTTACCCCAATATTCCCTTTCACCTGCTCCTTTGGTTTGAAAAAACTCAAAATATTACCTTGTGTACCTTCTGCTTGTGGTGTATTAGGTATCAGGGAGAGCAAGGTATACTGTACCTCTGTATCAGTGACTAGCTCTGTAAAATTCATTAGATGCTGGGTTGCCTGTTATTTTACAGCTCTGGTTACTTTACCTTCTTTGTTTTGCTTTTTGGTTTTCAGCTGAGCTGTATCGTCGGATAGATGTTTCACCCATCGGACTGATTTTGACATACCTTTTTTGCTCATTATGGAGATGCCAAAGAAACCACTGTACTCAGCTGAATTAAGAAAATAAAAGAAAGTGGCTTTGCATCGCAAATTTCCTTTTACTGCTGCACTATTTCACTTGCCGCTCTTCTTCCTTTGTACCAGCTAACACAGAGTACATTGCTCCGATATACCCCTCTAATATTTATGCAGAGAGAATACAGAAAAACAAAGCAGTTTACAATAGAAACTCAAAAAAAAAAAATGCCGTGGTCAGCTAATGGAACAGTAAACAAGAAACGGCTTTTAAGCTTTGTAATGCAGGTTTCTTTTTACTGCCATGTTGTTTCTCCCACCATTCCTCTTCCCATCAAGCTAAACCATCATTACCTGCTTTTCTTCAGTGTGCTCTTCTAAAATTTGTGTGGCATACATTTCTCCTGAATGAGCTGAGTCCTGGCTGGGAACAATAGCGCTGTGTTCACCTGGCCATCTTGGAAGTCTCTACATGTAGCGTGATGATGTCCTCACAGGTGCTCCAGCTGCTCTCTTGGGTCTCACCATAGATCATGACTTCTTAAATTGAATTTTTGAACCACAAAGTGCACACTTAGATTGTTCATAAGAGTCAGGTCTTTGATGGTTCTGAACATTTGCAACAGGTCCCCCCGATATGTCTTAATTCTAAGGGCTAAAGATTTAATTTCTCTAACCGAGTTTCATGCGTATTTTTGCAAAGCCAGTAATCATTTTATTGGCTGTCTGCTGCATCCTCTCTAGCCCATTACAGTCCTTTCTAAGATGGGGATTCCACAGAGGACTGCAGTAATCCAGATGTGGTCTGATAAGTGATTTATAAAGGGGAGAGATACACGCTCTATGTTTAGATACAAAGGATCTTCTTATGATGCTTATTATTCAATTAGTTTTTTTACCACTTTGTTACAGTGTCCACTAAAGGATAGATCATTTGTAATCAAAATGCCCAAATCCTTTTCTTTGGTTGTTGTTCTTAGGCTAGTGCTATTAAGTGTGTATATCCAATGTCCATTCCTATTGCCAAAATGCAGAACAACACACTTATTGGTGTTAAAATGGTGTAGCATATTAGATTTTTCATCATCTCCTACATCTGCACATATTTTTGAATCATCTGCAAACTTTTTACACTTGTTTATGAGGTTCTCATTCATATTGGAGATGAATATATTAAATAGCACTGGTCCCAGAACCAACACCTGTGGGACACCGCTGGTCACTACTCCCTGATCAGACAAATGCCCTCTAATACAGACTATTTGCATCCTATCCTGTAGCCAATTGCTAACCCTCATAATAATTTGTTTGTTGATACCGAACATTATCATTTTTTCAGTAAGTAAGGAATGATGGACTTTGTCAAAAGCGTTTTGATAGTCCAAGAAAGCTACATCCACTGGTTTATTGTTATCAGGTAGGTCATTTATCTGATTATAGAAAGTCAACATATTTGTTAAACATGAATGTTTTTGCTTGGAGCCATGTTGGGCTTCATCAATAATATTTTTACTGTACAAGTCTTTCTCCAATCTGTCTCTGAGTAGAGACTCAAAGATTTTACCCAGTATTGAAGTCAGACTTATAGGCCTGTAGTTTCCCATGTCTGATTTTTCCCCTTTTTTGTAGACTGGAATGACATCCACCCTTTTCCATTCACTAGGGACCTCTCCCATTGTTAGTGACAGATTAAATAGTCTATAGAGGGGATCAACCAGACAATCCTTGGTTTCCTTCAGTAATATAGGGAGTAGTTTGTCCAGTCCTGCTGACTTGGAAGTGTCTGTCCTACCCAATTTGTCTGCTATTTCAGATCTAGTCACCATATCTTCCATTTCATTTGATCTTTCCATTGTTGTAGATCTATTTACTGGGGTATGTGCTTATTGTATACAGAACAGAAGTAGTCATTAAATGCACTAGCCATTGCTCCTGGGTCAGTATGAGATGTGTCTCCAACTTGAATTGGGACTACAGTCCTGTTGACAGAGTTATTGTTAATGTATGCATAAAATGTCATTCCATTATCCTTTAACATTCATTCCCATAGATGCCATATGGCGTCTGAACCATCCATTGCTGGAATAGTCCCAAAATATCCACCGGGAGCAAATGAGTTAAGTGTGCAAATGTAAACTCCAGTTTCCTCATCTCTTTCCTAATGATCTTATTTGTCTTTTTTAGTTGCTCTTCATATTTATGAATATTGTATTGACTATTGTCCCATTTTATCGCTCAATATGCTTGTTTTTTGTTAAAAATCTGTTTCCTGACTGTGCTAGTGCCCCATACTGGTACCGTTCCCTTTTTGTTGTAGATAATTTTATCTGGTATAAACTCCTCTTCTAATTCTAAGAGGTTTTTTTTTTATCTTTTGCCTGACAATCTCTCTAGGGTCATTGTTGTTCTCCCATTTCCAGTTATTTAGTGCTTGTCAAATTTTGTTGAAGTCTGCTTTAGTATAGTTTTTAAATACTGTTTTCCCTGATAGTTTAGTAGGTTTAGAGCTATGACTATAGAGGATTGTGTTGTGGTCACTTGAAATCAAGGGTTCTTGTACAGCTAGATCTCTAACACTGTCTATAGTATTAGTGGGGACTAAATTGAGCACATTATTTTGTCTTGTGGGTTTATCAACTATTTGGAACAACCCATTGTCCAGACATAGGCTTAACAAAGTCTGTTCCTGACCTTTAGAGACTGACCCGGTTACCCAATTGATGCCAGGGGCATTAAAATTCCCTAATAATAGGATGTCCTTGTTTGATGTGATATTGCCTATGGTATCAATTAGGAATGTGTTGTTAACATTATCAGTATCTGATGTTCTGTATATAACACCCACTATGAGTTTTTTACTCCCTTCTAAGGTTAATTCAACCCATAAGCAGTCACTTGTTTGTTATGCTATGGTGTATTTAGCATATTGGTCACAGTGTATGCCCTCTTTCACAAATTGTGCCACACCGTCCTCTTTTTTACCTTGTCTATCTTTTCTATACAGGTTATAGCCTATTATTGTGGTGCTTGTGGTGTCATTTTCTGACCATCAGGTCTCGGTGATAGTTACTAGATCAATGTCTTTATCTATCATGAGTTGTTCCAGGTCTGCCTTTTTGATACCATTTAAACTCCTGGCATTCACCAGTAGGACTGTAATCCCTTCCTTAGGTCTCTTGTGTTTCCTAGTGTGTGTACTCCCTATGGATCTGTTAACTATTTGGAAATCCCTGTGCCCTGATGCTTTTAGTTTTTTGATAAAGTTCCATTTATTGCAGTTTAGAACATATTCCCTAGCTTCCTAGTACCTTTTTTGTTGAAATGTAGCCCATCATGGCTATATAAGTCTGGACAGTTCATAAAATCCTCTTAGCGTGTTATGCATTTTAGGTTGTTGAATAAGCACCATTTATGTAACCAGTTGTTGTAATGCCTAAACCTGCCCTAGGTACAGGTAAAATCTCAGAAAAAATAACTGATGCATTGCCTTTTCTGATAGTTTTGTACATTTACTTAGTTTCTTCTGTAGTATCAAGCACAGAGCAGAACCCCAAGTTATTAGCCCCAGTATGAATGAATACATTTTTGGGGGCTTGAACATGATTCAATATGGCAGGTAACATTTGTGTGATATCTTTAATTTTAGCATCACTGTATGAACAGGTAGTTGTGTTCTGTTTATTGCCTCTAGCTGAGTATCTATCAGACTATTTCACCAGTGAATCCCCCAAAATAAACACCTGCACTTGCTGCTCTGCTGCTGTAGCTGGTATGCTCTGCTGCGGCCTAGTAGGAACACTAACTAATGAGTCTGATACAGTGGTCCATGCTATTTCTAGTGGTGGATTATTTTGTTGCATGTTAGTAACAATTGGTGCAGAATCTGCTATAGATGTATGGGAATGATCTAAGATAGGAACATTCTGATGTCATGAGGTAGTAGCAGAAGTTGAGGTAGCTGATCTAGTAATACTGTTTGGCCTGTTCTGGTTCAATATGGCAACATTAGTAGGACTGATTAAATGATCTGGGTTCATGGTATCAGTAGTGCTGGCTAATTCCATTAGCTCCTAGATTTGATTATCTATGCTATCCATAAGGCCTATCAGAGGGAAATAATGATTGTGGCAGTCAGGGATGTAAGTAAGAGCCCTATGTCTAAGCTTATTTTGTCTTGTTTCATCCAGGACTATAGTGCAGTCTAGCAAATTGTCTTCCTCCTCATCACCAACTGGTCTTTGCCTCTTTGTACCAGTGCTACCACTAGCAATTGACATTGATAGTATTCTAAAGGTTTTCAACTTAGTTCTGAGGGCATCAATCTCTTTATCTTTCAGCACAATAATATCATTCACTTTTTTCAGCTCGGTACATCCCTTACTTATGTACAATTCAAAATCAGGCATAGTTGAGAACATGCTGTATTCAGAACATTTTATCCCTATATCCCCAGAGGCAAGCTCTATTATGTTTGACTCAATTTTGTGGTGAGTATTAGACACACTGAACACACTTAGATGGATAGATGCTAATGTTTACCTAGCCAAGGGTTCTGGCCTTGTCCCGCCATCTGTGCAGGACATGTAAGACATGCACAGATGTGTTATGCATATCTTTGTGTACATCTTCACTTGTGTTGCATGCACATTCCACTCACATGGAGCGATCCTCTTATGCTACTAGACCTGGAAATATGATTGGGACATGTGACACCCTCACTTGTTCAGTCACCACTCCTCAGAGCTTTTGAAAAATTAAAACTTCCCCTCAAAAAATATGCCCTGCTTACACTGACAAGCACTCTACAAATGCTCAAGGCTGGTGGTCTGACAAAACAAATGAAATGCTAGGCATGTTTCACTAGCTAAGGGAAATACTGTAGTTCTAGTATGTTCCCAGGACTACAACTCCCAGCTCACTACTTGAAGTCTCTTACAGCAATCAAGGTATATAAAATTATTTAAAAGCAGATTCCCCATTTGAGTCAAAACCCTATCAGATCTGTCTCACACTGCTAAAGTGTCACACAGCATGTGGACAAGAAAAGTGACTAGACTCGCACTGAGCACTCCTGTTATGCTCCTAGACATGGAAGTAGGATCGGGTCACATGACACCCTCACTCGTTTGGTCACCAACCCAGAGCTTTTGAGAAATTAAAATGTTCCTCCAAAAATCTGCCCTGCTAACACTGACAAGCACCCTACAAGTGCTCAAGTCTGGTGGTCTGGCAAAACAAATGAAATGCTAGACACTTTTCACTAGCTGAAGGAAGTACTGTAGTCCTAGTATGTTCCCAGGATTACAACTTCCAGTTTACTTCCTGAAGTCTCTTACAGCAGTCAAGGTACATAAAATTATTTAAAAGCAGATTCCCCATTTATGTCAAAACCTTGACAGGTCTGTCTCACACTACTGGAGTATCACACAGCATGTGGGCAAGGTTTGGTAGGTGTTTTTACCCACTGTACAAGGAAGAGCTCTTGCATTGAATCTACAGTACAAGAGCCTGACTTCTTGCACTGCTGGCCCTTAATGTTTCCAAAGCCAGATCTACTAACTTGAAATCCCCCATCAGATCCATGGTTTCTAAGATAGTAGCAATAAATATTTGATCCCCTAGCTCCATGTTTTCTTCCTTGGACTACTTTGTAGGGGTTTGGAAATACATGCAATATTAATGCGTTTAATATTCAATGAACATCGTTCAGATATTCAGGTATTACATATTTTCTTTATTTAACTTTTATTGGGATAAAACAATTGAGCAAATCTCATTTTTCAAATGAGTCCCATACATTCAAATGAATGTGGGCATATGAGTATTCAAACATTCAACATAATGAAGTGCATTTATAAAAAATTATATGGACTTGTAAAAGTCACCCCCAACTAACACAGATGGTGTAACACCTTTAGATAATGATGCAGTAAGGGTGTCGTAACAATAGGCCAGAATAGCAATTTTTATTATTGACACTTAGCTTATGTCTCGGGCCTTACACCACAACATTGTCAAAAATCATATAAATAATTGTAAAATTCAAATATTATACTCTGCCCATTGTAAAGGTTCTAGATAATGGTAAAAACATTTCTGTCACACCTGGAAATATAAAAAATACATTTTATTAATACCTGTACACAAATTCTAAATATCCCTAATTTGCATAAATATTAAGCATACTAAAAATAATGCAAACACAAAACAACAAAGGTTTCCAAAAAATAAAATAAAACAAAACAAAGAAATAAATCAAAAGCAAAACAATTTCAGAAAATAATACAACCAAAGAATCAGCAAGGTTCAACACAATAAATGGTACTGGCTATATACTATGCCTTCAGCATGCTTTGTATTTAGAATAACATTGTTGTATAAGAACTTGCAAACTCATTACATTAGTGTCTCAGATTATATTTCTGTATAAAATTTGCTTTAATTCTTTATAGAGTGAAAAATGCATTTCTTTTTGTTTAAACTTAAGCTTAACCTATGTACCCAAGATTTTGTATTAAAAGTTAAGCTAGCTTTGTTACCTCCCCAAATATGCCACATTAAAATACTAAAAATTAGAATAATTAACATACTACTTAAATTGCTGGTTATTTGTGGAGACTTGCTCTTCTTTCCTTTTAACTTTAAAAATCTTGGCGAGAATTTCTAATTCTGGATGATAAAAGTTCTTTAATAGCTGGCTTTACTGTAATCTTCTGTCCTATCTCCCCCTCAAACCCAAGACCTTGGCCTTGTCTGACATCAAATCAGCAATGCAGACTGGCTCATCCTGGCTTTAGATGGCACGAATCATCAAAAGTCACTTATTAGGATTTTGGTGAGAAAATCAGACAAGATAGCAACAGTTCAGCAGCACAACAGTAGATCATTTTCACCATCTCAGTTAGGTGTAGAAAAGGGTTTCCTTGTTGACAGCAAAGTTCCTTTTTGGTCACTGGATTTTATTACTGTTTCTGTTTTTCAATTATTTTCCACTTGACCCAGGACATTGGACTTTTTTGTTATCAAACAGTGCTGTAGACTTGCTCTGGCTTATGCGATTAATAATTAATCTCTGCCCATGCTTTGTTTTAGCAGAGATTTTAAAACATTCCTTCAGTCAGGATGTCCAGTACTTAAACCACAGGCTTTGCTACATCCAATACTGGAAATGTCCATTGTAACAAGCTATATTCTTGTAGCTGGCTTCTGTTGCAGTTTTGTATCTTCCTTCCAGGTTTGGAACCTCCACACCTCTGGTATGAACTCGTTAATTGCTTAACCAAATGCTGGCCCAAGACATCCGAGACAGGTGTGGCTTTAAGCTTTTGACCTAGTAGAAGTCTTAAACCAACAAAATTACTCAGTCAGCTGGCATAGATCCTTACATCTTGAAGATTTTAGAAATTCTGGGTGGATTTAGTAAGATTTGGGTATATCTTTTACACTCAGAGTGACATCATTGCTAGTTCTGATTGATTCTTGCAGATGGTGTAGGTGCGGTTCTCTACTCCTCCCTAAGGACTGCCTCCTTGCTCAGATTCCACTTTTAAAAAATGAAATCACTTTTTTCTATCTTTTTCATGCAAAATGATACAATTTTCAAACAAACATATTTAAACTTCTCACATTAAATGGAGGTTTTTTTAAAGCATTTCTCATGTTTATAGGACCAGTATTTCCTGAGTTATGTTAATAAGGACTATAACTTCATTTTCTTAGCCAAGTCCCTTAAAACAATGTGATATTTTTGTTTGAAATATTCTAGGCATAACAATAATGTAAGATTTGTCCATAAAATCCTTCAGGAATGTCCTTTAAAACATCAAACTTATTTTGCAAAGAGCTTTTCCTTTGTTCTCTCAAGCTGGCTGCATGGCACACAAATCAAAAGCTGTCAAGGCTGTTTACCATAGAATTTCAGATGATGTATCTCTTCATGCCAATAAATTGCATACCCAAAATTATATCTTTGGATTTGTCATGATGTTAGCTTTCATTTAAGACTAAACAACTTTGTTTATTCATGGTAGGTTTGATACCACAATGTTTTGCAAATAACTTGGCTTGCATTGATGCTGCAGTCATTAAATGTAGCCATTTAACAGATTCCCAGATCCCCTGAAGGTGGTATAGTTTAGTATAAATAGGATTTTAAATATCTTTGCAATGGATAAAAGTTTATTACTTCCATTGTAGTGAATGTACTTTTCTAAACCAGTCTGCATTTTTTCTTCTTGGTCATAGCTGGTAACAGATACAGCCCAGCACAGAAAAACATATGTGATACATCACCTAGAAACATAGAAACATAGACTTTGATGGTGGGTAAGGACTGCTTGTCCCAACCTGTCTGCCCATTTCCCTAACTATTGGATAAGCTGCAGATCCTAGTTTTACCAACAGCCTACTTCCTCCTACCCCCCACTAGAATTACCTTATGTTTGCCCCATGCATTCTTGAATCCCCCACTGTTTGATACCCCACAACCTCCTCAGGAAGGCCATTACATGCATCTACCACTCTGTCCATGAAAAAATACTTCCTCACATTGCCCCTGAGTCTCCCTCCTCTATCTTCAAATTGTGCCCCCTTGTTCTTGCACACGTCTTTTTCTGAAAGATGCTACCCTCTTGAACACTGTTGATTTCCTTGAGGTACTTGAACATTTCTATCATGACCCCTTCTCCCTCCTTTCCTTGAGGGTATACATATTAAGCTCCTTTAGTCTCTCTTCGTATGGCTTCTGGTACAGACCCTGCATCATTTTAGTTGCCCTCTTCTGGACTGCCTCCATCCTGTCTATGTCCTTGCAGAGATGGGGTCTCCAGAACTGGATGCTGCATTCCATATGGGGCCTCACCAACTGTCTGTACAGAGGGATAACAAATTCCTGTTTTCTGCTGGTGATGCTTCTCCCTATGCATCCCAACTCCCCCCAGCCCTCCTTACTACCTTCTCACATTGCTTGCCTACCTTTAGGTCACCTTATATGACTACCCCTAGGTCCCTTTCCATTTTTGTTGCTGTTAATACCCCTCCCCCATTGTATACTTTTCCCTTGGGTTTTTGTTTCCCAGGTGCATTACTTTGCATTGCTTTGCACTTCTCATGCTTTCCACCCTTCTTGTGTATCAGCCTTCTTGCAGATCTTTGTGACATCTGCACAAAGTCATACATTTCATTCCAGTCCTTCTGCAATGTCACCTATAAAGACATTAAAGAGGACCAGTCCCATTACTGAACCCTGCGGTACCCTGCTAGTTACCCCCCATTTCTTTGGAGTGTACTCTGTTTACTATTACAGTCTGTGTCCTGTTGTCCAACCAATTTTGTACCCAGGTTACCACTCTAGGACCCACTCCCAGGCTGACTAACTTGTTTATTAATCTTTTGTGTGGGACAGTGTCAAATGCCTTGCTAAAGTCTAGGTAGGCCACGTCCACAGCCCCTCCCTAGTCTACCACTTTGGTCACCCACTCAAAGAAATCTATTAGATTCATTAGACAGGACCTTCCCACTGTGAATCCATGCTGCCTTGGGTCCTGTGCCCCCCCCAGCCTCAAGGTACTCAAACATTCTTTCTTTCAGAAGTGATTCCATAATTTTCCCTTCTACTGAGGTCAAACCAGCAGGTCTGTAGTTTCCTGCCTCTGCCTTGCTCCCACTTTTGTGAAGGGGAATCACATCTGCCCTTTCCAGTCCTCAGGTACCACACCATCCACCCATGATTTGTTAAAAAGGGTAGTCAGTGGTGCCACTAGTTCTCCCCTTAGTTCTTTTAGAATTCCTGGGTGAGTCCCATCAGGCCCCATTGCTTTGTCCACCTTCAGTTTTAGAAGTTCTTCCAGGACCCTTTCTTCTGTGAATGGACTGATATTGACCCCTCTACCCAGTGTGCTTCTATGGTTTAGGTACCTCCCCTCCTCTTTTTTTGTGAATACTGAGCAGATGTATTCATTAAGTATATCTGCTTTGTCACTGTCACCCTCTGCCAACCCCCTCCCCTTTATTAAGCCTCACTATCCCTTCCCTGATCTTTCTTCACTCCCTAATGTACCTATAAAATGTTTTATCCCCCTTCTTAACTGAGTTGGCTATCTTTTCCTCGGTTCAGGCCTTTGGTATTCTGATTACCTTCCCTTCTTCCTTCTGCACACCTTGTAACAATTTACCAGAAAGTATACCCTGCAAAAAAACTATTTCAGAGAAAAATAAAGTAATAAACTGGAAAACCTGTAAGCACAATACAGTAACAAAATCTGTAAGCAAAACCTGTAACAATTTAAAAGAAAAATACCTTGCAAAAAAAGAAAACAACAATTTGAATCAGAGAAAATAAAGCAGTAATCAGTAAGCACAAAACAGTAACAAACATATAAGCACACCCTGTAACAATGTAGCAGAAAATATATGCTATAAAAAACAATTTCTATCAAAGAAAAATAAAGCAGTAAACTGTACAATCTGTAAGCACAAAAACGTAATAAAACCTATGAGCACAACCTGTAAGCAGAAAACAAAATAGTAACACAACAGTAACTCTGCTTAGCCAAAAGAAGCCTTAATATTTATCCTTGCTCTGTTAATGTTGGTCCTTTCTCTGTCCTTTCAAGCAAACCCTAGAAGAAAATAGCTCAGGTGAAGCTAGGTGCTTTATGCCAGCAAACCTGTCAAGCTTCTGATGATTATCTGTTAAAATGAAACTTAAACTCTTCCAGTTCTGTTAAGAGATGCCAGTCTTGGGTAGCTTCTCAATTTAAACTGGACTAGACCATTTTTTGGCCCTTAACTCTAAAGTTGGCAAGCTGCATTTAAAATTGAATGTAACCCTTTTTTCAAAGTTTCATTTAAACAGTGTTTGTTCTTCTTGTTTCTAGAACTTATATAAATAACAATTTTGACCAGAAGTTTAGAGTATGACCTCCCTTAACTTAATAATTAAGCACTTATAAAGAATAAAATAGTAATTAAAAATAATAACATAATAAAACATTTTAATAACTAAGTTTGTTCCTACAAGGGAAGGGTACCAGAGTGCAGTAAAGGGGGGTGCAGAGTTATTGCTGTCTCTTCTACTTGTGAAGCAGTCTCAGTGCTTGCCAGATTTTTCTGCCTTAACATTTGTGGTGTCATTGCTCTCCCTGGACTGTGAAGTACTTTGTGCTGGGCCTGGTTGATGGGCTGATTCAGCTGAAGGTGCCTCCTCTGTTGATTGTTTAGCTGAGATCATCTGTTGCACTCTAGTAATCAGGCAGTCTGGGTTATAAGCATAATCTTCCTTGTTATGGAAGGCCCATGGGCAATTGCTGTAAGATTTCCCTCTCTCCTCACAAGGTTACAGTGGAAGGAGTTAAGACACTGTACAGTCACATGGCCATATTGCAGGCAAAGGCCATGCCTCTGCTGATCATAAGTGTTACTTAGGTGTGAACATAAGCCACACTTATGGTATGATAGTAGCTGGCCCTGGTTAAAGCAGAGGCTGTGATCTCTGCTCAGAAAAAAAACAAGCTTTGGTCAGATCCACCATGGCTGCATAATGAAGTTAATAAGATTGTGTTGATTTGTGAAGGATACATGGAGAAACAACACAATGCTTTTTAACTAGTAAGATTGATATTATTTTCTATTCTAAGGAAGGCAGACACGTTATTAGGAAAAGATATGGAGGTGTCGATTTTAATGGAAGGAATGGTAATCAATAAAGGTTTTGTGTAATGATCATATACTCACAGCAATTGAAACATACTAATTCAGAACTCTGGAACCCCACCATCAGAATCAATTAGGAATGCACATTTCATTATTCATATTGAGGCCAATCAAACCAAACATCATGACTCGATTGGCCTGTACTTGCATGGCATGGCTAACCCCTGTTCTGCAGATGCAGTCCCTGTTCTCTACATTATGATGCAACATTTTATCTATGGACTACTGATTGCTACTTTTGTGGCTGTCAGGACTGTGACACTTTCTTCTATGCACAATTAGGACAAAAAAAAATATTTAGGATAATATATACATTTTTCCCAGGACAAACACACGGTTGCTCCTATTTTACATAGCAACACTTATTCCAGTTTCTGTTATACACAAACCTGTACCTAGAAATTACAGAGTTTGGATCAGTTAAATTTCAGATATTAGACTACTGCTATTCAGTATATGACAATGCATATGTCACCTTGGGAATATTTTTATATTATTCTGTTTTGGGGGGAATTTGCATAGAACAAACAGTGACACTCATGATATCAATCACAAAATTAGTATTTCATACTCATTACACCAAGATGTTTTGTTTATTTGTTTATTTATTTTATTATTTTTTAATTTTTATTTTATTTTATTTAAACAGCAGTTTGGAAAACCTTTGAGCCATAGGCTCATTTACAAAGGTACCTTGTCACAGTAAGACAAACCAAAATACACAGTATAGCAGTACAACACATAAGTATAACAGTAAAATTAAGACATAGATACAAACAAGCTGGTACAGGTAGGATGGATGCAAACAATACCAGAGTTATGTCATCCTTAGCAGCTTAGTAATAAGCTTTGTCCTTAAGTATTGAATCGGCTTTGACTAGTGGCAGTTACAGCATCGGTGTTAATAAGGTGGTTACGTAAGGAAGTTTTGAAACGATATAGTTGGAGCTTCGGAGATGGAGGGGCAGTGTGTTGAACCAGGAGGGCCCTAAAGCTGAAGGCTCTTTGGCAGTGAGAGGTCCTAGCTCTAGGGATAACAAGAGAGGTTTTCCCAGAGGTCCGAGTATGAACTAGTGGGACAGAGCGGCGTATGGTGGTGGTCAATCCTGGTGGGGAAAGCCCAAGGAGGGTCTTTTTTGTAAGGGTACAGGTAAGATATTTGAGGCTCTCATTGAGATCAAGTACCAGCGCTTTAGCATACAGTAGACAGGTGTGTGTCATCCTAGGTGCTCCAGTAACTAACCTGCAGGCCTTATTCAGAGTAGTGCGAATTTTATGGAGTGCGGTCTGATCAGCAGCACCATACGCAGCAGTCCATAGTCCACTGGGGACAGGATAGAGGAGACTGCAGTGAAGAGCCTCGGGAGGCAGTGTTTATACCGATGTAAGATGCCCAATCGGATATTAGTGGCAGTGGCTAGGGCAGTGATGTGTCCATGGAAGGAGAGGTAGGGGTCAAAATGGATCCCAAGGTATTTATAGGAGCAAACTTGTTCGAGTGGGAATGAGGACCCAGAGTGAATGAGGAGTTTGAAGTTGCAGGACTTGATTTGGGGATGAGTGAAGAACATGGTTTTTGTTTTTTTAAGATTTATCATCAGTCTATGTTCCTTGAACCAGCCCTTGGCTTCAGTGAAGGACTTCTGCAGCGAGTCCTGGAGGGCAGTAGGGTTACAACTTGAGGCAAAGATGACTGCATCATCAGCGTACAATAGAATGTTCCCCAAGCAAGAGCATGGAAGGGTGTTAAGGTAAAGGGAGAATAATAATTAGATCTAGGATTACAATTATCTTTGAGCCAAGGCTCTTTTACAAAGGTTCCACGTCAGGAGAGTACATACATGTTAAACATGTTAAACAAGGGCATAAAACATTAAAGAGAGCATACAACCATATTTATCAGTTCAGGTATGGCATCACGGTAAAGAGGATACATGAATAACACATACAAAGAATCGTTTCAGAAACCTGGAAGAAATCAGGGAGGAAGGGTGAGAGGATAGGGAGGTGGCAGTTGAAAAAGAGACTAGAGCAGCTCACGGCATTGTCAAAGAACATCAGAGGGAGGTGGTTGATCTCAATGGGGAAGGGGGATGATAGGGGTGGCAGTCACATGAGCTGGAGGCCATGAGATGATGATGGAGGCTTGACTTGAATATGCCCAGTGAGGAGGTGGAGGTGATGTGAGTGCTGAGGGCATTCATCCAGCTGGGTGCATGGTGTGCAAAGGATCTTTGGCCAAGAGTTATGCAACATCGGGAGACTTGTAGAAGCTGATGTTCAGACCCTCTAGTGTTATGAGGATCAGTGTTTGGGCACAGGAGGGCTTCGACACTAGGTGGAGTAAGGTCCAAAGTAGTTTTTTTCACCATCAAGCAGGTAAGGTACTTTATGCAGCTAGTGAGTTGAAGCCATCCCATTTGAATGTAAAGCTCACATGTATGTGTGAGTCAGTGGGATCCAGTAAGCAGTCGACAGGCCTTGTTTAGGGAGGTTGTTATGCACCTGAGGGTGGTAGTAGAGACAGAGTCATATATTATGAGGTCATAGTCTATGACGGAGACCACAGAGCTCTGGATAGCAATCTTCAGTGCTGCCTGGGTAAGATGCTGTCTATTTTGGTAGAGAATTCCAATGCATGAGTTTACCACTCTGGCAACACTATCAGTGTGAGTCCCATAAGATAGACAAGGGTCAAGTGATATTCCGAGGTATTTAAAAGATGACACTTGTTCGAGGGTGTTACCAGCACTTGTATTGATTTCAAGGGGGTATCACCTGTGTTTGTTTTGCAAGCTGCAGAAAAGCACAGATTTAGTATTTTTGTGGTTTAGAACCAGTTTATGTTTTGTGAGCTAGTTTTCAACAGTGGAGAAAGCAAGTTGTAGGTTGTGAAGTAATGGTTGTGGGTCCTTATGGGGGGTGAGAAGCACAGTGTCATTGGCATAGAGGATAATTTGTTATGGGCATGATAGTGGAAGGGAGCTCAGGAAAAGGCTGATAAATAGTGGGCCTAGTATGGATCCCTGAGGGACACCTGAGTGAACATCTTACTGTAGAGAATAGGGACTGAATCTGTGAAGTGGGGGTTGACCATACCATGCAAAGACACCTCAACTCGTCATCATGATGGTTGCCGAGGGACTGGAATGAAAAGCATGCCTCTTTACAGACACAAAACAGGGTTGATACACAGGGAAGGTGGGAAGGATGAGAAGGGACTTGGCAAGGTTGGAGGAATGGTCAGAAGTATGGCAGCTTGGATTCAATACAAAGAAGTGCAAAGTAATGCACCTGGGAAACAAAAACCCAAGGGAAGAGTACACAATGGGGGGTAGTAACAACAACAAGAATGGAAAGGGACCTGGGGGTAATCATATCAGATGACCTAAAGGTTAGCAAGCAATGTGAGAAGGCAGTAGGGATGGCTAGAGGATACTGGGATGTATAGAGAGAGGCATCACCAGTAGAAAAGAAGTTGTTATCGCTCCTTATCACTCCTTACAGATAGTTTGTGAGACCCCATCTGGAGTACTGCAACCAGTTCTGGATACCCCATCTCTGCAAGGACATAGACATCTAGAGGAGGGCAACTAAAATGGTGCAGGGTCTGCAACAGAAGCCATAGGAGGAGAGACTAAAGGAGCTTAATATGTATACCCATGGTGAAAGGAGGGAGAGGGGAGACATGATAGAAAGTTTTAAGTACCTCAAGGGAATCAACAAAGTCCAAGAGGGTGGCATATTTCAGAAAAAGATATGTGCAAGAACAAGGGGACACAGTTTGAAGATGGGAAGGATGGCTCAGGGGTAATGCAAGGAAGTATTTTTTCACAGAGAGGGTGGTGGACACATGAAACAGCCTTTGTGAGGAGGTTGTGGGGTCAAAAATAGTGGGGGAATTCAAGAATGCATTGGACAGACAAGGCAATTCTTGTGGGAGGTAGGAAGAAATAAGCTGTTGGTTAACTAGGATCTGCAACTTATCCTGTAGGTAGGGATATGGGCAGACTAGGTGGACCAAGGGGTCCTTATCTGCCATCAGAGTCTATGTTTCTATGATTTTTGTGTTGCATCTTTTTTTTACTATGCTTCATGAAATGTGCATTCTCTATTGATTCAGATGGTGGGTTTTCAGGGTTTCACAGCTTTGTGTTTCTCTCATACCGCTATATTAGTGGATGTGAAAAGAACATAATACTATTTTTGAGTTTACTTTCAGTACATTACAAGTTGTTTTAAAAGTCTTGTACCAATGTACTGTACTTAGTAGACTGCATGAATTTTAATTTTAATGTATTTATTTTTACACCTGTCATTTTTTAATCACAGTTGGAGCACTTAGTAGCTGTGCACAACAGTAAGATAGGCCCGAGGATTTTCATAAAATACATGCATCATAAAATAAATTGGATCATAAAAAACGAAAAATAGGAATTTCTAGATACTGAACCAAGTCTGAATAATGTGATATCAGCATGACCATAATTAACATTTAAATGAACCAGTACTTTACAAGATACCCTTGTTAAATCTATATTTATAAAAGTAACATTTAATCTGAGAACAACTTGAATGCCTGACAGTCCACATTGAAGAAATGATTTATTTTCCAGGAACTGGGAAGAATCAGTATATATTTTCATTGGTTTAACTGTGTATATGATGTGTTTTTTACATCATTATTAGTAAGATATGTGCTTTGCACCTTTGTTTCTATGTTTACAAGCTTCATAAAACTACACACACAAAAAAAGACAAAGAGAACCAAGTTGTGTTTAGCACCTCGTTTTCAAGGGGGTCTGAGAAGTTATAGGTATTTAACATTGTTATTCAAAGGGCAAAAAATTACAATTACAAATGGATAAAGGTGTAAAGCTATAAATAAGAGTGAAACAACCATGCTGGTATGCACACCACATAAAGTAGTTCTGGAAAGGATACAGACTGGTGACAGCTCAATTAACACTGCAAGTCCAGAAAAAGACATACATTGTTGCCTTTTGCTGTACTGAAATGCTACAGCTGATGTAAAATACAATGCAAAGTGGTGGGGATGAGGCTGGAAGATGGGTGTGAATAACACCATATACCCAGCAGGAGGGACTTTACATCTCTCGGAATTTATTTGTGAAAATGAGTGATCAAGATAGGAATGTAAGCTGAGCCAAGGCTGGTTAAAATAAATAGTTGCTTAACTTGTAGACTTGAAATAATTGCATGTCTTCCTTTCTGTAACATCTTTCCATGCACAAACAGATTTGGCTTTGAAGCTAACTTGCTCAACAGTGTTTGGTAGATTTTACTCCTGATTTCTGTTTATGACAGGCAGTAAACATTCCTGCATGAAAAGGCTTTACATTTGAAGCGCCTATAAAGTGAGGAACTACACAGTGACGTAAAAACATCACTTTATAGGAGCTTCAAAGGCAAAGTCTGTTCCAGGAATATTAACTGTCTGTCTTGAAAAGAAGTCAGGAGTCAAATCTGCAAAAATCAGTTAAGTAACTCACAGTTGCACTAGCAAATATGATTTACACTTTTACAAACATTTATCAAGTAAAAATTCACGCTTCAACTTATTCTAAAGACAGAGAAGCAAAACTCAGTAACCACGCAGGATCAGTACACACTGTATTTCCAACAAGACACTGGCCTGCTGTAGGGGCTATTAGACATCAAACCAAAGGGCACTCTGGGAAGACTATTCCTGACAAGATGCAATAAAACAAGCCTGAATGGCAGCCTCCAGAGGTCATAAAACACCCAGGGAAAGCAGGGAAAGTTAGAAAAAAAATCTTCTCATAGCCTAGGCAGAAACAAAACACTGGGATCACTGTTTTGCAAAATGTACCCCTTACAATTTTTTCTTATTTGCAAGACAGCATATATTTATCCTAACAAATCTGTCCTACTGCCACATTCAAAACACTATCCCCTACCTACTTCAACATATAAACTCAATTACAACACTGCTACACTTATATAATACATACTTCTCAAACTTAAAAGGAAAAATACTCATTATCATCAAAGGCTGTATTTACCAAGTACTGTGCCCATGATTAAAATAATTTGAACCCCCTTCCCAAAAAAAGTGCCCTTGCATGAAACTGCATGTTTAACTGTAAAGACAATTAAAAAATGTATTTCTAAATGCATTACTAACACCAATACTTTCAAGTTTTGAAACTTCTAAAAAAAACTCTCTCTCTCTCTCTCTCTCTATATATATATATATATATATATATATATATATATAGATAAATATATATAATCCCAAAAGCTGAACTTTATGCTTTTAGTATATAAATGTTTAAGAAAATGTGAGGCTCTTTCAACTTGAATCAGAACACTGTGTCTATTGTTTTCCTTGGGAGCTGCAGTTCCAAGCAGTCCTTAATTATTCTTTCCTTCAGACTCCCCAGGTGGCTCTGATAATCATTTGTTCCAAGGGTTTTTAAGTCAATTTGAAGGCATTAAGTAACTTCTGTTCTCCTAGTCCTTAATAAAATGCAGGGGCTTCGCAACTCGATCACTCCACAGATTTGTTCTGTTGCTTGCTCCAGGTCTCAAACTAGTGTGTCTTGTTCCAATATGATATTATCTTCATGCCCCTCCCACATGAATCAAAAAAAAGGTGGGGGGATCTTTAGGAGCTTCTCAGGTGGCGGTGAGGATGGATCTTACTCCCCCAAAAAAATGAATGCTGCCTCCCACTACTCAGGTTCCAGTTCTTGTACCGCCCATTTAAGAAAGAAAATAGTACCCTGAAACCACTGACTAACATGAAAGCATATTTATTTGAGGGCGGAAAACATTTCTTGGAGGAGGGAAAGGCGGAGGAGACTATTTACACCTTAAGTCAGTTCCACGGACAGAAAATATGACATCACTCCTTTTGTACATTCAAAATGTCTGTAGGTTCCACCTACTGTAGCCATAAAAAAGCAGCTTGGTAAATGTCATAGTGCAGAACAACTGTTTTGCCTAATCTTGACCCAAACTTTCAATTTTTGGTCCATACTTGTTCAGAAACTAAAACAGGAATGGGGTGGTCTTGAACATCATATTTTTGAAAAAGCCAGTATGCAATGTCCAAAACATTAAACAAGAACTGTTCTAAACCTGTAAATCATTTTCCCCAATAGAAGATGATTTTTAAATACTGGTTTCAGCTCTGTTACTGTTCCATTTCTATAGACTTTTTTTGTTATGTTAGTGGGTATTTCTGATTTACACACAGGTACAATAATGAGTTTCATTTTAGAACTGTATGATATAGTTTATTTCTTTGTCCAGCTCATACACATAATGCATCCATGTTCCTATGGAACTCTGTTTGAGAGAGTGACATAAACTACAACACACAGTTCCAAAATGGCACTTTACACAAAAGTGTAAATCAGAATCAACAACTGAGGTTACTAATAGGCCCATACAGATGGAGCAACAGCAGAATTGGAGCAATATATAAAAAACAGTTTCTATTGCAGGAAAATTGCTTACAGATTCAGTGCAGCTCTCCTTTAAAACCCTCATTTTGAGTAAAATGGTGTCAAGTTTAATGGCTGGATTGGTTTGTGGAATGGCTACTAAGGACAGCTACAAGGGAAAATCATTTACCACATTATACTGATCCCAAAACCTTTCTAATGATTTTACCAATTTGAAATATCAAAAGTACTATCCCAGATACATGTATAAGTGCAAGCTAGAGGAGTGGTCAGAGAGGTGGCAGATGGGGTTCAATGCAAAGAAGTGTAAGGTTATGCACTTTGGGGTGAAGAACCCAAGGAGAGAATACTGGCTGGGGGTTAAGCTGGGGATCACTGAGGAGGAGAAGGACCTAGGGATAATGATAACAGGGACCATGAACAACACTGCCCAGTGCAAGAGAGCGGCTGCAAAAGCAAACAAAATGCTGGGGTGCATAGCAAGGGTGGTTCATCCAGGTGAAAACAGGTGATCTTGCCCTTCTACAGGTCACTGGTAAGGTCACACTTAGAGTATTGTGTGCAGTTTTAGAGGCCATACCTAAAGTGTGATATCAGGCTACTGGAGGGGGTGCAGAGGAGGGCAACAAAGATAATATGTGGAATAGAGGGGAGAGACTATGACAGCAGGCTGGGAAACCTGAATATGTACACCCTGGAGAATAGAAGGGACAGGGGGACATGATAGAGACATTCAAGTATCTGAGAGGAATCAATAAGAATGGGGCAGATGGGGTCTTTAAGTTAAGGAGGGGGAGGGTCACCAGGGGGCACGGGGTAAGAATAGAGGGAGGACGATTTAGGAAGGAAATGAGGAGACACTATTTCACTGAGAGGGTGTTAGCAAAATGGAACACCCTACCAGAATGAGTGGTATCATGTAAATCTGTGAACAGCTTCAAAAGGGCATGGGACAGGGAACAGGGGAGAGTGAGGTGGGGAGGTGGGGTAGCAGTGGGATGACAAAGGGGAGGGGGTAGGGCAGCTGCAAACTAGGGATGTTGGCTGTACACTCGAGCAGACTTAGATAGACCGGGTGGTCTGTTTCTGCTGGCACATTCGTACGTATAATTCTGTTGTATGAAATTTAAAAGAGTTTTTCAATAATGTTCTTATTATGTACACATAATCCAGGGAAACTCTAAAGCCCCTTTATACTTTTTCTGACTGTACTGTGGCATTGTGCTGACTCATCAGGCTTTAAGAAAAAGTTGAGTACCTAAAATATTGTCTCTCTGAGCCTAGGTCATGTTTGTTCTGAAGGGCAGAACCTCCTGCCTATTGTCCTTGCTCTGAATTGCTATAAGAGTATAGCTGTTTCCCCCTTTAAAGTGTACTTTCTTATTGTCCCAAGATTGTTCACCTACACCCAGTCTGTCAGAGGACCCTGTTACAGGGGGAGTTCCTTACCCTGTGCCCTCTCCTTCTCCCGTGTGTAACTGTTGCATCTCTGTACCAATTCTTTAGCCTGGTCCCCTGTCCAGGGGTACTCATTTCTTCTAGCAGTACCCCATCTACTGCAATGTCATGTCCATCAGGCTCTTTAGACCCAAGGGGGTCAAGCCTCAGGCTGCTAGATGATGAGTCACCCAGTCCAGAAAACTCTGGCTCAGACTGTGACTCCACTAAATTGTTTTGGCCCATTGCATAGGATATGGAAGCAAGTGTACATCAACTGCTAAGGACCAACCGTTGTTCCTTAAGACTTTCTCCAATAACTACAGTTTGTTGTTTTCTGTTTCAGGCTGGGAGGAAGACTGATATAGTCTATGCAGAAAACCCTTCTCTTGGCCTCTCTTTCTGTTACATCAGATGGTACTGCCACTCTCCCTCTTCTATGAATCACCATACCTCCCAGCTCTGTTATTTAATCTGGCTCCTCTCGAATCTTGCTGCGATGGTTACTGTAAATGAAGGCAACAGCAGGAACTGTAGCTTTACTCCTGCAAGCCTGAAAGTCTCCTACTTGTAATTGCTGCTGACTGATGGCAGGAAACTGCCTACTGACTCATTTATTAATTTATTTAGCTTTTGTTGACCAGGTAAGTACACTAGACCAGACATTTGCCTGTTTTCAGGTACAACCCTGGAGAGTACAATGAAACACAAGTTCATACAGAGGACAACATGATACAAGTTAGGCATTACACAGAATCAGGTAGAACCAGATGAACATAACACAAGCAGTCAGTAAACACAGTTAGAATAGGAACAAAATATATACATAGAGTCCCCAAGGCTATGAACAGTGCATTATACAATTCTATACAGCTCAGATCCCCAAAAGCAGAGTTGCAGTCAAAGCATCGCCTGAAACAGAGAGTAAATACATTATACACAGAGCAGAATCCAAGCAGGCAGGATGCATCAGCAGGACCTGCTCAAAGGTACCAAAAGAAGGACATGTAAGTCCAATGCAGGGGACCAAGGTTTGTTATGGTGGTTTAGGACAACCGCACACAGAGGAGAGCTTCAAGTAATTCCACAGGGAGCTCTGAAGGCATGAGTGGGAGGGGGAGGAGTGGACCTGGGTGGGAAAGGAGTTCCATACTCTGGGGGCACATGTAGCAAAATCCCTGTCCCCCATTTGCATTCAGGTGGCAGGAATTTTGAGAACAGCAGAGCCCAATGACCTAAGGGAGTAAGAAGAAGAGGCAAACAGTTTGAGGAGCTTAGCCAGTCCTGGGGGGTGCCAGTTCTGAGAACCTTGCCTGTGAACCTGCCCAAGACAAAATTCATGTGGTTGGGTGGAGAAAGCCAGTCAAGTTTGTTGTACAGGTCATAGTGGTGGGTTAGGCAAGGGGCAGCAAGTGCAAAGCGACAAATGTTATTATAGGCTATGTTGCACCTAGAGAGGTGAACTTTGGATGTGCATGCAAACAGGATGAGTACATAGCAGAGAGAAGAGGAAAAACACACCTCTGGCCAGTGCAAGGTGAGCAGCAGAAGTAAGATTGTTCTTCGCTCTGTAGGCCAGAACAAGTTTGCAGTTGACAGCTCTGCATACATTTTGGATATGATGCCCAAGGTGAAGCTGGTGGTCAAGAGCCACCCCAAGGTATTTGATGGAGTCAGTGATTAGGACAGGAATACCATCAATACCAGTAATACTCAGTGGGGCAGGGGAGGCCTTTATCTTGGCCAGGGACCCAAAAAGCATGGCCTGAGATTTTCTAAGGTTGATGACCAGCTTGTGGGTCATTATCCAGGACTGGATATTCCTGAAATCCTCACTCAGTTGGTGGTTGATGACCCTAATGTCATGGGAATGGGTGAGGATAACAAGGTCATCTGTATTTAGGACAGAGCTACAGTTGGAAGAAGTAGAGGGGAGATTATTGATAAAGATAGAGAAGAGAAGAGGCCCTTGTACTGAACCCTGGGGGACACCAGAAATCACAGGAGTGGTGGCCGAGAAGACCCTACTGAATTTAGTAAGTTGCTGTCTACCCTGGAGGTAATTAGTGAACCATCTTAGGACAGGTTGGGACAGACCAAGGGACTGAAGTTGAGAGCAAAGTAAGACATGGTCAACTAATTCGAAGGCCTTACATAGGTCAATGAAGATGGTGCCTGAGAGCTTACCCTGGTCCATAGCTGCCCTGACCCCAGAGGATACAGTGACAAGGGTGGAGTATGTACTGTGCCCTTTGTGAAAGTTATGTTGCATGGGAGACAGTAGCTCATGGGCCTGAATATACTCCATCAGTTGCCCAGCCACAACTTTTTCCAGAAGTTTACTGATAGCCGACAAGATGGCTATCGGTCGGTAGTTGTTGAGGATCTTTGGGTTTCCCTGTTTGAGAACAGGGACAATTCTCACCACCTTCCAGAGGTTGGGGATAACTCCAGAAGCTAGTAACATGTTGAAGATATGGACCACTGGGAAGACAATATAAGAGGCACCAAGATGGAGGAGCTTAGGTTCCACGTTATCGTGGCCAGCACTAGAATGAGGGGAGAGACCAGAGAGAGAAGTCTCTGTGTCTCCTGTGCCATCACAGCCCTGAAGTAAAGTAACAGATGGGAGACAGGGGCCGACTGTGGGGCAGAGGCTGGGACATGACTATCACTCCCACCAGTGGAGAATAGAGAGGTGAAGGCAGACAGATCCGAGAAGTGAAAGTCGAATGCATTGGCAATGGTTAGTGGATTGTTACAATTAGATCCATCTATGAGCATGTCAGAGACCCCACAGTTGGAGGAACCACTTACTATATTTTTAATGTTCCTCCAGAAATTCCTAGGGTCCTTAACTGAGTTTAGTATTGCAGTTTTGCAGTATTCACTTTTGAAAGCCCTGATTGCTTTTTTGCATTCATTCCTGAGCCTCTTATATTGCTGAAATATGGCCTGGTCTGTTGTGACCTTGAAGTTGACCCAACACTTGTCTCTAGCCCTCATGAGGGCTAGGAGGCTCCCATGTAGCCACTAAGTGGCAGCCCCACCCCCTCCCTGATAAGAGGGACATACTTGTCCTGTAGTGCCCTGAAGGTGCTGAGAAAATGACTAACAGCAGTGGAAGAGTCCTGAGCATTTAGCACCACAGACCAGTATGTAAGCCTCAAATCCTCATGGAAGGACTCTAGGTCAAACCTGGAAAAATCCCTTACTTGGATGATTTTGTGAGGAATTTTCTGGGAGAAGATCTTCCATACGCAGTACACAGGGGTATGGTCAGAGATAGAGACAGGAAGGGTACCAGAGGAGCTGATCCTCTCAGGTCTATTGGACAGGATCCAGTCCAGGAGTGAGCTAGTACCACCAGTGGTGGACCACCTAGTGGGCTCCTGAATAAGTTGAGACAAGGAGAGGTCAGCAAACAGAGGTTCATACAGCTTGGTGTTTTCTCCAAGCCAGTTTAAATTAAGATCTCCCAAGATCATTAGCTCATTATCCCCAGTCTTAGCACCAACAGTACCGTACCCGTATTGTGTCAAAATGTCACAGGGAATACAGCGCAGGCAAAAGCGCAGAAGTGAAAACAGTTAAAGACAAAATAGCTACATGGCTACTATAGCGAATGATCAAAACAGCTACAGTATCTCTGTAGCTATATTGTGTTTGGGCAAACAGGTTAAGGCTTGTGTTTGGCGATGTCTTGCTGAGCAGCTTATGTGGCTCACAGGGTAGAGCTACAGGCAGGGAGAGCAGTGTAGCGTCAACGTCCCAAGATTTGATTCCCCATCCTGGGACATTTAACATATTTTATTTTTTTTTCATTTCCCTAGGACATCTTATTCCCATTCCCCTCCTCAACGATCCCCCCATGCGATTTCTCCCCATCCCCAAGTTGCCCCCCTTGGAGTTAGTTATAATAAAGTGAGGGGTATGGAAGGTGGGGGGGTTGGACCCCAGGCCAAAACAATGTGTGTTTGTTGAATTCAGAAAAGTAGCACTCCACTGTTTTGTTGAATGCTGTCTTTGCTGTCGGCATTTTGGCTTTGTGGTTTTTGACCACGCTGTTATTCTCAGTGATATTATGACCCTGTGCCCTCATTAACAGCCTTAGCTGAGATTAGCACAGCATCAGCTGGAGGGAGCTCAGCCAAATCACAACTCAGATGTTGGGACATTGGTTCTGTAAATAGGTGGTCCCTTTCATGTTGGAACCAGGCTTTCTCGTTGGCCATAAAGGCCAGCAGGTGTGATTTATATTTCTGTAGAGCTTGTTTCAGCTTTAATGTATCTGCAGTTTGACATAAGTCAGGGTATTTGGGTTTCCAATATCCTGCTTCTTCATTCTATGCCTGGATTTCTGAACTACTGCAAGCTGGTAGCATGGAGGGTGATCAGCTCCCCTGTTACCACTCCATCAGCCTTCCCTCCTGCTCTAATGACAGGGTTGACCATCTCACATTAAGAAGTCTGGCAGAGCCCTCTACAATGAGTAGGGGATTATTTTTAGGAAAATAAGCAAAATCATGTGAACATACTTCTAACTATACAAACATCCATATTGATAAGTTGTGACACAAGCATGAAAACAAAAAAAGGGAAGAACGATTCATTATAACATAAGCCTCCACCCATACCAGAACAAAATCAAAAAAGGAAAATAGTCCCAGTTACTCCATTGTGCAGGCTGTTTTACAAATTAATTAAATACACTTAGAAACACATAAGATTTTTCCTTATGAGACACTGGCATTTAAATACTAAGGGCCGGATATTCATAAATACACCAAAGGTGGGTGCAAGTCCAGTGCAGCATAAGTCAGCTGCGCCATGGTATTACGAGAGCCATATTCAGAAGATGCACCCCTTGAAATGCTCCTGCACAAGCCAGCTGAATACAGCAAAGATGAGCTACTGCCCATCCATAGATGCACCGGAGCAACCAGGGATGCATGGAGCAGACCTGAGCACAAACCCAGTGAGCAGAGCAGGAGCAATAGGCTGCAGGGACACATAGCCAAGGAAGCATGGTGGTAAGGGGTACAGGACTTCACCAGCATGGCACACTTGGGTACACAGAAGCACTGACCAGGAGGTAACACTGGGCACCAGGGGATGGTACACAGACAACCCCGGTCCACCAACCAGTGAAGAAGCATCTTGCCAAATCCCTGCTACCACCTCCATGTGAATGGCAGGGCCATGCAACAGACACCCACCAGGCAGGGCCGTAGGGTGCCATGGGCAAGGTGTCAAGTTATGAGGCAAACACATACAGCAGGCAACCATGGGCAAGTGAGGCACAGGCCACACAGGGCACTAGCCGGAGTGGGGAGGGGCACTGCATTGCTGCCCACATTGGAGATGCACAGCACCACAAGCAACTGAAAGGCAACATAGACAAGTGCACAAGGTGCAGAGGCTGGCAGATGCCACCATGGGACACATGACACAGGGCCACACACAGGACTGGGTAAAGGTCCACCCACCCAGTGATCACAGGAGCAATGGCCCAGGGGGTTGGGGGGGTACACCAGAGACACAGTAAAGCACAGTGGAACAGACACCTGCAGCATGGCTCCACATGCTGCCTGCAAAGCAGACACAGACAGAGAGATGTAGCAAAAAAAATGTTTAATAGAAAAATACAACTGTGTACAAGAATACACAACAGGAGTAGGGACAGGCGAGGGTAAGAGGAGGATGGGGACAGGAACCAGGGGCTATAAATTGGGAAAGGTGTACTGCAGGGAGACAGGGTAAGTGAGGGTAAAGGGGGCTATATATATACAGGGTCTAACGCTTTCTTTGGTCTGCCACCACCAGACGTTCCTGGACCCCACCATGGTGATCATGTTTTGCTGGTGCCACCTGGTCACCGACAACAGCCTCCATTGATTCGCAAGCACCCTCCTGAGGGCCAGGAGGATTGGCCTGGGATCCCTCTGCACCGCCATCCTGGGGACACCTAGGAGAAGGGACAGGACAGGCAATCAGTGAATGCCCCAGAGAACCCTTGCCCACTCACAGCATGCAGTGGACAGTGGGGGCACACACCACTGGGTGGACAGTAGTGGATCCATGCCCAGAGGGTCACACCAGCCGGCCACACCAGCCACCCACACCGCACACCACAATGGTGCTGGCAGGCAGACAGTGTCACGCAGTGGGCACATGTGAGCATGGCCATGGGTACATGGCACAGAATGAGGGCACCCATTGCAGCACACATGGTGGATGCCATGCGCATGCCTCCCCCAGGCAGCACAAGGCCACCAAAGGCCATGCAACACTGGCACACCCAATGGAAATAGTGCCCACCATTGCCATCGCAGAAACATGGCCAGGCCCTGTCCCCATTGGTATTCCACAGAGACACAGAACAGCAATGTGACAATGCTTACCTGCCCTGTGCCATTCAGCCGGTCTAGCCCGTGGCATTCTAGTGCAGCCCTGCACCCCTGCTGCTGTCCTGGCCCTCCTGTGGTCCTCGGGCCCTGGGGAAGGAAATATGAGAGGAGGACATAACCACACAAGCACGCATGGTCAACACCACACAGCCCGCATGGCACAGGACATGTACCTGTCTGTCCCATGGCCACCATGCCCGCATGATTGCAACATTCACAGCAGCCATGCATGGCATGCAGTGACTACTGGGACCATGACAGCCCCCCTGCAGCAGATCGTGCCACGCAGCTGAACACCCACTACAGATGAGCTTTGTGCATTCATGCCACTTGCGCATACCAACCTGGCTCTGGCACTGCCCCAAGCTGAACATGAGTCTGCATCTGATGCAACTGGACTGGGTCTCTCTGCCGCAGGTCCCCATAGTGGTGGCAGCACTGTTCCACCATCCTGGGCACCCCTGTCCTTCGCTATATATCAGTAACCACCCACTGCCACACGTGGCCAGGCAGCTGTTGCAGGGGTGCCAGCCCATACAGCTGGCCCTCATAGGGCTGTACCACTACCACCATATTGATGAGCTGTACAGCAGACCAATTGCTGGCCCTTCTAGAATTTCCCTGTCCCACCATGTCATACAGCAGTCAGGCTATGTCATGGAAAATGGCCAACAAACCAAGCATGTGGGGGATGCACATGTGCGATGCACAATCGTGAACAGTATAAAGCAATTGTGCAGCATGTGGTTGCACAATCACAATGCACAGTGTGGGAATATAGCGCAGAGCCACACATGAGCACAACAGCATGGACTGGTGGGTGCATAAGGTCACATACACGACCCTGACGGCACAGAGTGTGACCCCACATAGCAGCTTGCATGTGCCTAGCAGTCGCTGCATGCCATATCACACACAGTGTGCAGCCACGCAGTAGGAGCAGTGCCATGATGCATGCTCATGTGTGATGGCCAACCAGCACTGCAAACACAATGATACACCATCACGCATGGTGCCCCAGTCGCGTGATGGGCATGTGCTACGGTGTGCGCACATGCGCTCTGTGGGCACGCACACTGTGACTGCGCTAGAATTGTGCAACAGGAATGCTCCAATGCAACTCAATCACACCCAGCATGTTTACACGATATTCAGCTGCCATATGCAAATCACCTCGTCAGTCAATGCATGGTGCAGTATGGTGCACTAGCATATCATTACCATTGAGCACAAGCTCATTTGCATGCGATGTGCCTTATAAGCACCACTGAACAGCACAGGACACAGACCGATATTGTAACCTTTTAGGTAAGTGGACGCTAATTCAAGGCTCCAGAGGCCTACAACAACACTGCAAGGGGGGGAATGCTCTGGGCCATGCTGACACTGAACCACTGTGCTGTCACTGTTCAGAGGTAGCGTCATGTCTGGTAATGATGGTGAGGAGGAGCGTGGGCCTGCCTGCAAACACAAGCCCAACTTCACTAGGGAGGAGCAGACTGCCCTGTGCAAGGCCTACCTGGACAGGGAGGACCTGCTCAGTGGTGCCATGGGCACCCCTCAGGAATGGTCGGCAGGGTGGGAGGCCATGGCCACATATATGAACATGCATTGCAGGCACCAGCACAGCGGCAGGAGTGCTGATAGAGGGTAGGCACTGACAAACGGAGGATAAAGGTGAAGGTGGCAGCCATACATGCTTCACACAATAGAAATGGTGTGGGCCATCCACTGCTCCCACCCTGTCAGTCACAGAGGAGCTGGTGACAGCCACCATCAGCCACACAGCAGTTGAGGGTGGCAGCCCCTCGCTGCATGGCGAGTATGCACTCCACATGCATGTCTGGCATGTGTGGAATTAGACATGTAGGTGTGCATGCTGCCATGCTGCTTGCCACAATCGTGGGCAGCTGCCTCTGTTCATGGCACCCCATTGGATGACAGCAATGGTGACATGCACTCTGAGGGGGAATGCACATGGGTGTTACAGCACCACTAACAATCTCTTTCTTTCTTATAGCACCATCATGCCTTCTTGGGGAGGACAGAGTGGAGGCAGCTACAGTCATGGTCACAGATGATGGACCATCCACCTCCACTGACATTCATGGTAGGGACAGGCTGTGACTCAGCAGTAAGGGGCATGTGGATTTTCTTGACCTGGGGTCAGATGACACCCTGGCTGAGTTTCTGTGGGAATGCAGCATGCCCGTGCTGTGTGCTGAGACTCAGCTGGGGGCTGAGTCTGACTCCAATAATGACCTGACACTGATTTTGGACAGTGTAGGGGTTGTGGTGCCTGACATGCCCCAGGGATTATCACAGGCAACAGCAGGGTCCAGTACTGCACCTGCAGCTGTGTAGCTGCCACCCATCCCTGCCAGCATGGTGGTGCGTGGCACCACCACTGTGTCCAACATGGGTGGTGGTGCTGTTGCAGATACAGCAGTGCAGGGCACTGCCCATCAGATGGTCGGGCAGTGGCATCAGGATGTAGATACCACCAGGCAGTGTAACATGGGGTCAGCTGTCAATGAGCCCGAGGACACTGTACCCCAGTACAGCCCCCTGTGCAACATCCACCTGAGTGGGACGCTGGACAGTGTGCCGTGTCACCTCCAACAGCCCGGTATCTTGCCCAGGAGGTGCAGGATGCTGAAAGGCTGGCAGAGCACATCCGGTTGCTGTGGGCATCTGTTGTACACCAGGCACTGCTTGCCAGAGAGTTGCGTGCACTGTGGGCAGAGGTGTATCAGCTGGCCAAGCAGCAGGACAGGGGTACTGCATGGCTTATTGATGAGCTCCGCCAGATGTGGGAGGCCACGACCACGGCAATGGACTGCATGACTGGTGCTATTGTGGCCTGGCTTGCACTGGTGGCACCCACCAGGCTCGGCCATGTGCAGAGGACCCCCCGCAGTACTCTGTCCACCCCAAGTCCCGGCATCTGGTGACACGGTCACAGAGGACACCAGACTCCGATGTTGGCATCCCAGACACCTCCAGCACTAGCCTCTTTAGCCACCACTCCACCCCAGTGAGGACACAGTGGTGGTCCCAGACTTCAACCCCTGGGGGGGTGTTGGACCCACCCTCCCTTAGCAGATGCACAGCCTGCAGCCACTGACCAGCCCCAGTGTGGCCACCCATGTGGTCATGGTGGCCGAGGGACCATGCAGTTGACCTGATGTGTGTGCTGCTCTTATCTCCTGTCCATTGCTGCTGCCCTGTGCACACATGAGTGGTGGTGGTGCCACATGCATGTGGTGGCACTCATGTGTGTTGTGGCGCATGCCCCCCATGTGTGCTGGCTGGGCTGTTGGACCATGTGGCATGGGTGTGATGAGGGCAGCTCCATGCCTTTGTGCCTGTGCACCGGTGCCCTGCTTCTGATCCATGCCATGTTCCTCAGCTTGTGTGTGTGTGTGTCCATGCCTGTGCTGTGTGTGTGGGTGTGTCTGTGTGCCACTGCCTCCACCATGCCTGTTGTGCACCCCATACCCTGCGTGCATCCCACTGTGCATGTCCAGGCCTGTGTGTGGTGTGGTGGTCTGTGTGACCCATGCATGTGTTTTGGTGGACTTACCTGCATTTTCCATAATGCCCCTGTGCTATCATGTCCTGATGCCTCCTTGCCTCCACTGCTAGATGGGGGTCCTGCCTCCCCAGTGGTGGCTGCCCACCACCTTCCAGCCCATTGTCATCATCATCCCTGCTGCTGTCACCCTCATCCACCTGGACAACTGTCCCATGGTCAATGGCCATGTTGAGCAAAATGTAGCAGGCCAGTAATAGGCCACAGACTTTCAATGGGCTGTATTGTAGGGCACCACCTGACCTGTCTAGGCAATGGAATCACATTTTAAGCATGACAAAGACACGCTTGATGATATTGCACATGCTGGCAAGTGTCTCATTATATCTCTCCTCTGTGGGGGATGACGGTCACCACAAGGGGGTGAGCAGCCAGGGTCTGAGTGGGTATGTGCTGTCACCTATGGGGGGATGGCATGGTTAGCAATGCTCTGTGTTGTGGTGACCACCCTGTGCCAGTCACTCCCTTCCCACTCCACCACACTCACCCTGTCTGCCCTCCCTCCTCCTACAGCCATGCTGCACCTGCCCCCTGGCCCGTGCCCTACTCACCCACCAAGTGACCCATGGGGATCTCCCCATGTTTGAATCCCTGGCACAGTATAGAACTGTGCCAGATGAATGCATCATGTGCATTCCTGGGGTGTGTGGCACAGACATTGATTATGCTCCCCGTGGCATTGCACACCACCTGGCAGTTGATGGATGCATACCCTTTTACGATTTATATATGTTGGCCTCTTGGGGCCAGGTGGTGTGCGAATGCCCAAGTGGGTGCAGTCTATGGCCCCAATCATGCCTGGCATGCATGCCACCCTGTGGAAGTCCTGCATGTTTGCTGTATGCTCTGCCTGTGTGCTTGGGAAATGTATGTACTCTGAAGAACATGGCAGCAGAGCATTGAGGAACTGCGTGAGGAGGCAGGACGTGGCCTATTGGGTGATCCCATGGTGTGACCTGTTGGTCTTTGGAAGGTGTCCGTGGCAAGCAAGCACATCACAGCGGTCACCTTAGTCTCCACAGACATGGCATGACTACATCTGGTGGTTGCCTGCATCTTCTCACTACACAGCTCACAGAGATGCCTCAGAATAGTCCTGTTCAGGTGGTACCAGCCCACAAACTCAGCATCACTGTAGTTCTCAAATGTGATGCAGACACGGTACCACCTCTATTGGGCATACCACCAACGGGCCCTTTGTTGGCCACATTGATATTCCTCCATCCTCCTCATGACCCTCATGACCTCATCTATCAGAAATGGTGCACTGTCCATCTTGGCAGGCTGCTTACACAGGGTTGCACATCTGCTGTCTGTGTGTTTGAGACAGTTTTCATAGGCTCAAGACTGGCCGGCGCATCATGTGTTTTGCTCCGGACTTGTGCCATGGTTTCGGGCTGAATATGCCATTGTGCAACTTATTCATGGGAATGCCCCTCCCTGCACTTGTGCTACATAAATTACTTTAGTGCCATGGTGCATCCCGCCTGCATGCCGCCCACCGAATGACAGGTACAGTATGGGCTGTAAGCCAATTGGTCCCCTATGTGGATCAATGGGCCTGCAGAGCACATTGTACTAGATGTCCTGGCAGAATGAATCATTCACATATTTGGCATTGTTCATATAGTATGCACTGCAAGCCCATTGGTCTACACAGGGGACCAATGGGCTTACAGCCCATACTGTACCTGTTATTTGGCAGGTGGCTGGGTGGTGGGTGGAATGCAGCCACCCACTAATGATGGGGAGGGGCAGGTGGGTAAGGGCCCTGTGTGGTGGGTGGGGTGGGGAGCGTCACTGGATCACTAGGGAATGACATGTGGGTGATTTACCATGATTGGGGACTCAGAAGAGAGAAGCAGTTCACTAGACTACCAGGGAATGTTGTAATACACATTTACCACAATTGTGGCAACTTGCAGTGGCGGGGGTTCCACTAGACCACCAGGTATGGGCATCTTTACATTTAATGGGGAATCAGGACTTGGGTGGAAGGGGGGACCATTAGACCACCAGGGATGGTCATGTATTGCATTTATCAGGGACTCAGGGACTGGGAGGCCACTAGACTACCAGGGATTTCATTTTAAACATATCACGCACTATCACAACTATGGGCGGGGGGGGTTCCGGGGTCAGTGTGTGTTTGTGGACAGTGTTCTGGGTGGGCAGGTGGCCACCCATGGCTGGGCTGCAGTGTTGTGCCCTGCAATACTGCAGCCCATCTTTGGGTGGCCGGGAGTAATTCTTTCTCTGCTCAACTTTGAGCACCCCTATGCAGTGCAATGCAGGGTTGTGGCAGCATATGCGCCGCACATCCTTGGCTGCACTGCATACCATTACATTGTGCCCTGGCACATCGGGAGTTGCGCTGCACCAGGCAGCCTTTTCAATATCCTGCCAGGGCACAATGTGGGGTTACCCCGGTGCAACTCTGTTGCACCAGGCGCAACCCCTTTGAATATCCAGGTCACAACGTACAACACACAGAATAACAAATGAGAAACAGAAAATATAGTACCTAATAATCAATAACTAAAATAAATAAAAATCCCTATACACAAAAACTAAATAAAAAAAAAAAAAACATAACTTTGAGTCATGCACAGTTTTAGCAGTCTGAGGATAGTAAATGTTTTTTTTTAGTCCAATTTTGAAGCTGAAAATACTTGAAGTCCCCGCAGTTAATTTCAGTGGCAAAGAATTATACAAGTAGAGTAGCTGACATAACAAAGATCTTTAACCTAAGCTAGTTTTAATTATAAGGATATGGAAATAGTTATATTATGATGCATGCATAGAAGCCAGAGAAATTTGGGACTGAAAAAATGATAAAAAAACGTTAGGTACTTTCCTCTGAACAGTTTTTCTGAACACAGTACCTAAGTTATTCTTAAATTTCTTATTTAATGAAGGCCATTGAATTTAACTAAAAGGAACACAATGATGTTTTCTGACAGGTATTTGAGTACCAAATCTAGTTATTTAATTGTACATGACCCTGACCCCAAACAACATACTGTCCCCAGCAGGACAATGAAATAAGCTATAATCAATGATATAAAGTGAAATACTTTATGAAAGCAATAACATGGTCGAAGCTAATAGAAAAGAGATCAGTCTGTGCAAGGCACTCAATCTCTGATGAACAGTTTTTACCAAAAGAGAAATATGAGAATCGTAGGAGAGTACACTCTCCATTGTAGTTACAAAAGTTATTCTGATGATTTTTAAGGGCACCAGTGAATTTGGTATATTGGCAAAGTGTGTCACACAGCTGACCTGCCTTGTATAGCATACTGTATCTGGATTTCCCCAACTTTTGTTGTAATTCTACTTTGTTCCTGAAATAGTTTCAGATTGTTTTATTATTTGGACCACTTCATGACTAGAAGTTTCATCCTGCAGAATAAACAGAAGTCATCTATTTATGCAGTTATTTTAATTACAGTGTCTTCTGGGTGGGTTTGGATTCTGTTTACCATCTGATTCCCCTGTATTTTTCTTATGAAAGACTCTCGCAAGAATACATAATGTAAGGGACTTTAACAGCACCACTTTCATATATCCATACAAGCTTTTTGCTCTGTTGCCCACCTCTCCATTGATGGTGTGTGTAACATCCACATTTCTATGTAAATTTCCATCCATGATATAAATGTAGCTGATATACTCTTGCCTGCTAAAATCATAAACATAGATTTATGACATACTCTATCATAAGCTTTCTCCTGATCAAAACACAATATAAATCCTGAACTAAGATCCTAATTACCCTTTCAATTCTCAAAGAAAAATTAAATTATCGTACATGAACCACAGAGTTACAACAAGTTTGAACTGGTGCTATGAAAATCTCTGCCACTTTCACTAGCCTGTTTGCTAGAATTTGTGCCAGGAGTTTTAAATCAGTATGAAAGAAGACTTATTGATTGCCAGTTTTCTGATATTTGTCATTCTTTCTAAACAAAAAAATGATGATTGCCTGAGACATGGTATGAGGAACCAAACTGGCTGTTGGAATTTCATTAAATAAATCAGTCAAGATTGAGCCTAAGTGCACATTAACTGTTTTATAAAATGCAGACATGAATCCATTCTCTCCAGAGCCAAATTATTATGTAATTGTTTATGGTTAGCTTAACATTTGTAACTATTACTGAGGTCATCAAGTCCAATCTCTCTTCCTTGGACAGTTGGGGGATGTGGATGTCTACTATAAAGGATCAGTTCCATTGTGCCCTTGAAGGAGTGCTGAAAGTGAATGTAACACAGGAGTGAACTGTAGACATTATTTTATTAAGTTCTGTGTGCATTATGCCTAGCTACAGGTCAGTTAACAATAAAATCATTTTTTCTACCCATTTAGCAGAGCCACTTTAAATGTCAATGTCTTGCTTATGCCCTTGAGTGCCAAACTCTTTCTTGTTTCAAAGATGCTGCCCTACTGTAATTATACTTAAACACTTCTGCATTCAGATTCTGAGTCCCCTGTGTCATGTTGCATTTCTAATCATAAGATTTTGCAGTAAGTTTTTGTAGCTGTACACTTAAGTTTAAATAATGCATACATTTACAATACAGAGCTCGATGTGTATACCCTAGAGCAAAGGAGGGAGAGAGATGATATGATCGAAGCATTCAAACTTCTTAAGGGCATTAACAAGGTGAAAGAGTCTAACATGTTTCAATGTAAGAAGATAGCAGGACAAGAGGACACAGCATGAGATTAGAAGGAGGCTGATTAAAGGGTAATATGGGGAAGTTATTTTTCACAGAAAGGGTTGTGGATGCATGAAACAGCCTACTTCAGGAAGTAGTGGATATGAATACAGCGCAGAGCTTCAGACAGGCATGGGATAGGCATAAGGGAGCAATACAGATGAGTATGAATAGATAGGCCATTGACAAAGTAAAGGCCTATGGCACATTCATAATGTAGAAAAAATGGGCAGACTGGATGAACCTTACAGTCCTTATCTGCAATTAACTTTTATGTTTCTATGTTATCTTGTGACTATATAGAGCTCATTTTATTAAAAAAAACTCTCTCTGAAATCTTTTTTAAAGTCAAGCCACCATTCAGAAATAGAATCATATGCTCATAGAATGGATGTTTGTGCTTGATACAGACTTCCCATTTCAAAGTAACCATATAATCAGTTAGCAAATGATTATTTAATTTCGAGAGGGATTTTATTTCCTTTTTCAATTGAACTTCAGTGGTATAGCTACAAGACACAGCTAAATGGTCTGGTGTTTCTATTGACACTATACATGCCCCTTGTACTTTAATGTTCTGTGACAGAAATAAAATCTGGCCAGAGCTGATAAGGATGCAGGAGAGGAATCTGGGTTAAAAATATTGAACATTATTTTTCTTTTTATACCTTTACACCCATGTTTCAGCACAGCCTTGTGATGAACCTGCCTCATACAGAACGGCAGAGAAAATGTTCAACTCCTAGACTGAAGGTGATGTCACGCAGGAACTGCAAAATCAACTTTTGGGCTGCAAACACACAATTTGAGCAGGAGTTGAAAAATGACAGCTGTCACATTAATGAGCCACTGTACCAAAATGGCTATGTTGAAATGTTGTGGTAAAAATATTGAATATTACCAAAGTTATGAGCCTGAATTTACAAACTTCAGCATAGCCTCATAACTTAAAGCAGCAGTGCAACAATTGGTGAAAATTTTGACCTATACTTTTTTATGCTATTTTAGATTGCCACTTACCTCCAGACTTGTATGAAACCCTTCTTTCCACAATTTGAGTCTGCTTGAGTACCTTTTTTTATATCTGAAATAATAAAAGGAGCACTCCTTTTAATGCAGCTCGGCCCAGGTTTTCATCAGTATTGTAGCTCTTTTGGACAACTATTTTTCAGTTAGGTCATAGAGCACTGCCTGCTGCATAATAGTTCATTTTAGTCACAACAGAACTGATATAAAAACACGAGATGGTCAAAAACAGCTGAAAATACTGATGAAGACCTGGTCTGCACCATATTAACCCTTAGGCTGCTGACAGAATTAGAACATATAGGAATTGTGGACTGATATATCAGTCTTTGGCAAAGCAAGGGTTAAAATGAGTGCTCCTTTTATTATTTCAGACATGAAAGAAGTACTAAAGCAGACTCAGACCATGGAAAGAAGGGTATCATACAAGTCAGAATGTAAGTGACAATCTAAAATTGCATAAAGAAGCATTGGTCAAAATTTTAACCAGATTACTGCACTGCTGTTTTAATAGATGAACATACTAGAATCATACACCACAAGAATGTGCAAAGTACAATACCACCCATTCAAAATTAGGGAATGCATTGCTATTTTTTTTTTTTGGCATTGAAAAACTATAACTTGGTCCACAGGGAGGAAATTCAGATACAGCTTTACTTAATCAAGCCCTAGTATGGGTGGGGGCAGTGTCCACCCCAGGAAAGGAGAGCTGCTGTTAGGTGGCTCAATCTTACGCCTACCCTCCCCTCCCAGCTGCCTCCCCGATGACCCAAAGTCTTTCTCGAACCTGAGTAGCCGGCATACCATGAGATAAGGCTAGATGCCTCAACCCTCTGTGCCACCAGGCTGGCAGGTGATGGCCTTCTAAACTGACTTGCCAATACAGGCTGTGGATATGAAGACAGTAGAGCAGTCCCCAGTGTTGCCCATCCCTTAGCTTTAGCCAGCACTGAGCCGATATGGCTGTGGAGAGCTTTTAGGAGTGGCAAGAGCATTGAAAAGAATATGAGGTCTTCTGGCCACACCAGAGTCAGATGTAACTGATACTGCTGCTATTACAGAACTGTGCATGTATGATTCTCATGCATTCACAGTTTGCCCCATAGTCAGCCATAATATGGCAGCACTGATATGACTACATATGCACCATACTCGCATATGCATTGTTTAAGACAGCGCCAGTAAAAGTAAGACCCCACTGAAAATGAGACACTGCATCTTAGCCAGTCTAATGTGTATCAGTACATTGTAGAAGTGGGTAAAATTAGAACCTCTCTGAAAATGAGATCCTGCATCTCATCAAAGCTATCCTGTGTCAGTACATTGCCAAAATAGATAAAAGTATGACCCACTTGAATATGACATACTGCATCTCAGCCAGGCTACCCGGCTGTGTCAGTACATTGTAACAATGCTATAATACCATCAAGAGGTTCTGGAGACATGTGAACATTGACAGCAAAGCTTGAGAAATGTCAAAATTTTTCCAGATCCTCTGTGATATGTTGCAGATGAGTTTTACCATTTAAAATAAATAAAAAGAGCCTTAACATTTGTTGTAGTGATTTTACTGACAGGCATAATGAAGTCAGTTGCATACATGCATTGATTTGAGCATACAGAAAAATGTACAGGAGTTCTGTCCCAGTTTTACATGGAAAATACAGGGAAAAGGAGGGTACCCTACAGGAAAATGCTTTGTTCAATCTGGGAACACTGCAGTTGACACCGCTATCATTTTTGTAATTCCCTAGGATGCCCCTTACAACTCCTGAAAACCCTAAATGATTAGCTGCCTAGCATTTATTTACCCTTCCTACAAAAATAAAACCATGAGTTCCAATTGCCCCATTGTCAGCCGTATCATGGCAGCACTGACATGACTACATACCTGCCATACATGACTACATATGCACCATACTCACATATGTACAGTTTAAGTCAGCACTGGTAAAACTAAGACCCCACTGAAAATGAGATACTGCATCTTAGCCAGGCTAACATGTATCAGTACATTGTAGAAGTGGGTAAAATTCTGACCCCTCTGAAAATGAGATCCTACATCTCATCAAAGCTATTCTGTGTCATTACATTGCCCAAATGGATAAAAGTATGATCCCACTGAATATGACATACTGCATCTCAGCCAGGCTACCCGGCTATGTCAGTGCATTATAACAATGCTATAATACCATCAAGAGGATTTGGAGAAATGTGAACATTGACAGCAAAGCTTGAGAGATTCCAGAATTTTTCCATAGCCTATGTGATATGTTGCAGGTGAGTTTTACTATTTAAAATCAATAAAAACAGCCTTAACATTTTTTATAGTGATTTTACTGACAGGCATAATGAAGTCAGTTGTGTACATGTATTGATTTGAGCATACAGAAAAATGTACAGGAGTTTTGTCCCAGTTTTACATGGAAAATACAGGGAAAAGTAGGGTGCCCTACAGGGAAATGCTTTGTTCAATCTGGGAACACTGTAGATGACACCACTATCATTCTGTGTAATTCCCCTCCCTAAAACATTAGCTGCTTAGCATTTAAAATTCTTCCTACATCCAATACCACTAATTAGGTCCAGAAAGGGTTAACATAAATAAACTATTCGGTGGAAATGCTGTAAATCATTGCCCCCCCCACACACACACACACTGGGAGAGTTGACTAAGACTGTAATTTGAAACTACTCTGCAGTTAGATGCTGTTATCTGTTGAATGTCATGTCAGTAAATTGTTAGTCTCCAAAGTTAGCAAGTCACATTGCAATAAAAAAAGCTGAGAAAACAATGTTGAAATTGGTCTACTCAACAGCTGTCTTGTATTAACTCTAAAAATGCTGTTTATCAAGTTGGATTCAAAAGAAAACATGTGTTTCTTGTACTTACTGAAGCACTACAAGGTTGGGGAGGAGAGGTGATTGTCCAGAGCATTTGTTTCTTAATCCCTATGCTGCAGAAATAACTAAAATTAATCTATTTGATTGAGCCCTGGACAGATGTTCAGTCTGCAGCACTGCAAGGGTTAAATTGAAGGGCTGCAAAGACATGGAAGGATCATTCAAAAACTCCAAAGGAAGTGTTCCACGGTCTGAATCTGGTAGCTCATTTTTAGAGCTGATGCAAGAGGGCTGCAGACTCCACCTACCCGCAGCCCTAAAAATCAGTACTGGTGGCAAGAATACTTAACAGATAAGTTCTGGTCCTAACCTGATGTACAGTATCACCTTATAAACACCTTGTAAATTGGTCATCTGAATGATGTTATTCAAGTAATTCATGCCACTACAAATTTTGGTTGCTGTTTTCCCCCATCTTCTACGGGCAGGCCACAATTAAAATCTCCCCACAAATGACCATCATGTTCACATGTAAATAAGGATGTATTTTTTTTTAAATAAGATTACTCTTGCTGATATAGCTTGAGGAGCATAAATGTTAATAAGACAATACTTCTGGTCACCACATACAGCATCTAACTGCAATACTCTTCAATGAAAATGTTCCACTTATACCTTAATGTTTAAACAGGTACTTTTCAGCAAGATAGCCAACCCATCATATACAGCTTCTCCTTGGGACTAAAATGAACATCCCATGGCTCACAACCTTTTAGTCAGGGAGACCTTCTGTAAAGTTTTTATTCAAGTATCTTGAATGGATACAATACTACCTGACAATGTATTCAGCATTTGTAATGTTATAAGACATTTTTTTACCTTTAATGCTACTGACACTAAGAGTCAGAGGGTTCAAGATAAGTACTCAACTCCTGGAGAAGTATTATAGGCTGTCAATTAACCCTTGATCAGGATCTGGTTCTACATTTCATTCTTTTAGCCCAAGAAATATCAGATTGGGAATCTGAGGAGTACTGTATGACAGAGAAGGCCACTGAGGAAGTGTTCAAATCCCCACCCTCTTTCTCATTTTTCCCCCCACTGATCATATCTACTCAAAGCACTATGATTATTTCATGTATGAATCAGCTGTGGTTTTTCATATTTTGCATTTTCCTTCTGGTGCAATCTTCCTTTGTTTTGATACTTCCATCATAGTTGACTCAGGAGGCAGGGTGGATTTGGACTCCACATCCTCTGCTTGCTGAGTGACAATTTCAGAGGGGTTATACAGAGGTGCTTCTTCTTGTGGAAACTCTTTGTCCATGGTGGGGGAAGGGGGAATTAATACTGGGAGTATGTTTCCCTTGAATGTCCTTGCAGAGCTTAGTACATCTTGGAGGTGCAGGTATTGGGATCACTTTTGCAGGACATTGTGGTTCTGGAGTCTGTGGGCTAGAGGACCCAGCCTCAGTGTTGGGGATGAGGACCTATCTCTGTGGACTGATGGGGAAGGAGAAGCCTCTCTTGGACCTTGGGCACATACCTGAGGTAGTAGTTATCTGCTTCTGATCCTTCACAACCCTATCCAGGCAGTTGTGAGCCAATCAGGGGCACTGTCTATAGGAATGGCAAGTTTCATCACATTAATTGCACCTAAAAGGATTGGGGAATTGCAGACTAATGTGCACATAATCCAGACACAGATTGCACCTTGGTTTGTCACAAACCAAGTTCAAATGAGTTCTTGACCCACATTTGTGGTGTGTTTTCAGCTGTCCGGGGTAAAAACATAACCCACTAGCTCTTCCTATGTAACAACTGTCCCAAAGATGACGGGTCTCTGTGCTTGTTTGTTTGTTTTAATTGGACTTTAACTTTCCACTATCCTGTTCAGATGCAGTCTACATTTAGAATTGGGTGTGAACAGTCCAAAACCACACACCGTTGCTGCAACCAGTATAAAACTTCTGATATGATACTAGCCCATTGGCCCAGCAGTGGGATTTCTGCTTGCGATGCCAGTGACCCAGGCTCGGGAAAGGACTCAGATCGCTGGAGGGCCAGCTGAGGGGAGAAGGATGGAGCACCCCGTGGATTGCTCTCCTCCTCTGGGGGGAGGGTTGGGAGCCCATCTGGAGCTTGGTGCATCCCTGGTGGAGGTCAGGGACACTGCAGCAACCAGCACATAGCAGCACTCCAGGGGGCAGGATGGATGCAGGACATCATTGCATGTCCCTGCCCCCCGTAAAAACCAGGAAAACTGAGGGAGCTGCCAGCCACCCTGCATGACGCTCGCTGTGGGCTTCAATTAGCACCCCAGGCTGGCCCTCTGACTGATCCCAACATCTGTGGTGCTAGGCCTGGGTGCCGCAGCCCTGCATGGGGGGCAATTCAGGGGGTATCAGAGGATCGTGGACGTTGTTGGGGTGGAAGTTCAGCAGTCCATGACTGAGCAGAGGGTTCTGAGCGGCTTGTGGCTTGGGGTGATAAAGATAGAATTAAAAAAAAAATCTGAAATGTTCACCCCTTTACTCCTAAAAAGCAAAGAAGTGGTTTAACAGTAGGTTTATTAATGGGACTGGAAAAAGGGCGTCCACAGAGGGGTGTCCTTAATATGGTTATTTTTCTGCCAAAACCATTCGAGAGACTGTAGTTGCTTAAAGCTTAGGTTATACACTGAATCTCCCCCAACATGAATCAATGCATGCAAGACCACTGCCTCAAAGCCCATGGAAGACTTTAGTAGCTTCCTGATAACAACATGTCTGTCAGGTGTTGTGGCCATACAGCCTTTATACTTAAGGAGGATGGTGTTCCTTCTTTGTCCTGGCTCACCTACAATGGTGAACAAATCAGCCACGTGAAAGCCCCCTTGATGTCTTTCCTACTGGTGCTGCTTCTCATTTTGTAAAGTCTCAGCATTTTGAGTCATTTCCCTGTTTCTTCAGCTACTTGATTGTCAGGATTGTTAGGGTCTATGTATGGTTCTCTGTCTCTTGAGGTGCCCACTCCTGCAGAGTAAGAATTATCACCTTCAGGATTTAACTCGGGGTATTGTCTCCCAAGTGTGTAAAACATGGAGGGAACTGACATTTTTGTGGGTCTTAACTTTTTTGTTCAGCACAGCATGTAGCATCGAAAGTGGTTCAGACATTGTGTGTGTTCTGCAGATGGGGAAAAGCCTTGGTTGTGTCACTGGGAGCAATTGCAGGTTGTTGCATGCTGTTTGCTAAATTAGGTACAGCAGAAGAGTATATTTCTCATGTGTCTTTATTTGTTTGCTCAGTGTCAGTGTTGTTTTTCAAAATGGTGTTTCTCTTTTCTACTGTACTTCAGCTGTAGGCAGAAGGGGAAGGTACAGGCAACTTGTTAGGTCTTATATGCTCACATTCCTTCTCTGCCTCCCCCATGATTTCAGCTGCTGATATTGCAGTGGGCAGAGTTCATCCTTTTCCAGTTTCAGCATGGCTATATCCTGCAGCATGCAAAGCAGTTTTGGGATCCCACTCAGTCTCTTTTTGTCAGGGTTCAGAGTAGGGTCAGCCAGCCATGGTATAACCCTAGTTTTGTGCTGGTGTCCAGTTCTTGCTATCAGGTTCCTTATTCAGAAGACATTGTTGTCACTTTACCAGCTGGTAGTGCATCTCTAGGGGAAGCCCGCCAGCATTTTTACAGGCTGTGTTGTCTGTTTATTTTCTCGCTGTAAGGATGTCTGTTTGGAATTCTGTCTGAGTGTGCTACATGCAACTGACAGCTTTGTTCTGCTGTGGTAAGACTGGTGCTTGGCAAACATTTCATCCTTCTCAGGCAGTAATAGTTGCAAAAGCTGTGTCCTTTATTCAGTTATTGCCTCCTTGAAGACTTTTTCCTCATGATCTTTTAGTTCCTCTTCTGATCCAGTGAAATTCAGCCTCTGAGGTGGACATGGCAGTCTTAGAAAACTCTGCTGGTTGCAGTGCCTTTTTATCTGACACAGGTATGTCCATGTCAGTATCCATTCTTTGCACTCAGTTAAGTGTCTGGAACAGTTTTGTTGATGTCAGAAAACTTTAAAACAGAGGGGTCCAAACCTCCTCCTCCTCCTCTACCTCCATCTTCGATGTCCACCATCGTGGCTGGAGGCTAGATGGACAAAAGTACAATAAATTACAGTCAGATGGTACAATCTTCCATATGTGAGTGATTTATGTAGAGTAATGTGTTTCAAAATAAGATAAAAAATAAGGAAAAGCAAAAAACATAGAATCAACATGGTTATGCTACAGTTGTACAAGTTAAGTACTGTAACATACCCCTTTTCTGTTTTTAAATCAACAGTGCATTCGCTGTATACATTACTTCAGTTGCACAAAATCTATTGATGATATTTCCATAGTGCTAATACTTCATTTCTGGTTAGTCTAGACTTTTCTGACAAGTATACTTTCTTTAGATAATCATGTATCATTTCTATTGTTATCTTTGGCGGCATGTGTTTTTGTTGCATTGTAAATGCACATCTTGCCTGCCACAGGTAGTACTGTACTTACATGCAGCAAAACATGTTTGCAAGGTGCTTTTTTAGGAACTTTTTCCCACCCCTTATGGTATCTGCCAAACAATACTATTTGGTAATTAACTAATTTAAACAGGGGTTCTTTCCAAGTCTGGCAATGCATGTCCCAGAAAGGCTTACTGTATGGACATTGAAAGTGAAAATGTTGCTGTGGCTCTAAGGTTCCCTTACATTCCATGAGTGAACACTCCCTGTATTTCCACTTTTTTATGTTTATGGGAGTCTATTATAGCCATCTTTGAAGCACCCCCATTCATGAACTATCCCATGTGTTTTGAGGTTCTGGGATTGATCAGCTGACAGTTAGCCTCTGTTATCTCATTGGCAGGACAGTATTTGAGCTCTGGGGGTAATTATTTTCTAGTATTGTAGCATACAATGCTTTTCTAGATTTTGCACTTGCATCTTCTATTGTTTTGTTCCATTTCTGAATCTTAATATAAGTGGATCTAATATACCCTGGCGCGACATGAACACAGTCTTGCCTTGTGCACATTATTCTGATTGTCTTCATTTCTGTTTTATAGGCATTATCCAGTCCTCAGTCATTGGAATCCAGTGTTTGTCTTAATTTTGTAATACTGGGGTAAGATTACTGGCCAAGAATATGCAATTGAAAAAGACAATAGTACTGCCCATATTTATCCTGCCTTGTGCTACGGTTAATCTCTATGCTATTATCTCTCTTTATTGGATTTAGCTGAGATCCCCGTAAGCATTGAAAAAACACAATATAACCATGTTTCTTTTTCTGAAGGAGGTTGAAATATGGAACTTAAACATGGGAGGAATAGTGTTTTGCTCAAGTAAACCCTTTTTTTTATTTAGACAGATTTCTATGTTTACAGCGCAGCGACTTTCTAGCTGCTGCTTAAAGACATTCCTGTGGATTTAACAGTGCTGCCTTAGGATACCTGGACTGTATTCCCAAAACTCTGATGGTATCAGTAATATGGACACCTGCAATTTGTAATCTATTTCTAGATCGCAGAGTATTGTCAATAAATACTGCAGTGCTTTTTCTATAGTTGATACATGATCCTGCTATGTTTGCATATAATTCTAATTTTTTTTGTGCTTCCATACCAGACACCTGATCCTGTAAGATTATGCACAGGTCATCAGTGTAAGCCAAAGTTTTTACTTCTCAGGAACTAGGTGTCATCCTTAAATGATGTATCCTCCCCTGTTTCCCTTAGGTAAGAGGTAAAGCTCCTCCTCTCCCCCTCCTATTCCTGTAAGCCACCTGCCTCTGATGCCTCTGGTGTCATTTTTAACCCTGCCATGGTGCCATGGGGCCTGTTCATGTCACTACAAGTGCTGCACTAATTTGTATCAACCTGCTTTTGTCATTTCAGTTGGGTATTGGTGCTGCTCATAGAAGCAACTTCTATTCTCTATTCATTGTTATTCACACTTGCATCTTGTTGAATTGTTCACTGTTTTGCTCTTTACCTTTGCAGTGCTTCTCTGCTGATATTTCTGATTTATTGTATTCCCTTTCCCTTTTCCTGTGGTCACATCGGGAAATGAACACTGGCTCAGTTGTCTTTCCCAGTTACAAATTTTACAAATAAATAACTAAATAAATTATTTGTTATTCTGAATTATACAAGAGACAGCTGTTGTCAATCAATCATAATTGAGAATTGCCATCAGATATTATCCCACAAACTATACCAGAGAATCCCAAGAGTCGGTTATTCACTCAAACCCCAACAACAGTCAGTTAATCAACCCATACCCATGCCCACAGTCAGTTAATCAGGAGCATAGCACCCTGCGCAAGCACAGTCTCCTTCAGTACATGCATGGATGGCTCTCCCATGGCAGGTTTTGCAGTCAGTGGAGGAGGTTGGAGCTGAGCTGTTACCTCATCCACCTGCAGATGGTAGGAGATCATTATTAGGGAAGGGGCGAGGGCGATGTTGACATGACTCTGAAAGGGGTGTGAGTCCCAAACAAAATTACTCTTGTAAGTGAAGAGTGGGGTTAGGAGAAAAAACACAGAGCTGGATTGTCATTTCCCCCAGGTGTGTGCTTCTCCTGGTGACAGAGGGCTTGCTCTACTATTTTACTTGTTGAAGGTGCTTACTATGCTCCCATTGACACTGACAGGCAAACACCATCTCATTCATCAATTGCAGAGTAACTCCAACTTGTATAATAGTAATAATATTCAGGGAGTTGGAATATACTTGCAATAATTGGCTTCTGAGGGGATTAAATGACTCGGCTTCGACTTAGCATTTAATCATCCACAAAAGCCGGTTATTACTTCGTATACTCCAACTCCCTGAATGTTATCACTTAATTAGCCTTATTAAGGGATCTAAAGAGAAAATATATAATATTGGGGCTTAATGGGCAGCCTGTTTAACACATTTTCAAACATATACATTAGGTCCTAACCAGGAGATAACATATCATGTCATTACTGCACTCCCCCACACCCACCCTTGTGGGGGGGGTCTGCCACCAACCCCCTAACTAAGGATTCCAACTCCAAAAAGGTGGACCTTGGGGAGCGGGCAGCAAATTTTGTTTTTTGGCACTCTATTGATTGGCACACTAATGCCAGCCCCTTGAACAGGTGCAGTGTTTTGACCCAGCTAATACAAATTTTTGATATACCATACCGTTTTAGAAGACAAAACAAATATTTGTGTGTAACCTGGTTGAAAGCTTTAACCATGGTCAAGTGAGAGCAGAAATCCTGTTACTGAACCTTGTCTGCCCTTTCTAATAGTTCCCAAATTACTAATAGATTATCCTCTATCTGATGTAGAAGTACAGCACATGATTGTGAGGTTAGATTACTACCAAAGACACTAAAGATAGTCTATTGGCAAATATTTTTGACATTAGTTTTTGGTCAATATTTAAAAGACATAAAGACCACCAATTTTGTAGTAGAAATCTATTCCCTTTACTGTATAAAAAGATTTATAAGGCTTGATTCATGGGCTATGGAAGAATCCCTAGGGTCAAAAAGTACTTATAAATCAATTGTAGGGTTGGTCCCAATTGTTCTATGAATAGCTTAAAAATTTCAGAAGGCAACTTGCCCATTCTTAGGGAAGTGCTATTCTTTAAATTTTTAATTACTGTTTCTACATCTATTCACTGTATGGGTTACATTAATTTCAGAAGGATATTTCAGGGATACCTGGAATTCTTAGATCTTTCAGACTAAACAGGGTTGACACTCCAGGAGTGGCAGATAAACTGAGAAGGGACCTAAGCAAGCTTGACAAGTGGTCAAGAGTGTGTCAGCTAAAATTCAATACAAAGAAGTGCAAGATCATGCACTTGGGGCACACAAATGCAGAGAGGAGTATATGATGGGGGGAAGGTACTGACAGCCACCAAGCAGGAAAGGGACCTGGGAGTAATCATATCTGATGATCTAAAGGTTACCAAACAATGTGAGAAGGCTGTGAGGAGAGTCAGTGGAATGTTGGGGTGCATAGAGAGAGGTATCGCCAGGAAAGAGGTGAGTACTGTGTCCAGTTCTGGAGGTCGCATCTCTGGTAGTACTTAGACAGAGTAGAAGCGATTAAGAGAAGTGCCACAGAAATGGTGCAGGGGCTGCACCAAATGCCATATGAGGGGAGACAGGAGGATTTCAATATGTATCCTCTGGAGGAGAAGCGAGAGAGAGAGGATATGATAGAGACTTTCACATACCTCAAGGGTGTAAATAAGGTACAAGAGGGTAGCATCTTTCAGAAAAAAAAAATGTTCAAGAGCAAGGGTCCATGAAATGAAAATGGGGGGGAGGGTAGATTTAGGAGTAACTTGAGAAAGTGTTTTTTCAAGGAAATTGTGGTGAACCCATGGAACAGCCTCCTGGTAGAGACTGTAGGTGTCTCTTCACCAAACAAGCTACACCTTGGTAGGGAGGGTCTGAGGGTACTCAAGGACAAACTGGGGGAATACATAACCACTGCACTTAATTTAAACTACTAAGGGGGGCAGTGGGCATGCAGGCCCACAGAATCTGAAAAGAGGTGGTCAGTGAACCCCCCCTCCACAGTGATGGAAGAGGTCTGGAGGGAGGAGGTGGAAGGGGCAAAAACACAGTTGGCAAAGGGTGGAGAGGGTGAGGAGCACATAACAAGGGTATGTGGAGGGGGTGCACAGAAGGGATAAATGTGAATAGAAGAAAAGAAGGAAGAGAAGGAAGGTCAGACTCTAGGTGGAGGGTAGAGATGCAGTGAATTTAAATTCTGCTGGCGAAGTGAACATGAAGTGGGCACTTCGCATTGCCACTCTGCTACATGGAGTGGGCAATGCAAAGTGCTTACTCCGCCTTGTCATTACCACTTCGCGTTAAGGCAGAATGGCAATTCGAAGTAAGGTGAAGTCATTGTTTTTAATGGACTTCGCGTTCCTCATTATGATTCTAAGTGATCCACTTGGTGTTTCAGATTTGGCAGCCCCCCCCACACATCACATGGCTTACAGTACTGTAAGTCACATGCTCTTTAGCTAGGCAGGAAGAAAGTGAATCATAAAGCAGACACTTTTACTTTCTCCTGTGCAGATGGAGAGAGAGAGGAGTGTGTTTTGTGAATGCTGATACTTTGAGATCAGAATGAGGAGGAGATTTAAACTTTGATTTAGACCCAACAGCTTTTTTAAAAGCTAAATTTTTTTGTCTTTTCTGTCTGTACTCTTTTTTTACTTAATTTGTTCTTTCTGTAAATTTAATTTTTCTTACATAGAAGGACATCAGTTGCAAATTATGTCCATGCTGGAACTGCTGCTGGATCACCACGGGATCCCACATTAGTTTTTTTTTCCTCACACCATGTGCCCCCCCACACCTTCCTTGCTGTGTTATAAAATGTATTCCTCCACTATCCCCGACCCTTGTATGTAATTATGCCCTTTTTTTGTTGTCTTCCATATGTATTCTGAGCAGTGGAAGTATACTGTGCTAAACTGCATGGGTGCAGTTTTCTTTCCAGTCTGTGTATGTACTGCAGACACTGTTCAACTCCGTGACTTAAAAACACTTATTAATGAGTACAATGGTGGGGTGGTGAAGCCTGGAGAGATACTACAAAACAGGCTTACAATACAGTACATCTAAGTGACTAGTAAAAATATTATTGTTGTGATCCGTGACGTAATCGTAAATCATGATTTGTGACTGCATTTGTGACCGTGATGATAAAGAAATGCAAATGCCTATGGCTGTACTTCCCCGGGCCCCGATGAGGTGTGGCACAAAACTCCCTGACTTAAAAACACTCATTAATGAGTAGAATGGTGGGGTAGTGAAGCATGGAGAGATACTACAAAACAGGCTTACAATACATCCAAGTAATTAGTAAAAAAAATTACTGTTGCGATTCGTGACGTGATCGTAAATCATAATTTGTAACTGCATTTGTGACTGTGATGATGAAGAACGTGCTTTGTATCACGAATGACTCCTGATGATGGTCCTGACTTAAAAATGCATAATAATGAGTACAATGTTCATGCTGAATTATGCACACCTGTCCAGTATTCTGAAGGGAAGCCAAAGAAACAACTGTGACTTAAGTTAGAGATGGAGATTGGGCCCTAAAGAGATGCAAATGTACAGACAGATTAAGATTGTGCTGCGCACTGAAGAGATGCAGATGCAAAGGCACAACACCTAACCAGTGTTCACCATCAGAAATTCAAATCTGGAAAAGAATATCTTTGCCGGTTGGGGCAGCCCCGGGGGGGGGCATTGTACTGCACTGCTGCAGTAAGAGTCACTGGTACGAGTACCAGTAAAGATACCACAAAGAAGTACAAACAATTACACAGCTGCAGTGGATAGCAGGTTCACATTGCTGAAATTATGTGGCACAATAAAAGGTGTCTGATTTGATTACATGAGTCACACACATACTCACACACACACTAAGTAATGCGTAGTAAATTGAAAACTTCAGTAATATAACCACATATTTTAAACAAACTAAAATTATGCACTGCTGCACCACAACAATCAGCAAAAAAATGGCAAGAATTATTGAAAATATTACTGTATATACATTAACACAGTTATACAATATCACCAAAATAGAAAGCACTGTCTTTTTCTCCAAGTTAATCTACCTACACCACAGATACACCCCTCCACCAAAGCACACTTCCACTGTCTCTCAGTACACAGACTGAATGTTGTGCATTAACATTCAAAATACACACACAAACAATAAACACTCGATGATATGAGCACAGGAGGGTTTCCTATAATCAATGAACTAAAGTTTCAGCAAAAAAAATGACTCAAAAAGGCTTTTTTAACAGCTTTTAAAAGGCTTGAATCACAGAGACCTCTCAGATCAGATTGTCTCCTACAGCTTCCTATACACACTACCCCAAACTGAGGCTGTGCAGAACAATCTAGAGCCCATGTAACCTGAAATCCCATGAATCACTGCAAAATTCGCCTTTGGAGCTTAAAAACAAGGCGAAGTAAGGCGAAGTGCATTGTTTTCAATGTACTTCACCTTAAGAATTAGTGGAGTAGTGGTTTGGAAAGGCGAAGTAGTGAGTCATTGTTTTCAATGGACTTCCGTTACTCGATAATAGTAGTACTCCGGCTTGCATTGCGGAGCACTCCGCGAATTTGCTTTCACTCGTGCTCCACTTTGCGGAGCAAATTGGGTCCACTTTGCCCATCTCTAGTGGAGGATGGTGTCTCTGAATGCGCAGAGCCTTGGAAACAAGATGGATGACCTCTAGACACTATTAGCAGACAGGAGGGTGAACATAGCTGCATTAACCGAGACTTGGGCAACATCACACCATGACCAGGAAATTGTGATTCCTGGATATAAACTATACATGAGGGACAGGGAAGTCAGGAAGGGGGAAGGGTGGCAGTTTATATCAGGGAGTGAATAACTTGCACAGGGGAGGAGTCAGAGGAAGGGGAGGTGGAGGCATTATGGGTTCAGTTAAGGTCCAATAGAGAGAAAGCTGAGGTTGGGGGTGGTTTACAGACCACCCAGTCAAGATGAGGAGAAGGACAGGGAACTGATCTTATAAATATTGGAAGAAGTGGGGAAAGGAAAGATGGCAATTGTGGGGGACTTCAACCTGCCCAAGGTGGACTGGAGCATACCATCCACAACATGTGCTAAGAGTCAGGTGATCCTGGAAGGACTGCAGAGTGGGTTCCTAACTCAGGTCATCACTGAACCAACAAGAGCTGAGGCAATTCTTGATCTGGTGCTCACAAATGGGGAGCATGTACAGGAAATAATGGTCAGGGAGCCACTGGGTGGAAGTGACCATTGCACAGAGTGGTTCCAGTTGGATAGGGGCAGGGAAAGCATCCCAACTAAGACCAAAATCTTGGATTTCAGGAGGTCTGATTTCAGGAAAATGAGTGAAGTGCTAAGGAGTCATCTGGTGGGTATCAGAGCAGATATGGGGGTGGACCAAAGGTAGTTCATCATTAAGGAAGGAATACTAGTTGCCACTGATGAGTGCGTTAGGCTCAGGGGGAAGAATGCAAGGGCCCAAGTGCCAAGCTGGTTCAGTTCTGAGTTTGCCAAGGCAGTAAGGGAAAAGAGGTTGGCCTATGGAAAACTCAGGAAGACCAAGAGAGAGGTGGATAGGGAAAATTACCTAAGATTGGCTAGTGAGGCAAGTAAGGAAGTCCTGTGAGCAGAGGGACAGAAGGAGCTGCAGATAGCTGAAGGAATTAAGAAGGAAGAGAAGCCTTTATTTTACTATATAAGTGAGAAAAGGGACAAGAAGTAAGGGATTGTTAGGCTTAAGGAAGGGGTGGAGTGGGTGGAAGATAATGGGGGAAAAGCAGAGATACTAAATGGATTCTTCTGTTCTGTCTTCACCAGGGAGAAGGATGGACTAGTGCCTTCAGTAGGGAAAAGAGGAGCAGGGGGGAGGTGAACACAGATGTAGTGATAGAGGAGGATAGAGTGAGGGAGTGTCTGCTGGCATTGAAGGTGGAAAAATCACCAAGACTGAACAGAGTACATTCAAGGGTACTAAATGAACTGGCTGAGGAGCTGGCAGGGCCACTGTCAGACCTATTTAATAGTTCACTAGAGTCAGGCATGGTATCGCAGGACTGGACAACTGCAAATGTAGTGCCCCTCCACAAAAGTGATCCCAAGGATGATCCAGGGAATTACAGGCCAGTCAGTCTGACCTCCACTGTGGGCAAGATCATGGAGACCGTACTAAAGGAAAGGTTGGTGGAATATCTAGAGGAGCATGGTCTCCAGGATGAGAGGCAGCATGGGTTTATGGGGGGAAAGGATTGTGTAAAACAAATCTGATTGACTTCTTTGAATGTGCCACTGAGACAGTAGACAGGGGCCAAGCAGTAGACATCCTCTATCTTGATTTCAGCAAGGTCTTTGACTCTGTGCTGCACAAAAGGTTGATCAGGAAGTTGGTGGATCTTAGAGTTGGGGAAAAGATGGCCAGATGGGTGGAAATCTGGCTGAGTGACAGAACCCAGAGGGTGGTTGTGGGGGGAGAGTTATCTGGCACCAGAGAGGCAATCAGTGGGGTTCCACAGGGCTCAGTGCTGGGTCTGGTGTTGTTCAGTGTCTTCATCAATGACATTTGGGATGGCATTAAGGGCAAAATGTGTCTATTTGCAGATGACACCAAGCTCTGTGGGAGCGTGGATACAGCTGAAGGAATACAGGACCTACAGGAAGTTCTGGAAAAGCTGAGGAGGTGGTCCAGGATCTGGCAGCTTGGCTTCAATGCCAAGAAATGCAAAATTATGCATATTGGAGCCAAGAATCCCAGGACAGAGTGCTAGCTGACTCTGAGTATCTGCATCAGAGGAGGAAGAGAAGGACCTGGGATTGATGATCACTAGTGACCTGAAGCACTCTATGCAGTGCAAGAAAGCAGCAGCAAAGGCAAATAAGATGCTGGGATGCATAGCTAGGGGGATCAGTAGTAGGAGAGAGGAGGTTATACTGCCCTTGTACAGGTCACTGGTAAGGCCGCATCTAGAGTATGGAGTACAGTACTGGAGCCCACACCTCAAAAAAGGACTTTAACCTGCTGGAGAAAGTCCAGAGTAGGGATACAAAGATGATAGCCAGTCAGCAGGGCAAAGCATTCAAGGAGAGGTTGAGGGCACTGAATATGTACTCCCTGGAAGACAGGAGTGAGAGAGAGGGGACATGATTGAGACCTTCAAGTACTTGAAAGGGATAAATAAGGTTGATAAGGAGAATCTCTTTAAGCTGAGTGGCAAACATAACATGAGGGGGCACAGTCTTAAGCTGGAGGGTGGGAGGTTTAGGATGGAGGTCAGGAAGCACTTCTTCACAGAGGGTGGAGGGCACTTGGAATGCCCTGCCGGAAGAGGTCATCTCATTGAAGACAGTGGGCAGCTTTAAGAGAGGCTGTGATAGGCATAGGGGGACAGTGAGGATCATGGGTAGGGAGGATGGGAGGAGTGAGGAGGGAGGGCAGGGACATTAGCTCAAGCTGTGGGCCCTGCAATACGAGCAGACTTGATTGACCAAATGGCCTTCTTCTTCTGCTGGCTTCTTTGTATATTTGTATGTTCATATGTAAAAACAGTAGGTGAATTCAAAAATTCATGGAGCAGACATAAAGAAACTGTAGTGATAGGAAAGAGAGGGTAAGCTGAAGATCATTTAGGATCTGCAGTATATGAAACATGCAGTGAAAATGAGCAGACTAGGTGGGCCAAGCGGTCCTTATCTACCATCAAATTCTATGTTTCTATGTTTCTGTGTTAGAGGTGTCTTCTCATATGATGTGAGTGTACCAACAACCGCTTCCACATCTTCCTGCACTATACCTGTAATTCCTGAAATATCTGTTTTTAGTTGTTCATTCGCATGTGAATGCAGACCTGACATAACTCTTTTGTTCACTCTATCCTAGCAGGCTTTTAAACTGTCTAGTAATTGATGTTTGCCCTGCATGGCAAATTTTAATTCTTGGGCTAGAGAAGGTGATCCTTCATACTGATATTTCATCATAGTATGTTTTATATTGCTTATCTGGTTAGAGAGCTACACCCTCTTTATACATGCATTGTATTCATTTTTGCAGATGAGTTCTTAAACTAAGACAGCGTAGATATTTATCCCTAATTGTTTTGCAATTTTCTAAAGAAAGGACTTAAAGTCATTTCTGGAGTCCTCAAATCATGTTACTAGATTATTGTACACACTCAATACAGACCACCTGGCAAAGAATAAGTCATTCCATTTTACTGCTACCTCCGGTATTTTTGAGAGACTAGTATTACGTTTCCAGGGTTTTTTATGGTGGTGGGGTACTGTATTACATCTATAGAATACTGCCAAATGGTCTGTGGTTTAAACCACTACTGTTTTGGCTTCAGAATATTAGATTGTTTGCAGAAAAAAATCAATCCTGGTGACCAAATTTCCTTTCATAAAAGTGGCACTGGTTTTATTGTGAATCAACATTATACCATCTTGTAACTAGACTACTGTTATCGTGTCTTTCAGACAAACAGTATCACACTACATTTTGTTAATTCTTCACCTCTATCACTTTGCATAAGGCCACAACTGACAGTTGATTATAGAACCTAAAAAAGTGCATGACAGTCTTCGGAAACTGAATATCAACAAATCACCAGGGCCAGATAATGTGCACCCAAGAGTGTTATAGGAACTTGCTGACCTATTATACCTTCCCCTGACTCACATATTTCAGTCTTCACTTGATTCAGGTGAAATTCCACAGGGTTTTAAAGTGGCAACTGTGGTTCCCCTCTTAAAAAGGACCAAAACCTAAACCAGAGAATTTCAGACCAATGAGTTTGACCAGTCTTATGTGGAGGATTCTAGAAGGCATAATAAAAGAATACATACAAGCTTTTCTGGAGAGACATGGTCTGACAGATTCACTTCAACATGGATTTATGAAATCTAGATCTTGTCAGACCACTCTACTGACATTTTATGAGCATGTAAGTAGGGAGTTGGACAAGGCTAACTCAGTCGATCTTATCTTTTTGGACTTTGTGAAGGCCTTTGATAAATTGTCCCATTTATAGTTAATTAATACACTGGGAGAATTTAATTTGCAGATAAACATTCTAAATTGGATCTTAGAATGGCTGGAGGGAAGAAAGCAAAAGGTCACTGTCAATGGGATGTTTTCAGAATGGGCCCCAGTCATGAGGGGGGTACCTCAGGGGTCGGCTCTGGGTCCCTGTCTTTTTAATATCTATATTACCTCACTTAAATTAGATATACCAAATATTTGGTTATCTAAATTCACTGATGACTGCATGGTGGGGACAGAGGTCAATAGCTCTGAAAATACAACTGCATTACAGCAAGCTATCGATAACATATACACCTGGACCAATCATAGTAAGATGGACCTGAATCTTGGCAATTGCAAGGTTATGCACCTCGGCACACAACGTAGGCAATCTAAGTATAAGCTGGGGAATGAAATTCTCTTAATAACCTCCCAAGAAAAAGATTTAAGGATTAAGATCAACCCTGACTTGAAATTTAGCTCTCACTGTAGCGGCCAAATCAAAAAGGCAAACCAGAATTTAAATTTCTTCTTAGGCACATATCTAGTCGGGATAAGGAGGTGTTGTTTCCATTGTATGGGGCATTGGTCAGGCCTCACTTGGAATATTGTGCCCAGGTCTGGTCCCCCTACAAAAAAGAGGTTATTCAAATGGCCAAGAGTGTTCAGCAAAGAGCCACCAGGTCAATAATCGGGTTGAAGGAGATGCCCTATGAGGAGAGACTGGGAACACTGAACCTGTTTTCTCTCCAGTACAGGAGATTCAGAGGGGAGATGTGCATGTTATATAGAGCAATGGGTGATGTCAAACGAAAGGAGAATTTGGTATTTGTGCTAAAGAATGGCAGAGTTAGTGGCAAAAGGCACTGCAAACAGCTGTTCCTGGCCAGATGGAACCTGCTTCATAGAAAGAACTGGTTTAGTCAAAGAGTGGCTACATCATGGAATCAGCTCCCATCTGAGGTGGTGGATAGTCCAACATGGAAATATTTAAAATAAGATTAGCCATAGCATGTGGGGACAGGGTAAAAAATGTCTAAAATAATTTCAGATGGCAAGCATTGAGGACAAAGGTCTATTTAAGCTTGAGTAAACCTATGAAGTCTATGAATTAAAATCCCTGCCAATTATTACTAATCTGCTAGTGTACAAAAAAAGGTCTTATAACTTGAAATAGGATTACCCTGGCTGCTTTTGTCTGGGGTGCATAGACATTTATAAGACATAGGTTTTTATTTCCATATTTAATGTCCAGTAATAGAAAATAACCTGATATAATATCTGTAAGGTGATGAACTTGAAATGCTGTTTCCCCCAAAACATAGACACATAGAAACATAGAATTTGATAGCAGCTAAGGACCGCTTGGCCCACCTAGTCTGCCCGTTTCCCTACCTAACGGATAAGCTGCTGATCCTAGTTAACCAACAGCCTACTTCCTCCTACCCCCCACTAGAACAGCCTTATGTCTGTCCCATGCATTTTTAAATTCCCCCAATTTTTTGACTCCATGACCTCCTCAGGAAGGCTGTTCCATGCATCTACAACCCTCTCCATGAAGAAATACTTCCTCATGTTACCTCTCAGCCATCTCCCTCTACCTTCAAATTGTGTCCCCTTGTTCTTGCACATCTCTTTTTCTGAAAGATGCTACCCTCTTGGACTTTGTTGATTCCCTTGAGGTACTTGAAAGTTTTAGTCATGTCCCCCCTCTCCCTCCTTTCCTTGAGGCTATACATATTGAGCTCCTTTAGTCTTTCTTCATATGTTTTCTGGTGTACAGCCTGCACCATTTTGGTTGCCCTCCTCTGAACAGCCTCTACCCTGTCTATGTCTTTGCAGAGATGGGGTCTACAGAACTGCATGCAGTACTCTAGATGTGATCTTACCAACTGTCTGTACAGCGGGACAACAACTTCCTGTTTTCTACTGGTGATGCCTTTCCTTATGCATCCCAGTATCCCCCCAGCCCTCCTTACTGCCTTCTCACATTGCTTGCCCACCTTTAGGTCATCTGATATAACTACCCGCAGGTCCCTTTCCATTTTTGTTGTTGTCAGTATCTCACCCCCCACTGTGTACTCTTCCCCTGGGTTTTTGTTTCCCAGATGCATTACTTTGTACTTCTTTCGGTTGAATTTAAGCTACAATACATTTGAGCATTCCTCCAACCTTGCCAAGTCCCTTCTCATTCTTTCCACCCCTCCTTGTGTATCAACCCTGTTGCAGATCTTTATGTCATCCACAAAGAGGCATACTTTTCTTTACAGTCCCTCTGCAATGTCACTTATAAAGACATAAAAAAGGACTGGCCCCAGTACTGAACCCTGTGGTACCCACTTGTAACCCCCACTTTCTTCATTGTGGATGCCATTTACTATTACCCTCTGTGTCCTGTTGTCCAGCCAATGTTTTATCCAGGCTACCACCTTGGGACCCACTCCCAGGCTGGCTAATTTGTTTATAAATCTTTTATGCAGGATTGTGTCAAATGCCTTGCTAAAGTCTAGGTAGGCCATGTTCACAGCCCCTCCCTGGTCTACTACTTTGGTCACCCAGTCAAAGAAATCAATTAGATTCATCTGACATGACCTTCCTGCTGTGAATCTATGCTGCCTTGGGTCCTGTGCCCCACTGGCCTTTAGGTACTCAACAATTTTTTCCTTCAGAAGTGATTCCATCATTTTCCCTATCACTGAGGTCAAACTGACAGGTCTATAGTTTCCTGCCTTTGTCTTGCTTCCACTTTTGTGAAGGGGAATCATATCCACCCTCCTCCAGTCCTCAGGTACCACACCATCCTCCCATGATTTGTTAAAAAGGGTTCTCCCCTTAGTTCTTTTAGAATTCTGGGGTGAATCTCATCAGGCCCCATTGCTTTATCCACCTTCAGTTTTAAGAGTTCTTTCTGAAACCTTTCTTCTGTGAAAGGACTGATAACAACCCCCTATCCAGAGTTCTCCTATTGACTGGATTAGGTACCTCCCCCTGCTCCACTTTGTGAATACTGAGCAGAAGTATTCGTTCAGTATCCCTGCTTTTTCACTGTCCCTCTCTGCCCAACCACCTTCCTCATTATTCAGCCTTAGTATCCCTGCCTTAGTCTTTCTTTGCTCCCTAATGTACCTATAAAAAGGTTTTATCCCCCTTCTTAACCGAGTTGACTATCTTTTCCTCGGTTTGGGCCTTTGTTATTCTGACTGCCTTCCCCGCTTCCCTCTGCTTTAGCTGGTACAGTTCTCTGTCCTGCTCCTTCTGTGTTTCCTTATACTGCCTGAATGCTATTTTTTTCTCCCTAACCTTCCCGGCAACTTCTTTTGAGAACCATAATGTTTTTTCTTTCATTTTGATTTATTTGCTTCACACAAAGGCTTGTTGCCTCTGGGATAGCAGTTTTGATGTTTCCCCATTGTTGCTCCACCCCTCCTTCTTGCCTGTTTGCTAGTGCTTTTCTGAGGCACTTTCCTATTTTGACAAAGTCAGCCCTCCTGAAGTCCAGTACCTTCACTTTTGTATGGCTTGACTCTACAGTTAAGTTTATCGTGAACCACACTGTTTGGTGGTCACTTGTTCCCAGATGGCTACCCACTTCTAGATCTGATATCCTCTCTCCATCCCCATTTGAGAGTACCAGGTCCAAGATTGCTCCCTCCCAAGTGGGTTTCAAAACTAGCTGTCTGAGGCATGCCCCCTGTAGGGCATTGAGAATGGCCCTGCTCTTGGATGTGGCTGCAGCAAAGGTGCTCCAGTTAACATCTAATGTTTTCAGGTTCCCCATCAGCAATATCTCCCCTTTCTCTGCCATCCTAAGGATGCCTTCTATCACTTCTTTGTCCATTTCCTCCCCTGAGACAGGGGTCTGTATACAACCCCTGTGTGGATTGTGGAACCATTTCCAGTCTCCAGGGTGACCCACAGTACCTCCTCTTCTCCCTGTTTACCCTTTAGTTCCATTGCTTTGATCCCTTCCCTTACATAGAGAGCTACTCCTCCTCCTCTTCTACCCTCCCTGTCCCTCCTGTAGATTGTGTACCCTGGTATGTTGACATCCCAGTCATGGTTCTCTGTGTGCCATGTTTCTCTGACTGCCATGATATTCAGGCATCCCTCTTACAACAAGGCCACCAGTTCAGGGGGCTTGTTACCTAGACTATGGGCATTGGTACTCATTACCCTCCATTTTCTGATGGCCTTAATCCTTTTTGGCTCATCCCTGTCCTTACTGCTTTTGTCTTTTTCTCCATTTACCCCTGCCCTTCTCACTATCGACTGCTCTATCTTGGTATTTACCTCACTAACTACCGTTATTTTTTTTGGGGGGAGCTAGGATTTCCCATCTCCTTTTCAGTGCCTCCCCCCTTGGCTAGTTTAAATGCTTGCCAATGAAGCATTTCAACCTATCACCTAGGATCCTGGTTCCCCTCCAGGACAAATGCACACCATCATGCCAGTATAGGCCTGTATCCCTCCAGGTGGAGTGTCGGTCTCCAGTGAAGCCAAGTCCCTGAGCTCTGCACCAGTTTTTAACCAGTCATTGAATCCCATGGTGTGGAGTACCCTAGCCTCACCCATGCCATAGACAGGAAGCACTTCCGAGAAGGTTACCATGTGTGCTACTTGTCTAAGACCCCTCCCCAACTCCACAAACTCCTGTTGCATTGCTCTGATCCCATTCCCAGCCAGGTCAATTGTCCTAGATGGATAATGAAATCCAGATCACTCCCCCATGCAGCTGCTCCCATGGTCCTGAGGACTTATTTCAGGTCCCTCCAAGCCATAGTGCCGGGCAGGCTCCTTACCTCCCTTTCCCTCCCCCCCAGTTCTACCCCCTAACAATTGAGTCCCCCACCAGGACTTGTTTCCTTCCTCTGTGGGGTCCATGCTGCCCTCCTGTGGATGTCCATTGTGGAGGTTCCCAGAATCCTCCTTGGTCTCCACTGTGGGTGCCTCCATAGAGGAATCACACTCCACCAGAATGATGAATGAATTGTGAAGAGGCATGACTGGAGGGATGCACCTCTGTTCCACCACCCTCACCCTCCATGAGGCCACCGTGGTCCAACTGCTCCTCTTTCTTGGAAACCTCTGAGGCAGTGGTGGTGGCCTGGGTGGTCCCTGGGTGGGGGAGCAGGTTTCCCAGATACTTTCCAGGTCAGCATGGAGATGAGCAACCTCCTCCCTCAGACCAGAGAGGTGTCTGTAAATAAGGCAGCAACACAGTCTCCAGAATGTCTCCTGGAAGACTGCTGCTCCCCAGCCAGTGCATTTCACCACTCCCCACATGTCTGTATCCCTTCCTGTTTAAGATGTTTTTCTTTTTTTGGTTTTGTTTTAGTGTGTGCAAGCTTGTGATTGTCTTTACCCCCTATTCAGTGTACTGTGCCTTTAAGGATATGAACAGGTGTATGTTCTTAGCAGTTTTGTGGAAGTGATGTCAGAAGCCCTGATATAAAGGAAATTATACGCATAGGGTGGGTGGGGTGAGGGGCAGAGTGGGTTGGAGTCAACCCATGCCCTCCAGAAACAATCAACTACAACTCTGACCCTCCACCCCGGGGAGTGCCTTCATTCCTTTCTGACACCTATTTCACAGAAGCTAAGTAATAGGTCTAGTCACAAATGACTGTAAATATCTCCCAGCTAGATTTCCTCCCTGGTAATAAAAATTAAACTAAGAAAAGTCAACCCCCAAAACAGAGAATCAAAACACTGACTCCTACTTACAGTACTTACACAGGCCCAAAAATTGAGAGAGAGAGAGAGAGAGAGAGAGGCAGTATAGCCTAGAGTTTAGAGGAACGAGGTGTGAACAAGCTTGATACATCCAGCAGACCAGACCTGAGTTTGATTCTCACAACCTCCACTTGCATACTGTGTGACTCCGAGCAAGTCACTTAACTGCCCAGTGCTCCCAGGTCACCCCTGAAAACAGGCACTTGTGCCTAGTGGGCCTTAACCGGTTACCAAAAACTGCAATAAAAAAAAAAATATGAGCGAACCAACATCAGCATGAGTAAACACAGCAAATGATAATACCATTTAGTGCCAAATAGCCTGAGCAGGAAATAACAGTGGCACTTCAGGGTGGGGGAGTCAGTGGGGGGCAGATTACATGCCCTAACTCTGTTGGGGGATGCAACTAGGGGAGGGGGACAAAGTTGTCAGGGGGCAGATTAAATATTCTCACTCTGGGAGGGACACAACTTGGGGAGGGGGACAAAGTCAGGAGAATTACAAACCCGTGCAATGTAGCACACACAAACAGGAAACCAAGTGAACATACATGGCAGTATTTGCTGCCTACATCACTGAAATCAGCATGTGCTCTAATGATCACTTCACTGTCATGCCATTCACTGTATTTCCTTTGCTGTTTTTCATTCACTGAAATTCAGTTGCTGTCACCTTTCTTTTTGTTTTACCAGGAGAGACACACTAAGCTGAAAGCTTGTTTATAGGAGCAACCTGGGAGCACAAGGAAGTTAAGGGACTTGCTAAGGGTCACATGGTATGTGAGTAGCCATCTGGGAACAAGTGACCACCAAACAGTGTGGTTCACAATAAACACAGCCATAGAGTCAAGCCATACAAAAACAAGAGTATTGAACTTTAGGAAGGCTGACTTTGGGAAAATTAGAGAGTGCCTTAGAAAAGCACTAGCAAATGGGCAAGAAGGAGGGGTGGAGGACCAATGGGGAATAATCAAAACAGCCATCGCAGATGCAACAAGCCTTTGTGTGAAGCAAATCAATAAAACAAAATGAAAGAAAAAAACATTATGGTTCTCAAAAGAGGTGGCAGGGATGGTTAAGAAGAAAAGGATAGCATCAGGAAATATAAGGAAACACAGAAGGAACAGGACAGAGAACTTTATCAGTTAAAGCAGAAGGAGGCAGGGAAGGCAGTCAGAATAGCAAAGGCACAAACTGAGGAAAAGATAGCCAACTCTGTTAAGAAGGGGGATAAAACCTTTTATAGGTACATTAGGGAGTGAAGAAAGACCAAGGAGGGATACAGAGACTTAATAAAGGGGAAGGAATGTGGGCAGAGGGTGACAGTGAAAAATCAGGGATACTGAACAAATATTTCTGCTCAGTATTCACAACAGATGAGGAGGGGGAGGTGCCTAAATCAAACAAGGAAGAAACTCTGAATAGGGGGGTCGATACCAGTCCATTCACAGAAGAAAGGGTTTTGAAAGAATTCTTGAAACTGAGGGTGGACAAAGCAATGGGGCCTGATGGGATTCACCCAAGAATACTAAAAGAACTAAGGGTAGAACTAGTAACACCACTGACTACTCTCTTTAACAAATCATGGGAGGATGGAGTGGTACCTGAGGACTGGAGGAGGGCAAATGTGATTCCACTTCACAAAAGTGGGAGCAGGGCAGAGGCAGGAAACTATAGACCAGTTAGTTTGACTTCAGTGGTAGGAAAAATGATGGAATCACTTCTGAAGGAAAGAATTGTTGAGTACCTAGAGTCCAGTGTGGCACAGGACCCAAGGCAGCAAGGTTTCACAGCAGGAAGGTCATGTCAGATTAACCTAATAGATTTCTTTGACTGGTTGACCAAAGTAGTAGTTCAGAGAGGGGCTGTGGATATGGCCTACCTAGATTTTAGCAAGGCATTCGACACAGTTTCACACAAAAGATTAATATACAAGTTAGCCAGACTTGGAGTGGGTCCCAAGGTGGTAGCCTGGATCAAAAACTAGCTGGACAAAAGGACACAAAGGGTAATAGTAAACGGAGTCCACCGTGAAGAAAGGAGGGTAACTAGTGGGGTACCGCAGGGTTCTATACTGGGACCAGTCCTCTTTAATATCTTTATAAGTGACATTGGAGAGCACCTGGAGGGAAAGGTATCACTCTTTGCAGGTGACACAAAGATCTGCAACAGAGTTGATACACAAGGTGGGGTGGAAAGAACGAAAAGGGACTTGGCAAGGTTGGAGTAATGGTCAAATACATGGCAGCTCAGATTCAATGCAAATATTTGCAAGGTAATGCATCTGGGAAACAAAACTCAGAGGAAGAGTACACAACGGGGGTGAGTTAACAACAACAACAAAAATCGAAAGAGACCTAGGAGTAATTATATCAGATGACCTAAAGGTGGGCAAGCAATGTGAGAAGGCAGTAAGGAGGGCTGGGGGGATACTGGGATGCATAGGGAGAGGCATCAACAGTAGAAAACAGGAAGTTGTTATCCCTCTCTACAGACAGTTAGTGAGACCCCATCTGGAGTACTGCGTGCAATTCTGGAGACCCCATCTCCGCAAAGACATAGACAGAGTGGAGGCTGTTCAGAGGAGGGCAACCAAAATGGTGCAAGGTCTGCGGCAGAAGACATACGAGGAGGGACTAAAGCAGCTTAATATGTATACCCTTGAGGAAAGGAGGGAGAGGTGGAGCATGATAGAAACTTTCAAGTATCTCAAGGGAATTAACAAGGTACAAGAGGGTAGTATCTTTCAGAAGAAGAGATGTGCAAGAACAAGGGGTCACGATTTGAAGATAGAGGGGGTACGGCTCAGAGGTAATGTTAGAAAGTATTTTTTCACAGAGAGAGAGTTGTGGATGCATGGAACAGCCTTCCTGAGGAGGTTGTGGAGTCAGGAACAGTGGGAGAATCTAAGAATGCATGGGACAGGCATAAGGCAATTCTAGTCGGGGCAGGAGGAAGTAAGCTGTTGATTAACTAGAATCTGCAGCTTATCCATCAGGTAGGGAAATAGGCAGACTGGGTGGGCCAAGCGGTCCTTATCTGCCATCAAATTCTATGTTTCTATGTTTCTAAGTGGGAGCTGTGGGATTCAAACCCAGATCTCTAGGTTTGCAGCTCAGAGTATTTTTTTGAAATTCAACTTTTTATTGTTTTTCAATATAAATCATTCACATGTAAATGTAGGCAAGAGAACAGCACAAGTCATGTCTTCTACCATTCCCATCTTCCCACTCCCCCACCCTAATCTTCCCCGGAGTGTGTCTATATTGAAACTAAATATTAAAGAAAAGATTGGCTGAAATTACTTGTCTACAAAATAATACACTTGGAGAGTTAGAAATGAAGTACATCTTAGTGTAAATATAGGGCGTAGAGTTTACCCCATTTCTTGTCAAAAGTTTGAAGTTTGTTGTTAGAGCTTGCTATGAGGCGTTCAGTTCGGAAGCAAGCCGAATGTTCATTTAGCCATTCGTTATAGGAGATTGTGAGTTGGTCCATCCAATGATGTAACACTAGTTTCTTGACAACAATTGAGATTAAGGCCATATGATATCTTCTTTCTTTAACTCTAATGCTATCGTAAACCCCGAGAATACACACTTCAAAGTTAAAGAAACCATCTAAGCCTAGCAGGGGGTCCAATTTGGATTGAATTGCATGCCACAAGGAGGATACTTTTTCACAATACCAGAGAATGTGCAATAGGTTCCCTTTTGAGTTGCCACATCTAGAACATATTGAGGAAGATAAATGGCCAATTTTGACAAGTTTAATATGAGTGTAATACATATCATTGAGAAAATGGTATTGTGTAAGTCTAAGTCTGTCTTGAGGGATGTAGACGTGCAGGTCTTTCCAGATTTGTGACCAGTTTAATGTTGTGTTAGGTCTCAAGCTATTCCAGATTTTATAGCCCGTGAGTGATTCAGGATGTTTCAGAGATATGAAGTAGGAGTATAGTAAGGAAATTCTATGCGGCCTGTCTACTGTATCTTGTAACTGAGTCAGGTTGAGAGACAAGTTAGGAAGAATAGGGGCAGGCCCAAATAGTTGACTTATTAAGTGTCTGAGCTGGAAGATCTTGAAAATGTTTATTTGAGGTATTTGAAGTTTCTGGATGATATGGGGAGAACTAAGAAGAGAGTCTGAGGAGTACAGATGAGCAACTGTAATTTCTCTTAATTGTGGCAGCCAACCCAATGTTAGACATGAACCAACTATCTTAATATTTGGGTTGAGAATAAGAGATGGAGAGAGGGTCCTTCTGAGGATATATCTTATGAAAGGAGGAAAATTGAGAGAAGACTCTGATTGAGATGCCTATGGGGAGGTTTTTAAGGGGATCTGGTAGGCTTCTCCAGGGTAGATAAAGAATGATAGGAGCAGTTAAATTATGTATGTGGAGAAGTTGTTGTTCTGTGTGCCCCCATGCGGGAACATATTCTTTCTCAGTGCTTGCCAGACATTGTCCTATTTTAGTAAGATGACTGGACCAGTAATACAAGAGAAAGCTTGGCATGCGAAGACCACCCATATCTTTGGGAAGACTCAGTTTGAAGTAAGCCCATCTAGGATGTTTATTCAGCCAAACAAAATTTGCTATGAGGGAGTGAATATAATGGAAAAATGTCAAAGGTAACCAGATATTCAACATGCTCGGAGGATAGAAAATTCTAGGCAGAACATTCATTTTTATAATGTTTATTCTTCCCCATAGTGAAATTGGGAGAGACTCCCATCTCTTAAGGTCTTGTTTATCCAGATTCATCCTTTTGGAAAGAGTGGGATCCGTTGCTAACCTAATCCCCAGATATTTGAGTGATTGGGGGAACCATTTCATACCAAAAGATGAAAAGTCTGCCTTATGATTGCAATGATTAAGAGGAAAAATCTCAGTTTTAGTCAAGTTTAATTTGTATTTAGAGAAATGACTAAATTGAGAAATGACCTCGAGAATATTCGTAAGTGAGATGGTGGGTTGCTGCAGATGCAAGAGAATATCATCAGCATACACTGATAGTGTTAGGTTAGAATTTAGTACCTGAATCCCTTGGATTTGAGGGGATAATTTAATGTGTCTAATGAGAGGTTCTAGATATAGGTTAAAGAGAAAAGGTGAAAGGGGGCAGCCTTGCCTAGTGCCGGTGAAAAGAGGGAAGCTGGATGAGAAAACTCCATTACAATATATCCTAGCAGTAGGGGAGGAATATATGTTTTGCACCCAATGAATGAAACTAGAGGGGAAGTCCATAGTTTGGAGAGTGGACCAGAGGAAATTCCAGTCTACTCTATCGAATCCCTTTTCGGCATCTAGAGAGATAAGAGCCATAGGAGAAGAAGAAGAAGATTGGGCAACCTGAAAGATATGATCTAGTTTCTGAAGATGATCTGCTGAAGATCTTCCAGGTACAAAGCCTAGTTGTTCTGGACTCAGCAGAAGTGTCCAGACTTTGCTGATATGGGTAGAGAGGATTTTTGTGAAAATTATTATGTTGCAGTTTAAAAGGGAAATGGGACGGTAACTAGACGGCTGTGTAATTGGCTTATCTGTTTTGGGAATAAGAACTATAGTGGCTTTGAAAAGTGATGGCTCCAATGTATCTGCCCGAAGTATATATTCATAGAGCTTCAGTAACAATGGGCATAAATCCTTGGAAACATTTTTATAAAAATTGGAGGGATAACCATCTGGACCTGGTGCTTTATCAAGAGTTAAGTTATTAATAGTTTCACCAACTTCAATGAGAGGGATGGGGGAAGAAAGGGTAGTGCGATGATGCTCCATAAGATGAGGAAGATAAGCAGAGTCCAGGTAGTCTTCTACTGCTTGAGCTCCCGGTGGTGAAGGGTTTTTATCGTATAGTGTACGATAGTAATTTTCAAAGACTAAGGCTATGTCGCGTGAAGTGGTCTTGATAGAGCCGTCTGGAGCAATGATTGACAGAATCAGTCTGGAACATTCAAGCTTTCATAGCCGGAGGGTTGAAAGTCTACCGGCTTTTTCTCCATGGTCTATATATTTGGAGCGTGTTTTCAGAAGGGAATATTCAGCTTTTTCTCTAAGAATGTCTGCATATTTGTTTCTCAGTAGGAGTAAGTCATTTAAAGAGGTAGGTGAGGTGAATGCAGAAAGGGCTAGTTCAATGGCTCTGATTTGAGATAAAAGTATCAATGCCTCTCTTTCCTTTGCTTTTTTCCTATGAGAAGATATTTTAATAAGTTCTCCCGAAGGTGCACACCATTCAAAAAAAAAAAAATCTGCTCTTGTGACCGAACCTTTATTTTGTACAATAAAGGATTGTATAAGTAAAGAGATTTTCTCGGTATGGGATTTCTCTTTTAAGAGAAGTGTATTCAGCTTCTAAGTGGAGTCTTTTTGTATATCAGAGTCCGGGGATATAACTATTCAGGCAACAGAATGGTCTGATATCACAATTGGGTCTATTCCGGTTTGGCATAAACTGGATAGTAAGGGAAGACTTATCAATATATAATCAAGCCTGGACCAAGAGTGATGGATGGGCAAGTAAAAAGAGTAGAGACAGTGAGAAGGATTAAGGATATGCCATGGATCACACAGACCTAACATGTCAATAAAATCTCTCAGGGCTGTTTGGAAATTAGAGGGGGGTTTCAAGGATAAGTACGGACGGTCCAGGTCTTGTGTGGGTGGAACATTCCAATCTCCTCCCAGTATTAAGGGTGTAGGTAGTAATGAGGCTAATTTGTTTGCTAGCTCCATGAAAAACTGTATATCTCCTTCTACCAGTTCATAAAGGCATCCTAGGACTAACTCTGTGTGGTGAATAGTTCCCTTAACCAGGATAAATCTACCCTCTGGATCAGAGATAGTCAAGGCAGCTTGGAAGGGAACGTTATTCATTATCAGAATGGCTACACCCTACTCAAGGAAGAGTTGCCAGAGGCAAAGACTTGAGATACTCCTTGCCTGTGTAGCCATGTGGTCTCCTTAACAAAGAGGTGGGTCTCCTGCAAAAAAAATTATATTAGCATGTAGCAAGGCACGATGTTTAAGAACTTGATAACACTTGGTGGGGTCTCGAACTCCCCTAACATTCCATGTCACAATTTTAAATGTTGCACTCCCCATTTTGTATAAACAAAAGGAATAAAGTGAAGTACAGGTATCTCCTGCCTTTATAAAATATTAGACACACTCCAACCCTCCCCCAACCCCCATACATCAATTTGGTAGTCCCCAGCTTCTCATTCTGAATATAAAAGCCCTCAAAATTAACGTTTCAAACTGTAAATCACAGATATGTTTAAATCTTTTAACCTGTGCATAGGGAACAATGGTAGAACAATGAGCATATACATCCCTATCCCCTTCTATTGAGAATAGAAGTACAGTATATTTAAGTTGTCCTGTAACAATAATGTGGTAGTCGAGGCTACCCCATCTCCCCTCTAATTGAACTATTTACAACATCCTCTTGTAGAAAGGCAAATCTATAAAAAGTAAAGAAAAACAGTATTGAAAGAGGATAAACCCCATTGTGCTTGGTTCCAGTCACCATGGCAGGATGGTTAGGAAAGGTAGTAGCAATCTGCTTAATATGCCCAGCGAATAGGACTAAGCACAACCCCCCAATCCAGTTCATAATGCCAAGCAAGGCTACAGCATTCCTCACGCTCTTCTCCCCCCACTTTATGTTATACCTGGGCTATTGATCAGGGATCTTAGAAATAGACGGAGTGGTAGCTTACCTGCCCTTCTTTGATTTTTATAAGTAGTCTCCAGTAAGGCCAGGAGTTCCTGTAATCTATGCCCAGGATCCATAATGTGGGAGAAGTATAGCAAAGGCTATAGTACTCGCCTGATGAAATAATCTGCACAGTAGAAACAGACTCTTTCATTACTTAATCTCAAGCTTTTAAAGTTGCTAGCTAGATAAAGGGATATCAGGTTATGGTAATGGCTGGAAAATAATCCAGAATCAACAAACAGAATGATTTATCTGCTCATTACCCCGGAATCCCCTTGGGGAGCCATTAAGGTCAGGTACCGGTGCTCCTCTAATCTTACCTGCTGGGAACAGCGGTTAACCACTGAGTTCCTTTGGATGGGTTCCTGAAAGATGAGTAGAGGTTAAGATCCAACTACCAGCCCCCTGGAGGCAAGGCAATCATGGTTGACTCAAGTTAGAAAAAATTGTGGATGGGCGACAACATCCCTTGAAGGCCACTGTAACACCTACCTCTAACTCACAAGGGGTGAGTGATCTCAAAGAAATTTCAACTAAATACCACTTTTAGATGGAAAACTTAACACAGCAATTTTGTCATCAGAATAATAAAAGTTCAGGTGGAACTGAAGAGAGCAGGCAGTCTCTGTTTTAGATCTTGCTTGGCAGCATTGGGATTATCATAGGAGAACCAACTGTTGTTGACACAAATCTGGAGACAAGCTGGGTATGACATTTTGAATTTTATTCCAGCAGCAATTATCTTCAAATCTCTGGGGTGAAAAGCAGTTCTTTTTTGATGAGTTTCCAGGGGAAGATCCTGTGTAATACGCAGAGGTCTGTCTTCCCAAAGGATAGCTTGGAGCTCCCTAGCCTTGGACAGAACATGCTGCTTCTCTAAGTAGCTGAGGAATTTCAGGATTACAGGCCTCGGAGGTGCTCCTGCTGGGGGTCATGGTCTCAGTGACCTATGCTCGCTCAATTTGGTAGCTTGGGTTGAAGGAGGATGGGCCCATGACTTTGGCAAGCAACTTTTGGATAAAGGCAATAACGTTGGTGCCTTCTTTCGATTCAGGTAAGCCAAAAATGAGGATATTATTCCTTCGACTCCTTCCTTCCAGGTCTTCTGTTTTTGATTGGAGTTTGGCCATCTGTGGTCAAAGTTTAACTATCTCTGGGTCTGTGCGGTCTTTCCAGGCCTCCAGTGATGAGGCCCTAGCATCCACGTCCCCTATTTTCCTCCCCAGATCGCTCACGTCAGATCTTAAAGATTTTTATTCAGTTGAGATATCTTCCAGAGTTTCCCTAAAGGGAAGCAACTCTTGCAGGAACCTATCCTTGGTTAGAGGGGTAACTGTAGTTGCATGCGAGGTTACACGAGCAGGCTGGGTCCCTTGCACTTTTGCTTTTTTCAGCGCCTTCAGCAGTGAAGTTGTCAGCGTGTGGTGTGGAAGGGCCTGTTTCATCTCTAAGTCCATCGTGGTGTTAATTCCACAATTAGTGATGCAAAATAGCAATATTATTGCCTGTTAGGATGTCAGGCTCCAATATAAGATGATCTGAATGTAGAATCCCCTCTTAAAAATTGCATTTAGACAGATTGCAGGAGAGGGAGAAGAGAGCTCTTCCTAAGGTTTGCTTCTCAGTCTGCAGGTATCACGTGACTCTGCAGCTCAGAGCCTTAAACCACTGCTCTATACTGCCTCCTCTTGCTTGCTCTTTTGCCAGGGCACCCTGTCGAGGTCCTGAGACCAATAAGATGACACTGTAATCGTGTACATTTTGCTGCATTTATTTTGTGTAAGGTTTTTAGTCATTTAACTTGCAAAATATAATATTTTCAAGTAGAGCGTCTGGTAAGGACATGGTGGTCATCCTCTTTCAAAAAGCTTTAATGCTGCACCACAACTCAGGATGATAATGGCTACTGGAAATCTATTCCTCTGACTAAACAGTGACAAAAACAACATTCAGAGGTGTTAGCTTCAATAAAGTCTCATCTATGCTCTTTTCAGAGAAACAAAGATTCAACCTGAACTCTTAACAGTAAGTCTGGCAACAGTGGTCACTATGGCTTCCTTATTGACATTAAGAGACTCATTTAATTGGTTATGATCTATCTTTCCTATAGACTTTATCTTCAGTACACCTTTGGGAACTGAGGACTATATTTAGAAAAGAGACTTGTACCACTTACCAACTACTTGGTGAGATCTGCACTATGTTTTGTTTTCGTGAAGGACACAAGCCTTTGCTGCATTGCCACATTCATTTGATTACAGTGAACTAGACCTGCAGGCATACCTCTGCTATTTTGGGATGATCTGCTTGAATAGCCTGGATACTTGAAATGTTTTTTATTTTAAGTTTACCTATAGCTCTACTGTTAAACCTTGACTTTTTCCCCAGTGAAACAAAATAGAGTCTTGGGTAGGTGTTGGGGGCAGGGGTGGGGGGGGGACCCACCCTTTCACAAAATTGCAGATTGGAAGGTGACACATTATTTAAATCTTCTCACACATGAAGGTTTCATAGGCTCCATCTCATGGCTGAACTGTTTAGACCTCGCTTATGTTAGAGAAGCTAAACTGAATCACTGATATACCTCATTTCAGTTAGTGAGGCTAAGACTTGGTGGTATAAGACCTCTTTTAAGTTAGAGAGGCTGAGCTATGTGATGTTTAGACCTCGGCTATGTTAGAGAAACTACCTCAGATCATTAACAGACCTCGTTTAAGTTAGGGAGGCTTAGCCAAGTTATGCATACCTTTCACCATTGCTGGGAATGCCTGAACAGGACGGGTCCCTCCAATCACTCATTATCTAATGGGGTATAAATATGAAACTAGGCTTTAGAGATGGTGCAATGGACAGCACATCTTAAACCCATAACTAAGGGTGTGTTAATAATTTAATGCCATATCCGCTATCTGCTTATAAATTAAAGATGTTGTGAAACCAGGCTGTTACAGTTCGTAGGTCATCCTGTTCTTTGGCTCTACCTCCTACCCTCCCCTCCCCAACACTTAGGGGAATTTATTTAGAATCTTACATTTACTAATGCTGCTACTATATTAGTTTTCTGGAATCATATTACCCTCCAACTTATCAAATTTGACCACCTTTCTAGTTCATTATCAGGCACTGTCTGTTGCTGAATGTTACTGTCCAGGTACTGTACCAGTAATTTTTATTTACTATATAGTATCATAAGCAGATCTACCCTCATGATGCAGCTTATACATTTTGTGTTGTCCTCATGGAATCATCTGCTGCACTATCTTTTATCTATGACCTGATTTATTTAATGTTTTTATAAATAATCACTTAAGGCTCAAAGATACTTACCTTTAGTTTCCCTTTGCCATTAGCTACTGCTCATTTTAGTTAAGTATATTAATTCTACACCCTGGGACTCAATGTAGTTGAACGGCGTTAAGGGATAGATATACCCTTTCTGAATCTAGTAATAATCGTTAGCTATTTACTCGTGATCACCAGATTAGTTCTCTATGTTCATTTCTACAATATTATATGTCTGTTATTATATCAGGAAATATAAGTTATCACATGGATACCATATTGCGGCTTACTTTGCATTACTATAATATGCATGGCTATTCAATATATTTTTAAACTTATCAGAGGAAGGCAAGAGAGTCCCATATATATCAACACAGGATAGCTGATGCCAAACAGCTTAACTTCCTCTCCCTTTTTCCTTTTAAGCTTCCTAATAATATTTATTTTGCTTTGGGACTTAAGTGTCCCTTTTGAGGCCTAAGCCCTATGTGGTTCTGGCATTTCCTCCAGCTCAGTAGTGGGTTTATCTGCCTCGTACTCTACTAGTGAGCCTAGAAGGGTGGGGATGGGGGTTCCCACTCCAACTTTGGAAGTCTTCCTGTGAATAGTTTCGCACTACTAGAGAGTGAGAGTGGCTGTAAATCTAGCTCTACCTCTCTGATGTTTTCTGGGTCACAGTTTTTGACCTTTTTACTATACATAGTTTCCTAGTTATACATTTTTTTTTCCTTTTTGACTAAGATTCACTATGCAGGTTTTTTTAACTTTTACAGCAAAATAAACATACAGATATATCTATACTATTTAAATAATTGTTTTTTAATCAAGCTGATCGGTTTTTCAGATTCTGCATCTGAATGCAAGGTAGACTGTGATGAACTGTTGCTACAAAGTCTTCCCCTCTCAGTCCTGCTGCATTGGGTCCATTGGGATGAATGGTGGAGGAGAAAGTCTGGCAGTGGATCAATTTCAGGCCTGTCTTCCCTCTTCAAGGCTGTGGCTGGTTTCTCCGACACAGGATGCCTTCTTTCTGTATTTTTTTTTTTACATGGTTATCATGCATACATACTGTTACAGTTCTCTCACAGAATATTAATGGTTTGAATAATTCCATTATAAGGGCCAAAACAATGCAATGCCCTTGAAAACATCCAGCTGATTTGTATTTTCTGCAGGAGACACACTGGTCTGATGCAGAACATCTAATGTTAAACTGTGGAGGAAGATATTAGGTATTTGCCTCTTCTTGTTCTAGAGGGAAACAAGAGGAGTAGCAATTCTACTCACAATGGTGGTAACTCTCTTGATTTGGTCTTCCTCCTGGGGATCGAGGCCTCCAATTTGGTGGTGCAGCCTGTCAGTTGGTCCAATCACTGCATCGTTAGGTTCAATTTTTCTGCCTCTCTGGGTAGGTTGGCCCCTGTGGAGATGGTCAGTTACTGCCCTTTGCGGGATGTTGTCCCTGAAGACCTTGCGGTGGTGATTGACCTCTCGGTGTTTGGTGAGAGTAGCATGGATCCTGAGCTGTTAGTCATGGCCTATAATACGGCAATTTCTTCAGCTCTCAATCTGATTGCTCCTGCCCGTGTTCGCCCCCTTCTGCTTCACCCCGGGGCCCCTTGGTTTGATGGGTCCCCGAGGGAACTGCGGAGGTTGGGGCATAGGTTAGAGCATCGCTGGTGGAGATCTTCCCTGGATGCTGACCATCTTATTTTGTTAGAGCATTATAAACTCTATCAATCAGAGATTTCTCATAAGAAGGCAGAATTCCTGTCCAGAGAAATTGCTGTCTCATGGAACTGACTAGCTCAACTTTTCCGAACTGTGGACAGGCTGTGCAACCCAGCCTGTCTGCAGCTCCATCAAGCTTTTTCACAAATAGAGTGTGATGAGATCTCTCATTTCTTTGCGAATAAGGTGGTCAACATCAGGCTAGAGTTTCATCAGACTCACTCTATGGGGGATGCTGTTGGTCAGTGCTTAGTCACAGAGCCCAGAGTTTCCTGGAGTACCTTTGATCTGCCAGAGTTCGTTGATATTATGAGGATTGTCCAGGGGACGCACCCCACATGCTGTAGTCTAGATCCGGGTCCTACTTCCCTGATTTTGGGTTGTAGTGATATTATCGACCTGGTCTTAGCTCAGATTGTCTGGTGCTCTTTGGAATCGGGTGAGTTTCCTAGATCCCTGAAGGAGGTGGTGGTGACACCACTCCTGAAGAAAGCGTCTCTGGACCTGGGTAATCTAACAAACTACAGACCTATCTCTAACCTTCCTTTTGTGGGAAATGTTATTGAGAAAGTTGTGGCAGCTCAACTGGAGAACCATTTAGCCATCCATAATTTACACAAACCTCTCCAATCAGGTTTCTGTAAGAGGCATAGTACTGACACTGCTCTGGTTTGGGTGCTCAATGATCTCCTGATGGCGAGAGATCAGAGAAACTGCTCCATCTTGGTACTCCTTGATTTGTCATCAGTTTTTGACACTGTGGATCATGGGGTGCTGCTCCAGCACCTGAGGTTCATCTCTGGGCTGATGGTTTTCATCTTTCCTCACCAGAAGAACTCAGAAAGTTGTCTCAGGAATATTTTCTTCTGAGTCTTTCTCTCTGCCTTGCAGGGTACCTCAGTGCTTGGTGCTGTCCCCCATGTTATTTGCAGTGTACATGCTGCCCCTCGGAGACATTGTAAAATGGTGTGGGCTGAGGTTTCACTGTTATGCTGATGATACCCAGCTATACCTGTCTTTTGCCCCTGACCAGGTTAGTGCTTTCTCGGTACTGAACAGCTGCCTCATGGAAATTCAAGACTGGATGAGTTCTAGTGGTCTAAAGTTAAATGCAGGAAAGACTGAGGTTTTGGTTGTGGACCCGGGGCACAGGACGGAGAGGTTGAGGACTGATCTCCCCTCTGGTTTAGTCCTGGGGGGGCTCAGATCCTTACCTCTAAACAGGTGCGTGACCTGGAAGTGATGCTTGACGATGGGCTGACTCTTCATCATCAGCAGTCATCAAGCTGGCCTTTTACCATCTTTGGAACATTGCCAGGATCAAGCATCTCATTCCGTCTAGCGATCTACCTGTTCTGGTCCATGCCTTTGTGACCTTGCGCCTTGACTACTGTAACTCCCTTTACTTAGGGCTTCCAGGGTTGATATCCGCCGCTTGCAGCTAGAGCAGAATGCTGCTGCACATTTGTTGACTGGGGTATCTAGGAGATCTCACATTACCCCAGTGCTGCGTGATCTGAACTGGCTGCCTGTTCAGTGGCAGATCACCTTTAAGGTTGGTTTGTTAATTTACAAAGCACAACACAGACCGGGTCCTGACTACTTGAAAGAGCTCCTGGTTCCTTACATCCCTCTGCAACAGGTCCGCTTGGCTGATGAGGGGTTGCTGGAGATTCCGAGGGTTAGTTTAAAGTCATCTGGGGCTTGTGCCTTTGGGTTTGTTGCCCCTACCCTCTGGAATTCTCTGCCCCATCAGCTATGGGAGTGCAGGACAGTGGGGTGCTTTAAGCAGGCACTGAAGACCTTTTTATGGGGTAAAGCCTACTCTGAGTTTCTTTGATTTTATTGTTATTTATTGTATTCACTGATTTTATTTGTTTGTTCAGTGCCTTGATATTCGAAAGGCACTATATTAAATAAAATGTATTATTATTATAAATTTATTCATTTTGATCCTGAGCAATACTCTTTTTTTTAATAAAGCACACATATAATGACTCTCAGGGCTGGGCCGTTATGTGATTATTCATGGGAAACTTTACTAACAAGAAGTAACTATCACAAATGTTTATTTCCCACCTAATGCCATGACCCCAGAGCTGAAAGGCTTTTTGGGGATACAACTAGATTATTTACAAGGTGTTTTAGTAATGGGGGGTAGAGATGTGTGAAGTGCACAAACTACTCTCTGCGGAAAATTTCATGGATTGCGCTCAATCTGCGAAGCCCAATCCTCATAATTCGCAGATTTGCGGAACATAGGATCAAATGCAGAGTGTGGAATTTCACAGGCAAAATTTCACACTTTGCATGGAGACCCCCCCCAAAAAAAACAAAATATAAATCCCTGGTGTGAGATGTCTAGTGCCCCCCCCCACCAGTTGTGGGCCACAGTTAGAATAAAGTAAGTCAGTCACCCCCACCACTGCCGATCGCCGGTCACAATAAATCCCATTCCCATCCACTGTGTCCAGTGGCCCCCCACCACCACCCATTGCATCCACAGTATATAAAAAAGATATATATTATGAACATACAAGCATACAAAACTTGTCAGCAGAAACAGGCCTTGCGGTCTATCAGGTTTGCTCATATGTGCAGCTAGCCCCTTATTTTGCAGCTGCTCCTCCCTCTACCCCCCCCACTAGCCTCCTGAACCTGCTCAGTGTTCTTAACCAAGCCCCCTCCTGTGCCCTGTCCCATGCCCTTTTGAAAGTCCCCACCATCTTGCATGCCACCACCCCCTCTGGCACAGCATTCCAATTCAACACAACAGTCTCCATGAAATAATGCCTTCTCATATCCCTCCTGAACCTGCATCATTCCAATCTCAGCCAGTGCCCCCTCATGTCCCTTCCCTTCCTCTGCTAAAATGGCCCCTCTGTACAAGGTCTGTTGATCCCCCTCAAGTATTTAAAAGTCTCAGTCATGTCCCTTTTCCCTTCTCTCCTCCAGGGTGAACAACCCAGATGACTCAGTCTTTCCTCATAGGTTCTGCCCTCCATCCCCTGTATCATTTTCATTGCCCTGCACTGCACCCCCTCGAGAAGCCTGACGTCCTTCCTCAGGTACGGATGCAAATATTGCATGCTGTACTCCAACTGCGGCCTGACAAAGGACCTGTAAAGGGGCAGGATCACCTCTTTCTGCCTGGATGAGATTCCCCACATGATGCACTCCAGCATCCTATTGGCCCTAGCTGCTGCCCTCCTGCATTGAGCAGAGTTATTCATGCTCCCCGTTACTATGACCCCCCCAGGTCCTTCTCCTCCTCAGTGACTCCTAATCGCACCCCACTCAGCCAATATTCCCTCCTCTGGTTCCTCACCCTGAAGTGCATAATTTTGTACTTCTTTGTGTTAAATCCCAGTTGCCACCTTGCTGACCACTCCTCAAGCCTGGTGAGGTCTCCCTGCAGCCTCTGCCACTTCTTTATGTCATCCACTACAGCTCCCATCTTTGTGTCGTCTGCAAACAGACTGGTCCTGCACTCTACCCTGTGTGCTACATTCGATATGAACAATCCAAACAATACCAGCCCCAGCCAGAGCCCTACAGCACACCACTGGTGACTGGCTTGAGAGAAGAGAGTTCTTCCCCCACCACTACCTGTTGCAGTCAATCACAAGCCAATTTCTGATCCAGCTTGCCATCTTAGCCCCCACACCTACATGTTGCTGCTTTGCCCCCAGTCACCCATCGGGTACCGAGTATTTATTCCATTCCTGGTGTCTAGTGGCACCCTCCCACTGCCGATCACTGGCCCACCCCCACTGCCGCTGATTGCCGTCTACTCCTCCCAGTCCATCCAACTCTTTTACCACACACCCGGTCTGTGTATTTAATATTTAAAAAAAAAATTAATTTAATCCCTGGTGTCTAGTGGATGCCCCACCCTATCAGGTAGTGCCCCCCCACTCCTCCCCCAAACTGATCCCGAGTGTGTCACCGGCAGAGACCTACACTCACCTCCATGGCCAGCAGTCCAACTGAACTTAATGAATGAGTGCATGCTTGTACAAGCATGTTCATTCATTGCAGCTCCTGGTCATTTCTGCAGCAGCTTTGAAGTACTAGATAAGGGCAGGAGCTGCTCTGGTCACCCATGGGAGGGTGGGATGGGGGACTGGCGTTGTGACTCCTGGGCTTATTCCTCCCCATCCTGCCACCACCACGGGCAAATTGGAGCAGCCTGCTGTGTTTCATTGAGCTCAGTGGGAGGAGGCCACTAGACACAAGAGAAGGAAAGAAAAAGTTTATATTGTGAATGCAATGGCAGGAGGGGGAGCACTAGACACAGTGGGGGGGATGGGATTTAATGTGACCAACAATTGGCGTGGTGGGGTCAGTAGACACCAGGGAGAGAAGTTGGGCTGTGGGAAGTCAGGCTGCCAGCTGGGAGGGTGGTTTGCTTGCTTTGGAGTTTTTGTGTAATTGCACTTAAAAAAAAAACCAAAAAGCAATGCAAATAAGAAGCCATTTCTGTAAAGTTTCCACCACAGGTGGCAAGTTCACGAAATGCTTCATGGAAGTAGATTTTGCAACTCTGCCTAAACTCGCAAGCGAATGAAAAACTTTGCAACATCTCTAATGGAGGGAATCTAAATCAAGTCTTGTCAGAAGACTTAGATACATCTATCCCCAGCAAACACAGATCTTCCTTACTACAAAAGTACTTTTGCATGAATCTTGCCCATTTGGGTATAATTGACATTGGTCATCGCCTCTACACCACACAATGAGCATATACATTTTTTCCCCTCGGCATCAAAGTTACTCCAGGATATATTACTTTTTTACCACCTGTGAACACTTTTCACTGGTCCAGGATATGATTTATGGTCCCCAACTGAGTTCGGACCATAGAGTGAGCAAACACAAAAAAGGGAGGAAACCACTTTGGTTTAGAAAAAGAGATGGCAAGAGCAGTCAGGGAAAAAAAGAAGGCATTCGGAACCTACAAATCTTCACAGGGGATGGTGGAAAGAGAATCTTACAAAGAGAAGCTACATGATGTGGGGAGATAGTCAAGAGGGCTAAGGCAGCTACGGAGGAGAAAATAGAGAGGGAATCCAAAAGGGGGGACAAACATTTTTTCCAGTATATAAGTGAGAAAAGGAAAAGCAGGCAGGGGATTGAGAGGCTCCGATGGGAGGGAGGAGATCTGATGGATGAGGATGAGGAAAAGGCAAATCTGCTGAATGAGTACTTTACCTCAGTTTTCATGGTTGAGGTAGAAGGGAAGGTGACAGAACTAAGAAATGTGGGGGGGGGATGGCAGGGAAATGGACATAAGCCCCTTTACAGAGGGTAGAATATTAGAGGAATTAGGAAAATTGTGGATGGACAAGGCAATGGACCTCGATGCAGTCTACCCCAGGGTGCTCAAGGAGTAGAGGAAGGAACTTGCATCACCACTCACAAAGTTATTTAATCTGTCCCTAGACAAGGGGAGTGTCCCCAGGGATTGGAAAAGGACTGATGTGATGCCATTGCACAAAGGGGGAGGGAAAGAAAAGCCTGACTATTATCATCCGATCAGCTTTATTCTGTGGTCAGTAAGCTGATGAAGACACTTATAAAGGAAAGGCTGGCACAATATCTGGAGAAGGGGGGCTCATAGATGACAACCATCACAGGTTCACAGATGGAAGGTCATGTCAGACCAACCTAACTGAATTCTTTGATGGAGTAACAGAGATAAGATCAGGAACAGGTGGTGGACATGGCCTATCTGGACTTCAGGAAGGCCTTCAACACTATCCCTCACAGGAGACTGGTAAACAAGTTAGGAAGAGTGGGGGTAGGGAGAAAACTAACAAACTGGGTGGAGAATTGGCTGGTAGATAGAACTCAGAGGGTGGTGGTAAATGGAGTGCATTCCAAGGAAGGGAGGTGATAGGTGGGGCTCCCCAAGGGTCTGTGTTCAGTCCCATACTGTTTAACATATGCACTAGGGACATTTCAGAGGGTCTGCATAGGAAGATGTGTCTATTTGCAGATGATATAAAGATCTGTAACAGGGTGGACACACCAGAAGGGGTGGGAAGAATGAGGAAGGATCTGTCCAGGCTGGAAGAGTGGTCAGAGAAGTGGCAACTGCAATTTAACACACAAAAATGCAAAATTATGCACATTGGGCATAAGGGCAAAATACTGGATGGGAGGGGAAGAACTTGAAGCAACAGAGCAGAAAATGGACCTGAGGATCATCATTTTGGATAGCCTGAAGGCTGGGAATCAATGCAACAAGGCCGTTCAGAGGGCAAACAGAATGTTCTCATGCATAGTGAGAGGCATTATAAGTAGGAGGAGGGAGGTGATCATGCCACTATTCAGAACTATGGTCAGACCACATCTGGAATACAGGGTTCAGTTCTGGAGGCCACACTTACAGGGTGATAAAGACAGGATGGGAGGGTCCAGAGAAGGGCAACCAAAATGGTTCAGGCACTACACTGGGGTCATAAGAAGAAATACTGGAGGAACTAATTGCATACACACTGGAGATGAGGAGGGAGAGAGGGGATATGGTGGAAACCTTCAAGTATCTTAAGGGAATAAACAAGGTGAGGGAAGGAAGCATATTCAGGATGAGTGAAAACAAGTCCACTATGGACACTCATTCAAGTTGAAGGGGGCAGATTTAGAGGAAATATGAGGGGGCAGTTCATCACTGAGAGAGTGGTAGGTCCTTGGAATAGGCTACCAGAATAGGTGGTGGGGTAGATGCGATGAACAAATTCAAGAGAACATGGGATAACTACATGGGGCTAAATAAAAGTAACAAGGGCATGGGATAAAGGGAATAAGAGAAACCAGACAGAGAGGAGGTAATGGGCAGACTGGATGGGACAAGGGGTCCTTTTCTGCTGACAAATTTCTGTGTTTCTATTATTTAAAATGAACATAGGAAAGGAAAATCATCGCTCCTTTTGGCGGTTAAATCATTCTCTGTTACAAGCTGAACAGTTTACTCACTTAATTAAAACTCATATCCTGCAAATTATTAGTGAAAATAAAAATCCATCTACAGTGCTGTGTAACTTACTTTTTCTATTACTTTCTATTACGCTTGAATACTTGTTCCAGGAAGCTCTGTGCAGTTACTAGCAAGGATGGGGACAAACCTGAATAAGTAATACACCTTACAGTTACAGTTACTTGTTTCTTCTTATACAAAAACAATACAAAAATAATAAATAACTGTAACAGATTAAATTTTTTTAAAAGTAATAGGTTAGTTAGTAGTTGCTTTCAAATAAATGTAATCAGTTACAGTTACGTATTTCTTTTGTATAAAAAACATAAGTAGTTGTAACTGTAAGGTGTATTACATTTTCTAGTACTTCTCCATCCTTGCTAGTGACTGCACAGAGCTTCCTGGAACAGGTTTCCAAAAGTAATAGAAAGTAATAGAAAAAGTACCCAACACTGTCCATCTGTTATGGCATCAATATTATGGGATACTCTCAAGGTAGTTTTACAGAGAGAGATTATCTCCTATACCTCTCATAAAAAATGCTAAATGGATAATAAGTATTATTTGTTTATGGAGCAACTTAATTCCCTCCAAGCCTTATACAGCGGATAAAGAATTACTGAACAAGAGCAAGCTAATGAAAAGTGAACTTCAATCAGTAATGAATTATAGGGTTTAGCAATCTTTAGCACATCTTTGACATTCACACCATGAAGGGGGCATTTTGCAACTCTGTGATCCTGAAACAGGGGCATTAATTCAGGAAAAAATTAGACTACAACAAACTTTTCAAACTTTTGAACATCTCTACCAGGTCTCTACTCCAGCTGACCCAGATAAAATTGGTACCTGCTTAAGTAAGCTTTCCCTCCCTATATTGACAGGATCAACAAGCTCTTATAACTGCCCCATCACAACTGGTGAAATAATGGCACAATTAAAAACCACCAAAATGAAAAAATGCCTAGGTCCCAATGGCTTTACTAATAAATGATGTAAGATCTTCTCTAAACCCCTTCTCCCCCTTCTTTCACTGGTCTTTCGTACAGTGGCACAAACCAAACTCCCTCCTCCTTTGTGGGCATTTGTCATTATCCCTGCAGTCCCTAAACCGAGTTAAGACACATACTTTCCCTCCTCACATAGACCCATTTCAGTATTAGACACTGCTTACAAACTCTACATGGCTATTTGGGCTCATAGATTGGATAACATTCTCCTCATTATAATCCACCCAGACCAGGATGGCTTCATTCAAAAATGTCACATGATGGACAACATTAGACACACTCTTCTTTTACTTGAGAAAGTAACAACCTGTAAAATTCCAACAGCCATTCTTAGTTTAGATGCTGAGAAGGTCTTTGATAGGATGTCATGGAATTTTTTGTGGGGCACCCTATCAACCATTAATTTTCCAATTCCTTTCTTAGACTGGCTTCAATAATTATAATCTCACCCTTCATCATATATTAGAGTCAATGGTGATCTTTCTTCCCCCATCATATTACAATGGGCCACCAGACAGGGATGCCCATTATCACCACTACTGTTTGCACTGTTTATGGAACATTTGGCTACAACCATACTGAACCACTAGTAGGGCTGTTCAGTAGCTCAGTTCAGACAGGCAGTTCTGAAAGACTGGAAGGTAATGGACATAGCCTTGCTACTGAGCGGAGATAAGAAGCAACTGGGAAATTACGGACCTGTCAGCCTTTCCTCAGTAGTACGTAAACTGATGGAGTCACTGATCAAAGATGATCTTGTGGACTACCTAGAGGGTAATTGTCTACAGTATAGCAAACAGCATGGATCTGTGCCAGGGATGTCCTGTCAGAACAACTTGATAGTTCTCTTCAACTGGATAACGAAGGTAGTAGATAAGGGTCACGCTGTGGATTTACTCTATCTTGACTTCAACAAAACTTTCAATTAGTGCCAAACAGAAGATTGCTAAAGAAGCTGGAGGACGTGGTCATAGCTCGGGACGTAGTTAGATAGGTAGGAAACTGTCTTAGAAGAGACAGTAGAGGGTAATGGCAAATGGGATTAAATCGGAAGAGTTGGAGGTCACAATTGAGTGCGGCAGAGATCTGTCCTGGGTCCTGTTCACTTCAATATGTTCATCAGCGACATTCGAGAGGGCATCCAGGGCAAGTTGTGTCTCTTTGCAGATAGTGATGAAGGGATCAGGAAGGTGCAGAGTGATCTACAAAGGCTAGATAGGTGGTCTAATATTTGTCAATTGAAATCCAGCTCCAAAAAAACATGATGTAAAGTATCAACCAGCTGACTCAATTTCATGATAGTCTCATTAAAGTTTATTATACAATGGCAAGAAAGAATGCTGGTCTCAGACTGATCAGTCTGGGGCTGGACCCGTGATGTCATCCCAGCATAACATCATGGATCTAGTCCAGGCACCCTCAAGACCACATCACATGTAAAAGAAATCAATGCACATGGCATGACCAAGTTGCCCACACTTAACATGACTGGTCTGCATTTTGTCAGATGCTATTATCGCAAATAGCCAGTCATCCTCAGTCATTGAAACTCCAAACTGCTGAAACAGAAGTTGGCAGATAAAAACTTAGAAAAACCCAATCCACTTCAGAACCCTGCAGTAGTTCCTTAAAATAAATGTCATCACTGTGACTGCCTTAAGTCCCCTGCTCCTCACTCTAAACAAGAAACCACATGTCTGATTTTTCACAGGTAGCAGACTGCACAGTTTTCCGAAACTGTTAAAGCTTTTTTTTCAAAAATCCCTTTCTGAAAGCTTCACCCACTGTCATTTGGATCACGAGTGGCTGTGTCTTGATATTGATACGCTTCCAAAGGGAGTGCGTAACAGAAATGACCAGCCCTCTCACCCCCAGTTTCCCAGTCCTCTGAAAGCTAACATAAAAAACACAATTTAAAATCTGCTGCTGCAAGCAGTGCTGACATTTCTTACCTGTGTGGCACATGTTGTCTTCCTGTTTCTCTCGCCAGTTAGCTCAGCGGCTGTGGTCTTTTGGATCAGCTCAGGGGTCACACTGCTCCGCTCAGATAAATGGCAGAATGTCTTACACAATAAAAAAACAGGATGACAGAGAAAGGCACAGACAGACCTGTGTGTTGGTGCAATACCTTCTTGTTTCTCTTGCTAAACAGCTCAGCCACCATGATCCTTGGGATCGTTTATCAAAAGAACAGTTTTCCTGTATTTAAAAAAATATAAAAATACATACTGTATATACAGTGAAGCTCACCAGGATGAAACACAATTCTGCAGCATTTTGCAGCAGTCTGCAGCATGCTGCAGCAGATATACTGTGGAAAACAATGTACAGATGTGACAGCCAGGATGCAATGAGGAAATGCTGCAGACTATAACAGAATGCTGCAGTTTACTGCAGGGGCCACTGTAAGTCAATGGCAATTTTGTCATTTTGTCATGCAGAATTTTGTGACTCATTACTGCAAATTACTGTGCTTCACCGTGGTTGACTCCACTGTAATTTCAACTAGTCCCGGTTGCCATGCAGGAAACTGTGACATTCACTTCATTCTGGCAGAGTCACATTTTCCTGCATGACAAAAGGAATTAATTCCCATTGAAATTACATTGTTTACTGTGGTAACTGTGATGCAGCATACCACAGAATGCCTTAGATATGGGTTTCATCCTGGCAACATATGTATACATATACTGTGTGTGTGTGTGTGTATATATATATATATATATATATATATATATATATATATGTAATACTGGCACAGTTGTGCCAGCAAAGTTAGGGTGAAAGTGCATATCTATGTTAAAGTTCAAACTTTGAGGATTAATAACTTTGGAGCCGTTCAGCAGTTTTGCATGGGGCTTGGCATGCATAATCTCTAGAGGTAGGTCTCCTGGCCTGCCGTATTTGGTGGGAATCTGTTGAGAGGTTTCTGATATGTAAAGTGCTGAAAAAAACAGAAAAATCAGGATTTTCTGACATTTTTTTGTCATCCTGGATCTCAGAAATGGCTTTATGATGTGGGCTGAAATTTTCAGGGTAAAAAGCCTTTGGGTCACAGATGTGCTTTTTGAAGGTTTGGTGAACAAATATTAATCTGTTCAACATTTATTAAAGTTTTTAATTTCCCATTATTTCATATGGGAATAGTTGTGTTTAGCACAAAACTGAGATTTTCATAAATACGGCCAATTTGCGAAAACAAGACTTTCGCAAACATGCTAAATTTTCACAAATAAAGTTAAAACTGAGATTTCCACAAATATGGGTGATTTGCAAAAACAAGACTTTTGCAAATGTGCTAGATTTTTGCATATAAAGCTAAAACTGAGATTTTGGGAGTCAACGGGTGTTCCAACTTGTGTTGATATCTAGGCCATTTTGGGGAATTTTGGCACCAAATTTTCAACATGGGGTTCTTGGGATCTCACCACATGAACACTGGCACTGTTATTTCATTTCTCTGTCCCAAAAGGTGATTTCACGGTAACTGCACAGAATCACAGTTTGGGACTGAGTCACAAAATAACAGTGCCACTATTCATGAGATGGGGTCCCAAAAAGCCCATGTTGCAAATTTGGTGAAAAAATGCCTAAAAATGTTAGCGTTATGATAGTACATTGTGCAGTTTCTACGCAGGCTCGTAACTTCACCAATTTTTAATATTTCTACTTCAGATTTTCAACACTGCCATTTTTTCACACCTTCTTATGAACAGTAAAGCTGTCATTCTGCACATCCTGCCCAGAATGTGTTTTTGCACCTGTGGCACAGAAAGGTGCAGCCATTGTGCGAAATCAACTTTTGAGATGGATTAACGAAATCACAGTTGCACTGTTCATGAGGAGAGGTCCTAAAATGCTGATATTGAAAATTTGGTGAAATATTTCCAAAATATGACCCAGATACAAGCATGCATTGTGCAGTTTCTAAGCATGCTCATAACTTCACCAATTTTTTGTATTCTCAACCCAGATTTTTTACATTGCCATTTTTCCACACCGCCTCATGAACAGTGCAGATGTCATTTTTCAGATCTTACTAAAAATGTTTTTCTGCAACTGTTGTGCAAAAACAGTGTTTCAGCTGAGCAGAATTACATTTTGATGGGGATTTGAAAGTTTACTGTACTGGGAACATGTGGTGAAGTGCTAAGAAGGTTATGTTGGACATTTGGGGTGAAAATTATTTGAGATGGCACAGTTATGACTATTTGTTGCAATTTTGCTATGCCTGCTCATAACTTAATGTGTGGAAGCACAGGGGCCAGAGGCCCCTGTTTTTCCACAGCTACATACATATGTGCATCTGTGTAGGGATGGGAGCGCGGGGTCCTGACATATGAACACTCTTGTACAATGTGGATGGAGGGACTGGAACACAGAGATTGAAGGACCCTGCACTCCCACCATGACTTATGGGTACTGTTGTACTTTCTTGATGGAGGGGAGGGAGTGCAGGGCCCAAAGGACCCTGCGCTCCCACTCTGACATATGGACACTGCTGTACTATCTGTATGGAGGGGCTCCCACCATAACATATGGACACTGTTGCACTATCCAGATGGAGCTCCCACTGTGACATATGGACACTGTTGTACTATGTTGATGGAGGGATGGGAGTGAAGGGTCTGAAGTACCCTGTACTCCCACAGTAAAAAGAGGATACAATTATATTATCTGAAAAAGATTGGAAATTCTTTGCAAAAAACTTCATTAATGCATCAGTTAGGGTGAATACCACAGCAACCAAAGCAGGAAAATGAGGCTTTAGGGTTTCCTACCCTAACACCCCAACCCCAGGAATCCCACCCCTACCACCCCACCCTCCACACACCAACAGGTGTCGGGGTGTGACATCGAGTCATCAGGCCTAACCCTCACCCCATTGTCCTATACTAGAGCATGTCAGCTTGTTTACATGTAGAATGGGGTGAGAACTGGGCCTGATGACCCAGTCATACCCTGACGCAGCACGGTGTGGGAGTGGGTGGGATGGTAGAGAAACCCCCTACCACCACTCTCTGATTTCTATCCTGTAGCCAGTTCTAGACCCACCCAGCAGTTTGTCCCCTATTCCCATCCCTCAGCTTGATGATCAGTCTACCATGTGGCACTGAATCGAATTCCTTGCTGAAGTCTAGGTACAGGATGTTCACCGTCTGCTTTCTGTCCAACAAACTTGTAACCCAGTCGAAGATGTCAATCATGTTGGTTTGACAAGATCTCCCCCTGTCAAACCCATTCTGCCTGTCCTTTTGGAGACCATACTCCTTAAGGAAGGACACGAGTCTTTTCTTGACAATGGTCTCCATTTTTTTCCCCATTATGGAGGTCAGACTAACCAGTCTGTTGCTATCCAGCTCATCCCTGGGACCACTTTTATTGAGTGGAACCACGGGAGCTGTTCTCCAGTCCTGTGGAGTACAGCTCTCCACCAGAGAGGCGTTAAACAGGTCCATCAGCGGGGCTGCTAGTACCCCCCCGCTAAGTCCTTCAGGACCCTCATGTATACCCCGTCTGGTCCTGGTGCTTTGTCCACCCTCAGTTCACTTAGTCCCCTTAAAACCCTGTCCATTCCAATCTCCCCTTCATAGTCCACCCCACCGATATCCACCATTCCTCCCCTGTGGTATGGGCCCTTCTGCTTCCTTAGTGAAGACAGAGCAAAAGTATTAATTTAAAGCCACCGCTTGATCTTCCCCCTTTTCTGCCCATCCTCCTTCCCTCTTAATCCTTACAGTTCCATTCCTTCTGCTTCTTTTCTCCCTAGTGTATCTGAAGAAATCCTTCTCCCTTTCCTTAATCTCCTGTGCTAGTCTTAGCCCCTTATTTGCCTTGGCTGCCTGGACCTCTTTCTCTGCCTCTCACGATTTCTCTATGTAGGTCTCTCTGCTGTCCTACTTCAGGGTACACTTGTACTTCAGGAAGGCCTCCCACTTTGCTTTCACCTTCTTGGCCACCCTCCTGCTATACCAGCTGGTTCTCCAGCACCTGGCATTCTTTTTACAAATCTTCATGCAGCTGTTGGTAGCCTCTATTACCCTTTCATGATGACTTCCCATTTCTGCCCCGCATCCATCTGCGGCTTGAGCATTGCTAGGTGCTCCTTCAGCATGTTACCCATTCTAACAAAGTCTACCTTCTTGAAATCCACCACCCTCATTTTTGTCTTGGCTGCATCCTTCCCCATGTTAATGTAAAACCACTCTGTGTGGTGGTCACTGCCTGCAAGGGGATGCCTCACTTCAACTCCCTGGACATGCTCCCCACAGAACAGCACCAGGTCTAATATGGCCCCGTCCCGTGTTGGTTCTTTGACTCCCTGTGTCAGAAAACACTCCTTGGTAGCATCCAGAAGGACCTGCTCCCTTCCCCAGGAAGTTGCCGGGGTGCCCCAGTCAATACCTGGCATACTGAAGTTGCCTAGGATAATAATGTTCTTTCTCCCTCCTGCCCTCCTAATCTGTTCCCCCATCTCCCTATCCAGCTCTATGCCCTCTGCTGGTGGCCTGTACACCACCCCCATGTGAATCTGTTTCCCAGTTGTGTTCTGTAGCACTACCCATAAGGCTTCAATTGCTTCCTCCTCCCCCTCTTCCCTGGTGCTTATTATCCCATCCCTTAAGTACAGCGCTACTCCTCCCCTCCCCTGTCCCTCTCTATTCTTTCTTTGTAGTTGGTAACCAGGGATCTCAAGGTCCCAGTCATGATATCTGCTTGCCCATGCCTCTGTGAAGGCAGCTATGTCTACCTCCCTTTCTGCAATCAGCGCCTGTAGGTCTGCTGTCTTGTTTGTCAGACTCCTGGCATTCAAGGAGACCACTCTCCATCTCAACTCCTGCCCCACATTTCCCCTATTCCCTTTTTGTCTCTCTACCCCCATTATCTCTGCTATCACCCTCCCCTTGCCCCTCCCCTGCTTTAGGTTTCCTACTGGGGGTGAAGGCCCCTTGCCTGTTGCCAAGTGCTGTGCCCTCTACTGCCCTCCCTTTGTCAGTTTAAATGTAGCCTTTCCAGCAAGTACCTTTCTAGGCTGTCTTTCAGGACCCTTGAGCCCTCCATACTCAGATGCAACCTGTTCTGTGCATATAGGTCATTGTGTTCCCATATTCTGCCCCAGCCTCTCACAAATCCATACCTATTTGCCTCATGCCAACCTCCCAGCCATGTATTGAACTCCACAATCATCAGCTTTCTTGCAGTACTGGCTCTTGGGACAGGTAGTACCTCTGAGAATGCCAGTTTTCACTTCCCCACTTCAGATTCTTCCCAGTTCCCTGAACCTTTCCTACACCACATTCAACTCGCACCCTGCTAGGTCATCGGTTCCCAAATGAACCACTATGTGCGGCTTCCCCTGTTCCTGTCCCACACATTTTGGTATGATTGCTCCCAGTATCCCTATGGTCATGTCAGGCATGCACTCATAGAAACATAGAAACATAGAAGTTGATGCCAGATAAGGATTGCTAGGCCCATAGAGTCTGCCCATTTCTTTTTCTACCTTATAAATGTGCCATCGGCCTTTGCTCTGTCAGTGGCTTATCTATTTACACTCATCTGTATTGCTCCCTTATGCCTATCCCATGCCTGTTTGAAGCCCTGCACTGTATTTATATCCACTACTTCCTGAGGGAGGCCATTCCATGCATCCACCACTCTTTCTGTGAAAAAGAACTTCCTTACATTACCCCTTAATCAGCCCCTCTGATCTCATGCTGTGTCCTCTTGCCCTGCTATTTTTCTTATATTGAAACATGTTAGACTCTTTCACCTTTAATGACCTTAAGGTGTTTGAATGTTTCATCATATCACTTCTTTCCCTCCTTTGCTGTAGTGTATACATATTGAGCTCCATTAATCTGTCCTCATATGTTTTCTGATGCAGTCTCTGCACCATTTTGATTGCCCTTCTCTGGACTGCCTCAATTTGGTTACTGTCCTTGTGAAGGTGTGGCCTCCAGTACTGCACACAGTACTCTAGATGGGGCCTAACCAGTGTCTTGTAAAGAGGGATTATTACCTCCCTCTTCCAACTTGTGATATCCCTACTAATACACCCTAACATCCCCCTAGCCTTATCTACCTCTTTAGTGGTCTGCTTGGATGATTTCAGGTCATCAGTGATGATGATGATGCCCAAGTCTTTTTCTTCCCTTGTGACTTCCAGCAACTCCCCTCCCAGCCTATAGGTGGCTTCAGGGTTTCTCTTCCCTATGTGCATGATCTTTATTTATTTATTTATTTAGACAGCAGTTTGGAAAACCTTTGAGCCACAGGCTCATTTACAAAGGTACCTTGTCACAGTAAGACACACGAAAATACACAGTATAACACAGTATAACAGTAACTTAAGACATAGATACAAACAAGCTGGTACAGGTAGGATTGATGCAAACAATACCAGAGTTATGTTGTCCTTCTTTGCACTTCTTTGCATTAAACCCCAGTTGCCAGTCTTCCTACCATTTTGCTAGTCTATCCAGATCTCTTCTCACTCTGCCCACCCCATCTGGATCATCTACTCTGCTGCAGATCATGGTGTCATCTGCAAACAGACAAACCTTACCCTCCAGTCCATCTGCAGTGTCACTGATGAAGATATTGAAGAGGACTGGTCCCAGGACTGATCCCTGAGGTACCCCACTTGGAACTTGCATCTCTTCTTACTGTATACAGTTTACCACCACTCTCTGTTTTCTGCCCGTCAACCAGTTTGCAACCCAGTTGACCAACTTCTGACCCACCCAGAGCCTACCCAGCTTATTAATCAAACTTCTATGTGGAACAGTATTGAAAGCTTTGCTGAAGTCAAGGTAGGTGACATCAACTGCTCCTCCTTGGTCCACCACTCTGGTTACCCAGTCAAAGAAATCTATGAGATTAGTTTGACAGGACCTTCCTTTTGTAAACCCATGCTGTCTTGGATCCTGTGCTCCTATGGATTCCAGGTGTTGCACTATCCTTTCCTTAAGGAGTGCCTCCATAATCTTCCCCATTTCTGAGGTAAGACTGACTGGTCTGTAGTTCCCTGCCTCCTCCCTGCTACCACTCTTGTGGAGCGGGATCACATGAGCCCTTCTCCAGTCTTCTGGGACCTCTCCTGTGCTCAGATACTCACTAAACAGTTCTGATAATGGCTGTGCTAGTACCACCCTTAGCTCCTTTAGTACATTGGGATGTATGCCATCAGATCCCTTTGCCTTGTCCAACCTGAGCTTAACAAGCTGTTGTAGGACCCTTTCTTTTGTGAAGGGACTAGTGCTCACCTCCCTCCCCCTTGTGTCCATGGTGATGAGCTGTGGGCCCTGCCCTACCTTCTCTTCAATAAATACTGAGCAGAAGTATCTATTTAGGATAGATGCTTTAACATGGTCGTCCTCCCCACAAGCCCCTTATCTCCTTTGATCTTAGCAATACCCCTCTGAACTTTCTCCTTTCACTAATGTATCTATAGAAAGTCTTGTCACCTTTCTTTACTGTCTGTGCTAGTGTTTCCTCAGTTTGGGCCTTTGTCTGCCTTACTGCCTTCCCTGCTTCCCTTAGGGAAGTTTGGTATGCCTCCCTATCTTTACCCTGCTGTGTTCCCTTATATTTCCTGAAGGCCAGCCTTTTGGCGCTGACCTTTTCTGCTACTGTTTTTGAGAACCAAAGTGGTTTCCTTCTTATTTTGCACTTCCTTTTCTCTCTAACACAATGGGATGTTGCTTCAAGTATTGCATCCTTAATGCTTTCTCACTTTGCCTGTACCCCCTCACCTGTATTTCATTTTGCTAGGGCTAGCTGAACTCTGTTGACCATCTTATCAAAGTCAGTTCCTCTGAAGTTCCATATTTTTGCCTTGGAATGGGATGATTTAGTTTTCAGTGGCCAAACTGAACCATACCATGTGATGGTCACTGGCCCCCAGATGACCTTCTACCTGGAGATATGTGATCCTTTCCTTGTTAGTCAGTACTAGATTTAGGATAGCCCTGTCTCTTGTGGGTTGTTGTACCAGTTGTTTGAGGCCTTCCCCCTGCAGGGAATCCACCATGTGTCTAGTTCTGGCAGATGTTCCTGCTGGTATTGATCAATCTGTATCTGGCATGTTGAAGTCTCCCCTTATCAGAATCTTCCCTTTAGCTGTTATGTTTTGTATCTCTTCTAACAGTAATGTGTCTATGTCCTTTCCCCAGTCTGGGGGACTGTTGACAATCGCAGTTCTTATGTCTGTCCCATTTCCTGTTTCCAGGGTGGCCCACAGTTCTTCTGGCTCCTTATGTGTATTCTGAATTTCTGTAGCTTTGATATTTTCATTGACATACAGGGCCACTCCACCCCACTTTTGCATCTCGGTCTCTTCTGAACAGTACATAGCCAGGTGCTGAAGTCTCCCAAGTGTGGTTACTGGAAATCCATGTCTCATATTGCTACTATGTCCAGTTTAGCCTCTGTCATTATTGCCTGCAGGTCTGGGATCTTGTTTCCCTGACTGCGAGCATTTGTGTATAAGATTTTCCATTGGCCAGATTTCAGTGTGCTAGTTGTTGGGTGAGGTCTGGCATTTCCCCTGTGCATCATATGGGGAGCCAGACCTTTTTACTTTACCTGGGCAGTACAAACCGAACACAAACATGCTGAACTCCTTTTTACCACTAGCTGAGGGGGGATGGGTGTTCTTCCCATTCGACGTATGGGGTGCTGCACATCTCTCCCCATTTGCTAGTTTAAATATTCTGTTGTTCCTCCTAGTATGTTTATTATCCCAATGTACACTCTTAAATTTTAAGTCTCAAATAATTACCACCCTCTTCCCTCTCCTTACCCCTTCTGCCATGGTTTCCCCTGTTACCCTTCTCCTCTAAATTCTCCTCCACTGTGGGTATCACCCAGAGCAACTCCTCTTCTCTGTACCCCAGTATCCCTCTTCCCTTTGCTGACCTCCAGTTTTGACTCCCCCCTCTGTACTCACCACCTGGAGATGCCATCACATTGCCCATGCCTCCCTCCTGCCTACCTCCCTTTCCCATGCTTATCTTGTCCACCATCCCTCTCCTCTGTCCTACCTCCCTGCTCTGTTACCATTCCCTAACTGTGTCCCACCACCACTTTCCTGTCCCTCCCTATTGGGCTCTGTCTCCACCTCCCCCTGCTTCCTGCACTCCCCCCTTCACCCTGCTCATCTAAATCCTGCAGTATTATATACCTGTTAGAGATCTTATTTCCACTGCCCCAGTGCCTTGTGCTACCCTTCGCAGCTCCTTCCTTGTCCCTCTGTACCCTAACCTTTCTCTTCTCTGTGTCCCTTCCTCACCACCTTCCATTTCCCTCCTTCTCCCCCCTCCCAGTCCCTGCAGCAATGGTATACCCTGGCTCCACTGATTCTTTCTAGTCTCCTGCCCCAGTTCCTTCTCTGCACTGGCCAGCCATGACTTTCCCATATCCCCCCCTTCCCTGCTATCCTACCCAACAACCTCCCTTCCTTGTTTTCAGTTCCCATCTCACCCTCTGTATATCCTCCCTAACCTGACCAAGCTGACCACATACTAGAAAGCCCCCATCCTCCATATTGCTCTTAGAAAGATGGCTGCTCCATACCCATTACATCTGACCATCCTCCCATGACCCCCCTGTATGTTTCATCTAGTATCCCTGCCCCACCAACCTTCCCCTATTCAGAATCTCCACCCCCCCGCTGCTAGGTTGCCACATATTTCCCCGTATCTATGCTATTGAATGCCTCTCTAATTCCCTTTAGCAGTTTACTCCACTATTTCCTCTACCCCAGCATGGCCTGCTGCCTATGCTCCTCCCTGAAAATGCCCTGCAGATGCTACCTAGTCAGACTTCACACTCCTGTGTTGTGGCACTCACATGTGGAGGTCGCTCATGCAAGGGGTTGTTTGGCCTCCTGTAAAGTATATACTGACTCCTGACTCCCTATAGTCCCTGCTGGTTCATGTGTCCTCCTCCTTCCTCCTGTAAAAAGATTCCTTCCTCACCCTCCCTCTCACAGTATCCTCCCCCACTCAAACTCTGCAAAACCCCACACATAGTTAAAATTCAGCCCACAGCATTAATATACACTCCAGCTTCTTGTTACAGAAAAGGAAGATGCAACTTGGCTCTCCGAGCTCCACTGACTATCCGTTCCATTCTGCTGTTCCACACACACCAGGGGACTGCTAAAATGGCCCCCCATTTAAATACTTCTGTCTCCGGCCTCCCTATAGGCCCTGCCAGGTCACGTGTCCTCCTCCTTCCTCTTGCAAAAAGATGCCTCCCTCACCCTCCTTCTAACAGCATCCTTCCCCAACCCAAACTCTGCAAAACCTCCCACACAGTTAAAATTCAGTCCACAATATTAATATACACTAAGGTCTCCCATTTCAGAAAAGAAAGACACAACTTAGCTCTCTGTGATCCACGGACAGCCCATTCCATTCTGCTGCTCCACAGTGGACTCACCTGGAGAACTGCTGTGAACTAACATATCCCTGAGATTTGGGGGTTGCCTGAAGCTGATGTGTGGTTTGGTTCCTACACTAGTACTTACTGTTGGATCCCCCTTTAAAATTGGCCAATTTGTGTGAATTATAGCTCCTGTATCCCTTAATGCATACGGGACCATAACCTTAGCCTTCAATATGATGATCATGTTACATATAACCCCTAGGGCTACCTGCACAGACTGTGGAGCCATCTACTGCCCATTTTGGAACCCCTCCCTGGCACTCCCCCCTAGCCTTCTTGTTGCCCAAGGTGCCTACACAGTCTGTTGCACCAAACGCAGAACTCAGACCTAGAACATCAAACTGCTCAAGGAAACTATAAAAAGACTGATACTCTTGTTGCTACTACTCTCCAGCAACATACATCCCAATCCTGGCCTACCCGCTAACTTGGAAACTCCTGCAAAAAATATAGGGACACTAAAAATGGCTTCAATCATTATCTGCAGCCTGCTCCCTAAGCTAGATGGTTTAAGGATATGGATCATGCAGCACAATCCTAATCTCATTTCTGTAATAGAAACCTGGCTTACCCCAGACATTCCTGATTCCTCAATTCTTGTTCCAGGATACTTGGTGTTCAGGAAGGACCGGCTCAGTAAGAAAATAAAAGATACGCTACAGGGCCTCATTGTCCCTGTAACTAACCCTGATGACCAAGTTCAAATTCTGGCAATCAAACTTCTCTTTGGTGCCCACAACAAAACACTTACAGTGATCTCTGGCTACATTCCACCAAAGAATACAGCAAACAGTTTCATGACACTGCTAAATAGTTTATGCCACCTGAGCCTGCACTCTGAAATATTAATGCTAGGAGACTTCAACATCAACTGGCTCTCCCCCACAGCCTCTGCACACAAAGATGCACTGTCAGCCATTCACCTTACACAATTTGTGGAGACCCCAACGAGACTAAATTACCAATCTGGGTCTGGCACCCTGTTGGATTGGGATTTATCTAACTGGCCAGAGTATGTATCAGATACCACCATGCTTCTAGACTATCTTTATGGCCACCCCCATCACATGCTGCTGGTCTAACAAGTTTTGCAACCCCCATGCTAGAACCATCACCAACTGGGTGTTGTTTTGAGGTCACCTTGAACAACTAAAAGCAGACCTTAGGCACCAAGAATGGTCAGACATTTTCACCGCAACTAATGTGGACACAGCACTCAATCAGTTCATTACTCAATTCAATGCAGTCTGCGACAAGCATGTGCCATTTAAAACAAGGAAAGTAAAAGGGACCAGCAATCTCTGGATCACCCCCGACCTTATTGAACTCCTAAAATTAAGGGATCACCTCGGGCAGAAGGCATGGGTCATGGGAACCAAATCTAACCTCCAAAACTACAGAAAGGCTAGAAATGAATGTACCAGGGCAATTCGACTGGCCAAAAGTCAATGCTTCAAAGATGTCCTCACTAACAGTTGGAATAACAGCAGGTCATTCTGGAAAAATATTCAGGATATTACAGGAAAGACCCCAAGAATACTCCTAACATGCTAAACCTTGATGGCACCCCAACCATGGAGTCTAAAGTCATTGCAGATGCATTCAATAAGGCATTCTCAGTACTAAGCAGAGTCCTGCCTCTGTACTATTTCAACCATACACAAACATGCGGTAGCCAGGGGTACCCAGCCCCACAGCCTAATCGCCCTCCATTCTACTTCAAGTCTGTCTCTGAAAGTGAAGCCAGATACTGCCTCAAGAAAGTGCTTAGGAAATCGAGGCACAGTGGGGATACCCTAGTCCTCAAGTTTATAACCCTTGTAATTGAAGAAGTCATTGCACCCATCACCAAAATAATCAATCTGTCACTTAGCCTTTCACAATTCCCTTAATGATGGAAATCTGCAATAGTCACCTCAGTGCACAAGAGTGGAGACCATGCACTCATTGGGAATTATCATCTGATTTCAATACTAGCTCCATTCTCTAAGGCCCTGGAGTGCATTGTGGTCGACCAACTTGTGGAGTACCTGGAGCTACACCAGCTGCAATGCTCCCAACAGCATGGGTTCCAGAATGGTTATAGTACTCCCAAAGCTTTACTGGAATTTACTGGATTCATACACAACTCTCTGGAACAAGGGCTCTTGGTTGGAGCAACTTTCATAGACTTAATGAAGGCCTTTGACACTGTTAACCACACACTCCTGACTGACCAACTCCACTACATCAGACTTTCCTCAGACACTACCACATGGTTCTCGAGCAACCTAACCAATTATTCACAGCAAGTGAAAATCGGAGGTGCTCACTCTGAAAGTAGGCCAGTATGCTTTGGGGTCCCACAAGGCTCCATCCTGGGCCCGCTATTATTTAGTATATTTCTAAATACTCTTCCCATCTCCTGACAAGGCTGCATTCTGCTCTACGTGGATGATGCCATTATTTTCAATAATCATTCTCATCCACTGCACCTTCAAGACCAGCTCCAGAATGGCTTTGCATCTGTTGAAAAATGGTTTGCTGAACATAAGCTTATACTGAATTACAAAAAACCAAGACAATGTTGTTCACCAGTAACCTCAGCAAACACAAGAACTTTCCTCTTATCATCAAAAATGCTGAGGGGTCACTGCTTGAGCTGTTCCAGCAATTTAAATATCTGGGTATAACTGCTGACTCTACCTTTTCCTACACTCAGCACATTGATAACACCGAAAAGGCATTAAACAGGAGAATAGGGATGCTGTACAGACACAAACTTTATCTGACCTCTGATGCCCTGCACATTACCATCCATAGTTCAGTAATCTCCCTTGCTGACTATGGCATTGCCGTCTACTGATCTGTCACTGGCACTGCACTATGTCGTATCAAAATGGCCTTGAATAAAGCCTGCTGCCTACTCAACGCAGCTGATCAACGTACCCACACGTGATATCTATGCCCAGGCCAACTGGCTACAATTTGACAGCAGGATCAGATACCACACATGCCTGATTGCTAAAAAAATTAGCCTTGGATTGATGCCACCCAGTGTCCAAGCTCTCCTAACTCCACCACTGAACCAGCGTGCGACCATGAAATCCAGCAACCAGTCATTCAGAACCCCATGCTGCCTTACAGCACTTGGGCAGTGAGCCTTCTTATAGAGCCCCATTCTGGATCAATTTGCTACCACCTGAGAAAGCCAATGCATTGTCTCTAGGCTCCTTCAAACACCTACTTAGGCAACACCTTGTCACTGAAGCAACCTGTGACTGCTACCACTAGGCCTACTACCCCTCCTCACATCTGTCACACAATGGAAAGCAAACATTAAGCACTTCCCTCCTGCACCCCAATTTTCTTTTCACTTACTTTTTCCTTCCCCCTCTTTCCTTCACCTCCCACTCTTGCCTGATTCCTTTCCCTATGATAATATGCCTTTCCCTCTCTCAACCTTCACCCTGTCCACCCCCACCCTCTCTTTGTCCTTTGTAAGCTAGTAAATGATCTGATTCAGGCATACATTGTACAATGCTGTCACTGTATCTGTGTAATATGTTACTACCAGTGTCACTGTCTTTGTTTCCCTACTATCTGTACTCACTGCTCTAGCCTCCAATGCAATCTGTATGTGTTCCCTCTGAACTCATGCTGTTTAGTCTGCAACCTACATAGGTGATTTTAATCTGGTATCACTTGTACGTAACCTTTGTTTGTAATTGTTGTCCGGTTTGGGTTATCCCCTTGATGTGGAATCTATGTAAAGAGCTTCTGCTCACAGGTTTTTCTGAAATGCCAATAAATAAATAAATTAATTAATTTATCAGTCTCCAAGTTAGAAGGTTTTCTCTGTTCATTTCTTTTACTTTTTGTCCACTGTTCTTAAGTAGTTCACCGCTATACCCCCTATCTTGGAGGCATGTTTCTAATTCATCGGCATGCTGCTTGAATATTGTGGCATTGTTATAATTCCTCTTCACCCTGAGGAATTTGTCATAGAGTATAGATTTCTTTAGTGACCAATGGTGGGCACAATCTGCTTGCAACAGCTAGTTTGTTGCCATTGATATACAAAATTCCTTTGTTTGAACAAATTGCCCAGGACTACTCATCAGAGTTAAATCTAAGAAGTTAATTTCTCTTGCATGAATAGTAGAAATAAACCTAAGATTGAGCTAATTGATGTAAAGCCAATCCAAAACCTCAGTTGCTCTCTTTCTGTCCTATTCCAGACACATATCACATTGTCTATATATCAGAACCACAATATGATATTGCCTGAGATAGGGCAATCATTGCACAACACTGAGCCTCTTCTCACAGCCTGAAAAACAAATTGGCATATGAAGGGGCCATACAGGGCCCTAAGACAGTGCTCACAACATTGCAAGTAATTTTGTCCATAAAGCTCACAGGTATTGTTGTGGAGAATAAAGTGCAATCAATTGAAAATAAATTCTACTGAGAACTCCTCCCCCCAATTTTAGAGAGAGTGCTTGCTAGCATTAATGTCATCAGTATGCTGTATTGATGAATAAATAGCCCCCACATCAGTGGAGAGCCATAGCCTATCTTGCTTCTGCTTGAAATGTTGAAACTTTCTTAAGACACCCCCAGTGTCTGTAAAATGGAATTTAAGTTTTACAATCTCCTCCTGGAGGAAAATATCAATAAACTGAGACAAACTATTTATCAGAGATTCCACTTTAGGGACAATGAGGCACCCAGGTGGATCAAATAAATATTTATGCACTTTTGGAAGTGCATAACTATCAGGTTAATGGTATATAGTCTCCAAATTAACTTGAATTCATGTTCAGTAATGTGCCCCACTTAGCATGCCATTTATTTTTTATTTTTTTGCACCTCCCCTGCACCTTGGCTGGACTCTCCTTCAGGCTGCCTAGGACCTGCTCATCCCAGGCAACCCCCATCACCAACTGCCACCCTATACTGCTGCCCCACCAAGGTAACCCAATGTATTCCTTCATCATGCAGGTCCTCTCCTTCCAGAGAGAGTATGCCTTATCAGCTACCTGCTTGGCCCTGGGTGATGCTGGGGTTTGTCCCAGCTGTCTGGGGGCTCCGTGGTGGCAAGGGTCTAGTGGCCATCATATGGTTGGCTGAGGTGCAGTTTTCTGTTTTCTGTGGCCCACCCATCAAGTTCTCAGCCTTGTGTGGGTTGGCGTTCTTGGGTTGGGGCATGTGGGGGGCATGTCGAGGCATCACGTTCCCCAAGCACACACCAAATCTGCCCAAAGGTGCCTAGGCAGACCCCATCTCCCAGGAGGGAAGCATCTAATGGACACTTGTGCATCCCCTCCCTGCCAGTCTCTGCTCCTGGTACCCAGGTTCAGGGTGTGAACCTTGGTTGCCAGCCTGCCAAGTGATCCTCTTCGCTCGGTGCCACAGAGCCGGCATCAAGCATGCCATTTCTAATATTTCCAACAGTTCTTTTTTAAGATTCTCAACTGGGTTACTTATTAGTTTCTTTTTTATTGTTGTTAGCATCATTCAATAATTTCTCGATCATTGAGTTTCCTGGGGTTTGCTCATTACCACTACATTCCCGCTTTTTTAATAGGTTTAATAATGATGTCATTCCCGCTGACAAGTTCATCCAAGGCTCACCTTTATTTGGTCAATATATTATTGTGATCATGAGTAACCCCTTAATTTAAAACACCCCTTACTTCATTCCAGATGGTCTTTTAAAAAGTTAAGATATTAGTATTAAATATAACACAGCAAAAAAAAAAAAAAAAACATATTTTGATCTGAAAATTGTTTTTTTCCCACAGATCATATACCTTCTCAGACTGTATTTCAGAAAAATCTATACCAGTAGAGTTATTGATTGCCACCACATTTTCTCCATGCAGCTCCAAAAACATGTCTAAGTTTTTCTAATCCTGTTCACTGAAATGTCTTCACTAATGTCATCTGTTCAAATTCCTCAATCACTGGTCTGCATCTTGCCAAAATTTTAAAAGTAGTGTCCTAATCCTATTTTTTCTGAAGAAATAAAAAATGTCAATGTTAATGTTGAAAACATTCACACATGGTGTAGTCACAAAGTTCCTTCTTAAGAACAGTATTTTGTTATGTTGATAAAATTACACCTGAAATGTTAATTACCTGCCTATTTGATTCTTCCTTCTGTCTGACTGATGTGGTATTTGTTTCCATCCCTCTCCTCTGCCTCCCCGGCATGCTTTCCTTTTTATTTTTCTTGTCTGATGTGCTTTTTGTAATTTCTTGTGTGTTATTTTGTCTGAAAAAACATTTCCAGGTACCAGTGTTACTATACCTGTTAGGTACCAGTGTTACTTACAACTGTCACCTGTAAAGAAAAAAATAGATAAATTATTTAGCCTAACTTGGCCACTGTGGTGGCCACAGGGTACAGCTATTGTCTGCTCCCTGTCTTACTCTACCTGTCACTTGGAGAGATAAAAGATAATTTATTCAGCCTCACATGACCACTGTATTGGCAGCACAGTATAGTCATTATCAGCTCTCAGTTATTCTATGCCTGTCACCTATAAAGAAAATAAATTATTTTGCATTACTTGCTAACCATGGTTGCTGCACAGTATATTCATTGTCTGCTCCTAATTTTGCTGTACCTGTCACATGAGAAGGAAAAACAGAAATTATTTTGCCTCACTTGGCCACTATAGTGACCGCATGGTATACCATCACAGCAGACAAAGATAGGCCTTGCTGGATTTCAGGTCTAGCTGCCTTGATGGGCTGGCTGGAGGTTCATCCTGAGGGCTGGCTGGCCGGAGATCTGCCAGGCAACGTCATTTATACTGGATTATGAGTTCAGGTTTCTCAGTCTGGATGCATGATGCAAGGTGGCAGGAGAGGCATATTTTTTTTTTTGTGGATGTGGAAGACACAAGCAGGCCAGAAGAGGAGGTGAGGTGGTGTCTTGCTTTCTGGAGCACTGCCTGTCGGAAAATGGCATTTATGTTGGCTTAAGAGTCTGTGTATCTCAGTTTGCAGACTCTAGATGCATGCAGTGAAGATGGCAGTGGTCCATGTTGCTTGTGGATTTGAAGGACCAAACAGGCCAGAGGAAGGGGAGGTGGTGTATTGCTTTCTGGAGGAAACATGGTATGCCCATCTGTCAATGACATTTATGCTGGATTAGGAGTCTGGGATCTCTGTCTGGATGCATTCAGTGGAGGTGGCAGTGGCTCACGTTATTGTTGGCAAGCTTGGCATTTAGTTATGCAGTGTTCAGTGATTTTCTAGTTTGTCTGTAGGCATCACATAGAAAACTGTGAAGGCAGGTAATTGGATGGATGCAGGGAACAGCAGCACAACCTGTAGAAAAATAAAATGACACAGGAACATTCTGAGTAATAAAGAAAAGGATTCAACTGATGAGCAGGAAAGGATGGACAGAATACATATCTTTTTAAACTTCATCCTCATCAAAGAAACAGCTCTCACAGTCCTCCAGACTGGAGTTGTCTCCACATGGGAATCCTTTCTCCATCTGCACTTCATCTTCCTCAGTAGAAGGCAATTTGCCAATTCTGACATTCATCTTCATCTCCATTGCAACCTCTATGTGGTAAAGGAATGCCCTCATAATTGTGTTGCATTGAATGTGCCTCACATACATTTTAATAAATGCTAGCATGCCAATATTTCTAGGGAACAGCTTTGTATGCCTGTCTTCCACAATGGCTCCTTCAAAACTGAATAGCCACTCTGCACTGCCATTTGACAGTGGACAGTTCAGGTATTTGATTGCTACTGAAGTCAGTTCTGGCAAATCAGCGCCCTTGCTACTCCAGTACTGGAAGGGCTTTTCTATTATGGTAAGGGATCCACCAAATATGCATACCCCAAGTATTGTGTTGCTCTCATTCATGTTGCCTCATAAGCCATCTCCTTCTTTGCCTCCACGCCTTTAATTTCCACCAGGTACAAAACATCCCAAAATGAATTTGTTATTTTTTTTCCTTTTACGTTGCATGTTTTCTCAGCCCATTGAGCATGCAAGATGGCAGCAACACCTGCTCTCTATTCATTTTCATGTTGTGCCTTAGATAACTGTGACTTTAACATTTGTGCCTCATGTACCCATCTTATTGGAAGATTGGTTAAATCTTATACCTGATCATGTCAACATTCAAGTATTGATGACAGGCCAAGTTTATAATATGAGTGCAGCTTGGTAGCAGTCTCAAAATTGGCAGACTGCAGAATGCTAGAAATATGGGTATTGCAATCCAAGACATGGAGCATGAGTTCCATTAAGGTACATCTTCCCATATCACCGCCTGCCTTCAGCACCTGGTGTACATTCAACAGCATGTTCCTCAGCATCAGTAAAAGTGGGATGGCCAGATGAATACAGGCAGAGTCCCCAACACGCTGCCTGTGTTGCATGTCCAAATGATCTTAACATCATTACCAGGCCATCCAGTAGTCACTACTGGTATGTTGTAAGAGACATTGCTACTCTGGGCCTGTGATGGCTTGTATGCAGCAGCAGATATTTTGAGCTTGCTTTGTACTGCTTGTACAAGTGCTCAGTCATGTACAGTGTTGAGTTCCATGTGGTGACAACTTCCAGCTTCATACAATGTTGAGGCAGTTTGTTCTGTATCTGCAGGTGCCTGAGATGGTCAGAGGCCTTTCCAGAATGGACAAAGTGGGCACATCTGTGATGGGCCACAGTCAACATGGACTTAATATCAGTATATGCTAAAAACCCAGTGTGCCAAACATGGCACCCTAAGAAATCCCCATTATTGAGCATTTCACTACATTATTACTCACAATGAAACACACTTTTAATGACTGGGGGTGCAGCTACTCATTGATCTTGAATAGGAGCAGTTCAAGCATTTTCTGACCTATGACATACTTTATTGTCAGTGTAGCATGCTGGTGAATACCTATAGTGTTGCTACCAATGCAATTGAACTTGGTACAATTTTTAAATCTGCTGAAGTCAAATACTACCCCAGGCACCTGTGCCCACTGTGCTGAAATGCATACATTAGAGCTACCAGCTTTTTGGCCACTGGTTGACATAGCCTTGCTGAGAAGCATGTATGGTGTTGCTAAATGTAGCAGGGCATGAAATACCATGTGTGACACCGTTTCATAAAATTTAGGAATGGCAAGTGTTGAGAAATGTGTTCTTTAGGGAATCTGCAATTTGGGATAGGCACAGGCCATCAACCTTCCATGTATCACATAGTCTACAAAAGGAAATGGCTATAGATCAATTGCCAGCATTTCAGCTATTGCTGCATTGAGTTCAGATACAATAGTATGACTGGGTGGGTATTGAGACTGGCATTCAAACATATTATGCAGCGTTGGCTGGACCTTCCTGGGCGTTGGGCTACCAAACAGTTGAACTCAGTGTGGGGACATGGCTGGTGGGATAGTATTTGACTCTTGAGGATTCAGGGGAGCTGCTTGAATGAAAGCAGTGATTTGGAGTGTTTTCTGTAATGGGGTTACTGTGGTGTGGTGCTTCTGGGTGGTACTTCTCAGCCCACCACTGCTGCAGCTCTTCCTCCTCCTCCTCTCTGTAGGATTCCTCCTCAGGCAACCTTCCCTCCACTAGGACTATTTCCCTGCAACTTCTGGATGCCTTGGCAAATGATGATGGCAAGGGAGTGGGAATCCTGCACTGGCTTTGTTCTAGTGCTGAATCCAGTGTAAGAGGTGCCTGGAATTTAGGTGTATATGTTGCCCACCTGTGCCTAGATGACTGCACTATTTTCTCCTACACACACCTAACACAGCTGACAGATAGCAATTGTTTCATCAGCTGGGTCCAGTACATAGACATCCCAAACTAGGGATTTGGTACCCATTGATTTTACATGGTGGTGGAATTAGGACAGTGGGAGTCAATGTTTTTTGGAATGTTGTATGCACTTTGACACTGGGTGATTGATGTGGTGTAATAAGCTCATTACTAGTAAGAGGAGCAACTGATGCAGTATCGTGTTTGTGTGTGTTAATCCGCATGTTCAACAGCACCACCCTTCCTCTTTTTCTTTTCCAGTTCCCATGGGGGATCGAAATCATCATCCACACCACAACTTCCTTCTCCTCCTGAGCTCTGTCCTCATCATCTTCAGTTTCTCCAGGCTCTTTCTCCCTCACATTATCTAAAGTTGGAGACACAGTTTTCAATTTAGTTATATCTGACTGTGCAACAGTCAGAGTTCCTTCCTCAAGCTTTGACTCATGGTCAAGCTCCACTGTCTCATTTGGGAATGGGAACCTATCATCAAGACTGGCTCAGTGTCACCACCACCAGGAGTCATGGGGACACCAACAACCTCCTCCTCGACCACTGTGCCTGATGCAGAGAATTTGCTACCTTTTGAACTGTTCTTTATGTCACCGCCTCCCCAGCCCCCTCTAGCATGAATGCTACAGATGTGGCAGAGACAAATTCAGCCACACTAATACCACTGCAACCAAACACTCCTTTACTACTACTACTACCAGCTCTGGAATTCATAGAAGACACTTCTGCAGAGTTTTGTTTACCTGCAACACCCTTTTGCTTCACAGAAGTTATGCATGTCTTTGCTGCCTCCTTAGCGCCTCTCTGTTTAGTTGAGTGTCTCTTTCCAGTCATTTTATATAGTTAGATTTAAAATAGTATGAGGAAAAAAATAAATAAATAAATACATATTTAAAGAAGCCCTGTAGTACTACTAAACAGTAACAGCAGACAACGCCTTCCCTGAGGGATTAGCAGTGTGATCCGAACAAACCAGTTTATTGAGCTAATAGTAGCTACAGTAAAACCACCAAAAATGTTTATTTTTATTTCTTCAACACAATGGGGATTAACAACACACATAATAGGGGTAATTAACATGTTAGTGTATGTGACAAAACCCCATCCTTTTAAGAGCGAAACGAAATAACTAAAACTAATATAGAATGAGACTTGACACAATACTTCACCTAATCACACCAAACTAAACTACAAAAATAAAATGAGCAATCACAGACCGCAGACAAAAACAATTAACAAGAAAGATGGAAGAAAACATACATAATAATCTGCTGCACACAGGCTAATGCTCGCAGTAAAAAAGCTCCAAGTCCCGATTTTTCTGAGCTGCCTTGCTAACTGAAACATCCCCTCTCACCCACAGTAGTGCTTCACTAGAAACTAAACAAAATCACTATTTTTAAACTAAATAATCAGCAAAAGCAGAAACAAATAACACAAATCTAGCAGCACAAGGCCCCCTAGAACTATTTGTGAGCAACTTGGTTTCAAGTTTCTTTTTTGCTCAGACAAGAAAGGACAGACTTCTCTCCAACTTTCTCTTCAGAAGGCTGCACTCAACACAGACTCCTTATGGCATACAGCTCATTTCAATACCACGTGACCTCCAACCCTACAGTACATTGCAAACTTTGCCTGTGTGCTGTTTGCCTGTGAAATTATCAAGTCCACAATTTACAAGGTTATTTCTGTACTGCAAATTGGCACTTTGCAAGGCAGATTAACTTCGTGAATTGTGGCAAATTTGTGAATTCATTTATGAAGTAAATTTTTTCAGCTTTGCAGAAGTCTCTTTTATAGGTATATGTAGGAATGCATGTCTTCATAGTGCTGGTACACAAGTACAATCTGATCTGTGAAAAACTGCATGCACCTTAGGAAAAACATTTTAGAAATGTACTAGTTAGGTCCTATTCAGCTAATATTACATATATCTTTCTTAGTTTTTTCCTTCCTGTCATTACTGAGGAAATTTGTATGAAAACAGGGTATTTACCCCTACAGTTTATCTATTCTTGTTTCTTATTCCCCATTTGAATTCCTATCCCACAATAGCTACATCATAACTAGCCATGGGAATGACTTTGATACCATGAGTACGATACAATATTATGACTTATATGTACATTCATACCGACATGGAGACAACTATAAGGGTTGTTAGAGTGATCTTGTGCATTCACATCACACAGTTTGGGTGCAGGATGAAGACATTGCCTTATAAAAATGCAAGAAATATGTAAAAATTCATCAAGATTATGTAAGAATTTCTAAGATTAGCTGAGCTTAACTTATCTATCTGAAAATTAAAGAACTATAAGTTGGAGTTTACACCTGCTTATATATACTTGGTTACTTCCACCACAGGGCAGGCCTACAGTCATAGGCACCAGGTTATACAGGCCCGTGGGGCATGGGCTCCAGCAATATGATGTAAAGGGGGCACAGCCCCAGCAATAATTTTGGCACTTTTTTTATTTGGGGGGCACTGTTTTATTTTTGTTTGTTTTACTGCTGCAGTGTCACCATCACCACTCCTCCCCAGTACACACCCTCTATGAGCTGCTGTGGAGCCCCCCACAAAGGGAGTGACCCCCCATGCACCTACTGGTGTTTTTTTTTTAATTGGCACCTGCTTGGGGAGAATTAAATTTGCATGCACCCAAAGAGAATGGGGACTGTGATTGGGTGGCAGTGAGGATTTGAGCCAGGTGGACAATGAGATGATGGCCAGACAGAGCGACAGGCAGCAGAGTAAATGGACTCAGTCAGAGGGGGAGCAAGGCAGCGAGCCAGGCCAGTTTGAAAAAAGCTGGGAAAGTTTTAGTGGTGGCAGGCAGTACAGCTGTGCAAGGCAGTGAGTGTACAATGCGTGGTGAGGGCCAGTCAGGACAAAGTCTGTTGGCTGTGAGCAGCTGGGTCTACAGGATGAGTGACTGCAGAGTGTGAAACTTCCCATGGCATGGGAGACCATGAGTAAACTCAGAGCTTGCCCTGCAACCACAATCTGTGTCATAGTTGGGAACTTGGGAAGCTTTTGATGAACTAGTAGGCCATTTTGATGGAGTTTACAAATACATTAGTTGAGGTTTAAGGAGCATTTGGGCTACTTTGCAAAGCATTGTTAATTTAAGTGCACTACTTGGTAACTATATGCAACATCATCTGGCTAACACTGTTTGCATGGCTGGGTAGCAAGTGAAACACTGGGAGCTCCCTACTATGAAAATGGGCTGAATATTGGTACCAGAGGGGAAGAAAACAGCACCCTCAGTACAGGTGGGCAAGAAATGCAACCTTGCTGTTAAATGTGTGGTTATGGGGAAGGCACTTATATTTGGGACGAGCCTGAGAAGGCATTTTAGAACAACCCCAGCTTGTATATCATTTGGCTGTGCCTTGGAGGACAAAGGAACAGAATCTCATTGTAATTAGTGATGAGCCTGGATGGAAGGGCACAATTGAATCAGCTGGGACTATACTGCACTATCTCATTGTTGCTACCCATCATTGTCCCTTTTAGAGCATGAAGACTGATCCCTAGTTCTTTTGTTTGATATCCTTGTCTGGCTACTGATTAAGTTTGTAGTGAAAAGTTGCATGCTTTTTGGGTACTGTGGCTACATAGTATTAGTCCACAGTGAGATGACCCTGTGGGTTGATGGTCAGTTACTGCATCCCAGAGCAGTACCATACTTACACCAGGTCAACTGTGTAATCTGAGATGGTCACAGGAGTACAAGGTCTCCCCAAGAGTGGCTTACACATGGACACAAAAGCTTCTAGCACTTGTTCATTTAGTGGTGAATATGGGTCATCATGCTGGATGAGGACAGGGGCTGCTGAGGAGGAGGACCCCATTGTGGATGTCATGACCACTCCACACCAAGTATGGTACAGTGCAATAGGGAGCTAGAAGGACTGGGTCTGGCCAACTTGTTTTACTTTCTTGCTGGAACATTTTAATTTGGTCATTATTTAGGAGAAATTGGATCAAAGAAAAGCCTTTCCTTTCTAAAATATGGAGCCCAGTGTCCAATTGTGGTATTATTGTATAAGAATTATTTTCCAAATATGCTGTGGTGCCTTCCATCTTGGCAACAGATAGAGTTCCCAACAGTCAATGGATGGGGTCTTGGGGAGCACATTTACATGCAGTATTCTTTGCCTGATGAATAAATCTCCAGCTACATGTATAAGTCAGACTTATTGAGGGTAGGGGAAGCATTTGTACTAACACTGCTATATGTTAATCTTGTATAATAGCATGCTATATAGAACATTAGCAGGCTGAGGGGGTCTAATAATAAAGTGAGGAATGCAATGCACAGTACAAAAATCAGATGGCCCTAGAGACATAGTTTTACAAAGATGCACAGTGGTAACAGGTAATAAATCATGAATATTGTACAACAGTTTGTGATGTGCCAAAGTAAAGTATGAACCAACCAAAACCTGTGTGCATGGCCAGCTGCAAAAGCAGGATGGGCAGAGATGAGCCAGTAGGAGCATTTTAAGACACTAGTGCAAAAACAAGAGATGTATAGTAAGAGGAAGATTATTCCAGAGAATTAGAAGACAGACAGAAAAGGTGGTCCGACCAGTGGATGTTTTACAATGAGGGATGTGGAAAGATCTAGTGTTAGCAGAGCAAAGGAAGTATAGAAACATAGACAGTGATGAATGACAGGTAAAGGCCTCATGGCTCATCCAGGCTGTCCAATCTTTCCTATTTTACAGTATATTGTGAGTACCCTAGTGGTCATTCACACCGCCATCCATCATACCATCATCCCCTCCTGTTTTTACCATTGCCATATGCCTCTGCCACCTGTACTTAAATCCCACTACTGGTTTCGTGCAGACCACTTCCCTTGGCCACTTTTTTCACTTCATGCACCTCCCTCTCCTTAAAGAAATACTTTTGGACATACTTTCCGAACTATCCTCCTGCAGATTTTTTTGAGTTTTCCCCTTGTGCCCATGTCCAGCCATACTTACTGTGAACAGATTCCTGCTTATCCCATGTAGAAATGTATAGGTTTCTGTCATGTGACCCCTCTCCCTCCAGGCTTCTACAATGTACACATCCAGGTTCTTCAGCCTTTTCTGATAGAGCTTCCTATGCTGACCTTGAATCAGCTTGGCAGTCTTCCTCTGTACATGTTTTACCCTACACCTGTCCTTCCTTAAGTGTGGACTCCAGAACGGTGCACAATGCTCTATGTGTGGCTGCACCAGGGACCTGTACAGGGGTAGGTTCACATCCTGTCTCCTGCTGCTGATGTCTCTTATTTATCGGTTTGCCTTCCTACTAATATAATACACTGCACTGATTGTTTCAGGTTGTCTGTAATTATTACCACATGGTCCCTCTCCTCATATGCCTCTTCTACTCTAACTTTACCCCTCCCCATTCTGTACTCTTTTTTCAGGTTTGGCCCTATCTTACACTTTACTGCATTTAGTTTCAGCAGCCAGAGCCTGGATCCAGATCCTCCTCACTGTGCTTACACCCTTCTCATTGTCCACTTTGTTGCAAATTTTGTATCTTCTGCAGAGGTAGATCTTTTCATGAATCTCCTCCCCAGTGTTGCATATCAAGACATTACAAAGGACTGGGCCAAAGAATAGATTGTTAGGGAATCCCACTTGTGACCTCTCTGATCTCAGACAATCCCCCATTTAAACAACCCCCTAGATTATTCTACTCAGCCAGTTTCTGATCATTCCTGTAACTCTTTCTCCCATACCCAGGTCACTCAATTTGTTTTTTTATCAACCATTCATGTGGGACTGAGTCAAAGGCTGTACTAAATTTGTTCTGGAATAATGCATTCATTGTCTGGCCTTTATCAGCTGCTTTTGTGACCCAGTCCAATATGTCTATCAGGTTCACCTGATAAGACCTCCCCTGATGAAACTTTGCTGCTTTTGTTCCTGTAGGTCAATTTGCCTCCAGAAAATCCACCAGTCTTTTCTTTATAATGGCCTCCAGGATCTTACATACAATGAACATCAGGCCTACTGGCCTGTACAGTAGTTCCCTGGCTCTGCCTTTTTCCCACTGTTATGCAGAGGTATGTTATTGCTGTCTTCCGGTACCCAAGTGCAATTGTGGCATTACTCAGAGTAGAGCTCAAGTAAGAAAGTGCAACTTAAGTTATTTGATTGTATAATCAAGGTAGCTCAAAGGAGTCTTCACAGAATCACAACCTTGCAAGTAATCATAAAGTTAGTTCAGTGCTATGCAGTCACGAGGGCTCTAGTTCTATTGTCTGGGTGTATTTCCAGTAGTCGTTCAGGTGATCAAGTTTGTGTTCTGAGGGATCCCCGGTCTGGTTCTTTCCTGGTGATTGGTGTTATTGTGTTTGGATAATTTTTGCATTTGGATGGGATTTGTTTGCTAGCTGTGTTCTGACTGGTTTCTTCCAAACTTACACATAGTTTCAGATCCTGTTCCTGGTAGTTCCAGGTTGCATTCCAGTTCAGGGATCATTCTCCTTTCTGAGTCCTTGGCAAAACCTCAAAACCAGAATGCTGTAACAGCACAAAAATTCCAGAACCCAACTTAAAAGAAAGAGGAATGCTGCAGGGAAACACAGCGGGGCTATGCAGTCATAAATTCCGTACCCCAAGTTTTGTAATTTAACTTGTGGTAATCCATGGATATAACTGTCATATACACTTCTGGGCACTTATTATTTTTAAAATGCACTGTACTGCAAAGATCTGCTGGCTTAGGATTCCAGCCCTTCATGGCATGGAGGGGAGCAGAGCACAGGCCAGCATCAGGATTCAGGGAATTACCATACCTCTGTGTTGCAAGTCTGGAGAGTAAGCAGCAGTTATACTGTAGTTACATGCTCTAGGAATATAGAAGCAGACTCTGAAACCTTTTTTCAAATGGTTCATTACATAACTGCATACCAACCATTTGATTTTTCATTGTTTTTATGAGGTTTAGATAGACAAATCACAAAAAGAGAACCTTTGCATTTACTATATTGCTTTGCTGTGCTTTGTGTAATATGAGTGCTGGTTCAAGTGAAATTATATGACAAGTTTCAACTAAGAAGAAGTTTGAAAATTGATTTTTGAATACTATTGAAACTATTTTTACTGATATTGCTCCCATTGCCATTTTTTCAGTCTGGGTTTAGTCTCATGGAAGTTTTGCTCTATATTACAATGGTGTGGTGCTAGCCTCGCCTAGGAGTTCTACCAGTAGTTTTGCTTTGTCTCTGTACTTGTTGCAGGTAAAAACAAGAAAATTGCTCATCTATTTACAAGTATAAAAAAATTAAAGACACAAACATCTAACATGTTTCAATATAAGAAAAATAGCAGGACAAGAGGACACAGCATGACATTAGAAGGAGGCCGATTAAGGGGTAATGTGAAGAAGTTCTTTTTCATAGAAAGGGTGGTGGATGCATGGAACGGCCTACCTCAGGAAGTGGTGGATATGACTATAGTGCAGGGCTTCAAACAGGCATGGAATAGGCATAAGGGAGCAATACAGATGAGTATGAAAAGATAGGCCATTGACAGAGCAAAGACCGATGGCACATTTATAAGGTAGAAAAAGAAAAGGGCAGATTGGATGGGCCTTGCAGTCCTTATCTGCCATCAACTTCTATGTTTCTACATCCATGAGCAGGTCTAAAATGGCAAGATCAAGAGATCCTTTTTTTTTTCCTGGCAGTCTTTTGCTGACCTTCTGCTGTGTAGAATATCAGACCATTGCTATTAATGCCCAACACTGCAGAGAATACAGCCTAATTTTGTCATGTGCTTGCTGCACTGTACTGTCGCTGTGCAAGGCTACGTTCGTCATGTGCTTGCTGTTGATTTCGGTTTTATCAGTTTTTTTGATTTGGGAGGCATTTGTTTTTTTTCAACTCATAGGCAAAACCCCCAACTCAAGTAAACTAACAAAAAAACGACAGGCTGATGTGGCATAGAGCATGCCTTAAAGTGGGCAAGTAGCATAACTTCAGTGCTACGCTAAAAAGTGGAGGTCCAATGGTGGTCTGGCTTAACCCCCCAATCCTCACATATAGGGGGCTCTGCTCCCATCAACCCTCATTGGAAGGTGGAACTTTGACCCTGACCCATGGGCCCCATCAAACATTTTACAAACCCAGCTCCTATGCCTACAGTACTACTGCCCATCCATCTCGCGGTCCTGTAGGACCTAGCTAACTTCAACTACCCCCACCTAGTATCCCTTTGCAGGGTGAGCCGAACCCTCTTTGGCACCTGCACTTATTGTATCCTTTTAAGAGACAGGCTAAACTCCCTATATTGGGTAAGACAATATTTGAATCATTGGGTTACATTTTTCACACACACACTAGTTACTGGCAAGGTGTTCAAGTCTACTCTTTATATAGTGTAGGCCCAGCTAGGGGAGACATTAACTGCAGTCTCTGTGGATATTTTCTTATAGTACTGAACATAGCCACTGCTCAGTAGGTAGCACACTCACCTCTGAGGCCAGGAGATCAGAGTGCTGTGGGTTCAGTCCCCACATCTGGAACTTGAGTTAATATCACAGTACTGACACTGTAGTGCAGCATGAGAGGGGTGCTACACTTCTGAGGTGCCGTCTTTTGGATGAGACGTTAAACCGAGGTCCCATCTGCTTGGATTAGTGGTAGTTCAGGTGGATGTTAAAGATCCCATGGCACTTATCGAAAAGAGTAGGGGAATTTTTTATTAGAAAGAAAGCAATACATCACAAATTCAAAATCATACAGAAATCCAAAAAGGTACAAACGAATTGAAAGAAAAGAAAGTGTAATAACAAAATATAATCAAATGAAAATCAAAAATAATCCCCCAGACATAAATTCATGCAGTCTGTAGTTCAGAACTTCAACTTTACTAATGCATGCCATACACAAATTAGGATAAGAGTAAATCAGGCTATACATAAAATATGTTTCCAATAACTGTTAAATACTTGACTATCAATAGAGTCATACTCCAAAGTTTTCTGTCTGACAATAGCCTGTTCAATCCGCTTAAGTAAAACAATATTAGGAAGTACAGTGTGTTGTACAGAATAATGACACCTGGCTTGCCATAAATAATATTTGATACATACAAAGATCAAAGTTAAAGTACTTGTATGGTACCTCCCTAAAAAGCCCGTGTAATCACCTAAAATCAAACTCTGGTAAGAAATATGGCGAGCTATACCCCATTGCCACCGGAATGCTAGGTCTGTCCAAAATTGCACTGAATAGGGACATTGGAGAAAAAAATGCTCTTGAGTTTCTTCCTGACTAACACATTCAGGCCTAATGCATTGTCTGTCTGCAATGGATTTGTGCTTCAGGTTACCCCGCACTCCCAATCTGCCATGGCAGTTTAGCCATTGAACATCCCACATTTGAGATGATATCCTTTTATCTATTAATGTGCGTAATGCCTGAGGGATCTTAGTGGGAACACAAAAAGGGAAATCTACCTGAACAAAAAAAACATTACCCATGATTTCCTCATAAAAATGCTTCCTAGAAAAATCATGCAATTGGGCCTTACCCAGTTTCCATTCACTAAGTTTTCTGACTGCTGAATCTGCATAAGATGGTGCAGCATGCTTAGAATTGTGTTTTGATATGCCACCACCCTCTCATTGGGAGATAAATGAGTGAAACAATGACTGGGTCCAAACAGACCATGGATGACAACCAGAAAGGGCTTTCACTTGAAAGGAAGCTATCATGAAAAAAGAGTGGAAAAAAAAACACCGAATTAACCATCCCAAGTCCACCCTGTGAAACCTTTAAGTAAGTAAAGGCATGTTTTATGGGGTTTAATGTACTCCTCCATACCATCTGAAAAAAACAACTATACAGTCTAGTTTCCAGGGAGGTCGGAATAGGAAAAAACAAAACATAGATGTAAAAAAACTGCCAATAAAAACTTCTTAATTACCATCACCCTTTTCCTTTTTGAAAACCCTCCAAGCTTTCCACTGTTGAACTTTATGTTCACCTACAACCAAGTGCCTTTCTCAATTCAATAGTGCCTGATCCCCACTCCCAAACTGGAGACCTAAGATTTTAAGTGAACCAGAAACAGGAATACCCACTATACTCTGTACTGGTGGGGTCCTGCCTACTGCAAGACAACCACATTTCTCATAATTTAAAATTGTACCATTTAATGTTGAAAATTGCTCAATTGTCTGAAGTGCATTCTGTCCAGATTGGACGTTTGTCACCAGTAAACATATGTCATCAGCTTAAACTGACAATTTTTGGGCTGGAATACTTAAAGATGTAGTCAAACCGCGAATTGTTTGATTATGCTCAATTTCTCGTATTATAGGATCCAACACAAATGCATATAATAGAGGGCTTATAGGGCACCCCTGTCTAACCCCTTGTTTTAAACAAATTTCATTTCCCAGTAGGTTATTTATTATGGGACAGAATCGTGCATTTACATATAATGTTCTAACATATTTAATAAAAGTTGTGGGAATATCATACTTCTCTAGGACTTGGAACAAAAAATTATGAGAAACCTTGTCAAAACTTTAGACTGATCTGAAGACAAAATAAAACCTGGTAATTTATTCTGGGCCCCATATTCACAGATATCTCTAAGAAATCGCAAATTGTACTGTATTGATCTTTGGGGAATAGCACAAGCCTGTGCTGGATGAAGCACACATTGTGCTACAATTTGTAACCTTGTACAGAGAATGGAAGAAAGGATTTTGTAGTCAGTATTGAGCAGACTAATCAGCCTCCAGTTGCTCAATTCAGTAATATCCCCTTTTTTGTATAAAAAGGTGAGAATTGCTAAGTTAAATTTTGCATGCTCCAAACCAAATTGAAGTATAGCATTATAAACATTAGCCAAAATCTCACTAAGGTCCTCTTTAAAGGGTTTGTAGAACTCATTTGTGATACCATCCTCACCTGGCGAAACCCCTGTTCTAAGTTTAGTTATGGCTGTGAGAACTTCTGAAGGAGAAATAGACGCATTTAGCTTGTCTACTTCAGTGTGTGGAACTTCAGGAACAGGGAAGTGAAGAATTTCATCCCAAGTAGCTGTTGGATGAAACGTAGTACTAAAGACTGAAGACAAAAGTTCTTCTACAATCATCAACATTTCCACATCGGATGTTTTAATCTGACCACTTTCATTTTTAAACCAGTCATTATTTTTTTGTCCAATTTTTGTTTACATGCAGCCTACGGATCTTTAAAAGACTGCTGTTGCATGCCAAATCTCATTTCTGCATACATGGAGACTGCCCTGTCATATTGGTATTGTTTAATTTTATGTTTTATAACCCCTAATTGTGTTTGTACATCTGGGGTCATTATCCGAGGGCTAGACAGCAATTTATAATATTGGTTTCTATAGTCTAAATATTGTAAATAATCTGAGGTACTCCTCTTCCTACCATTAAAAATAAAAAAAATCCTTAATGGCAGTTTTGGTGTCGATCCACCAAGAAAACCAGTCATCATAAAAATCTGCAAATGATTTCCTAGAACTCAGTAAATACTGAAGTTGTTTTAAAAAAGAAGCATCTGCTAATAGCCGTGAGTTCGATTTCCATCTCCTACTAATGGAAGGAAACCTTGTGGCTATCTGATTTAACCCCAAAACACAATAAAGTAATTTATTATCTGAAAAATCACAATGTTGTAAAGAAAAATATTATTCTACTAAATATTTAGATATAAAAAAACATCTATCCTTGTTACAAAGGAAGCCCTCTGATAAGTAAACCCATCAGTCTTATAAAGCCTCCTATAGGCATCCCCAAGGTTTGTGACTGCCAATGTTTGTGTGAGCGCATGAGAATCGCAATAAGTTTTTTGTTGTACATTATCCCTTATGCAAACATCTAAACTGCAATTCATATTCGCCTCCCAAAATAATGTGTTTTGAAGTAAACAGATAAGGTTTGATCTGCTGAAATAGATCAATCCTTGCAGTTTTTACTTGGGGGGCATAGGTGTTGATTAATCTAAGAGAATACCCTTTATAATAACAATCAATGAGCAAAGCTCTACCAGACAATATGTCAATAAGCCATGTAACTTGAACTGTTGAGTGGTTAAAAAGAATTCCTACCCCATCAGCCGCATCAGGACCAAAAGTCCAAAAGGAAGGGCCCTCCCACCAGACTTTTTTAACTTGAGTAACTTCAGCCGAAGAAGACAAATGCATTTTCTGCAAAAAGATGATATCAGCCTATAAATTCTTGCAATGCATTAAGCAAACCATACGCCTTCTGTAGTTCTTAATACTACAACAATTAAGCGATATCATCTTTAGGCAGACCATGTTTATTTAAGACAAGAGTAAAGGCTTATCCTGTTTCCGTTTTTTATCTTTCTTTTTTTTCAACTCTAAGAGGTCTTTTTCACCTTCTTCAGCCACCTCCATCTCAGAACAAGCTTCTGATTTAGAAGTTTCAGAGACAGAATCCCCCTCCATTTCTGCCAAGACTTGGAAAGCATTTTATAAGTGACAAGTCCCTGAAACTCCCTTCTGTCTACTAACTGCCTGGGTGATTCTTCTAGGGGTTTGAAAATCTGAATCTGGTGGGGGTATTACCGGGAGGTATCAGGAACCGGTCCCCTACCAGTAGTAGGAACCTCAGTCAAAACAATTGGCTGGTCCTGGTTTGAAGGCCTCACCTGCTCAGGCTCCAGCTCTGGAGTCTGTGAATGACTAGGTTGTGAATCCTGAGGTGTATCCCTACCCCTCTGGCTAGTAGGTTCCATGTTTGTATTTGAATTAGAAGATGCCTGAGGCCTATACCTACCCTGGGCCTGATTTATTAAGTCTTCTTTATTGGGGCCTCCCTGCTGATTCTGACCCACCCAAGGGCATTGATGATAAGCATGACTGGCTTCTTCTAATAAATTGCATTTAAACACATTTCTACAGACTTTGCTATCATGATCCATCTCCCCACAAAGCGCACACTTAACCTTGTCGCATGTACTGCTTAAATGACGTTTGCTGCCACATCGATAACATGCTTTGGGTTGGCCTGGATAAAAGCAGACCCCCCTGTCCTTTCCTAGAAAGAAAATATTGGGTACATGTACAACATCATTATCCACAATATGCAATTTCACTTTAAAACGCCATGCCCCAGTCCAAATACCCTCGGAATCAATAATGGGCTCAGGGGGTCCTAAAACAGTGCATTTTTTCTCCAACCAGTACTGAATATCCCCCACATTCACCCCCTCATTCCTAAACATAATGTTTGCTGTTTTAAACAGGAGTTTAGCAATGGGAATCGCCCAAAAAGGTAGCCATAAAGGCAAAGTCTTGCAAGTTTCGTATTTTTGTCAAAATTTGTCTAAACCAGAAAAATGCTTAAAACTAATATCAAACATGTCTTCTCTACGGATGTTTATTAATGCATATACATCCATGGCCAAAAAATTCATAGAATCTTTTAACAATTTCTTGGCAACATATGCCCTGTCCGGGTGTTCAGGCAAGCCGCCCCTGTACCTGAGTCATACTGCATTCCTATGAGGGGCTTGTTCTAATTTCTTGTTTTTGAATAAATCCAAAAAGTGGGAGCCCCTCCTTGCATCATTGCCACGTGGTGAATGAGCAGGGGACTGTCATGGTGGGCCCTCATAAGGAGGTGTATCATCATTAGCCAAGTCTGATGCAGTCTCTAAGTCTGCTTTATCTTGCATAGGGGGAAAAAACAAAGACTGACCTGCAGGGGAAACACCCCATTTAATATGGGAAGGCACCTGTGAATCTGAAGCCTCCGTAGAAGAAAATGAAATCCAATTAGGGTCCGAGACCCAATGACCATCTGGCTGTTGCATCCACCCTGCCTGAGCAAGGGCAGATTCTTTGGACCACGCTGCAGAATTCTCCATGTCTGACAGCCACCTGCTGGGACCGGCAGCACAGTCAGACAATGCTGACACTTCCGCGTTCCTTTTCCCAGCTGTAGTAGTGATGCGTTCGGTGTCAGCAATCTGGCATTCTACTGTCTCAGCTACCCCTGAGCCACCTGCAGCAAAGGGAGCAGCCAATCCAAAACTCTCTCAACTGAAGTAGTCTCACCTTCCACAGTCGAGGACTCGTTTGCCGTAGGTTGCTGCATTGAAACCCCCACTGCATGCTCGCTAGCCTGCAGATCTCCGTGAGCCATTTCCTCAGCAACAATTTGAGCTGAAGCATCCTGATTATCCCGTTCATCAGTGACAAAAATCCTGCCGCGCTACAATCTGCACGTCTTGCTCCTCCACACTCAAAGAGCTGTCTGCCATGTTAGCAGCGCAACAACCCCCTCTACTGACCACAACTCAGTAGGGGAATTTTTTATTGAGAACAATATAACAAATCAAAAACTGTACAAAAACAAAGGAACACAATAAATCAAGACAATAACACTTGAAAAAAAGAAAGATAACCTACAAAAAAAATTAGAAAGGTAATACACACTCTATAAATGAACAAACTAAGAGTAATACAGGAAGTTCCAAAACTGACACATTCTCTATTTCAAGTAACCCCTTCAAAAAGTATTAAAGGAAGTGCCCTCCACCAATATGCAACTAATGCTGATGGTAAAGCCTTTTTTTTGATTCATAAACATGCAAAATTTCTTTCATAATAAGACATTTCAACCCAATTAGTGTAGTTTGTTTTTGCTGAAGTACAAACAGACATCTGTTATGCCAAATGCATCATATGAAAATTGCAAAAAGGACTCTAAGAGTACCAGGATAAAATACTTTCCAGTCAGGCCCAAATTTCCCATATACCAGATCTGAGTATGTTATATTAGCTAACATGGGTAAAGACCACTCATGAGCCAACTGAGCCCATAATGGTTCTATAAAAGGACAATCAAAAAAGAGATGAGCCATAGTTTCCACTTGGCAAACACAGGAATCCCTGACACAAAACCGTTCTTCCAGCTGTTTATGGGCTTGATTCCCTTTAACATTTAACTTATTATGACAGCACAGCCATAAAGTGTCCCACATTTTTACTGGAATCCTACCATCCAGTAATTGTTTAGTTAAATACTGACTGTCAAAAGGCAGGTCAAAACAGGGAGATGACAAAAAATTTCTATATAAAACAGAGGAATAAAGGAGCTTTCTGTTTTGCAAACCTAGCAACTGACTGGATACATGCCACTGCCTTATTTTTTTATAAAGCTCAACAATATACCCAGAAGTCCCTTGTGGAATCTTAATAAAAGGTTTCCAGGTTGGTGCTCTCCACTTATCTATAAAATATTGGGATCTGGAAGTGAAACTCCATACCCAACACTCCTGATGACCAGCCATGCTAGGGTAAACATTTGAATGTACAAAAATAGCAAAGAAAAACGATACCAGATTAACCATATTTAGACCCCCTTGTTTTATAGACCAATAAGTAATTATTCTTTTAACAGGGTTCAACCTACTGCCCTATAACAGTTGAAAAAATAAATTGTACAGGCGTGCTTCTAAATGAAGTGGAAGTGGAAAAATATAACTAACCAATAAAAAAATAGGAATAATAAAAGTTTTCAACATATAGATGCATTTTTTCCTGGACATGGGAAAAGATTTCCATTTTTCTATTTCATCTTCTGCAACACAAATAGAAGAAAGCCAATTACTTTCTGCTGCTAAAAGTACTCCAAAAGAAAGACCCAGAATCTGAATCTGCTCAGATCTAATAGATACCCCAACAATCTCAGTATAAACATCCTGTAAGGGAATCTGCACAGCTGTACCAAAACTTTTTTGAGTATTTAAAATAGACCCAGAGATTAACGAGAAAGACTGCACAATCTCAATAGCTCACACACCTGAGGCCTAATCTGCTATTAAAATACAAATGTCATCCGCATAAGCCAGAGCACTAGGAAAAACCAGTGAAGATTTGTCAGAAATATGTCTGACAGAAGTGTCAGTATTCAGTTTCATAAGAAGAGGGTCTATAGAAAAAACATATATAAAGGGGCTTAAGGGACAACCCTGATGTACCCCTCTTTTGCTCTGGATATGAGAACCCTTTAAACCATTCACTACTGGAGTCATGGAGGCATATTTGTACACATTTTTAATCCAAGAGACAAAATTCTGTGGAACCCCATACCGTTCCAGGACTGCAAACAGATAATTATGTGGAACTCGATCAAACGCTTTTGATTGATCTAAACTGAGGACATACCCCTGTGTACCAAACCCATCAAAAACATCTCATCACTTTTAAGTTAGTAATCATAGAGCAGTCTGGGACAGCACATGTTTGAGTATGAAAAATCACTTTCTGGGCAATATTGGAAAGTCTAACCGAAATGAGTTTACATAAGATTTTCCAATCTGAGTTCAGGAGACTAATAGGATGCCAATTATCTAAATATTCTTTATTTTTATTTTTAAATAAAAAAAATTAAATTAATTTTTATTTTTAAATAAAAAAATTAAATTACTATCTGCAAATGCTGTGGGAATTGGCAATATTCCCTGAATGATTACATTAAATACTGCAGTAAAGTAAGGTAAAAGCACTGTTTTTGCCTTTTTATAGAATTCTTTTGGAATTCCATCTGGACCAGGGGTCACATATTTTTTTAGGTGACTAATTATAGAATCTACTTCGGCAATAGTAATTGGCCAAATTAAATCATTAGCACATTCAGGGGGTATTTTAGAAATATGTAAGGAATAAAAAAAAGTATTCCATTCCTGTGGCTTGAATTCCTGACCATACAAAGTATGGGTATGATAAGAAACCTCTTTCACAATTTCTTTATTATCAGAAATCCAGGTACCATCATGAGAGATTAATGATGGCATATATTTAGACTGAACCTGCTGGTTACTACTGTCAAAAGGGTTAACCACTTTGGCCGCCCCTTTCCTACCATATTTCTGTTCTAAAAAAAGGGAGGTGGACCTATCATATTGATAAGTACACATTTCTTCTTTTAATTGCCGAACCTAAGCAGAATAATCTAAACAAAATTCAATTCATCAGGAAAGCAATTTCTGCAACTGACGATAGCAATTCAAATATTTAAGATACCGACTAGAAGAAAAGGATTTAGAAAACTGTTGGCAAAATTTTCTAATTTCCATTTTTGTGTCCTGCCACCAAAAAGCAGGATTGTCAGATATTTCAAACACAGAAATTTTGTCTTGGAGAACCATGTACAATTTCTGCCAGCTATGTTCCTCCTCTAAAACAGAAATGTTCATCTTCTAAAAATTGTGAGAGTCTGGTTTATTAAGAGGATGACCCAAAGATAAAACCAGCAAACAATGGTCAGAGTTTTCACAAGGAATAGCTGAATACTGAACACCTGGCAACCAGTTAGAAATAAAAAAATGATCTATCCTTGTGGTTAATCTTCCACGATGAAATGTGTGTGCAGGAGGCTGAGAATCAAATAAAGCCCCATCTATAAGGTTAGCTTTAGTATATAATGTGTTAAGAAAATTTGAGTCAGTATATAACTTTTGTGTCATCCCTGTTTTATCTGAAAGAGATAAAATACAATTAAAGTCCTCCCCAAAAATTATTGATTTAGATGAATGGAGAAAAGGCTGAATAGTTTTAAAAGTGGCTATTCTCTGTGTTTTAATCTGGGGGTTATAAATGTTGATTAATCTCCATTCTTGTTATTGAATAATAACATCCAAAGTAAGGACCCGACCCTGAATTAGGTCAATAAGTCTGATGGCTTAGACCTCTAAATTTTTAAAAAGAATAACTACTCCTGCACACACCTCTTCTGAAAGAGACCAGAAAGATAATCCACCCCTCCAATCATGAGATGCCTGACTAGACTCCCTAAGTGAGTGGAGTCTGGTATCTTGTAAAAAAACAACATGGAGTGTGATAGAGGTAAGGAAAGAAAAAATAGCCCGTCTCCTTTTAGGATTTTTCAGGCTGTTGGCATTTAAACTGCCAAATGACAAAACCTCCCCCATTTAAACAGAAAAATCAGGGCTTCTTTTTACCTCTCCCTTTCCCCGGTGATTTCATTTTGCACCTCTTTTTCCTAACAGTCTTGGCATCTCCAGAAAGCTGATCAGTATCAGTTAACATTTCCACCTGAGAAGAGGCCACAGAGGAAGCATCGGAATCATCTTCAGTCTCTGTAGCCTGTTTTCATTTGTGTAGCACAGCAAATTTGTTTTTAGTAATTAAATCAGAAGTCTGGGATTCTGAAAAAGCAGGTGCCCCTTTAGAAGTAGAACTTCTTGTCTGCCTATGAGTACCCACTTGAACCCAGTCAGAATCCTCCGGTGGGGGCATAACATTTTTAGGGTCACAGATTTGGGTGGAGGTACTAGGTGCACTAGTAGTCTCAGACCATAACACAGTATCCACAGAGGCCATAGGACCAGACAAGGGTACCATACTTTCCTCAGCCAGTGCAGAGTCAGAAAATAACTGAACCACACCCGAGTCAGCCTGCGACAAAGTAGGGGATATATGTACAGTGTGGGACAAGGGAGAACTTAAGGGGGGAGAGGAATGTTCTTTAACAAAAGGCCTAAATTGAGATCTAGCCTGAGCATTTTGTTGGGCCTTAGAGACAGTCTCATCCTGACTCTTTGCGGCATCTCAGGGTTATTGTGAGAGGTCCAAGGACACTCTCGATAGGAATGGGAAGATTCTTCACACAAGTTACAATAAATCGGGTGAGGACAAAAGCATTACTTAGATGTGTGTGAGCCCCACACCGAAAACATGATTTAGGTTGTCCAGGATAAAAAAACAAAGCCTCTATCCCTACCTAAATAGAAACAACTAGATAAATGCTGGACAGAACCATTCACCACAGGAAATTTCACTTGTAATTTCCATCCTCCTGTCCAAAAGTGCTTGGAATCTATAATCAGATCAGGCAAGCCTAACACTGTACATTTAGAGGACAGCCATCTAATGATATCATTAATTGCAACCCCTTCATTTTTAAATAAAACTGTAATGGATTTTATTGTAGGTTTTGTAAGGGTAATAGCAAAGAAAGGAGACCATAAAGGGGTATGCCTGACTTCCTGATACCTGTGCCAAAATGTGTCAAGGCCTGTAGCTGTTTTAAAACTGATGTCAAAATAATTATCCCCAGAAGTATGAATAAGGGCATAAATTTCAGAAGGTGCAAACTGTAAACTAGCTTTTATCAAAGTTTTCCCAACATAGAGGCGATCAGGAAACACTTCCAGCCCACCCCTATATCTCAGTCACAGAGCATTTCGCCTTTTAGCTTGCTATGGAGGAGTAGGAAAGAGACCAGCAAATGTTTTATTTCTTTTCTGGCTATTATTTTGTTCAGGAGCTCTTTTAACCTGTGCCTGGTCAGAGGCAGAGGGTGGTACAGTAGGCCGCGGCAAAAATCCTTCAGGGTTAGGACAAATAGTTTCACCCCCTGCAGAATCCAGTAGATTACCATCTCCTGCCCCAGCAGGAAGAATGGTGGAATCCTCAAACTGCAACAAATCAGTTGACTCTTTATTGGAAGTAGAAGGCGGAGGACCTTCCTCTAAAGTGACCCCACAGCAGAAGTATCCTTTCCATCGTTAACAAAAGAATCCAGGCCCTTTGTTCCAGTCCCACCAACATGCCAGACAGGATTCTGTGTTAGTTGCAGACCTGAGGGAAGTTCTAGGGGGTCAGAAATGTCGGCAGATCTCCCTGAGGCTCAGGGCCAGGCCCAGCAGGAGAGGCCCAAGTGTCATTCAGAGGTGACTTCTCCCACCCCGCTTCTTTTAGCACTTCAGCAGTTGTAATCCCCGTAGCAGATACATTATTATCAAAAGCAGCACCAGGCCGACTTAAAGCAGAAGCCAAGTTAGTCCTATGACCCTTTAAATCTTGCTGCAGTACATCTGTTTGCGGGCAAAAAGAAGGAAAGTCATAGGTAACAGATAAGGGTACAGGCAGTTGTTTTGAAGAAAGAACAGTACCTGAAGGTAAAGCAATTGTCCGGGTAGAAGATGAAACCTCAAGCAGCTGAGCGGGGAGACGCTGACACTGCACCTGGTCTGCGCTACAAACTTGCACCACGCCAGCCGTCTGTTTTACTGTAGAAGCCTCTACAACAATTACAGAAGAACACTCTCAAGACTCTAGACACTAGTCACTAGACGAAAAAGAGCTGCCAGTCTCTGGAAGTACTCCAACATCTGATACAGCAGTAACTTGCGAGCAGCTGTCAGACGACTCCACAGCCCAAATTCTCTCTCGCAGCTGTGCCCTGTCAGAAGACATCATTCCCTTGATGACAGATCCACTGAAAGCTGAAGTCACCAGTAAAGTAACCATATCCCGTGCAGAAACTTCAGGTAGGCAAACCTTAGAGTCAGTAGCAATACAAGGGTTCTCAGTATCACCTCCAGGTTCCTTCTCGATATCAAAAGACTGTGCAGGTTCACCGTTTACCGATACAGAAGTGATAGGTAATGAAGCCATTTTACCAGTATCCAGTTCAGTCTCTAGTTGAGGAGAGATGGAGAAGGAGACCGACTCCCCTACCTCCAGCGCGTCTGCTCCATCCAACACCAGACTCCAAGTGGCCATCTCAGAGAAATGGCCAAGCCCCCTACCATCAGAGTAGGGGTAAATTGCTTCTTTATTGAAATAAAGCATGGAAAAAACACATCAAGAAAAACAGCAGCAAAAAGCACAAAAGCTTATACAAATCAACAAAGGAACTGAACAAAAAGCAAGGATAACAGTTATCTTTTAACAAAAGCATAAAAGAAAAGAAAGTAATCCGTCATTTAAATTTTTATCATATGTTGAAACTCCTTCCACCAGATTTGAACTTTCCTAGTCCCATAAATCTGAGCATCTTTTAGATATACTTTATTTAATTCACAATAATATAGTGGCTGAAGCCTCAAAAAGTTGGCTTTTTGATACAAAACCCACTGGCATCTAACTTGCCATAAACAAAATCTAAGACATGCTAAGAAAATTTGTACAGTCGAAGTATGAAATGTAGCAAGACATGAGGGCAAAGATCCCAATACTAACAATTATAAGAAATATGTTTCAACCATGGGAAGTGCCAGATAGTTGCCAAATACACTCATAGTTTAGAGGCAAAAAGAACAATGAATAAAAAAATGTTCCATGGTTTCTTCTTGTGCTCGTACACTCTAAATAAGGACAAACCTTTCTTCTTTCATTTTATACTTAGCTGTCCCTCTAACTTGTAAACTCACCATACATTATCAGCCATTAATGCCTCCCACATGTAAGGGGTAAACGGGGGTTATTTAATTGTGCTAACACCAGATGGGTCATAGTACCTGGGCAGTTTTTAAATGCGGGGAATGAGGATAGATTTGAGAAATAGTGAATAGTTTTGTTTGAGAATTAATAATTTGTGATTTGGACAACCACATATATAACTTCCAACAATCGTTTAAAGAAAGGGGAGTAGAAGGAAATATTAGGTTTTGGAGCCAATCCAATCCATTTCGATGAATACTTGGATAGTAAGAATTTCAACCAGCTAAATTCTGGAATATTTGGGGTTAAAGTACAGTTCCAAAAAGAAAAAGCAAGAAAAAGGGAAGAACAGAAAACCACAGGATCTACCATCCTGATTCCTCCCTTGACTTTATCCAGGTAAGTATAATACCTTTAATGGGATTTAACCTATTTCTCCAAAAACTGAAAACTAATACTGTACAGTTTCACTTCCAGAGTAGTTGGGACAGGGTACAGAAATGCCAAATATTGTAGGCAAGGTAACAGGAACTGTTTAAAAATCTGAACTCTCTTCAGTTTCTAGAATTTATAATGTTTCCACTTCTGAACTTTATTATCCATTTTATTTAAAACTGCAAGCCAATTCTGCTCAGGTAAATTTTGGGAACCGAACAGAACCCCTAAAATGGAAATAGGTGTTGTAGTGAATGAAATAGTTCTGTGCACAAGAGGTTAATGTATTCAGTCCTATTAACAACCCTTTAGATTTTTGAAAATTAATTTTAGCGCTTGATAAGGTCGCATACCTGTGAAATAACTTAAAGAAAACTTCCAGCTGGCCTTGTTGTTTAAAAAATAAACAGATGTCATCCGCGAAAACTTGTATATTTCTAAAGGAGTTAGAAAAGGGAATGTTTGGACCTCCCAACCAGAAACCGACTGTAAATGTCTATAAGGGGTTCTAAGGAGCAAATATATAATAAAGGGCTCAGTGGACAGCCCTGCCTGACACCAGCTTTAGCGTTCAACCCTTCCTAATTTTCCTTTAATAACTGGACAGATTATTGAATTGAATATAAATTTTGTAAAATTGTAAGAATGTCAGGGGCATTCCTAAAAGGCCAAGGTTTGGAAAGGAATGAATGACTAACCCTATCAAAGGCTTTTTCTAAGTCTAATGATAGTAATACCATTTGTTTGCTGTGATGTAATATTTCAATAAAATTTAATATAACAAAGTACCGAATGTATTCGTCTTTGAGAAACACCACAGAACTGAACTGGAGAAATCACTAGAGTAGCCCAAGATTGAAGTCTGTTATTAAGCAGCATCGCAAAGATTTTATAGTCAGAATTTAACAATGTGATAGGTCTCCAGTTTTGATCTCACTTCATCTCCTGTTTTTAAAGATATAAACTTGTAACCCTTTTGTGAATGCAGGATAGATCTGTCCTCCAGAAAGAAAGGAATTAAAACACCAACTAAACAGGGAACCAGCTCATTTGCAAAAGTTTTATAAAGGCATTAGATAACCCATCTACCCCAGGAGACACATTGCTTAAGTTTAGAAATAACATCCACAATTTCTTGTAAAGAAAAGGTTCAGAAGAACAGCTGCCATTGAGGCATCAATGACAGGGCTTTGTAACACCTTTCAGAAAATCCTGAAAGATGTCAGTTTGTAAGTCTATATGAGGACTCAATTTTGGAAATGTCGAATATAATATGACTTATATCCGAAGGGTCAGTATAATACTGCAAATTACTGACTAAACAATCTAGTGTAGAATTATCTCGTACGACGGTTTTACACAAACTATAGGGGTCCCCTATCACTGTTTTGGACGTGTAGTTGTTAATTAAGGCTTGCAGGATCTGGCTCCTATCATATTGAAACTTCCTCATCTGTAATTTAACATGCTTAATTAAAGGAGATAAATCTTCTGAAGAAGTGTTAGCTGTAGTTATAGAGACTGTAATTTTGAAACGTAATGTGAGGTAATGAAGAAAATTATCGCTCTGGTTTTTTTCCATAAGTTCTAAACCAATCCATGCAGTCTAGTTTAGTTTCTTCCCCACCAGATCCCTAAGTCCTATATAAACATTGCAACTCGATAGGCGGCAGTTAGAATTTGAACCATAGAATGTTTGACAAAGTAATTTTGTAATGATGAGGTATTTAGTGCCATCTACTTTGTAGGGCTTATAATTTACTGGGATTTCTATTGCTATTTTAAGTAGAGATGGTCTGAAATTCAAAAGGCTGTCTAACTGTGAAATATATATATTTTTGGAGGTGAAAAGGTAATCAATACAGGTACCCAGTCTTCCCTTTATAAAATGTATTTTAGGGGTTGGATTCTAAAGTATTGCAGACTCTGGAGGTCTGCTCTCTAATAACAGATTGTAAAAGTTAGCATCACAATACATTTTTTTCCACTAGATCTCCTGTCAGTAAGAGAACAGTTGAAACTCCACCCCACAGTACTGGCCTGGTAGTGAGCAGAAAAGGTTGTGATAGTTTTCATACACGTTATTCTGGCTGTTTTACCTGTGGATTATAAATATTAATAAGTCTATGGACAGATTCAAGAAAACAGTCCACAATCAAAACCCTCCCTGGAATGCAGTCTATTAATTTATGAAGTTTAAACTGGAAGGTGGAAAAGAATACATCGCCAGCTTTATCCTGACCAAATGACCAATATGAAGGGTCCTAAGGCCAACCTTTTAAAGGCAGTAACATGTTCTTTAGAGAACATCCAAGTTTCTTGTAAAAGCAAACAGTAATTCTGGAATTATGCAATATGAAAATAGCCTTCGCTTAGCTCCATTTAAAATGCTATGAACATTCAAAGAAGCCTCACAGAAACCTATATGAGTACCAAAAAAAGAAGGAATTTATTTTATTTTTTCTTCTTTCTTCTTTTCCTTTTATAAGAACCTTGGGAGGGTTCCATGGGGTCTTGGGCAGAGATTTGGGAATCTGAATCCACAACATCCATTGCTGTATCCCCCAAGAAGAAAGGAGAGAGAAAGGATTAGAAGTTTCACTGAATCTGTAACTGCATCAGGTACTGATTTCACATACCTCATGGACCTTCTAGGGAGGCAGAGAGAGAGGGTCAATTTGGGGGTGGGGTTCTACGCCTGATCTAAAGTCTTAGCAATACCACCTGATTTCACACTTGGGATAAGCAGAGGGTCCTGCAAAGCAGAACTATTAGGCTGTACAGGCCTTGACAATGATGAAGAGGAGGGGGAGAACTAAATTCATTGTCACAGAGTTACAGGTTTTCTTACATCAAGAGGGTTCCCCAGGAAAAGTGGGAGGCGAATGAGAGAGTAGGTCTTCCTGTGATTTCTGTAAAACTGTTCAGTACAATTCCCTGATACTTTGTTTTTTGCAGCCCACGGACATGTGTTGAATGTGTGAGAACTACCCTCGCATAAATCACATTTCGTTGGGTTAGAACATTGAATTAGTGAATGCCCAATTTCACCACAATTGTCACATCTAGGACTATCACAAACACTAGACAAATGCATCCGTGAGCCACATTTATAGCAGGCCCTTGGCTGACCACTATAAAAACAAACACCTCTATCACGGCCTAGTAAGAAGGAGTTTGGGATATGCACAAAACCATGTTCATTGTGTAGTAATTTGACCTTATATTTCCATCCGCCTGTCCAAAAGCCCTCTGAGTCTAAAATAGGCTCTGGATCCCCCTGTACATCACATTTATTGGACAACCAATATGTAATATCATCCACTGACACCCCTTCATTGCGGAACATTACTGTAACAAACTTGATGGCTGGTTGAGAGAGGGGAATAATCACAAACGGGGACCAAAGGGGAGAGAACTTTACCTGGGAATACCTAATCCAAAATAATTCTAACAAGGCAGCTGATCTAAAACTGACATCATAATTATCCTCTCCTGAAATATTGATGATGGCAAACACATCTCTAGGAGAAAAATGCAAGGATTCCTTAATTAAATGTCTCCCAACATAGTTTCTATTAGGCCTTTCAGCCATGCCCCCTGTATATCTAATGCGCACCGCATTCCTCCTGGGAGCGGATTCACGTTTGTTTTTTGCAAATAAGTCAGATAATAAAGGTCTTTTATCAGATACAGCATTATGAGACTCTGCAGAAACATGACTAACAGTATCATTAGAGATATTATGAACCAAATCCCTTGAGTCCGAGCCCCCTTTTTCAGCAGATGGAACAGAGAGTTTATGTCAAACGAAGAATCCCAGGTTAAGTCAGCAGCCCATTCTCCCGAAGGAGATGGTTTCCACCCTGCTGCTATTAAAGCTGAAGCAGGAGTCCAGTCACTCTCATGAGTAGAAGAGGAAGCCAAAATATCAGAGTTAGGCATAATGGGCTGAGGAACAGAACATTTAACCTGCTGCAAAGATGTAGAAGCATTCCCCATATTTCGGTCACCAAAAGAAAAAACAGTTGCTTCCTCCTGTTCATTTGGCTGTTTTTGATAAATAATCTGAGCAGTGGAAGAAGAAAAAACAAACCCTGCTTGTTTAGTCAGTGTTGGAGCAGTTCCCACCACATACTTTTCCTGGTTTCAGTTTCTTTGCTTATCTTGCTGCAGTCTGTTTTCCCACTTCCAACAAATCCCCAAACTATTGGAAACAAGAAGCGCTTCAGTGCTAGGCAGGGAGACCCCAACTGACCTGTTTTTGTGCTGGAGCGGAAAGTTTTCGATCTTTGAACTGCCATTGCTCCTGTAAACAGCAGAAACACCATTCTCAAGCTGAATCCTTCCGTGTTCAGTAGCATGACATCATCCACAGGCAGTGCAGGTCTTAAAGGGGCAACACCATCTATAGGTTTTGTACAAGAAAGTAGCTGAACAGACTTTAAAGGCAGCATTTTTACTTTTTCAGGCTCTGTAGGGCTTAAAGGAACTTTTGAATCCTCAGAAGAAGATAAGGCATCCAGAAATAACTCTGCATCTTCTAGCTCTGCTGAAGGAAAATTAACCTTTGTAGAATCCTTGTCTATGGTCTCCTTCACATCTGCAGACTGAACTTGCTGTAGCTCCTCTACAGCATCCATCTTGGAAAGCTGACCAGCACTCCTGCTGGCGGCCATGCACCATCAGAGTAGGGGAATTTCCTCGGTGTCCTGGCTAAATTTCCCTCATTCACTAAAAGTACCACCAACAGCTTAATCTGGTTCAAGGTCAGTTGGTATTCATCTGTATCCCCCTTCCCCGGGTCGTGCCTGAAAATAGGCAGGATTTGTCTAGTGCACTTACCAGGTCAACAACAAAAAAAAAACTAAACTAAACTAAACCTAACAGACATTATGGATATTGCTAGCTGTAGCGGATGTGGTGCAATCATCTCCAGAATGGTGCTCTGGAGGAGAGGGTACTACCCTATTTGCAAGTTGATGTTAGAGCTGGGGATGCAGCTGGTGGTAGCTTGGGTGGAGATATCCAAGCTGCATCTCCAACTCAACTGGAACTCACCCCCCACCTTCCACTTCCACAGCAGTCCACTGACACAGGGAGATGGAGAGTAATGGGAAAGGGGAGGGCTCTGGGGAACAGGGCCAACCAGAAAGAGGCTGCCCTAGCCAAACTCATACTGAATGCAAACCACTTTGCTCCACTATGAGGGGACCAGGAACCCAGCTCCACTGGGGAAGACTTGCAGTTGATCAGTGGGGTAAGGCAGGACAACTCAGTGGCTCCCAAATGTCAAAAAGTCAGCAAATTCTTGGTTGTTGGGGATGCTATGATCCAGGGAGTGGAAGAGATGGTGTGGGATGGGTCATCTAAGTGGTGCACAAATAAGTGCCTTCCAGGTGCCTCAGTCAGAAGAGATTTAAGCCACATGCGGAGGATGATGGAGTGGGAGCTGGAGTAGTGAGTGTGCTGGTGCACCTTGGCACCAATGATCTGGCCAACCAGTTAGTAGAAGATGTGAAATGCAGTTTCTGGGGGCTGGGGGACAGACTGGCAGTACACTCAGCCTTCCTGGCCTTCTCTGAGGTCTTGGCTGTTTGGAGCAAAGGGGGAGGGAGACAGAATAAGAAGATAGGAGATTGAGGAGTTTAATATATGTCTTAAGGAATGGTGTTGGGAAAAGAGGTCTAATTGTTTAGGGGACTCCGGGGACATTTGGGATAGGAAGTGTTTGGGTGGGATGGGCTCCATTTGATGAGGGAAGGGACCAGTACACTGGGGCAAATTTTTGATGTCTTTCTCAGACATTTAAACTAATTATGAGGGAGCTGCCCATAACAGTGGATCCTGAGTGTGTGGTGCTGGCAAATACTGTAGCCTCCAAGTGTGTGGTTTGGGGGAGACTAGAACTGGGAAATCCATACTAAATGATGCAGGGAGAGGGATCCTAACTAGTCCTCCCCCCTTGCCCTTGGGACTAACAGGACTCAGACTCAGACTGATAGACTGGCAGTAAGTATGCACACTAAGGATGCTACAAACCAAATAAGCCTAGGAAAGAATAACAGAGATGTTTGACTTAAGTAAAAGAAAGGCTTATTAGATAGCTGCAAAAGAATCTGTATTAATGGCAGGAATCTAGGCAATAAAATTGGTGTGCTGCAGTCTATGATGGCAGAATCCAAGCTAGATATCATAGCCTTTACAAAAACTTGAGCTACTGATAAAAATGACTGGAACCAAACTGTGCCTGGTTACATACTACTGAGAAGGGACAGGGGAGTAGAGAGGGTGGGTGGTGTAGCCATCTATGTCACAAAGTGTATTGAAGCATCAGAACAGAGGACTAATAGGTGGAACTCAGGGAAGACTGAGTCTCTTTGGGTTCAACTAACAGCAGCATCTGGTAAGAGGCTGTACCTGGTGGTATATGATAGACCTCCAGTCCAAGGAGAGGCATAGGATAGGAAGCTCAGCAAAGAGATTATAAGGGGAACAACAAAGGGAGATGTTGTGATAGTGGGGGACATTAACTTACCTGATGTAGATTGGGACATTCTGGTGGCAAGCAGCAAGAGAAGTCAAGCTTTGCTTCATGTCTTACAAGACTACTACCTAGTGCAACTTGTAAGGGGACCCACTAGACAAGATGTTGTCCTAGATGTGGTGCTTACTAACACAGATACAGTTAAACCAGTAGTAGTCGGGGAGACACTTGCAAAGAGTGATCACAGTTTGCTTTGAGTTGAAGTTGCCATTGAACCCGAGAAAACACACTCTAGTGCAGTGGTCTGGGATTTTAGAGGGGTAGACTTCAACAAACTCAGAGGGATGGTTCAAAATAAATTAAAGAGGTAGAACAAGGGGGCAGGGTTGAGGAGAGATGGAGGGTAATTAAAGAGGCAAGTCTTAAAGTTTCACAGCTTTGCCTGAGGAAAGTAAATAAATTCAAGAAAGAAATAAATTCAAGAAACCACTTTGATATTCAGTAAGGGTTAGAGAAGTACTAAGGGCCAAAAGGATGGCCTTCCACAAATACAAAAAGAGGCAGGTGGATGCAGAAAGGAAAGAATACCTCCAGAAGAGCAGGAAGGCAAAGAAGGTGATTAGGGAGGCAAAGGCAGACACAGAGCTGTGATTAGTGGAGGGGGTCAAGCATGGAGCAAAGCATTTGTTCCACTATATAAACAAAAAAAAGGAGGGGTGGGGGAACAGTTAGACTGAAGGATGGGGGGCTGTGTGATAAAGGACAACGAGCAAAAGGCTACAGTCCTAAATGACTACTTTTGCTCCAACTACAGCAGGGAGTTTAGCAGCCCCCTACGTAACAGTGGCATAAACGCGGATGCAAAATGGATCCAGGAGATGTGGAGGCCAACATTTACTGGGAATGGAGTATGAAAGGGGCTAGCAGCCCTCAAGACTGAGAATGCCCTGGGTCCCTATGGTATCCATCCAAGGTGACTCAAGTAGCTAGTACATGAATTTGTTAAACCTCTGGAATGCCTTTTCAACAGCTTACCTGAAACAGGGTTTGTTCCATGGAATTGGAGGGTGGTGGACATGGTTCTGCTTCATAAAAGAGGTGGCAGGGAAGAAGAAGGCAACTACAGACCTGTTGGTCTCACCTCTATTATTGGAAAGGTGATGATGTCACTAATCAAAGTAGACATTGTGGACTAGCTGGAGGGAAATGGTCCCCAGGACAGTAAACTGCAAGGTTTTGTGTCAGGGAGGTCATGTTAGATAAACTTAATAGTCTTTTTTGATTGGATTACAAAGGGATTGGATAAAGGCCATACCATGGATTTGCTATATTTTCTCTTCAGCAAGGGTTTTGGCTCTGTGCCTCACAGATGCCTGCTGTAGGAGCTGGGGAACCTTGGAGTGGCTAGGGATATAGTCAGATGGCTAGAGAACTGGCTAAAAGGGAGATGGCTGTGGTTAGTGGTAAATGGTTTAAAATCAGAAGAGACGAAGGTCACAAGTGGGGTACCACAGGAGTCTGTTCTGAGTCTGGTCCTTTTCAGTATGTTTATCTGTGACATTGGAGTAGGAATCCTGGGTAGGCTAGGTCTCTTCACAGATGACACAAAGTTCTGTAGAAGATTGGATAGCACTGAAGCCATTAGAGAGCTACAGGAGGACCTGCAGAAGGTAGAGAAATGGTCGAAGGTCTGGCAGTTGAATTTCAACACAAAAAAGTAAAAGGTAATGCACCTAGGGAAAAAGAACCGCAGAACAGAATACTGGATGAGTGGGGTACAACTTAGTACTATGACAGAGGAAGGTCACATCTGAGTCATTATTATTGACACAGTTAAGCAGGCTAGCCAATGTAACAGGGCTTGCAGTAAGGCTAACAGGATGCTGGGATGTACAGTATAGGAAGGGATATTGACAATAGAAGGAAGGAGGTGATACTCCCTCTCTACATATCCCTGGTGAGATGCCATCTGGGTAGCTGGTCAGAATAGCACCACAAATATAGCACAAGGAAACATAGCATGGTCTGAATAGCGTTACCATGGACAGCGACATGGGTTAAACAGCACTGTTCAGTAAGCACTCCCCAGGTTGCTGTCCATGGAAGTGCAGATGAATCAGAGAGGCTATTCAAGCTGTTTCTGTGGTTTAGAGGGCTGAGGCATAGAGCAGCTTGGCAGAATGGTGGTGGAGACCAGGGTTCTAATCTTGGTTTCCCTTTATTTCCTTGTTGTGGAACTTAGTATTTTTTACAAAGGTCCATGGAAACAGCATTACACAGCCCCATGGATTTTGCTTTTTCCCTGTGAACTGCTCCCCCTCGGAGTTGGAATCATTAAGTTCAGGACGGTGCAGGGGGCAGAGCCTCCTACATCATGAGGAGTGGAGGAAGTAGCCCCCACACAAAGGTAGATTTTACAATGGTAGCGGTCATCTCTGTGGTATGCAATTAATACCATTGGCACTTTGTTGTGTGGTGGCATTCTTTTCTCCCACTCTCCAGGAGAATGCTATCAATACAATGCTGTTATAGACAGCATTGTTATTGACAGTGCTCTTCAGACCTAGTGTCCCTCATCTGGACTATTGTGTCCAGTTTCGGAGCCCTCAATTTATAAAAGACAATGATAGGCTTTAGGTTGTACAGTGCAGGGTATGAAGGGGATTCAGGAGAAGTCCTATGAGAAATGACTTACTGTGCTGAATATGTATTCATTGGAGATTAGAAGGGAGGAGGGAAATAATAGAGACATTCAAATTCCTAAAAGGAAGACTCTGGGGAACTGTTTATAAGGAGCACCAGCTCAACAACAAGGGGGCATGACTGGAAAATGACAGAAGAATGGTTCAGGAGGGATGTGAGAAAGTATTACTTTACAGAAAGGGTGATGGAACCATTGAACAGCCTACCGGCAGAGGTGGTGGCAGCTGAAACTGTAGGTGGTTTCAAACATGCTTGGGATAGAATGAAGTGGATAGTCATCCCAGGCAGGGACAAGGATGTGGAAGGAAAAGGATTACTGTTGAGGAGGGATAAGACCCTGATAGACTTCAGGTCACCGGGTCATATATGAACCCATGCGCAGACTGGATGGGCCATTGTTCTTTTTCTGCTGTTATCTTCTATGTTTCTGTGATCATTGCTTGCATATCTGTTTATATACTGTTTATACACTTTTTGTAAGATACTTAAACACTATGGTGTCAATAGGTCAGTGGGCTGTGTGACTTCCTCTAGAGCCAGAAGGTTGTAGGTTCTAGCCTCATATCAGGATGTGAAAACAATATTGTAGTACATTGTGGCAGACTTAGGCTACATCCATGGCTCTGACTTTTCTATCTCCTTATTTTCTAGCAATAGTTAACGCTTTTCTCTTTGCTTTTCTTCTTTTTCCCCCTACCCTAGGTTACCACCTACATTAGCTCTTTATTGTCCCTACTAAACTCCCTACTAGTTTTCTTTTCAATAATTTTCCATTTCCATCAATCCAGTCCCTGAAATGATGCCAAACACCCACAGAGGTGTCGTGTAAAGTGCATACGTGCATTTTGTGTACAAAAAAAAAAAACATGGGGGCTATTTTAGATAGCAGGAATGAATACAGTTAATAAAGCCTTTTTAAAGAAAAATTATTCAGAATACATATCAAACTAATAATTTCATGATTAGAACAGTTATAAGAAATCCTTAAGGTATTTTCATAAATTCACACTATAAACCTGTTACTGTATAAGGTTATATGTATGAGAATATGGTATACTTTATAAAAGTGCCTAGTCACTGTGGATCAGAGATGTAGCGAGTCAATATCTGTGGAGATATATACTGTACCTTTAACTGAACTAGAAAATCTCCTGAACCTCCCCCTTTGGTTTTGAAACAACATGCTCAGATATGAAACAGCATGTCCACACATGTAAATAGAAAGGGTCTCAGTCAGGTGACCACACCAAAAAGAAATAAAAACCTCTTTACTGAGTTCACTTTAGTTCAGTCCAGTGGTGCTCAGCCCCAAGAGAGAGAGGAGAGAGGTTCTACTGCTACTGTAGACAAGCTGTTGAATGCAGATGAGAAGGATCTTAGGAGCTTTAAGATCTAGGACTGTATTATGTGAGAAACTGCTGATGTTAAGTAGTGATTTTATTTGCAATTCTCTTTTGTTTTCATTTATTATTTTTCTACTTTTAAAAAATAAATATCACACCAAGGTGTGTTTTAAACCTGTAAATTTGCCTCATCTGATGTTTATTCCCACATGCTGTGACAAACTTGGTCTAAGCACTGGCATAGTACTGTTTGTGCAGAGAAACATTGGGGAGACCAGTACCCAGATACCAGACCTGGTTTCCAGACATACGGGACAAAGGGTAGGATGGCGTACCTCCTGGATCTCATTGATGCTAAGGATCTGTTGAAGGCAGAGGGTCTTCCTGGTGTGCATACCAGTGCCCGAGTGAGGAGGACCAGAGGGGAATTAATAATCGGATTGGAGTTTGGTGGGACACAGAGGTGGACCAGTGCTGGAGAGAAATGGAGCACCACTGTCAGGTGCTGATGGAGGGTTCCCAACTAGAGGATTTTGTGGCAGAGGCAGAGGACCAGGATCCATGGGTTCTAGATGAAGAGGACCCCCGGTGGAACCTTTGTTGCCAATCACTTTTGAAATCCCATTGTTGCCCATTTTTCTGGGCTGCTGCTACTTGGAGGATGATGAGATGAAGGCCCCAGGTAAGACTGTTTCAGGACATTTGCATTCTGGAGTGAAGACTACAAGCAACAGGGAAGACATCATGGTGGCTGAATGGACTTTCCCATGTTTTGAACCCCTTGTGATATGGTATGAAATGTATGAAACATGTAATGCTTAAAATAAATCTAGCCCTAAGGCTGGTGCTGAGGACAGTCAGTTGAGGGTACCAGAATGGTGTAAGAGTTGAAAGAAAATGCCTGGTATGTTAAAAATAAGTGTTGAAAGGAAACCCCAAAGGATTTGGAGTTAGGATGTGGCTGGTTGATGTTCAGTGAGAAGGTTCCTTGTCTACCAGAAAATAAATGAAAGGGAAATGGATAAATGAAATGTATGAAATGATTACAAGAAATGTATAACATAAAAGAAATGTCAATACTGTATGATATAAAATAAGGAACCTAGGATCATGGAGGATCTAGGTATGGGGTGGAACCTATGGATGGACCCCTGAGTGGAAACAATGTGTTAGAATGGGGTTAGAGCTGAGTACAACTCACGGTCACCCCAGAGAAAGTTGTGGTACAGGCCTGTATGGCCACCCTGATGGCTAGATGGAGGAAGCTAGAAGTCAGCATAAAACTGCTGTGTATTACTTCCTCTTTTTTAATGTACTGATGAAGGTACGATAGTGGGTGCACAGGGCTGAAACAATGCCAAATGATGGGTATGGAGGAAGCTGGAAGTCAGCATAAAACTGCTGTGTATTCTTCCTCTTTTTTAATGTACTGATGAAGGTACAATAGTTGGTGGACAGGGTTTTGAAAGGATGCCAAGTGATGGGTTCTGAAAAGATGCCAAGTGATGGATTCTGAAATGATGTTAAGTGATGGGTGTTGAAACAATGTCTATTGATGGGTGCCTGATATTACATATGAAGTGTCTGAGTTGTAATAACCACAGTGAAATAGGGGATAGAAAGTCACTACAGATTGAAGTCCTCTGAATGAAAAGATGGGTATTGTGCTGAACTGTATGATATCCTCAGGGTAATGTTGTGAAAGTATTGTCATATTGCAGTAACTTGATATGGTGGATAATACTAAAAATAGCTGAATTAAGGGACCCGGGGGTGAAGCTTTCATAGTAGGTGAGAGAAAGTGTCAACCAACCCCCATTGCACTGTTTTGGTAGAATATTTATGACTGAGAGGGGGTTCTTGAAAAATACAATAACGTTTTGAGGACTGTTTTTTTCTTAAGGAGGGAGGTGTGTGGTGGAGTTAGGCTACACCCTTGGCTGTGACTGTTGGACCACTTTTCTATCTCCTTATTTAGTAGCAACAGTTAACGCTTTTCTCTTTGCTTTTCTTCTTTTCCTCCTTTCCCTAGGTTGGCCACCTACCGTATCTCTTTGCTGTCCCTACTAAACTTCCTACTAGTTCTCTTTTTTCATCCTTTTTCCATTTCCATTCATCCAGTCCCTGGAATGATGCCAAACACCCAGAGAGGTGTTGTGTAAAGTGCATACGTGCATTTTGTGTACAAAAAAATTTGAAGGCTATTTTAGATAGCAGGAATGAATACAGTTAATAAAGCCTTTTTAAAGAAAAAATATTCAGAATACATATCAAACTAATAATTTCATGATTAGAACAGTTATAAGAAATCCTTAAGGTATTTTCATAAATTCACACTATAAACTTGTTACTGTATAAGATTCTATGTATGAGAATGTGGTATACTTTATAAAAGGGATATACTATAGTCGGCCGAAATGCATTGGTCCGACCATCATTATCCCCACCCCAAGCACCCGAAACATGGTTGCCCGACATCGGGATTTTCCCTCCAGGGAGTGATTCGGGGAGCTTTACCACCTGCACCCCCACAACCCCATACTTAAGAATTCTCATTCTGGGGGGAGCAAAATCCCAATGTCGGGCAACCGTGTTTTGAGCGCCTCGGGTCGGGATATTGCTGGTCAGACTGATGTATTTCTGCCGATAGGAAGTATCCCTATAAAACTGCTTAGTCACTGTGGATCAGCGATGTAGTGAGTCAAAATCTGTGGAAATATACACTGTACCTTAAACTGAACCAGGAAATCTCCTGAACCCCCCCCCCTTGGTTTTGAAACAACATGTTCAGGCTTGAAACAGCCTGTCCAGACATGTAAATAGAAAAGGGCTCTGTTAGGTGACCACACCAAAAAGATATAAAAACCTCTTCACTGAGTTCACTTCAGTTCAGTCCAGTGGGGCTCAGTCCTGAGAGAGAGAAGAGAGAGGTTCTACTGCTACTATAGACAAGCTGTTGAATGCAGATGAGTAGGGTCTTAGGAGCATTAAGATCCAGGACTGTATTATGTGAGAAACTACTGATGTTAAGTAGTGATTTTCTTTACAATTCTCTTTAGTTTTCATTTATTATTTTCTAACTTTTGAAAAATAAATATCACACCAAAGTGTGTTTTAAACCTATAAATTTGCCTTGTCTGATGTTTATTCCTACACGCTGTGACATACAGTATCTCCTCATGTACATTTTTTTTTTAGCACAGTTTGGGCACTTTTTTTATTGAAAGGAACTTGTCACATTCTTTACATATCTGTTACAAATAGAATAATAGATAGGTGAGGGTCTATTACAAGGGAGTAATACCTTTGAGAGGTTCTGGGGACAAGGAAACCTCGAGAATGAAGCTCGAGAGGTTCTCCTGTCCCCAGAACCTCGAGATGGTATTACTCCTGAGTGATAGACCCTCACCTATTTTTTATTTTTTGTAATATATGGAGCCCAGTTTTGTTTGCAGCAGTTCTGTGAATGTGGTGCTGTGAAGCCATGCTGCCGCTGCAGTGAGGATTCCCTCACTCACTCTGTGCATGTGTACTTTCCGACCACCCATCACCACTCCTCACCCATCCACCCACAAACCCAGTCTGTGTCCATTTTACTTAAAAAAAAAAACGTTTTACCTTGCTTCTTTCATCAGACCATTGAGGGGATTGAAAAAAATGCTGCCTGTAAAGAGAAGGGACTATATTCTCTCGCTTAGCGAGAGACGGCCGCCATGTTTTTTGAATTGTTCTGCCCACCCACAGAGGAACCAGTTCCAATCAGGAGGTGCGGTTTTAGGAACGTCAGCACACAGGGCTAGGAGGTTGCCTTGGGAATGTCAGGAACTAGTGTATGCTACTGGAAGATCTTGCAGTTGCGCTCTTGAGGTTTGGTGATAATACTATCGTTCAGAGCTCAAATGATAGTATTATGAGCTCTGAATGATAGTATTATCACTTGCCAATGATAGTATTATCACTTTGGCTACTGGTGTATTACCGGGATTTTTTTGTATGGGATACTGTTGTATTATTTAGGTATCTCCATATATTACATATATATTTTATATTAAAATATTCACAAAAACTTGCATGTGATGTGTATATATCTCTGTATGTTTACCACTCAAATATTTATAGTGTATGGTGGAACACTGTTCCACATGGAAATCCATGATTGGAACAGTGTTGTTGTGCTGCACTCAGTACATCACAATCTTGTTGTGCTGCACTGAGTACATCACTGGTACAGCACAACAAGATCAAATACATTCACACATGTGCGATGTTTGGCCATGGCGCTGACAACAGATGAGGATTGGTGGAAAGAAATGGCACTTAAATAAACCACACCATGAAGGTACTTTGCTGTCTGCTAAAACCTTGTCTGGACTCACCATACACTACAAAAGATTGTCTATGGTGAGTCATTCACAGACAAGGATATTCTCAAATCTCAGGTCTCCTTGTCAATGGATGACCTCTCGAGCTTCGCTGTCAAGGTCTAGTGTTGCCATGGAGACCTCTTGATTGAGAATATCCTTTTTATGAATGACTCCCAATAGACAATCCTCTACATATAGTTACTGCCTTTTTTTCCAGTAAGGGATGTCCTTATATAATGAACTATATTTTACTGAAAAATATGAACAATACTTACAATAAACAATTATCAATACCAACAAATGCAATAACAAGTACAATGCAATACAAGAAAAAGAGTAAAAAAAATACAACCCCCCCACCTAATCCCACCATTGATCCAGAGCACCAAATATGCAGGCCTTTCAGGAGAAAGAGGTCTTGTAATCCCAGAGGATGGATATAATTACATACAATTAGTAGACCAAACCAACACAACTAATACAGGAGGTACCACAGAACATTAAGAACTATGACAAAAATAACAGCAACTAAAACTATAATTCCCCTTAACAAAGTTGAGACAATGGACAATAAAGTACTGGAGCCACTCCCAATGAGCATGAAACCTTTCCTTCTTTTTTATGTTGGCTCATGCTTGCACAGCAAACATCTTGTGGTAGTAGCAGATTTGGAGGCGTGGTCACTGCTGGGAAAATGCAGGGCACGTAACAGAAGGTGCGTCCCTCATTCCCCAATCAGCCAGCAGCAGGCACTGACCTCAGGCATCCCTAATGTGGCCACCAGAACAAAGAAAAGGTACGCTGCAATGAGAGCGAAGCTCTCATGCAGTGTGACCACAATACGCCTCCTGTTGTGCAGACAACAACCGCCTGTCACAATGCTGATGGGGAGCCCACTCCCCATCAGCATACTGAACCCCCTCACATTTAAAATGTATGCCAAGGGTGCCAACTCTTTGGCATCATGCAGCCCCCACAGTTTTGCTTTGTTGATCAGGGGCCAAATCCCTGTCGGCATTTACCCCATCCCTGTTAATTTTGCTGATGGGGATCCCACTCTCGTCGGGCATAATGTCTCCCCTGCTTTTGTTGCGTGTGCTGAGGGGGTGCCCAATCCCTCGGCTTGTGTCTCTCCCAGTATGTGCAGAAAGGGTGCCCAATCCCTGTCAACTACAGAATCCCCCAAAAACAACTTAGGTGGCACACTGGAGCCCACACCAGCATGCCAAATCCCCTGCAAAAATAAAAGTCCCTTGATGTTTTTTTTATTTTAAACCTGTAAAAGAAGAAAACGGTCCCTAGCGGTCTCCCTGCCCCCTCCCACAACCCACACCAACCCTCTGCGCACCCTGCCTCCCCACACCCCCCTCACCCCATACTTATCTCCGGAGTCTGGCGTGACGATCTTCGGTTGACTGGGAACACGTCTGCACTCTTCAAAGCTCACCATGAAATGAAGAAATGCTGATAAGCTGTACAATGGCGTAAATAGGGTTTTTTCAACTTTGTTGCAGATCTCAGCCATTTTTGGGAATTTTGGCACCAAATTTTCGACATGGGGTTATTGGGACCCCTCCTCATGAATTCAGGCACTGTCACAGTGTTATTCAGTCCCGAAAGGTAATTTTGTGGTCACTGCGCAGAATCACCTTTCATGATCGATTCCCAAAATGACAGTGCCACTGTTCATGAGGGAGGCTCTCAAAAAGCCTATGTTGCAAATTTGGTGGGAAAAATCCAAAACATGGCTGTTTTACGAGCGTTCATTCCACAGTTTCCACACACGCACATAACTTTGTGAATTTGCAATATTTTCACTCCAGATTTTCAAAATTGGCATTTTTCCACACCTCCCTATGAACAGTACAGCTGTCATTTTACATATCCTGACCAAAATGTGTTTTCACACGTCCGGCTCAGAATAGTGCGGTCGCTGTGCGAAATCAGTTTTGGGGACAGTTTGAGGAAATGACGGTGACACTGTTCATGAGCAGAGGTTCAAAATGCTTATGTTGAAAATTTGCGTCAAATATCCATAAAGTGACTGGTTCCAGGCATGCATTGCACAGTTTCCTGCACCCTTGTAACTTCGCAATTTGCAATATTTTCATGCCAGATTTTCAACATTGGCATTTTTTCACACCTCCTTATGAACAGTACTGCTATCATTTTTCACATCCTGCCCAAAATGTGTTTCCGCACATGTGGCATAATGGCATGGTTGCTGTGGGAAATCAACTTTGGGACAGATTAACAAAATCACAGCACCACTGTTCATGAAGGAGGTCCCAAAATGCCTATGTTGAAAATGTGGCTAACAAACTCCAAAATAATTGGGTTACAGACATGTGTTGCACAGTTTCTATGCGTGCTCATGACTTCACCAATTTTTCATATTTTCACTCCAGATTTTCAACCTTGCCATTTTTTTACACCTCATCATGAACAATACAGTTGTCATTTTCCACATCCTGCCCAAACTGTGTTTTCATCCCTGTGTCACCAAATGGCATAGCCACTGTGCAAAACCACCTTTCACCTAACAAACTGATTGTGCAGCTTTTCATGACGTGGCCTCGCAAACAGCCCATGTTGAAAATTTGGAGTGAAAATACCAACACACACCTACAGTGTTAGGGTGTCCAACTGTAGCACCCCACCCTGTACAGACTGACAGGCGTCAGGGGTGTGACTTGGGATCATTGATTGTACTGCTCACGCCATTACACCCCCACCCCCACCCTGCAGTCAGTGACAGGCATCTTAGTGTGCCTTGCTCTGTTTGGGAACAAAGTTCACCCCATTCTCCTATACTGCACCCACCTCAGTGTATTTCCTTATGGGATGGGGTAAGTATAACACCCAAAGACCCCAAAGCACACCACAACACTTGTCAGTGTCTACAGGGTAGGGTGAGGTACAATGGCATGTGCGTTATAGTTGATGACCCAAATGCACACCCCAATGCCTGCCACTCTCTACAGGGTGGGGGTTGGGTTGGCGTCACTTCAATACTGCACTGCCATTCCTATTATGCATCTCTAGCTCCAGCACTACCAATGCCAATGCCAGCGAGACAACATTCGGCATTGACAAACACTTGTTTGGTTATAACAATTTGTTTCTCAACCTCAAGAGCCTGGAGGATTCCATAATGCCATTCTTTATAAGTAGGGATATCATCATCTAACCAGTGTCACAAGATAACAAGCTAAGCAGTAACTGCTATCAAAGTCATATATGCTTTCCGTGGACCAAAAACATCCTCCGGATAAAGACCCACCAGGAAAATCTCAGGCATGAAACAACTTTCCAACCCCAGAAGAGGATCCAGAGAGTTCCTAATAGAGTTTCAAAAGGGAATCACTTTAATGCACTGCCAGAGAATGTGTTTAAGATGACCCTCTTCCTTCCCACATCTAGACCAAATTGATGAAAAGAGACACCCTATATTTTGCAACATCGAAGGGTATAATATAGATTTTGTAAAAACTGAAATTGTGTCAAATTGTGCCTATCTTGTTAGGGATATCCTGTTTGAGCTGAACATTGACTCATTCCCTTATAAAGAGAGCCATCCTACCCCTTCTGTCATGCCTATTTCTTTGGAATAGTCTGTATCCCTCTATCCTGTTTCTAAGTCATTTTCCTTCCCACTACATCTGTGTGAGGGCCACAATGTCCAGGACTTCAAAGTGCATTAGACCCTAGAGTTCATCTTCTTGCTGGGTGTGCTCCTTATGTTCCTGGCATGCACGTGAGGACAGTTGCCCCTTCATGATTTATTAACCCTCCAGATTGTTTTTTTTTTTGTACACAAATGTTCTGCTGTCCTTTTCTTGATGATCGCCTTTATCTACCTTCTGCATATGGTTTTCTCCTGCACAAGCTGCTCTCCCGTCTTCTAGTTTAAATCCCAGCTGCTTTGTCCATTCCACTAGCCAGTAATCTCACTCCCTCTGGGCACAGGTGCAGTCAACCATAGGTGTAAAGACATCCCTTGCCATAGAATGACCTCAAGTTGTCCAGAAAATCAAAACCCTCCCACTTGTGCTAGACCTGTGGTCATTGTGTTGTCCTTTCTAATGAACTGATGCAAATTAGTATGACATCAAAGGACCAGGAGGATCTCAGAAAAGATAAATCCAGATATCCTTCCCTTCAGGAGCATCCTATTCTTCTACACCCACAGCTGTTTATCCTTAATTGCATTCACTCGACCATGCCACAAGACAGACAAACCACTTAAGTGTGCAACCATCCTGTTACAGAAATGCCAGCTTCACCTCACCTACTACCTAACATGAGTTCCCAACAGTTCCTAACTCTTTGCCACTCTTCTCAGTCTTTTCCTACTTTCTCCTTGGCAGGTTGGATGTCCTGGGGACAAGTCTACTTCTGCCAGTCTCAACCATCGGTTGACCCCAAACATGACCAACCAGAAGCTAATACCTATTTCTCATGTGCACTGTCTATGATATTTCTTTATGACCATTCTTGCTCTCTCTCCCTTCTTCACACAGACCCCCCAGCCCTATCACTACAGAATGCAGTCCCTGCCATACTCCTAAATATGCTATCTGTTCCTACCAACTGCCACCCCTCCAGCCAGCATAACAGACCATGATTAGTTAAATAGATCTGCAATATCCAAAGGTGAAAAAGTAAGGCATGAAACAAAAGAAGCCACAATCACTACATTTACTGTAAGGTAGAAATTACTGTAAGTCATTATCCAACGAAAATGGTTCCAGCTTGTCTAGACTACAGCTCCCTCTACCACAAATTAGCAGATGAGCTGAATCTAATTTAAATAATGATAGAATGGAAGGAAGATCAGGATACTGAAACATAATGATTAAAAAAAAAACACAAGCTACTCTGGACAAAAAAGCAAGTGATGTAGTAAAAACTACTGTGCATTTAAGATTTAAACACACAGTAAAATCATTTGAGACCAGCAATACAGCTCTTCAAATAGTTATTTTGATCTCTCTGACTATTATGCATTGGGAAAAGTTGTATGCAGCCTATATAATTCAGTCAAAGGAACTGCACAAAGAAACAGCCTTAGTCATATCAGATGACCTAAAGGTGGGCAAGCAATGTGAGAGGGCAGCAAGGAGGGCTAGGGTGATACTGGGATGTATAGGGAGAGGCATCACCAGTAGAAAACAGGAAGTTATTATCCCTCTGTACAGACAGCTAGTGAGACCCCATCTGGAGTACTGCGTGCAGTTCTGGAGAACCAATCTTCGCAAAGACATAGACAGGATGGAAGCTGTCCAGAGGAGGGCAACTAAAATGGTGCAGGGTCTGCACCGGAAGACATATGAAGAAAGGCTTAAGGAGCTTAATATGTATAGCCTCGAGGAAAGGAGGGAGAGGGGGGACATGATAGAAACTTTCAAGTACCTCAAGGGAATCAACAAAGTCCAAGAGGGTAGCATCTTTCAAAAAAAGAGGTGTGCAAGAACAAGGGGGCACAATTTGAAGATAGAAGGGGCGGCTCAGAGGTAATTTAAGAAGTATTTTTTCACAGAGAGGTGGTGGATGTATGGAGCGGCCTTCCAGAGGAGGTTGTGGAGTCACAAATAGTGGTGGAATTCAAGCATGCGTGGGACAGTCATAAGGCAATTCTAGGGGGTGGGGGTAGGAAGAAGTAGGCTGCTGGTTAACTAGGATCTGCAGCTTATCCATCAGGTAGGGAAATGGGCAGACTGGGTGGGCCAAGCGGTCCTTATCTGCCATCAAATTCTATGTTTCAATGTTTCTCCTCTGCCTGAGGACTTTGAGAGAAAAATGTTCTGCTCCAGCTGGGCATGACCACAAGAAGTGTCAAAAATCTTAATCTGTGCTCTGGTAATATGTTCTGCAAAATTCAAAGGTATGATTGAATTGGATATTATCTAATTTGTGTCTGCTGGACTTGGATAGAATACTAATATAACATAGGTTCAGTGTGGTTGTGTATGAAACTCTATACACTTCCAGATGCTGCTTTACCACAGTACAGTACAAGTCACAGTAAACTGTTCCTCCAACTCACTGCTCTTTCATAATTTTTTTTCTGCTGACAATGCAGTGGCAATTCTATATACTTAAAATACAAACTCTTTATCAACTAATCATCAAATCACATGCAATCCACATGCAATGCACTTTCAGTCACTGTAAACTCCTTGTAGTTCCCATCCAATGTTCATGCAATGCATTTGCAGTGCGGTAGTTACAGGCACTGGCATTCACACCATTCACCCAAGTACAACTTGATTGACAAGTCATTCTACCCAATCCCAGGATAAAAGAATAAAAGGGCAGAAATAACATAACAAGAGTGGAGTCCTAATAAGCAGGGAAAACAACATGGTGGCAGGGGCAGGGTTTTCAATACAACTGCAGGATTGCTATTGGCTAGAATTGGGTGTCAGTTTCTTTATGGGATTGGGAAAAATTACATGTCAATCAAGTTGTACTGCACACTGCAATAGTGAAATTGGGTTCCAGCTCAGTGGTTTAGTATTTTTTATGGGTTGCTTAATGTGTTGTTTTGCATTGATAAAAGTTTCCTGAGAGCTGCAAAGTAAGCTGAAACTGAATATCAGCTGAAAGCAAACCATTAGGAAACTTTTATTAATTAATTGCAATGAAAATCGCACACTTTAAGCAACTCATTGCAAAATGCTAAACCAGTGAGTTGGAGGAACAGTTTAATGTGACTTGTACTGTAGCATTGTCAGAATGCTGTTTTACCACAGTAGCTATGTCACTACTGTAGTACAACAGCATAGAAACCTGGTGGTATGTCAAGACTGCACGGTCAAAAACAGCACAGTCAATAACCATGCCACATTGTCAGTATAAAACCGTGCAGTTCAAAACTATGCCAGATTAGATATATTAACTCTGAAACCATTCAGCACTGTTATGGCCACGCGTTTTTTTGATTGCATGTATTTGCTGTCGTGACTTTGACCAGACACCTAGAAACCTGTGCCCATCTTCCTTTTTTTTTTTAAATAAAGGCTTTTATCCTCCCTGGTGATGACAGGCTGGCTGTTTAACCCTGTCCCATGGTGCCATCAACTGGGCTGCTGCCTTTCTCCATCTGGTGGTTACATATCATGTGGATTTCCCCACACAGTGAGGTGACAGGGCAATCTGCAGCATCTCAAGTGGGGCTTCATGTAGTCTGGTCCTCTTCCATTTTCCTCATAGGTTTTCTCCCCCTGAGCCTATGACAAACATGGAGGACCCAGGCACGTGGAGGTACACATACACTGGGGTACTGCCAGCCCCTTTCACACACCCAACATTTGTCAGCCACCCCAGCATCAATGCTTCTACCAAGTAGTGCAGTCAGAACTAGTTTGTCAAAGATTCAAACCTTCCTTGAACCCTGGTGTTCAAGTTCTAATTTAGAACTCAAACCAAACACTATAGGGTTCACAAAAGGTTTCAAATTACTTTTTTCTCCCCCAGTTACATGTACATGCCCTGGTGCCATTGTGCCACTGCCTGCAATGGGTGGGGAGGAGTCAGGTCTCTGGTGACTGGTGGAAACACTGGGAATGAGAAACTGACAACTGGGAGGGTGGAACATGGGAGGTACTAGATAAATGTTCTTACTATACATTTGCGTGAGTAAAGATGCAGAAGAAATACATTTTGCCAGTTAAATTCCAGTGAAATTGGGAATTTCAACCTGTAAAATATTTTGTGAAATCTGCACATTACATGGAATATTTTGAGGGTGTGAAATGCAAAATTCCAGCAGCAAAACGTGGAATTTCACCAGCAAAATGCAGAATTTCACCTATGAATGACACAATTTCACCTCTGGGTGGTGAAATTCCACCTTTCACCAGCAAAATTCCACATTTCATGAGTGAAATTCTTCATTTCACTGGCGGAATTTTACATTTCAGACCCACAAAATATTTAGCAAAATGCACAAATTTCGGAAAACATTTTGTGTAACAAAATTTTTCAATTTCGCCCATCTCTATGCGTGAGTGGTGCAATGTATACAGTAGTTGAGTCAAGTGACTCAGACTTTGTCTTCTTGCGCAGCAGAAAATCAAGGGGGCAGGCACAACTGGACTGCATGCAGAGAAAATGTGTGTGTTCTGCTCTACTCTTCATTTGGCAACTTTGGCACCTTTTGTTACTGGAAGACAATAAATGTTACAGAGCAGAAGCAGGTAGGCACTGGCGGGGCATTTTTTTTTCTGTGTTTGGCAGAAGTTACAGAGATGAAATGGGGGTTCAACATTGGAGCAGCCAGGCAGTGGCATTATGTGGCAAGGTGGTTCGGAAGGGAGTTGGGGAGTAGGCAAGGCAGGCTGGGACAGGAACTGATGGTGGAACTGACTGGGAGCCTTGGGGATCTCAAGGTCATCATCCTGCTGTGTGCACTTAGCTGTACTGTACCCAGTATGTGACTCCTCCTATGTGGCACACTAACCAGCACATCATCCTGCTGTGTGCACTTAGCTGTACTGTACCCAGTATGTGACTCCTCCTATGTGGCACACTAACCAGCGCATCATCCTGCTGTGTGCACTTAGCTGTACTCTACCCAGTATGTGACTCCTCCTATGTGGCACACTAACCAGCGCATCATCCTGCTGTGTGCACTTAGCTGTACTCTACCCAGTATGTGACTCCTCCATGTGGCACACCAACCAGCGCATCATCCTGCTGTGTGCACTAGCTGTACTCTCACCCAGTATGTGACTCCTCCTATGTGGCACACTAACCAGTGCATCATCCTGCTGTGTGCACTTAGCTGTACTCTACCCAGTATGTGACTCCTTCTATGTGGCACACTAACCAGTGCATCATCCTGTTGTGTGCACTTAGCTGTACTGTACCCAGTATGTGACTCCTCCTATGTGGCACACTAACCAGTGCATCATCCTGCTGTGTGCACTTAGCTGTACTCTACCCAATATGTGACTCCTCCTATGTGGCACACTAACCAGCGCATCATCCTGCTGTGTGCCCTTTGACTGCACTGTACTCAGAGTGTGACCAAGTGCAGCACCAGTGTGTGACCATGTGAGTGCACTGTGCAGGTCAGCAGCCAGTTGTGTGGTATCCTTAAATACATGCCAGAAATATATTTCCCTGTTGGGAGGGGAGATAGAAAAATCTCTTTCACTGTGTTGTGTGACTCCACCTCCAGTGGTGTACTGTGGCCAGGTCATCATCCTGCTGTGTGCACTTTGACTGCACTGTACCCCACCCAGTGTGTGACCATATGCAGCTCATCACTCAGTTGTGTGGTATCTTTTCAATACATGCCAGGAATATTTACCTGTTGGAAGGAGAGACAGGAAAATCTCTTACTCATTACAAAGAAAAAAAAAAAAATATATATATATACACACATATATGTGTGTGTGTCACTGTGTTGTGTGACTCTATCTCCTATGTGGTGTTCTGGCCAGCCCATCATACTGCTGTCTGCCCTTTGACTCCAGTGTGTGATCATGTGCAGCCCAGCACTCAGTAGTGTGGTATCTTAAAATACATGCCCGAAACATTTTCCTCTTGTGAGGAGATACAGAAAAATCCCTTACACACAGTACAAAAAAAAATGTCTGCGCATCACTCTGTTGTGTGACTCCATCTCCTACATGGCATGCTGGTCATCATCATCCTGATGTGTATCCTTTGACTGCACTGTACCCTACCCAGTGTGTGACTGTGTGCAGCACAGCACCCATTTCTGTGGTATCTTTTACTACATTCCAGAAATATTTTCTCAGAGGATTTTGAGGGTAGAGAAAAATCCCTTATTCAATAAAAAAAAATCTGTGTGTTGTGTCTTGCGTGACGACATCTCCTAAGTGATGTACTGGCCATCAGCCTGCTGTGTGCCATTTGACTGCTACACTGTACCCAGTGTGTGTGTGACTCCTATGTGGCATACTGGCCATTATCCTGCTGGGTGCCCTCTGACTGCTGCACTGTACCCGGTGTCTGTGACTCCTACATGGTGTAAAGGCCATCATCCTGCTGTGTGCCATTTGACTGTTGCTCTGTACCCAGTGTCTGTTTAACTTCTATGTAGCATGCTGGTCATCATCTTGCTGTCTGCTATTTGACTGTTGCACTGTACCCAGTGTGTGTTTAACTTCTATGTAGCATGCTGGTCATCATCTTGCTGTGTGCCATTTGACTGTTGCACTGTACCCAGTGTGTGTTTAACTTCTATGTAGCATGCTGGTCATCATCTTGCTGTGTGCCATTTGACTGTTGCACTGTACCCAGTGTGTGTTTAACTTCTATGTAGCATGCTGGTCATCATCTTGCTGTGTGCCATTTGACTGCTGCACTGTACCCAGTGTGTGTGTGTGTGACTCCTACATGGCATACTGGCCATCATCTTGCTGTGTGCCCTTTTATTGCTGCACTATGACACATGATCATTTCACTCTCCCATTATATTGAAAAGATTTTATTTCCTTTTGTCCTCAATTTCACATGTATTTAACTATTATCTTCATTATTGGCAGCACAATTAAAAAAATAGGGTTTGAGTTCTAAAATGTTCTTAAAAAGATTAGAACCCTAGAACTTTTTCAAAAGTTTTAAATGAGAACTAGAAACAAGAACTTCAGAGGGCTCTGACAACCCTACCACCAAGCCTCCACCTGACGGTAGCCAAGAGCTGGTGTGGTTCACCACCCCAATCCATGAGTGGAGAGTTGAAGAGTGGCTGCTTGATTCTCTTCCAGCCCTCCCCTCCCAGCCAGCTCCTAGAAACCAGAGCTCATTACCACACTCAGGTCACCAGTGTGGCAAGAGGTGAGAAGCTGCCAGCTACTCAACCCTCAGCGCCACTGGGCTGACTGAATACTGTGTCAATTCAGATTACTCACTCTTACCTACACTACAGAGTCCTCATAATGAAGATATCAGCAATATTAAAAATACCCTAAGTGGGAGGTCACGTGATGGCTGGCTGAACGGTCACAGATTCCCTAGCTCCCGCTCCATGGTCTAATTAAAGAAGGTCTAAAGCAATATTTAAGGTTTTACCATTAAAAACTGGCTTACTCTATATTCAAGAAGCCACAAGGAGTATTGCGGCAGTGAGTCCCCTCCAGGATGGATGAGGAAATGCGAGACAATCCACCTCACCATACGCCACCTACAATACCAACATGGGATAAAATGGCCAAGCGCTCAAAGGTAACTCCAACTGGGGCAACAGCTGAAGCCAACTCCCAGGCCGCACTCACGGAGGGGAAGTTCTGGGAGGGAATAGCCCCTCTGAAGGAATCACTAGAGTCATTAACAGCCCCAGTACAGGGTATCACCTCCTCTCTGGCTGTATTAACTTAGCGCACAGCAGACAACGAAACAAGAATTTCCTCCCTTGATGACTGGAGGGGGAGAATCGAACCCGAGATGTCCCAAATGCACCACTGACTTAAGGCAATGGAACATAAGGTAGAAGACCTGGAAGGAAGGTCAAGGAGGAACAATCTTTTGATACTGGGACTGCCCGAAGGTGAAGAGGGCACGTCGCTGGGGTTATTTGTGCAGAAGCTATGCAACAAGCTGGCAGGCCCATCTCCTAATGGTCCGGAGTATGTGATCGAGCGGGCCCATTGATCTTTAAGGCCGATTCCTCCAGCAGGGACCCCTTTGCGTCCTCTAATTTTTAGATTGCTAAATTTTAGAGATAAACAGCACATTCTTGGCAAGATTCAGGACATTAATGAGCTGCTCTGGGAAGGCAAACGAATAAGGATGACTCAAGATCTCCCAAAGTCTGTGAGACGAAAAAGGAAAGAGTTCCACCCGACAGCTGCAAAGCTTATTGCAGCTGAAATCTGTTTCAAAATGAAATACCCAGCCACGTTGCAAGTTTGCCATATGGAAGAATGGCATAGTTTTGAATCGCATCTCCAAGCTGCCGAAAAGCTGCAGAAGCTATATCCGGATCTGTTTAAATGAAATACGAGGCAGAAATGCTCAGTTGGATACTGAGAGCATCGCTGAACTGTATTGTATGAAGACTGAAATTAATAACCTGAAAGGGAATGTATCAGGAGGGGCATAACAGAGTATAAGTGCTCGCAAACCTATGGACAGTGTTCTGTTATTATTATTTTAGAAACGGTCATGTTAATTTGTAATTTGAAAGAGCTCTCTGGACTGGTAAAACACTAGGGGGAATTATGGTCCATAGGCTAACAAGTATAATTGGTCTACCATGGCCTGTTTTTTTTTTCTGTCTTACGTCCTAGTTAACTAAAGTCTGACAGAATTGTTGGGTGATACCAGGTTGGGATGTTGTTTTTTATGTGCTAATTATTCTTGTTGAGCACTGGGATAGCTAGTGCAAGGACTAGTCTAACGAGTATTTTTCTTCTCAGCTGACTTGTCTCACTTTTGTTAACTACTTGGGGTACTCGGCAGAATAGATGAATGAGACATAATTAATCACCAGCTGAGTACTTCGATGTAATAAGAAGTTAGTTTTTTGGAAGTAGTTTAGCCTAACTATGGGCGGTAAGACCTAAAATGACCAGTTAGATTGTATTAATGTAGTAGAAAGCTAGTAGATACCTTAATGTTTCTAGTTAATTGAGATAAAGTGGGGTTGGGGCAGGGGGGTCTCATGGGAGCGTTTAAGGGAGGGTTACATCACAACCCAGACTTGAATAGTGTTCTGGTGATGAAACCAGAATGAGGAAGGAATGAATGTTTAATTTTGTGTTAATTTCGGGGATAGGGGGCTTAGATAGGGTGGTTTTAGGTCCTGTCTTTCTGTTTCGAGGGGGCATAGGGGAGGGTAAGATACCTAATCGAAAGGGGTAAATGGGTAGTTTTAGTTATGGGAGCTTTGAATACATATTGTAAAAGGAAAATACTGAATGAAATATGTCTCATGGAATGTTAAGGAATTGCGTTCCCCTATCAAAAGGCATCAGGTATTAGCTCACCTGCAGGCATTACAATGCCAGATAGCCTTTCTCCAAGAGACCCATCTCTTGACCTCAGAGAAGTTTTTTCCTAGACGTCTATGGGTTGAGCATAGTTATACAGGGGGAAACTCCACTAGTCAGAAAGCAGTTGCTATTCTTCTCCTAAGGGGACTCAATTTTCAGCTAAATACAACTATTGTGGATCCAGAGGGTTGATACATCTTTTTGCACGGGGTTCTGGGCCAGACAGAATGACTTTTAGAGTGTGTGTATGGCCCAAATATCCCATCTCCTAACTTTTTTACGGAGTTAGTGAAAGTGATATCCAAATTTATACACCTCCCTTTGATTTTTGCAGAGATTTGGAATGTCACTATAGCCTCTGATTTAGACAAATCGAGTAGCCGGGCTATCAGACCATCCTCGACACAGCAAGCTCTCCAGGAATTCATAACCATGGGAGGTTTATGTGATCCCAGGAGAACCTTCTACCCAACTACTCGGAAATATACCTTTTATTCTTCAGTACATAAATCCCTGTCTAGGATAGATTATTTTTTAGTTAGTACTGAAGCCTTAATCCACATTGTAGATCCTGGCATAGCTTCTAGAGTACTGTCAGATCACTCACCGGTATGGATTGTATATAACCCAAATCAGAATATTAAATGGGATAAAGTATGGAAATTAAATACACAACTTCTTAAGGACCCATGGGTCATAGAGAAACTGCATGCTCTTATTAAAAATTTTTGGCAATCGAATTTAGGATCTATTGCAAGTGTGGATAAAATATGGGGGGTGTTAAAATGTACCCTTCGGGGGGAGTGCATTCAGATTGCCTTGACTCGCAAGAAAAAATGGGAAGCTTCATTACAGTCTCTTTTAGAACAGATAGAAATGCTTGAACATAGCTCATCCCTGGAATTCTTCGAACAAGAGCAAGTTGAGTTAGCTAAATTAAGGCATCAATACTCTGACTTGTTAAGGGAGAAGTCTGAATATATATTACTTAAGACGAGGTCAAGATATATAGACCAGGGAGATAAAGCAGGGCATTTTCTGGCTATGCGACTCAAAGAACAGGAAGCCTCCCATTGGGTTAAAGCTATATTCACACACCTTGATGGTACTCTTAAATCCTCCCCTGAAGAGATTGCCCAAGAATTTTACAGTTTCTATTCCCAATTATACTCTCCTCCCACGAATGCCCCTTCAAATAAGGAGTTCCAAGATAATTTGGAGAGAATCCCACTCCCACATTTATCTCAGGCTCAGCAAATTTTTCTAATACGGCCTATATCGCAGATTGAAATTTTAACCACTATTCAGGCATTGACATCGGATAAATCTCCAGGCCTGGATGACTTCCCTGCTAATCTATATAAGGCCCTGGCAACTGACTTGGCCCCTATTCTTGCCCAGGTTTTCTCATTTCTTTGTGATAAGGGTATATTAGATTTTTCATTTTTGCAGATCCTTATAGTAGTATTACCTAAACCCAATAGATCCCCCGATAAGGTTACCAATTATCGGCCCATATCTCTCATGAACTGCGATATTAAAATCCTAGCAAAGATTTTGGCTGTTAGAATAACGCAAGTCTGGGAGGGACTCATAGGGCCTGAACAGGTAGGGTTTATGAGGGGGAGATCCTCTCTGGATCACTTGAGGAAGTTAGAACATATTTTCTCCGTATCCAGGGAATCCCGGGACCCAATGGTTTTGGTCTCCCTGGATGCGGAGAAAGCCTTTGACAGGGTATATTGGGAATTTATTTTCCTGACAATGGAGAGATTTGGGTTCTCCATTAGGTTTATTGAGTGGGTGAAAATTTTTTACACCACCCCGAGTGCAAAGGTTTATTGTAATGGTATCCTGTAGAAAGGTTTCTCTCTTCAATCTGGGACTTGTCAAGGTTGCCCTCTATCCCCATGTTTGTTTAATATTTACCTCGAACCCCTAATTAGACTCTTGAACTCAGCCCCACAAGTGCATGGCATAGTATTAGACCCTCTGGAGGTAAAAATCTCAGCCTAAGCCGATGATCTCTTACTCCATATTTCCCATCCGGCCACCTCATTACCAGCTGCATTGCAAATTATTTCTCAATTCGGACTGGTCTCGCATTACAAATTAAATCTGGACAAAACCACCTTACTGCCATTAAATAATTGGGTGGGCCCAGCAGACTATATACATTTAGGACTGAAGAAATCAACCAAACAAGTATATTTGGGGATAATTCTTGCGCAGAGTGTAGGCCTGAGGAAAAGATGGAACCTGTAGAATTTGATGATAACTATTGCGAGGGACCTTAATAGATGGAGAACACTTCCGATGTCAATGCAGGCAAGAATTAGTGTGTGCATATTCTCCCCCGTATATTTTATCCCACTCATATGCTTAATTTATTTATCCCTATGGCGTGGTTCAAAAAGCTTCATGCACTAATAGCCCATTTCATCTGGCAAGGGAAAAGCCCTTGCTGTTCCTATATTAAACTGGATGCCCCAAAATCCTTGGGGAGACTTAGGTTACCAAACTTCTATTTGTATTATTTAGCTAGCCATATTTCTAAATATGCTCAGTGGACCATAGAACCAGGGGAGGTGACTTCCTTACAATACACGCCTATTTGGTTGCAAGTGGAGAGATATCTGATTAGGGCAATGGGAATTTCATTAGAATCTATGTTTTTTGTTTCCGTAAATAGATTGCCTGTGCAATTAAAGCGTTCAGTCATTGGGATTTTGATTAAAGTACATACTCAGCTCTGAAGGTCTATGAAATATGAAAACATAAAAGATATCTCTCAACTGCTAGGTGGGACCCCCAATTTTAAACTTCAGGGAGTAGTTATCTGTAGTCCAGAAATACCAGAGAAACATATTTCAGACTTTATACAAGAGGGAAGGATATTTGAAAGCCCCAAACTACTCTTGGAGCTGGGACTTCCAAATTCAAAAGTTTTTAAGGTGTATCAGATCCATCATATGTTACTGGATTGGTTTGATAACCAAACGTGGGATATTAATCAAAAGGATTTTCTCTCCCATATACAACAACTTGCCAGATTGCCCCACTCGGTGTCAAACTTAGTAAACCTTATATTCCCCTATATATCCTGCAATATCTGGGGAATCCCAGTACTGGGATACTGCACTTCCCAGGTTATCCAAAGAATGGGATTGCATCTGGGCAGATCTATATCAATACTCCGCAAATTATAGGCTACATCTTACCCAGTTCTTTATTCTCCACAACAGATATCTAACTCCAAGACATTTATTTAAAATAGGAAAACTTCCCTCAGCAACGTGCTCTAGATGTTCCTCTGCAGAAGGCTTTTTATTTCACATTCTATGGGAATGCAATAAGGTAGTTACATTATGGGAGAGAATTAAGACAACAATTAGTCCCTTATTAGGCTTAACGGAGCTATTTTCTCCTGAAATATGTATTGTAGGGGATTTCTCATCGATCCCAATCAGGGAGAGAAGGTTCCATATCTCCTTACTATCCTTAGTGGTTAAGAGGCTGGTATTACGTCATTGGTTAGACCAAGAAGAAATGTCTTACTCGGAATGGCTAAAAGAAATTTTGTATAATTTAAGGATTGAAAAAAACAATTGCCATTCTTAGGGATCGGCCTAAGGGATATGTCAAGAGATGGGGCAAATTGGAGACTTTGATAATGGTATAATTACCTGTTCTGCTATTAGCGTTAAATGAATATATATGGTTATATAACATGGCTTCAATCTGAATGGTAAAATGAATGTTGTGTAATAGCTCTTATAAGCTTACTGTTTACCCATGAGATAGAACCCCTTCAAGTTCCTTTACTTATTGATTTTATTTCCACTTTAGGGGAGGTATCTTAGGGGAGGGAGGGTTAATGGGGGGTGGGGGGATATATATGTATTGCTTGTGCAACTAATTATAAGATGTATAGTTTTGCATATCATGTAATGCATAATGTTATTGTACAAGTGGATGCAATAAAACTTATTAAATTTCAAAAAATAAATACCCTAAGTAACATAGAAGCATAGAAAGTGATGGCAGATAGGGACCAAAGATCCATCTAGTCTGTCCAGAGTGCTGCCCCTCCCCCTTAGATTTTCTTAGAGACAATTCCCTTATGCCTATCCCAAGCAGATTTGAATTGCCCTACTGTTTTGGAGTCAATGATTTATGCAGGTAGCTTATTCCATGGAGCCACCTCCCTTTCTGTAAAGAAGGATTTATGCATGTTACCCCGGAACCTCCCTCCCCTTAGTGTCATTTCATGACCCCTTGTCCTTGTGGAGCTATTGATCAGAAAGAGTTCCTGGCTAGGGACTCTATTTATGTACTTCAGGAACTTGAATGTAGGGCTTGAAGTAGGGTGCACAAATACTTAAGTTTGAATATACAGCTGAGTATTCATATTTGGGCCTCAAGCATTTATTTGTGCTTTGTTATTCGTTATTTGGCCTTTGGAACAGTCTATGAGACTTTCAGGTCTCCTGTGACATCCTGTCCTATCAGATCCCACTTTGGAAGCTCACTGAAGGCAGCCCATATGATTCAGCATTCGCAGAGACTACAGTCAAGAAAGACAGATGTCTGAGCTGCTGTGAAAAAACAAAGTCTGCTTCTATTAACTTGTTAAAATTAGCAAAAAAAGCTAAATGTTTAACAGCTTTTGTCCCTTTTCTAAATTCCAATTTTGTGATGATCATTTTTTCTCACTTTTGTGTGATCACGTTCTGTGTTTCTCAGGAGAACTGCTAGGAGAAGTTTTTTTTTAACTTTAAAAAAAAATCTACTAGAACTAGGGCCATCTCTGCTCTGCAAACAGTCACAGGTGCAAATTAAATGAACACAGATTTTTGACAGTTTTCTTGGGTGTACTTTTCTCTGCAAGCAATCTATCACAGGTGCACATAAATAAGCAATGATGTTTTTTGTGTCCTGTCCTCTTATGTGGCAAGAGTTCATACATAAATTAAATAAGCTGCTTATGTTCAGCAGCTTAAAGGAGATTTTTTTTCTCCCTGGCTCAGTGATGTCTTATGACATCCTACCATCCAGCCCTATAACTGACCTTCTCACAGCCTTGCAGGTTATCCACCACAGTTATTCAGACAAGGACCACTATGTGATGGGTGACCACTGGCCAGCTTTGATGGTTGGGCAACAGCCTGCTTGGTGGGGGTGACTATTTTCCTCAGAAGTCATGGTTTTCACCCTTTAGTGTGGTATACAAGGATGGTCAGCTACAGCCAGACTGGGAGGAGGAGGTTTGGAGAAGTGAACAAGAGTGGGCAGGGAAGTGGCACCAGTAATGTCCTGGTCTGGCCAAGCTGAAATGGAAGCTCTCCATAGAGTCTTCCCATAGACATCTGATAATTTTATACTGAGCCTATCTTGAGGTAGTCTTAGAATCTTCTTCCATATCTGGTTGAAATCATCCTGCAGTATGCATGGGGGCCACAATATTTAAATTAGATGACTCTACTGATAACTTTAGAAGTAGTCCCAATAACTATTCTAGGACGTTATGAGGTTGGTTCCAGCATGACATCAGGAGTGATCCCCGATAACCCTGTGCAAATTCAGCATACATGAATGCAACCCTCCTTCAGGTGGCACATATACTGACCTGCATTACTGCCCAGGATGGTGGGGGCATGGCCTAGATTACTTCTGTGTCTGGGGGGATAGATGCTATGCTCACCAGGAACCCCTTGCACTCAACATTTTTTGGTTCACTTATCCTCCTGTATGACATGATGGACATGTGCACCTTTTGTGTGTGAACAGACCACATGGACAAAATAGGCTTCAAACACGTGGTTTTAATTACATAGGATGTCAGTTACATTCTTGAGTATAAAACATTGTTTCCTGCCCCAAGGATCAAAGTAATTTAGCTTCTATATAGTTCATAAGAGTAATCTCAAAATCCTGTCTTAAAGAGGACCCTTCAGCACTAAAAACCTTGCACCATAGTGTGGGGGAAGTCCCAATTAGCACTTTGTGTGCAAACACATTTTTTCTTTTACTTACTGTTAATGGCAGTGTAGTAGGTTGCATCAGGCTAATACAAGCTAACATTACTTGTAACCAGAAATGTCAGACTCCCCTGCAGCTGACATCAGACGACGGCTGCAGCAGTGGGAGATTCAATAGCCTGCAGTGAATATTAGAATTTTTTATAAGCTGTGATCTTTTGTTTGCTGGTCTGTTATTCTCCAGGGGCTAGGTACAGTCACAGAGGACTGTACTAAGCACTGTGAGCACCGTGGGACCAGCAAACATCTGATTTAAGCTTAAAACATCTTTAACATGTATACTGCAGGGTAGTGAATCTTCCAGTTCTGCAGCCCTCCTCTGATGTCATATGCTGGGAATTGGGGGAATTCTAGTTACAGAAAATGTCATCTTACAAGTCAGCAACATTAGCCTAATAAAGTCTACTATACTGCAGTAAACAATAAGTAAAAAAAATGTTTTTGTACACAAAGTGCAAATTGAGATCAGCCTCATTCTTCGGTGTGAGGCTCTTAGTGCTGAGAGTTCCCCTTTAAGCAACACTGCCATGGCAGTAAATTTCCACCCCACCCCCTTAAGGGTTGTACTTGGTGTTGATCATGACCAGACTGGATGGCCCTAGGCTTTTTTTCTTTCATCATTTTCTACGTTATTTCAACATAGTTTCCAGGCACTTCCTGTCATTTCACCCAGGGGCATCATAGTACCTGGGCACTCCCTATCCCCCCCTTCACTAATCTTTGATCTGGTAATTGTATGTAATTCAGCAATACCCTTTTACATTTTTGCTCAGTATTTACAAAGGAAGAGGGGGAGGTACCTAAAACAAACAGTAGAAACACTCTGCATACAGAAGTTGATACCAGCCCATTTACAGAAGAAAGGGTTCTGAAAGAGCTCTTAAAACTGAAGGTGGACAAAGCAATGGGGCCTGATGGGATTCATCCCAGAATTCTAAAAGAACTAAGGGTAGAACTAGTGACACCACTGACTACCCTCTTTAACAAATCATGGGAGGATGGGGTGGTATCTGAGGACTGGAGGAGGCAGATGTGATTCCCTCACAAAAGTGGGAGCAAGGCAGAAGCAGGAAACTACAGACCTGTTAGTTTAACCTCAGTGGTAGGGAAAATGATGGAATCACTTGAAGGAAAGAATTGTTGCGTATCTAGAGGCCAGAGGGCACAGGACCCTAGCAGCATGGATTCACAGCAGGAAGGTCATGCCAGACAAATCTGATAGATTTCTTTGACTGGGTGACCAAAGTAGTTGATCAGGGAGGGGCTGTGGACATGACCTACCTAGACTTTAGCAAGGCATTTGACACAGTCCCACACAAAAGATTAATATACAAGTTAGCCAGCCTGGGAGTGGGTCCCAAGACGACAGCCTGGGTAAAGAATTGGCTGGAGAATAGGACACAGAGAGTAATAGTAAATGGAGTCCACTCTGAAAAAGGGGGTTAGTAGTGGGGTACCGCAAGGTTCAGTATTAGATCGGTCCTCTTCAATGTCTTTATAGCGACATTGCAGAGGGACTGAAGGAAAAGTATGTCTCTTTGCAGATGACACAAAGATCTGCAACAGAGTTGATGCACAAGGTGGGGTGGAAAGGATGAGAAGGGACTTGGCAAGGTTAGAGGAATGGTCAAATATATGGCAGCTTAGAGTCAATGCTAAGAAGTGCAAGGTAATGCACCTGGGAAACAAAAACCCAGGGGAAGAGTACACAATGGGGGGTGAGATACTAACAACAACAAAAATGGAAAGGGACCTGGGGGTAGTCATATCAGATGACCTAAACGTGGGCAAGCAATGTGAGAGGGCAGCAAGGAGGGCTTGGGGGATACTGGGATGCATAGGGAGAGGCATCACCAGTAGAAAACAAGAAGTTATTATCCCTCTGTACAGACAGCTGGTGAGACCCCATCTGGAGTACTGCGTGCAGTTCTGGAGACCCAATCTCCGCAAAGACATAGACAGGATGGAAGCTGTCCAGAGGAGGGCAACTAAAATGGTGCAGGGTCTGCACTGGAAGACATATGAAGAGAGACTTAAGAAGCTTAATATGTATAGCCTCGTGGAAAGGAGGGAGAGGGGGGACATGATAGAAACTTTCAAGTACCTCAAGGGAATCAACAAAGTCCAAGAGGGTAGCATCTTTCAAAAAAAGAGGTGTGCAAGAACAAGGGGGCCCAATTTGAAGATAGAAGGGGGGCGGCTCAGAGGTAATTTAAGGAAGTATTTTTTCACAGAGAGGGTTGTGGATGTATGGAACGGCCTTCCGGAGGAGGTTGTGGAGTCAAAAACAGTGGTGGAATTCAAGCATGCATGGGACAGTCATAAGGCAATTCTAGGGGATGGGGGTAGGAAGAAGTAGGCTGCTGGTTAACCAAGATCTGCAGCTTATCCATCAGGTAGGGAAATGGGCAGACTGGGTGGGCCAAGCAGTCCTTATCTGCTGTCAAATTCTATGTTTCTATGTTTACTACAGAGTTTACTCTTGACAAACCATGGTGGTGCCACACTTCAGGGTGTTTTTTTTTTAATCACTGAGAGAAGTCCCTTACCATGACACATTGCTCTACCACTTTCTGAACATCAGTCACTAGGTTAGGCCCATCTCAGACAATATATCTCTATGCAGCAGGTACTGCATGACCCACCCTCCTAGGGTAACATTCCAGCAGTAGGCCGCCAGTGCTGCTTTTACTGCTTGGGAGATTCTTCTTCTCATTTTGTCTCCTTCCCCATCTTCCCAGAAAGATAGAAATTGTTTCCTTAAAATATTCCCACTCAATCCAGGTCAGTGGCGCCCACTGGGGGTGCACTATGCCACTATGTGGGAGACCCATATTCAAGACCTGAGCCCAACTCCCCTGCCTCGGGCTGGTCTGTTCTAGAATGCAATCCAGAAGCACTGTGCACCAACCCTAGAACAAAGGTGGTGAGCAACCTGCTCTATTAGTGAATCCTCTGGCATGAAGCAGCACAAGCTTTGAGCTACACTATACAGTTGTACTGTATGACTCAGAAGGTGAATGGAGCTGAAAAATATGGGAGGGCTCACTCCCAGGGCATCAGAGAAATGCACAGACTGCTGTGCTTTCAAAGCATACTTACTAACATACTAAAATGCCAGCAGAATAGGCCAAATGGTCTTTCGTGTCTGCTCATTTGGTCAGCCCCCACCCTGGGAGCTGATCTTGCTGCCCCCTCATCCTCTCTGGCTTCTCTCTTCCCAGTGCCGGATATTCCCACTGCACAGGACTTTGCATCCAGAACCCTTCCCCTGTACTTGTCCCACTCCCTCCTGAACCCCTCCACCATCTCTGCCTCCACCAGCCCCCTGGGCAGAGAATTCCATGGCTCCACCACCCTTTCAGTGAAGTAGCACCTCCTCCTTTCTCTCCTGAATCTCACCCCCTCCAGCTTCCACCCAAGCCCTCTAGTTGCCCCCACCCCATTTCCTTCGGAGCACCTTGACTGCTTCTCCCCATTTAACCCCTTCACGTACTTGAAGACCTTTATCATGTCCCCCCGGTCCCTTCTCTCTTCCAGTGTATACATATTTAGCTCTTTGAGCCTCTCGCCATAGGTCCTGTCCCCTAAGCTCCAGATCATTTTGGTTGCCCTCCTCTGGACCCTCTCCAGGAGTTCGATGTCCATCTTTAAGTGTGGCTTCCAAAGCTGCATGCAGTACTCTAGGTACGGTCTCACCAAGCAGTTATACAGGGGGAGTATCACTTCCCTCCTTCTGGAGGTGATCCCCTTAACGATGCATCCCAGCATCTTGCTGGCCTTGGCCGCTGCCCTCCTACAAGTCTCAGAGTTGTTCATCTTGACATCCACCACCACTCCCAGGTCCCTCTCAGCCATTGAGACTTGTAGAATCCCCCCCCCCCAGGGTGTACTCTTGGCCCGGGTTTCTGGGTCCCAGATGTAGTACCTTGCATTTCCCTGCATTAAACCTCAGCTTTCACTTTCTAGACCACCTTTCTAGAGTCTCTAGGTCCCCCTGTAGGGCCACCCTTCCCTTCTCCCCATCCACCTCCACCCCCAGTTTTGAGTCATCCACAAAGAGACTCATCTCACTCCTGATACTCTTCCTTATGTCAGAGACTAGGCATTGAACAGGAGGTGCCCAAGGTCTGATCCCTGAGGGACCCCACTAATGACCCTCCTTGGGGATGGGACTATCCCACCAACCATGACCCTCTGGGTCCAGTCCTGGAGCCAATTGCCTAGCCATCTGATCATCTGGTTCCCAATCCCCATTTCTCCCAGCTTATTCAACAGTCCCCCATGAGGAACAGACTCAAACGTCTTGCTGAAGTCAAGATAGAAGACATCCACTGGTCTATCCAGGTCTAAGGCTCTCGTCACCCAGTCATAGAACTCCACAAGGTTTATCTAACATGATTTCCCTTGGATGAATCCATGCTGTCTATCGTCCAGGCACCCTGGCTTTTCCAGGTTCCCCACTAACATAGAAACATAGAAACATAGAAGTTGACGGCAGATAAGGACCGCAAGGCCCATCCAGTCTGTCCATTTCTTTTTCTATCTTATAAATGTGCCATCGGCCTTTGCTCTGTCAGTGGCCTATCTATTCATAGTCATTTGTATTGCTCCCTTATGCCTATCCCATGCCTGTTTGAAGCCCTGCACTGTATTCATAGCCACCACTTCTTGTGGTAAGCCATTCCATGCATCCACCACCCTTTCTGTGAAAAAGAATTTCCTCACATTCCCCCTTAATCGGCCTCCCTCTAATCTCATACTGTGTCCTCTTGTCCTGCTATTTTTCTTATATTTAAACATGTTAGACTCTTTCACCTTGTTTATGCCCTTAAGGTGTTTGAAAGCCTCGATCATATCACCTCTCTCCCTCCTTTGCTCAAGGGTATACATATTGAGCTCAGTTAATCTGTCCTCATATGTCTTCTGATGCAGTCCCTGCACCATTTGGTTGCCCTTCTCTGGACTGCCTCAATTTTTTAATGTCCTTGTGAAGGTGTGGCCTCCAATACTGCACGCAGTACTCCAGATGGGGCCTAACCAGTGTCTTGTACAGAGGATTTTACTTCCTCTTACGACTTGTGATACCCTCTACTAAACACCCTAACACCCCTAGCCTTACCTACTGCTTTAGAGGTCTGCTTGATGATTTTAGGTCATCAGTGATGATGATGCCCAAGTCTCTTTCTTCCTTTGTGACTGCTAGCAACTCCCCTCCCAGCCTATAGGTGGCTTCAGGGTTTCTCTTCCCTATGTGCATGATTTTGCACTTCTTTGCATTAAATCCCAGTTGCCACTCTTCTGACCATTCTGCTAGTTTATCCAGATCTCTTCTCATTCTGCCCACCCCACCTGGATCATCTACTCTGTTGCAGATCTTGGTGTCATCTGCAAACAGACAAGCCTTACCCATCTGCAAGGTCACTAATGAAGATGTTGAAGAGGACTGGCCCCAGGACTGATCCCTGAGGTACCCCACTTGTGAATTGCATCTCTTCTGATTGTATACCATTTACCACCACTCTCTGTTTTCTGCCCGACAACCAGTTTGCCACCCAGTTGACCAACTTCTGACCCACCCCGAGCCTACCCAGCTTATTTATCAATCTTCTATGTGGAACAGTGTCCAAAGCTTTGCTGAAGCAAGGTAGGCGACATCAACTGCTCCCCTTGGTCCACCACTCTGGTTACCCAGTCAAAGAAATCTATGAGATTAGTTTGACAGGACCTTCCTTTATAAACCCATGCTTCTTGGATCCTGTGCCCTATGGATTCCAGGTGTTGCACTATCCTTTCCTTAAGGAGTGCCTCATAATCTTGCCCACTACTGAGGTAAGACTGACCGGTCTGTGGTTCCCGCCTCCTCCTGCTACCACTCTTGTGGAACGGATCACATGAGCCTTCTCCAGTCTTCTGGGACCTCTCCTGTGCTCAGAGACTCTCTAAACAATTCTGCTAATGGCTCTGCTAGTTCCTCCTTTAGCTCCTTAAGTACCCCTGGGATGTATGCCATTAGGTCCCATTGCTGTATCCAGCCTGGGCTTAGCAAGCTCTTGTAGGACCCTTTCTTTTTGTAGGGAGTAGTGCTCACCTCCTCCCCCTGTGTCCCATGATGATGCTGAGCTGTGGGCCCTGCCTCACCTTCTCTTCAGTAAATACTGAGCAAAGTATCTACTTAGGATAGATGCCTTTACAGGGTCCTCCTCTCACATGCTCCCTTTCTCCATTAGCTTAGCAACCCCTCTGGACTTTCTCCTTTCACTAATGTATCTATAGAAAGTCTTGTCACCTTCTTTACTGTTCGTGCTAGTGTTTCTCAGTTTGGGACTTTGCCTGTCTTACTGCCTTACCTGCTTCCCTTAGGGCAGTTTGGTATGCCCTCCCTATCTTCATCCCGCTGTGTTCCCTTATATTTTCTGAAGGCCAGCCTTTGGCTCTGACCTTTTGCTACTGTATTTGAGAACTAAAGTGGTTTCCTTCTTTGCACTTCCTTTTCTGTCTAACACAATGGGTTGTTGCTTCAAGTATTGCATCCTTAATGCTTGCCCACTTTGCCTGTACCCCTCACCTGTGTTTCTTTTGCCAGTGCTAGCTTAACTCTGTTGGCCATCTTATCAAAGTCAGCTCCTCTGAAGTCCCATATTTTTGCCTTGGAATGGGATGATTTAGATGTAGTAGCCAAATTGAACCATACCATGTGATGGTCACTGGCCCCAGGTGACCTTCTACCTGGAGATCTGTGATCCTTCTTTGTTAGTCAGTACTAGATCTAGGATAGCCCTGTCTCTTGTGGGTTGCTGTACCAGTTGTTTGAGGCCCCCCTGCAGGGAATCCACTATGAGTCTAGTTCTGCAGATGTTCCTGCTGCTATTGACCAATCTGTATCCGGCATGTTGAAGTCTCCATTAACAGAACCTCCCTTTAGCTGTCATGTTTTGTATATCTTCTAACAGTAATGTGTCTATGTCCTCCTCTGGTCTGGGGGTCTGTAGACAACCCCAGTTCTTATGGCTGTCCCATTTCCTGTTTCCAGGGTGACCCACAGTTCTTCTGGCTCCTTATGTATTCTGAATTTCTGTAGCTTTGATATTTTCATTAACATACAGGGCCTCCCTTTGCACCTCGGTCTCTTCTGAACAATACATAGCCAGGTACTGAAGTCTACCAGTGTGGTTACTGGTAAACCACGTCTCACTAATTGCTACTATGTCCAGTTTAGCCTCTGACATTATTGCCTGCAGGTCTGGGATCTTATTTCCAGGCTGTGGGCATTTGTGTCATGATTTTCCATTGGCCAGATTTTGTGTGTTAGTTGTTGGGTGAAGTTTGGCATTACCCCAAGCGTCGTATGGGAGACAAACTTTTTTTCTTACATGGTGATGCAAATGAATGGCAAACATGCTGAATTCCTGTTTGACCACTAGCTGAGGGGAGGGTGTTCTTCCATTTGACGATGGGGTGCTGCACCCTCTCCCCATTTTCTAGTTTAAATATTCTGCAAAGACGTCAAACTTGCCCCAATGCACTGACTCCTCTTTAGTCAGATGCAGTCCATCAAATTTAAAGAACTTTCGCCCAGAACTGTTGCCAGTTCCCTACAAATCTGTGTCCTTTTTCCTGGCACCAGCCCTTGAGCCACGTGTTTAGCTCCCCTATCTCCCCTTCTCTGACCTTCCGTCCATCTGCTCCCCTCTCCCAGACTGGCAGGATCTCAGAGAAGGAGATGCCGGACGAAATAGATGATAGTTTGTCACCCAGCCTAGTCAGGTGTTCCTTGGTCTCCACAACTGACCGGCTGGAGAGATCATTAGTCCCTATGTGTACTAGGACATCAATGTTTTCTCCTGCTTTGTGAACAATTTTAGCAATGCGGTCAGTGTCTCTCCATGCTGATGTACCTGGGAGACATCTGACCATCACTCCTGGCTGGAGATGGGTATCAACTCCCGAATCATGGAGTCTCCTATGGTCAGAAGTTTTTGGATTTCCTTTGTACTTGTTTTGTTTTGGTTCCTGATTTGGGTGAGTTTTGTTGTGTTAGCTCCTGTGCCGCAGTGTCCTGCTCTGCAGTGTCTTCTGCTTCTTTATTTGATTTCAGAGATAGAGGCAGATACCTGTTTGTAGTGTTTATATGGTTTTGGAGATAATGTGTTGGAGAGCAGAGGTGATGGGACACCTGATTTGCTCCTCCTAACCACCTGCCAACCTCCTGGACCAACTACCCTCTGCGGTCGAGGTTTTTTGTTGGATGCTGGGGAAATGGCGGTGGTTCTTATATTGTATTTCCTCTTCAATATGAAATTTGAGTATGCAATCCCTGCCCATGCTGCCGGAGCTGAGCTCTAAGATTCCAAAGGTCCAGCATGTAGGACAGTGTCCCAAACCTGTAAGACTGTCCTTCTGAAAAATTGTTCCACAGTACCTGCAGTTAATGAAATCCATTCCAAATAAGTTGCTGGGTTTGTAACCTAGTCAGAGTAATTAGAAGGAGAAAAAAGGGAAAAAATGCAAGTAATGGTTTAATTGTGCTTTGTTTAACTTGTTATAACAAGTTAAATTACTAGTGCCCTGTAAATTAGATCACCTTGTGGAGGCCCCACTGATCCGCCTTCCTGCTCTGCCACAGGAAATGTCACAACTGTGCTACCCTATAAAAGGAGTGTAGCGTGGGGTGGTTGAGAGGGGTGGGGTGGCTGGGCCCATCCCTGCCTAAAAAGAAGAACCATGGACTAAAGAACAAGGAGGTAAGAGCAGAAACAATCAGTCAACAACAAATGCAGTAACCCTGAAAGCTTATCCTAATGTTAGATAAAACTGTAAAACCTGTAAAGCACCACCTGTAATTATTTCAGAGAAGATATACGCTGTAAGAAACACTTTGCTCCAGAGAAAAATAAAGCAGTAACAGAAGATATACCTTGCAAAAGACAATTTGAATCAGAAGATTACAGGAGTAATCTGTTAGCACACATCTGTAGGCACACCTTGTAATAATGCAGAAGAAGGTATACCAGCAACAACAATTTGAATCAGAGAAAAATAAAGCAATGAAATGTTAGCAACAAACAGTAGCAATCCCTGTGAGTAAAAAATAAAAACACCACCACACAGTAAATCTGCTTAGCCAAACTAAGTCTTAATCCTTTTCCTTGCTCTGTAAGTTTCTATTCTGCCTTTCAAGCAGTCTTAGAAGGAAAGAGCTCAGGTGAAGCTAGGTGCCTTGGCCAGCAAACCAAGTCCTCTCACCAAGATATCAACTAACCTGACTTTTTAACCCTTCTTTCTGTTGGAAATTACTGACAGTTTGCCAGCTCCACTTCACATACACACCTAATCCTTTGGAAGAGCTGGGAGCAAAGCAATTAACTCCTTCAATGTGAGAAGGAGACTGAAACACCTCTGAGACAACAAACCTTTTCAACAAACAAGAATAAAATAAAACACAGTGTCAAACAGTAATTTTGCTTAGCCCAATGATAAAAAAGTCACAAAAATGTAAGCTCCACCTGTAATACAGTAATTTCAGAGAAGATATACCCTGTAAGAAACACTTTGCTCCAGAGAAAAATAAAGCAGTAACAGAAGATATACCTTGCAAAAGACAATTTGAATCAGAAGATTACAGGAGTAATCTGTTAGCACACACCTGTAGGCACACCTTGTAATAATGCAGAAGAAGGTATACCAGCAACAACAATTTGAATCAGAGTAAAAAATAAAGCAATGAAATGTTAGTAACAAACAGTAGCAATCCCTGTGAGTAAAAAATTAAAACTAGCCTATCCTCTACAATGCCCTCCATCACCTTGCCCACCACCGATGTCAGGCTGATGGGCCTGTAGTTCTCTGCCACCTCCCTTGATCCCCCCTTCCGGATAGGCACTATATACGCCACCTTCCAGTCCTGGGGCACCCACCCTGTCCTCAGAGAGATGCTGAAAAGCTCTGCCAGGGGTTTCGCCAGGACATCTGCCAGTTCCTTCAGCACTCTGGGATGTAGTTTATCTGGCCCCGGTGCTTTCTCTGTCTTAAGGGACCTGAGGGCTTCCCTCACTCTCCCTCTGCCATGATTTCCACCTCTGCTATCTCGTCCCCCTGCCTTGCTTTCTCCCCTCCTGCCAATGATGGCCCATCCTTTCCCCAGACCCAACAATCGGCAAGGGCCCCCCCCTCAGTTTCACCATCTCCTCCCACGTATGATGCAGCCCCCCCATTTTCTCCTTTCTGAAAACTGAGGTGTGCTACTCATTTAGTACCTCAGCCTGCTCCCCCGGATCTTGTGCCCATCCCTCCCCTGTTTTAATCCTGCTAATCTGCCCCTTCACCCTTCGTTTTTCCCCAATGTATCTAAAGAACCCCTTATTCCCTTTTCTAATTTCCCATGCCAGGTTCTGCTCCTTCTTTGACTTAGCCGCCCTCACCACCCTAGTGGCCCTTCTGGCCATCAGCTCATACTCCCCTCTATCCCTTTCACTCCTTGAGCACTTGAAATGCCTATAAGCCATCTTCTTTCCCCTCACCACCTCCTGAATCTCCCTGGTCCACCAGCAGGGTTTACGGGCCCTACCACATTTTTGTCTTACTCTTGCACAGGTGCTGGTAGCATCCTGCACCCCCCTCCTAATGATTTCCCTCCTACTGTCAGCGTCCATATCTGGCCCAATCCCATCCAAATGCTTCTTAAGGATCTTCAAGGATCCTTCCCATTTCCTTGAAATCCACCCCCCTGAAGTTGGTTACCTCCGGTCGGTTACAATTTAATAAAGTTAGTCACTGCCACCAGGTATATTATTACTCCATGTCAGTTTTTAATGATATTCATTAGTGGAAAATAGACACCAAAACACAATGAGAGCCAGCTAAGACCGTTGTGGTAATTAATCACTGAAGTTAAAGTTGGGATTTACTACTTTCCCTGTGAGATGTGATGTCATTTTGAGGCCTGTTTTTCAATGGATACCATGAAAAATTGGCATGGAACCATAATATACCTTCTGAATGGCTTTATTAAACTGTATATTCTGTGCAGTTCTCCAGTGACTACTCTGTGTCAGCCGGCACCTACCAGATGAGTGGTGCTAAGGGGTGCCATTGGCTGAGGCTGAGTGGGATGGTGGGCCAGAAACAGCTGAAAAAGCTACAAGCTCTACAGATGATGACACAAGAAGGCTCGACACCATGCCTCCATATGCCATAGAATGCCACTGAGGCCTGGTACTTTGCCAGGAGCAAACACTGTCATTTGAAATTACATTCATTTAATAATCGGGCCCCTCCTCTCCCCCAGTCCAGTCCATAAGAAAACCTGCCTTGCCCAGCCACCCTCCACACATGCAATGTGCCATCATTTCAATCACTGTCCATTACTGAAAGGGGTGATGTGCTGGGAAGGGGAAGACTGGCAAGCTGGATTTCCTCACTACTAGGCCTTCATATTACGTACTTAAGTCAGCAGGGGGCTCACAATTAAAATAATAGCATTTTGGGAATTTGGAGGAGTGGGGTAAGGTGTAGGGTCTAACATCTGTATGGCTGCTATCACAAGGCCAGTACAACATCTGTTAACATTTGCCAGGACTGATGCCATTTTCCAATCCTGCTTCATTACTTAGAGAGTGGCTCCAGTTGTGGCAGGATGGTTTTACCTTGAATGAAGCAGATGACCATATGCCACTTACCGGTACAATCTGCTGGCCCCGGTGCAGCATGGTCTCTTGAAGGGTTGGTTGGTTAAACTTTATTGTTTGATTTTTAAAATAGCTATCATTTCAATGCAAAATACAAGAAAATAAAGGAATCAAAGTAAAAGATAAATGATAAGACATACAGAACGTTCTTCCATTAAAACCATCTCTGTACAATTAAAACAAGAAAATTAAACTAATAAATTAAGAGTAAAATATTTTATTTAAGTGTATGACACACTTTCTATACAATCTTTTCCTAACTTTATGTATAGTCTGTAAATACTGGGATACTCTTGTCACTATGTACAGCATTCATCTTCTGTCGTAAACAGTACTGTTAGAATTGCATTTTGATCTGTGTGTACTAATGAACCTACTATAGGAGCAATCCAAAAGTGTCTTGCCTTATTACACCATACATAATGCATCACCACATGGAGTAGATCTTCCTTAGATTTATTATAGGATTTACAAAGTGCATCATCTGGTAAAGAGGGGAACAGTACTTCTACCGCCCTTGCTAAGATCACCTCTGAAATCAGAGTCACTATAGACCTTAGCAAGCTCACTAGAGCAATCTTTCTAGATCTCTTCAAAGCTGTTGATTTGAGTACCATAAACTCCTGTGCTCACTGACCAGGCACTAGCCTGCTTTGTGAATTATCTGCAGGGTAGACAGCAAATGGTCAAATGCAACAGGGCACTCTCAGAGCTGACTCTTGTTGCTGAAGCCGGCATCCCTCAGGGTTCTATCCTGGGACCCATCTTATTCTCTTGGCTTATAAATTACCTATCCCAGATGCCTGCCCACAGCAGTTCCATCCTTGATGAGGATGATCTGGTGTTACTATAGCTCCCAGGATATAAAGGACATAAATTCCCAACTGAATGCTGACTGCCACCATATCCAATCCTGGCTCATGATGAATAGGTTATTCCTTAACCTGAAGAAGATGCAAGCTATGCTCTTTGGTTCCTGAGTGAAAATCAGATAATTTCATGAGACCCTGGATGTAGCTAGTGCTGCTATCTCTTCTGTTACTGCTGCTGGCTCCTTCAAATATCTTGGAGTTACCCTTGACCCCCTACTAGATTTTTTCCTGCATGTCCCGATGTGTACAAGACAGTAAAAAAACTGGCATGACTTACAGGACTAAACATATTCTTACTTCTTCAGCATGTGTGCTCTTGCTAGGAGTGGTGTTACCCACCCTAAACTATGGGCTACCTACTTCTACCCATAGCCCTAGGTCCACTTTATCGATGCTGGATGTAGTCTATGACAATATTTGTCAATTTGCCCTCTCAGCAGCCTGTCTCACACACCATTGTGAGCGTAATGATAAATTGGGATGTCTGTCCCCAGTAAATTGCCATGCATTTGCCCTGGGTTGCTTTGTTGATAAAGTGATTAGAACTACTCCTCCAATCCTGGCTGAGAAGCTAAGGGTTGCTAATTCATGTTACCCTCTTAGGTGTAGCAATATGTCTTTGCATGCTGTCCCAAAAACCCATAAACCTTCTGGAGACCAGACATTTACTGTGTGTGTGTACCTAAGCTCTGGAACGCCTCCCCACTATGTATTTGTAGTGTCTCTTGTCACTACCTCTTTAGAATGCCCTTTTGGAACTACCTGGAGGCCAACTCAGTGTGCAGTTGCACTTAGCTCTGGTATACCCACCCCATGATTGTGGACTCTAGTATTTGCCTGGTCAACTCATGGCTATTCTTGTGTATATTTGTGTTACATGCATATAATGTATAATGCTGTGAACATTATTGTACCGCTACTTTTTTTCAAAATTTGTTGTTTTCATCATATGTGCTGTTGTAACCTGTTTGCCTATTCATCTTGTAATCTTGCAGGTCATATCTGAAATAGACATTTATTTGTCTAGCATTCTAACCAGGGCACAAACTTGTGTGCTTTCATGAGTGGTAGGAAGGGTAGGATTCAGAACAGGGACATATGGCTGTCCCTGGAAATGCTGGACGATGGTCCTCTGATCCCATGCTACCAGCCCCCTCTGTGCACCACTGCAATCCCCAACCTACAAAGGTGCTTTTTCCTGACTGCAGCAGGACAGTTTCTCCCCACCCTCCCACCCCCACCAAATGGTTACTTGAAAGCTGGGAGTCATCAGAGGAACTAAAAATCTAGGAGCTTGGAAATTGTGAGTGGTAAGTGGGTCCTGCAGTAACAGAGCTTGCTCTGCCCTAAAGAGTGGGTTGCTTGGAAGAGGAGAGGTCCAGGGAAGGAGCAAAAAAGAATCTACAGAATGTCACTTGCCCATCCTGTATGATGTGGTATCAGTCGATCAAATCAGATCATATGCAAATTCATCAAGACATTTTGAGGGAGGGGTGCAGTGCTTGGGCATGTCACCTCCTATGCTGCCTAATGCAGTGCAACCATGACACCCCTAGAAGTCACCATCAGGACAGTTTACCATTGAATCAAAGCGGATCCTCTTACTGGATGCACTTTTGATCTCTTACCAGTCACTGCTTCTGCTGTCCAGAGCTCTGGGCACAAATTCAGATTGCTAGTGTGCTGAATCAGTGTCAAATTGCATGGGGCCATGCGACTGGCCTGCACTTTTGTTTTTTTAAATTTACTACTTTTTCCTCATATCTTGGTGCTGGCTAGCACCTATCAGCTTTCTTACATCACTCCTGCCACCACATTTTGTTTGCCTCCTTTCACTATACAGCATTCAAACCCAGACTGCTGATAGCTGTCAATGTCCTGAAACTTGCTTCTCTGGTGGTGGTGCACATGCTAGGTTCGGGGATCACCTGAGGAGGTAACCATGCCACTCAAGCACTGAGGGATTGTGCAGGGCAGTGCCAGTGATTGGGTGGGAGAGTCAGACATCATTAAGGCCCATGGCATTGCTTTCCCCACTTTGTACATCCTACCTCTACTCTATGACTCCAATTAGGGGCCATATTATAAGACCTATGTCTAGCCTGTAGTTTGGGGGAGGCATGCTAATTGTCTGGCCTGGGGCCTCAGCTTCTTGACAGTTGGAGGTGGGCTGAGTTAGATTTGTGATAACAAGTTGGATTTTGGCTTGTTATGTAAGACTACTTTTTCTGCAGGTGCTGCCTTAAACTGAATCTGCCTGCAGTTGCAACAGGAGGGACAAAAAAGGTCTGTTTTTTGGAGACAACATACAGTTGGTGGGGTAAGTTGTGGTGAAACATGATTGGACTAGTGTAGTTCTTATGGCACAATGAGAAAACAGCTAAGTAAAAACAGTGACCACCAAAAACAGCTAATACAAAACAGCTTGGTCAAATGCAGCAAGTTTTGTTTTGCTTTGCTCCCCACACTCCCTTCATATATACTGTATATACCAACTCCAGGGAGGACGCACCTCAGGAAGAGGGGCAAATTTTGATTGCTGTATTTGACTTAGCTGTTTTCAATGGCCACCATACCTCTGAAATATATCACATTACAAGGAACATTCCTTATTTTGCTTCACAAAAGCTCCCTGTTCCACACTGTGAGAACTTGTTCCACATTCAGTATTAACATTTTAAATCAATAGTAAATGATGCAAAAAATATATTATTTGATTAATAACAGACTTTCTGAACATGAATGCAAACATTTTAACCATGTTCTGAGCCTCCTAGGTAAAGATTTGATTAAGTGTTCCACATTTTGCTCATTTGTTCCACATTTTGAGAGGCAATGTTCCACATTTGGGGGACAAAAGGTTGAGAGGTATGCTGGCCACCATTTCGGAGTCAGTGAAGGGTAAATTTCAGAGCAGGCAGAGAGGTCCACATTTAGGGGCCATGTTATGAGACCTGTGTCTAGCCCTGTAGTTTGGGGCTGGGTTGCTAACTGTCTGGCCTGGAGCCTCAGCTACTTGATAACTGACCTGCCACAGCCAATAGCTTGCCACCAGTAAGGGGGCAGGTTATGCATAAAAAGCAGCCACTGCCAATGTGTCCTAGATGTTTATATCCTAACAAGTGAGTGGAACAGAAAAAGAGTGGAACAGGTAATTGACATTGTAGGTGTTGGCAGGCATCAGCAGAAGGAAGTAGAGATGTGAGGGACTCCGTCAATCAACTAGGACAAGGCACCTGTTCACTTCTGTGTAATAGTCACTGCTTAGAAGGGTGGTAGGTCAAAGGTAGGCCAAAACTGGAAATAGGAGCAACACCCTATCTAGAATAGGAGTCTATAAAGATTTAAACAAGGCACAGGGGAGCACAAGTGAAAATAAACAAAATAAAAAAGGGAAATTAGAAACACCCCTATCGGGGCAGTCGATCTAGTATTATTGTCCTTGTCCAGAAAAGGTCTTCGATGAAAATTGAATCATTTTAATACTAAATGTGATCATCTTGAGCTACAGATAAACCTGAAAAAAAAATTATAATATTGGGACAGAGACAAAATAAGAGGGAGAACTGTATTTTTTTAAGGGAAGGAATGAAAGAATTTAAATGGTCAGAGATTATTGCTATTTCAGTGTTAAGGTTGTCTTGAGCACAAGGTGAGCTCAGCGTGTGAAAGAACAAAACATAAAAGCAAAGGCACTACAAAACCTTTCTTGAAATTTAATTTCCAGTGTGCGGGAATACAGTACAGCTCGCAATAAAAGCAGGGGAGGCTAAGATAAATCCAATATTGCTTTATGGGGCTGAAATTTGGGGCTCTTACAAAACTGATAATTTGGACAGGACTCTTTTATATTATTATAAAGCACTACTGGCGGTTCCTACATTAATAGCAAGTGTTATTGTAAGGGCAGAACTTGATAGAGTTAGGTAAGACATAATTAAAGGATCATGGCTCGCATGTTATTGCCTGAGAATAGTTAATAATTCCTATAATAACTTGCCAAAACAATGTTTAACAGAGAAAATTAAGTGAGAAAACCAAGGATTTATTTCCAAATGGCTAAAAACTCTAAAGGATACTCTAAAAAATAAAGATGCAGCACTTGTGGGTTGATTATATCAAAAAAATAAATATATCCACATAGTATGATAAGTTAATAAACAAGAATCTAGTTAATTTAGCAAAAAAATTCAATATGATTAAAATCAAAGAACTAAAAGGTGCCAGTTGGTCCATGGAAAACAAAATGGGATACCATCTGGAAGAATATCTTATAATACACTCCCAACCAGAACACATAAGGTTTTTAACATGGACCAGATTTGAATTAATTCTATATAAATGTATTTATTATAATAAACCACTCAATAAACAAGTGGGCAATATGTGTCCTTGTAGTAGGGGATTTCAGGAATCCATTCAGCATATTATCACTCTCTGCCCACTCTGTTCAAAAAACAGATCTGAATATCTACTGAATACCTTGATAATATATGCACAAGTTAACTATGATCCAGTATTTATACTTCTCCACCCAAAGAGCTAGGAAAAAGTTGAATGTATAGAAATATTTTTAGCATCAGTTGTTAAACTGAAAAAGAAAAGAGTTAGAAAAGAAAAACAATTGACAAAATGATATAGGGTAAGGTGGGGAATGAAATAAATCATGCGGTGCTTACAAAAGGGTGGATAATGAACATGTGCAATAAATAGAGTGGGTAAATTTAGGTTTTTGATATTGAGAGATTATTGTAGTGAGTCTACTTTTTTTAATGGAAACTATGGTAACAACCTCATTTATTTTTTATGTTTTTCAATCTTTTCTATTTTTAATGTGTGTATTTGTATGTCAATTATGCAAAATGTTGTAATACGCTTAACATTTGCTCATGGTGGTTAAATAATAAACTTGAAACTTGAAAAAAACTATCAGTGGTAATGGTACAAAAGTATCTTCAGGTAACACATGGAGATTAGAGGTTGATATTGCTGGGAGTGGTGCAGTGCAGTGGATCTGGGTGGCAGTTTCCAGAGAAACCTTCTGGAGACTGTGGTGCTGCCCCATGTTCACACACCTCTCTAGGTTGAAGATGGAGGTCACTAGACTCCAGGCTAAGTTGGTTCAGATTAGGGGAACCTCAGCCCCATCCAGAGGTCATCAAGTTGCTCCTGTTACCACAGAGGATGCCAGTGATGAGGAACGGCTGGACTACAGTGGGCTCTGGAAGGGTGGGGTGGTGGGACAGAGGCACTTTCCTCAACCAATAGCACTACAAAATTCCTACGCCACTCTGGTGGCATGGGACTGTCAGAAGGAAGCACCTGCGTTAGTGACCAAGGGGAATGTGGGGGCCCTCGATAGTGGAGATGCTAAGGATGGTGGTAAAGGACCCTGGAGGAGGAGGAGAAAGCAACTCCTGGTGGGAGATTCAATTATTAGGGGGATAGATTTGAGAATAGGAAAATGGGGCAGAAGCAGGTTAGGTGTCTACCTGGTGCCACAGCCTGGAGGGATGGGACATGAATCATGAGGATCACTAGGGAAGCAGCATGGGAGGGAGAGTTGGATGTCATTGTCCACCTGGGAACCAATGACCTGGCTAGGGACAGGGCTGAGATAGTGCTAGGGGAGTTTAGGGAGCTGTGGAGGGGTCTTAGACAGGTAGCTCACTCACTGGCTTTCATTGAGGTGGTGTCAGTATATAATAGGACACAGGAAAGTGAACTCCACAACAGGAGCTTCAACTCATGACTGAGAAATGGTGCAAAGAGGAAGAATTTGGTTACCTTGGGGGCAGGGAACCCACCTGGGAGGATAAAGGCCAACACTGGGGTGATGACCTGCATCAATCCAGGAGGGGAACTACAGTCCTCAGTGGATGGCTTAAATATTACTTCAATGAACATTTAAACTAGCCAGGGAGGGTGTCAAAAGAAAACAGGGAGTCAGAAACTGCCTCTTTCCATAGGATGAAGTAGAGAGTAAGGAGAACCCAAGGGGAAAGGAATCTTCCAGAGTGCAAATTAATAAAGGGAGCAGAATAGTAGAGATAAAGGGGGAATGGAACCAGAGCATAAAGAGAGAGGTGAGAAGGGAGGGGGAAAAAAGGAAAAATGAAGGGGCAACAGGCAGAGTGGAAAGAAAATCTGGAAGGCCATGTGTGCGCATGCTAGAAGTCTAGGAAATAAGATTCTGGACCTAGAAGCCACCATTGCAGAGGCTGACCTGGATATTGTGGACATTGCTTACTCATGGTGCACTTATAACCATGAATGGCACATGGCCATACCAGGCCATTATCAGTTCAGGATAGACCGGATGGGAATGAAAGGAGGAGATGTGGTGCTCTTTGTGGGTAACACGTAATTACAGTGAATACAGAATAACGACGCAATAACAGCAACTCCCTAATAGCAACTGCAATTATAGTGATCGCAGCATTACAGCAACACACACATTCAGCGATAATGGATCCATAGCCTACCTCTGAGGTCCTTGTGCGTCTCAGAGGATGTTATTTTAGAAACGGGAGGGTTTGGGAGGCGTAGCCCCCTTGCAATAATAAGCTGGAACTCTTTACAGTCTAACTGGAGTGATGTTCCATTGCAGATTCGGAGATAGTAGCTGAGTTGTGCCATCTCTGCATTTGCTGGTTGCTGTATTGTGCATTGCTATGAAAGACTCGCTGTAATTGCACTCACTATAATGCAGTCGCTGAAATGACATGGAATCCTCTTTGTGAGGGAAAGTATAAAAGTCATGGAGATACAGAGAACACAGTGAGAGGCAGATGTATTGTGTGTTACCCTGGAGATGAGGAATGGAGCCACTATTCCCACTGGAGTGAACTACAGACCTCCAGCACAGGGGGAAAAATAAGATAAGGAACTGGTGGAAGCAATGTCAAGATGGCATAAAAGGGGGAGGTGCTACTGGTGAGGGACTTCAACCTGCCAGATGTGGATTGGAGCCTCCCAGCAGTGGCTTCAGCTAGAAGCAGGGACATCCTGAACTCTCTGCAGGGGGCATTCCTCAGGCAACTAGTCAGTGAACCGACTTGTGATGGGGCAATACTAGATCTGGTATTCACTAACAGGGACAGTGTTGCACACATCAGGGTGGGTGGCCACTTGGGAACCAATGATCACCGTAGAGTGTGGTTCAGTGTAAGGATAGCTGAAGAATCAAAGCAAACAAGGGCATGGGAATGGACTTCAACTTCAGCACAGAAGATTTTAAAGAGATGAGTGAATGCCTCAGGGACAACCTAACAGGGGTTGGTGACCTGAGTTGGGTGGAGCAACAGTGGGTGAAGATAAAAGGGAGCATGAGAAAGGCAACAAACCTCTGCATCAAACAAGTGATAAAAAGCAAGAGGAAAAAGAGACTGATATGGTTCTCAAAAGAGGTGGCTGAAAAGGTAAAAGCTAAAAGGGTAGCATTCAGAAGGTATTAGGAGACATAGAGGGAGGAGGATAAGGAAGTATATCAGAAGAAACAGAGGGAAGCAGGGAAAGCAGTAAGGCATGCAAAGGGGCAAACTAAAGAGAAAATAGCCCAGGAGGCAATGAAAGGGGACAAGACATTTTTTTGGATATGTAAATGAAAAGGGGATGACCAGGGTGGGGTTGTAAAGTTAAAAAGGGAAGGGGGACCGTGTACAGGGGGACCAGGAAAAGACAGACACATCATGAACAAATACTTTGGTTCAGTGTTCACAGAGGAGAGAGAAGGGGAGGTGTGAAAAAAAGTAATAAAAGATTTGGAGGGTGGCAGGAGGACTCTAGTTATTTTTTGGAGGTGCGATTCCTGAAGGAACTTGCTAATCTAAAGGCTGACAAAGCAATGGGGCCAGATGGGGTGAAACCAAAAGTATTGAGGGAGTTAGGGAAATACTAGCTGCACCTCGGACAGTTCTGTTTAGCAGCTAACTGGAAACAGCAGTAGTTCTGGAGGACTGGAGGAGAGTGTATATAGTCCCACTGCATAACAGTGGCAACAGGGAGGAGGCTGGCAATTATAGGCCAGTCAGCCTGATATCGGTGGTAGGAAAGTTAATAGAATCACTGCTGAAGGAAAGGATTGTGAAATTTATGTTGAATTCAGTGGGTTACACGGCCCAAGGTAGCATAGTTTACATGGGAAGGTCATGTCAAATGAATCTGATAGATTTCATTGACTGAGTGACCAAGGAACTAGATCAGAGTGGAGCGGTGGATGTGGTCTACCTAGATTTCAATTAAGGTGTTCAACACTGTTCTACGTAGGAGACTAAGAAGCATGTTGGGTAGCTTAGAAGTGGTTCCAAAGGTGGTAAACTGGATAAGAAACTGGTTAGGGGATAGGCAACAGAGGATGGTGGTAAACAGAGTTTACTCAAATGAACAGAGGATAACCAACAGAGTGTCTCAGGGATCAGTGCTGGGACCTGTCCTCTTTAATGTCTATTATAAGTGACTTTGTGGAGGAGCTGGAACAGAAGATCTGTCTTTTTGCAGATGACGCCAAAATCTGCAATAGGATGGACACTCTGGGGGGGGGGTGTGGAAAGGATGAGCAGAGACGTGAGAAAACTAGAGGAGTGGTAAAAGGTATGGAAGCTGGGTTTCAATGTGAAAAAGTGCAGAATAATGCACTTAGGGCACAGAAACCCAGGGGAGAGTACACAATGGATGGAGTGGTATTGACAACCACCAAGCAGGAAATAGACCTGTTTTTAATTGTATTGGATTGTATTGGATGAATTAAAGGTAGTCAGGCAATGTGACAAGGCAGTAGGGAGGGCAAGTTGGATGCTGGAGTGTATAGGGAGGGGTATCAGCAGCAGAAAGATGGAGGTGGTATTGCCTCTGCATAGATCACTGGTAGGACACCATTTAGAGTATTGTGTCCAGATCTGTAGACCACATCTCTGGAAGGATATAGACAGAGTGGAAGTGGTCCAGAGGAAGGCAACCAAACTGGTGAAGGGTGTGCATCAAAAGCCTTATGGGGAGAGACTAAAGGACCTCAATATGTACACCCTGGAAGAGAAGAGGGAGAGGTGAGATATGACAGAGACTATTAAATAACCTCTCAGGGTTAAATAAGGTACAGGAGGGGTGTATTTTTCAGAAGAAATGGTGCTTGAGAACAAATGGACATGTTATGAAGCTGGAAGGGGAGTGCATTAAGGGGAGATGTGAGGAAGTACTTCACAGAAGAGTGGTGGATTCCTGGAACAGCCTTCCAGCAGAGGTGGTGGGTGTAAAAACAGTAGTGGTGGGGTTCATGAATGATGGGATTTTTTTAATTGAATAAACTTTATTAAAACTTTCAAATGCAATCTGAAAAGAAACAGTACAATGTAGCTAGACAATAAAAACAACAGACAATCACACAACCACTAATTCTACAACCCAAAAATTAACAAAGAATACAGAGAGAAAACAACCCCATAAATCACCCCCTCTGACAGTCCAGAGTGCAGTAAAACAAAAAATACAACAGATAAAAAGAGATATAGGGAGAAAACAATAGATGGAAAAACCCTTGGGTAAGCATTAAGACACAGGGCTTATTAGGTAGTGAACCACCTACATCAATATCCAAGATCCAAACTACAAAAGCTGAAAAAACAACAACAGGAAAAAACAATAAAATAGGTTGAGAAGAGTAGAGTGCCCATCATTTCACGCTATTTATTTATTTTTTTATTTATTTGTACAAATTGGAATTACAATCCTTTGAGTCATGGACTCGTTTCTAAAGGCTCCTCATCAGACAAAGTACAGATTACATACAAACAGAACACCATATAGTTACAGGGGAATACAATAACATAGCTTCATATGGTTTTACTACACTCCTTTTATAGAGTAGCATAGTCGTGACATTTCCTGTAGCAAAGCAGGAAGGGGAGGATTACAGTGGTATCCACACAGTAACCTTACTTACAGGGGCACAAGTAATTTAACTTGTTATAACAAGTTATACAAAAAAAAAAAAAAACTTTTGCTTTCATTTTCCTCCTTCTAATTACTTGGACTAGGTTATAAACTCGGCAACTCAACCTAAATGGATATTATTAACTGCAGGTACTGTGGGACACTTTTCAAAAGGGCAGTTATACAGGATTTTGGACACTGTCCTACATGCTGAACCACTGGAGATCTAAGAGCTCAGCTCCAGGCAGCATGGGCAGAGACTGCATGCCTTAAATCACATATTCAGGAGGAAATATATCATAAGAACCACCTGTCATTTCTCCAAAATGCAACTGAAGCACCTCGATCACAGAGGGTAGTTGGTATGGGAGGTTGGCTGGTGGTTAGGAAGGGCAAATCCGATGCTCCATCACTCAGTGTTCTCCAATGTATCACCTCCACAAACCATATAAAAACTACAAACAGGTATCTGCCACTATCTCCGAAATCAAACAAAGGGGCAGAGGACACTGCAGAGCAGGATGCTGCCACACAGAAGCTAGCACTATAAAACTCAACCAAAACAGGGACCAAAACCAAAAATGAAAAAGGAAATCCAAAACACTTCTGATCATAGGAGACTTCATGATTCAGGGAGTTAATACCTACCACCAGCCGGGGGTAATGGTCAGATGTCTCCTAGGTACATCAGCATGGAGAGACACTGACTGCACTGCTAAAATCATGCAGGAAGCAGGAGAAAACATCAACACCCTGGTACACATAGGGACTAACGATCTCGCCAGCCAGTCAGTTATGGAGACCAGGAAACTCCTGACCAGGCTGTGAAACAGACTGTCACCCATTTTGTCCAGCATCTCCTTCTCTGTGATCCTGCTGGTCTGGGAGAGGAAATTTGTAGGTAACTGGCAACAGTTTTGGAAGCGAAGGTTATTTAAATTTGATGGACTGCATCTGACTAAGGAGGGAGTCAGTGCATTGGGGCAGAAGTTTGATGTCTTTGAGGAATATTTAAACTAACAAATGGGGAGAGGGGTGCAGCACCCGATACATCAAATGGGAAGAACACACTCCCCCCTCAGCTAGTGATCAAACAGGAGTTCAACATGTTTGTAGTTCATTTGCATCACTAGGTAAGGAAAAAGTCCTGGCTCCCCATATGACATGCAGGGGAGATGTCGAACCTTGCCCAACAACTAACACACCAAAATCTGGCCAATGGAAAATCATGTACACAAATGCCCACAGTCTGGAAAACAAGATCTCAGACCTGCAGACTAGAATGACAGAGGCTAAACTGGACATAGTAGCCATTGATGAGACATGGTTCACCAGTAACCACACTTGGGAGACTTCAGTATCTGGCTATGTACTGTTCGAAAGAGACTGAGGGGCAAAAAGGGGTGGCCCTTTATGTCAATGAGAATATCAAAGCTACAGAAATTCAGAATACACATAAGGAGCAAGAAGAACTGTGAGTCACCCTGGAAACAGGAAATGGGACAGCCATGTGAACTGGGGTTGTTTACAGGCCTCCAGATCGGGGGAGGACATAGACTCATTACTGTTTGAAGACATACAAAACATGACTGCTAAAGGGGAGGTTCTGATAATGGGAAACTTCAACATGCCAGATACAGATTGATCAACATCAGCAGGACTATCCACCAGAACTAGACACATAATGGATTCCCTGCAGGGGGACGGCCTCAAACAACTAGTACAACAACCCACAGGAGACAGGGCTATCCTAGATCTAGTACTGACTAACGGGGAAAGGATCACAGATCTCCAGGTAGAAGGTCACCTTGGGGCCAGTGACCATCACAAGGTATGGTTCAATTTGGCCATTAGAACTAAATCATCCCATTCCAAGGCACAAATATGGGACTTCAGAGGAGCTGACTTTGATATGATGGCCAACAGAGTTATGATAGCCCTGGCAAGAAGAAATACAGCTGCAGGGGTACAGGCAAAGTGGGAAGCAGTACTTGAAGCAACATCCCATTGTGTTAGGGAGAAAAGCGAAAGCAAAAGAAGGAGAAAACCACTCTGGTTCTCAAAAACAGTAGCAGAAAAGATCAGAGCCAAAAGGTTTGCCTTCAGGAAATGTAAGGGAACACAGTGGGCTGAAGATAGGGAGGCATACCAAATTTCCCTAAGGGAAGCAGGGAAGGCAGTAAGGCATGCAGAGGCCCAAACCAAGGAAACGCTAACACATACAGTAAAAGAAAGGGACAAGACTTTCTAAAGATACATTAGTGAAAGGAGAAAGTCCAGACGGGGTATTGCTAAGATCAAAGGGGATAAGGGGAAGTGTGTGGAGGAGGACCAAGGAAAGGTATCTATCCTAAATAGATACTTCTGCTCAGTATTTACTGAGAAGGTATGGCAGGGCCCATAGCTCAGAACCATGGACATGGGGGTGGGAGGGAAGTGTGCACAAGTCCCTTCACAAAAGAAAGGGTCCTACAAAAGCTCGCTAAGCTCAGGGTGGACAAGGCAATGGGACCTGATGGAACCAGAACCAGGTGGAACTAGCAGAGCCATTAGCAGAACTGTTTAATGAGTTTCTGAGAACAGAAGAGGTCCCAGAAGACTGGAGAAGGACTCACATGATCCTGCTCCACAAGAGTGGCAGCAGGGAGGAGGCAACAAAATACAGATCGGTCAGTCTTACCTCAGTAGTAGGCAAGATTATGGAGGCACTCCTTAAGGAAATGAAGGTGCAACACCTAGGGGCACAGGATCCAAGACAGCATGGGTTTATAACAGGAAGGTCCTGTCAAACTAATCTCATAGATTTCTTTGACTGGGTAACCAGAGTGGTGGACCAAGGGGTGCAGTTGATGTCACCTACCTTAACTTCAACAAAGCTTTCGATACTGTTCCACATAGAAGATTTATTAATAAGCAGGGTAGGCTCAGGGTGGGTCAGAAGTTGGTCAACCAAATGGCAAACTGGCTGGCAGTCAGAAAACAGGGAGTGGTGGTAAAGAGTATACAGTTAGAAGAGATGCAAGTCACAAAGAGGGTATCTCAGGTATCAGTCCTGGGGCCAGTCCTCTTTAATATCTTCATCAGTGACATTACAGATGGACTGGAGGGTAAGGTTTGTCTGTTTGCAGATAACGCCAAGATCTGCAACAGAGTAAATTATCCAGATGGGGTGGGCTGATTAAGAAGAGATCTGTATAAACTGGCAAAATGGTCAGAAGAGTGGCAACTAGGGTTAAGCATAAAGAAGTGCAAGATCATGCACATAGGGAAGAGAAACCATAAAGCCACCTATAGGTTGGGAGGGGAGTTGCTGGCAATCACAAGGGAAGAAAGAGACTTGGGCATCATCATCACAGATAACCTGAAATCATCCAAGCAGACCACTAAAGCAGTAGGTAAGGCTAGAGGGATGTTGGGGTATAATAGTAGGGGTATCACAAGTCGTAAGACAGAGGTAATGATCCCTCTTTAAAAGACACTGGTTAGGCCCCATCTGGATTACTGCATGCAGTACTGCAGGCTGCACCTGTACGAGGACATTAACAAAATGGAGGCAATCCAGAGAAGGGCAACCAAAATGGTGCAGGGACTGCATCAGAAAACATATGAGGATGGATTAACGGAGCTCAATATGTATACCCTAGAGCAAAGGATGGAGAGAGGCAATATGATCGAAACAGTCTAACATCTTAAGGGCATTAGCAAGGCGAAAGAGTCTAACATGGTTCAATATAAGAAAAATAGCAGGACAAGAGGACACAGCATGAGATTAGAGGGGGGCTGATTATGGGGTAATGTGAGGAAGTTCTTTTTCACAGAAAGGGTGGTGGATGCATCGAACGGCCTACCTCAGGAAGTGGTGGATATGAATACAGTGCAGGGCTTCAAACAGGCATGGGATAGGCATAAGTGAGCAATAGAGATGACTATGAATAGGTAGGCCATTGACAAAGTAAAGACCTATGATACATTCATAAGACAGAAAAAATGGGCAGACTGGATGGGCCTTCCAGTCCTTATCTGCCATCAACTTCTATGTTTCTGTGTTCAACGAGGGTAACAGCAACAAAGTATGCAAAGATTCCCAAGTCTTGTGATAAACCTCCAAACAATATGACAGACTGGCTAGTGTTTTCTCTGCCTGAAGAGCAAATAAGATTTCCTTTTGCCACTCTGCATACGTCAGTGTTTCTTGATCACAACAATGCCTCAAAATACATTTTTTAGAGCACATGGAGATTGAGGCCATTTGGTTTTTCTGTGTTCCTAAAAAGTTATCTTTGTAATCCCCAATTAGGCAAATAGCCGGAGAAAATGCCTTATATCAAACCCAATACAGGGTTTAAACTAGAATGAATCGAAGTCCAAAAAGGACCAACCTTTGAGCATTCCCACAAAATGCGAAACAATGTACCCTGTTAGTGACTATATATATCAGAGGCACCCTACCCATTTTATATACTGAGGTTCATATTGAGGTTTGTATGGAACTAGTAGGCAATGCCCATAAATGCTCCAATATGTCTATTAATAATAATTTAGATGTACTGCAGATGAAATGTAATGATCCAGTTTGTTTTTATTTTTACTCACTATTATAACTTCATGCAAGGAATTCCACAGATTCACAATCCTAGACGTGTAAAAATATTTTCTTTGATTTTGTCTAAATCTGTCTCCCCTTATCTGTAACGAATGGCCTCTGGTAAATTTAGTGTCAGATTTAAATGAAATGCCCAGATCATACAATAAAGCCGGATCCTGCATTATATCAAACATAAATAAAAGATCAGAGCATATCCTCCTTGTTTCTATGGACATCAAATTTAGTTATTTCAGTCTGTTCTCGTATTCCATCTCTCCCATGCCTGAAACACATTTTGTAAACTTTCTTTGTACCCTTTCAATTTTATCCCTTTCTGTTGAAACCAGGTTTGAGAGGCATACTCAAGCTGGAGATGAACGTAAGCTCAGTATAGTGCACCATCACAAACAATCCCTGGTGGTTCTGTTTCTTTTTATGGCCCAGATAATGTTACTGCATTTCTTTATAGCTGCTTGTTTATGTTCATCTTTATCAAATGTATCAGATACAAGGAAACCCAAGTCTCTTTCAGCAGAACATGCGTTTAATTCTTTACTACATAAAGAGTATTTTGCATTTTTATTTGTCCTTCCGATATGTAGTACTCTGTATTTGTCAAGACTGAGAACCATCTGCCACTTTTGTGCCCACTCAGATACTTTGTCCAGGTTCTGCTGGAGATAATCTTTCTCTTCATTTGTACTACATGGACGGCCAATTTTCATACCGTCTGTGCATTTGATCACCCAGCAGTTTATATCTTTTGTTAAATTGGAGATAAAAAATGGAAAAGTATAGGACCCAACACTGATCCCTGGGGGATACCACTCATCACATCCCCAACATTTGACAAGTGGCCATTTATTAGGATCCTTTGTTTCTGATTGTTTAGCCACTCCGTGATCCAGTCTATTATGATGGAATCAATTTTGAAAAAAATGTAATTTAACAATCAAAGCCCAGTGTGGAGTTAAGTCAAAGGCTTTCGTAAAATCCAAGAAAAACATGTCACATGATACCCCTTTATCAACTGACTTACTTACTTATATAATTTAATAGGCGTATGAAACATGTTGTGTAACACTTGGAATTGCATCAATCAATGCCTATTTAATACATTTATACAGGTTCTGCCAAATAATGAGCCAATCATAAGTCCCTTGTGAAACAGGAAGAGCTCTATTCCAATAAACAGCAGTGCCCTGTGCCTTGTTAGGGAGTAAGGAATAACATTGGGAATACTAAAAGGGAACAACATGCAGGGAAAATACCAGTTTCAGTAAAGGAAAGGTAAGATTTTCTGGCCATAGTCACTAGACCACTGACCAGAACCAAAATGATGAAGCAATGATTGCGTTAGCTGCAGATATTTAAAATAATCTTTGTCGAACACATTATAGCAATGTTGCAGGTCAACAGACTTAAAAATAACACCATTAGCAAGGATATGCTCAACCATACGAATGTCAGGATAAGGCCAGAAAGAAGGGGTAAGCACCCACTCACCCAGTCACCTTGAAATTAAGATTGCCCAAAACAGGTTGTGATACATCGTGAACTGTATAAAGGCAGAGTAGTTTACAAAGCTGTCTATGTACAGTACTTTCGGAAAAAAAAACATAGGTGTGTCCCAGAGGCACCGAGGGACAGTACTGGGGGACAGATACAGCAAAGCAACAATAGTAATGTTTAATTGTTTAAACAAGGAAACCTCAATGTACAACCATTGTGGAGTATTAGAAAGAGTGACCTCCTCAGGAAAATTACAGTACCATTTAAAATATTTACTACTATCGAGAGCCTAGTAATATAGAAGTACCCCCTTCCCACCAGCCCCCTTTCATTAACTAGCAGGGCTGCTCCTCTCATCACAGACGTCTAGGGGCAAACAAGAGGGGGTGGAGGTTTACATAAGTGAATACAGATTTGGAAAACAGAGAAATGTCCACCATTAGGCTAGGTGACCAGACTGTTACACTAGAACAATCAAACCCAAGTGTGGCTACGTGGCACACACCTGGGGAGACCAGTTACCATGGCCAGCAACCCAGGTCTCTGAGAGAAAACGTTTGCTCACAGTTGTGCTAGGTTTGCACTTCTGGACAGGGGCACCTAAGTAAATCCAGACACAAGGAAGCAATAACAATACTGTCCAAACCAGGTTGGGATTCTAGACTGTGGCTTTTATTCATGTAACAAAGTAGGAATAATCGCAAAGAGAAAATGGACCCCCATAGGGCTACACATATTGGTGATGCAGATTCTTCATGATACAAAAATTCCTGACATTCTCATTTAGCATAGGCTGAAAAACACAAAACAGCGAACACCCTGGTTCTGAAATGGAGATTGACACACACAGCCAGCACTGGTACATTTCCCATCAACTAGGCCTACACAGCCAGTACTAGGACACTTGCCCAGATTTCATGAGAAATGGAGATGGTACACACAACCACAAAGGAGCACATCCAGGCTCAGGAACTTTCAGAACCCACCATACTAGGGTAAACTGAGAGAAAACAACCCACATCCAGGGATAACTACTTCCATTAGGCATTGTCCAGATGCACTAAATGAAAAAGTTCTAGTGCCCAAGCTGAACCTGGAGAGGTAAACAGGGTCCCTCCAGATGAGGGGGGGTCTCCCACCTTTTGCTTCCAAGTTCATACTCGGCCATTCATCTGGTTAAAAACATGAAACAACTGTAGACAACTGTAGATGCTGTCTTGAAATGTATTTCACACTTAACATATGACACCCACACACACCTCTGAGGTGTGAGAAGTTAAAAGTTCTGTACTTGGATGGTCACATACAGGACTCCAATGTAGGCAGACACTTTTAAAACACAGAAAGTCTAGGTGACAGAGTTCCTTTGCCAGAGAAATTCACCCCTAGGTATTACAGGTGCCCCTCCTAGACTTACTCAGAAGAAAAGTTGGACTCACAACAAATGAAGATGTCCAAGGCAGCTTCACCAGACCAAATGGATTGAGGGGATTACCCCTGAACCCTGAAGATTGTCCCCATCTTTTCTGGGATGGGGCAAGGAAAACCCTCTTAGCAAGGTATCCGCCACTTCAGACACTGTCTTCTATGTTGTTCTTCTAGGGTGAGAACAAACTACCCAAAACTAAAGAGGTAGCTCTCTAACAGAGTTGACTGAGGAGCTGCACAGCAAGCTGCAGCCTCCTCCTGGAACTCCACTCAAAGACTACTGAGCATTCTACTCCAGCTGACAACTGCTTGCCAAAGTGAGGCTTATGCTGCTGCGAGAGTTCTAAGATTACATCATCACTCCAGCTCAGCTGAAGCTGAAAACAGAGTGTGACAGTGTGAAACCCATTTACCTGGCATTTTGCAAGCTGCCTTCCCTGCCTGCCACTGATTCTAACTGGGATTCTAGTAAATCCTGGGAAGAAGGGGGTTACATAGATAAAAATTAGGAAGGTGAAGTCCCCCTTCCATTTTAGGAGCTGTGAGTTTACCAAACACTCTCTGGGGTGTTTTATCCTTCCAAATGAAAAGAGATATGAGAACATGTAGCCTAGTGAACCACAATCCAGTTGCAATTCATTATAGGGACTTTCATAATTGAGACCATAAGGATCTAAAATATATGGGGCTTGAGTGTACCAGATATAGGAAAAAGGAAATGATTCCCTTAAGAGAAAGTTTGCCACAGCTAGAAACAGCTTGGATCTGGCATCTGAAGACTTTAAAACCAAATGGACTTAAGGACGTTTCAGATCTTAAGTGTTATTTATAATTGTAGTCTCTTATAAAAACATGTGTACACTTGCACCTGATCTGCACTAATCATGACAGTGTTCTGCCATGTAAATATATCTTCAGTGCCATTTAAGTCTAGTCTCTCATGAAAATGCATTTACATTTGAATGATATCAGTAGTAATTATAACAGCCCCTGTCTTGTAAATATATTTAAGTGCTATGACCTCGGATGTGCCTGCTATATGTTAAAACAATCTGTTTGTTGTTTGTTTTCTAGTCTGCTCAGTTGAAAATAATTTAGGAATATAATAGCTCAAGATACTGTGCCTGTAGAGAAACAATGTATTTTGTGGTTTTGAAACTTCACTATGACAGAAGACAACTAGGAAAACAAGTTTATTGGACATTGCCTCCTCGATCCAATAATTATTATTTGAATGATATTAGGCATATATTTAACCATGTAACCATAAGAAATGCATAATGACGATGTTCAAAGTCTTTTATGTATATTATGGTATTTGAAAGTATTTTAAAAATATTTTGTCATTAGAATAATGTATATTATTTGATTTGCACAGGCATTAATGAATTGTTGAATTTTTGTATATTATGAAACTAGCATTTGTTTAATTAATTGATACAGTGTGATTAATTAATGAAAATAGTTTTTTTTAAAATATGTACACACACTTTTGGTGTATAAAGGTAGCAACAGTGTTGTATTTTGCCACTCCCCTGAGGAAGACTTTGTGAAGTGCTGGGGTATTAGTGGCTGGCTATTGGACTAGGGTAAGGTTGTTCTGTGTATGTGTTTAAGAAGATTTTGTACCTGTGGTGATTTATTTTGCACATTCTTGACACATGTTTTTGCTTGGATTTTAAAAGAGCAAAAGTAAAAAAGAATACCTAAAACTGGATTCTAAAGAACTAAGAAGAAATAAGTGTTTTACTTGATAATATATGACCTGTACCCACTACACACTTTTACAGGTGCTTCGCACTGTGGTCATTTTTATTGTTGTTTAGCTGTGCTTTTGACTATGCCACCTTATAGGTGTAGCACCCCATCATAGAAATCTGTGCGCAGGTTTTTTTTTCATTTTGGAAGAAGCCTAGTGAACCACATTTAAGGAAGAAACAAGTTTAACATGCTAAGAGGATATAACATCCAACTCTTTCTGATGGTTTATGTCCAAGATGGTGGCTGTGTGTGAGCTGCCTGAGGTTTGAGCTTGAAGGCTGCATTTATTTCTTCTTATTTTAAGTTTGTTTTCATTTATTATCTTTATCTTTTCCTAGTTAGTAGTTTTAGCTTAGTTAAGGCTGTTTTAGTGAGTTACATTAGCACTTCTGAGCGTATTTTTCGGGTCTGTAGTCAGGTCGGCTGTTCTCCCTGATATACGAGAGTTTTAATCATTATTGTTGCTACGGCTGTTGAAACAGCTGAAAATAGCATATATTTTAATTATTTTTGTTTTACTATGCAGTAGTTTTAAGCTACTGATTTGTTATGTCATGGCTGTTTTTTAGTAAAGCCATGACAGACTTAAATTAAACCCAAATCCAAATCTAAACTATAGATAACTTGTGACCTGTGGGGCTGTTGCCAGGAGTCGCTGTCTGCCTGAATTGGAAAGACTGGCCCAGAATTAAAATCTGTTGTCGATCTGAGGAAATCACTTTGGATTAGAGGACTACTCATCTATGAGCAAGCAGCAGTGTGGTGAGAGCGCATTCTGCACATTTTGTGAATTAAATCACCTATATGTGGCCTCTCAGTTGTGTTTTGACCGCTTATTGAGGGAAGCTTTTCACTTTATTTGCGATAGCCAAAATAGGCTGTGTTGAAGCTCAGAAATCTCCATGGAGCTGGTGGTCTCAAGTGGAGATGATTGGGGAAGTGTTTGAGCATTTTGGAGATATTGTGATTGGAGCACTGACAGGAGGAGTTTGTGGATGGTCTGAACTGCCACGGGATTTTGCTGTGATTTTGGAGCTGCCGCTTTCTGGAGTTTAGGGGTGGTGGGGGTCATTGAGTGGTGCTGGGTGGGGAATCCCTCCTCCCCCACACCTTGGGCCATTCTCCCATTGTACTGCCTCTGACCTAGCGGGAGTTGCATCGCCTGCCTCTGGGGAGCCAGAGGAGGATTTGGGGTTCTCCTAAGTTGCCCTGGGGGTGTACTTTATTGTTTACCCTTAGGGCATCTGTAATTGCGGGTCACAGGTGGTGGGGAATTTGATTAGTTTGGGGTGGTGTAGAGGGGAAGAATGGGATATCCTTTTACTTTTCCGTGAGGTTTGCACACTCTTGGCCTTTCCAGAAAACCCTTTCTCTATGATGGAAGATTATTGAATGGAGTTCAATGGCTGATTAAATAGTCAGACTGATTGTCTCTTTAAAAATTAGGATATTTGAAGCTTAATTTCACTAGGATTTGGGACTGTAGATTTTTGAGTTCAAAGAAGAATCAAATCCATTAAGACACCCTCTTGAAGAGAACATTTCCTGCTGTTTGATTGTTTTATATTATTGGTTTGAATTAATTTTACTGTTGTTTGGGCAGTGACAGTGCCCAAATTATTGTTATTTTTATTTTCCAGGTAGTGTGAGTGCCTGGGAACCTTAATTATTTATTTTATTACATGTACTGATTTCCAGGGTAGTGAGAGTCACAGGGGTTGAAAACTAACTGTATTTATTATTATTTATCTGAAGTTTATTTATTTTAAATTTTTTTGGGACTTGAACTCTCTTTAGAGTGGACTCTATATGGGGTTTCTTTTTGTTTCTTTTTGTTTTTGATTTATAAGATTTATTTTTTGGATTGTTTTAATTAGCTATTTTAAAGGAGAAAAGGTTTTTAAGTTGTCTACATCTGGGAAATGCTGGATAGCTGGGATTTATGTATATATTAATGCTCCATTTTATTTTTGTATAAGTGTTTGATTATATACAATTTGTTTTTGTATTGATTTTTTTTGTTTATCATATACTGTTTTTCTTTTTGAATTATTTGTTTATTATAATGTGTTGGGGAGATTTAGTGACGGTTGGGCATTATTCACCCACCAGACTCAGGGAATTGTGTCCCTTCGAATGTCCACCATTATCATCCGACACCTATTTTAGGTGTCCTGCTTTGGGCATTCTGAGGAAATGCAAAAGAAGGTGGAGAGCTGAGCCTGGTGGGGGACAGGATGGGGGAGGGTGGATTGGGGTGGTAGGGCCCAGGATACACCCTGGGGTGAAATCGAGCCAAGATAGAGGTTATTCTTGTCTTGTTGCCATACCCAAGGGTTGCGATTTTAGTAGGCAGGAGCCGAGGTCTTCTCAGACAACTCATCCAACCTTGGCAGTGTTATGCAATGCCAGATCTATTAAAAACAAGACAGCTATTATAGTTGCTCTTGTTGGGTCAACTGATCTGGCTTGCATCACTGAGACCTGGCTGGATGAAAATCCAGGCCCTATATTGGCTTCGGCAACGCCAGCCGGGTTCTCGGTGATACACCATCCAAGGTTGGATCGTAGGGGCGGGAGTGTAGCCATTATGTTTAAGACTGAGTTGGGCCTTGTGGATGTGCCATTGGGAAGTACCAGATCCTTTGAATATATCCTGGGAGAGGGTGTAGGTTGCGGAATTTTCCTCGTCTACCGTCCACCAGGAGATGGTGGAGAATTCCTGCAGGAGATAGCAGACTTCATCGTCAACATGGTGTGTGGTCCCCCAGATTGATAATTCTGGGGTACTTCAATGCCTGGGTCGACAATGAAATCTTGCATTTTGGTCAAAATCTCCTCCAGTTGATGACGTTGCTGGGCCTAACACAGGTAGTTACCTCCTCAACCCATATAAAGGGTCATTCATTGGATCTGATCTTTATTCTGGGTATGGAGATTGCTGATTTCGGGGTGGAACCAGTGAGCTGGTCTGACCATCACACCATAAGGTTCAGCTTCAGAGCTTCTCCAATAGGTCTGCCCCTATGGAGATGGTTCAGTACCGCCCTTTAAGGGGTATTAATCCCAGTGACCTTATGGCAGTACTGGATCTATCGAGCTTGTCTGGTGAATGCATGAGTCCAGATGATCTCGTGTTAACCTATAATAAAGCTGTGGGAGATGCTCTGGACAAGATTGCTCCTGTTCGTGTTCGGCCTCTCACCCTTCATTCAAGGAGCCCTTGGTTTGATGGCTCCTTGAAGGAGTTAAGGAGAGTTGGCTGAAGGTTGGAGAGAGCCTGACGGAGGTCCGGCAGTGATGCTGACAGGCTTAGGTTGATGGCACATTATGATGGCTATCAATCAGAAATCACCCGTAAGAAGGCAGAATTCTGTCCAGGGAGATTTTTGCTGCACAGAATCGACTGGCTCAGCTTTTCTGGACCATTGACAGATTGTGCAATCCAATCTGTCTCCAGCCCAGAGAAGCTTTTTCTCAGCCAAGATGCGAGGAGTTTGCTTGATTTTTTGCAGATAAGGTTGCCAGCATCAGGTCTGGCATCGGTCCGACCTCTCCTTTGAGGGATTGCAATGGTCGACGGGAAGTGTTATGCACCCGGTCTGTCTGGTCAGATTTTCACCGGCTGGAGTTCACTGACATTGTGAAGATCATCCAAACACTGCGACCAACCAGTTGTAGTTTGATCCGGGTCCTACACCCTTTTAGTAGGATGTGAAGTTATCTGCCGATCCTTGCTGCGTTGTCTGGAAATTCTTGGAGAGGGGGGGGTCTTTCCTGACCCCCTCAAGGAGGCGGTAGTTTAACCACTCCTTAAAAAACCCTCCTTGGATCCAGATTGTCTAGCTAACTACCGGCCTATCTCTAACCTGCCTTTTGTTGGTAAGGTAATTGAAAAGGTGGTTGCGTTACAACTGGATGATCATCTTACAACTCACAATGTCTATGATACTCTCCAGTCTGGTTTTAGGAAGAAGCACAGCATGAAGACTGCCCTTGTCCGGGTGTTGAATGATCTCCTAATGGCTAGAGATCAAAAGGCACATACCATTCTGGTCCTTCTCAATCTCTCTGCGGCATTTGGTACTGTAGACCATGGTGTGCTGTTGGAGCGCTTGCAGATTTATTGCGGGCTGTCTGGAACAGTCCTCAAATGGTTCCAGTCTTACCTCATGGACAGGTCTCAGAGAGTTGCCACTGGAATTTATTCCTCTGGCGCTCAGTCCCCGCCTTGTGGGGTATCACAGGGTTTCATTCTAGTACCCATGTTGTTTGCAGTGTATATGCTGCCATTGGGAGATATCATCAGGCAATACAGTCTGGGTTTTCACTGCTATGCAGATGATAGTCAGCTGTATTTGTCTTTTCCACCCGGGCAAGATGATGCTCTCTCCATGCTAAATAATTGCCTTGCTGAAATCAGATTATGGATGAGTTCTAGCTGGCTGAGACTGAATCTGAATAAGACTGAGGTGTTGGTAGTGGACCCAGGTCATCTGGTGGCGGGTTTGGGGGGCTGGACAACCATCAGGCTTATTGCTCGGTGGTATGTCACTCGCTGCCTCAGATCAGGTACATAACCTGGGCATTATTTCTGATGATGGCTTGACCTTAAAATCTCAGGTATCAGCTGTCATCAAATCCTCTTTTTATCATCTGAGGAATATCGCCCGGGTGAAACACCTGGTTCCACCGGGGTGATCTTCCAACATCGGTCCATGCCTTTATCACTACCCATCTCGATTACTGCAATTCCCTCTACCTAGGGCTACCTGGGGTTGATATCCATCGCCTGCAGCTGGTGCAGAATGTGGTGGCCAGGCTTTTGACTAGGACTTCCAGATCCAGCCATATTACGCCTGTGCTCCGCGAACTGCACTGGCTGCCTGTTAGGTGGCAGATTACCTATAAGGTTGGTTTATTAACCTTTAAAGCCCTACATGATCAGGGACCCGGCTACCTGAAAGATCTCTTGGTATCCTATTGCCCCCCCTCCGTCCTCTCCGCTCCGCCAACGAGGGATTGCTGGAGATTCCCAGGGTTCAATTAAAAACATCAGGATCTCGTGCTTTTGCTTTTTCAGCAACCAGCCCTGTGGAATTCTCTACCTCATTGGTTAAGAGAATGTCCAACCGTCAAGAGATTTAAAATGGCGCTAAAGACTTATTTATTTAGTTTAGCATATCCTAGTTATGGCTGATTAATTTATGTCTGTTTTTTAAAATTTATATGTATGTATGATCTCTTTGTACGGCGCCTTGGTTTTGAAAGGCAATTTAGAAATAAAGATGATTGATTGATTGATTGATTGATATAACATCCAAGTCAGGAAATTCATTTTAACAACATTCACTCAACCTCAGAGAGTAAGAAGAAGATGGGATCAACTTGACAGGTTCTGTTTAATCTGGTCAAGCAAAAAATCCAAATTATATTGTTTTAACTAAGCAAGGGAAGTGCTCAAATAAAGCCCCAGATATTTAAGTTTGTCAGGTAACCACACTAATCCAAGATCTGCCACATCTGCCTTTGTGGCCCAAATATTAAGCGCATAACCTCAGTTTTATTTATATCATATAATGAGATAATGCCAAACCTATATATTATGTTCAAGATGGCTGGTAAGGAAGTCTTAGGGTGTAATAAATGCAAAAGAATATTGTCAGCATATGCAGACAGTTTAAACTGTCAGGTCCAAATAATCAGCCCCCAGAATCTTAGGTGAAGCATTAATTTTCATAATTAGGGGCTAAAAAAGAGATTAAATAACAACGGAGAAAGGGGGCAGCCCTGATGCATCCCCTATTGTATGGTAACCACGTCAGATCATGCCACATTGCAAAATATATGAGTAGTGGGATTGGTGCAGAGGACACAGATCCAAGGAATAAAAATGTATTGGATAACTACAAAAGAATCATAGTGGAAAGGAAGGGGAAGGGAGAAAGAACTGTAGATCTGGCATAGTCTGATGTAATAGTGTAGGTAGGGAGAAATGGGAAGACTGGATGGGCCAAGAGGTCCTTATCTGTCATCAAATTCTATGTTTTTATGTTTCTATGACAAAACACATCTGCTGTCACTCCTCCACTGGCCTCTGGTAGAGGAAATAACTTGATATGGTCACCTGGTTCCTCACAATCTAGAGGAGCCTCTGTACAGTGAGCAGTACTAACTTACATTTCACACGGCTTGTGCATGCTGCCTCTGCAAAATGCCCAGAGAGCTACTTTCCTGGAACATGGCAGTCAGGATCAAAATTCAATCCTGAGTCTCTCCACCTGTTAGTGCAGCCTGGATCACACTGTCAGCCCTATCCTGCACTTTTATTTTTACTTCTGGCATGCAGTCTGCGATCACCTGTTGCCCCCCCCAACAGCACTGACACCTACCTTCTCTTGGACTTATCCATGCCTCTTTGTTTCACCTTGCCTTAACCCCTGGGGCAGAGGCAATTTGGGTGGGACATATCTTGTTGGAGATCTGGCTCAGTCCATAGGTGGTGCTTATGTTGCCAGTATGGTGCCTGTGCAATGAGGCCAGAATCACTGTACCGCAGCTGTGGATTTTCTTGTTTTTGTATTACCTCTCCACCTGGGACACCAACTGGGCAAAGTGTCAGCACACATTCACACAAGTATGCATCATCAGCAGGTCAGGGTCTATCAGCATCCCCACTCATGAACTATCAGTTCTGTTTGCACTGCCACCTGTGGTCAGCCAGGAGGTGTTATCACAGCAGAGTCTGAGAACCCTCCCTATCCAACAAGAAGAGCATGATTTTGGGACTCTTAGTCCTCCACACTTGCCTGGCCATCTGACTTGGCTCATTCCTAAACTTGGGTTGATGCAGTGTGAGCAGCAAGAGCTACTGTCATGCGCACAGGCCTGCTGTAATCAGCAGTTTAACAAATTGTATTTTAGCTCATATAATTACAGAAGTAACTAAGTGAAAAAAATAGAACAGAAAGCCATAATATGACACTTCACCTTTCACTGAACAGTTAAACTGTCAATCAATCAATCAATCAATCAATCATTTTTATTTTACCAGGAATAGTACCATTGAGCAAGCTCATTTTCAAGGTGGTCCTGGGTGGACACAATCAGAAAAACATTCCAATACACACATTGGTATGATGAGAAAAACATTACAAATAGCACTGCACAATACAACCAGATAAGGTCCTAACTAGAACAACGGAGGATACAGAGCAATGGAGGAATATAGAGGCAGATTCTGTACAGCATGTATACGTGATGAGAAATTAAACACATTAAAGACTGCAATAAAATACTGTAGGTACAAAGTTACAAGTGCTATACAGGTGGTTGTACAAAAACAGAAATCTCAAGGAGAGCCATGAAGGGCTATAATGTAACAAGAGGGAAAAGACACTTTATGAGTATCAAATACATTTCTCCTGCATAACGTGGTCCAGTAGAGTTTTAAAGGTCTGAAGACAGATAGTGGTAGTAAGTTTGAGGGAGCGCTGGAGATTATTCCATAAGGCAGGTAGAGCAGCATGACTAACCACAGCTTCACCATATCGGGACCCTAGCCTAGATACATCTAGTAATATATTTTATTTATTTATTAAATTTTGCTGACCAAGCAAGCCCACTGAGCCCCGAAGGTCCCTTTTTCAAGGGTGACCTGGAGAGAACATTACATGAATTGATACAGGCAGTAAATAGGTACAAACGTTCATACAGGTACAATAGTTACAGTTTTTGTCATTGATTCAGAACAGTGACGGCATTCTATCCATAATGGTTTGGCATGACTCACGAACATCTGTGCGTTACCTAGATCAGGAAAGTGCTGTGTCAAGTATGAAGTCTGAGCAGGTGAGGTGCATGGAGTAAGTCTGTGGGGGTAAGAGTATCTCCACAATGAAAAGGGGTAGGGTGTGCACTTAAAGAATTCCATGATATGAGGGAGTTTGTTTAGGATAGCTCTATAAGACCATAGTGTGGCATTTTTTAACCTTCTGTTGTGAAGCGAGGGCCAGCCAAGTTGAGCGCAAAGAGCACAATGGTGAGTTCTGCCAGTTGAATTTGCCAGTTTGTGTGAGGAGGACTAGGAGAATCCGTTTGCTGGTAGGTTTGTGAGTTTCTGAAATTGGCTGAGGTTGTACTTTAAGTGCAGATATCACATTTCAGCAGGAGACAAGGGAGGGTTGAAATTCAAATGTGTGCCTGATATTCAGTTAGATTTGCCAGTTTATGTGAGCAGGACTACGAGAATCTGTTTGTTGGTAGGTTTGTAAGTTTTTGAAATTGGCTGAGGTTGTACTTAACTGCAAGTATCACATTTCAGCGGGGGATTAGGGAGGGTTGAAATTCAAGTGTGTGCCTAACTGACATTCATTTGGATTTGCCAGTTTGTGTGAGCAGGACTAGGAGAATCTGTTTGTTGGTAGGTTTGTGAGATTTTGCCATGTAGTTTACGGAAGACTGTCTTTTTTACCCGATTTTTTTTGTAGACACCAAGTATAAAAGAAACAGCCCTCCCACCCCCATTCCCCAACCACCCACTGGGTGGTTTGTCTTTATAGTGGAAGGTGATAGAAACTTTTAAGTACCTCAGTGGAATCAACAAAGTCCAAGAGGGTAACATCTTTCAGAAAAAAGAGACGTGCAAGAACAAGGGGACACAACTTAAAGATAGAGGGGGGGCAGTTCATGGGCAATGTGAAGAAGTATTATTTCACAGAGAGAGTAGTGGATGCATGGAACAGCCTTCCTGAGGAGGTTGTGGGGTCTAAAACTGTGGGAGAATTCAAGAATGCATGGGACAGACATAAGGCAATTCTTGTGGGGGTAGAAAGACATAGGCTGTTGGTTAACTAGGATCCGAGGCCTATCCTTTAGGTAGGGGAAATGGGCAGACTAGATGGGCCAAGCGGGTCCTTAACTGCCGTCAAAGTCTATGTTTCTATGTTTCTATGTAAGGCCAAGCCACACCTACTTAAAGTGGTAGGAACAGTTAGACAGCACAGCACAAGCAATAGCCTAGCTGATACATATATGCTTATTTACAAAAGGTGTAACTAGCAACTAGGTCCAAAGGACACATAAAAGAGGAGGAAAGAGAAGTTGTAAGTCCCTACAGAAGGACAGAGTAAGAGTTTTGCAGCACTACTACAAGTTTACAGCTCTTACAGAAGTATGGATGCAATTGTAATGAGTTGTGAAATATTTAGAGACTAAGAGAGACAGGGGGGATGTGGAGGCCAGGGCAAGGAGGCAGGTGGATACAATGGGGCTGAAGAGTGGAGAGGTAGGGATGACTGGGGTTTGGGGCACAGGGAGGCTGGGAGGGTTGTGAGCTGCAATGGGTGTGGGGCAGCACTGTTTCTGGGAACCTGGTAGAAGGTGGGGGGGTTGTCCAGTGTGCAGGATTTTCAGACAGCTTACACAGGAGATGGAAAGCTTGAGATGTGAGCTGGGTGGAGGGGACAGGTATGAGGGGGTGAGGAGGAGATGGGGCAGAGGGGCAGGGAGGGCTACATCACAGGACAGACCAGACTGCCATGGACCGGAAAGGGGGGGGGCTCGGCCAGGGGTGATAAGTCCACAGGATCCTGAGAGCACCAAAAGTGGGTGTTTACAGGTGGGAGGGGAAAAGGGTAGAAGGATTTCAGGGGGGAAGGCAAAGGCAGGAGGTTGGAGACAACAAACAGGTACACAGTACTGGTTTTATTTATTTATTTAGCTTTTGTTGACCGGGTAGGTACACTAGACAAGTTATATGCCTATTTTCAGGAATGACCCGGGAGAGTACAACAAGGAATACAGATACATCAGAGTACATAACAGTGAGTAGAGCTGAGTACACTGAGTCACGAGAAACAAACTAACATAGAATAGTCTACTGTAGCAGTATTAGTTAATATACATATGTACAACAATAAATAGTCTAGATCATTCAATGGCACGTTTGCCATAGTGTGCATAAGAACATTAGGAATGAACATGACAACATTAGCGGATCCTCAGAAACAGATACGTTCCGAAGTAGGTAGTCAAGTAAATCTCATGTAACCAAGTGTGAGTCCAACACAGGGACCATTGGGTTAAGGAGGCTTGGGACACTCACACGCTGAGGCCAACTTCAGGTGCTCCCACAGGGACTTCCGGAGGCACTGGTGGGAGGGGGCGGAGCGAACATGGTCAGGACGGGAGTTCCAGAGCCTGGGAGCACATGCAGCGAAGTCCCTATCCCACATAAGGGTTCACTGCAAGGGGACCCCAGGACCCTGAGACCTGAGGGAGTAGGAGGAGGGGTCAGGAGATGAGAGAAGCTGTGCCAGGCCCGGGGTGGTGCCAGTTCTGATCACTTTACCCACGAAGCAGCCCAGCCCAAAGTTCAAGTGATTTGCTGGGGAAAGCCAGCCTAGTTTTTCATATAGCTCGCAGTGATGGGTGAGGCGAGGGGCTGCCAGGGCAAAATGACAAATATTATTGTAGGTCGTTTGCCACCAATTAAGGAGAGCCTTGGAAGTTGGGCAAATTGGTGAAGGCCATAACTGAGCGAGGGAAGCAGCACACCTCTGGCAAGTGCCAGACGAGCAGCAGATGTCAGATTTTTCTTTGTCCTGTAGGTCAGACCCAGTTTACAGTTTGCAGTTCTGCAGACATTTAGGATATGACTCCCTAGGTCCAGTTGGGGGTCAAGTGTCACCTGAAGGTATTTGATGGAAGCTGCAGTTAGGAAGGGAGCACCATCCACACCATTGATGCGCAGAGGGACAGGAGATTCTTTTATCTTGGCTGATGACCCAAACAGCATGGCCTGAGTTTTTTTCAGGTTGAGGACCAGCTTGTGTTTGGTTACCCAGGACTGAATATTCTTAAAGTCCTCGGTCAACTGGAGGTTGAGAGTCTCAATGTCCCGGGAGTGTGCCAGGATAACCAGATCATCCGCATAAAGGGTGGCTACTACAGGTTGTTACTGTGGCTGGGAGATGGTTAACAACAGAGAGAAGAGAAGAGGCCCCAAGACCGAGCCCTGAGGGACACCTGAGGTCACCAGAGTAGGATCGGAGAAGACCTTGTTGAATTTGGTCAGCTGTACTCTGCCCTGAAGGTAGTTTGTTAGCCATTTCAGGGCAGGAGGGGATAGGCCAAGGGACTGCATCTGAGTGCAGAGCAATGCATGGTCTACAAGGTCAAAGGCCTTAGACAGGTCAATGAATATAGCTCCAGAGAGTTTGCCCTGGTCCATGGCAGCCCTGATGCTAGATGAGACAGAGACCAGGGCTGTGGATGTGCTATACCCTTTTCAAAAACCGTGCTGTGCTGGGGACAGCAACTCATGGCCCTGAATGTACTCTGAGAGTTGTTCAGCCACAGTTTTCTCAAGGAGCTTACTAATAGCCGATAGGATGGCAATCGGCCGATAGTTATCCAGGACTTTTGGATTTCCCTGCTTCAGTACAGGTACAATCTTCGCCACCTTCCAGATGTCAGGAATAACCCCCGTGGCAAGGGACAGGTTGAGATTATGCACCACTGGGGAGGCAAAGTGGGGGGCGCCTAGCTTCAGAGGCTTGGGCTCCAGGATATCAAGGCCAGCAATGGAGTACAGGGAGAGACCAGAGAGAAGTCTATGCATCTCCATGACAGACATAGCCCTGAGATAGAATAATGGATGGAAGGGCTCTCACCAGCAGGGAAAAGGGAGGAGAGCGCTGATAGGTCAGAAAAGTGGGAATTAAAAGCATTTGCAATCGTGAGTGGATTGTTGCAAGAGACGTCACCAATGATCATATCAGATACCCCTGAGTTAGAGGAGCCACTGACAAGGTTTTTTTATATTCCTCCAGAACCTATGTGGGTCCTTGGCAGAGCTAAGTAGGGCAGACTTACAGAAGTCACTCTTAGCCACCCTGATGGCTTTTGTGTACTCGTTTCTAAGTTTTCTATATTGTTGAAAGATGGACTGATCAAGGGTGCTTTTGATGCGGGCCCAGCACTTGTCTCTAGCCCGCATAAGGGCTAAGAGGCTCCCATGTAACCATTTTGTGGCAGACCCCCTTATTCTCCGCCTATTAATAGGGCATGCTTATCTCTCAGGGCACCAAAGGTATTGAGGAACTGGGTGGCAGCAGTAGAGGGATCAGGGGCACTAAACACCCCTGGCCAATCAGTAAGCCTCAGATCCTTCTGAAATGCCACCAGGTCAAAGCTAGAGAAAATTCTGATGTGAATAATTTTGTGGGGAATTTTTTGGGAGGGGATTTTTCAAACACAGAAAACTGGGCTATGATCTGAGATGGAGTCAGATAGAGTTCTGGCAGAGCTGATCCTCTCAGGACGATTAGACAGAATCCAGTCCAGTAGAGAGCTTGTGGTACTATTTGCCAACCATCTAGTAGGTTCCTGGATAAGCCGTGTTAGGGCTAGATTTGCAAGTAGAGGCTCAACTGCTTTGAATTGCCTCTGGCCCAGTTCAGGTTTACATCTCCTAGGATTAAAAGTTCACTGTCTCCGACACTGGGACTGACGGTATCCAGGAGGTGGGTAAGGCCAGGTAGACCACCCTTAGGGGGAATGTATGCACATACAACATGTAGCATCTTAGTATTCCCAAGTAACAGCATAACATGGAGCAGCTCACATGGGGACAGAGAGGACTGCTCATGCGTCACCAGAGACACTTTAAGATGACTCCTGTAGTATATTAGAATGCCTCCACCCAGCTTGTTTCGCGGCCGATCCTGTCTTATGAGCTCAAAGCCAGGAAGCACACAGACTGAGTCAGGGATCGAGGGTTTTAACCAGGTCTCTGTAATGGCAAGAATTTTAGGCTTATAGTGTGCAGCCCAGGTGGCGAGTTCATTCAGGTTGGCAACAGACTGTGAATATTAAGGTGAGCAAATGTTAACTCCTTGCCCAACCTCCATTCTAGGGGTATTGAGGAGGCCTGATAGGTAGAACCAGGACTGAGTTCAATGTCACTGGCCAGGGCTAGAATCACCAGGAAAAGCCAGAGGAGATGTCATCTGGAGGTGGTACCTGCGGTCGTGGGCTTGTGGGCTGGCGTCTCCTCACCAGGGAGGGATACAGTAGGCATCTGAAATCAAGGCAGCAGGTAAGGTAGGGGTGGCTTGTCATGTGCCAGGAAGTTAGATAAGGTGAAGTCAAACACCTTTTCAGGGGACAGACACGTCCCAGTTGTCCCCAGTTAACTGAGATGGGTCAGAGACCACTTGGGAGAGAACTAGACCCGAGAGGAGACCAGTGAGAAGGACAGTACTGAGTGAGGAAGGCATGACACCATCCCTGGTAGTCTTGGGAGACTCCATTCCAAGGGAGGAACTAAGCAGTACCCAGTGACACCTCGACAAGATGACAGTAAGGGACCAAAGGGATGGACTTGAGGGGGACTGGTCAGTGTGACCAGTGCATAAGTAAAGTTGATGGGACAAGATAAACGTGGATGAAAACGATTAGACTTGGACATGCAGTCAACAGCTCAGAAATAAATACCAGAGCACTCTCCCCAGAAAATTGCAGACAGATATGGATATGCTTATCAGGACCCAGAGAATGATATTATTCTATTTGATAGTCCATCAATCGCTCTGCACAAACTTAGGAAAGTGGGCAGGAGAAAGCAGCATACATAAGACAAGATATAGTGTGCATCCTTAGGAAAGTGGGCTGGAGGGAGCAAAATACATAAGGCAATTACAGTGTGTATCCTTAGGAAAGCAAAACACGTAAGGCAATATTCAGTAAGAAAGGAGAAGGTATGTAGCCCTCAGTAGTTTAAAACACCCAGAGGAGATAAGTAACACTACTCAAGGCACCCCAAACAAATTTGTTGGTTCAGAACGTCATGAAACAAAGTCAATGAATAAAGTTTTCTCTTTTTTTCACTGTACCACACCATCAAGCTAATAGGATACTGCAGACACAAGGGGAAGGGCATACGGGCATTTAATGGGAGGAGGAACAGGGTGGGTGGGAGGCGAAAATGTCACTGTATCTCGGTCGAGCGCCTGCAGCAGGGCAGCTGCCTTCAGTGCGATCGCGGTTTAAGAGCAGGGCAGAAATTCCAAGGATGTAGAGGTGTGCGAGAGAGCCCGCCGGAGCTCGGTTAAACAAGCCGGCACCTCAGACTCGCACAAGCAATGGAAGCATTCCCGCAGCAGGGGGGGTGGACCCTCCAAGCACAGGACACCGTCACCACCTCTCCACAGCAGATAGAACAAAGTTCAATATTCAGGGCTGCTAGATGCACTCTCCCTTTTGAACAGAGAGAGCGGGCATGTCACAGCAGCAGGGGCCAATGGCAGACAGAGCCTGGGAGCTCAGAGCTTGGCACCAAAATTCAAAAGATAATTAGTCCCTGGAGACAGAAGTTCTTTATCAGGCTCAGCACGTCTCAGTCACAGTCGGTGAGAATTGAGAATTTCACTGTCTCGGTTGGACACCTGCAGTGGCAGGGGCAGCTACCTTCAGGTACGATCACCAGATTTAAGAGCCGGGCAGAGATTCCAGGGATGTACAGTGTGCCGAGGAGGCTGTGTAATCCTGGGCTAAGCTACAATGGAAAATGGGCATGAGCTGAACACCATTCAAACTTACCACAATTTGGGGGAATGAGGGGCTGCGAATAGGTGGACAATCCATTTTACGGCCAGGGTGGATGTGAACAGGTATAACAACAATACAAGACCTTCTGGTTCAGGGATCTATGGCAATTGACACATTTCAAAACCTAGAGGCCAATGGAACCTGCTGGCAGGGGATTTCTGGAGATACCTGCAGTTGCACAGGGTAATACAGACATATCTTAAAAAGAGGCCCAGAGACAGTACCAACACCCCAATACTCTCCTGGATAGCCAACCCCAAACAAGTGGTCAATGAAATATACTCAGAGATTACAGACTCCATACCCAGTTAATCAGAGTTGGCTAAAGGTAAATCAATCAATCAATCAAAATCTTTATTTTGCCAGGCAGAACATCATTGAGACAAGCTCATTTACAAGATGGACCTGGGAAAAAACCATTGCCAACAGAGTTAAGACATCACAGGTTGAGTGAACGTGCATGACAGTTACATAGTAATAATAACAATATAATAACATATAATCATCGCATGTGACAAAATACTTGCACCAGAACATAGCAATTGGTTCAACAGGAGGTAGTGCCATTTAAATATAATTGCATGGATACAGATATATGGACGTAAGGTAATGAGCTAAAGTTTATACAGTAAACATCATTGGAGGAGTCATAGTGAGCAGGAGTGGCAGTTCCTCTAGCATCAAAGTACAAAGAAGATTGAGATGTAAGAGTCCTTTGATAAGTACTGTAGGCATGGCCTGGCAAGTGGGGTGGTAAGGGGAGAGGGGTATAAGGAGTGGGGTGGGAAGGTTAGCCGAGATAGGAGAGGGTTGGATATGATGGCCTAGGGAGGAAGGACTGTTCGAAGGGCAAAAACAACAGATGCCACATGCAATGGTTGGGGTTTAAGTCCAATATTTGCAGCAAAGACAGATCGTGATGTTGGGACCTTAATTTGACAATGACAGAAGGGAGGACTCAAATGACGCCTCAGGCAGTGGTTGAAGTTTAAGTCCAGAATTTAAAGCAGTAACAAATTGTGATGTTAAGACCTTGACTTGAAACAATGACAGACCTCAGAGAAGGTCCTCAAGAATAAGGATTTGAAGAGGAAGAACATGACAGGGGTAGAGAGCCTTAATGTTTTCTGGATTGTATTCCAGAGCATAGGAAGAGTGAAGCCTATTGAGGCTCTACCAAAGCGTGTTTTAACTTTAGGGATAGCCAGAGATAAGATGGTAAGACTTCTGAGAGAATAGGCACTAGGGATGCAAGGAGTTAGGCAGCTTGTGAGGTACTGAGGTAATTTATGAGTGATTGCCTTATATGTCCATAGAATAGCATTCTTTTGCCTCCTGAAGCTAAGGGAGGTCCAGCCTATGGAAGAATAGAGGACACAGTGGTGTGTGTCATAAGGGGCATCCAAAATTAACCTAAGGGCTCTGTGGTATAGGGTATCAAGCTTGGAGAGAGCTGCGCTAGTACTATGGCCATATAGGAAGTCCACATAGTCTAGGAGAGGCAAGAAGGTAGCATGGACTAGGAGTTTTTTAGCCTCCTGGGTTAATGAGTTCTTGACCCTGAAGAACATACTGAGCCTTTGATGTGGTTTCTTAGTGAGTTCATCAATGTGATCAATGAAGGACAATTTGTAGTCAGTTCAGACCCCCAGGTATTTGAATTTTTCCACGAAAACTCCAGGGCTTCTCCCAAAAGGGTGCTTATGTGAGGAACCATATCTAGATGTTTTTTTTTGAAATGAGGGGCCAGTGGAGAAAAAATCATAGCCTTAGTTTTTTTTGGCATTGAGCAAGAGTTTCAAGTTGAGTAGATTTTTTGGAGGATGTCGAAATCGTTCTGGAGGTCTAAAATCTGTCAAGTAGCACTGTATCGTCAACGAAGAGATGGATACCTGATGACTTTAGACAAATGTCAATTTGATTAATATAAATGGCAAAGAGAAGTGGACGTAGTATGAATCCTTGAGGGACACCTCTAAGGAGCATTTGTTTGGTGATAGGTCTCCTTCAGGCTTGACCTGCTGCTCTCGTCCACAAGATAGTTTATGAACCAGCTTAGGGCCAGGTTGTCCACCTGAATATTCTTCAGGGCTACCAGTAGTAAATCATGGTCCACAGTGTCAAAAGCATTGCTAAGGTTCAGAAACAAGGCGCATATGTATTGTTTGTTATCAAGTGTGGACTGCCAGTCATTTATAACCTTAGCAAGGGCAGTGGAGGTACTATGCATGGGACAGAAACCATATTGAATTGAGTTTAGTACAGTAAAACTTTCCAGATGAGATCTGAGCTGTTCATTTACTACCTTCTCCAATAGTTTTGAGAAGACCTGGAGCAAGGAGATTGGGCAGTAATTATTAAGGTCACAGGGATCCCCTGATTTGAATAGAGGGATGACATTGGCCATCTTCCAGACCTTGGCTAGGGAGCCCTGATTGAGAGACAAATTGAAAAGGTGGGTAATAGTGGGAGCCAAAATATAGTAGGCCCACTTTAGGAAGAAAGGCTCAATCATATCTGCGTCCACACTTTTCTTAGTATCAAGTTGAAGAAGGAGCTCCTCAACCTGTTTGATGGTGACTGGACAGAAGGAGAAAGAGTGGTAAGGGTCAATAGATTCCGGATCATTGCAATCAGATGACTGACTAAGGAACTGTGCCCTGATGGCATTTGCTAGGGATGTATCAAAAACCATCCCTGCTGTGGCAAAGTGATTGTTAAGGAGGTCAAAGATCTCATTTTTATCTGTAGTGTGGGTACCACCAGTCGAAATTTGGTGGGTATGCGTGCCAGCGCTGTTATGGCCTTCTACCTCTCTTAAAGTTTCCCAAAACTTAGTAGCAGAGTTAGTGGATGCATTAAGCTCAGAGTGGAAATAACTAGACTTCGCAGCTCTGATAGTTTTTGTGCAGAAATTCCTTGCGGTTCAGAAAGCAGACCAGTCTGTGGCCAATTTAGACTTTCTAGCTCTTTTCCAAAGAGCATCTCTATGACATAAGGCAGTCTTTAGGTTATCTGAGAACCAAGATTTTCTTTTGGTCCTGGTAAATGAGAGGATGCCTCCAGCAACCCATAACAGAGCAGCAATGGTCCAACTGCTGGCAATGTGCACAAAAGATGTTTAAAGATACTAAAAGCAAATTGATTCAAAATAAAATACTCCATTCATGGCACCAGACACCTACTGTGCTGCATGCTGCTGGGGTATTGCCTTCAAATGTGCCTGACAATGTCAATCGCAGATAGGAGATATTCTTCACACCCTGTGGGCTTGCCCCCAAATACAACAGATATGGGGCGAAGTGCTATGTTTTGGCATACAAGTGCTACAAAAGCATATCCTTCCTCTGGCCCAGTTACTGATCCTAGGTATGAAATCAACAGCGTCACATCTCTCAGACCATGACCATAGATGGCTGGCCTTGCTAGCCATGCAGACCAAGCATCTTATCCTCTGCAGATGGAGGACCCCCACAGCCACATGCTCCAGGAGGTTATACCCTCCTTAGTACAAACTGAATCCCTAGATCACCTTTCCCACATACAGAAGCCGCTCTCCCACCCCCCAATTATCTTTGCTGGCAGAACACAATATGGTATTCGACGACCATCACCAGATCTTGTCTGGGCATATGTAGGGTGGCAGCAGCAGCACAGTAGTGGTGCTTCAGTAACACTCATCATCAATCACATTAGTGGTGGTTGGTTGAACTTACAGAGTAAATTAAACGCAGTCAAAATCATAGTTAATAGCAATCTGTGTGAAGCAGCAGGACTTAGTCTACTCCACTTCTGAAAAATGCTGTGATGACTCACACTGTAATCTAGGCTCTGGCTGGCACTTGTGCTTTCAGAAGTGTTGTCTTTATATTCCCTTGTCCAGCCCCAGAAGCTTACTTATGATTTTTCATGCTATTTAACATCGGAACATATATTTTAATATTAGTCAACAGTGGGGCATATATTAGTAATAATACACAAATATGTGCACAATATTGACAATGTTGAGTGTGAATGGCTAGAATGGCCTATGTGAAAAAGGTGCTTTATGTGCCACTACATATAAAAACTGCCACTGAAACCATTCTTACAACTATGACAGGTGGTCTCAGTGGCAACAATAATATATTATTGATCAAGATTGATCAATAATAAGAGTCAGCACTGCTTATAATGGGCTCATTTGTCAAATTATGTTTTGAATGTTATATGCAACATCTGATTTACCCATCAGTTACTGTCACCCTGCTACTGTTGATACTGTGATGTCACATAACATCATTGCATAATGCAGTGCAATGTAGCACTAAATAAGTGGTAAGGCACACGTCAGACACAGAATAAAGCACAGAATGAGATTTATTTTTAAATTTCAATATCCCCTGCAATAGCTCTTACAAAAGCTGCTTTTTCTCACCTTGTTAAAAAAATGCTGCTGCAGATTAATTTTATAACTGTCTGCCTGTCTTATTTTTAGAGACTGCTGCCTTAATCTGTCCCTGCCCATCAGATTTCAATTTGATTTTTCAGGCAGTTCATGTTTACTGCTGCTGCCTAAATGCTGCCTGTCTTACACAGATATCTTTATTACTCTCACAAGTTGCTTTTAAAAGCTGTTTCTTCGCAAAAAAAATAAGGCTTTCCTTTTTCTCATTCTCCACAGCATGCCACAGACAACATCTCTTGGAACAGACCCTGAAACTGTGGCACACTGCTGAGAGAAGCTCACACAAGCAATGTTTATCAGGCAGGGGTTGGAGAAGACTCTAATGCCCTTACATCTGTTTCTGTTTTAGGCATTCCTACTCTACTCACTTGTTCCCGACAACAGCAGTGTGACAAGCAGTGCCATTCTGACACAATTCGATGTGATGGTAAAGCATCATTTTCACCATCTTTGCATGTGTGTTCCTCTTCTTTGGGTGCAAGGACTGGCTCATATGAGGAACGTCTAACTGTAGTTAGGAAGCGCCTTGTTTGCTCACAGGCAGCCGAAGACAAGTTTTAACTTGCCCTGATGGCTATTTGCATTGTGACACTGATTAGCAGGTGATCAGCTACTTATCAGCTGTTACCCCTTAACTGTGTACAGTACAACAAGATTTAGACAGCCATCAGGCTTAGACAGACATCATTCACACATTCAGACCCCTGTTAGCCCACCATCATTCAGACCTGTGAACTGCTGTCAAGTGCTGTCAAGTGAACTCTGGTGGTCACTACAGGCAGCTGATATAGATCATTATAACCACCATATTTTACATTGGAAACAATAGCTGGTGGTTCTGGTAAAGGAAATGTGGGCGTTAGAAGCAGATCTCTGTTTTAAAGGAGGGAGTTATAAGTGGTGCCGACTGTATAGTAACAACAAAAAAAACTGCTTCGAATAGGCCCATTTTTATGGCAGCTATGTATGAGGAACTCTTTACAGAGTAAGATTGTCTCACGCAGAGGAATGGAGTGCTCTGTTTGGCCAGGATTGCTCCCTCAATCAATAATAAATAGAATAATAGATTGGTTCTGGTGTATTACAAGGCATTAATTCCATCAAGAGGTTCTGGGGACACAAGAAACATCGAGAGCAAAGCTCGAGAGGTTTCTTGTGTCCCCATAACCTCGAGATAAAATTTCTGCCTTGAAACACCAGAAACTATTTGTTATTTTTTGTAATATATGGATGTGAGGTATTTTCAAGTTCTTGTGCTGCTGCGGTCTGCAGAGTTCGTCAGTCTCCGAATGTTGTTCCTCGCTCCTTATTTGCACCCCCCAGCTCCTGGTCCATTCCCGCTTGTTTCTCTCACAGAAAAAAAACAACAACACAGGGTTCATACAGTAGTCATATCCGGTAATCCCAATGATAGTATTACGGGGACCGGCAGTATAGTATTATGGGGCCGGAAGTATACTATTATGGGAGTAACTAATATATTACAATGATTTTTTATATGCTTTTTGGGGGTATTATTTTAAGAATCCATATATTACAATATAATAATGTCTGGCTGCAGTCAAGTCACTGGGTCAGATGATATATGAAAAGGCTTCTCAAACATGAGTTAACAAGTATGAGACACAGTAAATAAAGAAACAAAACACCATTGTAAATAAGACAAGCTAGGTTTGCAAATCCTGCTAATTTTGGCATGACGATAAAGATTTCATAAGGTGTAGTAATATAGGAAGCCATTCACTCAGCAGTTGCAGTTTGCACAAAGTCCAAAAATATAGATCTTTTCCACTTTTCCAATATCAAGTTGTTAAACTTTTTTCCATTAAAACCATACATAGTAACACCAACAGTGCTTCATTAGTGAAGGGTTTTAGGCACCAATTTTAGCTGGTAAGCACCTATTGCGATCATGCATATGCTGTTCTGCATTTTAGTCAAGTTTAAGGTCACCTTTTGGGTGAGTGATGTACTGTGCATCAGTGTTGTCAGACTCAAAAGGCTGATGATCTGCTGTGCTATAGGTCTGGCTGGCAGGGAAGGGCTGATTGATTGACAGAGGCTGCAGTAGGTCACTGAGAAAGCTGCTGGAGTAGTGAGAGACCAAGAGAGAGAGAGAGAGAGAGAGCAACAACAGCAGGATCTTCAGCCAGGACAGCTATGGATACAAAGCAGATCTGGGTGGGGGAGACAGAGGCTGCAGCTGCATCCCCCATTCAGCACCTGTAAAAGGTGTTGTCCTTTGAAGCCACTGTGATGACTACAGACTTCCTTTCAAGCACAACTGTAGAGTGGATGAGCCTGGAAGCCATTAACAAAGAAACATTGAATCTGATGACAGATATGGGCTACCTGGCCCACCCTGTCTGCCCATATGTATATTTGTTTTATCTTATTATTGCTGTAGATCCATTTGATCTACAGTGCTGTCTCTTTCTTCATCTTATCTCTACAATTCCCTTGTGCCTATCACATGTGTTTTTGAACCCCACCCTTATTTTTTGCCCCAACTACAGTACCACAGCTGGAAGGCTGTTCCATGAATCCATTATTTTCTTTGAAGAAGTACTTTCTTACATCTCTCCTGAACCTTCCCCCTGTAGCTACATAGCATGTCCTCTTGTTGTAGGGTACCTTTGTTTTCTGAGAAATACTCCCCTCTTATACCTTATTTATTTATTTGCTTTTGTTTACCAGGTAAGCACACTAGACACCCAAGTGCCTATTTTCAGGTGCAACCTGGGAGATTACAAAGATATGTTCAAGCACAACAGGCAAGAACAAGAGCAAGGTATAATCAAGAGCAACAGACAGAGCAAGGTCAATGCAGGAACATCAAGGGTTTACACTGCAAGTGGGAGAAGATACTAGCATGGAACAAACAAGGCAGGCAGTAATCAGCACTTTCAGGAAACAATGCCCTAAAGGGATAAGGGTAGCAGATACAACGAGCAGTTACAAGGGGGGATAGGAGAGGCCAATGGCAAACTAGGGGCTAGAACAGTAGCATATACACAATTAGTGAGCACCCCGACCAGGGTGGTCCCATCACAATCAGTTCTTCAGGTAGCAGCATGCTTCACAAGTAGATAAGGTGCAGTGACCAACAATCTTATGCAGCAGAGTTAGGTTTCAAATCAGCCAGACTGAGAGGAATGCTCGAAGGGGTACATTAAGTGCAGAAGCAGGTGGAAGCTGATTTGAGGAAGCCCCAGAGGGAGACTTTATAGCAGGAATGGGAGGTGGAGGAGTGAGCACTAGCTGGAAGGGAGTTCCATAACCTGGGCACATATGCTCCCCTGTGAGGTATTTATCTCTATCATATCTCCTTTCTCCCTCCTCTCCACCAGGGTGCACATTCTGAGCACTTTTAGCCTCTGTTCATAGGGCTTATGATGCAGACCATTCACCATTTTAGTAGCCTTTCTCTGGACCACTTCCACTCTGCCTATGTCATTCCTGAAATGCGGTGTCCAGAAATGGACACAGAGCTCAAGGTGGGATCTAACTAGAGATCAGAGGAGCAACACCACCTTCATTTTCCTGCTGGTGATACTCCTTTCTATGCACCCCAGCATCCCACTAGCCCTCCCATCTGCCTTGGCACACTGCTTGGCCACCTTTTCTGCCACAGGCCCTCTGATAAGAATAGACCCCCACCCCCAGACCAGAACAGTAGGCCCCTTAAAACAATTGGGCAGATGAAAACCTAACTTGCTTGCCCAGAGAAGTTTGCAGAATCTTTATTGCTGGGTTTGGAAGTCAGGATGTCATTGGTACCTTTGCAGAGGAGTAAAAGTGCATCTGTCTGGCACACCCCACCTAGCTGCTGGCCTGCAAGAAAGGGTAGAGGAGGTATACAGTATGATCAGTAGGAGGCATCAGACCCAGTTCTTACTGTTAGTTAGCCTGGCTGCCTACTACTGATCTGACTGACCCATCACTTAAGACTCAAGCTAGACTTTGCTATAGGCTACTCCACTTGTCTGGTATTCTCCTCCACTCCACCCTGACCTCTGGTGTCAACTTCCAAGAGCAAGCAAGTTACCCCTTCCTTTGGACACACATGGACTGGTCATACATTGCATCATCAAGATTAATAACCAACATACCTTCCAAACTGATTCCAAATTCAACTGTGTGGATGTGCATTGCAACAAGCTAAGAACAACATATTACCTTATATTTTTCCTGCTGCCGCTAGTCTAGCGATTTTGATCACTGCCACAATTGCACACTATGCCAGCATAAATCAATCTAAACACACACTGCATTTTGAAAGCAACTTTGTTTTTAAAATAAGACAGATGTCAAACTAAGTATAGGATGTCATTTAAAAGCTTCTTAGACTGATGTGAAACATTGCCTTGTACAGAGCTTGTTCGTCAAATTTTAAGTGCTTCACACGGCAAACAGCATGATCAGTTGTGAACTGCTGCTATACAAAGCAGTCTTCTCTCATAGGATGAGCTTAGTAAAGTCAGAAAGCAACCTAAAGCAAAGTGAGAGAGTGCACTGTCTGGCAAAGAATAATTTTAGTTAACACTGAAACCAAGGACACTTTTAGATCTTTGGTTTCTGTGTTACAGCATGACTTTGTTTGACTGAAAGTATGGTCTTTCACTTTGACTTAGCATGTAGATAATCATGCAACCATAAACCAACAACATCAATGCCTTTGAGAAGCATACAATATGTCCAGCTGTATTTCCATATCAGGCAGGACTTCCAGGTTTCCCCAATCCCTGGCCACCTCCTTCCAAATCTTAATTCGCTGCTATTAGGAATGAGTCAGGTATTGAGGTGAGGAATATGCATGAACATGCATTGCTGATATAAACAGAATTTTATTGCCTCTGTTTTTTGGATGCCGATCGTAACTACTGTAACTTGATGTAGCTATGCTTTCTGAGTGATACTGATTTTACAGGTATCTGCTACCTGCAACATATTATTACTATGATGATATGTGTGTCCTTTCTTCTAATATGTTTCTGTTATTTTTATACAAACATCAATGTCTGCTTTATGTATAGCCATTTTTTTTTCTTCTTGTATATGGTAACATTCCGAATTCAAGAAACCTCTAATACTCTTGATTTCCTGACACCCTCTAAAGGGTTTATTTCCACACTGTTTTACTCCTGCTCTCTTCTCCTCTAATTGCTCCTATCTCCCCTTTCTCCCTCCTGAATCAATAGGTTACTGACTGATGCTTTGTTTGTAAGCATTACTGATTGCAAGATTGCAACTGATCTGTTTTATATTTCTATTGTGATGCACATTTCAGTCTATGTATTGTACGTCCTGTGTGTACTCTAATGTCAATAAATAAATAAAATAAACATACTCCCTCCAATCTGCATACACACACACACACACACACACACACACACACACACACACACGGCGTGCACGCTGTACGTCAGGCACTAAATTTAGTTCCCAGTCAAATGTACTAGATGCATATACAACTGTAGGTACTTTCATCAGCTCCTCTCATCACTCATAAATAAAAAAATCTCAGCTCTATAAAAAACATAAAAAAGCAAAATGCAATTTATGTTGCTGACTGCATTAACTCTGATTCATTGCTCATGATAGCATAACAATAGTTCTCCATGCTCCTACTATTCTACTTTGTGTTTCTTTTGTCTTTCCCTTGTTATCTATATTATCCACCTGTGCATCCCAAGGTTGAGAGGGCTACAGCTGTAACTTCCACTGCCCTCCCCTGCATTGCTTCTCCACTTGCCCTGAATTGCTAATTCCACGGACCCTTGGGCATTCAAGATGAATTCTAAGACACTTTTAAGGACTACCTTGGCCACCAATCCCTTCTTGCTGCTCTAAATTGCAGCCGCACCTCTAAACCTCTCTGGATCCAATCTAGAGCCACATCTCCTTGTTACAAGTGAAGCTCCTTTACAGCATGAGGATTAAAAGTTGCTTGTTTCTCCCTGTAGCTCAGTGTCATATCCTACACTGCATGCATGTCTCGGGGTTGAGAGGTCTACAGCTGTAACTTCTGCTGCCCTCACCCTGCACCGCATCCCTGCTTGTCCTGAGCTACTAATTCCATGGTCCCTCAGGCATTTAAGACACATTCCAAGCTGTGTCTAAGGACTACTATGGCCACCAATCCTCAGATGCCACTTTACACTGCAGCCGTGCCTCCATGCCTCTCTAGAGCCAATCCAGAATTACCTCTCCCTGCTACAGACAGAGCTCCTCTACAGCATGAAGTTTAAAAGATGCTTGTCTCTCCCTGCAGCTCAGCGTTGGATCCTGCACTGCCTGCATGTCCCAGTGTCGAGAGGGCTACAGGTGTAACTTCCCACTGCCCTCACCCTACACTGCTTCAGCTCTTGCCCTGAGCTACTAATTCCATGGACCCTAAAGCATTCAAGATGCACTCCAAGCCACTTCTAAGGACAACTATGGCCACCAACCCCTGCTGCCACTCTATACTGCAGCCGCACCTCCGTGCCTCTGTAGACCCAATCGAGAACCACCTCTCCCTGCTACACTACAGGCAGAGCTCCTCAACAGCACAAGGATTAAAAGCTGCTTGTCTCTCCCTACAGCTCAGCACTAGATCCTATGCCACCTGCATGTCCTGGGGTCAAGAGGGCTACAGCTGTAACTGCCACTGCCATGCCCCCACACAGCATACTGCTTGACTTGCACTTTTAATTCCACAGACCCTCAGGCATTTAAGATGCACTCCAAACTGCTTCTAAGGACTACTCTGGCCACCAGTCCCCTTCTGCCTCCATACATTGCAACTATGCCTCCATGCCTCTCTAGATACAATCCAGAGCCACCTCTCCATGCTACAGGTGAAGTTCCTCCCCTCTTAGGTTCCACCTCTCCTAGCTGCCCTCCACGCTAAGGAATGAGCACAAATGACATCAATGGGAGTCTGCCCAGAATCAGCCATGGAGGCATCTGGCAGCCAATCATACTGCCCTATTTCCTGTCTGTTGTTGTAAAATAACTTGTGAGTACTTTTTGATATGATACACTTTAATTGGAACTTCACTACTGCTACTGCATGTGAGTCTTTGTAAACAGGCTTGCTCTAATGTTTCTAGACACATTTCAGTCTGCTGAATCATAGTAGTCTTTTCCTATGTTGTGTGTGTAACACAGTACTTCTTGTGCTGGGCCATATTGTGTATGATATGTTTAGCTACTCTATGTCCCATAACAATAAATCAAAATTGAAGGGTTTGCAGCTGTAACTTACACTGTGATACATATTTATATGGTTTCCCAGGTTCCACTAATGTGCTTAAGTCTGCATTCTAGTCCTATAGTAAGTTTCTTCTAATAGTACTGTTGTGTCCTGATAGTAATCTTTGTGCCTGCAGGCTCTAGTTTATATGCCACTTGCTAGTGACACCCTTTTGGGGAGAGTGTTATATATATATTTCAGGTTGATACATTAGCTAATTGTGTATACAGCCTGCATTACCTCAGCATTACTTTACAATTTTTTGCATAGCTCTGAGTGTACCTTACAAATCTTAATCTAGGGAGGTTTTGCTATTATTTATCCCTTTGTACCTGCAGTGCCTTATACTTCTGACATTATGGCATTACTATATTGGGTGTTTTCTTGCTTAAATGTCTTAACTAGCTTTCTTTTCATTGTGGATGCCTTGCCTCCCTTGCAGGATATAAATAAGTATGCATTAGATTACAGTGATTTCACCATGACCAGTACCTTGGTCTGTGCTTACAAGTGTTGGAATAATCTCTACCTAGTCCCCCCAGACTCTGGTACCTTATGTCCTATTATCTAAAGAATATGCACTGGTGTCTCACCCCAGTGAGAAATCACCTGAAAGCTTGTGCTTTAATCCTACTGGCCTTATCCCTTCTTTTGGCTACTGGTTATATCAAATCCAGTCCTAACCCTACTACACCTCTCCCCACTACCTTCTCTCACCCCTGTGGTAGGGCATTAAATGACATAAAACTGCACATCCAAACAAAAGAAGCCTTATCCAAACCTGGATGAGCTCACAATCTGAGTTAACCATTTCAATCCCGACATTCTTGTTGTTTCTTAAACTTGGTTGACCTAGTATTCCCACATACCTCTATGCCCTGTTGGTACACAATGTACTAAGGTGTGATAGGACCTCCTCAAAAAAGGAGGAGTCACTATGATTTACTATAATGTCCATTTACTTGTCTCTGCCCATAGCTCCCCGTCCCCTATAACTGACCCTAATTTCTAGCTGTGTCATGCTACCAACATACTGGATAACTGAAAGAAGCACCATTTTTTCTGTGTATACTTACCACCTGCTGGCAGTTGTCAGGCACTATCATCCCTTATTGTGGGCCTCCTGGTACATGGTAAAGAGTTCATCATCTTTGATGACTTTAATATTGACTGGTTTAAACATAATAGTAGCAATACTGAGCTATCACTCAATAAATTGCAGCTTACCCAGATTATTTCGGACCCTACTAGACTCTCTTATAGTAGGTGGTGTACCACCCTCATTGACTGGTTTCTCATAACTAGGCCTGATACAGTAGTTTGTTCAGGTATGCTACCAGATGCAATTAGTGATCACGCCCCTATTTTCTGTGTATGGTGGGCTAAGCCTTCCTCAAGGTCCCCCCCATATAATTAAATTTTCATGTCTTCTCTCACTTCGACCCTACTCAGTCAAAATACAGTGTTGCTAGGCAACACTGGTCTAGTGTAAGGGCTACCAATGACGTCAGTCAATTGCTCTTACACAGTTCTGTGCTCTATTCTCTGGTATTCAGGATAAACACACTCCTCTAACCTCTAGACAGGTCCGAGGGCTAATCACCAAATTATTGGACCAACCAGTACTGTCCCTGATCAAAATGAAGGACAAATGCTGGGCTGCCTTTAAGGCCACCAACTCTGCCTATGATTAGACACATTATAGAATGCTTAGAAAGAATGTAGACAGGCCATACAGAATAGAGAAGGTAACTACTTATGTCCCTGTACGAATTCAGTTTCTAGCCCACAACACTTTTGGAAATGCATTAAGCAGTCCCTTGATAAGGATACTATGTTCACTCCATGGGGCTTTGAGGCATTAACTGTGATAATCCATTCACCAACACAAATGACTTCAACCAACTCTTCTCTGACCTCACAGCTTATACTGAGACCCTTTTTCAACCCTCCAAGTATCCTCCTCCAGTACAGAACTGATGCAATATTCCCCTTTCTATTTTAAAAGTATCAGGGTCTCTGAGGCATGTAAACTCCTAAAATAAATTCCTGAAGCTAAATTTGCTGGCTCAGACAAGATCGAGCCCAGATTTCTAAAGGTTGCAGAAAATGAAATGGCTTCCCTTTAACTTGTTCCTCTAATCCTACATTGTGCCTGATTTCTGCATGATGATTTATATTGTACCTGTTTTCAAAAAATGAAATTGTAAAAATATCCGTAATTACAGAGCCATTGCTATCCTACCAATACCTAATAAGGTCATAAAAAAAAACTGTTGCCTCACAACTCTCCAACTAGCTCTCAGCCCACAAACTTCTTTCTCCAACTCAACATGGCTTCCACAGGAACAATAGAACTATGATGGCCCTATTTACACTCACCAATAGCACTTCCACTGCAATTGACAAAGGTGAGTTACTGGGCACTGTCTTTATAGATATAACAAAGGCTTTTGACCTGGTTGATCACATCTTGCTTTGCAACAAGCTAAAAGGTCTAGATGTATCGAACACTGCCATTCCCTGGTTTAAAAGTTATTTTCCAATAGGCAACAATGAGTAAGGTTTGAACTGCTCTCTCTGACCCTGCCTTTGTCACGGTCAGGGTCCCACAGGGCTCTATACTTGGGCTTCTCCTTTTCTCCCTACATATTAACTCAGTGCACCATTGTTTCTCATATAGCATGCCAATCCTTTATGCAGATGATGTTGTGTTCTTCTCTAGTACCCATAATGTGTCTGACATCAATATGAAACTGTCATCAGATTTACAAGCTCTCCAAAAATGGCTCCATTAGAACAGACTTCTTATGTTTCCTTTCCCCCTTCCCCAGGTTACACCTGGAAATGAGCCTTGGCTCAGTGTGCCTTTCCAGGTTACCAACATTTTAAATAAATAAATAAAATGAATGTTGCAATGACTCAGGCCATGCTGTTTGGAATGGCTACCCCCCCATCTAAAAAGCAACTCAACCCTGCTATTTGTGGTTTGTGGCGATAGTAATCCCCTTGTCACTGTCCTCTCCTTTAATTACCTAGGTCTTATGCTTGACACTTCCCTGGGCTTTTCACTTCATGTGGCATCCGCCTGTTAAGCTGTTAATACCAGATTAGGGTTGTGCTACAAGGCAAGCAACAACCTATCTCCTACAGACCATTCTGCTATAGCCCAGGGCATTCTGTTGCCCAAACTAACCTGTGGTTTGCTTGTTTTTTCAGCAGTCTCTAAAACTGTATTACAAAAATGGGATGCTGTATAAAACATTATTTGAAAATCTGCACTTGCCTCAAATCAAGTCACCCACCATTGTACATTTTATTGAAATCTTGATACAATAAGTCTGATGTCTCCTGTCATTGTTTAAGCAATTAGAAATAAAGAAAGGAGAGAAAAATAGAAGTTTAGCTCCCCCTCCCCTTTCCTGTTTTGGGCAGTGGAATCCTTTTCTTTTATCCTGTGTCCTTGTTTCACCCCTGGTTAGGCCAGACAGGGTCTCTTGCACAGCTTTTTCTGTCCTAGCTCCTCTGGTTTCCCTTCGTTGCACAGTACATACAGTAATCCCTTCTTTTGTGAGTTAGGCAGTTTTCTTGTTGGGGAAACCTGATAAAAAGAAAAGTATTTCATTTCATTTATATTTTTTATACTTGTTAGCAAGATGAGCAAATTACCCATTTTCACAAGGAACAAGTAAAACATAAAAACAAATGATCAAACAGGATAATATGTGCAAAAACAATGAAGCAGTAACTAGATGTATAGTGCCATCTTTCAGTGGAAGAAAAACAGTACAGCAGAATTAGTGGTATGTTCTAGAATTTTTATGACAATTGAGTTTCAGACAGTAGGTATCACACTTCTAGTTAGGCTATCAAATGTTTCTTAGGTGTTTGCCTGTTTCTTTTATATTTATAGTAATAAGGCAAAGTTGTAATATTGAATACGATTGATTGTATTAAATGCATTATCTGTTTGTTATGCAGTGCTATATTACTGTTGTTTATATTCCAGTACTTTCTCTGAAAATTGGTGTTCTGTGGAGCCTATGGGAATTTGGAGGCAGGAGTTTTCAACTAAGGGAATCCCTGCTGATTGGGACCTGAATCAGTTGGTGTCTAGTCACTGCAGGGGAAAGTGTGCTTGCTGATGGCACTGAAGGATGAAACTGTGACTCTCAGATTTCTTCTCAGAGACTTCCAACTAGCCACCCAGTATCCCAGAAAGGTTCCACAGTGCCACAATTTGATTAAGAGTGCTAAGATATTACAATTGATATTTCAATAAATCCTGTTTAGCTCCCTTATATTATGTTTTGCACCCAGTTGCAATGTTTGGCTCCTGTGCTGACACAGCTGTGTTTTGTAGGGCTCCACAATTGGTGCAGAAAGCACAGTTTGCTCTTTGTGAACTGCTGGTTTTGTGAGGGTTTGAGGTGCTGATTTGCTGAGCATCAGGCCAGAAATGGTCTTTTGGTGAGCTTGTTGCAGATGCTACTGTTCCCAAAGCAACAAGTAGGGAGTGAACACAGCCAGAAGCCAGACTTGATCCCAAAATGCAGCACTTTGCTTTGTGTGACTTTTTTCACCTTGAATATGTAAAGGGGATGGGGGCCAAAAAGTGAGCTTGCTTAGAGTATAAGGGGTGGCCAAAAGTGAGTTTGCTTAAGGAGGCTTATTTCATTTGGTGCACACTATTATGTGTTTATCTTTTAACCTGGGGGACATGGTTAATGTTCATATCCCTGTCCATGAACACTCCCCACCACATGGATGTTTGTTTGGCCAACAGCATGGACTCTGTTGGGCCTGTCTTGGATACAGCATAGATTGTGGTTATGCACAAACGGTTTGTTTATATAAGATGGGGGCATTTTCTGCATTAGGCACATGATCCAGGTCCATGTCCCTGAGCACCACAAGACTGCATGGTTAGTGCCAGCCATTTTTGTTTAGTCTGAATGGCAAGTCAGGTTTCTGGGTGCTTTTCTGGTTTTGGGACCTGATCCAGCACATAGTTGTCTGATGCCAGGTCTTCAGCAGGCTAAGGGTGTCTTTTGGGGGGGTGCCACATGGCTTGGGCCTTTTGTTTGGAATCCTGCTGTAAGCATCAGTTTTGATTGGACCATTTGGAAAACCCAAAGATTCACTTTTGGGTTCCAAATGGTCTGATTGAGGCCTATACACCACAGCAGGCTTCCAAACAAAGGCCCAGACCATGTGGCCTGATAGTTTTGGATGTGAATTAGCCTTGGTACAAATTCTGGAGCATTTGGAAGTTGTGTTTCCATGTGAAGTCTGTGGCACAGAATGTATTTTAAATTATGCTGCCTGTCTCCTGTAGGGGTCGAGGGAGTTGATGCCGCATGGCTTGGACATTTGTTTGGAAGCCTGCTGTGGGTTGTCATCCTCAATCGGATCATTTGGATACCTAAAGATTCACTTTTGGGTTCAAAATGGTCTGATCAAGAACTGCAAACCACAGCAGTCTTCCAAACAAGGGGCCCAGGCCATGTGGCCTGATGGTTTTGGATGTGAATTAGCCTCGGTACAAATTTTGGAGCATTTGAAAGCTGTGTTTCCATGTGATTTATGTGGCACAGAATGTATTTTAAATTATGTTGCCTGTCATCTGAATGTGTGTGTGTGTGTGTGTGGGGGGGGGGTGATGCCACATGGCCTGGGCCTTTATTTGGAAGCCTGCTGTCAGTGTCAGCCTTGATCAGACAATTTAGAAATCAAAAGATTTACTTTTGGGTTCCAAATGGTCTGATCAAGAACTACACACACAGCAGGCTTCAAAATAGGGCTCAGGCCATGCGGCCTGATGGTTTTGGATGCGAATTTAATCAGTACAAATTTTGGGGCATTTAAAAGTTGTGTTTCCATGTGATTTATGTGGCCAAGAATGTATTGTATATTATGCTGCCTGTCTTTTTTTGGGGTGAGGATGCCGCATGGCCTGGGCCTTTTATTTGGAAGCCTGCAGTGGGGTGTCTGCCTCGTTCAGACCATTTGGAAACCTAATGATTCACTTTGGGTTTCAAATGGTCTGATTGAGGCCTGCACACCACAGCAGGCTTCCAAAAGAAATCACACACAATGCAGCCTGATGTTTGTTGATATTTTATGTGGAGGGGGCTCATTGTGCTGTTTCTTTGCTTAGAACTAACAAGTTAAGCATGCATAACAACTTTTTGTTTATAGAAGTACCAGTAAGAAATAAGGCCGATTTAACTAATAAGAATGCTGTATTTTTTCTGATGGTGTGCTTGCTTGCAGGTGGTGGATGCTAGCCTCCATTTTGTTTGCAGGCAGGTGGATGCAGGCATCCATTTTCTTTGCAGGTGGGTGGATGCATGCCTCCATTTTGTTTGCAGGCAGGTGGATGCAGGCTTTTATTTTGTTTGCAGGCATTTGGATGCGGGCCTCCATTTTGTTTGATGGTGGGTTGATGTGGGCCTCCATTTTGTTTGCAGGTGGGTGGATGTGGGCCTCCATTTTGTTTGCAGGCAGGAGGATGCAGACCTCCATTTTGTTTGCAGGTTGGTGGATGCAGGCCTCCATTTTGTTTGCAGGTGGGTGGATGTGGGCCTCCATTTTGTTTGATGGTGGGTGGATGCTGGCCTCCATTTTGTTTGCTGGCGGGTGGATGTGGGCCTCCATTTTGTTTGCAGACAGGTGAATGCAGGCCTCCATTTTGTTTGCAGGTGGGAGGTTGCAGGCCTCCATTTTGTTTGCAGTCGGGTGGATGCAGGACTCCATTTTGTTTGCTGGTGGGTGGATGCAGGCCTCCATTTGTTTGCAGGCAATGGATGCAGTCCTCCATTTTGTTTGTAGGCAATGGATGCAGTCCTCCATTTTGTTTGCACTTCTTGGGTTGTATGTCTTGACCATAGCACCATTATCCTTTTCTTAAGTAGATGTCTTGTCTACCACACCGTTAACCACTTAGTGCATCATATGTTTTGTCCATTGCACCATTAACCACTTTGTGCATCTTATGTCTTAGATGTCGCACCGTTAACCTTTTCTTAAGTACATGTCTTGGCCATCACGCCTTTAACCACTTCGTGTGTCATATGTCTTGGCAATAGTGCCAGTTACCACTTCTTAAGAATATGTCTTGGCTGTAGTGCCATTAATCATTTCTGTCAGGACATGTGTTTTTCATCACGTCATATGAAGTCCAGTGACAGATGCACTCTTATAACCCTTTATTTTTAAATCAGCTTGTGTTCCTACAGACTTTTTGAGAACCACGTATTCAAGAATGGAATCAAGAAGACCCTGTATGTCTGCTGCATCATTGTTCAATGAGATGCCATGGAAATTGCTCCTACTCTGTCCAGAAAGGAGAAGAATCAGCTGTACCAAGACAACATGAAGAAGGACACTGCTCGCTATCTAGCATATTTGGAGAAAAATGCCACACATGCATGCAAATACCGACATAACATGAATGATGAGCTGCACAAACATTACAATGAGATGGAAAAGGAGATAATGAGAAGGTTCAAGGAAGCGCAGAAACTGAGGAAGCAGTCAGTGGTTGAAAATGGTGCATCAAAAAAAAAACAAGTGATGAAGAACAGACAAAGGCACAGATGGAGTATTGGAGGGAGAAAAAAGGCAACGAGCCAACATGAGTAGCCAAAAATGAAGTTGAATAAATAAGAAGCAATTAAGATGGTATCTTGAGAAATGAGCTGCTGCTGCCACTGCTGCAAAAACCACCACCTTACCAGTGACCACCATCACCACCACCACCTCATCAGTAGTCATACCAGAAAAAGATAAATGTGGGATGCCAACAGTGCAATACCATGTTTCTCTAAGAAAGGATGTTCAACATGCACGTAAAGCATTGCCTAACTCACCAAATAAATTCAAAGTCACAATTCAGAGAGTCATGTATCACTGTTTGCCATTGAAGAAAGCTGCCCTGTCCAAGCATGGTGTGTGTCAAAGGAGCAAACCTGAAGACAAAATGATATCAGTAGTCACAGAAAAATTGGCTCAGATCAAAAATTAAAGCAGGAAATTATACCATCAGATAAGTAAAGAATTCTGGTTGTATTAAAGAAATACAAGCTGCTTAGGACTGCAAGCACAACATTAGGGGTGAGTTGGAAGAGGATCATGAAGGTATCTTGTGGTGAAAGCACAATGAACAAATGACACAAGTTTGCACTGCCACAGGAAACTTTGAGTTGAGTGAAAAAATTCTTTGAAAGCTGTGTCACACCTCTGCCACACAAAAAGGCTTTCTCCAAACGGATAGGCAAAACATGATCATACCTGGATAAAACAATTAATTGTCTTCACAAGGAATTTGTACAGCAGAACCCTGACACAGCACTAGGAGTGAGGAAGTTTGGAACACTACGGCCAAGGCACATTAAACTGGCAGCGGAGCAGAAACTTAATCATTGCTTGTGTGAGTATTGTATAAATGCTTCACTGAAGCTTCAGGCACTAAATCATCTTGCTGACAGACATCAATTAACAGGCTGTAAAATCCAAGATGTTTATAGGGCAGTAGAACTAACTGTGTATTCAAAAGCACCATTTGAAAAGTTCTACTGATTGGAGTGCATAGAAAAATCTTGTGAAAAATGCAGCACAGACAATTTTTTGAAAACAGTGGAGGAGCTAGTCCAGCAACATGAAGAAGAAGAAACAACATGGCAGGAATGGGACACCATCAAAGTACGGCACACTGTTTATAGCACAGATGTGCAACAGTCATGGAAAGTTTTAAAAAAATAAATGCTCTAAAGTACGTCCGCTAGTACAAGTAATAAAAGAAGATCTTTTGATTCTGGGCTGGCACTTGCATGTGGCAGCATGGCAGCAGCATCAGCTTAGAATGATTAAGGAAATCACACCAAAGGGATGGGTTGTAGTGGTGCTAGACTTTGCAGAGAACTACACCTGCAAACTACATGATGAGGTCCAGTCAGCACACCTTGCATCTTGAGCAGGCTACACTTCATCCTGTGGTAGCGTACTACTGCTGCAAACACTGTGATATCACTGTCATGGAGTCACTGCTGTTCATCTCCATTCTGAAACATTGCCAGACACAGGTATGGGAAATGATGCTTGCACATCAACTCAGTGCCCAGCTCCACAATCTCACATGCCTGCTCCATCATCAACCAGCATCACAACAGCTCCTAAAAAGGAAAAAAAACTCTTTAGACACAGAACTTGAGAGGAACAGTTTCTATGCTGTGTACTATTCCAAAGAATTTTATATTGGATGAAATAAAAAAATGGTACTCCTTGAAGTTCCTACAAAAGCATAGGAGTGTATTCACTTGACCGTGAAGGCAAGACAGTGATCGCGTGACATGAAAAATAATTTTTCATGACCGATGAAGATTGAGGGAGTAGATGGGCACTATGTGATCAAATCAGATGAATTACAAAATTATCTCTGGAAAGTTCAACAAGATGCAATAGAGGTGTAATTAAGGACTCTCTGTTATGCTGTTGTGACCCTATAATGATAAGGTGGACTTTGGGGAAATCATTCATTCATGCACTGTATTAGTTTATGTAATTTGCATATATTGTTTAGTACCAAGTAATAGTTTAGTCCATAGTAATAGTTTAGTCTGTAGTTAATAGTTTAGTCCATAGTTAATAGTTTAACCATAGTAATCCATAGTTAGAGTTTAATTTGTGCAGTCACAGTCAAAGACATGGCCAGATATTTCCTGAAATTTCTGTGATATTTCTGGAGAAATCTCCTGCTTTCTGCATTTCCACAGTACAGGCAGCAGAGAGAAACTCTTTAGAAATTTCACGAAATATCTGGCCATGTCTATGGCTACTACTGTAGTTATAGTCCGCAGTCATAGTGTAGCCTGTCGTGATAGTGTAGTCCGTAGATAAAGTGTACTGTTATAGTGGCTTAGGTTGTATACTTCCATCTGTAGTCAAGAACAATGGATTTCCAAAAATGCTTTTTTAAATGTCATACTTTTGGTAAATATGTAAATATGTGAATTTGCTGATGTTTTAGTTTAGAGTTTGACTTTATTCAGTGGTGTTTAGTCTATAATACAGTAGTTTTTTTAAAATTGTATTTTTTTGTATTTAAATGTACAGTAACAACTTTTTGGAACTTCAGCTGCTGTTTCCCATCTCTTATTGTATTTATTTATTTATTAATTTATTTATTTATTTATAACTAGGATTACAAATACCTTTGAACCAAGGGTTCTTTTACAAAGGCTCTGCGTCAGCAATGGGTGCAAACAAAACAGTGGTAAGATACAATACAAGGTCAGGCGGTTAACATAGAAGTAAGCAGAGGTAAGATACAATACAAGTCAGGAGGTTAACTTAGTAGCAAAAGACAGTACATGTGTATAGACTAGCACAGTAGCAAACAGTCAGCGGCAAATAGTAATGTACAATTAACAATACGGGTGTACAGTAGCAAGACACAGATACAAATGAAAACCATCCTGGGGTGACATAAGTGGAGCAAGGGGTGGGGGATAAGAGGGGGAGGGGAAGGGAAAAGGTGGTTAGGCAGTCAAGGATTTGACATTGTTGTAAGTGCAAGAACAGAAAGATAAGAGCTAGGTAGTCTAGAGGTGGAGCAACAAGAGATAGGGTGATAGGGATGGGGAAGACAGGAGGAGAGTAGCGGGAGAGGGGGTGGAATGGTAGGTGGGAGGTGAGAGGGAGTAGAATGGTAGGTGGGGTGGGAGAGAAAGATGGGGAGTAGCAGGGGATGGAGGGGCAGAGAAAAGTGGGGAAGGTAGCAAGGGAGGAGAGAAGAGGAGGGAGAGGTGAAACAAAGCCGCAAGCCTAGGCAGAGCAGTCACAACTGCTGAGGTCAGTGAGGTGCTGGTGGAGTTTACATTTGAATGGGCCAAGCTTGTTTTCAGCTGCAATTTCAGGGGGAAGGTTGTTTAGCAGCAGGGGGGCCCTGGTGTGGAAAGCACATTGAGCCTGGTTGGTACGGCAGAATGGAACCATAAATGTTGGTTTGAGGGAACTGCGCGTAAAGTGTGCAGTAACTGCAGGCAACATTAAGGCATGAGTTGCAGAAGGTGTGAGATTAAGACACATTTTCTTAGCCAGTAGGCAGGTCTGGTAGGCAAGTCTACTATTTAGATTGAGCCAGTTGGATTGTTTGAAGAGATCACAGGTATGAGTATGCTTTCCTGTGCCACTGAGAAGTCTACAGCAGTTGTTAAGGGCTGTCTTGACCCATTTTAGAGTGATATCAATGGCAGCCCCATAGAAGACAAGCCTGTAATCAATGACGGGTAGGACTGAGGCAGTTATGGCTGAGCACATAGCTTCTTTGGTAAGACAGCGACGGTGGCGGTAGAGGACCCCAATTCTTGAGCTGACTGATTTTGAGATGTGTTGAACATGCAAGCTGAAAGACATTGTGCAATCAAGGGTAATACCAAGGTATTTCAACTCCTGCACTTGCTCATGTGGCTGTTCAAGTTCATTATGTATGGTGAAGTTCATGGATCTGTATTTGCTGTGAGAGCTATGGAACAGCATGGACTTTGTTTTCTTGTAATTCATCAATAGCTTATTTTGGAGAAGCCAGGTTTCAACTAGGCTGAAGTTCGTCTGTAGCACCTTGGAGAGCAAGACGGGATCAGTATGGGAGGAAAAGAGGGCTGCATCATTGGCATAGAGTATTAAGTTATTATTGCAAGCTGCAGGAAGAGTATTGATGAAAAGGCTGAAAAGTAGAAGGCCAAGGATGGAACCCTGGAGTACACCAGAGCGGGCAGGATGGGCACTTGATAGACAGTCAACGATTTTGACTTTTTTTTGGCTCCTTACTGAGATGGTAGCTTTCAAACCATTTTTTTACATCATTAGATAGTCAAAGGGAGGAGAGTGAATGAAGCAGGAGCTGGTGGTTCATGGTGTCAAATGCCTTGGTCAAATCAATGAACACTGCACCCAATAGGTGGCCAGTGTCAATCTCCTTATGAATATGGCTGGTGAAGTCAAGCAGGGTGGGGGTTGTACTATGGGCTTTTTTTTTTCCATTAAGTTTTTATTCCATTTTTGGTTACAGAGATTAAATCCATAGACATCAAGTACAAACATGTACATATACACTCATACATATGGTAACAGGTAGTAGAATGCATTCTCTGTAACACCCCCCTAAAGCCCCCCACCATCCCCCTTCTCCTTACCACCCTTCTACCCCCCCAGCACAAGCCTAACGAAACTGCACACCTACAATCAGCAGAGGATCTATAAACACCCATAGTGAATAAATAGGGTAAAAGGGACCCCAAATCTTATTAAACCTGGGAAGTTTATTCTGAAGGGTAGCTATCATTCTCTCAACCCCCAAGCTGGCAAGTAATTCCTCCAGCCATTCCGTATAACTTATCACGACAGAGTCCTTCCAGTGTCTGAGGACAATTTTCTTAAGAGTGGCCGTAATTAAAACCATGTGGAACCTCCTGCTCCTGACGGGGATATGAGAAACATCTCCCAGCAAGCATATTTCCGGAGTAAAAAGGTCCTCCAGCCCCAATATTGGATCCACTCTGTTTTTAATTTCTGTCCATAACGGGGTTATCTTCGGACAGTTCCAGAAAATGTGCATCAAATCCCCGATCCCTGCATGACACCTGTTGCATGTAGATTCCGTTACCATTTTTAATCTAGCAAGTTTCTGAGGGGAATAGTAAATATTATGGAGAATTTTAAACTGTATCAGTCTTAACCGATCTTGTAGGAGAAATCTGTGACAGTTCTGCCATAGGACATTCCAATTGAGCTCCTCATTAGGAAACACTGAGGCCCAATATGTGCATTGAGCCAGGTTCTGGGAGTAGGCCCACCCAAATAATACTGTGTATACTTTGGAAATTGCATGGGAGAGGCCCACAAATGGCCCCAGGGCTTCGTAAAATTCTACTTTCGGAATCTGAATTGCCCTCATACCCATCTTGCTGAGCAGGAGATGTCGGAGCTAATACACTTTAAAAACTGCCGTGGTGGACATTTCAAATTTATTCAGAATTTCAGAGGAGGAGAGTACCTCACCATCAGGTGTAAGAAAGTCTTTCAAACGGTATGCACCGGGCAGAGCCAACCATGTGGGGTTGAGGAGTTTGTTATCGATTAGAAAACGCGGATTGCCCCAAATAGGCTGCACCCAATCCCTGAGATAGTCATACTTAAGGAATCCACAAAGCTGCATGTGAATTCTCACCAAAATCCCTATCGGAGAGCTGTGTAACGGGGGAGGGAGGAGTTTCGGAGTAAGATAGAGCAAGGCCTCAGGCATCAAACCGTGTTTCTGAATGAGGGCTAGCTCAATTTGTAACCATAAAGGTGCATACAACGGCTGCGTTGGAAAGTCCGTACCCTTTACCCACCTAAGGTATTTATTAGCATGGCCCGCCCAGAAATAAAGGGCAAAATGTGGCAGTCTTAACCCCCCCAGTGATTTGGGTGCAGCCAACTTATGGTAGGCTATTCGGGCTTTCTTATATCCCCACACAAAGTTGGCTATAATTCTGTGGAGTTTTCTAAACCACGAAAGTGGTATCCAAACATTCAACATGCTGAGGGGATAAAACAACCAGGGGAAAACATTAATTTTAATTAGATTTATCCTCCCCCATAAAGAAATTGGAAGCCGAGCCCATCTTTCCAAATCCAGTTCAATGGTACGCACCAGGGAGTCCAGGTTTAACTGGCCTATCTTAGTCATACTCTTCGTCAGGGTAAGACCCAGGTATTTTATGGAGTCTGATTTCCAGGCCATGCCAAATTCAGTAATTTCCCGCTCAAAGAGGTTTTTACTAAGGGATATACCACGGATTTGTCTAAATATAGTTTGTAGTTGGCCAGATGACTGTATTCACGAATAATTTCCAGTAGAGCCGGGATAGACGTCCTCGGGTTGGAAACATATACCAGAAGATCATCTGCATATGCTCTTTTTTTTTTTTTTTTTGCTCTTTACTCCCCGAGCTGCCTGCCGCCCCATTTCAGCCCGGTCACGGGTCACGCCTGCCCCCACATCAGCCTCAGCCCCTGATACCCCGTGGCTTTCCTTACAGGGCCCGCGCATACCCCGGCATATGCCGCAGGCACTGACCAGGTCGGGGCTCGGCCTGAGGGCATACATCGAGGCCGCGTGAGCTTCATTCTCGGCGGCAGGCAGCTCCTTCATTTTTCCGCTGGGAGGCGGGTCGTGCCATGATGTCACCATCCACCTTGCCTCTAATGGGCTGTCGAACGGCCGTTTTGAGGGAACCCCGCCTCGGCCAGGGGTCCCCAACGCGTCGACTCATACCCACCTCCCCGGAGAAGGAGAGCTGTCCAACGGACGCCGATCCATTCTCCTGGCTCCTCCGATGACCCGGGTCCGTTCCCGAACCTGGGTCGCCGGCGTCGCAAGCGGAAATCCCACCGCTGCGCCGATGGGCCAGCTCATATGCTGTTACTTTAACAGTATAATCTAGAATCCTAATACCATTTATTTCTTGTTTACGCACTATTGCTCTGATAAGGGGTTCCAGGTATATATTAAAAAGGAGGGGGGACAAAGGGCAACCCTGTCTGGCACCTACATACAGGGTAAAGGGGTCCGAGGTGGCCCCATTACAACTAACCCTTGCTGTAGGGTTTAAGTAAAGGGAGCCTACCCATTTTAAAAATGGATCTGGAAATCCAAACTTCCCCATTGTGGTTAACAGGAAACCCCAATGAACCCTATCAAAGGCCTTCTCGGCGTCCAGATACAGCAGGGCCATAGTGGAACTACTCTCTTCGGACACCGAGAAGGCATGGGCCCGGGTTCTAAGGTGATCAGCAGCGGATCTGCCCTTCATAAAGCCGACCTGTTCTGCGACAATAAGGCCGGGTAGTACCCGACTTATACAGTCCACCAGTAGCTTAGCTAAGATTTTGACATCATAATTAAGCAAGGAAATAGGTCTATAGCTAGCTGGTTGTTCAGGGGGTTTATCTTGCTTTGGAATTAAAACTATAAGCACGTCAAACAGTGATTGATCCAGTGTCTGATAACTGAGAATGTATCTGAATAACATAAGGAGTAATGGGGATAATTGTTTGGAGAATTTTTTATAAAAATTTGACGAGAACCCATCCGGCCCCGGTGTTTTATCTAATGGGAGACTCTGAATAATCAATTCAATCTCATTTTGAGTGATATCAGCCATCAACTGTGCTTGTTGGGATTCAATCAGTGAGGGGAGGTCCAAACCTCCTAGGAAGGTGAGTATCTCCCTTTCAGTGGGGGGATTTGCCATATTGCCATACAGGGATTTAAAGTAATATCTGAATTCCTGTGCTATCTCCCCAGGCATGGTTTTCACTTGGCCATCCACCCTGGACTATGGGCTTTTTTAAAGCCATGTTGTTGCAGGAAGAGTAAGTTATATTTGTTGAGGTGTTCAGACAACTGGTCAGCTACAATTCATTCCAACACCTTGGAGAGTGGTGGGAGGATAGAGATAAGGTGCTAGTTAGAGAGAAGAGACCTATCACCACTTTTATGAATGGGTGTGACCACTGCTGATTTCCAGAGCTGGGGGAATTGTTTATGACAAAGTGAAGGATTCAGAAGTTTAGTGAGAGACTGTAGGACAACATCAAGGGAGAGAGAGAGGAGTTAGAGGTCAAGGGTATCGCTGCTGAAACTGGCTTTGCTTAGCACTTTGTTAAGATATCTTTTAGCTTCAGACATGGATACCCTCTTAAAGTAGAACAGAGAGGTATTACTGTGGAGATTGATTTTATTATCGAGGCAATGCCGGGCAGAGTTGTCAAAGAAGCTGGGGGAAAGGACACTGCTAAGATCAGTGAATGCAAGATTAAAGGAGTCTGCTATTTCTTTGGGGTCCTGTAAAGTGGAGCCGTTAACCTCAATCATAGAGCGGGAGGATTTGCTTGGTTTACCCATGAGGCTCTTGCTGCTCTCCCAGAAGGGTTTGTTATTTCTCCAGGAGTTAGTAAGTTCCTGGTTATAGAAGACTTGTTTGGCTCTGCGTATAGCTGTATAGCTATTGTGCACTGGTTTCTAGTCACCTTATAGAGCTGCATATCGTGTGGTTTCCCTGAGTCCATGGCTCGGTGCCAGAGGTTATCTCAATTTTGCATCATTGAGATGAGTTCGGAGTTAATCCAGTGATTAGTGGTAGACTGAGTTTTGCATTTACGTAGGGGGGCAAAACTGTTACAAACTTTTTTAAAGGAGTAGCCCACCCAGAATGTGCAAAAAACATATGTCATGTAGAGTATTTTGATATGTATGTTAAGTCCTGGTCTGTCCTTCCCTCTTTCTGCAATTAGGAGTTTTTCCTAAATTGCCTGCTAGATGTATGGTAGTTTTACGACCCCTGGGGATCTCCATCACAAATAGGTTTATTGGCTTTCTTTCTCCCACGTTGCACCCTGTCTCATGTGACAGTGATGCAGCCATGCCCTTAGATTTAGCATGTGTACTGCTTTAAAATCAGTTTATCAACAGCAGAGATTTGTAAGTGTTCTTATCCAGGGAGCACAAATGGCAACAGTTAGTTTAGCAGATACCTGACAGCAAGCCAACTGGGGTATCTGTAAGACAACAGCTATTAAATAGCTCTAATTCACTCTTTTTCTTTTCTATGTGCATCAGGTCTAGCTAGCAGGAGTGTTTTAACATCAAATACACAAATAATGAATTAGAGCTATTTAGCAGCTGTTTTCTTACAGAAACCCCAGTTAGATAGCTTTCAGGTATCTGCTAAAGTAACTGTTTACATTAGTGCTCCCTGAATAAGAACAGTTACAAGACTTTGCTGTTGCTAAACTGATTTTAAAGCAGTACACATGCTATATCTAAGGGCATGGCTGCATTACTGTCATGTGAGACGGGGACATCGTAGGAGAAAGAAAGCCAATAAACCTATTTGTTATGGAGATCTCCAGGGGTCGTAAAACTACCATACAGCTGGCAGGTTAATTTAGGAAAAACTAATAGCAGACAGAGGGAAGAACACACTAGGATTTAACATACATACCAAAACACTCTATATAACATATATTTTTTGCACATTCTGGGTGGACTACTCCTTTAAACTGGGCAATGAAGAAGTCAAGTGCTTGGTTGACACTGCTGAAGGAATCAAGGGGTGTCCAGTCAACCATTGACAGGGCAGCAAGGAATTGTGGAAGCTTTCCTTTTGTTAAGATTCTTTTATAGGAGAAAGAGGACTTAGGTTTAGGCACCTTGTTTGACCAGTGGCAAATAACTGGGAAGTGATCACTGGGAGAACTTCCATGTTAATGATTCTGCTGGGATGAGAGGTGAGGCTCAGGTCAAGTAAGGAGCTACTACCAGACTTATAATTAAACCTAGTGGGAGAGGTGACCATTTGAGTAATGTCTATAGCAGCAATGGCATCCTTACATGGGTTGGCTTCTGGAGCTAGCCAGTTAACATTTAGGTCACCCATTACAACCCATTACAATTGTCTCGCCACAGGAGATGCTGTTGTCCATGAAGTCTGTGATCATTTGGAAGCCTATAATATGTTCACACGGGGGGATGTATACTGATGCAACTGTGAGGGATATTCCCTGCTGGCCCAGGATTATTTTAACTTCTAGGATTTGAGAGTTGTTTGCAGAGGGAGGTAATGGGATGACTAGCCCTTTAAGAGTTTCCCTTAAATAAATGGCGCAGCCACCCCCTCTCTTGGTAATTCTGTTGAGTTGGAACAGGGCATAGCCTGGAATGGATACAGCATTGTCTGGGACCTTTGGAGAGAGCCATGTTTCATTAATGGTTATAACGTCTGGCCTATGCTCTAACACCCAGACTTGGAGTGCATCGAGCTTAGCTGGCAGGCTGCAGATGTTAAGAGTCACCAGCTTGATGGAGCCTTATTTTTTGTGTTGTTCGTATGCCAGGGTGGGCAGACCAGGGTTTGGGTGTACGATCCCAGCTAGGAGCAGGAGGAGAAGTGCAATCCTAGCAAGATAGTGAGAAAGGAGCTTGTGAGCCGAACGCCATCTACTTCTGATGGATTTTTTAGCAGGTGTGTTACTGCAAGGTGTGAGTAATTGAAGAAGAAGGGGGTATTCAGGGATGGGGAGGAGATTATCTCGGTTATTATTGAGGGAGGCTAGCATGGGAGCACAGTAGTATGTTTTGGATGGCAGTAGGGTACACCAAGGGATATATCCCAACATAGAGTGGCAATGCTTGTAAATGAGGGGGTTACCAGTACTAGTGGAGTTGAGGGGTATGAAAATCAGAAGTAGAGGCAGCATTAGAAAGGTGCTTATAGACATAGCAAAAAGAGGTACAGGTGTCCAAAGCAGAGGGTGAGGAGAGAGTGCAGAGCTTATGAAGTTAGGGTGGTGGAGGGGAACAGAACATGGTTGAGTGTTAGGCAACAGGGAGTGATCCTAAAAGTACAGGCCTTGACAGAAGTAGAAGAAGCAGGGGGCAAAGACTGAGAATAGTGAAAGACTGACCTCACAATAAGTGAAATGAGACAGGAATTGGATTGGATTGGATTAGATTGGGTAAGTGTGTATATAACTGAGCCCTCTAGTGGCTAAAAGATATAATCTGCTAATGGAAAAGTCAGCAAAAAAAAGGAGAAATTTAGGCAGCAGAGAGATGAGCTCCAGGGAACGGTGCCAGGCAGTTCAAATCTCCAGGAGCTGATGCCAGTCAGGGAGAGACGGAGTGCTGAATCTGCCTATAGTAGACCCAGTTTCAGGCACCATCAACCAACTGAGATCACGGCTAGCAAGCTGGACTGGAGCTGCTTTCCCGAAGCGTACCTGGAATCTTGCTCTTGAGGGCAGGCTGGGGAGCACCCTGCAGCCGACTGTGTTCAGCACCAGACCGCTAGTGCAGAAGATGGAATCCCCCTCAGGAAATCCTGGAATCTTGCTCTTCAGGGCAGGCTGGGGAGCACCCTGCGGCTGTCTGCATTCAGCATCAGACCGCTAGTGCAGAAGATGGAATCTCCGTCAGGTGCTGTGGTAATTCAAGGGTTATTGTTGCATTGTAACATTAGGTAAATGGCCCCTGTCCTGGGCACCCCCAGAGTTTTATGTCCCTAGTTACATGCGCATTCAGAATTTTATGTCCCCAGTTACATGTGCATCCCCAGGTTTAGGTCCCCATTACATGCACATTTTTTAAAATGTTTTTTCTCTGGACACAGTGAGTGGTTTATCCCATAACATAATAAATACTCATTAGGTATGTAACAGCATAGAAAAACAATACAAATTTTGTATAAGCTAAGCATTTTAAAAAATGTTACCAATGTCACAATTTGGTAGCCCTTTTTCATGTACTGATCCTTTTATTTGTTATTTTATTTTGCTTGTTCTTCAAATAAATGCACATCTACTGTGTTTTCCTTAAGATTTGCCATACATGTGCTTCCTGAACATCCATGCTGAGACACTTGTGTGGCTCCCTCCATCTGCAGGTTGAGACTTCTCCTTGGAAGGTGTCATCTTCAATACTGTGCAGAATCAAGTACCTTGGTCTCTTTCCTCACTCCTGATGCCCTGCAGGAATGCTCATCCATTGAGACCTGTGGACCTTGACTACTTAGCTGTTCTATGGACCAAAACAAAACTAAGGGATATGGCTTTCTCAGTTTCTGCCCCTAAACTTTGTAACACTATTCCATCACATATTAAGACAAGTGGCGGGTTTCACAAAGAAGATGAGCTGAGCACATCTCAGATGCACCGGTGCAAATCAGATGCACCGAGCACAGACAGAATGATGCACAGAGGCATGCGCAATGGGATGCATCGAGCGTAGCACCTCTGTGAATTGCCCAGAAACAGTACAGCACAACTGGAGATGCGCCAGTGCAACTGGAGATGCACCAGTGCATCCCGGATGCCCTGTGCTACACAGGGGAGCAAGCCAGAGGAAGTGGAGCAAGCCAGCAGGGCAATAGGGAGCAACCAGGAAGCTGGAATAATGAAACCTACAGACACAGGTGCTGAGATAAACAAAGTTATAAAAGTAAAAATGCAGATGAAAAACTGTACAACAGAAAAGGAGAACAACAAACGACACCAACAACAGCAATCATAGAAAGGGTCAGGATGGGAATGGCAGGGATGGGAAGGAAGACAGGAAAGGGTCAGTAACAGGGGGCCATGTACAAAGGCTATGTACAAAGGCAGGCCCCTACAACAGGCAGGGGACCACTACCATGGCGTGCACCACCACGCCACACCCTTGTACGGCCATGGACTGGCAGGTGCTGCAGGACACCCTGCAGGGCAGCCAACAGTTGCTACACAGTTTGTGCCAATGGTCGCAGAGGTGCTCATATGGCCACACGGATCCTCTGGTCCAGGTCCAGCGGAGCACCACCCCCAGCCACAGCATGGCAAACCTGGAGACCTACAGCAATGACAGAGATAACACACACTGAGAGCCTGAATATGGACCCCACCCAGCAGTAACCCAGAGCAACAGTAACGCAGCAACAGCAGAATGCACTGCTCACCTGCCCCTGCATGGGTGCCAGGCCTGGGACCCATGATCCGCCTCCTCCACACCTCAACGGCATCCATGGCCCTCCGCTTGGCCTCTGGCCCTGCAAACCACAACAGACAGAGAGCGCCATGGGTCAACACAGCAGTGCCAGAAACACACCACAACACCCATATGCACAGGCGGTGTAGGAACAGCCAGATACTGCCACTGTGCTGGAGGCACAGCCACAGTGCCCACCCCCCAGACACTGGCCAGTGTGCATGCAGCACACAGTGGTATCCAGCCATGCACTCCCCAGCAGCCTGCATGCAGACACAGCACTGCCTATTGACTCCCCCCCCAATGGCACACATGATACGGCTACACTGGGCAGGTGCAGCCACAGCCATGTGTGCAGGATGACTGTGACCAATGTTGGTGCCCCATGAGGGCAGCGACACACACACCCAGTACGCACCACAAAAGCAACCAGATGAGCAACACCTACCTGGCCATGGAAGCGCACCCCTGAGTGCATGATGACACAGTCGCTGCAGGCTCTCTGGGTCCCACCTCTGGAGGTCGCCAAACCAATGCCTGCACTACTCCCCACTGCGTGGCATCCCTGTGCACCTCACAAACCTCTAGACAATGGAGGCCCACACCTCAGCCCTGGGCACATGGAGGTCTTCCTGCACAAACAGCTGCCCCTCCACAGACATGACCAGAGCCACCAGGTGCAGCAGCTCCACCAGGGATCAGTTCATGGCCCTAGGTGTTTGTCTCCCAGCTCTTGGCATACTTAAACAGCAATACACAGCTGATTGGAGCAATGCAGAATTGCATGGTACAGTATGTGTAAAGCACCACTTGAGACACTGAGGCATGTGCAGTAAACCGCGCACGGTGCTGCACGTACCAAGCATGTGGAAATATACTGCACGATAGAGTGCACAGCACAATGCCCTGCATCCCTGAAGAAGCGCATCGGATAAGCATTGTAGCGGCGCATATTGGGTGGATGCACCATTGAACCTGGTGACCGTGCATGTGTGACAGATGCACTGTGTATGCTGCCCCCAATACAGGAACATGTGCCCAATGCAACGCACATGCACCAGAGATGCTCCGTAACATCATAGGCGTAAATTAGAGATGCTACCTGTAAAGTGAGTTAGGCTGGGGGCAATTTTGCAGTTCACAGACAGTGTGCCTACAACAGCCTCATTCTACATACATGGGCATCTCAGCTGATTAGCATCTCATTACCAGAGGCCCAGGCCTCATTTGCATGCCCTGAGCCATAAATGCTCCCAATTCAGCAGGCTGAGACTAGGAGACTGAGAGGAGACAGAGCCTTGTAGGTGAGTACATAACTATATTTACAAGGTCTACAACACTTACTGGGGGGATTTAACATCTGAATGCATTCCTCTCAATATTTTGTCCCCCAAATGTGGAACAGTGCCTCCCAAAATGTGGGACACATGGTAGAAATGTGGAACACTTAATCAGATCCTTACCTAAGAAGCTCAGAACACTGTTAAAATATTCACCTTCATGGTCAGAAAGGCTGTTATGAGGTCAATAATATATTATGGCAGCATTAACTATATAGTTCTGCTTTAGAATGTCATGATTGAATGTGAGACATGTCCTCGCACTGTAGGAACAGGGAGGTTGTGCAAAGTATAATGAGGAACTGGCCCACGTAATGTGGGACAGTTGAGAGGTATGTGTGAATAGGTGTCACTGGCCATGTGTGGTGGACACAGCGTCGTGCTACAGGTCTGTCTGAGGCACACAGCAGCACACGTGCAGGCACAATGACAGTGTTGCTATGCCACACACTGCAGCCAGCTTCACCAAGGTCTGTAGCTGCCTGCCTGTGCCCCCCACCAGCCACACAGGCATACCAGAGGTGGTACCCGGGATGGATGGGGTACCAAGGCAGGTACACACACGCCACTGAGGTACTAGTCCATGTCCATGGCAGACTGCACTGCATGCCCCCCTGGGGCAGCAGCAATGTTGACCCAGCCATGGACTGGTGGCTATACATGGCAAGTGCACCATCCCCAATGGACCATGTACCATGGGGCATCATCCCCTGTGCCAGGACACCCACTCACAGACCACCACCCAGCACACCAGCTGCTGTGAACTGGGTGGAGGTCAACACACAGAGCCAGGTGGGTGCAGAAACATGTGTACCCACAGGCATGACTAACAGGTGTATGCATCCCCCCACAGTAGCCATCATGTCGGAAGACACAACTGCAGCCACCAGGCGGAGACCAAACTTTAATAAGGATTAGGAAAGGGTGCTGATTGAGGCATGTAATGTATGCCTTGACATCTTCACTGGCAGGGGTGGCAGCTGGACTGCACGGGCAGAGGGATGGGAGGAGGTGACCTGGCAGATGAATGCCGTGGCCCCATACAACTGCACAGTCCAGGAGTGTCACAAACACTGGAATGATGGGTGCCAGAGGACCATGGAGAAGGTGGCCAGCATTCAGGCATCCCTGAAGCAGACAGGGGGTGGCCTGAGCACCGGGGGGCATGTGTGTGTGCTGTGCAGCCATGTGGCATGTGCCACCTATGCCATTCAATGTGCATCATAGGACAGTGATGGGCACGCCCATACCATGACCTGTGTAGCATTGGCACGTCATGGCCCAGCTGTGGTCAGGCTTGTACAGCCTTGGAGCCATGTGGATGGCTGTGTACTGTTGTGCAACACTGATGTGACGTATGTGTACTGTGCATTAACCATGTTCTCCCTTCCTCTTTCCACAGCACCATCACACCTCTTGGGTGCAGACATGGCCACCGCTGCATGTGGTACCCTTGCAGGCAATGATGCGGGTCCATAGTGCAGGGCTGATGAGACCACTGTGGACAACTCTGTTCCTGGACCGTCCACCTCCCGTGACACTGTGGTCACGGCCCCAGCACAGGCAGGCCCCGTGGGCACCTCAGCCACCACTGACAGAACAGTCAGTGGGGACATCACATGGCTGGGGTGCCTGTCTGGGTTGTCTGATGATGACCATGATGACACGGTGGACATTGCTGATGCCCTCCTTGTGTTCTCCAGTGGCGAATGGCGGGGGCTTGGCACCACCACAGTCATCACTGCCATCATGTCCAGTGTGGGCATGGTAGATGGTGGTGCACACAGCACGTGGGTGCCTGTGCAGGTAGCCCTGGTTGCCACTGATGTTCCCACTGTGCATGGTGCTTCTGCAGGCATGGCACAGTCACACACAGCTATGGGTGCTGTGCCCCCTGCACCAGTGCCATGTGCAGTGATGGCGACATTGGTGGCATCTGGGCAGGGTGCCATGGTGCACTTGCCAGCTCCATTGGCCCAGAAGCAGACCAGCCATGGGCAGTCAGTGGCAGTCCCAGCCATGGCCCGCCCATGTCACAGCCCGCCAGGGTGCAACCACTGCCCGTGGCTGCATCACGGCAGGCCGATACATCTTCTGCTCTTCGGCGATGCCACCATGAAGCATCACCTGCTAATGACATGGAGGCCTTCCTCGCCCTCCTGTGGGCAACTGTGAAGGGGCAGGAGGCCCTCTGTTCAGAGTTCCATAGCCACAGGACTGTGATGGTCCAAGAGCACAAGTCCACAGCTGTATGGCATGCACAGCTGCTGGCAGAAGCACGCCTCATGCAGGTGGGCATGACCACAGCACTGGAGCATTTCACAGCTGCTGCAGAGGTGGTGGTTGCCTCCATGTCACACCATGGACATCAGGCGTCCAGTTGGATGCCCAGGAGAACATCCCGCACACCCCAGTGGTGGTGCCACATGGACCCCCTGCTGCTGACACCATCGCCACTGGCCTCCACACCCAGCGTCTATGGCTTGGATGTTGGCCATGGGTCATCTGCACCACTGAGCACCCATTCATGGTCTCAGTGCAGCACTCCTGCTGGGTCACTGGCTGTGGCTAGTGGTGGCACACCCACCACCTCCAGTCATGACAGAGGCCGCCCCCGTGTCCATGGTGGTTGGGGTGCTGCCCTGTGATGCCCATGTCCCTGGATCTGTGGAGGAGGGATGTCACACCTGTGTGTGCCGGATGCCCTGCTGGTGGTGCCTGGGGCAGTGTGTGTGGCAGACACCCACCCCACTGCAGCCCTGGTACCACCCTGTGCCACCTGTGCAGGTCCACCTGTGTGTCTGTGTGTGCCACTGTTGTGCCATGTGTCATGGGAATGATGACTGCATTCTAGAGTCTGCTGTGCCAGTGTGCAGGCTGTAGTGCACGCTGACCCATGACATCCACACCATGGCCTGGGTGGTGAATGGTTGTTGCATGCCTGGCATATGTGTGTGTGTGTGTGTGTGTGTGTCTGTGTGTGTGTCTGTGTGTCCGTGTCTGTGTGTCTTTCACCATGTGTGTGCCTGTGTGTGCCACTGAGTAGTGTCCAGTGTCCACTGTGCCCATGACATTCCATATCCACACCTTGGTGCACACCCTGCAAACATACATACCTGCATACTCACCTGAGACCCCCAAAGTGTTCCTCCACCACACACCTGCAGTAGTCCCTCACCCGGGCCACCAGCCTCAGGTCCCTCTGGCCCTGCTTGGCAACACTGCCCTGGCCCTGTGGTGTGCTCCATCCCCCCTCCTCCTCCTGGAACTGTCGCCCTCACTGGCCTCGACAGGTATTCCATGGTCTTGGGCCATGTTGTGTAGCATACAGAAGGCCAGGAATATGCCACAGGCCTTCTCAGGGCTATACTGTAGGGCACCACCTGACCAACACAGGCACCAGAAGCGCATCTTCACCATGCCTAAGACACGCTCAATGATGGCGCATGTCGTGATGTGTGCCACATTGTAGTACTCCTCTGCCTCTGTTCCAGGTTGTCAGAAGGGGGTGAGGAGCCAGGGCCTCAGCGGGTATGTGGCATCTCCTGTGAGGGAAGATGTGTGTGTGTCTGTTAGTACACTGGGTACCACTTTGGCATGTACCCTGTCCTCCACCCTGGCTTCAGTGGTGTGTGCACCTGTCCTGCTCTACCACCCATGCATCGCCTTTTCAGGCAGTTCTGCATCCCTACACCTGCTGCACCTACATGCCCCATGCAGTGGCAGAGCTAGAGGGGGGCTGGGGGGCGGTCTCCCCTCCTGGCTGCCCCAGAGTGAGTAGTGGTGCCCCACCACCATCTTTATTCACTGTTTAGTGCCCACTATAGAGCCTGTGATTGATTGAATGGCCCCCCCTCTCCCAACTGCTCCCAAACCTGGCTTTGCCACTGCCCCTATGTGTCATGTGGTGCACAGTGCTTGTGTGCCACCTTATGTCTGCCTGTGTACCCTTGCACACCCCTGCCATCCCAGGGCCCATATGCCTGCATCGCACTGCACGGCTTGCCAACAGCCCACCCCATGTATCCTGGCCTTGGTGTCCTCTTGTGCTGTTGGAGCCATGTCACATGCACCTAACAGATGGCCACTTGGAATGTCCCCTACCTCAAAACACCTGGAGAGTGCTGACTGGAGCCATATGAATGAATCATGTGTGCTCCCAGGATGTGTGGAGCAGACATTGGTGATGCGCCCTGTGGCATTGCACACCACCTGGTAGTTCACAGAATGGTAGCCCTTCCGGTTGATGCACGTGACTGAGTCCTCAGCAGGTGGTGCATGGATTCCCATGTGGGTACAGTCAATGGCCCCTATGACACCTGGCATGCGTGCCACCTTGTAGAACCCCTGCAAGGCTTCTGTCTGCTCCACCTGCGTGCTGGAGAAATGGATGTATTCCAAAGCATGCGGTAGCAGTGCGGTGAGGAACTGCATGAGGAGGCAGGATGTAGAGGCCTGTGAAATGCCAGTGGTGTCCCCAGTGGGCCTCTGGAAGGTTCCCATGGTGAGAAGGCACATGACTGTTGTCACCTTGGTCTCCACTGAGATGGCATGACCTTGTGCAGTGGGTGCCTGCATCACATCATGACACAGCTCACAGAGCTGCCTCAGCATGGCCCTGTTCAGGCAGTATCAGCCTACTGTCTCCACTTCCATGAGCTGCTCAAAGGATAGCCTGACATGATACCGCCATGGAGCTGGCCGCCTACGGTGCCTTCCACCGCCCTGCCTCCTCCTCCTCCTCATTAATGCACCAGCAATGGCAACTGCTGATGGGTCCATCCTGCTGCTGTGTTGGCTGTCTGGCTCAGTCTGTCTGGCTGGCTGTCTCTCTGTCTCCTTCACTCTTCCTCTGTCTCCAGCAAGGTGCAGTTGCAGCAGTTCAGTCAATGACCTGCAGGTGGATTGGACTTAAGTCTCCTTCTTTTATACTTATCTTTCTATGATGCATCATGCTTTTGTGCTGGATTTGCCCCTTAATTGCGCCGTGGTTTGCAGTGTGAATCACATTGCACTGTGTATGCATGGGTATACCCCCTGTATTTGCACCGCATATCATTATGATGTGCCTATGGTGCATCTCGTTTGGTGCAGGGCATCTCAGTTGCGTTGGAGCATTCACCCTGTTTATGCACCTTCTACGGTGCATTTTGGCATTGCACTTGCACATCTGAGATGCGCTTCGCACATCTCTTTTTGAATCCTACCCAAGGTCTTACAGCTCAGACCTTCCAAAACATCTATCGTTCTCATCTGCTCGAAATCTGTGTGTGCATATTTCTAGCTGCCATATTTTAAGCTGGCTTTTGTTCATGTGATCGGTCACTTTTGCACATATCACTGCATTTACCTGTTACGGTATATAGAATGTATTCCTAAATGTTGTATCTTTGAATTGTTAAATAGTTTCACTGCATGGTTGACTTGTCCTTTAGAACTGGTTATGTAGAATTTATACCTCTGTTCCCATTGTTATACATTTTTTCCACTGTGTGTTTGATTTTAAAACCCTGGAATTTGATATGAACTGAATTTGTCTGTCATTTTTATCATTATGTATTCTTTTTGGTTGTTTTTCTCCCAAGTCATGTCTGAAAATAGGCAAATGTATAGTGAACCATAGCTGTTTAATAACAAATTCTGGTCAGAGCCGATATGGCTGTGGAGAGCTTTTGGGATGCTTTTAACCATTATTTCTAGTGGATCTGCACAATGCAGATCTACTGAGAAGCAATTTCAATGTGATCTTCCTTTTATACATTTTTACAAAGTATTTTTCTAGAATATGCCTGCTGATTGCTATATATTTAGCTTGGATAGCTCACATGGCATCTTATTTTTAGTGGGGTTCTACATCTACACAATATTATGTTACATTGTGTAAAATCAGAACACACTGAAAACAATATTTTACATCTGTACTAGGCTACCCTGAATAAATACATTATAAAAATGGTAAAATCATGACCCCACTGAAAACAAGATAGTGCATCTACTCTGGGACATCCTGAGTAAATACAGAGCAAAAATGTATAAAATGAAGATCCCTATGACTATGAGATGTAGCATCTCCCCTGCGCTATCCCAAAAAATATAAGATAAGAAATATTTAAAGTAAATCTCTGTAAACTGAACTTCACAGTGTTCACTGACATAAACAAACAATGTCTTTATTGTTTTACAACATATTAAATTGCAGTATTTATTTTGCATGTTGTGGCCATGAGGCTAGTGTGTCTGTGTGTGTTTGCTGTAGATAAATATATTTTTTCCCAAAAAGCATAGTACAAAATGTCTGCTGATTGCTACATATTTAGCCTGGATAGTTCACAGAAGATCTGGCATATGTCTGAGACAGTTCTTATCAGATAGCGTCTTAAGAGGTTGAAAAAAAAAACAGTATAAATCTTTTTAGATTCATTGCTGGGAAAGCGTGACACTTATGAGGTATGAATCTTTCTTGAAAGACAATACCTGCCCAACTGAAGCTAGTAACAAGAAAATGTTTAAATGGTAAGTATTTAAATGTGCAAGTTGTTGCATTTAGAAGGGGGTAAACATATTTCTGGTTTAATAGGCGACCAATATTTAACAAGCTGTTTCAGTTTCCTAATGGCCATCTGATAAGCAGCTTGGAGTTCTGTCTCCATTATTCTAAACAGAAAGAAGGGAGCATTTTATTTCAAGTGGGATAGTGATTTGTAGGTGTGGAAGGATACTTTGAAAACTCCAAAAATGTGTTCCACGGAATTCCATTTTTCCAGCTACGGACAGCAAGATGGCTGTAGGCTCTGCCCACAGCCATAAAAACTAAATAAATACATTTCTGAAAGTTTACATTTGACATTAACAGACATTGCTGCCTTACTTTCACTTGCTTAGCTGCTCTCCTAACCATCATTAGTTACTTCAGTTTACTAAACAAATTGTGTGGAGGCCTGAATTTCATGTTACAGGCTCACTTTGATTTTCAGAATGGTTTTCAACAGCCATGTAATTTATGTGGGAAATGAAAATTCTTTTATCACAACACTTTATGTGTGACCAAAGGAAGTACTGGCTCACTACCCAGCATTAATGGTATTTTTTCTATTGACAGAAATGATCTTTTTCCACATGTTGTTTAATCTCATGAGACTGATAAGATAAAAAGATTTTTGTGTTAGTGTGAGTCAAAACTCTACCTTCCGATTTAACATTTCAGTTCAGTTGTGCCAGCTTTAGTTAAATTTGTGATATTATTACTCTTTTAGCTTTTATATATGGCACACAATTTTTCAGCCATGGTGATCCTAAATTGGAGATCACAATATATATAGAATAATGCATGGGGAAGTGTGGTTAACAAGGATTTTATGCACACCCGAGGTGTGTGATAACTTTGGGGTTTATCTGGGCAACACACACATCGAGGGTGTGCATAAAATCTGAGTTCCCAGACTTCCCCATGTTTTATTTTTATGTTTCCTTGAGCTTGCGCAAGAAGCATTTTTTCAGAGAATGGCATTTCAGAGGTGTGTCACAGACTAGCCCAATGCAGAGCAAGCTACATTGGGCTCATCTCTGACAGACCAATGACCATGCATTCCAAGTATGACAGTGGTCACAGTTTCATGGGCAGAAACTTTGTGTACTAAGAGAAATAAAATGCTCAAATGAGAGCACTTCAGTCCTTTCATTTGCATCATGCTGGCTGGCAAGCAGCTGAGTGGCTCAGTATTTAGATGAATTAGTCCTTAAAGAGCTGCTGACATAAAGGGAGGCACACTGCAGCAGTTGATTGCTGTTTGTACTAATTGTTCAATATTACTACCTTTTTACCAACCTCTCAATGATTTTAATGATTTTTCTGTATTTTCCCAGGATCGCAGACCTTCCGCATTCCCACGCTAACTCTGCATTCCCTGATTACTCGCTTGGCAAGTGGGTCCATGCTGACATGTATTTCAATGCATACTAGGACCCATACAGTTCTGGGTTATCGGAGCTATGTTCTACATTTATAACATTCAAAACATAGCGGGACAAAATACCTTGAAGAAAATGTTGTGGCTGTACAATACCTCCCTCCCTCCTCCCTCTGTATGCTACACTTGTTAGGTTACAGCTCCCACCATTAGTAGACCAATCCTTCCTGCTCCCTTCCCTCATCTTGCTGTTCCACCCCTACCCTCTGTTCCAGGCCCTTTTGCAATTTACCTGCCTCTGTGCATTGCTGGCTACAAACTGGCAACAGACATTATACAGCAGTTGAAGCTGTCAGTGAATGAGCATGTTAGAACACACTCATTCATTGAAAACTCAGTGGGAAGGCTGGCTGTGGTGGAGAGAGGAGGGCTTTGCCAGTCTGCCTGCTGTGGTTCGGGATGGGGTGGAAGTGGAGTGGTGGGACACCTGCTGGGGTGGGGGAGCACTAGACCACCAGGGAATTTATTCAGGGACTGGGGATCAGGGATGGGGAGGGGGGGTTGAAACCACTAAACCACCAGGAATCTTTTTTCAAAACAGTATGGATGGTCAGGATGGAGCTAGGGATTGGGGGGATACTGGACACTGTGGTCATGGTGGAGAGGATGGAGGGACCAATAGCCACCAGGGCAGATTTGTTGGGAAGGTATTTGGGTGGGGGAAGGGATCATGACCACTGAGGGTATTTCTTTTCAGGTTGGGCAAGTGATAGGTGGGGGCAGGGACCGCTAGCCACCAGGGATATTTTGTGTACTTGTGGGATGGGTGGGGGGAGGGACCACTAGCCACCAGGGCTTATTTGTTAGTGGAAGCAGGTGAAATTTCACCCATAACATTCGCAGATGTTTTCAGCTCCGACACAGGTGGAAGTTAATTCGGAAACCTCCTCGAAAGTTCAGGGATTTCCACAGAAGTTCCACAAAGATGGAAAACACCACTTTTGCCCACCCCTAATGCTGATGCCCTGTCAAAACTTGTTCTTGCCCTGTTAACTACTGTACTTATCAGCACAGGATCCTTGTTAAAGATCATGTGCAAAGCCTTTTTCGGGCAAGTCACCAAAGTGCATTATAAAGTAAAATTTCTTAACTCAGTGTGTGGTGTTTTGATATTCTTAGTCTGTTTTCTGCCATATTCGCAACATTTTTTAATTTTTTTGAATTATTGCAATGTTTGTCTCACCCCTCATGCTTCAGCTGTCCTCCCCCATCTAAGCATTGCCCCTCCTGCTCTTACGTCAGTGCCAAGTTGTGGCCACGGAGACCTACAAAATCTGCTTCAGCTGTGTCTTAGTTTCCTGACAGCTGCTGCAGCTGTGTGTAATTTTCCAATCTAAGCACCACATCAGCTTTGTATTACAACACAGCACAATGTTGTCCGATGAGAAGAGTGAAATCAAATGCATTTGGGGTTCAGCAATCATTCAGCCTTATTCTTATGAGCCTCTAGTCAGCCATTGTGGACTACCAAAGTGATGGAGCAATCCATTATCCCATGCCTGCTACAGCTGCACATAATTAATTATTTTACTGGAGGATCACAGTAGTGAATTAATATAACACATTGGCAAAAAATATGTATACAGCAGCTCTTGTTTATCAACCATTTGCCCCAAGACCATTCTAGGTCTGAAACATTGATGATTGTCACCCCCCTGTTGTTTTCCAGACAATTATTTTTCTTGTCTGTGTGGGTGGTGGTCACATTGCACAGCAATAGAACCTGTGACATGGGAGAGGACACACCTAGGGTGGACTAGAGAAACAATGACATCATTGTGCAGAATGAACATATAATGGAAGTGGAAAATAAAGTAAGTTATTTTTTTTAGCTATCACTAATAGGTACACATAACACGGGCAGAAGAGGATGGTACATCAGATATGGTATCCTGTGATGGGGCGGCTGCTAAAATGTTGACCCACTTTTGGCTACTGCCCGAAGGTGGGGGTGTGGGGTTGGTAACTAAAAGGGTGGGTTGTGAAAAGGAAACAGGATGTCACGCGCATATATGTGTGTGGGGGGAGGTGGGAATGAGCCCACTGAACGTGGGGCAGGAGGGTATGTGAGGGGTGGTGCCGCGGGTTGCCAGAGAGGTGGTGTTGTGGTGTGGTGGGCTACGTGCTGGCCTGTGGTGGCAGGGATGCAGGGTTCTGGAACAGGCACTGGTACGTTTTGTTGTACCCGGCCCGAGACAGTGTTTTCTTTGTTCTAGTATGCACCCCACCCTGACATGCAACCCCCTGGAGTTGAGAATCCTAATTTAGGGGAGTGTGTGGGGTACAGATCCCCTCATAAAAGAAATAAAGTCATTTGTGCCTCTTTTGGTTGTGCTGGGATTCCACATCACCAAAACTGAATTTCGGCAATGTGGGGTTGTGATAAGGGCATTCGGCATTTATGAATTGCCCTTATCATGTGGAACCAGTACACACTGGATCAAAAGTACAGCACAACACCACCACAACAGAAACCACTACCACAGAAATTATTCTGATCCATAGCATGCAGGGATGCTCTATAAGCTAGTAATGTTCACTTTTTTGGGGACTGCGAACTTTCAGTGCTCTAACAGTAAATAATTACTTAGGTGCCACAGGAGATGGTAAATATGTAATAATCCATGAGGCACCTCATTAGTGCAAAGTAAAAAGACAGAACTTGACAGGGTGATGCAAGCTGAATACATTGAAAAACACAAGATAGTCCCCTGAAACCTGACCTCTGATGTTCTATGTTTTTGGTTATTTTAATGGCTGAGCACTTCCTTCATTTTCCATAATGTGTTATGTGATATCAGTTTGATCTTATCAAAGCTAGGGACAGTACCAGCTTGCACAAAGCTCTGAAATCACCATTGTTTGCATTGATTCATGCCAAAGAACATCAGTGATCGGAAAACCATGTTTTTCCCCTTGTGTTATTCGTGCATCACCCCGACATGCATCACCATGTCAGTCTCTCCCACTGCAACAGACATGTCCATGCTGCATAATGTAAGAGTGGTTCACAAGATATAGGTAGTTGCACTGAGACAAGCCCCGACACCCAACTGAAACCCACAACACAGCAGCAAAAACACAAAAGCTGTCAGAAACGCCATGTTCAGCTGATAAGAATGCAAATATGTAGTCAACACATTCCAATATCAGTTTCATATGTGTATCGACTTGTGGCACCCAGGCAACATTGACTTATGGTGTTGGCACAGGATCTATGAAGAGCACAATGGACTGCTGGAATAGTCACATACTTAGTGCAGGGTACGGAGGCTACACAGACCAAAATGGACGTGTCATGCACATAGAATAAATTGCAACATAAATATGTTGTGGCAGTGGTGATTGCATATTTGGATCGGTCTCTGAATAGTACTGCTAGGGCACATTATTAGTGCACTGTGCATCATGTTCAGCCTGTGATTTAATGCAGTCCCCACTGGGTATTCCTTCCCCATTACCCACAATCAATGAAGGAATGAACCAGAAACTGGGGGGGCGTAATGACCAGATGGGTTGTTACATATATCCCCCCCACCCAGAATCCTTAGTTGGACACCACAAATGAATTCCAAACAATCCCAAACAAAATCATTTTTGTTTAATGTGTTTTAAAAAGGCAATAGATCAATAAGCAAACAGGCCTTAACACCCAATATCCTTTAAACATATGATCATAGATAAGATCAGTACCTAAGCATCTGTTTATTATTTATTAACAACTTACAATTAATATTTACTTATAAATTGTAGTGTGTGTTTAACATTTACTAAATATGATTTTGATCTTTAACAACATAATTACTGAGTATATGATTTTGATATTTAATAACATAATTACTGAGTGTGAATGTTTTTAAATGCTTAAACCTTTACAGTAAAAATCATATGTTAGGTACCCTTTTCTGGAAATAACAGGCAACATATTTTTAGCTGTCTGGCCTAACCACAAAGGTCAACTGAAGGCCAACTTCCTTTTATGCTAATTAATCTGTGCTAAGTACCCTACATTGCTATCTTATAAAAAGAGTCATAAGCCAGAATAATTTAAGCACTCTGCCTGCAAGTCACATAGTAAACAAATTTAGAGAAGCTTTTTCTCATAAACATCTAACCACAAAAGTTACCAGATGTCCACATGGGTCACCACACCTCTGAGTCAGTGCAATGTACCTCAGAATGTATGTCCTAGTATGTCCTACCTGTGAACAGAAATGTATTTTTGTGTTCAATTAAAAATTCCCATACATGTTAAATGTACAATATTACCATGACGTCAACAGCCCCTATGTTTCCTTTTATTAATCAGATGTTTTGAGTGACTGACAACTTTCTAACACACAAAGTACTCAACTAATGGTCATCTGATCCATAGAATTACTTTGTAACATACAAAGCAATTGTGATAAACTTGGCCTAATATCAAAAACTGTCAAAGTACTGACAAACTTATTTGCCTTGAGAAGACTACATAAATGCACAAAAAATCCAAGTCAAGGTAAGAGCACCCAGAGGGAGAACATAGAGTCACCCCAGATCCAGGACTTAAGGTGGACATCACTGGTAATCTAGTGCAGTGAGTAGTTGCCTTTATCCCAGGCATAGGAACTGGGAATAACAGGTGGTGGCATAGTATTTTATTTTCATTCTTTTATTGTGACTATTTTCATGCGATGGGAATTTTATATATTTTCACTTGTACTGATCAGAAAAATTATAATTGTCTACTTAAATTTATGCCAAAACTGTTTTGTCATTCTTGAATTTTAATATCAACTAAAAACATCTTTTAAACATGAATCCTGACTGTTTTGGTCCTGTTTCTCATTTAAACTTAATACAGTTAAGAGGTTTTAATTTAGAACGTGTTAAACTAAAAACCAAGCCAGAGTTTGACTTCTGCTTCATAGGTCATAAGGGACAATTACTATTACAATCCCTGGTTATATTCATATGATCAGCTGCACAAATTTGGCATGTCCAGAATTTATACATAAATATTTAGGATGGCGCCTCATAAGTCTGGACAGGAGACACATTTGCAGGATATTCAATTATCTTAGACATAAAGAGGATGGAGGTTTTAAAATACAAGTAAGAATATTTGAAGAACTAGTCCAGGTCCACTCCCCCATGATGGCCAGTCATGCCCACAAGGCAAATTTAGACTACAATGATCATAGAGTATTTGTGGACTGAGACCAAATAGTCTTGGTCAGTCAGGTGACCGACCAAGTAGGGGTGGCAGGTGGTTTGGACCATAATTCAGAACACATTTTGCCTGCATTATGTATTGCTACACCAACAAGATTCTATCCTAATTTAGTCAAACTAGTAAATAATTTGGAAGGATTGCCAGTCTCCGATGGTCATGGTAAAAGCCATGTACATGAGACTGACCAAGAAAGTCACACCAGGGGGTCACAAAATCATCCTGGCTTTTCAATCACCAACATTTGAAAGGGCAATGCACATTGGATGGAGATAGAAATCCTGATATACACCATATTCTGACCACTGATGTATAGTGTTATGTATAAGTGCAATGGCTGTGACGTTTTGGACATAGCAATGTGCTACACATTTGCTGCCTTCACAGAGAGGGACCAAATCAGGAAAGATACCAGCAAGCAGCAGGTAGAATGTGGCATGACCATTGCACTGAGACATAACTGAGGACAGTGTCATTCTGCTCACAAAGAAGGGTATGTTTAGATTACCATTTATTATTCATGCATTATGAGGTCCAGTTCTTCACCCTGCAGAACACATGCTCCTATTGGAAGATCACTAAACACTTCAGCCAATGCTGACATTAGCAATAAGTCAGTCTCCATCGCTAATGAATTTGTTTGGTGGCATTGGAACTGAGAAGAGTAAGGTGGAAGGCCAAGTCCATTGCAGTATTGTGACCAAACTCACAGGCAGCAGATTACAGTGTATTGCATATAGAATAAATGGCAAACATCACAAAAGACCCCCTGCTATATCAGTGCAGATGTGCATTGTTATGAGTAGATTCACTTGATGCATTCACGGCGAGGGACAATAGTCACATGGAATAGGTTTGACACGGCATGTCCATTGCCCTGAAACAGGAAAAATTAGAACATAAAGGATCACAAAGCAGGGGAGATTTATTGGCTTGCCAGTTCTTTGAATTGCTCTTCCATGTCCAGTTCTCCCCGTTGCAGACTACATTGCATTGCCTTGTTACAAATGCTGAAACAGTATGTAGAATTGTGGAAAATCAAAAACAAAAACCAAACACACACACATACACACTCACCTCCAAATCAGAACTCTAACCATCACCAAAAATAAGGTTCATGACCGTCATGATCGTGGGCTGCAATTACAATAGAGGCTGTACACGTTGAGGTCTCAGTTACATACTGTATGTGAATTTCCATGATCCTGTTCAATCAGTAACAACTTACTAGTGGGATAGGAGATGTGAAGAGGTTAATGTATAAGTCCAGCTGTAGCAGTATTGGTGAAAAACACAGAAATGGCTATTGGCATAGTGATGCACATAGAATGATTATCAAAAAGAAATTGAGCAGTGGCTGTGTCGATGTGGACTTTTGTATGACAGTAATATCGATGGTGCTCCGTGAGTAACGAATTAGTTTGGTGGCATGGGACACGTGAAGTGGCAGAAGACAGACTGCATCAGGTACATGTAATACCTGAGTGCCAATCATTTGGTCATCATTCGGACATCTGAAAAGGATCACAACACTGGGCACAAGATACACAATGACACAGACATTGCACCAACACATAGTACACATCATCAGGTGACAGAACATAGGGCTTACTAATTTTTACATTTAGACTTTGTGCATTTCATTGATTAGTTCTGTGACTGTTTCATGTGAACATTCTCCAGCTGATGGAGTGGAGCTGTAGTCGATGCCAAGGTACAATGCCACCAAATTAAACATTTACTATGGGAGCAGTACAAGTGAACTATGTGCAAAAATTGTAATGATAGCTTAGCAGCCGTTGTTGATTCTCATTCAAGTAAAATGACAGTTCTGTAAATGTTGCAGATTTTCAGTATTTTGGGTAGCACAGCTGAGAGGATCCTGTGCACCAAATTTACCAGCTACACATTGAAATAATATGTGAAACATCAATGCCATTGCCTCCCATCTGCATGTTGTTCAGCTTCTGTTCAGCAGACATGAGATCATTTTTTTTTTCTGGGGGGAGGACCATGGTAAAACTGTGGCACACATCCCAACAAAAACAGAAGAAATAGAACTATTTTTATTAGTCTCAGTAAATGTCGGTCCCTGGGTTTACAAAACATCAAGATTGGAGGACGTGCAGATTTTGTGTTGGTGCTGTTATAGAGCATCTGACTCAAGATCTCCCCTTTGCCTTAAAACATGTTTTCCCAGACATAGTGAAGTGCACAATATCTTTAGGATCCATGCACATCACCACAGCAATTGATCAATAAAACACAGAGATTAATTTTTCCAGCTCCAAAATGTTGTGTTTCTTTTGATTTTATTTTTCAGTACATTGTATAGCAACCGAATCAGTGGCAAAGGTGCTGCTGAACAATGGTATGGACCGAAACACAGGAACAGAATATATGATGACCAAATGTGCCACACATGCACAAAAAAGTGTTTTTTTTAATGAAACACACTTAAAAATCCACATTACAATGCTACAAGAAGTCCCAACTAGACAATGATTTTATTTCACACTGCATATAATGCAGAGGTCGATAAGACAGTTGCATGCCTCATTGAAAAGCATTCAGCTCAGAGGACTTCTGCTCAGCTCACTACTTCACAATGACATTGACTCTGAACATGCCCACCAAGAAAGCATAGTGTTAGTGTGACAGTTGTGGGGCTAGGATAGATTGAGAAACAAAACAGGATTCCTGAAAAACTACTGAGAAATAAGCAGATACAACTTGGTCAATTCACTATCACAGCCACAATGATCATTTTAGTGTTGTATTTCAAACAAAACTGAACCATTGAACATGATCTTTAATGTTATGCTGACATGAGGTTCAGCTAACAATAATATCAGGGCATAGTAGATGCACTGCAGATAGTTTGTTAAAAAAAAACACTTCACACAACAAATAACTGTTGTCATCAACTAGGAGCAGTGGTGCTGGCAAACTGCTAGCCACTGTAACATTTTTCTTTCTGTTTCAGATGCATTTTAACGATCTTTTAAATTTTTCCATATTAAATGAAATGAATGTAAAATCTTGCTGGGAAAACACATTAAGCCTCACAAGAGTTCTGCTCAGCAGTTCCATAACACTCTGGTGCTGCTGCCATTGACGTCAGTCCTTGAATGATATCAGTGGAAAACCACTCTTGTCCCAGATTGCAAAACCAATGTAGAAGATTTTATTGACTGAGATGTTACCAAAAGGAGCTTGAATGACTAGATGCAATGAAAATTTCACAGGACACAGCACAAAATGGTTTAATCATGTCGTTACAGAAATCCAAAACAGCACTGAAAAATAACTACTGAATTTCTATCTTTGCCATTGATATTTAAGCTAAGTATCTCCTTTTACAGTGGTTGCTTGAAGCGGGTGGTATTGGGGCAGCTCGCTTGAGGCCACAGCAGGTGGTGTGAGGTGACAGGTGATGCGTCCCAATTCTTTTAGCCCTGCTACACTTACCATTCTCCATTAACGGACAATGATCAACAGCTGCACACAAGTAACCTCTCTCTCTCTCGCCCTATATATTTTATATCCCTGAGGCAGTGATGCCTGAGAAGTTGGCAGGCTCTGCTCTCCTGCCTTTTCTGTCTCCTTTCTGCAGCAGAGAATTGCAGAAACCATATATGCATCTCTTGATATACTCGAGTTGAGGCATATCCTCTTTGCAAGACTTGGGTGGTGCTCCCTGACCCTCCTGCATACCATGTCTGTGACACTTTCCCCTAGCTTATACTGTGATAAAAGATGTATTTTACTATCTTACGGGCCCCCTACCTTTCATCCCACTTACCCCCCAAACCTGGTGATTTCCTTTTAATCTCTAGCTCTCAATGAACAGGCTGCAGGACACCCTACTTGAACACTTGCCTTCTGCAGCAGACCTGACACTGTATATGGACAGTGTGCATTATTCAAAGCCAAGGTACATTCTGTGGGCAGGCGATGTTCTCATTATTATTTTCTGGGGATTGTTACTTTCTCCCTACTGTTGCCAGAGACTTGCTTGCATGCAGAAACCTTTATTTTTTTCAACACCTCAGGCATTATAGATGCTATGGAAACTGGCAACTGAAACTGATCACGGGAGCCTGTTTCTAGTGGATGGCTCCACTTCCTGACATTTTTATCTTTCCTTGCATGTGCATGAGAAACATTTTGTTTCAGAGAATGGCATTTCGTAGGTGTGCCACGGACTAGCCCAATGCAGAGCAAAATACATTGGGCTTGTCTCTGACAGATCAATGACCAAGCAACATAAGTATGACAGTGGTTACAGTTTTATTGTCAGAAACTTTGTGTACTTGAAAAGACTGAAGCACTCCAATGAGAGAGTGCGTCAGTACTTTCATTTGCATAAAGCTGCCTGGCAAAAATCTGCATCCCTGGGTCTCCAGGCAAATCCTGGGGAGTAAGAACAGGGCCAGATTTATCTTTATGCAAAGTACACATGGACGTAGGCCCCTACTTTGTGGGAGCCCAGTGAGTTGAACTCTGTGCGACTGTGAGTGCCACCCTGCATGAATGTATCTATTTTTTTGTTGTTGTTGTTTTTGCCATACTTCTTTGGAGCCAGCCAGCCAGACTGCTCCGGTGGATGCTCGGGGGAGGAGGCTAGCTACTCTGCACACTCATAGCACCTCCAGTTACTGCAACTCAATCTCACAAATGCGCTGCCTGCCCACAACATAAACTGTCTGCCACTCCCACATGTGCACTCCACTTGAGATGGGAAAGTAGCAATCTCTCTGCTTTGCCACCTTTCATGTACCATCACATCATTATTGTCAGACGCAAACAAGTAAAACACATATAAGTGAGCAATAACATTACAGCTGAATGACTTTATGTACATCATTGCACTAAGCAGAAAATCTTTGATGTTCCTGATATAATGAAATCTTACATTGTGATTCAACTAAAACAATACACCCCTGCCATGTACACACATACAACCCAGGGTACTAAAGGAGCTAAGGGTGGAACTAGCAGAGCCATTAGCAGAACTGTTTAGTGAGTCTATAAGCACAGGAGAGGTCCCAGAAGACTGGAAAAGGGCTCATGTGATCCCACTGCACAAGAGTGGTAGCAGGGAGAAGGCAGGGAACTACAGACCAGTCAGTCTTACCTCAGTAGTGGGCAAGAGTATGGGAGCACTCCTTAAGGAAAGGATAGTGCCACACCTGGAATCCATAGGAGCACAGGATCCAAGACAGCATGGGTTTACAACAGGAAGGTCCTGTCAAACTAATTTCATAGATTTCTTTGACTGGGTAACCAGAGTGGTGGACCAAGGGGGAGCAGTTGATATCGCCTACCTTAACTTCAGCAAAGCCTTCGATACTGTTCCACATAGAAGATAGATAAATAAGCTTGGTAGGCTCTGGGTGGGTCAGAAGTTGGTCAACTGGGTGGCAAACTGGTTGATGGGCAGAAAACAGATAGTGGTAGTAAATGGTATACAGTCAGAAGATGTGCAAGTCACAAGTGGGGTACCTCAGGGATCAGTCCTGGGGCCAGTCCTCTTCAATATCTTCAGCAGTGACATTGCAGACGGACTAAAGGGTAAGGTTTGTCTATTTGCAGATGACACCAAGATCTGCAACAGAGTAGATGATCCAGATGGGGTGGACAGAATGAGAAGAGACCTGGATAAACTGGCAAATGGTGAAATAGTGGCAGCTGGGGTTTTAACGCAAAGAAGTACAAGATCATGCACATAGGAGAGAAACCCTGAAGCCACCTATAGGCTGGGAGGAGGTTGCTTGCAGTCACAGGAAGAAAGAGACTTGGGCATCATCATCACCCGATGACCTGAAATCATCAAAGAAGACCACTAAAGCAGTAGGTAAGGCTAGGGGGGTGTTAGGGTGTATTAGTAAGGGTATCATAAGTCGGAAGAGGGAGGTAACAATCTCTCTTTACAAGACACTGGTTAGGCCCCATCTGGAGTGCTGTGTGGAGTACTGGAGGCCACACCTTCACAAGGACATTAACCAAATTGAAGCAGTCCAGAGAAGGGCAACCAAAATGGTGCAGGGACTGCATGAGAAAACATATGAGGACAGATTAATGGAGCTCAATATGTATACAGTAGAGCAAAGGAGGTAGAGAGGTGATATGATTGAAACATTCAAACACCTTAAGGGCATTAACATGGTGAAAGAGTCTAACATGTTTCAATATAAGAAAAATAGTAGGACAAGATGACACAGCATGAGATTGGAGGGCGACCAATTAAGGGGTAATGTGAGGAAGTTCTTTTTCACAGAAAAGGTGGTGGAAGCATGGAACGGCCTACCTCAGGAAGTGGTAGATATGAATGCAGTGCAAGGCTTCAAATAGGCATGGGATAGGCATAAGGGAGCAATACAGATGTGTATGAATAGATAGGTCATTGACAGAGCAAAGGCCGATGGCACATTTATAAGGTAGAAAAATAAATGGTCAGACTGGATGGGCCTTGCGGTCCTTATCTGCCGTCAACTTCTATGTTTCTATGCTACCATGCAAGGAAACATTCAGCATTGACAAATGCTTTTTTATATTTACTGGTTAAAGGAATAAATGCGGAGAGATGAAATCTGTAGCAGTGGACAACAAGAATGTTTATTTAATGGAGCAGTCAATAAAACAGTTTAGCACCATGGAACTGAGTGACTCAGAGTACAGTAAGCATCAAGGGAATGAAGCAAAAGACCTTGGGTCCTGAAAGATTCAGAGTCCGACTAAGCAAGGTAAGTGAAATGCTTAAAAGTTTCAGCTCTGAGTCACTCAATTCCATGGTACTAAACAATGCAATTTCATCTTTCTCCCTTTGGCATCTTATCTGGAAGGCACCCAATAGCACTACAATGGCTGTCACAGAAATGAAAGAAAACTATTTACATGCAGACTGTTGACATTTCTAAAACATGCAAGTTTCCTAAAGATAAGTTCTTATTTTCAGTTTTAAAACTGTTTCACTGACTGCTACATTAACTGAATTAAATTAATTTCTGTCAGACTTTTTCTTTAAACAGTACACTCAGTTTTTGTTTCTGTTGCTTGTGCGAGAAGGCTGTCTTTCGCTGGCAAGTCTGTATGTAAATCTTCCAAGCTGTGTACTGGGTGTGCTTTGAAACAACTGAGAAGCTGCATGGGATATACTATATTGGACTAGATATCTGTAACTAATCTCTGTCTCTCTCTCTTGCTTACATCTGAGAGAAGTTTTCCTTACTTTTACATTGGTATTGCTTTGTGTTTAATTATTTTAGTTTTTAATTCAGGAAGGGGGTTTTCAAAACTGCTTATCTTGTCAGCATCTTCAGAAGGGCTGAAATAACTGCATATTTGATTTTCCTTTGTGGCTAACAAACCACCAGACTTTGGCGCTGGAGAGATTTACCTGTGTTTGACTTGGATGTCTGGATTTTTCTCTGTTTGATTAGCAGGGTATTTTCTCTGTCAAATTGTTGTGTAGGGTATCTTGCTGACAGGAAGGCACTCATCGCTGTGGTGGGTGAAAGCTTTAGCTGATTGTTTGTGAGGGCACAGTTTAGGCCCAACCCTCTTCCTACCCCTCACCCCACCCACCCTGGAAATAGTTCCTTTATACCTGAGGTTCTGACATCATTTCCTCAAGAGTGCAAGGTGCATATCACTGTTGTAGCCTCTCTAGCACACTGCACTGACAATATAAGCATACACATTGTATAATATATATATTTCTATATAACAAACCAAACACACATGCCGCACACACACACACACATACAAAAACAAACAAAAAAAAAGTAGATAAACATGTGGGGAGTAGTGCAATGTAATGGCTGTGGGGCAGCAGTCTTCCAGGAGTCTTTCTCGAGGCTGAGATGCTGCCCTATTTGCAGACAACTCTCTGTCCTGAGGGAGGAAGTTGCCTGTCTTCAGGCCGCACTGGACAGTAGTAAGGAAACCTTCCCCCAGGCCACACTGGACAGTAGGAAGGGAACCTCCTCCATCTAGGGAGCACTAGCGCCACCACCACTACCTCAGAGGTTGCGAAGAAAGCACAGCAGTTGGACCACAGTTGGCTCAGGGAGGGTGAGGATGGTGGAACAGAGGCACACCCAGTCAATTATTCCACTCCTCAATCCATACACCATTCTGGGGGAGCATAGCTCCCCTATGGATGCACCCGCAGAGAAGACTGATGACAACTGTCACAAGGGAGGCCCACAGGAAGGAGGCAGAGGACTCCACAGGGAAAGGAAGCAGCTCCTGGTGGGGGACTCAATTATTAGGGGGATAGAACTGGGGGGAGCTGGGAAAACTGAAGTAAGGTGCCTGCCTGGTGCCATGGCTTGGAGGGACAGGAAGTACATCCTCAGGATCACGAGAACAGCTGCAAGGGAGTCTGAGCTGGATGTAATTGTCCACCTAGGGACAAATGACTTGGCTTATCATGAGATAAGAGCGGTGCAGGAGGACATTGCAGAGTTGGGGAAGGGCCTAAGACAAGTAGCACACACAGTATCCTTCTCAGAGGTGCTGCCTGTCAATGGCATGGGGGAGGCGAGGGTTATTAGCACCATGCAGTTTAATGAATGGTTAAAAAAATGGTGTGGAGCACAGGGGTTTGGCTTCATTGGGGACTGCGGTTCCACCTGGAGGGACACCAGCCTATACTGGCAGGATGGTCTGCATCTGTCCAGGAAGGAACAAGTCTTTTGAGCAATTGGTTTAAATGCTTCATTGGCAAGCTTTTAAACTAGTCAAGGGAGGCACTGATAAGCAGCAGGAAAATCCAGCCTCCCCTACAAAACAGGGTACTAAATGAGAAAAGGCTGAAGTAGAAAGGTCAGTGGGGATGCTGCAACAGAAGGTAAAGCCATCAAAAATGGAGAGCAATGAGTACCAATGCCTGTAGTCTGAGTAACAAGCTTTCTGAATTAGTGTCCTTGATGGAGGAACATCTGGATATCGTGGCAGTCACAGAAACATGGTACACAAAACCATGACTGGGATGTAAACATACCAGGATACACTATCTACAGGAGGGACAGGGAGGGTAAAAGAGGAGGAGAATAGCTCTTTACATAAGGGAAGGAATAAAAGCAACAGAACAAAAGGGTAAACAGGGAGAGAAGAAGCACTGTGGGTAAATTTGGAGACGAGGCAATGGCACCACAATCCGCACAGGGGTTGTATACAGACCCCCTTCTCCAGGGGAAGAAATGGACAAGGAAATGATAGAAAGTATACTTAGAATGGCAGAAAAAGGGGAGATATTGCTGATGGGTGATCTGAATATGCCAGATGTTAACTGGAGTGCAGTTGCAGCAGCCACTTCGAAGAGTGGAGTTATTCTAGATGCCCTACAGGGGGCATGCCTTAGACAACTAATATTGAAGCCCACTCGAGAGGGAGCAATATTAGACCTGATTCTCTCAAATGGAGATGGAGAGAGATCACAGATGTAGAAGTGGGTAGCCATCTGGAACTAGCGACCATCGAACAGTATGGTTCACAATAAACACAGCAATAGAGGTCAAGCCATACAAAGGCAAAAGTACTGGACTTTGGGAGGCTGACTTTGCCAAAATGGATTGTGTGCCTAAGGAATGCATTAGCAAATGGGCAGGAAGGAGGGTGGAAGAACAATGGGGAATAATAAAAACTGCCATCACAGAGGTAATGAGCCTTGTGTGAAGCAAATAAACAAAACAAATGATGTAAGAAACCACTATGGTTCTCAAAGGAAGTGGCAGTGAAGGTTCAAGAGAAAAGAAAGCATTCAGGAAGTACAAGGAATCACAGAAGGAGCAAGACAGAGAACTGTATCAGTTAAAGCAAAAGGAGGCTGGGAAGGCAGTCAAGAACAGCAAAGGCCCAAACCGAGGAAAAGATAGCCAACTCAGTTAAGAAGGGGATAAAACCCTTTTATAGGTACATCAGGAGTGAAGGAAGACCAAGGGAGGGATAGTGAGGCTTAATAAAGGGGAGGGAGGGCAGAGGAGACTGTGAAAGGCAGAGATACTAAACAAATGTTTTTGCTCAGTATTTACAAATGAAGAGGGGGAGGTACATGAAACAACAGTAGAAACACTCTGGATACAGAAGTTGATACCAGCCCATTTACAGAAGAAAGGGTTCTGAAAGAACTCTTAAAACTGAAGGTGGACAAAGCAATGGGGCCTGATGGGATTCATTCCAGAATTCTAAAAGAACTAAGGGTAGAACTAGTGACACCACTGACTACCCTTATTAACAAATCATGGGAGGATGGGGTGGTACCTGAGGACTGGAGGAGGGCAGATGTGATTCCCCTTCACAAAAGTGGGAGCAAGGCAGAAGCAGGAAACTACAGACCTGTTAGTTTAACCTCAGTGATAGGGAAAATGATGGAATCACTTCTGAAGGAAAGAATTGTCCCAGTATCTAGAGGCCAGAGGGCTGGGACCCTAGGCAGCATGGATTCTAGCGGAGAAGGTCATGCCAGACGAATCTGATAGATTTCTTTGACTGGGTGACCAAAGTAGTAGATCAGGGAGGGGCTGTGGACATGGCCCTACCTAGACTTTAGCAAGACATTTGACACAGTCCCACACTAAGATTAATATACAAGTTAGCCAGCCTGGAGTGGGTCCCAAGATGACAGCCTGGGTAAAGAATTGGCTGGAGAATAGGACACAGAGAGTAATATTAGTAGGTCACTCAGAGAAAGGAGGGTTACTGGTGGGGTACCATAGGGTTCAGTATTAGGACCGGTCCTCTTAATGTCTTTATAAGCGACATTGCAGAGGGACTGGAAGGAAAAAGTATGTCTCTTGCAGATGACACAAAGATCTGCAACAGAGTTGATGCACAAGTGGGGTGGAAAGGATGAGAAGGGACTTGGCAGGTTAGAGGAATGGTCAAATGTGGCAGCTTAGATTCAATGCTAAGAAGTGCAAGGTAATGCACCTGGAAACAAAAACCCAGGAGAAGAGTACACAATGGGGGGTGAGATACTAACAACAACAAAAATGGAAAGGGACCTGGGGGTAGTCATATCAGATGACCTAAAGGTGGGCAAGCAATGTGAGAGGGCAGCAGCAAGGAGGGCTGGGGGGATACTGGGATGCATAGGGAAAGGCATCACCAGTAGAAAACAGGAAGTTATTATCCCTCTGTACAGACAGCTGGTGAGACCCCATCCGAGTACTGTGTGCAGTTCTGGAGACCAATCTCCTGAAAGACATAGACAGGATGGAAGCTGTCAGAGGAGGGCAACTAAAATGGTGCAGGGTCTGCACGGAGAAGACATATGAAGAGAGATGAAAGGAGCTTAATATGTATAGCCTCCAGGGAAAGGAGGAGAGGGGACATGATAGAAACATTCAAGTACCTCAAGGGAATCAACAAAGTCCAAGAGGGTAGCATCTTTCAAAAGAGGTGTGCAAGAACAAGAGGGCACAATTTGAAGATGGGGGTCTCAGAGGTAATTTAAGGAAGTATTTTTTCACACAGAGGATGTGGATGCATGGAGCCTTCCGGAGGTGGTTTGTGAGTCAAAATCAGTGGTGGAATTCAAGCATGCATGGGACAGTCATAAGGCCATTCTAGGGGGTGGGGGTAGGAAGAAGTAGGCTGCTGGTTAACTAGGATCTGCAGCTTATCCAGTAGGTAGGGAAATGGGCAGACTGGGTGGGCCAAGCGGTCCTTATCTGCCATCAAATTCTATGTTTCTATGTTTCTATGGCAGTTTTCTATCAGCAGCGTGAGTGAACTGCCAGTGTGAGGACAGCTTCTTGGACAGATGCTCAGGTACCCTCACAGTTATTTTGGGACCCATGATTTATGGAACTCCATAATTCACATGTGTGAATTACAGAGTTTTGGTGGTTGTGCCAGCAGTGGTTAATTGACCCTAACCAGTAAATATTAAATGTTTATATATATATCAGTGTTACTCTTGTTATTGTATCTTGGATGCATTGCTTTTTGGACAAAATGGGGACAGAACATAGACTCGATAGACCGTAAGGCCTAATCTGCTGGCAATTAGTATGTTAGTATGTTAATATATACAATATTTTTCATTAGAGGCTATTGCAATTTATTAAAAAAAGACTGCACTGCTCTTGAGCACTACTTTAGTGCCCCTTTCCCTTAAGATGGACACTAGCCTCAACTGACCTATGTATGTGAGAACATTTGAAAGTGTTTTGTGATTTACTCAGCCATTGGAATTTGGAGGCGCATTACATGAACTGGGCAGAGATACAGACATAGAAGAAATGGACCGCCACACAGGATTAAGGGAAATTTCCTCTCTAAGGTTGTAGGTAGCTCAGCCACAGCAGCTGGGCATAGTGGTGGTGGTGGTGGTGGTGGTGGGGGGGGGTGCACAGAATTCCAAATGTGAGTGATATGGTGTGCCAGACCAGCAGGTGAACTGTGAAATCAAAAGTAGATTTGTTACTCACAATGGTTGCTTTAAATATGGGGGAAGAGTTTGTTTTCTTGTTCTTTTTTTTGGTTTTGTTTGTTTTTAATAATTACTGGTTAAGGCTGATATCAACCTAAAACCGTTTACTGTCAGAATCCATATTATATGCTTGTGATGTCACAAACGTGTTATGGAGCTCAGCCTCACAAGCTGCTCTCCTATCTTACCTTAGAAAATGGGCTAGACAGTAGGAGCTCTCTCCTTGGCTGAGAGCCATAGCAGGGGAGTACATTAACTTTCTTTAGATGCCCGGCACAAAACAAGTAGCAATTTGGTATGTCCCATCACTTCACTTATCCTTGGGCCACCCCGAACTTTGAAAGTCACCAGCTGCAAATTTTTCCTCATACTTTGTGAGTGAGAGCCATCCCCCTGCCCCAAAAGTGTTAGCACACAGAACAGCAGGCAAATCATGCCACAGTGCCTAATTTAACACAAGAAACAAAAGCAATGTTTCTGTTAAAAGAAATCAGTTGTGGTGTGTACCTTGCACTACACCACACTGATCACCAGTGCCACTTGTGACACCACTCCTGCTAAGTACAAACAGCGTCCTCTGCCAGTCAAATCCCAAATAAAATGCAAAGAGGGCGTGTATAATTTAAAAAGAAAGAAAGAATGTACACACACCAGTATATAGTCTGGCGTCGGGGAGAATGGCAAAGCATTTCTCCCAGCTGCGCTCATCAACAGCAACACACTCCCGACTGTGCTCATGCTGCCTGCTTCATATGCTCACTAGCTCAGAGTTGAATATTAAAATATAAGTTGCCAACAACCAATGAAAAAAATCAGCACCTTTCACCCAGCAGAAAACAGCATCTTGCAAGAACGGCAAAGCATACTAATATAGTTGTATTTGGGAGGCTTACTATTCAATCAATGAAATCTTTATTTTACTGGGTGAAACACCATTGAGCAAACCTTATTTCCAAGGTGGACCTGGAAGGGTCAAGGTAATCACAGAGGAAGAACAAAATAGTCAAGCGGGAGCAAACATAATTACATATGAGCATATTTACATGTGAGCAGACTAGGATACAATGAGTCACTGAATGTAGAAAACTTAGGGTACTTTAGGGTTACAGTAATACAGGACCTTTTAGTGCAGCATACCAATGACTATATATATACATGTACATACATATGTACATAGATACATACATATATATATACACATATACATATATGTATATTTATACATATACATACATACATACACACATACATACATATCCACACCACAGTGAATTGCCATATAGGATAGAAATTAGCCAGATGGATTTTATGTCCATCAAGTGGTTCAGGGTGACACTGCAGCACAGACAGAGGTTAAGGTATAGAAGGAATAGGAAGGAGGAATTGTGGGGAGGAGTAGCGATTCTAGGTAGGCTACTTACACAAGCAGGGGGTCACTATTGAGGACATTTGCACATCTCTTTGATAGAATGATCTAGCAGGTTTTTAAAGAAGGGTAACTTCAGAGGAATTGCAAGTCTGAGTGCCTTTTGTATGGTGTTCCAAAGGGCAGGAAGGGCATAGTTTATAGCCGATTTACCAAAATGAGATCTGACCTTGGGGATGACAAGAGAAATATAGGATATACTTCTCAGCAGATAGCTACCCATGACACATTGGGGCAAGCAATCCATGATATATCAAGGGAGCTTGTTGATAATGGCTCTATAGGTCCATAGAACAGAGTTCCTTTGGTGCCTAAAACTCAGCGAATACCATCCTACAGCTGTATAAAGAGCACAGTGATGAGTGGAATAGGGTGCATCTGTAATAAATCTAAGTGTTCTGTGGTATAATGTGTCGAGTTTAGACAATGGACTTTTCAGACCTTGACCATACAAAAAGTCAGCACAGTCCAACAGTGATATAAAGGTTGCTTGGACCAGCCTAGATTTTGCCTCCAAGGTTCAGATGCCTTATCCTAAAAAAGAGACCCAGCCTTTGCCTGAGCTTCTTGGACAGCTCCTCGATGTGGTCGACGAATGAAAGTTTATAGTCTATCCAGACACATAGATATTTAAACTTGTCAACATGTTCAAGAGGCTCACCTAAGATAGTTGTTAAATATGATATATTACCATGGTTAAGTTTATAGGGAGCATTGAACGATGGGGAAAAGAGCATAGTCTTAGTTTATTTGGCATTTAGGAGTAATTTTAGATATAATAGATTTTTCTGCAAAAGGTTAAAATCCATCTGGAGGTCACTGAACACTAGCTCAGGGGAGAGTCTATCAATATAAATAACCGTTTCATCAGCAAACAAGTGAATGCTTGCTGATTTGATACCTGTGTTGACGTTATTAATATAGATAGCAAAGAGTAAAGGGCCTAAAATAGACCCTTGCGGCACTCCCCTTTGAAGTACTTTTAAAGGAGACGGTTCCGCTTCAGCCTTAACATGCTGATGGCGCCCAATAAGGTAGCATGTAAACCAGTTTGGTGCCGTACTGTCCAGCCAATATATTCTTTGTGTAGTTAACAGAAGGCCATGGTCTACGCTATCAAATGCTATGCTCAGGTCAAGGAAAAGGGCACATACATGTTTTTCAGAATCCAGCACAATTAGCCAGTCATTTGAGACCTTCACAAGGGCTGATACCATGCTGTTCTGTACTCTAAAGCCATATTAAAGAGGATTAAGGAGGTTGTCGTTCTCTAGATACTACCTAAGCTGTACTTTGACTATCTTCGCTAGCAATTTAGACAGGGTAGAAAGAAGGGATATTGCATGGTAATTATTTAAGTCACTAGGATCCTGAGATTTAAATAAGGGTATTACGTGGGCAGTTTTCAAATTGTGGGAATGGTGCCCAGTGCAAATGATAGGTTGAAAAGGTGGATTATTGGGGCTGCTAGTATGTAATATCCTAGTTTCAAGAAGAAGGGCTTAATGTGATCCGTGCCCCCACTTTTCTTCATATGCAGGACCAGAAGAAGATCCTCTACCTGTTTAAATGTAACAGGGCTGAAGGAAAAGCTAGGTGTGTACCCAGGCGTATGCAATGCTATGTAGTTAGAATCCTGGGTACACATTTGTGCCCTGAGGTTACTAGCCAGAGAAGTGTCAAATGCTAGTCCTGCAGTAGCAAAATGTTCATTGAGTAGGTCCATTATCTTAGGTTAGTCAGTAAAACACATGCCCCCAGAGGAAAGTTTGTGAGGGACTGCACTGGTTGAGTTGTGGCCTTCAATATTTTAGGGTTTTCCAGCATTTAGCCGCACAGTGAGTTGATTCATTAAGCTTAGTGTGAAAATATCTGGCTTTCTCAGCCCTAACTAGTCTAGTACACTGATTCCTCAAGGCTCTACAAGTAGCCCAATCAGCCTGCAGCTTAGTTTTTCCAGCTTTCTTCCAGAGTGCATCCCTATGGAGTAGTGCAGCTTTGAGACTAGCTGTGAACCAGGGGCAGGATCTCTTTTTGGTAGTCACTTTGACAAAGGCACATGTCTGTTGATGGTGTCAATGACTACATTTTGGAATATCTCATATGCATGCTCTACTGTGTAGGCTAGGTAGAAGTTCTACCAGTTTGTAGTTTGGAGGTCAGTAAGAAAAACATTTGGGTTGAAGTACCGAAGGCATCTCTTGAGGATATGTCTCGAGGTGGAGGTAACTTTTTTCACTGACCTCACAGGCTATTGCACAATGGTCAGTAATATCGTTGAAGAAGGTGGTGGAATGTGAAAAGAGGTGGGGTCTATTAACTAGGATTAAGTCCAGAAGGGTACTATGGGACAAGTTTTTGGTGTTTTTCCTACTCAGCTCACTGTCACTAATATATTTGTATTTAGGAGGCTTACTTTTGTTTTTTTCTATTCAACTTGCCACCTGCTGCCACCTCTCCTCCACAGCATTCCACAGTGCACTGACTGACAAAAACAAGTTGAATGAATATTGAAAAAAAAAGTAAATCAAAAGCATTTGAGAAATGTGTGTGTCTGGGGGGAAGGTGTGTAACCATGACAACCAGCTCTAATTCTTATGCAGTCGGAGGAACTATTTCATTATAAAATGCATGAATCAGCCAAGAGTTTCATAATTAAATTTTTTTAAACATATGTAAAACAGTGGCCCATTTTCTAAGTGCAATAATATCCTCCAAGGTGGGTGGTATTGGACAATACTGGACCATCCAGGGGCTATAAGGTCCTTTGCCTACAGCGTCGGGCCTCATTACACCCCTGGGTGGTCCGGTATTGCCTAATATTGCCCACCCTGTTAGGTATTATTGATCGTATAACATATAGTTTCTAAAACCACTAATATGTTTCTATGTACTATATGTACAGTTACTGTGTCTCTTGGGGTTATAAAAGTACATTCTCCACTTCTGTAGGTGACAGAACTCCAAAGCAAAACTGAGCAGTACAGGCACACAAAGGACTTGAGAAGAATGTCTTATAACTATAAAGACACAACCACGGAATATATAAACATATTATAAATCACTGTTGAAGATTTCTGTTTTTTAAAAACACACAGACACACACACACACACTCCAGTTTCTCTTTAGTCTTTAGTAAGACTTTACAATTAGATACTTTATAGACCTTGTACAGCTACATAGCATTCATTTTGTGACATTTGACCTTCACTTATTAGATTTTCAAGATAGTTTTCTTATCTCTGGTTGTGTCTCCCAGCTAACTATTTCTCTAATCTGTAACATTCATGTGTAGAATAAAAGTGAGCTATTTTTAAGAAAAACTGCCATTCCCTTTCTGATGAAGAACTCTGTAGTTTGAAAGCTTTTTTTTTTTTTCCTGTAGATCTCGGTTGGTCCAATAAAAGGTATCAAATCACCTATTTTGTGCATCTGTTTTTTTAAATAGAATTTAAAGTTAAGGGCTGTCACATCTCACAAAGAGACTTCAGACTGGAGCTTCATCAGGCACTGAACAAAACAAGTGGGTCACCAGGCTGCATTCTTACCTCATATAGATGCTACAGTGCTATCCTTGGGGTGTAGTGTGGCATCAACCTGACATACTATATGAATTCAGGCTGTGACCTACTTGTTTTGATCCATGTCTGGATAGGTGCAGCTCCAGTCTGAAGTCACTCCAGAAGAGGTGCCCCTCCAGCCCTTTCCTGACTTTTTGCTGCTGCCTTTTATCCAGCTAAGCCTATCCACCATGCCAGTACTAACAAAACAGTGCTTTTTCTAGTCTACCTGAGCTGTATTATGGGCCACAGCTTCCAGGCAGGTAAGAGGCTAGCTACCTGAAGTGATTCACTGCAATCTTCCTTTAGCAATTTTTGTCTGACTTTTGTGGGTGCATGGGGAGGTGGATTTCTTCTTCTATATTAAACATACAATATCAGGTATGGCTGGAATGCTAAGGACATAATCTATCCACTTAAGTGCTAGCTGTAGAGTGAGGACTAGGGGCACATTTGGAGTGCCCCAATGTATATTGTATGTGTGTGATTTTAGTTTGGGAGGTATGAAAATGAGTGTTTTCTGTTTGCTCAAGCACTTGAATAAATGTTGCAGTGGTGGGCAGCTTGAGCATTTGTGGAGTCCCCCAGTGTATACTGCATGTGTGCAGTGGCTGACATTAGTGTGTGGGTGGGGGGGGAGAGTGTGTTCTTCTGTGCTGGTTGCTAGACTGCCTGAATGCACATTTTGTTGGCATGAGTACATCTTTGCAGTGTGTGAGTGTGTGGTGTGTGGAGTGTGGTGTGTGGTGTATAGGGGAGTCTCTCTGGGGAACAATAATTGCTCATTGTGGGGCTGGTGGACCTGACCATGTCTGATCTGCAGTGTATATGTTTGTGGCTAAAGATGTTGCAAATGTTTAATTTGCTAGTAAAGTTTGTTCCATTATTTGGATGTAAGTGTGGGGTAATTATATCACATTAATACAACAATCAAAGGAAAAACCAAGCCACACACTAATTTTATTTCTTATTATGTTATTTATTAATAGTAGTGTGACACAGATTGTCTTCCTTTTTGGACTGACGTTTTGATATATAACTACCTAGGGAGCAGACTGAAATGTGAATGTTTTTCTGTGGGAATCTTAGACAAAGTGTATAGGGTGTTACAGGCAGACTAGATTGACCTGAGGTCTTTTCCTTCAATCAGCATATATGTTTCTATATGATGTTTTCTATATTAAATGTAAAATCAGATATGCATGTTATTTTACAATGTTACAGAGACAATTTTGACCTATACCCTTCTTTTCCGATATATATGGAACAGGCAGAACACTACTATTGCTGCTGCACATCTGTTAATGTATTGTTTCTCTTGTACCTTACTGTACTGTCTACCTCAGTGCCCCCCCCGATGCATCAGGAAATGAGCTGTTTCCAGCTCAGTATGTCGTTCCAGTTAAAAGTTTCAAAATAAAGAAATCGTTCTGTTAAGCCTAATCAAGAATATATATATATATATTCATTTCAAAAAAACTTCTCTCATGCACCATTAGGATTGAAGCGTAAAAAGTAGGGAAATGCGATCTTAGGGTTCTCAAGCATAAGACCCTACCCCTACCCTCGGCTTCCAACCCAAACACCCCACCCTCACCCTCGGCTCTAATTGCTTGTTATATGATCTAAGGTTAAGTGACGTAGTCTTAAATTTTATGTTGCACTGAGATACAATTTCAGAGTTATTTAGAATGTAAAATAGTTGCAATAAATCCTCTTTAGTTATACTTTGTTCTACTGGTGCTATTAAAGCTGTGTTTTTGTTCAGCATCCTTGCTGTATCTAACATATATGATAATGACATACATTAAAACAATAAGAAGAGAAGTTATATCTGGTGCAGAAAAAGTTATTTATATTTGTAATGAAGGTATAACACTGCAGAAAGGAAGCCTAGGGGAATATGCAACTAAGCGTTCTGGGGAAAAATGTTCAGTAAAACCAGGGTATATCTATGTTATGGTGGTAAGTCATACAGTATTTGTACCCAAGTAATGGCAAATTAGGCTTAAAGAAAACAAGCTGTTGAAAATGTTCAGGAGTTGGCATTGAACAGTGATGTTCTACATCACCAGCTGTGCTAAATCCTCTTGGTGTCATACTTGTATGTGGGCAACTCATGTATCTCAAAGCCAGTTTGGCCAAGTGAGGGGATGGATGCATCTTCTGTGACCAGCAGCCTAATGATTCAACCTGAAATGGCTCAAGACTCCACAAAATAGCCATTCAGGATACTTGCCACAAACAAAAGGATCTGGCTGAGTCCAGTTCTGCTGCTCATCACATAAGGATGCACTGAGCAGTGACCACTCACTCTCATGAGTGCAGCCACCAGAACCAAGCATTTCTTCCCCACTTACTCCAGTGGAACTAGAAACATACCTGTCAGATACCATTTCCTCTCTCTCTCTCTCTCTCTCTCATAAGCTTCTTTCCTAAATGGTTGCACCAGTTCCCACATGCAGCCAGTCAGTTGGCCACACAACTCTTGGTGAAAGTGAATCACTCTGTGGCTATCCATAGCCATTTGCAAGATGTTACATTTGAACTGGGGAGCCAGGATGGTTTAAAAAATGTGACTGCAACTATCCAGCACTTGTAAACATTGCATTCAGTTTGGCTTACAGGTACTCAACAGGCACAGCTACCCCATCCTCTACATATGTCTCCTTAAATGTTTTCAGGATATGCATGGCTGAGATCACCTGACTTAGGATGGCAGTGGATGCACTTAGATTACTAGTGCTCCTCTCAATAGGCCCAAGTACTACCACCATGGTATCAATCAGTGACCACTCAGGGTGGTCTAGGACTTCTCCAGTGTCCCACTTCATTGACATGTCATGAAGTGTGCATTTCTGTTCTAGCAACCTAGATAGCACCAGATATGAAGAATTCCATTTGGTACTTACATCCTGTATCAAGTGATGTTGAGACAGGCCATGTTGTTGTTACACTTCTCTTAATTGGTTAGTCGCCATTAAAAAGCAATGAAAATGAGCAAAGAAGGATTGTGTTATGGACACAGTCTTGCTAGCCTAAAACTCTGATGTAGTGCAGGTGTGACCACCAGATTCAAGGTGTGGGCAAAACAATGAATGCCGATGAAATTCCCACCATTAACTGTTTTCACTATATTTGCCCCATTATCTGTGACCAAAAAAACAACAAAACATGTAGACTGGTACCAACTGTCCAAGACTACAGCATTTCTTTAATGAATGCCAGGATGTTTGGGATGCCAATTAGCCACACATTTAGAAGAGCAGACTTGGTGTGACTACCAGACTGTGGAGTGATGAAAGGAGAGAGAAGGAGGAATTGGCAACAAGAGACAGAGGCTTTTGTACACAACAGTTTGTGGTCATGGAGAGATGTATGAAATTTGCACTGCTCCAGACGTAGGGGATGCAGTGGAACCCCTCTGCCAAGAACAATATGTAAACTGCCATTCTGCTACCCTCATATATCTTTAAAACATAGAAACATATAATTTGTTGGCAGATAAGGACTGCTTGGCCCACCCAGTCTGCCCATTTTTATTGCCTATACTGTCACAGAAGACCATACCTGATCTCCGGCTACCCCCTCCCCACACACTTTCCTATCAAGATTCTATTGTGTTGAAATGTCTATGTAACATCTCAGTGATCCTGTGGTATGCCACTGGTATTTACTATATTTTGTATTTTGTATTAATACTTTACCAAATGCTAGACTGGACTCTGCTCTTTGTAACCCATACAGACCTTCAGTCCTGTTCTATTGTTTGTTGAAACTTGAAAATTCAATAAAAATTTATTATAAAAAAAATTCCATTGTGCCTATCCCATGCATGCTTGAATCTTGCCACTGTTTATGCCTCCACCACCTCTACTGGAAGACTGTTTCAGACAGCTACCACTCTTTCAGTGTAGAAATACAGTACTTTCTTACATCCGTCCTAAATTTCCCACTTCCAGTTTTACTGCATGTCCCCTTGTTCTCATGCACCTTTTCCTTGGAAAAATACTATATTCCCCTCCTGCACCTTGTTATGTGAGGTCCCCACACTCTAATTTGACACCCACTGTAAACCTTAGACAATATGTCTCTTTTGCTAGTCTACAACTGCCAAGAATCTGACCAGGTCTCAGAGATCCTAACAAATTGGCGACCGTGGAATGTAGTGTGAATTAGCAAAGTTTCTTGATCTGCTGGCTTACCCTTCCCTTGCAGGTAGTAAGTAGGTGTACACACACATACCATCTCATCCATACATTTTGCTCTGTAGCATCTTGTAAAGTCTGGCTGCTTACTGGGTTAGGTTGATGCATCTCACCCAGCTCACTGGCAGTTTTGAATTACAAGATTATGAGAGTACAGTAGCCTGGCCATCTGCTGGTCTGCCTGCTGTTAATTGATACACAGCATGGCACCCACTGATGGGTTAATTTTGTGTTTCCCAAAACTTTTACTGGTACCACTATGTCTAATATATGTGCTGACTTGAGACTCGATGTCTCTAACTTCCTTACCTCCCATGGAGGCTGGAACGATTTCATGCAGGACGTGAATTGATCCAACAACCCCGTGCTGCGGATTTCATCCAGTACTCCAAGGCAAGGCAAACATCCAAAAAGCGGAATCTAAAGGGCTATTGGTCATGACTCTCTACGCTGCTCTGGAAGCCTCCGAATCAAAGTTTCAGTCCCTTGAATTGCAACTCTTGACTCTTAAGAAAGAGATGGGATTGCAGGCATCTGAAAGTTTGAGAAACGAGCAGCGGCTTGAAACAGAATTTCAGTTGTTGCATGGTAAGAATGAGACTCTTTTGCACTGTTCTGTACAAGGTAATGATCAACAGTTATGTAAGTTGAGAGATAAATGTGATAGGTTGAGACAGGATAAGAAACAGGTGTTGCACATGAATAATTTGTTGAGTGATACAAATGAGACTTTGAGTAAGGAGCTGGATGAGATGAGAGACAACTTGAAAAAGGGTGAGTGATGAGTTGGATAGGGAACTTAGGGACAACTGCGAGCTGAGCACCATGTATAGAGTGTTACAGAAAGAAGTTTCAAAAGGTGTGAAGCAGAACGTTGCAAAAGTTAGTCACAAGGCATGCAGGCTCAAGATGAAGAAACTGCACCATCAGCGTGAAGTGTTGGCTAGTCTTGTCAAGGTGATGGGTGGGTTTCACTACACTCCCATCCACCTTACGTAATCCAATGATGATGACATCTGCCAAGATGGCACCCAGCCACACCCTCACTATGGTCCAGTATCCCCCCACTACCCACAAGATGGTGGATACCCACGCTGTGACAGTGCAATCCTACATCATCAGCAGAATGATGATTATGATGTGCGACACCAAGATGGATACCTCCATGATGGGGGAGAGGTATAGGAATAGGTATGGCCCCTCCAATTGCCACTTTGACTAGAGCTGACAAAATGGAGATCAATTTAATGAGTGAGGCCACCCTTTCTAAGATGGAGACACTTGAGGAGAGCAAACAGGCCTTCAAACTGCATTTAGATGTGATGATGAAGGAGGCTGCTTCCCAGGCATCTGTTGTCTGCACTGTGGCTGATACCGCAGCAGAGGCCACCCTTCGAGAAGCACGAAACCTGAATCCCTCCCCTGAGCATCCAGCAGCTCACAATAATCCCCTTCAGCTAACCCATTCTGTACAGCAGATCACTGACATTATAAGCTGCTGAACTCTATCTACAACCTCAGTTGCCATTTGGAAAAAATTTCCTCCAAATTTGAAATGCTCAGTTTGTTGATGAACTACCAGGTACAGATTCTTCAGCAGACCATAGACCCCGACCTCTCGGTGAAACTCCCGGAGGTGGCCTGCCAATCCACATCTGCAACTTTTGATGACATTGCAGCGGAACTCATCTCTGCACACAATCCAGGCGTGGTTGGCATTATGTTGGCCTATCCCATAAAGCAAACTGCCAAGAAGAGCCCAGTGTCATACCATCAGAGGCTATGGCTGACCTAATGTACTGGCAAAATCTTTTGGATGAAGCCACAGACACTGACCAAATTGAGTACAAAAAATTTGTACCTCTGAAATATGCTTCTGGCTGTCCATGAAAAAGTCATGCCTACAATTTTTCCCAGAATGGATAAATTTGCAGATATTCTCCAGAAGACTGAGCGGGTTTACCAGCTCTACCTCCGAGATCTGAATTCCATCTCAAAAAAGGTGGCCAAGGAATAATCTACCATTGAGCTTACAACCCACTACACAGTGGAGGGCAAGGCTCAAGACAAAAAGGCCACATCCTCAGATAACAAACAGAACTACCAGCCCAGAAGTGGAAACCAGCAATACAATAGGAATAATAAGCGGAATTGGAACAATTCTTATTCCAATATGGGCAACCAAAATCTTCAATCAGGACCTTCTCACTATGAAATAGCAGAGGAAAACAACAACCTCCATAACCTTCTCGGGCAAGTCCGATAGTCATGAACTTGATCCTGATGCATGCCATTGCAGCGTTAGCTCCAGTACATCAGGCCTTATTAGGCCAAGGAGATGTTGCAGCCTCCTTGGACCAGGTCACACCAGGTCTGAACCCTGATACTGCACCCTTCATCGCGGCTACTCAGGACCACCTGGAAGAGAACCAGTAAGAAGAGGCCAACCTACTTCTGTAGGAACTGCAGGGTAGTACTTCGGATTGACAATTACAGGCCCCAGTCTGTATTGTGAATAAGCTCACCCTTGACACAAATGGAAGGCCTTGTACAGAGGCCATGGTCAGGGGCTGCCAACTAACTATCTTGTTAGATACAGGCATGGCTGTATCTGTACTAAATTATGAGGATCCAGTAAACTCCTCTTGGTCCACCAGATGGAGGACCATTACACAAGGTGAGGATGGCACATAGCTATACACCTATCATTCCATTGTACTTTTCGTGGTGATAAGCAATCTCAGAGCAAATCATACCTTTGAACTCATGATACTACGCGATAATCCCAGCATCCTGGAAATTGATTTTCTTGCACTACATGACGGTGTAGTAGACTTGGCCAACATGCTTCTGATCCAGGTCATGGGACAATACCATACAGTCATGATCTCTGATTCTCATGTGGTTGCAGCTATTACCATCAATGACAAGGAATATGATGTTATATCGCTATTCCAAACACACAAGCTTTTCAAGAAACTTTAACCCATCCTGGAGAAGCACTTGGATGCTTTTGCCACACACAAGCATGATTGTGGAAGGATGCAAACTGTCACTGAAATCCCAGGCCCAGCACATGACAGGCAAAGGCAATACTCCTTTCCTACTGAGTCCTTACCATCACTCAGAGAAACCATTCAGTCACTCCTCAGGCAAGGTGTGGTCAGTCCCTGTGTCTTGACCAGTAATTCACCCATTTGGCCAGTGAAATAGCCCACTGGATCTTGGAGACTCACTATTGATTACAGGAGGCTTAATCAAGTCACTTGTAGCTGCTCAAATACTGTAGCACCAATACCTGATGTGTTCAAATTGCTAACCCCAGATCATGGATGATTTATCACCCTTGACATCTCCAATGACTTTTGGTCACTGCCCCTAGCTCAGGAAAGTCAATATAAGTTTATCTTTACCTTTGAGAGTCGACAGCACACATGGACCTGCCTACAGTACCTCAGGGTTTTCACAGCAGCCCTTCTCTTTCCATCTGCATATGATGGACTCCCTGGAGGGTTTCTCTGCCCCACAATGCATTCTACAGTATGTGGATGATTTATTGTTGGCCACTAAGGAGCCATATCTTGATCCCTCTGATGAACTACTGACTCTCTTGCAGAGGGCAGGCCTTAAGTGCAACCCTGCAAAAGCACAAATCTGCAGAAAGAAGTCATCTTTCTTGGCCTACATACAACAGAACAGGGCAGGAGCTCAGCCTGGAAAAAAATCCAAGGCGTAAAAGACTTGCCATTACCCACCAGTGTAGCAACCCTCAGACATTTCCTGGGAATGGTCAACTATTCCAGGGACTTTATTTGTGATTTTGCATAAAAGGCCACCACTCTGTATGAGCTCCTGAAGAAGGATGTTCCCTGGACTTGGGGGTCCCATCCAATCTCAAGATGTCATGTTTCTGAAGCAGGCCTTGGCCTCTGCTCCAGCTTTGGTGAACCCCAATCCAGTTTTACCTTTCCACCTGGAATCAGCTACTTTAGACATGGCCATGTCTGCAGTCCTTGCTCAGAAAGTGAATGGTACCTTGATACCTATTGCTTATGGATCCCAAATGCTGTCACCAGTGGAACAGAAGTACAGCCTTTGTGAAAGAAACCTTCTGTCCACTTACTGGGCCATCAAACATTTTCTGCATATTATTGGGTACTCATCTATTATTCTGAACACACATCACAACTCCACCATCTTTCTGATTTCAGACAGAGTAAAGGATGGATCAGTATCCAACACCAGATTGACTCACTGATCCCTTCTTCTCCAGGACTGTGATAAACAGGTTCATGCTGCCAAGATGCCCTCAATTCTAGCCCATGGTCTTTTACACCAAGGAGCCCAACATGACTACACACTCCAACTACTTGATTTTCCTGAACCAGATCCCTTCCTTTCCACTACTTCAAAGCTTCTTACTGACACCTCCCTGTGTCATGTTTATACAGATGGCTCTGCCGCATACTATCAAGGAGAACAGGTAGCTGATTTGGAGTGCTCATCATGTACCCTAATGGTAACACTGTCCCTGTTTCCAAACGCTGCAGTGTTGTATCATCTCAGTATGCAGAATTGGCAGCTGTGGCCTATTCCCTTGAACTCATACAACATGGTGTCAAGGACACCATTATCTTTACAGACTCCAACTGGATCTGCTGCTCTGTGATCGAATTTTTACCTTTCTAGCAGAAGAACTCTTTTGCATCCTCTCAAACTCCTGTGACGTACAAAGCACTCTTTGTATATATTCACAAACTGACCCAACACTTTGAGCATAAACTATTCATTCATAAAGAGAAGGGCCACTCAAAATCTGATCCATACCATTCATTTATTGATCGAGCAGACACTCTTGCTAAAAAAGGTGCTCGAGGGGGGAGACATGAAATATGGCTCACCCCGATGCCCTTGCAGCTGTACATATAGCGGCTATGAAGAAGAAACCTGAACCTTTTGTGACACTGGATTTGTCCACAGCACAGAAGTCTGATCCTCAGTTGTGAGACGTGTCCAGATTCCTTGATAAAGGAATTTCACAAGAGTTGCCTACTCACAGCCCATATAAGAGACATGCAAACCAACTGCATTTGTCCCAGGACAACAAATTGATCTGGTATCAGTATGATGACTCAACCTATAAGCTGTGGGTAGTCCCTGAATCCTTGAGATCTGAGTTTGTTCTCCAGGTCCATGATACCCCAACTGGTGGACACCAGGGAGTAGAAAACACACTCCAGAGACTCATATCTGTGGGTTGGAGGCCTGGCATCACAAAGGATGCCAAACACTACAAAGAAAATTGCTTAATTTGTGCTCAGAACAATCCAGCCCCAACTAAACAAAATGCCAAACTACTCCCTCAGAGACAATCTGGCCCTTGGCATGCGATCCAAATTGACTTTATTGGTCCACTGACCAATACCAGCAGGAACAACAAGTATGCACTTGTGGTTACTGACTTATTCTCCAGGTGGGTTGAGGCTTTCCCCACTCAGAAATGTACAGCCAGGGTGACAGCAAAAGTCCTGGTAAAGCAACATTTCTCCAGGTGGGGCCTACCTCTCAAGGTAGACATGACAAAGGAACCAGTTTTACAGGTGAGTTGATGCAAGAAACATTTGAACTTCTTGGGGTACACCAGAAATTCCACATACGCTATCACCCTCAATCATCAGGTCAGGTTGAGAGCACCAACAGATGGATTAAGCAAATTCTTTCTAAATTTATTGAGAACAATTCCAAGGACTGGGATTCCCTTTTGCCTTTATTCCTTATGCCACTTGCCCCCACGGGCAGTGGTCACGATCCAGCCATAGCACCTCTACAGTGCAAGGAGCCTGATCCACCCACCCCCCAAAGAGATAGATAAGGTATGACACTTGAAAAATTACCATGATTTCTCTGGGCTGTGTGAATGCTGAACCGGATCATCACTTGCAATTTTCTGTTTTCAATTTCAGCGCCTTCTCAGGGTAGTGCTATTGGTTCCACACCTGTGCAGAGCTCTCTGATTGGCTGGTCTCACTCACCTGAGACAGGAGCACCCGAGATGTGGGGCTTAATGTAAGCCTGCATCCCTGTACTTGGCTTCTAATTTATATATTTTAATTTAGCCTGTTCTGCTTGGCCTGTGTAAAGTAACTTACCATTCCCTCCTGCTGCAGTTTCTCCAACTGTATGTGCACTGATTCAGTGCTAGCTCGGCAAACTTCGCCTTGCTTTTTGTCCTTCTCTCCTTCCCCCTCCCAGGCCTCCTTTAAATGCACACAGTCTCCACCTACCCCTATCTGATGTTTCAATTTATTGGTTACTTACTGTCAACAACTGCAATTCCTCCCATCCCCGGTTTGCAACTAAGCCTTCTAGCAGCTTTATCTCATTCTGTCTTGCTGAGGCATACCATTTTGGTACTTTAGGTTTGCTCATTGCTGACTAGCATATACTGTCTTGCTAAGGCAGTTGATGTAGGTCAGGTGATCTCTCTAGTACTTAGTCTGCTCCAGAGTAGTAGCTAAGAAATTTGCTTCAAAGCCTCTCTGCCCCAGTACTACTCTATAGTCAGGTGAACTCTTTTCTTATTAGCCTGACTAGGAGCTGTACTTAAGGATTACTGCTTCAGGCTCCACTGCCTATAGTAGTATTCTGCAGGGATTAAGAATTCTCCTCCATTGAGAATCCCTTCTCTTGGCTGCACCTGTAGTGCCCATTGGGTGATAGTCTCATAATGAGGGCACATTACCTGCTTCTATACTTGTCTCTGCTCATCTTACATGTATTGGACCCGAACGTGAACCAAAAAATAACTCCTAGAGTGGAGAATGGCTCTCTTTTTACATTGTCCAACCAGGACTTTTTCTATCAAGTAGAAGAACTTGTATGTGCTCTAACTTCCCCTAGCCCACTGCTGGTCCTTCACCTGCACTGACATACAGGAACTCTCCAAGAGCCTGCCCACAGGGCTACACCACCTTCTGCATACTCCCCCCTACTCCCATTGACTCTCTTGGTCAGGGTATTATTATATGCAGCATCAGGAAAACTGGGAACTAGCCTCAGAACTCCCTATACTGCCACAGAAAAATCACGTAACTGAAAGAAGACCCAGCCACCCACACTTCTCCTAGGACTCTGCAGGAAACTCTTGTTCCTGCTTTTACTATGCTCAAGAAATGCTGAGCTTAATCCAGGCCTTCTTGCCCCCATGGAATCCCCAGCAGAGCTACAAAGCCTCAAGGGGCTTACATTCTTGCATGTTAATGTATGCAGCCTATTAAAAAAAATCACTTCTCTTCAGGCCTGGGTATGTCATATTGCTCCAGATCTTCTGGTGATTATGGCATCCTGGCTCCGACCAGTGACCAGTAACAACGAAGTTAACATCCCCTCCTACTCTTTGTTCAGAGCCAACAGGCAAACCAGAGGTGGTGGGGTAGCTATTTACATCAAGGATAAATTCTCTGCCTCCATAATTGACTCAACCTCTGTCTCAAAAGAATTTGAAAGCTTGTCATTAAAGATTGAAATTGCCACCGGTGTCTCATTATGTATAATAGGATGCTACAGACCCCCATCAGTTGGACTACAGTTGTTAAAACATCTCGAAAACATCCTGGGTTCGGCATCTTCAGAGTGTGTCATACTAGGGGACTTCAACTTAGACTGGCTCTCCAGTGCATCCACCCCACTTAAATGTTATGTGATTCTCTTGGGTTGTCACAGCTAATAAACAAATTTACTCATCCTAACAAGCTCAACCCTAATAGCAGTACTCTCTTGGATATCATTTTTGTTAACAAACCTCATTTATTCTCCCATGCTGGCATCTTTTTCTCTGATATTAGCGACCATTGCTTCATCGCGTGTGTAAGATCCACTCTTAAATCCACAACTGTACCAAAATTCTCGTTTAAAAGGTGCATATGCAACTTTGATCTCCATGGGTATATATCAGACCTAAGAGACTCCATGCAATGGCAAGACTTCTATCTAACCAAGTCCCTGACAACGGCTTATGATATTTTCTCAGAAATTGTGCTGGGGCTGTCAAGTATGCTCCCATAGTAAAGTTTGTGCTAGAAACAAATCCTGTCGGTGGTTTACAGAAAACCTGAAAGATGCTTTGCAGAGTAGGGATGTACTCTGGAGAACTGCTAGGGAAACTAATTTAATAAATGACTGTAATTCTTTCCTGAGGGCGAGGAACCTCTGCACCAAAATTGTCAGAGAAGCCAAAGATAATTTCTACCGCTCTCAGCTGGAGAGCTCCTCAAGAAATGCCTCCAAATTCTGGAAGACTATCAAAGACATTGAAGGTCACACCACTGTAAATTCCCTACCTACTAAATTATTGATCAACAATACTGTCATCTCCGAAAGACCGTCTATCCTCGATGCTCTCAATAATCATTTTGCCACTGCAGGGATAGCCTTTGTCTCCTCTCCCATGAATATCCTTCGCCAACAGTTTAGATTGGATACACAAGAAAAACCCATCCCCAGTCCATCCTTCTCTCTGCAGCCTACCTCACTGAAAGAAGTCGAAGATCTTCTCCTTCAGCTGGACACTAGGAAAAGTGCTGGGGCCGACCTCATTGACCCATTCTTCTTAAAGGTCGGCTACTGTGTCCTCGCAGTTCCAATTACTCATCTCTTCAACTTATCCTTGTCCCAGGGTGACTTACTGCCCATTTGGAAAAATGCACTTGTGGTCCCTTTGTTTAAGTTAGGAGATCCTAGTGACCTCAATAACTACAGGCCAATCTCCCTACTTCCAATCCTGTCAAAGATGCTGGAGAAAATAGTGAACTCCCAGCTTCGGAAGTACCTGGAATCAGAAAAATTGCTCAACCCATCACTATCCAGTTTTAGAGCACAGCACAGTACAATCTCTGCTTTAGCCAAGGTGACAAATGACTGGCAGCTTGAATTAGACAAAAATCTGTGCAGTTTTCTTGGACCTAAGCAAGGCATTCAATACCGCTGATCATAGACTGCTTCTGTCGTCCCTCCGGAACATTGGTTTGGATTCTCTAAATGGTTCTCCAACTACCTCTCAGGACGACTTCAACAAGTAAAGGCAAAAGGGGAAGTTTCTCCACCAAAACCCCAATTGAGGGGTGTACCGCAAGGTTCCATTCTTGGTCCCTTGCTCTTCATCATTTATATTAACAACGTAGATGCCCCCATCAAAGAAGCACAAATACACCTATTCACGGATGATACGGTACTCTATGCTAGTAGCCCCACACCTGAAGCAGCCTGTAAAGCCCTTCAAAATGAATTTAATCTACTGTAACATCAGCTTATAAACCAGAAACTGCTCTTAAATGCAAAAAACAAAAACAAAGCAATGTTCCTCTTGCCCTTCAAAATGCAATAAATCCTGCAATTGCTGGGACACTCCCGCAGATCACTACCATTCTAGGTGAGCAGTTGGACTACGTACCAAAGTTCAAGTACCTGGGGGTCTGGTTAGACCATAGACTTACTTTCACAGATCACTTAGAAGAACTGGCAAAGAAACTTAGACAAAGACTCGGTCTGTTCTTTAGGATTAATAATCTCCTCACAAGATACGCTAAACTGAAACTGGTTCAAACTACCTTTCTTTCCCTATTGGATTATGCAGACTTTCTATATAGTCAGGGACCTGCAGGCACCCTAGCCAAACTTGATACGCTTTATCACAGAGCCATAAGATTTATCACAGGTCTTCCATACTCAACCCACCACTGTGCATTATACACAGCAGTGGTATGGTCATCCCTTGCTTACAGATGGCAAAAAAAAGCTGCGGTTTGGACATACAAAGCTATTTCAAATAAACTGCCCCAGTATATCTCTGTCTGTTTACCTTTGTGCACTCTGGGGAAGAATGCCCTGAGAAGCACCTCATATATCTACCTTTATGTTTACAAAGCAAAATCTCGCATTGGCAGAGCAGCCATCAGCTTTGTGCTCCCTCAGCTGTGGAACAAGCTGCAATAAACTTTGAAATTAACTCACCCCATCAGCCTAGCAGCTTTTAAATCTCTATATCTACATCATAATAAGGAGTCCTGTGCCTGTCTACGCTAAATAGTGACTCCTATAAGTAAAAGCACACTCTAATTACTACTGTTAAAAGACTGATTACATCTATAATCGACTCTTTCCTCTCCCCTCTTTCTACCCCCATATCTGTCCCTTCCACATTCCTTTGACCCTGGTTCCAGCTCTAAATTCTCCATACTGTATCACTATATATCTTTTTATATTAGGTTTTATTTGTGTTCAGTGCACCTGATATGTATATTTCTTTACTTTTATGAAAAATTGTGTCCTACCCAAAACTAGCTGCATCTTCTGTTCCAAACATATACTACTGTCAATGCTACCTGCTGATACTTTCTATATACTGTATTATTGTATCTCACTTTATTTGTATTATTACTATTTTCTTGTGTGTTGCATCCCATGTATATTGTCCCTTGTTCCTTGTTAACAATCCCAGGACTACCTCGAAAATGAGCCTGCTCAATGGTGATCACCTGGTTAAATAAATAAAGACTTTGATTATGGCAATTAGTGGTACTTCTTCAGCCACCACCCAGTTGACACCCTATGAGGTGATGACTGGTAGAACCATGAGACTCCCTGAACACCTGTTGTTTCACCTAAACACACCCACTGCAGACAGAGGGTCTGTAGACAAATATGTTGCAAAACTCAAGGATGGCATTTTTAAGACTCACTTGTATGCTGCACACCGTATGGGCAAGGCCCAACAACAATTCAAGATCCAGTTTGACAAACACACAAAAGAAGTGGATTGGCAAGCCAGAGATCAGGTAATGGTTCTCAGATTTGTTCACCCTACACACTCCTTCTCCAATAAATGGGAAGGACCCTACCCCATTGTCAAGAAATTCAGTCCCACAGTCTATCAAGTTAGACTCCTTCAGCAAAAGAAAATTACTGAGAAATAGTTGCATGCAGACCAGTTAAAGCTATAAATAGGCGTATACTTACTTTTCCTAACCCCATTGAGTGGAATTGTACCTACTGATCTTTTCTTTTTCCTTACAGGTATTTCTGCAAGATGACTATCTTGCATTTGGACCTCCTGATATTAGGAGATTTCCCCATTGTCCATGGCATGGATATGAAAACTATATCCAAAAAAAACAATGTCTAAGACAACTCCTTCCACTACTTGATCATCCTCAGGGAAGATACATGACCCCAGCAGACAAACCTACCCCATCCCTGAAGGAGTTAGCATAGATGTTCCCAACAAATTGGTTACTGTTCAGGAAGGAAAGGACACCTATCTCACCACTTCAGTTGTGTCCCTTGACAAATCTTCCCTCCAAATTGAATGGCAGACTGACAACAATGGACACACACTCCCCATTGCCGCCTTGTCAAAGGCACTTTCCAAGGCTGGCCCAATACCAACATTGATCCAAATGGTACTCTGTCCATTTTTTAGGCTAATCACAGACATTCCAGTTTATATAATCTTACTGCTCTAATTGACACAGCCTTTTGTATGAGATTCCCACAAGACTCCACAAAAGACTTTTGTAATCATCATTACAAGGCTACATCAACTATGTTTTTGGCCATAGTCCCTCCTACTGAAGCTGAATTGACTGATTGTCCCCTACATGAACCTGTCCCAGCCAGTGGTCTTACTGCCACCTCCCTTCCAGGTACTCTTGTTAATAATGTGCAATATATGCATGTCCCAGTTATTTTTAATCTCACTTATTGGAATATGGCTGAATTTGGTATGTGTCATAATAGCAATACCTCTAAGTTTTTCAGTACTATGTTATTAGAAAGTCTTGCTGCGTACCAGACACACACAAGATCCCATGGCTGGTACATACACTATCAAACTGTTAGGTTTATTTAGGCCTAGACCAAGCCCTGATAATAATAAGAAGGCCAAATCTTCCTCCTCATGCAGGAGGCGTGACACTGCTGATGTCACTAGTGCCACCGGCACAATTTCCGTTCTGTTCGGAACCGGCATGTCAATCTGGAACAGAGCGGATATTGCCTCTATCTCTAGCCAAATTGCTAAATTCCAGGATGGCATGAAAAATAATATCTTACCACCCTTACTGCATGGTGTAGGTGGTCTTAGTCAGGAAGACTGCTTTACTGTGTATAACATGCATGATATCGCCAGGAGTTTTACAGATACTAAGAATAAAATTAATGAACATGTTGCTCAGAATAACAAGGAGGCAGACAAGTAATATATTGCCAGGGAATTTCTCTGCTCTGCTTATGGCTCTTATGTCATAACCATCATCAATAATCTCTTCGGTGATTTGGAATCTGGACACATTCCTGATCATATTCATGACATGAGACTTGCTAAATGTTACTGTCCACATTGTAAATCAACTACGTGCATCACTATGTGCACATGTAGGTCACTATGCATCCCCATATCAACTGAACATAACTTAAATTACATCACCCATTGTCCCAATAGGGGACCATGTTATAATGTTAATCACTGTACTATCAGAGAAACCATGTTCATATTTTTTACTGTGTCTTTACCACATTCTGACCCCACTACAGCTCTTTTTGATCAATTAGCCTCCATTCACTCCATTGGGCATTTTAATGAGGATATCTACAGGGAACACATTAACCTTTCACCTCTTCTAGTCTTCCACCACACACTTCAAGCATGGGTGGCGCCTCATACGAACTGTTGTGCTAAGAAGAGATATCACTACTTGCGTCTCTGTGACATTTTTGACATCATCAAGTTGGTGTGTGGCTATTCACTGGACAGCATTGATTGGTCCTTTACTATGGACTTGGACATTAATTCAAATGGCACTGATAAACCCAGGGCACCATCAACAGCATCACTAGTGGGCTACACTGGACATCTCTACACCAAATATGCTGAAAAGGTTCATCACCTGACTACAAGACTCATGAATCAATCTTTCACCTGCCCAATTCAACTACAGAAATGGAGGGTTCCTACTGTTAAAATGTCTTATAACTCTGATGGTCAGTACTGTATTGTGACAAATTATAAAACCTTTTTATATGGTTTAAAGACCTGTGATGTGAAATATATTAATTTTTGTTTTATTCCTCATCAAACTACTTTGATTGGTCATACCATGATTACTCCTGTTCCAATCCCAGAAACCAATGTTATTGACAGTGACCCTGAATATATACTTGCTCTCTCTCTCTCAGTATTTACCCATATTTAATGTCCACATAGATCTTTTGACATTAACCCTGAAGTCCTTTTTAGTTAGAAAAGACACCCATCTCATCTACATCAGCAATAACATCTCCAAGACTGGAGATGATCTGAATACCCTTATCCGTGATGGTGATTTAAGTGCTGAAAAGCGCTTAAAAAATACAATTTTACTTACTTACTTACTTACTGCACTATCAATTACTTGGTTAGAACTGATGTTTAAAGGTTTTGTTATTATTCAAGCATTTTTGATTTTCTTGCTGTTTAAGACGCATGCTAAAACAACATTATGAGCAACTCAAATTCCTTTACAAGACTCATGCATTGGGTCAGTAGATGAACAACTTTCTTATAGTGTCGTTGCCTTTTTGGTAATGCAACAAGGGGGAGGATGTTATACAAGGTCTCCACACTCTAATTGGACACCCACTGTGCACCTTAGACAATATATATTGTGTATGCTATGATACCTAATGTACTAACATATAGGGCATTGGAACTTCCCATATAAGACTAAGTAGCCAGGAGTATAATTGTAATCTGTATTCTTCTTATGCTACGTAACATGCTACAAGCAATGTGCCAAGACACACCTGTGTCTTCGTTTATCTTCTGAGAAGTTATTGTAGAGCCTACACTGCCACTATGTGGATTTATGCAATACTGCAATGCATTCTGTATCTTGTATGAGTCCTTTGTTCTAGATTTTCAGCTGACTTTATGAATATTGTATAACAATAGATAACATCATGAAACCACCTAACTTTTGGCCAATGGGGCTTATTTTATGTATCTAGTCTTTTGGTAACTATGGTAATAATCAGAACTATATATCCTAATGTCCTATGTATTCCCCTCAAGACCATCTTCACTCCTAGTGGTATTTGGGAAACTTTGGCTCCCACTGTCTAAGAGTAAGACCTTCTTAGGGCAACTGATTATCTTTTGTGTAGTAAACAAGTTTATTACTAAATATGCCACTTGTCTTTGTCTCTTTTGCTAGTCTGTAACTGCCAAGAATCTGACCAGGGCTCAGAGACCCTAACAAACTTATTTATCACTGTGAGGCATTTATAGGTCTCTATCATGTCCACCTTCTCCCTCGTCCCTTCCAGGGCTTTTGAAGTAGTCCCCGCACCATTTTATCTGCCATTCTCTGGATGGCCTCCACCTGTCTATGGCATTCCTGAGATATGGTCTCCTGAACTTGACAGAGTACTCCAGGTGGAGTCTCACCACTGACCTATACAGTGGTAATATCACCTGTCTTTCCTTCAGCTGGTGTTACCTGTCTCTATGCACACCAGCATTCGGCTGACCATACCCACTACCTTGTCGCCACCTTGAGGTCATATGATATGATTAATCCAAGGTCCCTTTGCTGTTTAGAGACCGTTAATATCACTCCCCCTATTTTATACTCCACTTCTGAGTTTCTGTACCTAGGAGCATGATTTTGCCTTTTTCACACATTGAAACACAGCTGTTATATCCTTGACTGCTCTTCTAGTTTTCTCAGGTCTCTACACATTCTTGCCACCCCCTCCAGGATGTATACTTTATTGCAGATTTTGATGCCATCTACAAAGAGGCATACCTTCACCTTCAGCTCTTATAAAGACTTTAAAGAGGACTGGTCTCAGTACTGAGCCCTAAGGTAATCTGCTGGTGACTCTCCCCTCCCAAGAGTGATTGCCATTATCACCACCCTCTGTCACCTATCCATCAACTAGTTTTGTATCCAGCTTACTAGCTTGGGACCCACCCACAAACTGCCCAGTTTCCTTATGACTCTCCTACATGGTAAGGTGTCAAAGGCCTTGCTGAAGTTTATGTAGGCCATGCCTACCTCTCCACACTGATCTAGTTCCCTGGTCACCAGATGAAGAAGTCAATCAGGTTGTCTGACATGACCCCCCTCTCCCTTGAATCTGTGATGCCTCTTGTCTTGTTACCCACTGGATTTAAGATACTTCACTAGCCTTTCCTTTATTCAATTATATTTTGTTGGCCAGGTAAGTGCACTAGGCAATTTAATACCTATTTTCAAGCATATCCCGGGAGGTTACATGGGGTCAAGTGTCAGTGAACAACAACAACAAGTACATTACAGCAACAATGAGTGACATTGACAAAAACATGTATTGCAGATTACATAGCAAAGGTAGTACATAGACCATCAAGAACAAGGTCAAATGTAATAGTTATTGGAGAAGCAGGCCAACTACTTGTTAATGATACACAACAATATAAATAATCTAACAAGCTTCTGCACAAGTTTTGGTAGCTGAGTGCAACTAATATGTGACATCAATTCAAAAATAATGCTGGAGCACAAGAACATGCATGATACTTAATGAGGTGGCTGTGGTATCCCTTTTTGAAAGTAGCAGTAGTCTGGCACAGATGTATGCTAGGCAGAATAGAATTCCATAGTCTTGGGGCAACAACAGAGAATAAAATGTCTCCCAGATGTATTCTCATTCTCAGAATAGGTAATACTTCTTGACTAGTAGACCTTAGTAGGTAGGCACCAGTTGGAGAATGGGGAAGACTAGCACTGAAAAAGAGGACTGGTTTTGTGAGACATTGTAAATTACCCCTCCAAGTGCCAGGTCACACAGAGCAGCAGGTGGAAGCCAACCTGGTTTGGTGGTATAAAGTGCAATGATGAGTAAGGTGGCTTAGGGACATTACAAAATAACAGATATTATTATATGTAATGTCCCATTTTTGCAAGTTGGTTTTAGAAGATGTATGGATTACAGATACTCCATAATTAAGCTTGGGAAGCAGGACTCTGTGGGCTATGGATAGACAGGCTGAATGGTTATGGTTTTGTTTGAGCTTATTCAAAAGACCCAGTTTAGTGTTTACCAATTCACACATGCCTCTTATTTGCAGGGAGAAATCAAGAATTGCATCAAGAGTGACACCAAGGTAACTGAATGAAGACACTGATACAAGAGGAGTTCCATCTCTACATAGTACTGTTAAAGAAGTAGTACAGTTTTTAGTTTTGGGAGCACAGCCAAACAGCATAGTCTTTGTAGTGAAGTGTTCTCCTAGCATAGGTTTTGTCTTGGCTGTACTTAAAAGGAGTTTCTTAGACATAAGCCAATGGTGCACACAATGGAGATCAGCAGATAAATTAATGTTAATGTCAGACATGCTACCCAAACTTGCAGATCACCAGATCAGCGCACTCACTGAAGGACATAAGCAAAATAAATTCAAAATGGATAATTCTAATATAAAGCATTTATTCTGACACCACACCAAACAGACGAGATAATACCCCAGCACTTCTATCAGAGGACCTTCATCAGGAGGTGGGGTTAATTAAGCAATAAGGCATGACCAGGGGTTAGATTAACAGTCTGTTAATCACCACCTAGGGGTGTAATGTGGCATGAGGTGCAGCCTTAATCTAACTCCTGGGAGTGCCTTATTGCTATTATAAAAAATGATTCCAAAAGAAAAGTGTTAAAAGTATACTTTTTGATTGTTTTCCTCATTTACAGGGAGATTTTTTTATAAAATATTTCTTCCACCAACAGTTTAAGAATGCTGGTTCAAAATTAGAATGCATCATTCCACACATTCAGCAGTGCTAGAGGATGGAATGCTGACAGGAAGAACCCATATGCCATTGTGATCTGGCTGCACATGACAGTATAACATGAATTAACATAAGGCTGTTGGACTGCAGCATTTCTGACAGCCTTTTTGTAATCTTGATTGACAGACTTAAATGTACACATCCTAACGATGTCATCAAAAATGTCAGTAGCAACATCATCATTTTTAAATGTACAATTATTAAATAAACACTAATAGTGATTAAGAAATTACACATATTGCTCATCATTACATTAAAATCAACATCACATGCATGGACAGTTAATCATACAAAACCCCAAACTGAGAAAAGGAGAAAACACTGGACTTTATGTCTCTTACTATTCATTTTTCATTTATAGCCAAATGTGCTTAATAAGATGTAATTTCAACAAGATGTGCCAAATGGCATTTAAGGCTGAAGGTAACAATCTACCCATGAGAAAATTCCTTGCTATAGGGATCCATCACTCCCAGTATCATAAAATCAGGAAAGAAAAGAACATAAATTAGACTCGCATAATTATACTTTTAACTACCCAAACAACCCAAATAACAAGAGCTGTTATGAGGTACAGAAGGGGTTTACTGAAGTTAAGAAGACTTACAAACTAACCCCTGTGACTAAAATTCTTGAAGAGCAAAGTTTTGTAGCGAAGTATTGTGGGGGGGGGGGTTTAGATAACGTAAATTACATGATAAAGGGAATCCATACGATTCCCTATATAATTATTGTAAAGTTTACTATGAGGATCAAGTATATAAACTGCTGGGTTATATTTATAAAATGTCTTCAGTAACTCAGAAAAATATTTTTAAAATTGTGATGTGGAGGAATTCATTTTGTGGACAAGAACGGTGCTGTGGTGATGTCACTGCCTCACCAGCTCTAACAGTGTGCAATGAAGCACGTTAAAACAAACTGCTCCTACAGACAGGGATCCTGTTAAATCATGAAGAAAAGCACTAGATTCATTTGTTTCACTTTGCCAAACATAAAATACAGGGTCTTTTTCAGAATATAATAGGATCCCCTAACAGCACAGCTGAACTGTTCTTGCCTGTTGCACTGCACACTATTAATAATGGCGAGGCAGTGACATCATCACAACACCCTTCCTGTCCACAAAATGGATGCTCCACATCCCAATTTAAAAAGTATTTTTCAGTATTTTATGAAACTCCTTTTCTAAAGGTATCCTTTTCAATCAATTTCTGTTCACTATTCTGTTAACTATTAAAATAATCATATAGAGAATCATATTGATTCCATTTTAAGCATACATTGTTATTTGCATAATCATTATGCTAGAAATGGTTTCAAATCCCAAGTCTAATTTACCCCACCCAGATTCAAACTGTCTAAGCTGAAGATTTAATATTTTTTCTCTCTGCAGGAGACTTCTTAACTCACCACTCCCTCTAGGATCCACCCTTACACATTCCAGGGCCATAATTTGGAAACAGTTTAGATCTCCCATGTACTTCTCTGAAGTGAATGCTCACAGGTGTATTGATATTATGATTTTTTATACTCCTAACATGTTCCTGAATATGCTCGCAAATTGTTCTTACTGTTCTTCCTATGTGGATTTTGCTGCAATTACACCATAGAGCATAAGCTGTGAATTTTGAGCTACAATTCTGAAATTCCCTGACTTCTACTTTCCTGTTACCATGTTGTATCTCAAAGGAACCAGACTGGTGGCAGTACTGACAAATACTACAATTGCTACATTTAAACATCCCCTTAGGCCTAGGTAGTAACCAATTCAAGTATAACTGGGGTTTGGGTGGTGGTTTATACATGCTATGAACCAAACCATCTCTCAGATTTCTACCTCTTCTAAATGCAGCTCTTGTGGTTTGGACCACACAGCTTGTGCTATATAGCAGTCATTGTTAATAATGGGCCTAAACTTCCTAATTACTGCCCCCACTCTTCCACTTATGGAGATGAAATCTGTGATGAAATTGATCTGTACCTCTGCTTCCGATTTCCAAGACTTAGGGACTAATAAATCATTCCCCTCAACCACTATCACCTTATTAAGTGCTTCATCCAGAATCTGTCTCCCGTACCCTCTTTTAACAAATCTATCACATTGTAACATAGCTTCTTCCTCAAACTCTAAGTCATCTAGGCAGTTCCTCATCAGTCTGAGAAACTAACCATAGGGGGATAGATGAGACAAGCCATCTGGGATGTGCACTATCAGATCTATTGGTTGCAGTTCTTTTCCTGTAATTTCTAGTCCAGATCTTTGTTCTGTCCCCATCATCAAATCTCAAAGTTACATTGAGAAAGTTTAGCTCCTTAGCATGTATATTATAAGTAATCTTCAGGTTCCAGTTGTTTAAATTCAGCCACCTCATAAACTCTTCAGCTTCTAACTGTATGCAATCCCACACACAGATCACATCATCAATAAATCAAAACCAGTATTTGATCTGGTCTGTGCGGGGATTAGTTTTTTTATTGAAGACAACCATTTCCTCCTAATGGCCCAGTACCAAATTGGCATAAGAGGGGGACATAGACACCCCCATAGCCATGCCACACACCTGCAGGTAGACCTCCCTGTTAAATTCAAAAATGTTATGGGTTAATACATACCGCAATACTTCAAAAATATAATTCTTGGAAATTCTATCTCCAAGGTTACTTTTCTCCAAGAAGTACTCACATCTCTGCAAACCTATTTGTTGCTTGATGGACATGTATAAAGCTTCCATCTCAATGCCTATGAAGAGGAAGCCATCCTCCCAGGTGATCTCATTCAGTTTAAATATTAAATATGTGGTGTCTTTTACATATGAGGGCAGTGTTGAAACACTGGGTTTTAGAAAAAAGTTCCCAAATTTGCTCAGTTTATCAGTTAGAGAATCCAATGCACTGTCCATGGGGGGGGGTGTCTAAATTCTTGTGGTCTTTTGGCAAAGTGTAAAAAGCTGACATCATGGGATTCTCTTGTCAAATAAATTGAAGCTCACTTTCAGTTATGTAACCCAGCAATTTGACTGATTACAATAAATCCATAAGTTCCCTTTTGTACTCAAGCAAAGCATTAACTTTCAACTTCTTATGGTAATATGTCTTAGACAAAAGGTCCATTACAAATTTTTCATAGAATCCAGATGACCGTAGGACAACAGTGCCCCCTTTGTCTGCAGACTTAATTATTAAATTAGGATTGTGTCTAAGTTTCTCTAATGATGATTCCTCTACCATCCATAAATTTCTGCAGATAGGGGGTGATGCTGTACCAATGATCTTGTCTACTTCAGTCAAAACTGCCTTCTCATACACCCTTATGCTTGAATTTCACAGAAGGCAAAAAGTGGATGGAGTTTTGAAAAAAGATGTTCTACTAAATCAAACTTTCTACCCATTGTTTCAGAATATAAAGAATCAAAGTCCAAATTAAGAAGGTTTTCTCTCAAATAATTTTCCATTTCCAAGAGTAAGTCCTGTAAGGCATTTAAATTCTGTTGATGAAGTTCAATCCAATCCATAGACTAATCCCCAAGTGTATTGCATTGTATTGCATGGAATGTATTCATCTCATCAGTCACAGTTTCTAATTCAGTGCACCCCATTGTGTTACTTTGTTGATTTTGTTGAGAAAAAAAAATCTTTGAGGTGAAGTATTCAGAAGAATTAATTATTAGTTTGAACAAATTAGGTTTGCTTTCAGGAACAAATGATATACCCTTGGGTAATACAAAATACATTCACTTGTGCTGCTGTTAAAGTTTCCTGAGACAGATTGATTATTTTTTCAGTCATTTGTCCTGTTTTCTCAAGTTATACTGATTGCTTTCTGGCCCTCCCATCTCTCCCTGTCTTTCTTCTGCATTTTTTTTTCAGATTTTTTTGATTGCTTTCCATCACAAAAAAACACCTCACCAGTGCTTGGATTGATTTTGGAAGGGCCACTTTCTTCAGGTGTGATTATGGTAACAGTGTTTGTTCTATTTTTGGAATGCTGGCCTGGACATGAATGAGAGCGGCCCCTGCTAAGTGATCTTGGGTGTCTGTCTTGACCACACAAATATCTCACCTCATGCTTATTTCAAGGCATCCCTTGTCAATTTGTTCTGTTTTCTTTCAATACCCACTTCTTCATATTTCTGAACTTAATGTTATAGCTGTTTATCCCAAATGTTGAAATTAGGATTATGCTTATACTTTAACAGTTCCTTTTTAAATTATGTTATTTCTATTGTAAGATCTGGGGCCAGATATTCAAAAAAGCACGAAGTGGAGTGCAAACATTTGTGTTCCATCTTGCAATAGGGCAGGTGTGAAAAAATGCTATATTAAGACAAACAGCACAGGATGCTATTCCTCTGAATATACTGTAGGTCCCAGTGCTAAGCCATGTTGCATGGCCTCATAGCACACATGGAATAGGGCCACTACAATGGCTAGCACCAGGGCTAAATCTGCAATATTTAAATACCCCCACTAAAATGAGCCTATTGAGCAAGCAAAGTGTTAAGAAGCCATTTGCATGCCCAATATGAGCTAATTTGCATGGGATTGGAGACCCTTTAGTGCTGAAAATTGCCCTTCCCATGAGCTGTCCCTGATGCTATCTGCTTCCCCCTCCCACCGATCCCAGTTCACAATAACATACTAAACATTGTCTGGTATACAGTGGTCCCTCCCCCCTCCCAACTCCTGTTCCAGTATAGTATTATGTCTTTCCTAGTATCCAGTGCTTCCTTCCCCCTGCCAATCGCTGTCTGATACTAAATATGTACGGTATTATTTCATTGGTGTCCAGGGGTCCCTCCCACCGGGTAATCGCCGATCACTGCCTGATACTCAATATATATTTATTTATAACAGTCTTGGAAAATGAAATATCTTTGAGTCAGAGACTCATTTACAAATGTTCCATGTCCAAAAGAAATCATAACAATTAGCTAAATACAACAATGTGACAAAAACATGACAAGGATATAACAAAAAAACAATCAGAATCATCATTACTCCAGGCTTTTTCAAAGTTGGCAAATTAGAACCAAAAATAGATACCAGGGTAAAAGCTAAGATGAAATACAATAATATATCAGTATGTGATAATAGGCAGTCAAGAATAATTGTGTCAAAGTCAATAGGCTTACATGGGCCAGCCAAGACAAATAAAAAGGAGCAGTGAAAAAGGGGAAAGAGGGAGGAGAGAGAATAGGTGGACATCAGGGTCCAGAAGCTACAGAGTGAGGTGAAGTAAAGAGGAAACATGTCAGGAGAGAGGTACCTATGGGGGGGGGGTGTGGCAGGAGTGGCAGCTGTTTAGCCAGGAAATGAGGGGATACATGAAGGTGAAGTAGCTTAAGTTGGGCAGTCACAGCAGTTGAGTGAACAAATGTACTGTCTGAGGTTGTATTTGAACTGTCCTAACTTGGAGGCAGTCTGTACATCAAGGGAGATCAGATAGCCAGGTGGGAGTTTTGTAGAGAAAGGTCTGCTGGGCTTGATTAGTCTGACAGAATGGTGACTGATAGGTAGGTCTAGTTGCACTTCTTGTCCTTTAAGGATTGGTTACTATGGTAAGGAGGTGTTGTGTTGTTGGAGGGGTTAGACCCAGACAGATCTTCTTACCAAGTAGGCAGGTCTGGTACATGAGCCTACCACTAAGATTCAGCCAACAGGTTTGGGTATACAGATCACAGGTGTGGGTGTCCCTGTGAGCCCCAGAAATTAATTGGCAGCCCTTATTCAGGGCAACCTTAGTGCGTTTAAGTGAAGTGTCAGTAGCAGCTCCACAAATGACTAGCTCATAGCCTACAAGTGAGAGCAAAATTCAAACAGAGTCTTGCAAGATGTACTGCAGTTTTTCTCCTTATCTGTATTAATTATTGGAGCAAGTGGCTGTTAGTGGGATTACTGGTTCCTCATGTCGCATGCAAGGAGCAGCTTGTAGGTATGATTTATTAATCATTTACAGAATGGAGCAGCTGGGAGGGAGAACAAAATGGGGAAACATTTCAAAAGGTCTGTTTTGTGCTGTGTGCTCACTCTGTGACAAACACGTTGCAGCCTGAGCAGCACAGAGATTGTATGGTGGGAGAAAGTCAGTAAATCTCACTGTTGCCCTGCCCCCAACGGACTCCTTAGAGTTTGCAAACTGGAGTACTCATAATTCCCCATAGCACAATCAGGTCTTCAAACAGGAAGAAACTCCTTGGTCTGAAGCATTCCAGTCTGCAGCTGTCTTTGCCTAGATCACTTTCTAGTGAGCCTTTGCTATTTGATTTACATATAGGCAGGCCACCGTTTGAACCTTCTGGGTTGTGCCAAAAAAAAATTGCTTTTTACTGCCAAGAAAAGTCAGAAGCTATGGCAATATCAGAGGTCCCTGGAAACCCAGTGCACTTTTTTTCAGACACATAATTATAGCACACCATCAGGCAGGAAGTCAATGTCTGAAAGGAAGTCAATGTCTGAAATCAAGCGCATTGTAGAGCTGTGCATCACAAGACAATGTGTTTAATACATGCAACGCAAATGAGAGCAAAAGAAATTATAACAACTACTTAAAGGGGTGTGCAGGAGAGCGGAGCCCCTAAATACAAATAAAGTAAACAAAGAAATCTAGTAACCAAAGCATTAACAAAAGTAAAATAAATACTGTTAACAGATCAATACAGAGAAAGATTAATAGAGTGAAAGGCAACCGCATATGGTGGTGTGGGGGGCGGAGCCCCCCAAATACAAACAAAAAAATAAATACACATAAAGTTAACAAAATGATGAGAATGTGCCACTACCACCACCAAAAGTACCAGCTATTTGTCCATAACTGAGCTATGCAATTAGCCCTCTCTATCTGTGTGTACGCCTACAGTTAAGAAGTACACTCATTATTTTCTTTTTGGTTCATTTGCAGAATGTGAAGGTATGCCAGTATGATAACTTGACCAAAACTGACTGTTCTAAAAGCAGAGACTGCCTCATTTGATCAGATTTTTGTGTTCTGAAATAGAAGGTATGCTTGGTTACTATATCTTCTAGGCTAAAAGAGCACTTTAGATCTGGTATTGTTGAATGGTGGAGCAGTGAGGGAAATAAAGGTAGAGGACCCACTAGCCGACAGCGATCACCAAATGGTGTGGTTTAATATCATGATGTGCAGGGAGCTAGAGAGATCAGTTACTCGGGTGGTAAACTTCAGGGGGGCAGACTTTGGGAGGATAAAGGAAGTACTGAAAGGGAAACTGAAGGGCATAAGACAGGAGATGGACATGGAGCAGAAATGGGATATTATTAAATGGGGGGTTACAGGGGCCATAGAAGCCTGCACCAAAGCACAGAGTAAGAGGAGCAGAGCAAGAAAACCATGCTGGTTGCACAGCGAGGTTGTGGGGGTGGTAAAGGCAAAACGAGTGGTGCACCAGAGGTTTAGGAGGACAGACTGGAAGTGGACAAGGAGAAAAATGCAAGATGGTCCAGGGAGGTGACCAGAAAAGGAGAGAAGCCAAGGTCCAGAGGGAGTTGAGATTAGCACAGGGAATTAATGGGGGGATAGACTTTTCAGATACATCAGGGAGAAAAAGAAGTGGAAGGAGACAATAATGAGGATAAAAAGGGGTGGGCAGTAGACAGAAAAGGGTGAAGAGCAGGCAGAAGCACTGAATGAATACTTTTGTTCAGTGTTCACAGAAGAAAAGGGGGGGCCGCTACCAGCATAGGCTGGGAGGGTGGGGACAGGGGGAGAGGAGGCAACAGATGGAAGAATTGAGGCAAGCAGAGTCCTAGAAGGACTGAGGGCACTGAAGGTACACAAGGCACCAGGGCAGGATGGTATCCATCCCAGGGTGCTGATGGAGATGGCAGAGTTGTTGTCAGAGCCACTGGCAGATCTTTACAGATCCTCACTGGAGTCAGGATATGTGCCACTGGACTGGAGGATGGCACATATAGTACCATTACGCAAGAGCGGGCCAAGGGATTAACCGGGTAGTTATCATCCGGTAAGCCACACCTCCATAGTGTTCAAACACATGGAAATGATACTAAAGGAAAGACTGGTGTCAAACCTGGAGGACAATGGCCTCCAGTATGTGAGGCAGCATGGGTTTGTTTCAGGGAAGTCTTGTCAAACCAACCTCATACAATATTATGACTGGGTGACAGGTTAGCTGGATAAGGGTCATGTGGTGGATGTTCTTTACTTCAGCAAGGCCTTCAATTCGGTGCCTCATGGGCAGCTTAGGAGGAAACTAACTTGTGTAGGGGTAGGGTCAAAAATGATGGACTGAATTGCAAGCTGGCTGAGTGGCAGGCTGCAACGGGTGGTGGTGAGAGGGGAGCTCTCAACTCCAAGGCCGGTGATGAGTGGGGTGCCACAGGGCTCTGTGTTGGGGCCAGTATTATTTGGGCTCTTCATATCAGACATTGCACATGGGGTGGTGAGCAAGATAAGTCTGTTCACTAATGACAGCAAAATTGGAACAGTGGTGGATGGACAGGAGGGATGGAAGCAGCTGCAGGGGGACCTACACAGGCTAGAGGAGTGGTCAGAGAGGTGGCAGCTGGGGTTCAATGCAAAGAAGTGTAAGGTTTTGCACTTTGTGGTGAAGAACCCAAGGAGAGAATACTGGATGGGGGGGGGTTAAGCTAGGGATCACTGAGGAGGAGAAGAAGGACCTGGGGGTAATGATAACAGGGACCATGAATAACACTGCCCAGTGCAGAAGCATGGCTGCAAAAGCAAACAAAATGCGGGGTGCATAGCAAGGTTTTTTTTACCCAGGTGAAGAGAGGTGATCTTGCCCCTCTACAGGTCACTGGTAAGGCCGCACTTAGAGTATTATGTGCAGTTTTGGAGGCCATACCTAAAACGTGATATCAGGCTTCTGGAGGGGGTGTAGAGGAGGCAACAAAGATGATATGTGGAAAGGAGGGGAGAGACTATGACAGCAGGCTGGGAGACCTGAATATGTACACCCTGGTGGAGGACTGAAGGGATGGGGGACGTGATAGAGACACTCAAATATCTGAGGGGAAGGGCCAGCCCAGTGGCGCTGAGGCTCAAGGCGCTGGATGCCACACCTCGTGCCATGCCAGTGACCCAGGTTCAGGAACGAGCCCGTGCAGTCGGGGGTCGGCAGGGGAGGACTGGGATTGAGCATCCATAGACTGCTCTCCCAGTCCTGGGGTGGGTTGGGGAATCTCGCCGCACTGTAGCAGCTCCTGGGGATGCTTGAGGGCACTACATGCACTGGTGATCTGAAGGAGGAATGCAGCGGACATTGGCACGCTGTGCCAGATGTCATTGCACATCCGCGTTCCAGGTGACCAATCGGAGGAAAATGGCTGGGTGTGACCATGCAGCTTGATGGCTGCGCTCCGAGCCGCCTTGAGAACTTTGGCGGAATCCTGTTGGGGAGGGTTCGGAGCTGCCCTGGCTGGCTGAGGCAGAGGGGCGATCCAAGCGGGAAGGCAAGATGGCTTTCCATATCCTCCTGGGTGCAGTCTGAGCTACCCAGTTCTCCCGGACAAGTGAGGCAGCTGGATGCCCAAGCCGGTGAGTGTGCCGCAGCAGGTGGCAAAAGCATTACATTAAAAAAGTGTCTGAGGGAATCAATAAGGATGGGGCAGATGGGGTCTTTAAGTTAAGGAGGGGAGGGTCACCAGGGGCACAGGCTAAGAATGGGGAGGAGATTTAGGAAGAGGAAATGAGGAGACACTAATTTCACAGAGAGGTGGTTGCAAAATGGAATGCCCTACCAGAATGGGTGGTATCATGTAAATCTGTTAACAGCTTCAAAAGGGCATGGGACAGGGAACAGGGGAGAGTGAGGGTGGGGAAGGTGGGGGGTGGCAGTGGGATGACAAAAGGGAAGGGGTGGGGCAGCTGCAAACTAGGGGAGTTGGCTGCACACTCGAGAAGACTTAGATAGACAGAGTGGTCTGTTTCTGCTGGCACATTCGTATGTTCATATGTTTGTAATATCAGAACTTGACCCAAAGAGACTGTATTTAACTGCTTAGAGACTGCCGATTTCTTCCAATTCGTACATGTTCATGAAATATGCCCTTTTATACATTATTGATATTGAATTGATTGATTGAATCAGACTCTGAGAGGAACAAATCTGTGTGCTTGCAATCAATATTTGCTTCATCTGAAGCAACAGTGTGCAATATTTCTTTGAATGTTCTGTGCAATAAATATTACTATCTCATTTGGTTTTGGTTTTGGTATTGGTATTGGTATTGGTATTGGCTGTTTCCTTTATTAAATAATTTCTTTACCTCCGTAATAGTTGCTGATTGGTAGGGCCAATACCGGAGATGTGATCTGTCCCCCTGTATTTCATTTGTGTGGCACTCTAGTAGAATGGTAGCAAGGCCTGCACTACTGTATTTGATCGAAAACAAAAATACTGTGCAAGGAGACCAAGGGATCTCGGGTAATGATGAAAATACAAAAACAAGCCACTCGGCAAAACAGTAAACTGCTAAAATAAATGAGGCAGATTGCAAGGCAACTGACCTATAACTTATTTTCTTGTTTGCTGTAAAAGCACTGAGTTCAGGCAGATGTATGCACTGTGCAAAACAGCCATCCTGAAACTGTTAAATAAAACCAGCATGACTGTAGTGTGTAAAAGACAAACAATGAACCTGTACTAACTGTGCTGCTTCCATCTTAAAAAAAATTAAATAATTTACCCCAGACACCAAGAAATTAAGGGTTGCTATCTCTTATGAAGCCCAAAGTGGGACACTTCTTACTGAAACATGATTTTTCTCAGGATAATTTGTAACATCCAGCAATACAAAATACTTATTTTCTTAAAATAATCACAAATTAAAACTAAGTGTTGTAGTGTATTTGTTGTTATGGTTTCTTATCTTTTTAAAGTATTTCAGTTAAAATATTATAGTTTTCTGCAACATTTACAGTAAAGTAAGGACATTTTTTATACTGTAAGGTTAGGACATGTAGTATTTTTCATGTTTTTCTACAGAACAAACCTGCTCAAATTAGGACTGTCCTGCGAAAATCAGGATAGGTGGTAACCTACAAGAAAAATAACCGAAGTGGAATACTAAATTTAGTCTTAAAGTAGTAATTAATTACTATTTTAAAACTAAGTTTAGTCATTTTTAATCTTCAGTAATCATCCCAATATTCTATCACATTGTTTCACCTTATTCTTAGTGTGAGTATTAAATGATAAATCTCTAGTTATTGTTACCCCCAAATCTATTTCCTGAGTGATCTACATGAGGCATATACCATTTAATGTATATTTATATCCTTGGTTATGCTGGCCCAAGTGCATAACTCAACACTTCTCTAGATTAAACCTCAGCTTGTGTGTTTCAGCCCACAGCTGTATCAAATTCTTTCTGCAGTATTTGGCCTCCTATTTCGTTGTCAGTAATGGCCCCCGCATTTACTGTCATTAGCATAGTTGGCCATCCAGAGATGATCTGAAACCTGTATTGTTAATACAACTAAATTAAAAAGGGTGGCCCAAGAACTGAGCCCTCGGGCACCCCACTCATAACCACCCCCCAGACGGAACAGTATCCCCAAATACACACCCTCTGTCTCCTCCCAGTAAGCCAAGATCTTACACAGGATATTATATTTTGATGTAATTGTAAGGTAATTAATTGTCCTAATAATATATCATCATGGTCTAGAGAATCGAAGGCTTTTGCATAGTCAAGGAACACTGCATCTGCCATCATTCCCTTATCAAGTGCATCACTCACTGGTTCATAAAAATATAATTGATTTGTCAAACAGGACCTACCACTGCCAAACCCATGTTGTGTTGTATCAATCAACCCATTTTTTTCTGATATGTTCAAATATTTGTTCTTCTACAAGCCCCTCCATAGGTTTTCCCAGAATGGAGGTCAGGCTAATGGGCCTATAGTTCTCCGTCATTGACCTATCGCCTTTTTTATAGATTGGGGTCACCAGTGTCTCCTTTCATTCTTTTATCACTTCTCCTTGTTTAAATGAATCATTAAGCAGCTTGGTAATTGGCCCCACAAAAATTCATGCCTCAGTTCTTTTACCAGTCTTGGACTAATACCATCAGGTCCCATGGATTTATTCATCTTCAGTTTGTTGATTTTATCTATCACCATCGAACTTGTTACCTCAATTTGTAAATTATTTTTTGGGGGGTGCATACCAAATGTTCTTACTAGATCCTTCGATTGGAAAATACTGAGGAAGTAATGATTAAAAGCATTTGCAAGTTCCTTTTCATCTGTTATTATCTTTTGGTCTTTTTTTAGTGGTCCTATTCCTGCATTGTTACCTCTTAGGGCCCCACATACAGTAGCTAAAAAACTTTTTCTTATTGTCTTTTACATCATTAGCCATTTTTTTTTCCGCATTAGATTTTGCTCTCCTAATCAATCATTTAGTTGTATTTCTTTCCCTTTTATATACAGTCCAATTATTTTTACTGGGATTTTTTTGTATTTTACAAACTTTTTCTTCTTCCTTCTTATACTATTTCTAATTGCTTTACTGCACCAGGCCAGTATCCTTCCTCTTTTATTATACTTCTTTAGCTCAGGTACTCATGTATCTATGCAGTAATCTATCTGAGTTTTTAGTTTCAGCCATGTAGCATCAATGTCTAAGTCCTTTAATTCCATTTCCCAGTTCCACCCTTATAAAAAATCTCTGCATGGATGCATAGTCTGCTTTATAATAGTTTTTTATGTTGGCGTGCTTACGCAGCCAAAATCTTGCAGCAGTGGGTATTTGAAGGCACGGTCGCTGTTAAGCTAATGCAGGGCATGCACCAGTAGGTGTGTCCCTCATTCCCAATCAGCCAGCATGCCAATGCCACACCATGCATAGTTAATGCGGTGAGCACCTCTAAGGAAAGGTCTACTGCAATGCGAGCAAAGCTCATCACACACAGCGGACCCTTCCTAAGTGCTTCACTGCTATTAACATGGTGGCACAGTGGCTGCTAAACTGCTGACTTCGGGGGTTCCCAATCTCCTGTTTGGCTTTCCCTGCCCTCCATCTATGTGCTGATGGGGAGCCCATTCCCGATCGGCATGCATCTTCCCCTTCTTGCTTACTTGCTTGAGGGGTGCCCAATCCCCCAGGCCCATGCACCTCCGCTTCATTGTTTGTCAACGGGTGCCCAATCCCTGTTGGCAACCATCCCTACTCCCTATTTGCTGACAGAGGTGCCCAATCCCCTATCGGCTACTGTATCCACCCTCCAAAAAAAAACACCTGTAACAAAAGAACACCTTCCGCGATGTGTTTTTTTTGTACACCTGTAAACAGAAAACGGTCCCTCGTAGTCTCCCTACCCACCACCGGCACCCACCCACTGCGCACCCTGCCTCCTCACACCCCCCTCATCCCATACTTATCTCTGGAGCTTGGCACAACAATCTTTGGTAGACCGGGAACACGTCTGCACTCTTCAAAGCTGACCGCGAACTGAGGAAATGCCGGTAAGCTGTATGATGTAATAAATAGGGTTTTTCAACTTTGATGCATATGTTGGGCATTTGTTGGAATGTTTGCACCAAATTTACAACATGGGGTTTTTGGGACCCCTCCTCATGAATTCTGTCACTATTATGACATTAATGGGTCCCGAAAGATGATTTCACAGTCACTGCCGGAATCACCTTTTGGGACCAATTAATACAAGAACAGTGGCAGTGTTCATGAGGTGGGCTCTCAAAAAAGCCTATGTTGCAAATTTGGTGGCAAAAATCCAAAACATGGCTGTTTTACGAGTGTGCATTGTGCAGTTGCTATGCATGCTTGTAACTTTGTGAATTCACAATATTTTCACACCAGATTTTCAACATTGTCATTTTTCTATACCTCCTTGTGAACAGTACAGCTGTCATTTTTCACATCCTGGCCGAAATGTGTTTCCACACTTCCGGCGCACAATAGCGCATTCGCTGTGGGAAATCAGTGTTTGAGGCAGATTATGAACATGACAGTGACACTGTTCATGAGTAGAGGTCCTCAAATGCCTATGTTGAAAATGTGGTGACAATACTCAATAAAATGACTGTGTTACAAGCATACGTTGCGCAGTTGCTGTGCACGCTCGTAATTTCACAAATTCGCAATATTTTCAACATTGTCATTTTTCTTCACCTCCTTGTGAACAGTACATCTGTCATTTTTCACATCCTGGCCAAAATGTGCTTCCGCACTTCCGGCGCACAATAGCGTGGTCATGATGGGAAATCAGTGTTCGGAGCAGATTACTAAAATGACAGTGACACTGTTCATGAGCAGAGGTCCTAAAATGCCTATATTAAATATTTGGTGACGATACTCCTGAAAATGACTGTGTTATGAGCGTGCGTTGTGCAGCTTGCTCCCACGCTCTTAACGTTGTGCATTTGTAATATTTTCACTCTGGATTTTCACCATTGGCATTTTTCCACACCTCTTGATGAACAGTACAGCTGTCATTTTACATATCCTACCCGAAATGTGTTTTCGCACGTCCGACGCAGAATAGCGCGGTCACTTGTGTGAAATCACTTTTTGGGACAGTGTGAGGAAATGACAGTGACACTGTACATGAGCATAGGTGCTAAAATGCCTATGTTGAAATTTTGGTGCCAAAAGTCCATAAAATTACCTTTTACAAGCCTATGTTGTGCATTTCCCATGTCCCTTGTAACTTCGCAAATTTGCAATATTTATTTGCCACATTTTCAACACTGCCATTTCTTTACACCTCCTTATGAACAGTACAGCTGTCATTATTCACATCCTGCCCAAAATGTGTTTCCTCACTGCACTACTAAAACCAATGAAAGAGTGACAACATTTGGCATTGACAAATGCTTGTTTACTGCTGTTTGTCTCCATACATTTTCTCTACCTCTATCTATTTCTATGTGAATGGCATTGTGATCACTAGCTCCAACTGGCATGCCAAGTCTCTGTTGTGACCTTGTCTGGCTCGATATTGCTCAAAACAAGGTCCAGAATAGTATTTCCTCTGGTTTTTTTTTCCTTTATAAATTGCTCTACACCTTGTTGAGCCACAATCTCAAGGAGTGTGTCTCCATATAATGTACAAACTTGTTGTGTTTCTCAGTTGATAGTAGGGAAATTAAAATCCCCCAGTAACATATAATCTCCATTTATTGTCATATTTCTGACTGCTGTCAAAAATGCCTCATTTCACTCTTTATTTAAACCTGGTGACCTATACTTTGCCCCTAATGTAATATCTTTCCCCCAGTTTGAATTTTAACCCATAAGAACTCTGTTCCCTTGCATGAAACTTTTGGAGGAGTTATTTCATGTGCCTTAGTTTCTTTTGCCACATACTGTATATAGCTATCCCTCCTCCACTCCTATTCACTCAATTCTTACAGAACATTGTATAACCAGGAATTGTAACCCCCTAGTCTTGATCTTTAAGCCAAGTTTCAGTTAATGCAACAAACATGTACATTATGTTTCAACAGAAGATGTTTTAATTCATCAGTTTCATTTCTCAAGCTTCTGACATTTGCCAATAATATACGAACTGCAAATCTATTTTCACCCCACCTCTATCTGCACTTTATGTCATTAATGGTTTTATCAGTGCTGTCATTTATGTATTTTTTAATGTAGTGTTGCTGTCCCTTTTCCTCTTATTTTTTTGTTGTTTGTCTTCAAACTTTTAATGTATACAATACCAGACCCAACTTTTTGTTCCCTCGTCCCTAGATGTTAGTTTAAAGCTTTTCCAATACTATCTACAAAAAGTGTTCCTAATACATCTTCCCCTTTCTACTTAGATGTAACTTATCATGACTAAACAATTAATTCTAATTTTCAAAGAGCTCCGAACTCCTCACACATGCTATACTCTTAGCTAAGCTCCATTGTTGAATCCAATTATTAATGTTTTTATTTTGTTGTTAATGTGTTGATTCATTCTTGGTACTGGCAAAATTTCAGAAACAATCAATCTATGTGCATTATTATGAATTCTCTTAGAAACATAGACTTTGACAACAGATAAGGACCGCTTGGCCCACCTAGTCTGCCCATTCCCCTACCTAGAGCATAAACTGCAGATCCTATTTAACCAACAGTCTATTTCTTCTTACCTCCCACTAGAATTGCCTTATGTCTGTTCCATGTGTTCTTGAATTCTCCCACAGTTTTAGACCCCACAGCCTCCTCAGGAAGGCTGTTGCATGCATTCACCACCCTCTCTGTGAAAAAATACTTCCTCACATTGCCCCTGAACCGTCCCCCCTCTATCTTCAAATTGTGTCCCCTTATTCTTGCACAACTCTTTTTTTGAAAGATGCTACCCTCTTGGACTTTGTTGATTCCACTGAGGTACTTAAAAGTTTCTATCATGTCCATCCTCTCCCTCCTTTCCTCAAGGGTATACATATTAAGCTCCTTTAGTCTCTCCTCGAATGGCTTCTCCTGCAGACCCTGCACCATTTTAGTTGCCCTCCTCTGGACTGCCTCCATCGTGTCAATGTCTTTGCGGAGATGGGCTCTCCAGAATTGGATGCAGTACTCCATATGGGGTCTCACCCACTGTCTGTACAGAGGGATAACAACTTCCTGTTTTCTACTTGTGATGCCTCTCCCTATACATCCCAGTATCCCCCAGCCCTCCCTACTGCCTTTTCACATTGCTTGCTTACCTTGAGGTCATCTGATATGATTACCGCCCGGTCCCTTTCCATTTTTGTTGTTGCTACTACCTCCCCCCCATTGTGTAATCTTTCCCTGGGTTTTTGTTTCCCAGGTGCATTATTTTGCACATCTTTGCATTGAATCCAAGCTGCCATACTTCTGACCATTCCTCCAACCTTGCCAAGTCCCTTCACATCCTTTCCACGCCCTTGTGTATCAACCCTATTGCAGATCTTTGTGTCATCTGCAAAGAGGCACACTTTCCTTCTAGTCCCTCTGCAATGTCACTTATAAAGACATTAAAAAGGACTGGACCCAGTACTGAACCCTGCGGTACCCCACTAGTAACCCCTCTTTCTTCAGAGTGGACTCCATTTACAATTACCTTCTGTGTCCTGTTGTCCAGCCAAAGTTTTACCCAGGCTACCACGCTGGGACCCACTCCCAGGCTGGTTAATTTAACTATTAATCTTTTGTGTGGGACTGTGACAAATGCCTTGCTAAAGTCTAGGTAGGCCATGTCCACAGCCCCTCCCTGGTCTACTACTTTGGTCCCCCCATCAAAGAAATCAATTAGATTTGTCTGACATGACCTTCCTACTGTGAACCCATGCTGCCTTGGGTCCTGTGCCCCACTGGCCTCTAGGAACTCAACAATTCTTTCCTTTAGAAGTGATTCCATCACTTTCCCTACCACAGAGGTCAAACTGACAAGTCTGTAGTTTCTTGTCTCTGTCTTGCTCCCACTTTTGTGAAGGGGTATCACATCCACCTTCCTCCAGTCCTCAGGTACCACACCATCCTCCCATGATTTGATAAAAATGGTAGTCAGTGGTGTCACTAGTTCTCTCCTTAATTCTTTTAGAATTCTGGGGTGAATTCCTTCAGGCCCCATTGCTTTGTCCACCTTCAGTTTTAAGAGTTCTTTCAGAACCCTTTCTTCTGTGAAAGGACTGGGATCAACCCCCTATCCAGAGTGCTTCTGTTAATTGGATTAGGCACCTCCTCCTCCTCCTCTTTTGTGAATACTGAGCAGAAGTATTTGTTCAGTATCCCTGCTTTTTCACTCTCCCTGTCTGCCCACCCACTGTCCATTCTATTCAGCCTCACTATTCCTCCCTTTGTCTTTCTATGCTCCCTGATGTACCTATAAAAGGTTTTATCCCCCTTCTTAACCGAGTTGGCTATCTTTTCCTCAGTTTGGGCCTTTGCTATTTTGACTATCCTCCCTGTTTCCTTCTGCCTTAACTGGTACAGTTCTCTGTCATGCTTCTTCTGTGTTTCCTTATCCTTCCTAAATGCTGTCTTTTTCTCCCTAACCTTCATCGCCACTTCTTTTGAGAACCATAGTGGCTTTTTCTTTTGGTTTGATTTGTTTATTTGCTTCACGCAAAGGCTTGTTGCCTCTGTGATTGCAGTTTTGATGTTTCCCTATTGTTGCTCCACCCCACCTTCTAGTCTATTTGCTAGTGCTTTTCTAAGGCACTCTCCCATCTTGACAAAGTCAGCCCTCCTGAAGTCCAGAACCCTCACTTTTGTATGGCTTGACTCTGTAGCTGAGTTTATCATGAATCACACTGTTTGGTGGTCACTTATTCCCAGATGGATACCCACTTCTAGATCTGAGATCCTCTCACCATCCCTATTTGAGAGTACAAAGTCTAAGATTGCTCCCTCATGAGTGGGTTCCAAAACTAGCTGTCTGAGGCATGCCAGCTGAAGGGCATCGAGAATGGCCATGCTTTTGGGTGTGGCTGCAGCCAAGGTGCTACAGTTAACATCTGGCATATTCAGGTCCCCCATCAGCAGTATCTCACCTTTCTCTGCCATCCTAAGGATGCCTTCTATCATATCCTTGTCCATTCCCTTCCCCTGACATGGGGGTCTGTATACAACCCCTGTGTGGATTGTGGTGCCATTTTCAGTCTCTAAGGTGACCCAAGGTGCCTCCTCTCCTCCCTGTTTACTCTTTTGCTCAGTTGGTTTTATCCCTTCCCTTACATAGAGAGCTACTCCTGCCCCTCTTTTCCCCCTTCCTGTCTCTCCTGTAGGTTGTGTACCCTTGTGTGTTAACATCCCAGTCATGGTTATCTGTGTACCATGTTTCTGTGACTGCTATGATATCCAGGCATCCCTCTTCCATCAAGGCCACCAGTTCAGGGAGCTTGTTGCCCAGACTACAGGCATTGGTACTAATTACCCTCCATTTCTTGATGGCCTTACCCCTGTTTGCCCCATCCCTGTCCTTATTGTGTTTGTCATTTTCTCCATTTGCCCCTGCCCTTCTCCCTATCGACATCTTTATCTTGGTGTTTACCTCACTTACTACCTTGATCTTTGGAGGCTAGGATTTCCTGCTCCTTCCAGTGCATCCCCTTGGCTAGTTTAAATGCTTGACAATGAAACATTTAAACCTATCACCTAGGATCCTGGTTCCCCTCCAGGACAAATGCAGACCATCCTGCCAGTATAGGCCTGCATCCCTTCAGGTGGACCCCCAGTCCCCAATGAAGCCAAATCCCTGAGCTCTGCACCAGTTTTTCAACCACTGATTGAATTCCATGGTGTGGAGCACCCTAGCCTCACCCATGCCACAGACAGGCAGCACCTCCGAGAAGGTTACCATGCGTGCTACTTGTCTAAGGCCCCTCCCCAACTCCACAAACTCTTCTTGCACTGCTCTGATCCCTTTCTTAGCCAGGTCATTTGTCCCTAGGTGGACAATGGCATCCAACTCCTCCCCTGTGCAGCTGCTCCAGCAATCCTAAGGATTCGCTCCCTGTCCCTCCAAGCCATGGCACCAGGCAGGCATCTTACCTCCCTCTCCCCTTCCTCCCCTAGTTCTACTTTCCTAACAATGGAGTACCCCACCAGGAGTTGTTTCCTTCCCCTGTGGGGTCCCATGCCACACTCCTGTGGGTCTCCTTTGTGGAGGTTCCCAGCATCCTCCTTGGTCTCCCCTGTGGGTGCCTCCATACAGGAACCACACTTTGCCAGAAAGACATATGAATTGTGGAGAGGTACAAATGGAGGGATGCACCCTGTTCCACCACCCTCACCCTCCCTGAGCCCACTGTAGTCCAACCGCTCCTCTTCCTTGGCAACCTCTGAGGCAACAGCAGTGGCACTGGTGGTCCCTGGGTGGGAGAGGAGGTCCCACAAATCCTGGCCAACTCAGCCTGGAGATTAGCAACCTCCTCCCTCAGCCCAGAGAGGTGCTTGCAGATGGGACAACACCACATCCTCCAGAACGTCTCCGGGAAGACTGCTGCTCCACAGCCACTGCATTGCACCACTCCTATCATGTCTTATTTCTGGCCCCTTAACTGTTGTATAGAATACTTACTCTTTCTTCTGTTTTTTTTTTCTCCCTACTTACTGCCGCTGTGCCCTTTAAGTTCCTGATCTTCCTGTTCTGAGACAAGAAGTTACTATATTTCTCAGTAGTCTCCTTCATTACTCAGAGTCAGACCTCCAGCAGCTAGGGGGGATGAAGAGCTACTTTTCTTTCTAGGATAGTGAGTCTTTGGTGGCTCTGTGATCACTCACTTCCTGCTCCCAAACAGGAAGTTCCTGTTGTCAGTCAAATCCTGTGCCTATAAAACTAGAACTGGTTTAGGGTGGGGGGAGTGGGTGGGGAAGGAAGGAGGGCAATATAGTCCCAGTAGAGAAGTTTAGTTTTAATAACAGCAGCTCCTTCCTCCTGGTGTCTCTGCCTGTTCTCTGGTAGAAGCTATCTAGGGCAGTGTTTAAATCTGGCTTTAACCTGGCTTCCTTCTAGCTAAGCTACTTCCCCTACTTTATAAGTCTTTCTACACTTAGTTAATGACACAGATAACAATTCCCTTCAGCTATCTGAAACAAACACCTAGGCAAACACCTAGATAACTGCACAGATAACACTTCACTTCAGCCAACTCAGATAAACACACTAACTTGTTTTATTGTTTTTACCCTAAATTGAAGGTCCCAGTAGTAGAGTTCTAGTTCTTTAGTCCCAGTAGAGAAGTTTAGTTATAATAACAGCAGCTCCTTCCTCCTGGTGTCTCGGCCTGTTCTCTAAATTACTTGAATTGCACTAAATATATAATCTATTTTGTAATTTCTTATATCATTTGCTCCTATACGGACTAACACGATTGAATCTTTAGGTGCCTTTTTCATTAAATTTTCAGTAATATTAATCATGTCCCTCACCCCTGCTCCAGGAAAACAACTGCTAACAACTGATTGCTTACTTATCTTCGTTGTTGTATGATCTGTAAATCTGAAGATTGAATCACCTAATATATACACATTGTGGTCCAATGTTTCATTACTTGGTGTATCATGGAACACTGTAGTTTGTTCAGGATTTGTTTCCGTGTTAATACCCTCTTCTTGTTCCAGATTTATTGAGTCTACTGTCTCAGATTCTGCCTCCTCCCTTATTTGCTGTAGTGGTTCAAAACAATTTTATATTGGAATGGAAAATAGCATGGCCCATCTTCCATTTTTTTATTTGTTTCTACTCTTGGAAGCTCAGCATTCTCTTTGGTATCCCTTATTCTTTTACTCCCCCCTACAATTCCTCTTTCTGTTTGATATTCCCCACTACTGTATGTACTTGTTTATCCTTGGTTTTATAGCATTTAAGTTCTATCTCTAGTACTAGCACTTTAACCTTTAATTCTTTTATTTCTATGCACTGCTCGCACACAAAGTGTGTGAATTCGGCCATTTCAGCTACAGTAAACTTTAAGCACATTGTGCACTGCACCCCTGTTTCTCCCCCTTGCAGTGTTACAGATATATTATCCATTTTTTACTCTCACAGCTAAGGCAGGCCTTTTTTTAATTTTTTGTTTGTACAGTAATTTCCAACAACTCATACATAATACTTATTGAATAAGTTACAGCTTCCTGCCCTCTACCCCCTGTGCCAACCGACACCAACAGATGCCACTGGCCTCTGCCCATGTTGCCTCTGCTCCGCTCTCAACTCCACTCACTAGAGTTGAACACAATATAGGGCACTTTCAATGACATCACCCATTACCACAGTGACACTCACCCTAAACTACCTCCCTGTACAGGTGGAAAGTTCATACAGACTGCCTTTAAAATGGCAGACTAGCCAACACCAGGCAGCTATATCACAAGCCTCTTCTAAACACCCAGCAATGAGTATCTGTCCAGTTCCTTCCCCCTCATAGCAATGGGAGACACAGGAACTCCTAGCACAGGTTCTCCCAGTGAACAGTTGCTGCTAGTATCTGCAGCATCCCTTGCATGCAGTTAAAACAACAGTAAAAGTAGAGTTGTCTGCACTTGCAGCCTGCCCAGAATGTACCTACCCCAGCCCTGATAACCCATCATGCATAGTAACTATTCCATGATAGTAAATCCCCCCCAAGCCCCAATCACCCATCATATCTATTAAATATTCCCTGGTAGTAAATCCCCCCATGCCCAGATCACCTTTCATGTCTATTAAATAATCCATGTTAGTAAATCCCCCTCCAGCCTTGATTGCACATCACGTTTATTCCATATTCCCTGGAATTCATTTCCACCCCCAAGCCCTGATCCTCTGTTATGTGACAATCCCATATACAGTACAAGTCACATTAAACTGTTCCTTCAACGAGTTGCTTTAGCATTTCTGATTGAGTTGCATAAGTGTTGCTGGATTGATGACAATGCCTTTCACAAACTGTTTCTGAAGAGTTAACACTCAATTTTGGATTGCATTGTGTCTGGACTACAGATGCATTCCAACTGAGTTGCAAAAACATTTTATAAACATTGCTCTTGAGCTGGTTAAGCACTGAAAAACAATGCAATGTGAGTTGCCAGTGCATTGTCAACTATAAAAAAACAATGCAAAACCAACTCATTGGTGGGACAGTTCAATGTGACTTGTACTGTACCTGGTGGTCTAGTGGACCCCCACTACCCACACTGCCCAACCACCCTGTTTCCCCCATTCCATAACGGAGCTGGCAACTGGCACAGCCCACTGCTCACCACCATAGCCACTCACTGACTAAGCTCTGAATAAGTGCATATTGTATATGGTACTGAGTGAGTGACAGCAGCTGTCATTCACTGAGCATGTACTCTATGCAGTACGCACTCATTTAGAGCTTAGTTGGCAGCCAATGTGGTGGTGAGCAGGACTGTGCCAGCTGCCGCCCAGTTATGGAATGGGGGAGTAGGTATAAGCACTGTGAGTACCAGGGCCATTTGCTGTTGCTACACAAATATTGAGAAAAAAATGCCATTGAAATGAATGGTCCGATATACTGTACATTTCAAAGGCCACATTCATTTCAATAGTGATTCTTCTGGTCATTGATGCTGGGCTAGTGAAAATCCTATTGGGCCAGTGGATTTTTCTAGTTACTAGCCCTGCCAGCTAGTGGTTGAAAAAGTTATTTTTGATCTCTGTGAAAGTCTGTGAAATTCCTAGCATGCAGTGCAGGGTGCCAGATGTGAGGAGTGGACTGTCTCATACCTCTCAAACATCTCTTATTATGAGGGACTTCCCTCATTTTACCCCTCAGCATTGTTGTGTCCCTCATGGAAATTGTGTTGCCACACAGAGAAGGTGCTGTGAGCAAACATGTAGTCTTCAGTTGTAGGGGTCCAGCTCCAGGGAAGGGTGGGGGTCCAGCTGCAAGGTGAGGGGCCAGCTATGGGGAGACAGATCTGGGGTGATTGATCTCATACTTCTCAACTGTCCTTCATTATGAAGCTAGCTTCATGGCACCAACCCTCTAGAATCTCTCTGTAATGGATTCAGGCTGACCAGTACAGCCTAACCCCTCCATCAAGTAACTAAATCATGGGTAATTTCTGGTGCAGATGAGTTAACCTCTGTGGTGATCCTGATTCTGGAGAGTGGATGGGAAGTACCTGTAAAACAAAGGTTACGCAGGAGTCACATGGGATCCATAGTTCTTAGGGAAAAATAGTACAGATAGGAAATATGGTAAATAAAACTATACTTATCTGATGCAGAGGTCAAAGTCCAGTCAGATCTGTAGAAATAAAGGGAAAATACATTACATATGTAGAAGTGTAAATAGTGAGAGGGACAGGGTAGCACACATATGGTATAATAGGGTACAGGATGAGGGTAGAAATAAAGTAAAAGGACATTTTTTTGTAAGGTTTCTAGGGAGGAGAACCCACTCACCCACCTAGAAGAGGACCAACGTCAGAAGACCCAGAAGAAGAAGACTGGAGTCTGGGGACAAAGAGGAACTCATCAGAGGACAGTGCAACTCAATCTGTCCTGGCCATAGCAGCTAAAGACACCAGCTATTCTGCAGCTCCAACGTAAGGGAGAGCAACTGACCAGACTCGGCTAAGGGGGGGCCCATTGGACTGGTCATGAGTACTAGAAGGATCCACTGGGCTGGGCTTGGGTGAAAAAGGGTCCCACTGGGCTGTGTGTGTGTGTGTGTGCAGGGGAGGACCCACTGTGCTGGCTTGGGTGCATAGGAGGGACTCAGTGGGCTGGGCATGTGTGCAGGGGAGGAAACCAGCAGGCTAGGCTTGAGTGCAGTAGGAATTTAGTGGGCTGTGATGGGGGAAGGATAAGGATTCTCCACTAATACCAACAATGCACTGCAAGATATGAAGAGTTTTACTGGGACTGTTGCAAAACAGATAAAAACAATGAAGTGCCTCTTTTGTTATCAAGAAGTAATTGTTTATTGTGAATTTTTCTAACTCAGCTGTTGCATGCACATCAAGCATGCTACATGTGAACCTGATAAGCTTTATCAAGTTTGCTTAAAAATGAATGGTTCAGTATAAACCGCTCAAAGAGAAGGGTCATTTGAAGGGATATCGAGAGCAAAAAATGAAAGGTAAAGAAAAAATGGAAAATGAATGGTTGAATGGTACAAATACTAAGAAACGAAATGACTCTGAGAATAAAACAACTGAAAATTCACCCTTCTTTTTCTGTATGGTGGGTCACAGTGGCAGGTGTGGCCTGAGTCATAGTGGCAGGAAGAGTCTGGTTCACAGTGGAAGGAGTGGTCTCAGTTACAGTAGCAGGAGGGGTCAGGATCACAGGTCAGCCATGCGCCATGCTGAAGCCATGGCTGGGAGGATCCAATTTACATCTGACAGACTGAAGTTCCCCACCAACAGCACCTCCTTTTTTCTACCAATGTGTGGATTGCTTCCCCCAGTGCCTTATCCTATTCTTCCCCCTGTGTTGGAGTCTGTATATAACCCCAGTGCAAATAGTGTTTCAGGTTCCTATCTCTAGGATGACCCACACTACCTCTAAACCATCCTTTACCTCTAGGTTCCCTTAAATTACATCACTTTGATATCAGTCCTCTTATTACACACAGTACAGCTAGAGATGCAGCAAATGTTTAATCCACTTGCGAAGTGGACGCGAAGTGGGCACTTCACGTCTGTGGAGCACAATGTGAAGTGGACACTGCAAAGTGCTCACTTTGCGTTATTATTACCACTTTGTGTTGTCATTGTGCCTTAATGCGAAGTAAGGCGAAGTGAGAAGAAAATAGGCACATCACATGGCTTGCAGTACTGTAAGTCACATGCTTTAGCCAGGCAGGAAGGAAGTCAGTCACAGAAGCAGTTTCACGTTCTCCTTTGCATTTGTAGAGGGAGAAAGCATTTGTGAGAGGAAAGGAGTTACTGCTTGATTGCCTTGTTGCCACTTCATTGCATTTAAGTTCCAGAACACAACAAGCAGCTTTTTTAAAAGCTATTTCTTTATTTAGTTTTTGTATTGTATTTGTGTTTTTTTTTGTTAGTGAATTTTTTTGTATAAGTTTTGTTTTGTGTGACTGACTGTCTGTGTGTGTGTGTGGGTGTGTGTCCACTTTCTGTGTGTATGTGTCGGCCCATGGACTTTAAGAGGATGGACCTAGGAGAAGGCGAATCGCTGGCCAGTGAGCATGGTAGGAGCGGAGTGTGGACCTGTGAGGGGGTGGGGTGGTCGTGTCATGTTGGACTGCTCCCAACTCCTGGATGGTGTTGCTTCCCCCGTTGAAGCAACAGGAGCAGCAGCAGCAGCACCAGTGCCACCAGTGGCTGATGCTGCGTGTCCACCTTCTCTGCCACTACCACCACCACCACCGGTAGCAGCAGCTGTTGGGGCTCCAGCAGCACCACCTCCACAGCCACAGGAGGTGGCCCCAGAAATTGTAGGTGGTGGTGGGACTCGTGCCCGACGTGCTAGGACTGTGTCTGGTCCCCCCCACAGCTCCCCAGTGTGGGAGTTTTAAACTCTGTGGGGGGAGACAGCACAGTGGTGGAGTGCCGTGTGTGTGGTGTGCTGGTGTGCCGTGGCCCCCTTGAGACACATTTGGGGACCGGTGGCCAGTGCACCCACATGCTGAACCACCACAGGGCAGGGTGGCAGGCTGCCATGGAAGGGCCAGTTGTCCACCTACTGGCCCTTCCATGGCAGTGGACAAGGGTGCTGCTGGGGTGGGAGTTGTGTCTTGCAGTCACCGCAGCAGCAGGAGGAGGGCTACTACAGCAGCTGCTCCACCACCACCACTGCCACCACAGCCATCAGCACCACCCTGTCCACCACCAGCCCCACTACCTGGATTCCCCACTGCAGAGGACCCCACCACAGTCCCTTCAACACAGTCTGACATCAGCCTGGTGTGGGCAGCGCTTGAAGAAAATAATGTGCAGTTCAGTGCTTTGGAGCAGCAGGTGAACAGAGTAGAAGCACAGCAGCAGCAAATACTTTCAATGCTGCACCTGCTGCTGGACCACCATGGCATCCCACGGCCATAGTAAGTGAGGGGATTGTTTTCTGCCCCCCCCACACCCACCCCTGACCCCACCCCACTACTGTGTTGTACTGTTTTTGTGTGTTTTTTCTTTGTTATTGTTTAATCATACACATTTTCCCTTCCAGGGGAATCTTTCTTGCACCACATAGTGCAATACATTTTTGTGAAAACCGCCCATAATTTCATTACAGTGTGTCACATGACGGAGGAATTCCCATTCTGAAAATCTGTCCACATTCTGCCTCCCTTTTTAGCAATGTTAGGACGTGATGGCAGGAAAAGCGTGTGTGCATGCTCCTTACAGTGAATATCCGATTGTCCGGCAGGTTTCCGAATATTTCTTTATGTTATAATGGTCAGTTTGTGGTGAAATGTCTGAGCACGTTTCCAGTAAGAAGAGCCTTGTTAGTGGAAACATTCCCACATTTCACCACAAAGTCAACCTTATAACATAAGGAAACATCGGGATAGCTGCCGGACATTCATTATAGTGAAGCATGCACCTGGGCACCCCTGGCATCATGCCCTAACATTGCTGAGAAAGGGTAGCAAAATGTGGGTGGCTTTTCTGATCGGTAATTCCTCCGTCATGTGACTCACTGTAATGAAATTATGGACGGTTTTCACAGAAATATATTGCACTCTGTGGAGCAAGAAATATTCCAGTGGTAGTAATGCCCCCACATTTTAGTTTATGTGCATCACCATAACTATGTAATGTGGTGACTGTCTGTAAAGCAGCAGTGCAACAATCTGTTGATAACTCTGACCTATATTTTTTAATGCTATGTTACAACTTTCTTTACTTACATCCTGACTTACTGGAATGATACGAGAATTTGCAGTACTTGAGACTGCTGTACTACCTTTTTTCATGTATGAAATAATGAAAGAAGCATTCCTTTTAAATTGGCGCTGACTAGGTCTTTGTCATTGTTTTCCTCTGCTTTTCTCCATCACATCAAGTAGTGGTTATATATCACTTCTGTTGTTAATTAACAGTTATGTATCAGGCAGTGTTTTATGACACCACGGAACAACAGTTATTGAAAAGTAGCAGCAAATAAATACAAACCTGGTCCGAACAATATTAGAAGGCATGCTCATTTTTTTTTATACATGAAAAAAGTAGTCAAGTAAGTAAAGCAGACATAAATTGTGAAAAGAATCGTATCATTCAAGTCACTACTCGGAGATAACTAGTGGTGGCTGTGGCAAAGTAAAGTAGCATAAAAAAGCAGAGTTCAGAACTGTGAGGACATTCTTGCAATGCTGCTTTAATTGTAAAAATGTCAGCATGACATCATGAGCTCACAGTAACAATCACAGAACACACAAAAGTGGCACAGAGTCCCAGATTTTTTCTGCTGGCCCAAAATGCATCCTGCTTGTGTGCAGAAAATTGACAAGTGGTTACACAGCGAACTGAGACTGTTTCAGCACATACAAAGTCCACCAGAATTAATGGCACACTCAGTCATGCGCACAAAAGTGGCACAGAGCCCACAGATTTTTTCTGCCAGCCCAAAATGCATCCTGCTTGTGTGCAGAAAATTGACAAGTGGCTACACAGTGGAATGAGAGTGTTTCAGCACATACAAAGTCATCCAGAATTAATGGCGCACTCAGTCATGCGTGCAGTGGTGGCACAGAGTCCCAGATTTTTTCTGCTTCCCCAAAATGCATCCTGCTTGTGTGCAGAAAATTGACAAGTGGTTACACAGCTAAATGAGACTGTTTCAGCACATACAAAGTCCCCCAAAATTAATGGTGCACTCAGTCATGCACACAAAAGTGGCACAGAGTTCCCAGATTTTTTATGCCAGCCCAAAATGCATCCTGCTTGTGTGTAGAAAATTGACAAGTGGTTACACAGCGAAATGAGACTGTTTCAGCACATACAAAGACCCCCAGAATTAATGGCGCTCTCAGTCATGTGCACAAAAGTGGCACAGAGTCCCAGATTTTTTCTGCCAGCCCAAAATGCATCCTGCTTGTGTGTAGAAAATTGACAAGTGCTTACACAGTGAAATGAGAGTGTTTCAGCACATACAAAGTCCTCCAGAATTAATGGCGCACTCAGTCATGCACACAAAAGTGGCACAGAGTTCCCAGATTTTTTCTGCCAGCCCAAAATGTATCCTGCTTGTGTGCAGAAAATTGACAAGTGGTTACACAGTGGAATGAGAGTGTTTCAGCACATACAAAGTACCCCAGAATTAATGGTGCACTCAGTCATGTGTGCAGTGGTGGCACAGAGTCCCCAGATTTTTTCTGCAGGCCCAAGATGCATCTTGTTTGTGTGCAGAAAATTGACAAGTGGTTACACAGTGAAATGGGAGTGTTTCAGCACATACAAAGTTATCCAGAATTAATGGTGCACTCAGTCATGTGTGCAGTCGTGGCACAGAGTCCCCAGATTTTTTCTGCAGGCCCAAAATGCATCTTGCTTGTGTGTAGAAAATTGACAAGTGGTTACACAGTGAAATGAGACTGTTTCAGCACATCCTCCAGAATAAAATGATGACTGTGAGCATCGTGTTTCTGGTCCAATGTGTTCTGCGAGACGATTCCAGCAAATGCAATGTGATCATCTCAACTGGACTGAAGGGTGCCCTTTGGTTGTACACTAATAGTAGCCTTGGTGTGTAGATATATATATATCTATATCTATATATTATGGTTGCATGGTAGTGCTACCACAGTTAGGGTTGAGGAGCCATTTCTATGTTAAACCCCAAATTTTGCACCTTAATAACTTTGCAACCTTTTGACGGATTTGCCTAAAATTTGGAATACATGATCAAGACCCATACGCCTTGGGATCTGCCAAGTTTCATACTGGTTGGAAACATGGCTGCAGAGTTATTAAGCATGAACTGCGCATGCATTTACGCTTTTTCTGGAATTCTACGGTCGCGCCTACAGGTCGCACGGTTTGCGCGACCCGACCGAAATCTTCAGGGAAAGTGTGGCCGGGGTCCCCGATGTGCCTTTCAAAGATTTTGTGAAAAAATATTAAACTGTTCAAAAGTTATGGCAGTCCGAACTTCTGTTTTTTCCCCATAGGATAACATTATGGCGTTCGCCACGCCTTTGAGGGCCCGTATCTCGAAAATGGTGCGAGTTATGGAGTTTTTGTCAAAAAATTATAGCCCTCATAGACTATGTATAAAACTAGCCAGGAAAGTGATAATACATATGACTTTTAAATTTTCTTTCTATGTTGTACGGTTACTGAGAGATAAGCAATTTACTATTACAACTACTGATTTTTGTGTTCCGAGAGTCATTATTTTGCATACATTCTTTTTACTCACTGTCTTTCTCTATACAGCTTTTGGGGAAGACCAGCCTGTGTGCTTACATTACTCTTACCATTACCGTTTCTGCTTGCGGTTCCGTACCCGTTTCACTTACCGTTCACGTTTACTCCACCATGTGCGTTACCCTTTGCGTTTTCATTTGCGGTTGCGTTTCCGTTGTTTTGAACATTTCTGTCTACAGTACTGTTCCTCTTCTATTTTGCTTTGCATCACCATGCGCATTACGATTTGCGTTTGCGGGCACAATGTTACAATGCGACAAGACATCACCCCCGCGCTCCCGCCGCTGCATTACATTCACTATTTCTCATTATGATTCTCAAAAAGAAGGGAAATTAGAGGCAAAAAACTCTGTTTAATGCATCAGTTAGGGTTGTTCCACAGTGACAAAAGTGAGAAAATTCGATGTTAGGGTTGAAACCCCCTTTGCACCCCTCCAGCCCACCCCCCAACTGGAATCGGGGTGTGCATTGGGGTCATTGGTCCTAACTGTCACCCCATTCTCCTATTCCTCTGCTTCTTTCCACATGTGATGGGGTGACACTTAGGGCCGATGACCCCAATGCGCACCCGATTCCAGTTGGGGGGGCTGGAGGGGTGCAAAGGGGGTTTCAACCCTAACATCGAATTTCCTCGCTTTTGTCGCTGTGGAACAACCCTAACTGATACATTAAACGGAGTTTTTTCTCTATATATATATATATATATATATATATATATATATATATATAGATAGATATAGATATATGGTTGTAGTGTGTTTTGTAGGTGAGGAGGGGGTTAATATGAACGTGTACTCATGGTATTGTTCTGCATCACAGGTCACACAGAAACTGTTGGTGAGCACATTTCAGTGCTCAATGAGAATTTTTTGCACTGAAATGGGAAATGGATAACTCTCAAGCACATGAAGGTAAGTATTTTTTTTGGGGGGGTGGGGAGAATCATATTTGCAGGTTTGTCTGTAATGGTTTCTTATTTTTTTACTTCTTCACAGATTTCATCAGCATCCCTCTTGAGTCCGGTTGTCTTAGGATGGTCATGGTCATCTAATGAAACAACTTCTGCATGTTGCATGTGTGCCTAAGCTCGGGGGAGGGGGGTGCCTGATGTTGAAGAACTTTTTGGGATAAGGCCACTTTGACAGAACAACAAAGCATCTGGAAGTTTCCTAAAAAAAGAAATGAATGACTTCTTACAACTTAATTGCTATGTGTCCCTCTCTGGTTCTCAAATCTCAATCTAAAGTCAGGTTACATTTCAAACCCACATCTTGTCAACTAACACAACCTGTGTGCAATATTTGCTGCAGTCTTTACAAAACAATGAAATGGATGAAATAAAATCTTCATACTTACCAGAGTGGATTTCACTTGGATATTACATCGCTTCCTCTCTGTACAGTCCAACTACAGTACCATTCACAATGAGTTTTAGCGATGGAGCCTTTTTTTGTTACCCTGTAAAAGAAACAAAATAAGTGTACCGTATGTATTTTACCATTGCTGCTCTGAAAAGCTACAGAAAACAAAACACACAACTAAAGGAAGTGAAGCAGCATAACAAACATGAGTACACATACTCACTTTATTGTTTAAATATTAAGATGCTTTGTGTCTCTGGCTGATGGATGTGGTGATCCAGACAGACTCGGGTGCAGTGGTAGCAGTGGCTAACATCAGTCCCTGTGGTGGTGGTCTGGGGGGTAGACAGACTCATGGTGGCAGTGGTGGCAGTGGCTAACATCAGTCCCAGTGGTGGTGATCTGGGGGCAGACAGACTCATGGTGGCAGTGGCTAGCATCAGTCCTGGTGGTGGTGGTCCAGGGGGCAGATAGACTCATGGTGGCAGTGGTGGCAGTGGCTAACATCAGTCCTGGTCGTGGTGATCCGGGGGGCAGGTAGACTCATGGTGGCAGTGACTAACATCAGTCCTGGTGGTGGTGGTCCAGAGGGCAGACAGACTCATGGTGGCAGTGGTGGCAGTGGCTAACATCAGTCCTGGTGGTGGTGATCCGGGGGCAGATAGACTCATGGTGGCAGTGACTAACATCAGTCCTGGTGGTGGTGGTCCGGGGGGCAAACAGATTCATTGTGGCAGTGGTGGCAGTGGCTAACATCAGTCCCAGTGGTGGTGGTCCAGGGGGCAGACAGACTCATGGTGGCAGTGGCTAACATCAGTCCCAGTGGTGGTGGTCTGGGGGACAGACAGACTCATGGTGGCAGTGGCAACATCAGTCTCAGTGGTGGTGATCTGGGGGCAGACAGACTCATGGTGGCAGTGGCTAACATCAGTCCCGGTGGTGGTGGTCCAGGGGGACAGACAAACTCATGATGGCAGTGGCTAACATCAGTCCCGGTGGTGGTGGTCCGTGGGGCAGACAGTCTCATGGTGACAGTGGCTAACATCAGTCCCGGTGGTGGTGGTCAGAGGGGTAAACAGATTCATGGTGGCAGTGGTGGCAGTGGCCAACATCAGTCCTGGTGGTGGTTTGGGGGGCAGACAGACTCATGGTGGCAGTGGCTAACATCAGTCCCAGTGGTGGTGATCTGGGGGGCAGATAGACTCATGGTGGCAGTGGCTAACATCAATCCCGGTGGTGGTGGTCCTTGGGGCAGACAGAGTCATATTGGCAGTGGCTAACATCAGTCCTGGTGGTGGTGGTCCGGGGAGCAAACAGATTCATTGTGGCAGTGGCTAACATCAGTCCCGGTGGTGGTGGTCCAGGGGGAAGACAGACTCATGGTGGCAATGGCTAACATCAGTCCAAGTGGTGGTGGTCTGGGGGGAAGACAGACTCATGGTGGCAGTGGTGGCAGTGGCTAACATCAGTCCCAGTGGTGGTGGTCCGGGGGACAGACAGACTCATGGTGGCAGTGGCTACATCAGTCCCAGTGGTGGTGATCTGGGGGCAGACAAACTCATGGTGGCAGTGGCTAACATCAGTCCTGGTGGTGATGGTCCAGAGGGCAGACAGACTCATAGTGGCAGTGGTGGCAGTGACTAACATCAGTCCCGGTGGTGGTGGTCTGGGGCAGACAGACTCATGGTGGCAGTGGTGGCAGTGGCTAACATCAGTCCCAAGGGTGGTGGTCCAGGGGCAGACAGAGTCATAGTGGCAGTGGCTAACATCAGTCCTGGTGGTGGTGGTCTGGGGGGCAAACAGATTCATTGTGGCAGTGGCTAACATCAGTCCTGGTGGTGGTGGTGGTCCAGAGGGCAGACAGACTCATGGTGGCAGTGGCTAACATCAGCCCAGGTAGTGGTGGTCCAGGGGGCAGACAGACTCATGGTGGCAGTGGCTAACATCAGTCCCGGTGGTGGTGGTCTGGGGGTGGGAGGCACACCGCCTTTTAAAACTTCAGTTAAAACCTGCCAACATTAACCACATCATCATCCTTATAAAGAAAGCTGTCCTCACAGTCATCGATGTCTGAAGTCTGACCACTGGGAAATTCTTTATCCATTGTGTCATCATCTACGTCAGTGATGGGCCGTTTCAGGCAGACACTGCCAGTGCCACCAGGATGCTCCATTTCCACATCAGCAAGACCACCATGGCTAGGCTGTGGTATGAATACCAAGGTTGCAGTCTGTACTGGTATGTGCCTCTCATTCATTTTAATGAATGTTAGCAAACTAACATTTTCAGGAGACAGGTTTGTCCGATGATCCCTGACTATTGCACCTGCTGAGCTGAATACCCTCTCAACACTTACACTGGAGGGTGGGCATGTGAGGTACTTCAGTGCCACTTCAGTCAGCTCTGGCCATTCACTGACCTTTCCACTCCAGTATAAAAGAGGATCTTCAGTTATTGTCAGATGCCTGTTTTCAGACAAATATGACTCAACCATTCTCTGTGCCGCACTAAGTCGAATTGTTGATGCATCATCCTGTTCTCCCAAATCATTTATTTCACAAATACCCACTTGGGACAAAGTCTGCCAAAGCGGGTTGACACCAGCCACTTTGGATGACAGACCACCTGGAACTGCAGTCCCCTTCTCCTCGCAGGATATGCTTGATGGTTCTTCAGGTACACCTTCAGCCGGATTATGCTGCTGAGGTTTGTTGACCTTGGCACGTGACTTCTGTGCCCCATGAACCAAGCACACCTGTTGACCACTGATATTTTTTACCTGTTCAGGCCCTCCCTCCAGTACTGATGCAATTCCATGTTTGTATCGTGGGTCCAGCATTGTTGCTATGGCAAAGTTGTCACTACACTGAATGCTCACAATGTGACGATTCTGGTCGAATACTGTCAGCATGTGTTGCGGCAACATATTGCTACCACTGTCTCCGGCAACATCAAGGCTATGCTGTACATTCACCAATGTCTGCCTCAGCACCTGCAGCAGTGGAATTGATTGGCTAATGGAGACAGACTCACCACTCACTGCCTGTGTGGCATGTTCAAAAGGCCTCAAGATTCTTATTACAGAGTCCATGAGGCACCACTGTTCAGTTGTCATAGACATGGAGGCCGCGGAACTGTCACGGCTAGTGTGCATAGCAAGATATTCTGAGATGGCTTTGTATTGTTCATACAACCTCTCTGCCATGTATAAAGTGGAGTTCCATCGGGTGACAACTTCTAGCTTCAAGCAGTGCTGAGGCAGGCTGTTTTGTATCTGCAACTGCCGCAGTTGGTCATGGGCCTTTCCAGATCTTGAAAAGTGAGAGCAGATACGTCGTGCAACGGTCAGCAATTCCTTTATATCAGGGTGCTGCAGAAACTCCTGAACCACAAGATTTAAACAGTGAGCCATGCATGGAACATGAAAAAAAACACCATTCGTGATGCATTTCACCACATTTGACACATTGTCACTTGCTATGAACCCAGCTCTCAGGGACAGAGGGTTTAGCCATCTGTCAATTTCAGTCAGTACCATGTCCAACATGTTCTCACCAGTGTGTGAACAGCTCACACTGTGCATAGCAATCATTGCATGCTGTCGAATTCCTGGAATATTGCTACTGCTACAGTCCACCTTACTGCACTGATTATTCACACTACCAACATCACAAACAACCCCCGGCACCCAGTGTGCAGTCATACACAAATATGAACTCCCCGCTGTTTTGCCACTTGTCCACATATCCATACTTAAATGGATGAATGGAGAGGAGGCATGTTGAAGGGCATGTCTTATTGGACACAGTGCTGAACAACTCGGGGACAGCATGGGTAGAAAAGTTTGTCCTGGATGGGACTTTCCATTTTGGACAGGCTCGTGCAGCAAACTGCCAGAACCCAGAATTTTCCACAAAGGAGAAGGGCAAAAGATCAATTGCCAGCATTTCTGCTACAGCAGCATTGAGTTCACGTGACACTGTATGATTCGGGGGGGGGTACTTCAGCTTATGCGTAAAAAGCCACAAGGCCCCCCGGGGGACCAGGAGGCTGGGAGAGGCAGCCAGGAAGCCGTCCTTGCCCTCAAGCACCCAGTGAGCACCGGGGCTACACTCCACCAGTGGGAAAGGCTGCCCAGGGGACCAGGAGGCCGGGAGAGGCAGCCAGGAAGCTGTCCTTGCCCTCAAGCACCCAGTGAGTGCCGGGGCTATGCTCCACCAGCGGGCGGTAGGCGACCTTAAGGCCGCCCAGGGGACCAGGAGGCCGGAAGAGGCAGCCAGGAAGGTACAGGAAAGTCACGGCCAATCAGAAGGCGAGCGCTATCTGAGCCTTGCTTCCGATTGGTCCTCCTGCTCCATAGACTGTTGTTTTACTTTGTACTGCTGAAGTTGGTCGGGGTTTGTGTGTTTTTTAAACTAAATTGCCTAAAAAGAGCTGTTTTCCTGTTACTGCTAAATTTCTAAGGTTTCTGCTGTAATTTTAAAATGTTTATGTGATTACAGTCTTTTGGTGGGACTTCTAGTGGGCCAGACGCTAAGGAGCCGAACCCCCCCCAGCCTTTTGTTGTGCAAAGTAACTTCACACTAATTGCAGAATCATTTGATTGCTGCTATTTTATTTAGGTGACTGTGCTTTCCTCTGTCTCCCTCCACTCTAGCCGTCCTTGCCCTCAAGCACCCAGTGAGCGCCGGGGCTACGCTCCGCCAGTGGGCGGTTGGCGACATAAGGCCACCCAGGGGATCAGGAGGCCGGGAGAGGCAGCCAGGAAGAATGCGGGAAAAGCCAGCTAAAATTTTGCCCACCCACCCTCCCCCTCTTGGGTGTTTCTTTTACACGCATCTTCCTGCGAATTTCTTACCTCCACCCACAGCAAAATTCTGTCCAATAATCTGTCAGCGCCCTCGGTGTCACCTGCTCAGCAGTCCTCCCTTGTCCTCATTGTAGTTAACCCCTAGTTACCGCATCATAATGGGAAGCTCCTCTTACTGTTTCTCTCTCTCTCAACTATGGTGTTCTTTGAGGATGATGCCATACCAACCCATACCTTACTGAATAATGCGGCTCACCAGCCTAGCTTCCCTGTGACACCTTCAGTGGGTGCCAATCGGTTCCTCACATATGCCCTACCGTTGCTTCATCATAATCAGTGGGGTAACCCCCAAAAAGGGTCACAACCTGTCATGTACTTTTTACGCTCGATGCTCCACTATTGGATATACAGTGCCCCCTTATACCTGTCCACCAAATTAGCACTCTGTGACAGGTTAGTATACGCAATCCAGAGTGGATCATCTCAAAGCATTGGCCAACGAGCAAGAAGAAGGCCCATTGACTGTCCCATCCTCCTGTCCTTGAAGCCCTCAAAAACTCTTATTCTTTCTGCTGATCTGTATTGGTAATGTTGAAATCAATCCAGGACCTCCAGAGGCATCACCTCCCAGCAGATCTAGCATCCATCAAAGGATTAAGCTTCCTTCATATCAATGCATGCAGCATCCTGAAAAAGCTTTCATTAATACAAGCCTGGGTTGCCCACACCATGCCAGACTTTCTGGTAATATCGAGACATGGCTCAAACCTGCAACAACAGATAGGGAGGTAAATCTACCCAACTACCAAATATTCAGAGCAGACCGCCTGTCAAGAGGCGGTGGAGTAGCTATTTATATAAAATCGAATATATCTGCATCTTGCCTTAGTGCAACATCATTGCCCAAAGAATTCGAATGTTTATCCCTTAAAATAGCTCTCCCCAACATGGCAGCTTTTCAACTAGTTGGCTGCTATAGGCCCCCCTCTGCTGATCATAAGCTCTTAACCCACCTGGGGAACATAATCAAATTGGGCCCTGAAGATATCATTATCTTAGGTGATCTGAATTTAAACTGGCTCTCCAAGACAGCTGCACCCCTAGTATCTTTTTGTGATACATATGGGTTTACTCAACTAATAAATGAACCGACAAGAATCAATTTAAAGAACAGAAGTAGTAGCACCCTACTTGACATCATGCTGGTAAACAAACCACACCTGTTCTCACACGCTGGAGTACTATTCAGTGACATAAGTGATCACTGTCTTATTGCAGGAATAAGATCATCAGGCAAACCAGCTAACCCAGCAAAATTCCTCCCGAGAAGATCAAAAAAAAACCTTAATATCGAGGGATATCTCCACGGCCTATGCCACTCTGCACGCTGGCAGGAGTTCTACCTTACATACTCTGTGGAAATAGCACTTCAGGTGTTAAACAGCATAATCATAGGTGCCCTCAATACTCATGCACCAATCACTAGTGTTAGAACGAAAAGCAAATCTTGCCGCTGATTTTCAGCCGACCTTAAATCTGCACTGCTTGAGAGAGATAAGCTATGGAAAATGGCAAGAAGACTAAGGAACCAAATGACTGGCTGCTGTTCAGAAAAGCCAGAAATAGCTGCACCAAAAAGTAAGGATGTTAAGGCTGCTTTCTATCTGGCTGAACTTGATGCCTCTTATCACAACCCTGCTAGATTCTGGGGCACCATCAAGGGGATCTTAGGGCAGGACTCTAGCACTTCTCTGCCATCTCAAGTGCACCTTAATAAGGTTGCTATCTCCGACAAACGGGAAGTATTGGATGCATTCAACAATCACTTCACAACGGCTGGCCTTGCTTTTGACTCCTCTCCAGCTAATCTACTGCGGGCACAATTTAAATCCCAGTTTACTGAGGCTCAGAGGGCTGATTCTTCATTCTCATTCAAACCAATTTTACTGAAGCAACTAGAGGATCTATTGTTGCATTTGGACACTAAAAAAAGCGCAGGTGCAGACTCTCTTGACCCCTATTTTCTAAAACTTGCAATACATGTGCTTGCAGTTCCCTTAACACATCTTTTTAATCTATCTTTAGCCTCTGGGTCTATTCCTTCACTGTGGAAGACAGCACAAGTGTTCCCCCTCCTAAAATCAGGGGACCCCATGGACCTCAACAATTACAGGCCCTTATCCATCCTGCCAGTGCTTTCCAAAATGCTAGAAAAATTAGTGAGCATCCAATTAAGAGACTACCTTGATGTTAATAATCTCTTAAACCCCACTCAATCTGGGTTTAGGACTAGGCATAGCACCATTTCTGCACTGGCAAAAGTCACAAATGACTGGCAAACTGAGCTAGACAAAAAGAACAGCGTCTGTGCTGTATTTCTTGATCTAAGCAAAGCCTTTGACACAGTGGATCATGAGCTGCTACTCTCTTCACTGCACTCCATAGGCCTAGATCCACCCTCTCTTAAGTGGTTCAGATGTTATCTCACTGATAGAATGCAGCAGGTGAAAAATGAAGGCGACCTATCCTCATCAAAACCACTCCTAAGAGGAGTACCTCAAGGATCTATCCTGGGCCCTATCCTTTTTGCCATTTACATTAACAACATTGACTCTTATCTCACCAAAGCCAATGTTCACCTCTTTGCAGATGACACTGTCTTATATGTCAGTAACCCATTACCTTCAAAGGCCTGTGAAATACTACAATCAGAATTCTCCCTTTTGCAATACCAACTACTTGAAAAAAAACTCTTCCTAAATGCAAAGAAGACAAAAGCTATGTTCTTCTCCACTAATTACTATACTAATACCTTTTCACCAAGCAATCTTCCCCAACTATCCACCATCCTTGGAGAAAGCCTTGACTATGTTGACAAATTCAAATATTTAGGGGTATGGATTGACAACAGGCTTGATTATACTCAGCATATTGAAGAACTTCTGAAAAACTTCCAGAGGCTTGGCCTTTTCTTCAGAATTAAACATTATTTAACCAGAGATTCAAGACAGAGACTAATCCAGGCCTCATTTCTATCACTTATTGACTATGCAGATTTCCTCTATGGCCACTGTTCTATTTCCTATTTAAGTAAACTGGATACCTTGTATCATAGAGCTCTCAGGTTCATCACAGATCTTCCATTCAACACTCATCATTGCTCTCTCTATGCTGCAGTTGGCTGGACATCCTTACACCTCAGAAGGAACAAAAATGCTGCATTATGGATATACAAAACTCTGTCTAACAAACTTCCATCCTATATTTTAGATTGCTTTACACTGGCCACAGCTAGGTTATATGCCCTAAGAAGCAACAACCTCATCACTTTGAAGCTACCCAAAGCCAGCACCCGGCATGGGAGATCTGCAATCAGTTACTGTCTAGCAATGGCATGGAATTCTCTGCAGAAGACCCTAAAGTTGACCACCTTTATACCTCTAACATCCTTTAAAAAGCTCTACACAAGTCTCTTCCCAGAGATATGCAATTGCTTTCACAAGGCTTAGTCCAATCACATTCATTACCCCCCTTTTTCTACTGCAGCTTTGCTAGCCCTTACCAAGACCTCCACAGCTACCCCTGTCACTTACTTCTACCCCATTCACTCACTACTAGTAGACTTAGTCCCTATCCAAAACTCCCACCAGCCCCTCTATGTCATTTTTCAGAGGCTGTTTTCAACATTTTAGTAGTCATCAATCACAACTGTCTGGTTTAGCTTGCCTTGGAGCCTGTAATCTCCGGCTACCCTGTTTGTATATATGTTTATATTATTGTATCTGATAAGAGAGAGATAATAGAGGGTGCATTGTAGCTGCAGGTGATGGGTGGTAGATAAGAGCAATTGTGGTTATTGAGGATGAGATGATGCGATGTGGCACTGGTGGCAGTGGCAAGGGATGCAAAGGACATATCCATATTGTTGGTATCAGTGGCAGTTAATGACAATGTCCTCTTAGCAGCACTACTAGTAGTTCTGGTACTTAATCACTGTGTCAGCCAACTCTGTACTGGTGCTGGAGGCAGCAGATTTGACAGAGTAAAAATGATTTCATGCACTGAATCCACCGTGAGTGTTGTTGTGCTGTGCAGTACCCTCTCCCTTACCCACAGCTTGCTGCTCTCCACATACTACAGATTTGATGGGCCTGCCTGACCAACTATGTTTTCTGGACAGCCAATGTCTGCCATGGCTGTATTCTTCACAGGAAGATGAAATGAAATTTAAATTATATTATAATAAAATAGTATAGGCAGTGTCACTCATTGCAACAGTCAGTGAGCTGACAAGTCTCACTAGCTAGTCAAACCTGATAAGTAAGAAATTGTGAGGAAAAATAAAGTTCTGTTTTAAACTTCTTAGCCACAAAGCCAAAAACTTACAACAATGACTTTCTTGAGTGCAACCTTTATGCACACACACACCCACACAGTGGTGTACCTAGCGGGGGCGGTGGGTGCAGCCGCAACCCCCATTTTCTCCCTGCTCACTTGATCTCTGCAGGGGGTGGCACCATGGTGGAAACACATGCATTTACTTTTATTAAAATTGTTGTGGCAGATGTCTGAAATATTAAAAAAAATAAATCTCACTCCGTCCTCATTGGATCTACTGTCAGCAGCCAATAGCATTACGCCAGGTTGCACTTGTAACATGTTCCCTCTGCCCTTCCCCACTCCCAAGCCCCTCACAGATTTCTATTTTAATCACACAATTAGAGTGCAGAGCATATGCTGTGTAGTCAGAGCAGTTGGCAGTTTTGGTGGTACTGTACCAAGTCGAGAGTGAGTTGGCAAAGGTCACTGACAAAAGTTAATTTTCAAGTAGGCAAGGTGGGTGGGTTGGGCTATTTTAGTTTTCCTGAAATAGCAAGGCTCCCCTCTCTCTCCAAATTCAGTCTTTCTCTCTTTTGCTCCTTGCTGACTATCCATGTCAGTAGCGTTCATGTAGTAGTATTCAGGGTCTCTCACTGTCTCCAAAAATGGATTCTCTCTCTCTCTCTCTCTCTCTCTCTCTCCATTTTATGAGCACATCTGAGATATAGCACTATAACAACTAATATTAGGAGCTATGTGTCCCACCAGTGCCAGCCAGATGTAATATTTCTTTTTGCAAAAAACTGGAAAAATTACTTTAATAATAGCAAGTCACAGTGGCATGAGAACTAGGGGCACAGTGTGGGGGTACATAACAATTCGCTCCCGACTTTTCGCTCCCCGATGATTCGTTCCCGACTGTACGCTCCGTCGACTACTCGCTCCTGCAATAACTCGCTACTGAGTCAATTCGCTCCTGGTCAATAAGCACAGGCATTAAAGAAGACATTTAAGAAATAACTTTTCCGGCTCCCCAGTAAATCAGGATTAAATAGTAATGCCAGTCGAGTCGTGGAGAATACATCTATATTGCAGCCAAGAAGAGCTGCTCCATTTTAAAAAGTAAAGTACAATGAGAGAGAGCGAGAGTGAGAGAGTTGACTGTATAAAATTAGAAGAACGGGGGCCGTGTTCTCTCCTCGCTCTCACACTCTCTCTCACTCTCTCTCTCTCTCTCTCTAGCGCACTATGGGGCTGTTCAAAGTGAAGCTGCTCTGTTTTAAAAAAATTAAAGCTGCTCCGATGTAAGATGGAGTAAATCCTGAATTGAATCAGGATTGACAATGCACAGCAACACTTTCCTTTTCCTTTGCCAGCGCTTTGTGTCTCTAGCGTCCCTTCTGAATTAAAATACCCTATGTGGTCTAAAGTAAAGCACAAAGAGAGAGATGGACTTTAGAAGAACTGGGGCTGGGGGGCGTGTTCGCTCCTCGCTGTCACACTCTCATTCCTTCTCTCTCTCTAGCGCACTGTAGGGCTGTTCAAAGTGAAGCTGCTGTTTTAAAATATAAAAGCTGCTCCAATGTAAGATGGAGCAAATCCTGAAGCAGAAGCGGGCGAAGGAGCGAACTGTCGCAGGATCGATTTGTTATAGGAGCGTATTGTTGCCGGAGCGTACAGTCAGGAGCGTATTGTCGGGGAGTGAAATGTCAGGAGTGAATTGTCATGTTCCCACAGTGCAGATGTGCAAACAGGTCTGAGCAAGTCAAAAATGTTGTTTGCCAGGTGAAGAATGATGGCTTGAATTGGAATGAAGGCAAACAAGCAAAGTCTTTCTGATCATTTCCACTTTCATCTGCTCTTCACTGGACAAACAGCACAGTGTGATTTGGATTAGTGAGTCTTGTAAGGAAGCAGTGTACACTATGTGCAGGGTTAGGTGTTATCTGTATTAGGTGGATTTTGTGCTTCCCTTTCTTTACCCACTTCCGTTTGTATGGTGAGCATATTACCTTCAACAGGGCCCTGCTTCTATCCAGTTCCACAGCTGGGTGAGCTAAAGCACTAAGAATGAAGTGCTCAAATGTAGTATTTGGCTCTGCTGGGGTTTGAACCTGTGATTCATGGGTCCAAAGTTGATCTAACCAGTTGATCACATTGCTTACTATAAATATTGTTTAATTTTCTGATGGCCTATGTGGCCCTCCACTGACCCCCATCCCCTTTACTGAAGTTGTTTTGCCCCCCCATTAAAGTTACTTGAACTGCCCCTGGTCCTAACATTCCAAACAATTTGCATACCAAACCCCACCCCCAGGACCCACCCACTGCACCCCCATTCTAGAATCCTAGATCCGCTATTGCACACACACATAGAATGAGAGTCAGACAACTAGTCCCACCCTATCTGCTAAAAAAATAATGTGGTGCACTTACAGTTGTACAAACAGTTGTGGAGGAAACCAAGCCCGGGTTCCTCACAGAAAGATGTCTAATAATAAAATTCAATTCTATAATTCTGAAATATAGTAGTCATTTTCTATGACAATGCCAGTAAGCTGACAAGCCTCTTTCACTAACAGTCAAGCCTGACTAAATATGCTCTAGCCAGAGATGATAAAGTTGTAAAGAGCTACCAAGTGACCAAAGTTAGACATGTGCGTTGAAATTATTCAACACTTAAGTGTAATTTGGCTATTTTTTGGAAGTCTTGCACCAAATGTTCATCATGGCCTTTTTTGGACCGCTCCTCGTGAACAGTGCCAGTGTCATTTTGTTCAATTGTCCCGAAAGGTGATTGCACAGAGCAAACACACTATTCTGGGCCACAGGTGTGAAAACACGTTTTGGGCAGGTGGTGGAAAATGACAGCTGTACTGTTTTGAAGGAGGTGTGCAAAAATGGCAATGTTAAAAATGTGGAGTGAAAATATTAAAAATTGGCGACATTAGGAGCGTGCATAGAAACCGTGCAATGCACGCTCGTAACAGAGTCATTTTTTGGAATTTTTTCAGCAAATTTGCAACATGGGCATTTTGGGACCCCACCTCATGAACAGTGGCACTGTCATTTTGTAACTCAGTCCTGAAAGGTGATTCGGTGCAGTAACCACAAAAACACCCTTTGGGACTGAGTAACAAAATAACAGTGATAGTTTTCATGAGGTGGGGTCCCAAGAACCCCATGTTGAAAATTTTGGGCAAAAATTCCAAAACATGGCTGAGATATCAGCATAAGTTTGAAACCTCATTGAATGGCTGCATAGCACACTTACTTTTAATTCTTCAGTTCACAGTTCGGCTTTGAAGAGTGCAGATATGTCCCGGTCCAGAGAAAATGATAGCGATGACCTCGGGTAAGTATGGGGTAAGGGGTGTGTGAGGAGGTGGGTGTTCAGTGGGAGGGTGGGGATGGGGGAAGGGAACTGCAGCAATGATGAGGGACCATTTTCAGTTTTACAGGGAAAAAAACAACAACAAGGGACTGTTTTCTAATTTACAGGAAAAACAGAAGAAAAAAAACATTTCGGCACACTGGGGTGGGCTCCCAGTTTGCCACATGAATACTGACATGGGGATTGGGCAACTTGGGGAGGGGCGCACCAGGGGAAAACAAAACATGACAATGAAGGATCGTTTTCTAATTTATAGGAAAAAAAATATTCCTGCACACTGGGGTGAGCTCCCAGTGTGTCACATGAATTGGGGGGAGGGGGGTTGTACTACAGCAAATGGCATGTTGCCATTCACAGGATGGCGGCACCCACAGAACTGTGCATGCTCACTAGTCATGCACATGCACAGTTCATGCACCGGAATGCAGAACTAACAGCCGAAATAGTGTGGCTGTTATTCCATAGACCGATCGTGGCAGAGGGTTTAAGCTCCATTGGCCTTTCAGAAGGATACTTCTAAAAGTCCAGTGGAAGAGGTTCTGTGAATGGCAGTTTTTAGAGCTACAGAGCTCTCGCAAAATGGCTGTAGGCTCTGCCCACAGCCCTAAAAATGTATTGTAAACATATTGGTATCAGTCTACTGTGAGAGGGCTTTTTGGGGAGTGCCTCTCCTCCACCTATCACTGCTTTAGAATAACGACTCTCCTCTCTAGTTTCACCTACTCTCTGCCTTTCAACACTTTTTTACTTTGACGTTCTCACCCAGTCCCAAGACTAAAAATTAAAGTTACAACCTTTTCTAGTATACTCCTGATTATTTCTGCTTTAAACCATTTCTCTACTTTCCTTTTCACATACAGTATGCGCTGCTGTTTACTTATATGTGCTGCAGTTTAGTGATTTGTTTCTCAGGGAATGGCAGAGATGTTGCACAACTTATATCATTTGCATATCTATGACGTAGTGTTTGCAACACATGGAATTAAAAGTCCTCTCTGCTCTGCTAGCACCACTGGGCTATAAAAGTAAAGGCTGTTTTTCTGTGGGAGTCAGGCTGCGCTCTCAGCTGGAGGAAAATGAATCTGCACAAAGCTGCAGTTTATCTACTTTTGGGCAAAAAGCTGCAAGAAACCGAAGCTCCTCGGGGCTCAATCTGATTTTTTTCAAGGACTTGTGCCAGTTGGGGCTCCCGAATTGAAATTCTGGGGAGTAAGTTCTGAATTATAGAAAATTCCTGGCCACCCACCCCGTTCCCTCCTCCCATTAAATGCGCTCTAGCCCCTCCCACTCTCCTGGTGGGTCTGTTATTATTTTTGTCTCGGCTAGTAGAAACTCCTGCCTGACCCTTCTCTCAGCTGACCCCTAGCGGAGATCACTATGAACTGTCTCACTTCACAATAATCTGTTACATGTTATGCCTAGCTTTTAACCCTGTGCCAGCTGATCCTACTCTCTGCTGACTCCTCTTGGTGGTCTGTTTATTTTTTGCTAACTAGTGTTACAGAGTATTGCAACCTAGCTCAGAATTTTTTGCCACTGTTGTCTTCATTGATAGTTGTGACCTGATCTCTGCCTGCTAAGTATCTCTATTCTGCTGACTAGTTCCTCCAACTCATAGATTTTTCCACCACCACTGCTTATCTGCCAGGTTGTAGTTACCCGTGCGTTGCAGTACTGCAGTGCAGCTGTTATATGCCCTATCTGTACTCGACCCCCTCCTACTTCCAGTCTGGGCTTGCTGGCCTAGCCAAACATTTGAACCCCCTCATTTCAGCATGCCCCCCCAGTGGCAGAATGCAAAGGGCCTAAAGATTGCCCACCTTAATATCCACAGCCTTCTCGCTTACCTCTGTGACCTAACAGCCTGGGTCGCCCACTACAACATGTCCTGGGGATCTCCGAAACCTGGCTTAAACCAGCCCATCCAGACTCTGTCTGTGCCCTCCCCAGCTACCTTGCGATCAGACAGGACAGAGTGGGAACCAAAGGAGGGGGTGGACTACTGCTCTACTATAAACCTCACCTTAAAGTGTCTGTCATACCTCACCCCCCTTCCCCCTCTTGTGAGTTCCTGCATTCCCTTCTTATATTGGGTGACACAAAGAAGCTCCACCTGGCTTGTATTTACAACCCACTCAAAGGTGGTGTATGTGGCCCCTCCCACCTCCTTGACTGCCTCAGTCCCAAGGTGGGGACAAATGATCTCATGGTGTTTGGGGATTTTAACCTAAACTGGCTGAGTGGCAATGCCAAAGCCTATGAACCCCTTCTGTCTGGTCTTGCCCTAGGTCAGCTTATCACTGAGCCCACCAGACCCTCCTCCTCTGGGGGTGCAGGGCACTCTTCTAGACTGGATGTTGAGCAATAGGCCTGACAGTATCTCAGTTTCTGGCCTCTTCCCTGATTCCATCTCTGACCATTCCCCCACCCTCTGTATCTGGAAGGTCCCTGCCCCCCGGGATCCCCCAAAAGTCAATCAGATGAGGGACTATTCAAAATTTGACTACAACAACTTCCTTACCGACCTCCGCAGAACAGACTGGTCCCCAGTCTATGCCGAAAGTGACCCCACTACTGCTCTTGACTGCTTTCTAGCCTTATTTGCCCCATTACAAGACAGACATGCCACACTCATAAAAAGAAGAGTGGGGGCACTGTCACCAAATGGTTACAAGGGGACCTGTTTGCCCTGATGAAGCTTAGGGACAAAAGCTGGCTAAAATTCAAGGACTCTGGGGACAGATCTGACCTTGAGTCTTACAGGCAGTTCAGGAACTAATGTAAGTGGGCAATCCGCTCAGCCAAGAGTGGGTTCTGCAAATCCTCCCTTGAAGCATCTGCCAAGAACCCTAGGAGTTTCTGGCACACCATCAAACATACTGTTAATGGTCCTGCCTGGCCCTAGGTCTCCGACCTGCAAATCAGTGGAGTCAGCTGCAGCAATGCCCTAACTATAGCCAATGCCTTCAATGTCCAGTTCTCTGACCTGTCTGACTTCACCTGCATACCTTCAGCTACAAATAATCTGTGTCCCATTTCTGGCACTGTGTCCCATCCTCCTGCCTTCTACTTCAAGTCTGTCTCCTGCACTGAGACATGGAAGCTCCTTGCTGTTCTCTCCCCTCAATCTGTCACTGGGCATGACAACCTTGAGCCCAAATTACTCAATCTGGAAGCCCCCCTCATTGCCCGGCCTATCTCCCACATTCTCAACTCCTCTCTCATATCTGAGTCCATCCCTGCCATATGGAAGGTGGCTCACGTGATCACAGTACTCAAACGTGGTGATCCCAAAATACTTGAAAACTATCACCCCATAGCAATTCTGTCTGCGGTTAACAAACTGCTTGAAAAGGTTGTGGCCACCCAGCTTGCTCTCTTCCTCCATACCCATGGCATTCTCTCCTCCACGCAGCATGGATTCCGTAAAAGGCACAGCACCTCCACTGCTCTTGCACAGGTCACCTCTGAAATCAGAATGGTGACTGACCAGGGCAAACTCATGGGGCCCATCTTCATTGACCTGTCAAAGGCCTTTGATCTGATTGATCACACTCTCCTGGGTACTGCCCTCCAGTCCATTGGCCTTTCCTCCCCAGTCCTAGCCTGGTTTTCCAACTACCTCACGGGTAGGCAACAGTACCCTCTCTCTGGGCTGGCACCGATAATCAGTGGGGTGCCTCAGGGGCCTGTCCTAGGCCCCATACTGTTCTCCTTTTTTATCAATCCACTGCCCTCTGTCCTAGCATCCAGACACATCACCCTTTATGCCAATGACCTGGTGCTTCTAGCTTGCTCCTAGGATATCAGAGACATAAACGCTAGACTAAAATCTGATTTCGACTGCATCAAATCCTGGCTCAGGGCTAACAAGCTTGTCATCAACCTCCAGAAGACACAGGCCATATTATTCGGCTCCTCTGCCAAGGTCAGATTGGCACTGAAGGCATCCCTGTGTCAGTTGTCGACTCCTTCAGGTACCTGGGGGTAACCCTTGACCCTCAGCTGGACCTCTCCCTGCACATACGTAACTCCTGCAAGGCCACAAACTGGAAACTGGGACTGGCGTACAGGGCCAAAAGCTGCCTCACCCCAGCTGTCTGAGTCAACCTTGCAAAAGGGTCTTTCTCCCTACACTGTGCTATGGGCTCACCTCTTTCGTGAATGCCCCCAAATCCTGGATCACAAAATGGGACACCACGTATAACAACGTGTGTCACTTCACCCTATCAGCCCCCACGGCTCACCCATCACTGCCAGCTCTACTCTAGGCTGGGTTGGCTCTCCCCTAGTAATCATTGATCCTTTGTTATGGGCAGCTTTACTGACAACATCATCCGATCGTCAACTCCTCTGGCACTTGCCGAACTGATCCAGCCCGCTCCCTCTGACTATCAACTGAGGTCTAGTGACTCCCAGGCTCTCATGATCCCAAAAACCCACTCCCTCACAGGGGATCGCGCCTTTGCAGACCTTGCCTCCAGAGCCTGGAACCTTTTCCCTGCTCATGTAAGAGCTGCCCCCTCCCACAGCTGCTTCAGGTCCTCCCTCTGGGGCTACCTAAAATAAGCTTCTGGCTGCCTTTACTCTTAGCTATCCCACCCTCTATGGTACACTAGTGCCCATCTATGACTGAGTGTGGGCATATGCCTTCTGCCCGCCTTTGCTCCAAGCTGTCCCACCCCCCACGGTTGGCCAAGTGACCATCTATGACTGACTGTGTGCTCCTTAGTGCTCTCCTCAAAAATGCCCTACTGATTCTTTGATTTGCTTCCTTGCCTGCCTCCTGAGATTGCCTCGTCTTAACACTGTATTTGTATTATATTTGTTTTCTGATGATACCTGGCTGTAGCCCTCTGTCCATACCTGTCTGTAACTTATTGATTGCTGCTGCCTTGTCTCTCTCTTTCTGTATATTGCCTGAGTCCTCTGACTTCACCTTGTTGTTTGCTAATACCCTGTCTCTGAATTGTTAGTGCCTGTACCTTTGTAATTCTCCTGGGTAGCACCTGAAAATAGGTACTTGACAGTCTAGCATGCTCACCTGGTAAACAAAAGCTAAATAAATAAATTCTCATATGTGATAAAAAAATAAGTAACACACATGCTGTAACATGTTCATACACTCATTGATTGCTTTAGGAATGAGCCGTGTTACTCTGTTTACCTGTGTTTTGAATATGGAAGCTTAAAGCATTTTGATCATGGCAACATAAATAAACAAGGCTAAATACATATACTCCAGGCAGCATGGTGTGTATATTTACTTGTAAAGTTTATGAATAAATTAGTATCAGTCTGAACTGTGAAAGGGCTTTTTTTGGGGGGAGGGGGCTACATGCCCCTTCTTCATCTACTGTAGCACAGCTCCTGAATAGTGAATCACCTTCCTAATTCCACCCACTCTCTGACTTTTCACAGTGAAGTCCCTGTCCAGTCACAAGGCTGGAAAATGCAAAGTACTGTACTGTACATGGTTTTCTTGTGTAATTCAAACCACGTCCCTGTTTCAGTTCTGCATTTTGGTGTTACCCAGTGCTTTGACACCATCTGCATCATGGTGATCACAGTGACTGGTATTTTTGCTACTTTACATTTGCCACTCAGTGGCACTTCCTTCTTACCCCCTACTTGGGCTCGCCACCCTTCCCTGATGAGACACATGATCCACTCTTCCCTGCTTGCTCTCTATCCCTCCCCAATCTCTGACCCCACAACATATTGTCTTAGTCAATATACACTTCCTGCTCTGCAGTGATTGGTCTATACCCCACTCCACAATCTATGCCCACCAAAATGCCACTATTACCTACTGTTTGCCACTTGCTACCTCCCTCCCTTCCCACTCTACAATTTTGGTCCTCTCCAATGTCTCCCCCAATCCTGCTAGGTCACATTATCTATAGGCACGTGCAACAAAAAAAATTCTGCCAGTGGAATTTAGGCAAAAGTCAGACTTTCACTTCCATGAAAGTTTGGAAATCATTTGCCAACTTTCGCAGAAATTCAGCGGAGCCTGGAGGGGTCCACAGCATCATTCCCCTCCATCCTGCCACCTCTGTGGGTGACCAAAACAGTCCCTTCCCCTTTACTACTCCCTGAAAACTGTGCTGTAAGATGACCGTGAGCTGCAATAAATGAGAGCATGTGCTCATTCATCCAGCTCAGTGCCAGATGAGAAAAGGAGAGAGAAGTTCTGCACTGGTTGCACGCATGGGGTTGGGATGGGGGGGAGGGTAGTGATGGACTACCTGCCATGGTGAGGGAGTGGGGGGTCCACTACACACCAGGGAATAAGGAAAGGATATATTTTATTTTTTATATGGCGGGGCAATTGCTGGGTGGGAAGTGGGCCACAAAACACCTGGGAATGAGGGTATTTTGTTTTTTATATGGATGGGTGATTAGTGGGTGGGTGGGGGAACTGGACACCAACAATTTTTTTTATATGGGGCCAGAAATCGGTGGGTGATGGGGGGGCCACTAGACACCAGGGAATGAGAATATTATTTGTTATGTGTAGAGGCGATCAGCGTGTGGGTGGGTAGGGGAACTGGACACCAATAATTTTGTTTATATGGGGCCGGCAATCAGTGGGGGGGCACAAGAAACCAGGAACCAGGGGCCAGCAATTGTCAGGGGGAGGTGGGCTGTATCACTAAATAATACCTTAAAAAACGGATGGAATAAATTCCACAGTTTAATGTATTATGAAGCAGTTCAGTGCAAAAATTCTGCAGAAAAGAGTGAAAATCCATGGAAAATGGGCAGAAGTTTCTGATCTCTCCATAGGCAAAATTCTGCAAAAGTTCCACCAAGGCAGAACTCCCAACTTTGACCCATCTCTAATTATCTTCCTTTCACCAGTTGATCTATATTGTTCCCTTAACCATTTTCTGTTCTCCCCCAAAGTACTTCCATTCTCCGAATACATAAGCCACTCTGCTGTATATGTTCTCTCTCCCCCCATATGGCTGTGTGAATACCTTTTTCCAAATAATTGGCTGAATATTATATTTTGGAGGTGGACAAATATTTAGATATTCAGTATTCATAAGGCCAGATATTCAAACCCTTACACCCAGTGCAAATCCATAGCGCTGGAATAGCTCTGGATTTGCGCGAGGCTGCAATATTGAAAAGCCCTATAAGCACCAGCGCTGCATGGGAGCACCAACGCTAATAGGTAATGGTATGCAGGGGCATGGACAGGAGAGCGCCCATGCATGCCAGCAATGTGGCATATTCAAATGCATAGTGCCGTGCTACAGGCATTAGCGCTACCTGTAGCCCGGCACTAGATTACGCCGGAAAAAAGCTGGCGGTAATGAGCTGCTCATTCATTTTTCAGTCAGCGGCTGGCTGTGGTGGTGTGCGGAGGGCTGAGCCGGTTGCCGTCTCGCTTCCTGCCAGATGGGTGGGCTGAGTGGGGCGGCGCTACCGGGTGGGGGGGTACCACTAGACTACCAGGGAAAATAGCTTAATTATATTTATAACGGGGTTGGGAAACATGCTGGGGGGGGGACCACTAGACTACCAGGGATAAGTGCTTAATTATATTCAAAACGGGAGTCGGGATACGTGCTGGGGGGACCACTAGACTACAAGGGACAAGTGCTTAATTATATTCAAAACAGGAGTCGGGATACGTGTGGGGGCCACTAGACTACCAGGGATAAGTGCTCATTTCATTCAAATTGGGGGTTGGGATGCGTGTGGGGGCCACTAGGACTACCAGGAAATGTGATTATTTTATTCAAAACGGGGTCTGTAAATGTGCTGGGGGACCACTAGACTACCAGGGATATGTGTTTACTTTATTGGAAACAGAGAGGTCAGAATACATGTGGGGGGGGGTAGCACTAGATTAACAGTGAAATTATGTATAATAATATTATGAACGGGTAGGGAGTCATGCAGGGGGGTTGGGGGACCACTAGACTACCAGGAATATTACATTTACATTCATTGTGAATTGGTCAGGACTCTGCACCAACTGAGCCTGGCAGCACACAGTTCCTGTTGCTTCCGGCCTGTATCTCTGTTCTGACCAATAAGGGGTGCTATGGGTCTGCCTTGGTCTGCAGCGTCCAGCCTGTACTTCCATTTCGACCAAAATGGGGAGCTTTGTGCTTCATGCAGTAGCACCAGGCAAACTGCATGGTACTGTATGCAAAGCAGCACATAATGAGATACGAATGTGCCTGTTTGCCCACGGATTCCCTAAGTGGGCTCATTTGCATGGGAGCTTTGAATATAGCTCCCGTTTGCCCCAGGCTAACCAGTTTGCACCGGGCTAATGTGTTAGCACTGTGCAATCAGGTTAGCCCCGGGCAAACCTCACTTCAGCAAAGCACACTTAGCACAGTTCTGCAGTGTGTGGCTTACATTGTTGTTTGCAGTCATACCTCTCAACTGTCCCCGATTTTCAGGGACGTCCCTGATTTTACCTCAAACCTTTACTCCGTCCCTCCTAAAAATTGTGTTTCCATGACCAAACAGTGGGGGTTGTAAGCATAACATAATGTCAGACATTAATGTTACAGACGTGTGCTTCCTTAGAAAATGCATTTTGCACTACACCACTTATTCTACCAGCTTCCTGAGTGGATATCAGCATTTGTTAAGGTGTGCCCCTGATTTTAAACCTTTGTCCATGATTATTTTAAGTCTTGTCCCTGATTTATGATGCAGGCGGTTGAGAGGTGTGTTACAGTAGATGTGAGACAGCTCTGTGCAATCACACACAATGTTCTCCACCTACTAGCTCAACACTGGCTTGCTACAGAGTCTAATGAGCTGCAGTTGCAGTTTGCACTTCCCTGTTGCTATATTCAGTGCTGTCTTATTTCCGGGTTATTTTTGCCCTGCACTCCCAGACCAGTTTGCCCGGCTTCCTTAAACTGCTATATTCAGCAGGATTAGCACCGGGCTATTTCCTTTTAAATATAGCTTGCTTTGTGCTCTGGGCTAAGCTTGCCTGCCGGGCAGTGCTAATTTAGCCCCGGGGCAAAGTTTTGAATATCTGGCCCATTGTTTGTTATTTAGCAGGTGGATGTTTAAGAAAAAGCCCCCAACCCCACTAGGTGGACAGGACTAGCCTTCTGGCCATCCTCTTGGCTCCTTTAACATTAAAATTTCCCCTCTTTACTAAATTATTGCCAGCTCCACCAGCTGCCAGCACCAACCTGTCTCCTCTGACAAGCCCCATTCCCCAACAGCAGTATATTAATTCCAAATGCCCCCACCCCCTTGCCCTGACTTAGGAATGGAGGAGATTGTAACTTCAGTCTCAGTTAGCTCAGTGAACACACTCAGTAGAATTGCAGACTCCTGCTACCCACTTCATAGTGTCAGTCACGGCTGGCAGCCAGTGTCATAATGGAGCAAGTAGGCAGTATGCTATTGTGAGGACAGGGCAGGTCAGTAACATCAAACTGATGTTAAAGGGACACTGTCAACCCCCTTAGATCTCAAAGTGTCCCTAGTTTAAGAAAACATATTTTATGATTGCCAAAATTCTGTAAAGAATGTTGATATAGCTGGCAGTTTGATTCTGACTCTTATTTTCTTTAAAAAAGTAAAAAACAGACTGCCCAACATGCTGGTGTTATCACACCAAAACAGGTTTGCTTACATTCCTTGATCAACTCCAAATGCATTTTTCCTGGACTTGGGAACACCCACAAAACAGTCTAGGCCCTCATAATGCAGTGGGAGTTTAGGAAGCTACTGCTTTATCAGTGCCTGCACTATCTGGGTGTGTTTGTAATGCTCAGGAAGAATGCAGTAAGAACAGATCCAGGATTGTAAACAAAACAAGGTTGTTTATAAATATACATTGCCGTGCATTTCTGTTCTACTAAATAAGGAAACAGACAAAACAGACAGCAACATCAGTGAATTTTAGAGAGGATAAGCAATCATACAATGTGGGATTTCAACTAGAAATAATATGATGAAAAACAGGCTGACAGTGTCCCTTTAAGCAGCCTCAGCCAATCAGGCTGGCTATCATAACTTTGATGCTACTGACCTGCCCTTTTCTCAAGAATGCACACCACTCACAAGCTCTGTTATGACACTGGCTGCTGTCTGTGACTGACACTATGGAATGGGCACCAGGAGTCCATCATGCTACTGAGGGGGGGGGTCCAACATGCTCTTCATCCACTTAGTAAGCATGGCTCCAAAATACTAAATCACCTCTCTAATTCCACCCACTCTTAGCATTTATCCTTCTTTTTATTTTGAAATCATTGTCTGGTTATAAGGTTGGAAAACTCAAGGTAGAGTATTTTCTTGTGCAACTCCTAATTCCTTTTTGAAATCTTACATCTTTTTTTTGTTCCACATATCCTACTGTTTACTACTATCATATGTTTATTATTTTCTCAGGGTAAGACTGTATCTTCCCTGCTTTGTTTTGGATTGCACAATGAATGTATGCATGCATTCTATACCTGCTCATTACTGTGCTTCATTGAATCTGAATCTAAACACTTTGAAAATAGGCACTGCCTGAAGGGTTTCATGTGAAATAAATACATAAATAAACAAATAAATACATACATTTGCATACCTATGAAACAGCACTTGCAGCTCATGGAACTCATGCATCCCCATACCTGTGGAACTCTTAAACTCCTCTCCTACGCAGCTCTCCCTCCCATTTCTCAGTCAAATCACTGCTGCACCTCTTGCCTTTCCCTGCTTCTCCACATAACATCACATAGCACGTGAATGGTTAATCATGTAATAGCTACTCTGTTTCAGAGTTTTTCTCTTTTACCTGGTACCTGATCAAATGGCATAACCCGTGTGATGTATTAGATATAATTATGAATTGTATTACTAGGCTTACTATTGTGTATTATGTTTTGTTATGCTTTCTATTGTGTACTACTGTATTTGTGTTACTACTGTATTTGCAAATTGTGTACCTTTGTATTTGTGTACTTGTATATTTGTACCCACGTTCCCTGTCCCCTGGGTCACACCTAAAGACGAGCTTTGGCTCAGTGTGCCTTTCCCGGTTACCAAATGTTTAAATAGAAATCAAATAAAAATGCATTCTCATATAGTATGTGGTAAAAAGCTAGTAAAACTGACATTATTGCATATTCTTACACTTACTAGTTACTGTAGGTGGGGGCTCTGTTACTCTGCTTACCTGCATTTTGAACACTACAATTAAACCATCTTTGTTATTAAAACATAAATAAACAAGGCTCAACAGATATACTCCATGAATCCAAAGACTACGGGCACGATTTTCAAAGATCCCTTGCAGCAATACAAGTTGCATTGTTCCAGGGCTGTTGCAAACTCCGAATGCACTAGGGAACCAGCACCCAATTTTAGACAAATCAGGGTCCTGGTGCCAAATTCCCAAGGACTGCTGCAAGCCAATAGCTGTGCCAGACTGTTGGCACACCTGGGGGAATTGCTGCATGGATCTGGCTCCCCGGCCCGGCACAACACAAGAGGGGCCAAGATGGTTGGGGTGGTGGTGAACTGATTGCCAGGAGGGGGCTGGGGCAGAAGGGCATGGGAGGAGACAAAGGGGGAGTTGTGGAGACAGCAGGCCATGACAGGGAGTGATGTGGCACCCAGTGTGGTACATTTCCTTTTGTATTTATTTGCCTAGAGTCTATCAATTCCTACTAGATTACCACAAAATACTGTACCTTTAAATTATGCTGTACTGGGGGTTCCTAGGACAGAATGTGACATGGTACCAGGTGGGAACAGCCCTGACAACTGTGCTTTCTGTCCCTGGACCCCCCCAAATAGTATTATTGATAAGTACAGTGCTTAGTGGTAATATAATAGGAATTGATAAACATTAGACAAATAAATACAAAAGCAAACACACCTCACTGGGTGCCACATCACTACCTGTCATGGTCAGCTGTCCCCTTGACTCCCCCATTGTCACCTCCCATGCCCCCTCTTGCCCCCAACAGCCCAGTGTTTTACCCCATCCCCTTTTGCCGCAGTGTTTGGCACTGGCACATATTACCTAGACCACTTTCTGGCTGGTCAAAGTGGAACAACTTGCTGTGTCCACCATACAGCTTGCAAAATCCCAAAAAAGGGGGTGTTGCAGCCCCACCATAGTGCAAGCCCTTGCGACCTGGCACAGGAGTGCTTTTGCCACAAGGGTGGTGCAGGGCAGGTTAGGTGCAATGCATCCTGATTTCGAAGCAGCCTACCTTTGAAAATTGGGATTGCTGCAGAGTTTGATGCAAGGAACCACTTGAGTCATATCCATTTGGCACAGACATATTGCATCAAACTTTTCCTTTTGAATATCAGGATCTATGTTTCTTTGCAAAGCTTGTGAATAAATTCATATCAGTCTGAACTCTGATATGGCTTTAGCGGGCATGTCTACTTTTTACCTATCACAGCCCCAAATACAAATTCCCTCCCTAATTCCATCCACTCTTCACTCTTTTTCTCCTTTTCCTTTAGAAGGCCTTGCCCAATTACAAGGCTGGAAAATACAAGGTAGAGGGTTTTCTTGTGCAATTTATAGATCTTGCATGATATCTAACCCCAGATTTTTATTCCATGTATGCTACTATTAGTACTTTCAAATGTGTTATTGTTTTGAACTTTGTTTCTCAGGGAATGGCAGTTATGTTGCACAACACATACTATTTGCATATCCATGATGCAGTGCTTATAACTGATGGAAATAATGTAGTCTCATACGTGGAAAAAGCAAGCAAACAGATGTTCTAATATAATCCTGCAGTCACTGGTCACTTGAGGTAAGGAGCTGTGCTACTCTGCTTATTTGTGTTTTGAACACAAAAAATGTAAAGCATTTTGGTCATTATAAGATAAATAAACAAAGCTCAACAGATATACTCCATGACTCAAGTGTCTGTATATTTTTATAAAGCTGGGAAAAATTTGGATCAGTCTGAACTATGAGAGGGCTTTTGGGTGTGTTCTCCTCAATGAATCACACTTTTATGATGGAAAATGTTCTTCCTAATCCCACTCACTTTGAGCTTGCCTTTTCCTAATGAAATCCTTGCCCATTCACAATTCTTGAAAAAGAAAGGTAGAGGGGGTTTCTTGTGCATCTTCTACTTTATACTTAAAATCTTACCTCTGATTCTTGTTGCCCATATGCTACTGTGTATTACATTAGGATGTGTTACTGTTTTGAACTTTGTTTCAGCTATGAAGATGTTGTTCAGGTTGCCACTCGTTTTTACCAAGGAAAGTTAATAAATGCCTTGGTCATCCAGGAAAAAGACCAAAGAAGTATTCCAAAAATTAGTTTCTGGATGAATTCCATTTAAACAAGTTTTTGAATCAATCTTCTTTTATTTCCAAACGTATACAATTACAGGCTCTGTTTCATGGGCATGCCACTTCATCAGGCCCTCGTGTGTCACTAGATAGAAATCATATACAAATAATTAATACCACCATATTCTATATATTTCCAGCACACAACAGCACTGCTCGATAGGTGCATATGCACTTCAGTGAGGACACATGGTCCAAAACAAATTCTTTTATAATTAATCAACTTATTTAAAATGTTTTAATCATATCAAATGATTTTATGTGCCTCATTAATGTCTTAATGCCACCCCTGTAATGCAAGCAACCTCCATTGAGGAAAACATTCTAATCCTTCTAGTTCATTATTATATTATGATTATATTTCATTTATTATATATTAATTCTTGGTGACTCAAAGAATCATCTCCTTTTACCGCATTCATATAAACAAACTCCCCATTTCACATAAATATTCAGTGCAGTCTTCTTCATAGCTATGATACTGAAACTAAATGCTTAAATTGCCTTATTCTTTATTTCAGACAAGTCCAGCTCAGTTACAAGCAACACTTTTACATTTTATTTGCTAAATAAACCCTTACAAAAATCTCCCATATTCCCCTTCAGCTTTCTAAAATACTACAGGCCAGGGCCCAGATATTCAAAAGAGTTGAGCCATGCGCAATAGGGTTGCACCTGCGCTAGTCCGGAATTGCGCTATTCTGTGATATTCAGCAGGAGGCAGTTGCACCCCAAAATCATGCTGAGCAACAGCGCAATGATAATGAAGGCATGCGCAACCGAAGGGGGAGGAACCATGCATAAATGGCGCAGTGCGATATTCAATGACTTGCGCCATGCGCAATAGGAGAGCAAGCAGAAGTTGTACCATAGCGGAAATAAGCCAAAATAAAAAGGAGCAAGGGAGAGGCGCAAGAACGCTACAGGGAAGCCACATGAGGCAGAACTCTAGCCAGACAGACAGGGCAGGAAGCACAAACAGGGCAGGCCAGGGAAAGGGCACTCTGAACAGCCAGGCACAGGGAAGGTGTGGGGAGCAACACAGCACAGAGGCCAGCACAGGCAGGTGTACCCGGTGCAGGGGAAGTAGCAGCCAGGACAGCGGGGGGAATACAGCAACAGCTGCCAGGGGGGGTGAACACAAGCCAGGGACATGGCCAGTGCCACCTTCCAAATGGAGGCCGTTATGAGGGGGGTGAGAAGGCGGGCGGCAGGGGGACGTGGCCGTGGAAGGGCCCGTCGGTGGTATGCCCCCAATAGGCAGTGCCGAGCCCGCACCAGCTTTGAGCTGTACACTGATACAGAGATTGTGGGCCAGTACCGCCTGAATAGGGCAATTCTGAGGTGGCTCTGTGAGCTGTGCAGTGATGTGATGCAGGCACCCACACGACGGAGCCATGCTCTGTCAGTGTAGACTAAGGTAACAGCCTGCATGTGCTTGCTTGCCACGGGTACCTTCCAGAGACCAACTGGGGACACCACAGGCATAACCCAGTCGGCCACGTCATGCCACCTCACCCAATTCCTCAGCACCTGCTGCCACATGCTGCGGAGTACATCCATTTCCCCAGCACAGTGGCAGAGCACACAGCAAACATACAGGAGTTCCACAGGGGTAGCACGTATGCCTGGTGTGCTTGGGGTAATAGACTGCACCCATGTGGCCATACACACAGCACCTGGCCCTGAGGGGGCCACATACATCAATCACAAGGGCTATGCCAGCATCAACTGCCAGGTGGTGTGCGATGTCAGGGGGCGCATAATCAATGTCTGTGCCATGCACCCTGGGGGAGCACATGATTCTTTCATCTGGCACCAGTCAGCACTGTGCCACAGATTCAAGAGTGGGGACATCCCCACTGGACACCTAGTGGGTGAGTATGCAAACCACATGGACAATCATAGGGCCTGGGGGGGCATGGCCAGATGTGGCATGGGTAGTGGCCTACATGGCCTGGGGCAGGGGCGATGCTGATCACAAAACTAACCTCCACCCTCTACACACAGGTGACAGTGGATACCCACTCCGTCCCTGGCTGCTCACACCCTACCGGCGGCCCGCGACCCCATCGCAGCAACGCTACAATGAGGCACATGCCACCACAAGTAATGTCATTGAGCGGGTGTTCGGGATGCTGAAGGCACAGTTCCATTGCCTGGATACCTCTGACGGTGCCCTACAGTACAGCCCCTCAAAGGCCTGTGGGCTATTCCTGGCCTGTTGCATCCTGCACAACATGGCCAATGAATGTGGGATAGCCGTACAGGCTGAAGAGGGGGACAGCGATTGGGATGATGGGGACGCCGGTGACGATGGTGATGGGCAGCCCCCCCTTGGCTGACAGGACCCCTGACTGCTCCAGCTGGCACAGCTGCACCAGGACACCATCATGGAGGAGCACTTCAGCCAACCCAGGTAAGTCATGGGGCCATGTACAACCACCAGTGGCTAAGGCACAACTCACAAACACGCATGGACACACACCAGGGGTGCATGCCGTCAAGGGAAGTGGCAGGGCACAGAAGCACACACACAACCAGGGATGGGTGAGGATTAACATGCCACGCGGATGGACACACACACACGCACACACACAATGCAACAAACATGCACAGAGGGCAGAAGGCACACCGACCCAGAATGCCAACCCTAGCAACACACATGTCAACAGGCCACCACACCCACTGCCTGTCCATGTGCGTGTGTCAGATGCACCATTGCCCTCTTGGACTTTGTTGATTCCCCTGAGGTACTTGAAAGTTTCTATCATGTCCCCCCTCTCCCTCCTTTCCTCAAGGCTACACATATTAAGCTCCTTTAGTCTCTCTTCATATGTCTTCCGGTGCAGACCCTGCACCATTTTGTTGCCCTCCTCTGGACAGCTTCCATCCTGTCTATGTCTTTGCGGAGGTTGGATCTCCAGAACTGCACGCAGTACTCCAGATGGGGTCTGACCAGCTGTCTGTACAGAGGTTAATAACTTCCTGTTTTCTACTGGTGATGCATCTCCCTATGCATCCCAGTATCCCCCTAACCCTCCTTGCTGCCCTTTCACATTGCTTGCCCACCTTTAGGTCATCTGATATGACTATCTGAAGATCCCTTTCCATTTTTGTTGTTGTTAGTACCTCACCCCCTATTGTGTACTCCTCCCCTGGGTTTTTGCTTCCCAGGTGCATTACCTTGCACTTCTTAGCATTGAATCTAAGCTGCCATACATTTGACCATTCCTCTAACCTTGCCAAGTCCCTTCTCATCCTTTCCACCCCACCTTGTGCATCAACTCTGTTGCAGATCTTTGTGTCATCTGCAAAGAGACATATTTTTCCTTCCAGTCCCTCTGCAATGTTGCTTATAAAGACATTGAAGAGGACCAGTCCTAATACTGAACCCTGTGGTGCCCCACTAGTAACCCCCCTTTCTTCAGAGTGGACTCCATTTACTATTACTCTCTGTGTCCTATTCTCCAGCCAATTCTTTACCCAGGCTATCATCTTGGGACCCACCCCCAGGCTGGCTAACTTGTGTATTAATCTTTTGTGTGGGACTATGTCAAACGCCTTGCTAAAGTCTAGGTAGGCCATGTCCACAGCCCCTCCCTGATCTACTACTTTGGTCACCTAGTCAAAGAAATCTATCAGATTTGTCTGGCATGACCTTCCCACTGTGAATCCATGCTGCCTTGGGTCCTGTGCCCCTCTGGCCTCTAGATACTTGACAATTCTTTCCTTCAGAAGTGATTCCATCATTTTCTCTATCACTGAGGTTAAACTAACAGGTCTGTAGTTTCCTGCTTCTGCCTTGCTCCCACTTTTGTGAAGGGGAATCACATCTGCCATCCTCCAGTCCTCGGGTACCACCCCATCCTCCCATGATTTATTAAAGAGCTCCAGCACTCTGGATTTGTGCTAGGCACAAGGGTTTGAATATCTGGCCCTACAACTCTAAGGGCCAGATATTCAAAACTTTGCCCCGGGCAAAAACTGTTTGTGCAGGTTTAGCGCGGGATTAGCGTGGGTCTGCTATATTTAAAGGCCAAATATGCGGGCAAACTGCGTGCGGCTGGGCAAAACTATAATGTATGCAAGGGGCAAACTGACATGAATACAGGTGCAATGCTATATTCAGCGACTAGCGCCGCGCTAAGTGGTTTTGCGTGACTTAGCGCGACACTTAGCTTGGTGCAAATCAGCGCCCAGGAAAAGCTTGTCTTAACCCTGGGCAATCAGCTTAGTGCGACTCTTTGGCTTTGCGCAGTGTTTGCGTGGGTTTAGCGCGGGTTTTGCACGACCCTAACAAATAAATATGACACATAGATAAAGCCAAACATAGAGGAAGCATGCTGCTAACCAATGGCATCACAATGATGCCATCATCTGCCACCAGTCCCAGCCATGCCAGGCAGTAAGTGGTGACCCTGCCACCAGTGGACAGCACGGCAGTGTGGCCATACAGCACACACCTGCGGACCACACATCTGTGGACACGAACAGATACCAGCACACACATGCAGCACTGTGTGCATGGCGAATGTTGAGGGGAGCGTGTATGGTGGTGAGGCTAAAGCACAGACCAGGTGTATGACACAATGTAACACATCATGCAGTATTATGGGCCAGTATTGGGAATATCCCAACACTAGTGTGCCTTTCGGATAATATATGCCCTCCCCGGCCACATACCGCACAGCTGTACAACTGCCACAGCACACATAGCCAGAAATGTACATCTCACTGTGAGCATCCCATGCCACAGGTACAGCATCTGTGGGTCACACAACAGTGTAACAGTAATGTCCACTGTCAGTAAACACCTGCAGGTTGGGCCTGTCACTGTGTACAGTGCAGTCATCATCACTGCCCTACACACCATAGGAAGTGCTGTGTTCCTCACACTACTGGCCCCCTTGCTACTGTAGTGTCTGCTGTGCACTGTAGCATGCCCTACAGTGTGACAGTTGCATGCAGCACCACCACCACCTGTGCCTATGCTGTCTTGTCCCCTGGGGTACAACATGCTATGCTATGCTGTACTGTACTGTGTACATGTAGCCTGCAGCTCTCATCATACACTGCCAGACTGACCTACAGGTGGAGCTGCGGTTGGACCTGGTGAGCCCCTGTACTTCCAGACTGACCTACAGGTGGCTCTGTGGGACCCTGCAGTAACGCTGGGCAAACTGCATGCAAATCAGGGTATAATGAGATACTAATCCGGTTGTTTGCCCAGAGACTACCTAAGTAGGGTCATTTACATGGCACTTTTGAATATGGCACATTTTAGCTACCGGCAAGCATGTTTGCACCGGGCTAACTGCTTAGCTCCGCGCTAACGGTACGGGGAATAATATAGTTTTGATCACTGTTATTTCACATCTGCTGCTTCCTGCAGCTGTACTGAGTCCATGCATTTGCTGGCACACTCATTGGCCATGTAGTTCGTCTGTACCTGCCCTCACGTTGCTGTGCACTGTGTTGTTGTTGTGGGTTGCACTTCCTGGTTGCTTTATTCAGTGCTGTCTTAGTCCCGGGCTATTTTTGCCCTGCACTCCCAGACCAGTTTGCCTGGCTTCCTTAGACTGCAATATTCAGCAGGATTAGCACCGGGCTATTTCCATTTCATTATAGCTTGCTCTGTGCTCCGGGCTAAGTTTGCCCGCCGGGCAGTGCTAATTTAGCCCCTGGGCAAAGTTTTGAATATCTGGCCCTAAATCTGTTAGTCTAGTTTTTAATTTGTACACACACAGGCTGTGTGTTCGCCTGCTGTGCTGGGTCCCTGCCTTCTCTCAGCAAACAGCCCTTCACTTTCTTCTCACTCTAGCAGTTCTCCTGACAAAATGACTAATTTTTACAGTGGAAGTCTAAGAAAATGGATCCCCCAAGCTTCAGAGTTAGAAAAGAAAACAAAGCTGTCAAGATTTCTGCATTTTGACTAATTTTAATATGTGAATGGAAACAGATTGCTCTTCAACAGCAGCTTAGACATTGTTCTCTCTTACCTGTAGCTTCTGCAATTGCTGGGTCACATTAGCTGCCTTCAGTGAGCTTCCAACGTGGCCTCAGCTTGGACAGGATATACTGGGAGATCATGAACTTCTACTGAGTAGCAAAACTCTGAATAGCACCAATTATTAGTTTTTCTTCCCAAGTAATGAATAGCCTATTATTTGTGATATTTGGGAAATGCTATTTGCTAATCATACACCCTTAACCACAAGTACGATAAACTGTTTTGTTAAAGGGAACATCAACAATGATGTTTACATACTGTATTTTAATATTATTGTACATTTTGGCATGTGGAAGTTGGTTTTATCACATGAGTAAATTGTTTTGTGTGGATGTTTTGAAATAGTCCTGTTTTTCCTTATTATGTGTCCCATATTACTGCAGCCATTTCCCTACACAATATTCATTTTATTAATTATTTAGCAGTCCCACAATCCAGTAACATCAGTTGAGCTGAAGATTACAGTGAAACAGAACACAGTGACATTGGCTGAGCTTATGTCACTGGGTTCGACATTCAGTAGTCTTCAGCTCAACTGATGTCACTAGGTTCTGGAATGGCCAAGTAATTAAAAAAATTGAATATTTGGAGGGAAAGGCAGTATGAATATGGGACCCTAAATAAGGAAAAATAGGACTGCTGGGCTCTAAACAACTACATGGGTTCTAAACAACCATATCAGCATTCCGTGCCATGTGGTAGCTTTGAATCTGGGTTGAAAACAGTCACACAACACAGTACACTTCATACATGCCAAAATTTACAATTATGTTAAAAAATGTAAACAACATTGTCCATGTACCCACTAAAAGATGAGCTACTAGAAATGCTGCCAGCTTATGTAGCTATTATTTAAACCATGTTGCGTGATTTTATTCTTGTTCTGTTGTTTGCTGTTACTGTTTATTTGAGCACAGTTTAGGACAGAGTTAAAAAGAAGATAAATTAAGGGCCCACCTACCGGAGCAGGGGTAGTGTTACTGCTTGAGGAGCCATACCTCTCAACCTCCTGCCTCATAAATCAGGGACAAGGCTTAAAAAAATCAGGGTCAAAGGATCAAAATCAGGGACACATCTTCAAAAGTGATGATATCCACTCAGGAAGCTGGTAGAATAAAGGGTTTAGTGTAAAATACATTTTCTAAGGAAGAACAAGTTTGTAACTTTAATGTTTAACATAATTTTTTGCTTACATCCCCCACTGTTTGGTCACGGAAACACAATTTTTAGAAGGGACAGAGTAAAATTTTGAGGCAAAATCAGGGACGTCCCTGAAAATCAGGGACAGTTGAGAGGTATGTGGGGAGCTGATAACCCAGGTTTGGGAATGGGCCCAGAGCATCAATGGGCCAGCTGGGGAGATGTGGATTGAGCATCCCTTGGATACGTTCCATCTCGGGGGAGGGGGGTAATGTGCCTCCAGTGCCACATTGCTGCTTTGGTGACCATGAGTAGCAAACAAGCACAGGAGCAGGTGGGCCAAGGTTGGCATGAAAGGAGCACATTGATGCACACGCACCTGTTGCCTCATTGATACTATCAGTTAGGGATGGAACAGGGGTAAACCCACAGGCTGCAGGATGATGCCACCTCTCCTCACAGGCCCTGCACCTGCCTACTGGGTATGCTGACCCACAACCACACTAGAGGTCCTTCAGTGATGAAGAGATGGTCCCCAGTGTCCTGTCACAGAGGGCAAGTCATGGGTTATTACAAGGGTCAGGGCAGGTACATCCCAAAGACAGTGGGGCGATGGGGCTGGGAGAGGGGGCCAAAGGCAACAAGCTAGGTGATTAAGGGAGCATAAAGTACAATTAGTAAAAAAAAAATGTATTAAAACAAACATATACTATCCAATATAATATATGGGCAACCATGCACAACAAAACTAATGTTGCCATCTTGTGGTGGGATGACATCATAGAGGTTTCTTGAGTTTTGCTCTCAAGGTCTGTGATGTTATCATACCCCAAGATTGAAATACAGCCTTGTTGTGTATGGTTCCCCATACTTTATTCTTTATGGTATACAAACCATTTATCTGGAAAAGCAGATGGTGCTATTATTTCAACTAATGGGAGAAAAAACAGTCTGTGGTTAGAGCCCCATGCTGTGATCCTGAAGACCCTGTTGGTCTGAGTTAAAAACCACAGCTGACACTTATATATAGTGTGGCCTGAGTAGAGATGTTGCAAAGTTTTAATCCGCTGACAAAGTCAAGGTGAATTCACAAAATCCACTTTCATGGATCATTTTGCAAAGGTTTTTTCTTTAATGGGAAATTTACCTTTGTCTACTTCACCTTGCAAAATTGCCTTGTAACTTCACCTTTTGCATTGCAAAGGTGACGTTTCAGAAAAATGAAGTCTTTGTCATATGGGGGAGCTTCTGCAGGTTGCATGGTACATTCAGTGGCCAGAGACTGTCTGACTGCCTTTCACTTTCTCATTTGTAGTAAGACAAAGCGAGTGTACTGCTACAGAAAATAAGGTAATATTTCCAAAGCTGTAAACAGCTGTTTCTTAGTATTTTTGTGATTCCTGTACTATATTTTACTTACCGAACAGTGCTTAAATACTTAATCGTTATTTTGAATCCACTTTTGATATCTTTTTGATACTTATATTTTTGTCATTGGCATCAGTGTTTTCTATGTGCATCTCTTTCTCTCTTTCCTGTGTTTTCCTTTCAGTTGATAAAAAATTCATTTACGATAGAGTGTGGAGTCCATGGACCTGGTCATCATGGTTTTGACACCCTTGGTGGAGCCATCCGGTTGAATTGTCCTAAATTTTTGAGGAGCACCCCTCAATACCATACCTACTCCAAGTCATCCTTCCAGTGCTGCAGCAGCAGCTGCAGTAGCCCCACCACCTGGTCCTCAGCAGCAGGATGACAGTAGTGTTGCCCCAGTCCCAGACCATCAGGAGCAGCAGCTGGAAGACTTGGAGGAGAAGCAAGAACCCCCTGTGCCCCCCATTGAGGTTCTGCCACCACCATCACCATTTCCTCCTTTTACAAAGGAGCCCTATCCAGCAGCAGCACCCCACCACCAATGTCGTCCATCACCCAAGTCCTCTCTGGAATGGACTTTTTTTACTTCTGACCCAGGTGACCACAGCATGATCGCTTGCAACATATGTGGAAAACGTGTCTGCCGGGAGAAGCAGGGGACCCATGTGGGTACCGGGGGCTAGAAGACCCATCTAATGTGCAATCTCTGGACTCAGTGGGTGGCAAACATAGAAAACATAGAATTTGATGGCAGATAAGGATCGCTTGGCCCACCCAGTCTGCCCATGTCCCTACATGATGCATAAGCTGCAGATTCTAGTTAATCAACAGCTTACTTCCTCCTACCCCCCACTAGAATTGCCTTATGTCTGTCCCATGCATTCTTGAATTCTCCCACTGTTCCTGACTCCACAACCTCCTCAGGAAGGCTGTTCCATGCATCCACAACCCTCTCTGTGAAAAAATACTTTCTAACATTATCTCTGAGCGATCCTCCCTCTATCTTCAAATTGTGCCCCCTTGTTCTTGCACATCTCTTTTTTTGAAAGATACAACCATCTTGTACTTTGTTAATTCCCTTGAGTTTTTATCATGTCCCCCCTCTCCCCCCTTTCCTCAAGGGTATACATTTTAAGCTGCTTTAGTCTCTCCTCGTATGTCTTCTGGTGCAGACCCTGCACCATTTTGGTTTCCGTCCTCTGAACAGCCTCCACTCTGTCTATGTCTTTGCAGAGATGGAGTCTCCAGAATTGCACACAGTACTCTAGATGGGGTCTCACCAACTCTCTGTACAGAGGGATAACAACTTCCTGCATTCTACTGTTGATGCCTCTCCCTATGCATCCCAGTATCCCCTCAGCCCTCCTTACTGCCTTCTCACATTGCTTGCACACCTTTAGGTCATCTGATATAACTACTCCTAGGTCTTTTTTGATTTTTGTTATTGTTATTATCTCACCTCCCATTGTGTACTCCTGCCCTGGGTTTTTGTTTCCCAGATGCATTACCTTGCAATTCTTTGCATTGAATCTGAGCTGCCATATATTTGACCATTCCTCCAACCTTGCCAAGTCTCTTTTCATCCTTTCCACCCCACCTTGTGTATCAACCCTGTTGCAGATCTTTGTGTCATCTGCAAAGAGACATACTTTTCCTTCCAGGTGCTCTCCAATGTCACCTATATAGACATTAAAGAGGACTGGTCCCAGTACCGAATCCTGTGGTACCCCGCTAGTTACCTTCCTTTCTTCACTGTGGACTCTGTTTACTATTACCCATTGCGTCCTGTAGTCCAGTCAGTTTTTTGTCCAGGCTACCACCTTGGGACCCACACCAAAGCTGGCTATCTTGTATATTAATCTTTTGTGTGAGACTGTGCCAAATGCCTTGATAAAATCTAAGTAGGCCATATCCACAGCCCCTCCCTGGTCTACTGCTTTGGTCACCCAGTCAAAGAAATCTATAAGGTTCATCTGAAATGAGCTTCCTGCTGTGAAACCATACTGCCTTGGGTCCTGTGCCCCACTGACCTCTAGGTACTCGACAATTCTTTCCTTCAGAAGTGATTCCATCATTTTCCCTACCACTGAGGTTAAACTAACTGGTCTGTAGTTTCCTGCCTCTTCCCTGCTCCCACTTTTATGAAGCGGAATCACATCTGCCCTCCTTCAGTCCTCAGGTACCACCCCATCCTCCCATGATTTGTTAAAGAGAGTAGTCAGTAACATTACTAGTTCTACCCTTAGTTCTTTTAGAATTCGGGGGTGAATCCCATCAGGCCCCATTGCTTTTCCACCCTCAGTTTCAAGAGTTCTTTCAAAACCCTTTCTTTTGTGAATGGACTGGTATTGACCCCCCTATTCAGAGTGTTTTTCTTGTTTGGTTTAGGTGCCTTATCCCCCTCCTCTTCCGTTGTGAATACTGAGCAGAAATATTCATTCAGTATCCCTGCTTTTTCACTGTCACCCTCTGCCCACATTCCCTCCCCTTTATTAAGTCTCTGTATCCCTCCCTTGGTCAAAGCTAAGTGAAGTGGTGAGTGAGGGTGATAATGCTGGCCAGTCTATGCCAGCAGAGGTCTGTGGCTAAGGACAGCATCAGAGAAGTTCACATGTGATGTTGGGGTGGTAGGTAGAACCATAACCTGTGCAAGTGGCAGTGCCCAATGTTGCAGTTCATGCATCTCCTCCTGAAGCAGCAGCACCCGCACTAGCACCAGCAGTAGCTGAGCTTGCCTCACTAAGGGAAGCAGTGGTGGATCTCTGTTGGCAGCTCATTGAGGTTGAGAAGTACATATAAATAATTATTTTCAATCAGGAGAAGCTGCTGGCAGGTACAGTATGGAAGAGCTCCACTATAGTGGTATGGTTGGTAGTGGGCCTGTCATGCTAGCTGTTGTCTTCACTCAGCTGTTACATCTTGTACATATTCCACTTTAACTACATCCTACCCTCTTTCCATTCTTTCCAATAGTCGTACTCCTGCATTTTCCCCAGGAAAAAAATCAGAAAAAACTTTAAAAATAAAAAAAAATCTACGTTAGCAATGTATCTGTGTTGTTTCACTTATTGTTCCTTGTCTTTAAATCTGTTTCATTCTGTACTGTTGCTGTCTTTAAAAAAAAAAGTTATACCTACCTATTGTATTCCTACCTGTTATGTCTTGATAAGTTTCATGTGCCTATCCGCATTTTCTCTTTCCTAATTTTTCTCAGCTACCAGAATAAATAGGTCACAGTCTGCTACAGATACCCTTACATGGTACTATGCTGTGTGTTTGCAGAGTGCCCCAACACTGTTGTTGTGCTACTCAGTTACTGTGAAGTGTGCCTAATTCACAATTTATATAAATTTTCTTCTTCTTGTGTAGTTCCTGAGTGTGGTACAAAATTGGGCAAGCTGCTGCAGCATGCAACCACACCGTACTTCACACTGTGTAAGTGGAAATCCTAAATGCTTTGTGGCTGCTATGTGGTGTTGCTGCTGTGCCATGCAGCTGCCAACACCTGTGAAGAAGATGCACATTAGTGCTCGGGAAAGAAAAATTCATTATCTTGTTTTGGAAAATTTTCATGACACCCAGAAGTGAGAAGTTCTTTATGAAATTCAAAATGCTGCTGCTGCTGCTAAAAGCAGGTGCAGCTGTACTGAACTACAAGGAAAGGTAAGGTTTTTTTTTCAATTTTTGGGTTCTGAGGGTATGAGAGGGTATCTGAAATCATAGTACAGTATTTCTAAACATCTTTTGTCACTGTTTCTCTCTTTGCAGGTATTTATCACTGTTGTGATTTAGAGTTGCTGCTGCTGCTGCAGCACGGGTGTTGCCCATGGTTATTTAATTTTGGACTGTTTCATAGCATGAGAATTTAAGTATTTTTTCTTTTATTTATTTTTTCTAAAATCATAGGACTGTAGCTATAGGTCAGAAATCATGGTAACTACTCTCTCCTATTTTTCTAATTTCAGATATTTCCCATATGTGGAACAATTTCAAAATGCACAATGAGGCAGCAGAGTCACTTAGAAATGGGGATGGTGGTAGGATGCAACAACTGCGGAACACCAATATTTCTTAAAATTGTGTAGAGAATGGGAGGATGTCTGGTGTGTACCCAAACAGGGCAACTCAGAAAAGTGATCGAGGGGGCTACAGGAGGAGCTGAGGCTGGCAAGACAGGCTATAGAAGGATATGGTTCAGTGGCGAGGGGAGGAGGGTAGGGAACAAGGGATGGAGGTCACTTAGTGCAGCAAGGGGGAGAGATATGGAGTAGTAGAGGGGGCAATGAGCCAGAGGGACCCAGGTCTGGGGGCAGTGAGTAGGGGATATAAAGGTGAGGAGGTGGACAATGGAAGGAGAAAGATGGCAGGGAAAGGGGGAGAAGTGGAAGAGGCACAGGACAAGGACTTGGAATGAGGTAACAGGAGAGCATGGAGAAGGTGGAAGGAGGAATAAGGGTAGGGTCTTCAGGTAACAATAGCACAATTATGGAGGGGAAGCATGTATACAGTGAGGAAGAGGGTAACTTAAATGTAAATGGGGTTGGGGAAATACTGATGGGGATATGCTACAGGGATGGAGAGGGGAAATTATGTGCAGGAGGAAGAGGAGTCGGATAGGCAAGGGAAAGAGAAAGGGAAGTGGGTAGATGAAAATGGGGGGGATATTAGTACTGGGGGATTCAATGCTAAGAGGTGTCAGGTGGGGAATCAAGGGGGAAAGGCACAGTCATATCTGAGTAGAAGTCATGCCAGGAATGACAGCAGAAAGGGTGGGGCAGTCAGTCCTGAAGTATGCTAGAAAGGGAAGGGAGAAAACTCAATTAATAATACATTTGGGGACAAACGACCTGGCTGAAAAGATGATAGATGTAGTCCAGAAGAGGTTTGAGGAGCTGGGAACATTATGAGAGGGGGCAGGTAGATCAATAACTTTGTCAGAGGTACTACCAGTGCCCAAGGTGAGTACAGCAAGAAAACAAAGAATAGAGGAATTTAACAAGTGGTTAGGAGCATGGTGTCGTACCAAAGGATATAGGTTTGTGGGAGGGTGGTGAAGGATTTGGGAGGACAGTAGTCTATCACCTGGGATAGATGGCACTTAAGTGAGGAGGGCAAGAATGTGTTGAAACAGAGGACTGGAGAGTACACTGAGGTAGCTTAAAATTTAAACTGGGGGTGGCAGGTGGAGATAGAACATGCAGAGGCCACATGAAGGAAGTCATGAGCTTACCCCCAAATCAGGGACATGGGATTAGGTGAAGTACAAAGGGAATGTTAGAAGGGAGGGCAGGGGATGGGGAAGGTAAGGGATGGAAGGTGGTCCCATTGAATGTTAGAATTCTGGGGAATAAAATGACTGAGTTACAGGCCCTCATGGTGGAGAGGGAGGTGGACATGGCAGCCATCACTGAAACATGGGCCACCAATACCATGACTGGGGCCTGGCGGTACAAGGTTACAGGTTATTCTGCAGGGATAGGGTAAATGTGAGGGGGGTGGTGCTACACATAAGGGAAGGTCCAATGTGTATGGGGAGGGGGAAGAGAGCAGTACAGAGTCATTATGGTTGCTAATCCAGGATTCCAGAAATAGGACTCTCCTGATTGGGGTGATGTACAGACCGCCATCCCAGAAGGAGGAGTTAGACAGGGAACTAGTGGAACAGATTAGGAGGTCATGTGGGAAGGGGAGTGTGGTGGTAGTGGGAGTGTGGGAAGGGTCAACATGCTGGGAGTAGATTGGGGAACCCCAGCCACCAACAATAGATGGGAGCAGATAGCAGATACTGCTGGAAGCTTTGCAGGAAAGCATTATGTTACAGGTGGTCAGCAAACCAACCAGGGGAAGGAACACCCTTGACCTAGTGCTGACTAATGGGGAACTGGAGATGGATCTGAGGGTGGACGAACCACTAGGTAGGGAGTGACCACCATTCAGTTTGGTTCACATTGAGTATGGGCAAGGAGGGAGTAGCATTCAACATGAAGGTTCTTGACTTCAGGAGAGCCGATTTTGCGAGGATGGGGAAAGTAGTAAGAGGGTATCTAGACAGAATCTAGCCCCGTATGGATACTACCCAGAGAATGGAGTTCATAAAAAAGGGGATGGGACAGGCAACCAAATCCTGCAGCAGGGCTTAGACTAAGAAGGGTAGGGCAAAAAATCCAAGCTGGATGAGCAGGGGTGTTATGATAAGGAGGAAAAAAGTGGCCTTTAAAAGATACAAGAAAACAGGGAGGGGGGAAGAGAGGGAGGACTACTTGAAGGAAGCAAGAGAGGTTACAAGGGTAGTAAGAGCGGCAAAAGCTTCAAAGGAGCTCAGGCTGATGCAAGGCATTAAGGAGGGGAAGAAGGACTTCTTCAGATACACCAGGGAGAAAAGGAACTGTAAGGAACAGATTTTAAGGATTAGGAAGGAAGGGGGGATGGGTGGAAAAAGGGGGAGAAAAGGCAGAAGCACTTAATGACTACTTCTGCTCTGCATTTACCAAAGAGGGGGGAAGATACCAAGGGGTGGGAGGGCAGAAAAGGAGGGGAGGGGTGAAAGATGGGGTAATCACAGAAAGTAGGGTGCTAGAGGGCTTGAGGGTGCTGAGGGTGGACAAGGCACCAGGACCAGACGGTGTCAACATCAGGGTACTGAAGGAGCTGGCAGAGGTCCTAGTGGGGCCCTTGGTGGATTTGTTGAGTGCCTCATTGGACTTGGAGTGTGTGCCACAGGATTAGAAGGCGGCTCATGTGGTTCCCCTCTATAAGAGTGGCCCCAAGGATGAACCTGGTAACTATAGGCCAGTGAGCCTCACATCCATCGTGGGGAAGCTACTGGAGACAATCCTGAAGGAAAGGCTGGTGTCTCTTCTGGAGGCCAGCGGGTTGCAGGACAACAGACAGTATGGCTTTATCACTGGCAGATCCTGTCAGGCCAACCTGGTGGAATACTATGACTGGGTAAATAGACAGTTGGACGGGGCCATGCAGTCGATGTCCTGTATCTGGACTTCAGCAAGACATTCGACTCTGTGCTACATGGGAGCCAAGGAAATAAGCTAGAATGCATGTGGGCTGTTGCTAGGATGGTGGGATGGGTAAGAAACTAGCTAAGTGGAAGGCAACAGACAGTGGTGGTGGTGGATGGGGAGCTCTCATCACCAAAGGAGGTGATGAGGATAGTTCCACAGGGCTCATTATTGGGACCAGTGTTCTTTAGGCTATTCATGGCAGACATTTTGGTGGGTATCAAGAGCAAGATCAGTCTGTTTGTGGATGATACCAAGATGGGGCAGTGGTGAATGTCATTGAGGGGTGGCAGGGGTTGCAGGAGGATCTGGCAAAGCTGGAGACCTGATGAAACACCTGGCAATTGGAGTTCAATGCCAAAAAATGCAAAGTGCTGCATTTTGGGGCAAAAACACCAAGAAGGAGCTACCAACTGGGTGTGGTACAGCTAGCTGTGGCTGAGGAGGAAAATGATTTGGGGGTACTCATAACAGGATCAATGAACAACTCAGCTCAATGTAGGAAAGTGGCTACAAAGTTCAGTAGAATGCTGGGTTGTATTATTAGGGCGGGGTATATCATCAAGAAGGGAGGAGGTTATTCTACCATTGTGTAGATCACTAGTAAGGCTGCACCTGGAGAACTGCATGCAGTACTGGTGACCGTACCTGAAAAAAGACATTACGTTGCTGGAAGGGGTGCAACACAGGGTCACAAAGATGATCCATGGTCTGGGGGACTTACCATATGAGTGCAGACTGAGGGAAGTGAACATGTACTCGCTAGAAGAGAGGAGGGATGGGGGAATATGATAGAGACCTTCAAGTACACGAAGGGCATAAACAAGACTGGGACGGAGGGACTACTCAAAGTAAGGGAAGGGAGGGGTACCAGGGGCCATGCTATGAGATTGGAGGGGTTCAGATTCAGGAGGAAGATGAGAAGACACTTTTTTTTGGAGAGGGTGGTTGCCGAGTGGAACGTGTTACCAGCGGAGGTGGTATCCTGCAGGACAGTGAGCTGCTTCGGAAGGGTCTGGGACAGGGTATGAGGGAGGGTGAAGGGAGGTGGGGTAAGGGAGGGAAGAGCAGCTGCTGAATAGGGTGGCTAGCTGCAAAATCTAGCAGACTCGATAGACCAATAGGCCTGCATCTGTCGGCAAATTTTATGTTCAGATATTCATAAGTGCTTGATCATGTGCAGCGTCGAGTTCCATCTGGTGAAAACTTCCAGCTTTAGACAGTGCTGATGCAGCTTGTTCTGGATCTGCAGCTACTGTACATAAGATAGTCACAGGCCTTTCCAGAAGCAAACTGGATACAGATGTGGCAGGCCACAGCCAACATTGACTTGGCTTCAGAATATGATATAAACTCCTGCACTACAAGATTAAGACAGTGTGCCATGCATGGAACCCAGAAAAACCCACTATCACTGATGTGTTTCAGCACATTAGAGCCATTATCACTTATTATCACTTATTATGAAGCCCGGCTTCAGGGAAAGTGGGTGCAGTCTCTCATCAATTTTGGTCAGGGAGCATTTCTAACATTTTGTGACCTGTGTGTGAGCCTGTTACATTCCTCATTGCCAGTGTAGCATGCTGACGAATAACCAGAATGTTGCTACCAGCACAGCTGGGTTTCATACAGTTTTTTTCCCATCCTAGTGTAAACTACTACACAGGGTATCTGTGGCCAATTGGCTGTAATACATAAACAGGAGCTACAGGTACCAGTTGTTTGGCCACTAGTCAACATACTCATATTAAGGTGCATGTATGGTGCTGCTGAATGCTGCAGGGCATGTATTATTGTGTGTGTAACAGTCCTATAAATTTCTGTAATGATACAGGTGGAGAAACAGGTTTGCAACAGAATCTGCCATTTTGAACAAGCTCATGCCATCAACCTGCAGAACTGCACATTCTCCACAAAACAGAATGGCATTAGATCTATGCCAGCATTTCAGCATTGCTGCATTAAGTTCACATATAACAGCATGATTGGATGGGTATTTGGTCTGATGCTCAAACATACTATGCAATGTACTGTATGCTGCACCTTTCTGGGTTTTGGTCTTGAGAGACCAAACAGCTGGCCTTTGCACACTGACAGCATGGATGGTGGAGTAGGTTTGGACGGGGGGGGGGGTCACAGATGTTGACCGAATGAGTGACATGATTTTCGATGTTTTATGGACTGGGATTGATGTGCATTGTTGACTCTGGCTGCAAACTACTGACAATACATCTGCTACCTGCCCATTACTAAACAGCCCCACCAACTATTCCTCCTCATGTCTGTACTAGTCCTCTGTGGTCACTTCTGAATCCTTTTGGTCTGTATCTATGCCACTTTGGATGCCTTGCTCAATGGGATCGATAAGGGAGAAGGCCTCACTGCACCAGCTTCCCTTAGGTGCTGAGTCCAGCATAGCAGGTGCCTGCATTTGAGGTGTATGCATTGTCCACCAGTGCCAAGGTTGCTGTCCTTTTTCCCACAGTTTACATGCGCTTGACATATCTAGTATATAGCCACTGTTTCATCAGCTGGGTTGAGAATGTAAAAATCCCAACCTAGAGATTTTTTAGCCCTTGTTTTCAAAGGCGGTGGACCAGGTACTGAGACATTGAAGGGCTAGAAATGGGTGTTTTGGGGCATGATTTCTGCACTGCTGTGACAGATGACATCCTCTGCTATTATTATTGGCTGGGGGAGGCTGTGGAGCAGCCAACATGGTGGACACATTTTCTGGAGCTCCATGATGAGCTGACAAAGTCCCACACAAAAGATTAATGTACAAGTTGGCCAGCCTGGGAAAGGGTCCAAAGATGGTAGCCTGGGTAAAAAATTGGCTGGAGAACAGGACACAGAGGGTAATAGTAAACAGAGTCCACTCTGAGGAAAGGGGGTTTACTAGTGGGGTACCGGAGGGTTTAGTACTAGGACCGGCCCTCTTTAATGTCTTTATAAGCGACATTGCAGAGGGACTGGAAGAAAAAGTATGTCTCTATGCAGATGACACAAACATCTGCAACAGATTTGATACCCAAGGTGGGGTGGAAAGGATGAGAAGGGATTTGGCAAGGTTGGAGGAATGGTCAAATGTATGGCAGCTTAGATTCAATGCTAAGAAGTACAAAGTAATGTACCTGGGAAACAAAAGCCCAGGGGAAGAGTACACAATGGGGTGTGAGATACTAACAACAACAAAAATGGAAAGGGACCTGGGGGTAGTCATATCAGGTGACCTAAAGATAAGCAAGCAATGTGAGCGGGCAGTAAGTAGGGCTGGTGGGATACTAGGATGCATAGGGAGAGGCATCACCAGTAGAAAACAGGAAGTTGTTATCCCTCTGTACAGAAAGCTGGTGAGACCCCATCTGGAGTACTGCATGCAGTTCTTTAGACCCAGTCTCTGCAAAGACATAGACAGGATAGAGGCAGTCCAGAGGAGGGCAACTTAAATGATGCAGGGTATGCACCAGAAGACCTATCAAGAGAGACTTAAGGATCTTAATATGTATAGCCTCAAGGAGAGGAGGGAGAGGGGGGACATGATTGAAACTTTCAAATACCTCAAGGGAATCAACAAAGTCCAAGAGGGTAGCATGTTTCAGAAAAAGAGGTGTGCAAGAACAAGGGGGCACAATTTGAAGCTAGAGGGGGACGAATCAAAGGTAATATGAGGAAGTATTTTTTCACAGAGAGGGTTGTGGATGCATGCAACAGCCTTCCTGAGGAGGTTGTGGAGTCAAAAACAGTGGTGGAATTCAAGAATGCATGGGACAGACATAAGGAAATTCTAGGGGATGGAGGTTGGAAGAAGTAGGCTGTTAGTTAGCTAAGATCTGCAGCTTATCCATTAGGTAGGAAAATGGGCAGACTGGGTGGGCCAAGCGGTCTTTAACTGCCGTCAAATTCTATGTTTCTTTGAAATCAAAATTGCTTATTTGGCCTAACAAACTGCTTCTGTGAGTGAACGTTTCCCAGTATGGAGTTGTTCTAGTTGGCGTTCCCAGTATGGGGCCGAAGAAACATCAGCAACAATCAGCACAGGGTCTAGAAACTTATTTTGCCTCCAGGACAACTACATCAAGAAGCTTACTGGGCTGACTTTCCTAGCAGTCAGGACCTCTCGCACATCACTCAACTTCTCAACAAGCTGCAGGCAACTGGGATGAGAAGAACAGCCAGCTTGCTTCTCTGGAGAATAAACTGACAGATCTTGATGCTAAGATTAGCGAAGATAAGACTGCCATAACCAAAATTACCACCACTATGGAATGGCACTCAAGAGTGAGTACAGGCCTGATCCGCGATGTCGGGTTTCTGCATGCTAAAGTGGACATTTCAGAAATGAGCTCTGTCAGTGCAATGTGCATATTGTGGTTTCTTCCCTCGCCTGGCGAGCTGATTTGGAGCAGTTAGCGCCTTTTTTAAAACATATTTTATTAAAAGCAGCTTCATACTTTACATATAAGTGCATATGTAGTCTTACATGTGTACATTCATGAGTCAACAGTTACATACTGGGTTTAGGAATATGCAGTTAGAAGTGTAGCACCATCTTGACTAACTAGGCCTTCATACATAGTACCCTTACTTTGAGATTAACCCATCGAGACTGATCATACCAGATTCCACTGCATGCATATGACAGGGGTACATATTTAAAAAATACTTTCCTGACCATTAATGCTTAATTGGCATTTTCTAGTTTCATACATGATGCTAAGTTATTTACCAGTGTGCTATGCTTAGTGGAGTGTCACTTACCCAGTGCTGGAAATCATTTTCCTCGCATTTACTGTTGCCAGTTCCCAGAGTTTATATGTAGCCTGATTACTATGCACTCTCATTTCTGCACCAGCATAAATTCTAAGGGGTTGGAAGAGTTATTTGTAACATTTTCTGCATAATACCATGAACCTGTATCCAAAACACTGCGCTTACTACAAAGCAATGCCAATATGCACACAATTACCTTTCTCTATCTTACACTTTGAACATACTTCAAGTCTATTTGAGTTAAATATATGGAGCTTGGATGGAGGTCACTATGCTCTGTAGAGAAATTTAGTTGAATCTTATGCAGTTTGTTAGGCTTCGAACAGCAGTGGATCTGTTTTATAGCTGCTCTCCATGTCTCATCATCAATTATAATTACTGGTGACCCCCTTTATCAACTTGTTTTCAGGTTATTCAAATCACCATAATAATCCAAAATCGGGTTATTACGGCATTTCATAAAACTTCCTCTCACTAGCAGTGTTATTCTTTGTAGTGAACCACATTATTAGCCCCTACTTCTTTGCAATTCAATGCAAAGAAGTACAAGATAATGCATATGGGGCACAACAACCCAGGCACAATATATCAGTCGAGGGGTGAGGATATAGAATGCACCAAGCAGGGAAGGGATCTTGGGGTTATCATCTCTGATGACCTCAAGGTAGGGAAACAGTGTGACAAGGCAGCAGGTAAAGCAAATAGGATGCTGGGATGCATAGGCAGGGGCATCACCAGCAGGAAAAGGGAGGTCATAATTCCACTATACAAGACACTAGTGAGGCCCCACCTGGAGCATGGTTTACAGTTCTGGAGACCTTACTCATGTAAGGACATTGGGTAGAGAAGGTTCAGAGGAGGGCAACAAAGATGGTACATGGATTGCATCACAAGTCCTGTGAGGACAGGTTGAAAGAATTGAATATGTACTCCCTGGAGGAGAGAATGGAGAGAGGGGATATGATAGAGACATACAACTATCTTACAGGGAGGAACAGGGTGCAGGAATACACTATTTTTAAGTGAAAAAGATGTTCCAGGACTAGAGGGCATGGGATGAGGTTGGAGGGAGGACGATTCAGAGGAAACGTGAGGAAGAATTTCTTCACAGAACGGGTGGTGGACAAGTGGAACACCCTGCCAGAGCAAGTGGTGGGGGCTGAAACAATCTCGGGATTTAAGAATGCATGGGATAGACATAAAGGAATTCTGGAGGTCAGGGTTAAGGGGCAACAGACTTCTAGGAAAACATAAAATAAACTTATAAGCTCAAATGGGCAAACTGGGTGAGCTGTAGGCCCTTATCTGCCGACATTGTCTATGTATCTATGTATCTATGTGGGCGGGCCGAAAATATCAAAAAACATGGCAGCTAAAATTTCCCTTCGTGATGGACAGACTAGTCCTTTAAGTAATCCTAGACCAGCTGCAGTAAGTAGTTTTTATCAATTATCTGGTTAATCCTGCCTTTCTGGGGAAAACAAATTAAAAAAAAGCTATCTGGTTGATCCTGCCATTGTCGCATTTTGGTCAAGGCTTCACCTGACCCAGAGCACTCTCAAACGGACGTTGTTGCACTTCAGTCGGGGTTTCTGCCCAACCCCACGCACTCTCAAATGTGACTGCTTCCTCGCAGTCAGCGGTATTATTTTTCTTAACAAAAAAAAAAGGAAGTTTCCCTACTGCACAGGGAGTGTGAGTGTGTGTGTGTGTGTGTGTCTGTAAATAGGGGACAGACTGAGACACTGAGCAAACATTGCTCCAGTAATTATAAAAAATTAAAAATTAGCAACTGTGTGTTTATGGATTTGTTTTTACGCACCCTCGGGGTGTGATGACCTCATAAACCTCTCGAGCTTGGCTCTCGAGGTTTATGGGTCATCACAACCCTCGGGTGTGTAAAAAAAATCCATAACACACAATTGCCTATCAATTATTCTCTATTTTATGACTGCAGGGTGGAGCTCTGTGGACATTTTTCTAGAACAGTAGAAATAAGGAGTTCACCATGGCCTGGATGTTCAGACTGCTTCAGGCAGTGGCGCAAGCCTGGGCACAGCACAACTGTAATGCACAGAGGCCAGGTCCAGGTGATATTCAATGGAGATGCACCATGATGCAGCACCATTGAATATGGCAGGGTCAGTGCACATACTGCGCATGGCGCAGTGGCACTGCGCCGGCACAAGTCACAGATAGGGAGCACGGGGATGCATCAGTGCAAGTGCAGTTGCGCTAGGCACATCACCCATGATATTCAGCAGGGTGTATGCAAATGAGGCCATAATATATGCAAGCTGCAAATGGGGCCATTTGCATGTCATTATGGCTCCATCTGCATGCTTTGCACAGGGTAGCCCGGTGACTTGTGCCTGGCGCCCTGCACAGCATGACATGTGCTGTGGGGATCCCGGGGCATCCTCGCCCTGTAGCCATGATTGCACGGTATACGTTTACAATGAAATCCCTGGTAGTCTAGTGGCCCCCCTTTCCCTGATTCCCCGACAAATAATATACATGACTATCCCTAGTGGTCTAGTGGTCCCCCCCTTGGACCCAAACCCCCGATTCCCCAATGTATGTTACTATGACCATCCCTGGTGGTCTACTGGAACTCCATCTGCCTTGCCCATGAATACTGTAAATGTAATGACAACATTCCTAGTAGTCCAGTTGACCCTCCTCCTCCTGAGTCCCCTATCTGGTAGGTCGCCCACATACTTCCCTGGTGATCCAGTGGCACCCCCACCCACCCACATACACAGGACCCTTGCCCACCCATCATTGGTGGAGCAACTGCATCCGCCCACATATACGCAGGATGACAAGTACAGTATCGACTGTAAGCCCATTGGTCCCCTGTGTGGACCAATGGGCTTCTGGGGCTATACTGTACTAGACAACCCAAATATGTGAATATAGTTAAGAATGCCCTGCAAGCCCATACTGTATCTGTTATTTGGCATGTGGCCAGACGGTATGCGGGTGGGATGCAGCCAACCGCCCGATGATGGGGGAGAGCAGGGTGGGCAAGGGTCCTGTGTGGGTGGGAGGAGAGGTGGGGAATGCCACTGGATCACCAGAGAAGTACATGTGGGTCATCTACCTGATCGGGGCTCAGGAGGAGGGTCAAATAGACTACCAGGGAATGTTGTAATTTACATTTACCATGATCGCGGCAATGGGTGGGGGGGTTCCAATGGACCACCAGGGACAGTCATAGTAACATATATCGGGGAATCGGAGTCTCGGTTGGGAGGGGGGACCACTAAACTATCAGGGATGGTCATGTATAATATTTATAGGGGAATCAGGGACTGGGGGTGCCACTAGACTACAAGGGATTTTGTTTTATGCATATACTGCGCGATCACGGCTATGGGCAGGGGGGAGGTCCGGGTTCAGTGTGTGCTTGTGGATGGTGTTCTGGGTGGGCAGGTGGCCACCCAAGGCTGGACTGCTGTGTTGCACCAAGCAACACTGCAGCCCACCTTTGGGTGGCTGGGAGTTGTGCCTACTCTGCAAAGGCTCAACTTTGAGCCCCCTAATGTGGCACAATGCAGGGTTGCGCCAGCACATGTGCCGCACATCCCGGGCTGAATATCGGGATGTGCTGCATATGCATGGGCACACCCCCTGCATCTGTGCTGCATACCTTTACAATGTGCCATGGCACATCGGGAGTTGCACTGCACCGGGATGCCTTTTCAATATCCCGCTGGGGCATAATGCAGGGTTGCGCCGGTGCAACCCCTTTGAATATCTGGGCCCAAATGTCTAACGGACTTCTTTTTTTATTAGAGTTTTATAGCAATCCCTTTGCTCAACAGTCTGTTTACTGCACTACATTTTCTCTATTCGTGTTTCCCAGTGAGGAATGAGGTTTAGATTTCTCAGATCAACACAGAATTAAGTGTTGTTTTTACTGCAGGAGATCAGGGTGTCATCTGTAACTATGCTATTCTGCAGTGGAGGTATTGTTTTCTTTCACTCTGACACTGTTTTTTTAAGTTTTGATGGTTATGTGTGGTTCATAGCTCAGTGCTTGTGCTATGTACTGTAATTGGATAATGTAGGTTGTGCTTGGATACAGAGGCCAGATCGGTAAGTAGGACAGTGCTCCTCAGATATTTGGTAGTTTGAATTGATCAGTGCTTAGGTACTTTGAACATAGTTATACAATCAGCGGTTATAATACAAGTGAGCTGGATAGACTTATGCAAAGTGCTTAGATGCTTGAGCTGATGAGTAACGTGTTGTGACTTGGTATTGGTTTGGCCTTACTCTGTATCTCACCGTAAAGAATGTTTAGTCTAGTAGTATGAGACCCCCCAAAAAGAATAATAATATCAAATGATTATCTCCTCCAACTCCGGAGTGTATGATCAGTAGCACGCAGGAGAGGAAAAACCCCTTTGGGGGAAACCACTGAGGACCCATGGCTACTGACACACCCATCCTTCTGGGCATACTAAGGGAGAATAATCCTAATTAGCAATATTAAGCTAATTTGAGTTCCAAAGTTTGAGATCCTGATCCAGTGAAGCAAAGCTGAATAAGTACAGAATATTCCGGTTGGTGAATGTAGAAGCATCCTTCTAGCAAATCCAAGTCCGAGAATCCATGTCCAGAGCAGAATGGAAGCCGTATCCTGACTATCGAGGATGGAAAGATTGCAGTGAAGAAACCTGGGCAGACAAGCTGGCAACTCGACTAGAAGTGATAAGTATCCAGAAACCATATTAAATCAATGTCTTTGGCATCAGTTAAACCAAGGAAGACAGTATGAAATAGAGCTCATCAGGGAGTTCACGAATATGATAGTAGCAACTCCTGAGGAGTTGATGTAGCATGGCTAGAAGCATCCAAGAGAATTGAGGCAAATATCTCGATGTACACCAGAATAATTCAGTGGAAGGCAGAAGCAGTAGGAAGCATGATTTGGAGGTAGGACCGAATGAATGAAGCAGCTTTGTAGGAAGCATCCATGGGAATGAAAGGGAGCTGAGCCAGAGACAGGGAAGTGCGGCTAGAACAAGTATAGGTCAGCCGATAGACCTTAGGAGGAACGGTTGACTGCATAGGTCAGCCAGTGAGTAGACAGAATAGTAGCTAAATGCAGGAATGCTAGAACACTGCATGACCATGCGAGGTCGGCCAGCAAGTTACGGAAAGAGTGGCAGCTAGCCCCACGTAAGCTAGCGTGCGCAGCTGGACCACACGTAGGTCAGCCAAAAAGTGAGTAGTAATAAGGTAAAATGCAGTGAAGGAACATGGTAAGCATCCAGGGACATGAAGTGAATCCTGAGACATAACGTAAAAGTAAGTCAATAGTGGAGCATAAATGGTTATCCTAGACAAATGGAGAGATGGAAGCATGGTGAGAGCTGCAGCATCCAGTAGATTAGCATGGCTGAAGGCGAGACATCTTGGCATGTATCAGAGTTTGATGGAGAAGCTCAGGTGATGGCCTGCTGGAAGGATCCGAGCAGGGTGCTGAAGGCAATGATAAAGCGCATGGCTGAAGTACATGACAGGAATCTAGGGACTGAAGACAAGGTAGCAGCTAGGCCCGTGAAGGGTAGGATGAGTGGCTGGACCACACGTAGGTCAGCCGAGGGATGAAGTAGAGGTGGCAGCTAGGCCTTACGAAGGTTAGCAGGACCACAGACGCATGCTAGGTAGGAAAGGAGCAGTAATGCTTGCCAGGTTAGGAGCAAGTAGTCAGATACAGTGAGTAATCAGGATGTCTTATCACGGATGAGTTTCATCGGTGCTGCAAATGCCCAGTGCACATTTTATATGGGTATGGTGATGCCACTTATGTAGCTGTGGTGATAACAACTGCATATCCTTAGATGCAAATAAATCCCAAAACACTTAATGTGTACTGTTTCTCAAGGCACCGGGGAATGTTTTACAATGAATGTCACTGACATCTGCACAATAGTTCAAGGTAGGTAGTTAGCAGCGATCAAAACCCTGAAGGGCTGCAAAGCACAAAATGAGCTAGCATTAGGGAGAGAAAAGATCCGGGGTGATTACTTATGAGAAACAGTGAGATCCACAGGTGAGCATATGTGATCCACTTAGGTGGAGTTTTACTTGTCGAGTAATTCTAGCAGATGAGGAATTCTTCTGAGGAAGAGAGGAGCTTGAACGAATAATTGCAATCCAGTGGGAGAATATGATCTTGGAATCAATGCCAAGTAAGGTAGAAAGCCAGATATGAGGTACAAGTATACAAACCTTCATACTAACATACTAAAATGCCAGCAGAATAGGCCTAACGGTCTTTCGTGTCTGCTTGTTTGGTCAGCCTCTACCCTGGGTGCTGACCTTGCTGCCCCTCTCACCTCCTCTGGCTTCTCCCTTCCCAGTTCTGGATATTCTTGCTGCATTGGATTTTGCTTCCAGAACCCTTCCCCTGTACCTGTCCCACCCCCTCTTGAACCCCTCCACTGTCTCTGCCTCCACCAGCCCCATAGGCAGCGCATTCCATGGCTCCACCACCCTCTCAGTGAAGTAGCACCTCCTCCTTTCCCTGAATCTTCCCCCCTCCAGCTTCCACCCATGCCCTCTAGTGGCCCCATCCTCCTTCCTTCGAAGCACCCTGACTGTTCCTCCCCTATTTACCCTCTTCATGTACCTGAAGACCTCTATCATGTCCCCCCGGTCCCTTCTCTCTTCCAATGTGTACATATTTAGCTCTTCGAGCCTCTCCTCATAGGTCCTGTCCCCCAAGCCCCAAATCATTTGGGTTGCCCTCCTCTGGACCCTCTCCAGGAGGGTAATGTCCCTCTTTAAGTGTGGCCTCCAAAGCTGCACTCGGTACTCAAGGTGCGGCCTCACCAAGCAGTTGTACAGAAGGAGTATCACTTCCCTCCTTCTGGAGGTGATCCCCCTAGCGATGCATCCCAGCATCCTGTTGGCCTTGGCTGCTGCCCTCCTACAAGTCTCTGAGTTGTTCATCTTGACATCTACCACCACCCCCAGGTCCTTCTCAGCCATCGAGACTTGTAACATTTCCCCCATGGTGTACACTTGGCCTGGGTTTCTGGCCCTCAGGTGGAGTACTTTACATTTCCCTGCATTGAACCTCAGCTTCCACTTTCTAGACCATCTTCCAGAGCCACCAGGTCCCTGTAGGGCCACCTCCCCTCCTCCCCATCCACCACCGCCCCCAGTTTTGAGTCATCCGCAAAGAGACTCATCTCACTCCTGATTCCTGTCCTTATGTCAGAGACGTAGGCGTTGGGGGACCACGTGATGCAAGACGCTGAGTAGCAGCTCTCCAGTGTAGCTCCCGCCGCTTGAGGATCTAAAAGCACAATTTCAACTATTAAAAGATCAAAAAATGATTTACCGGACTGCCACTGTATGGATTAAGGCCGAGTGAAGATTCTGATCTGCAGGAATGGAAGCAGAAATCGTCTAGCCTTCCCAAACATACCCCAGTCTCACGGAGAAGCAAAGCAAGAGGCCTAAGGCCCAACAAACGAAGGAGGAAAATTTATGCTTTAAGCTCCATGGGGACGAAAAGAACAAGAAGGGCTCCTAATGCTGGAGAGATTTCACCAATTCACCCGCTTCAGGACGAGGTCAAATCTCTGGCAACCGATATTAAAAACATAACCGAGACACTGGAGGATCTTTCCACAAAGATAGCGGATAATGATGCCCGCACAACATCTCTGGAGAAAAAAACGGATCACACTAATGAGGAAGCAACAGATATGCGGCACAGAATCAAGAAGTTAGAAGCGAAATTGGAGGATCTAGAAGGTAGAAGCTGCAGAAACAACGTGGTCATTCTGGGATTACCAGAAAAAGAAGAAGGGAACAACACCATCATTTTTGTGGAGAAGCTGGTAGAAAAACTTGCCGGTCCATCGCCTTTTGGGAAAGTTTACATGAACGAAAGAGCTCATAGAGCTCTAAGGCCAATGCCTCCACCAGGAGCCTTCCCACACCCGATCATTTGTAGATTCCTGAACTTCCAAGAAAGACAACACCTATTGGGGAAAATTAAGGAAATGAAAGAAATCAGTTAAGAAGGAGCAAAACTGAGAATAACACAGGATCTCCCTGTATCTGTCTGGCTCCGTCGAACGCAATTCCACCCCTTAGTGTCGAGGTTAATTGCAGCCAGAATAAAGTTCAGAATGGGGTATCCGGCCAAGCTTCAGGTACTGTTAGAAGGATCGTGGGCTACTTTTGAAGAAGTGGAGGTAGCCAGAATGGAACTACAAAAGTCCAAGCCGGAACTGCTTAAAAATCGCTGAAGAGGAAGGGTGGAATACTGAGAAGTGATCTCCTTGATTCAGTGTGATTGATAGTGGAAGGTACGTCGGAGTGGTTCAGATTATAACCCGAAGGGAAAGTAATCGTTTGGCTCTTAAAATCCTAATAAGGGCTATGGTAATCCTGCATGTTAAAGTATTGCAAAAAAGAGAAGAATGGGTGACAATCACGATTGGTAGCATTAAACTCTTGCAGTGTGGAATCTCATTATGGAGGGGGAGAGAGCACGTTGATGTGTATTGGCTCATTAGTGAAGGAACTGTGTGTAAGAGACTTGGCTGTAAATACTCCCGACGACACGGAATGAGGCTCTTCTCCAGTCGGTCAATATTTACTTTGAGTAAGTTTTGGACATTTTCAGTTATACAGCCCCCACGGGTTTGGAGAGTTTAAAAAGTTAGTTAATCCAGATGGAAGCGTCGATATACAGAGTTAAAACTATCATTGAGTTGATTTGTGCTCACGATTGCATGGCCTGTAGAGCTGCTAAAGCCAATGAGAGCTGGGGGCAATGTTATAATTTGGAGACTAAGAAGAAAATCACTGATCTGGTTTATAGTCCTGCACGTTAAAGTACTGCGGAAAGGACAAGACTGGGTGACAATTATGAACTGGTAACAGCAGACTCTTGCAGTACGGAATCTCGATACCGGGAGGGGAGAGGCGTGCTGATGTTTGTTGGCTCAAAAACGAAGGATCTGTGAGTAAGACACACGGCTGCATAATACTCCTCTACAGGTTGAAAATCCGGTCCATATGTACTTGGACTAAATTTTGGACAATTTCAGTTACGTAGCCATATTGGGTTGGGAGAGTTAACAAGTTTGTTAATCCTAGTGAAAGTGTTAATACATAGATATAAGTCTATCATTGAGCTGATGTGTGTTTACGATTGCATGGCCGGTAGCGCTGTTCAATCCAAATAGTGCTGGGGGCAGTTTTATAATTTATAGACCAAGAAGCATGTCACTGGTTTGGTTTAGTAGTAATGTATATGGCAATCAGGCGAGCTATGACCAATTAGGTTAGATTACTTATAGGATTAGATGCACGCTGCAAAGCAGAAAGCAGAAGGTTCCCCTGATACGGTTGAAATATTTTGGGACCTGGTTAAGATACAGTTTGGGGACACTGACAAGAATTGAGGGGTGCAAACTTACTTGTACTGGGAAGGATTTGAACCAGACCTGGGCTCAGCACCGAAAAATGACTTATGAATAGTGCCATCATATGGTTTAAACACGCTCTCGTCTCTCTTTCGTTCGCTTTTCATTATAGAGATATCGTTTCACTCCAGATTTAGAGAGAATGGTCAGACAGTTAAGAAAGTATTAACCCTATCAATAGTGAGATATACTAGAGTGTGTCAGAGAAAACAGACATCTAGGGCGGGAGGAATGGACAGGGGAGTACAGGGTGATGTTGCAGTCAGTGGGGAGAGCAGAGTGGGGGTAATTAGTAAACAGCCAGTATTAGTAGGGGGTTTCACTCCAGGAGGTTTAGTAAGTGGGAATTATGCAATGAGGGGGATACTAGGGTAGAGATAGATAAGGGGCGAGAAGTACAGCAAAGTTCAGTTTGTTCCAGTTACAGTTACAATACTAGCAGGGTCTCACTACGAATATGCCCATGTCAGAAAAAGAATAATGGCTAAGATAGTGAACATAGTGTCTTGGAATATAAAAGGCGTTAGACACAAGGTTAAGCAATATTTGATCCTGAAGCACCTTAACCTGATTGGGGCAGAGATAACTTTCCTACAGGAGACACATTTACTAGATATTGAGGCCATCAAAATGCGCAGGAAACAGGTAGGCCAGGTTTTTGCAGCAGAGAGCTCTACGAATAGAGGAGGTACAATGGTTTTGATTCATAGGAAGCTCCCCTTTACCCCGGCTAAAATAGTTAAGGACCCGAAAGGTAGATTTGTGTTTGTGGTAGGTCTCTTGAATGGGAAGGAAGTACTGTTAGGGAGCATTTATGGGCCAAACCAAGACTCTCCCAACTTTTTTGTGCAGATCATAACAACATTACTTCTTTTCCTTTCGATCCCGATGATACTGGGGGGCGACCTCAACTTAGTGTATGACCCAATAATGGATAAGAATGGCAGAATCAGGAAGGGATTATCCCCTGCCCAACGTGCCCTCAGAAATCTTATGGACCAACTTGGACTCTCGACAGCTAGCCATGGTATTCCACCCAACTGACAGGGAATATACCTTCACCTCCCTGGTCCACAAAACATCATCCAGAATAGATTATGTGCTTATCTCCTGAGCGTACATACCCCAAGTCATCGACGTCAGAATACAACCCGGCCCCCCGTCGGATCATTCCCTTGTCTGTTGTCACCTATCTATTGAACCTCCTAGTAGAGGTGGAGGTAGATGGAAACTTAATGACCAATTATTAAAAGACCCTAAGCTAGCCTGTATGGTTCAGGACCATATTGATCTGTACATAGCACACAATCAAGGTACCACTCAGAGGCCGGATATAGAATGGTGTGCTTTAAAGCCTACCTAAGGGGAGTCCTCATAAGTCTAGCCGCTAAGAGGAAGAAAGAAAGAGAAAGACAAATGTCCCTACTATTATCCCAGATAAGTTTAATAGAAAAATACTTATCCCCAAGCACTTCCAAAATCATAGTACAAGAACTCATTAAATTAAGGGCAGCCTATCTCGAGCTGCTTAGGGAAAAAGCAGAATATGCTATTATTAAAACCCAGGCATCATTTACTGACCAAGGTGAGAAGGTGGGAAGGCTTTTAGCTCAAAGGATTAAACAATACCAGTCCTCGAGACATATAGTATCCATCCAATCCAGATCGGATGGGCAAGTGAAAACCTCCTCAGAGGAAATCACATCGGAATTTCTCAACTACTACAAAGAACTTTATGGTCCTATGGCAAACCCACCAACCCAGTTCCTACTAGACAATTATTTACAGGAGGCCAACCTGCCTAACCTCACCGAAGACCAACAAAGGGAGTTGATATTACCCATTACATCTCAAGAAATATCTAAGGTCATAAGCATTCTTCCTTTAAACAAAACTCCAGGAGTTGATGGATTCTCAGCTTACTTTTATCAAAGATTCAGGGCCTCCATCATCCCTTTGTTGCTCTCTCTGTTTCAATACATACCGTCAGAAGCCCCTGTTGATGCCTCATTGTTTGATGCGCTTGTAGTGCTTATTCCTAAGCCCGGAAAAGAACCTGAGTAGGTTACCAATTATTGACCAATCTCCCTGCTAAATCAGGATGTTAAAATTCTATCTAAATTATTGGTGTGCCGTCTCAACACAATTCTCCCTAGTATTATTGGATCCGAACAAGTCGGTTTCATGAGGGGTAGATCCTCGTCGGAAAAACCTTCGTACCCTGTCTCATGTTTTCTCGGTGACCAGGGATGCTCCCTATCCAGCTGCATTGGTCTCCCTGGATGCCGAGAAGGCATTTGACAGGAGTTAACTGGCAGTATCTACTTAGTACTTTGAAGGCTTTTAAATTCCCAGAGACCTTCCTGACATGGATTGGATCCCTTTATAGCTCCCCCAGGGCAAGAATAGCAGGAAACGGAGTAATCTCTGACCCGTTCACACTTTACTCCAGTACTAGACAAGGTTGTCCCTTGTCCCCTTTATTGTTTAACATTTACCTAGAACCATTGATCCGTAGGTTGGAGGCCAGTGTAGAAGTGCAAGGGATTCCAATTCATCCATGTGAGGTTAAGGTCTCAGCCTACGCGGATGACCTGCTCCTTCATTTGGCCAACCCAGTCTCTTCTCTTCCCCCAGTGTTGAATATCATAAAGTCTTTTAGCACAGTATCAAACTACAAACTAAATGTAAGTAAAACAGTTGTCTTCCCTCTCAATCATAAGTTGTGTAAAACAGATATAATACAACTAGGTCTTGCCTGGAAGCAGGACTCTCTGAGATATCTAGGTATTGAACTGACAAGGCAATCAGTTAAAGCCATTAAATTAAATCTGGACTCGTTATGTCAAGTGATAACCCAAGACCTGAAGAGGTGGGCATCATTACCAATCTCCATTTAGGGGAGAATCAATCCGTTAAAGATGAATGTATTTCCTAGGCTCTACTACCCTCTAGCATTGCTTAACTTTTGGCTACAATACCATGGTTCAGAAAGGTTAATAGTCTTTTCACAAAGTTTATCTGGCCAATAAAGCCCCAAGGATAGCTTTACATATTGGGGCTCCAAATGAAGGGTGGCCTACGCTTGCCTAACATACGGCTTTACTTCTGGGCAAGTCATATTAATAAATACCTGAGATAGTTAGAGCCATTAACAACCGAGTACACCCGAGATGGCTCATTATAGAGCAAATGAGGATCAGAAGTATTGGTATGGACCCAGAATCACTACTACATATCAAAGACAGCCTCCTTCCGAATACATTAAAGAATACCCCTATAGCATTGTCGATCAGGATTCACAATCAATTTTGCCGCTCCCTCAAATATAACAATATCGGAGATTTGACTCAGAACCCGTTTAATAACCCCAACGTCAGGATTGATGGCAAATGCCTCCCTGTAGCTTGGTTTCCCCAGTTGAAAGGTATCCCACTGTATGCCTTAAAGGGAGAGGGGGATATATGGATTTCAGCCCAAGAGATAAAGCACAAGTTTAAGGTACCTGTCAAACTGTTTTTCAGAATTATCCAATTGAGACATTTATTGATTAAAACTCTAGGAAATAAACTAGACTCAAATAATAAACCCTCCCTCATAGAAGAGTGGAAACGTTTGGTGGGATCTCAGAATGCGGTGTCCAAAATCTATCGGGCTGTCTACAACTGGTTGCACCCGGAAAGTTTTGGACCGACCAACTATTGGTTCCCCCATTTCCCAGGCTATAGCCTTAACTGGGAAGAGCTTTGGTCTAACTGCCATAGGTTCATAACGCAAGACAGATTAAGACTGATGCAGATGTACATTCTGCATAACCTTTATTATTCTCCTGAGATTAGCACGTTTCGGCTTGACTCCCTCCTCTATGTGTGAGAGATGTTCTAGTAGTGAAGGCACCCTGTACCACATTTTCTGGTCTTGTCCCAAAATAGTCCTCTTTGGGCGCCATTCAGACCAAAATTGACCCAATCCTGGGGCTCAAGACCTTTTAAACCGGAAATATGTATTCTGGGTGATTTTCTGGCATTGATTCAAGAATAGGAAATTCTATATGGCCTTGATTTCTATGACCCTCAAGAAAGTAGTGTTAAGGCACTGGAAAGACCAGTCAGAAATCAAATATGGAGAATGGCTAACAGAGCTGCTAGCGAGTTTGAGAACAGAAAAGGCCATTGCAAGCCTATCCAATAGATTAGGCAGGTTTAAAGAGATATGGGACCCCTTCTATACTCTGTTCACAATCTAATAGAAAATACTGATTAAGACTCTGTAATTGTTTCATATTGTTAAAATGGTAATGTTGGAACTGTGGAATTGTATTGATCAGGATGTATAATATTGCTGTACTCGGGGAGGACAGGGGTGGGATGCTGAGGGTGGGGAACAGGCTTAGTCCACTGTATCCTGTCAGTATACAATGAAACTGTACTTGACTGTCTGTCTGGTATGATGTAAAACCAATAAACTGTAAATGGAAAAAAAAAAAAGAGACATAGGCGTTGAAGAGGAAGGGCCCAAGGACTGATCCCTGTTGAACCCCACTAATGACCCTCCTTGGGGATGAGACTATCCCGCCAACTACGACCCTCTGAGTCTGGTCCTGGAGCCAATTGCCTATCCATCTGATTATCTGGTTCCCCACCCCCATTTCTCCCAGCTTATCCAACAGGCCCACGTGAGGAACAGAGTCAAATGCCTTGCTGAAGTCTAGAAAGAGGACTTCCACTGGTCTACCCAGGTCCAAGGCACTCGTCACCCAGTCATAGAACTCCACAAGGTTTGTCTGACATGATTTCCCTTGGATGAATCCATGCTGTCTATCGTCCAGGCACCCTGACTTTTCCAGGTCTCCCCTAGCCTCTCCTTGACAATGCCTTCCATCACCTTGCCCACCACCGATGTCAGGCTGACAGGCCTGTAGTTCCCTGCCACCTCCCTTGATCCCCCCTTGTGGATAGGTACTATATTCGGCACCTTCCAGTCCTGGGGCACCCATTCTGTACTCAGAGAGATGGTGAAAAGCTCCACCAGGGGTTTCGCCAGGACATCTGCAAGTTCCTTCAGCACTCTGGGATGTAATTTATCTGGCCCTGGTGCTTTCTCTGTCTTAAAGGAGCTGAGGGCTTCCCTCACTCTCTCTGCTGTGATTTCCACTTCCAGTACCTCTTCTCACTGCTTAGCCCTCCCCCCTTTTGCCAGTGATGCCTCCCCCTCTCCCCAGACCCGCCGATCGGTAAGGGTCTCCCCCTCCTCAGTATCTCTGTCTCCTCCCATGTATGATGCAGCACCCCCATTTTCCTTGATGAAAACTGAGGTGAAGTACTCATTTAGTACCTCAGCCTGTTCTCCCGGGTCTTGTGCCCTTCTCTGCCCTGATTTAAACCTGCTAATCTGTCCCTTCACCCTTCGTTTTTTCCCAATGTATCTGAAGAACCCTTTGTTCACTCTCCTAATTTCCCTGGCCAGGTTCTGCTCCTTCCTTGCCTTAGCCGCCCTCACCACCCTAGTGGCCCTTCTAGCCATTGGCTCATACTCCCCTCCATCCCTTTCACTCCTTGAACACTTGAATTGCCCATAGGCTGCCTTCTTTCCCTGCACCACCTCCTGGACCTCCCTGGTCCACCAGCAGGGATTTCGGGCCCTACCACATTTTCATCTTACTTTTGCACAGGTGCTGGTAGCATCCTGTACCCCTCTCCTGATGATTTCCCACCTACTATCAGCGTCCATGCCTGACCCAATCACATCCAAATGCTCCTTAAGGATCCTTCCCAATTTCTTAAAATCTGTCCCCCTGAAGTCAGTTACCTTCGTCTTTTGCAGCCTTCTAGCCCTCCTAGGTCCAGGCAGAACAAGACCGTGGCATGGTCACTCCCCGCCAATGGGTCCCTTACCTCCAGGCCCCCAATCTGGTCACTGTCTGCCAAGACCACATCCAGTACCCGCACCTCCCTGGTCGGTTCCCCCACCTGCTGAGTTAGGAACGCGTCCTGAAAGACATCCAACAACCTCTGTTCCCTGGTCACAGAGGATGTCATAGTCTCCCAGTCTGTTCCTGGCATGTTTAAGTCCCCCAACACCACCACTGTTCCTCTGCCCAGTCTGCAGTGTCTCCCAACATCTGCCACCAAACTCTCCTCCAGCTCCTCCGCCAGGGCAGGGGTCTATACACCACTCCTATTTTACTCTCTTGCCCCCTTGTTATCAAGGTGACCCAAATGCCTCCACGGTTCCTCTGCCTCCTCTACTCCCCCTATGCCAATGCAGTTTTTGACTATCATTGCTACTCCTCCTCCCCTTCCCTCCCCCCTGTCCTTCCTGAACATAGTGTAACCCTCCAGATTCAGGTCCCAGTTGTGTCCTGCAGTGGCCCAGGTCTCAGTGACCGCTGCCACATCCACTGCTCCCTCAGTTAGCATCGCCTGGAGCTCAGGCATTTTATTTCCCAATCCCCTGGCATTTAGCAGGACTACCTTCCATCCTTTACCTATACTTCCATTTCCCCTGTTCGTGTTCCCATGGGATTCTGTTTTCCCCTGGTCTGCACTTTACCAGTCAGCCTTTTCCCACAATCCTCCAGCTCCCCAGGGGGGTGGAGACAGAGTCCCTCCTTTATCGGCACCCCCTTGACAGCCTTTTCTCCCATCCCTCCCCCGTTCACAAGTTTAAACCCTACCTTTCACCAATGAACCCCTCTATTTTCAACTTAAAGATTCCCCTTCCCTCCAAATGGAGATGGAGTCTATCTCTAGCATACAGCTCCTTATCCTCCCAGGTCTCCCTCCAATCCCCCATCAACCCATACCCTCTGGCCTCACACCACTCCCTGAGCCACTGGTTTATCTCCCTAATCTTCCTCTTGTGTTCTCCACAAGCCCTTGGCACCGGCAGGATTTCTGAGAAGGAAACTGTGCATCCTATGTCATGACAGACCCTGGCAAGCTCCCTGAATCTTGCCTGTATCTCTAGCTCACTATTTCCCTCAATGTCATTTGTACCCAGGTGGACCAGTATGTCCGGGGAACCCCCACAATCCTTTGCCAGCTGATATACCTTGTGCTTAGCCCTGTGCTCCGTTAGTCCAGGGAAGCATTTTGTTCTAACTGGCCAGGCTTCTCCCTCCCTATCCCATTTGATACCCCTGATCTTAGAATCGCCCAATAGGAGCACTCTGACCGCTCCTTTTCCTCCTTTTCCCCCTTCCATGTCCCTCATCCTTTCTCCCAGCCCCTCCACCCAGCCGGCTCCTTGTTCCTCCCCCTATCTGGGTGCCACATGCCACCCCCTCCTTATTTACCCTGGCCACCCCCTCCCCTCCAATCCTATGCCTCTCCTCCTCCTGAGTATCCTTCTGTACCTTGCTAACTCCCCCCTCACTACTCGTGACTGGTCCTTCTCCCCCATCTGCTAAACTAGCCTGGCTCATCCTCCCTTCCTTCCTGTTTCCATTTAGTCCCTCCTTGCTTGTCATGCTCCTCTGGCCTAAACCCTCAGCTCCCATTACTGAATCATTCTTGTACTTCTGGTCCTTCTCCTTTACCTTTCCTCCCAACTGGTCCTTCTCCTTGCGCTTTCCTCCCTCTTCCCCCTGCCCCTCCTACTCCGATTCACTGCTCCCCCCATTTTCCTGCATTCCTGGTTCCCCCCTGTTTTCCTGCTATCCAGCCCCTGCCTCCTGCCCCCCACTCCCTTTCCATCTCTAATCACCCCTGTCATGGCTACATCACCCCCCTCATCCTTGAGCAGAAGAAGAGAATTGATGCGGTTATTGAGTGTAAGGTCTGATCCACCTCCCTGCCTTGCTTCCTTCTGTCCAGCCCCAGCCATCTGCCTACTTCCTTGAGAATGTTGTCCCTCTGTCCCTCCTTTGTGAGGGTCCCCAGTTACCTGCCTGCTTTCTTGGTAGTGTCCTTTTGGACCCCCTCTGCCAGGGTCTCTATATGACCCCTGAGTATTCTCCTACACTCTTTTCCCTATGCCCCTCACCCTCAATGCTTGGTGCAACCCCATGGGAGATCCCCTGCCCCCTTCCTCACACCCCCTTCCCCAGCTGTCTCTAATCCCCGCAACCTCCTCCCTAAGTTGTGCCAGCTGGTAGCACACTGGGCAACCACCGAACTTCCAAGCCCAGTCCAGTATCATGGCTGCTCCACACCCTGTGCACCCCACCACCCTCCCAAAGATGCTGGCCCTAATGATGTGTGGTTCCATCCCCTTTCAAGTAGGTGTCCTTGGGTGAGCCACCAGGTTCTCCCCTAGTCCAAGATACACCCCATCTGCCTAATCAGGTCACCCACTAATCTTAGATACAGTCCCACAGTACACTGGTAACCCTGTTACTAGGTGCAGTACAACACAGTAAACTTATAAGGGAAATGAACAACTCCCTAAGCTGCTCTCTCCCAGCCTTTAAATCCAACCCCCAGTGGCTAGAACTACATGAGCTGCACCTGTAGCCTTTTCCTCCAATTGCAGGACAGGTGTTCCCCTATAAATTAGCAGAACTCTGGGGAGGGAGGGGTGGGGAGGGTGGGTTTTGGGCAGACACCCGACTCGAGAGAGAGTGTATCAGCCCTGTGTCTCCCCTCCAAGACCAGCAGCCCAAGCACCAGGCCCCAGCAAATCCCACCAAATAGGTTTTAAATCAGAAGAAATAGGCCTCCCCAGTGCAGCCTGTTACACAGTGAAACATCCAACAAATGAGCCCACTTACCGCCACCAAATCAGTTTTCAAACTTTCAACAGCCCCCAAAACAATACCCTGCTAGCCCCTTAGAAGTAAGAAAGAAAAGAAATAACCTTCTACCAAGTAAAATCCACAAGAACCCTGTGAAAACAACAAGCAGCAGCTACTGTCCTGGAACACAACTGATCCTGTCCCCCTTCCAGTTCCTTCTGAGAAGACAAAGCAGCTTACACCACAAACCTGATTCAGCTCTGCCTCCAGTCAATTAGCTGAGTGAGACCTGGCCAGACCATTAACACCCTTTCCCCACTATGCAGTAATCTTTGCAGCTACTGAAGTCAGCAACAATGAATCAAAATTCAACTCAAAATCCCCAAAATATGTTTGCTGCCAAAGGTAATAGGTCTCCAATTTAATCAGCTTCACTAACAACACATCAAAATAGGCTTGAAATTAACAGATATAGGTCTCCAATTCAAATAACCAGGCCCCAGCAAATCCCACCAAATGGGTTTTAAATCAGAAGAAATAGGCCTCCCCCAGTGCAGCCTGTTACACAGTGAAACATCCAACAAATGAGCCCACTTACAGCCACCAAACCAGTTTTCAAACTTTCAACATCCCCCAAAACAATACCCTGCTAGCCTCTTAGAAGTAAGAAAGAAAAGAAATAGGTGGAGGATGAAAAGTCTTGCTTCCTAGATGAGAATATACACCTCCATGAGAGGAGGAGTCACTATGAAGACAAGCAAAATTATGTAGACCTTACTAATATGGCCACCATGGGTAACTAACCACAGAGACAGTATATACCATGCTGTCAACTGTCTCCAACCCTTACTTTGTGTGTCAACTGAGAAGAAAGATCAGTTAGCCTGACTTTGCCACTGTCTTGGCTGCATGAAATATTTTATTGTCTCATGTCACTCATTCTGACTGTGAACCTATCACCTGTAAAAAAAGAAAGAGACATTATTTTGCATGACTGGGCATTGACACTCTCACTGTTTACCAGTGAGTGTAAAGAGATAACATTAAAACTTAGGAACAGAAAAAATAATGTCAGACACTCATCATCAAATCAGTGATGGCTATGGTGCCACAGCAAGTGATGGTGCAAGAAAACACATCTTTCTGCGGCTTCTGGTGTGCTGCCTAAAGTGAAAGGAAGACAAATGGGGGAAAAAACAGATTTCAATGTCTTAGAAGCAAGGTGGAGGCCATTCCTTCTCCTGTGAGATAATTACTGGTGACAACTGTGAGGATCAGTACTGTGAAAAACAATGAAAGTAACTTACCATTACAGCATTGAATCTTGGCCTTTGCTGTACTTCAAGTGCTGCTGCTGCCTTGATGGGCCTGTTGTGTGGCTGGATGCTCATCTTAAGGTCTGGCTTCAACTTGCCGGCTGGTGGTGGGTTGGCTTATGGAATTACTGGTGGGATGGCTAACAGCCTGGCTGGTGGGATTCCTGTCAGGATGGCTTTCAGGCTGGCTAGTGGGATTGCTGGTGGATGGCTAACAGGCTGGCTGGTAGGATTACTGGCTGTGGTAGGATGGCTTACTGGCAGGCTGATGGGATTGCTGGCAGGGGCAGGATGATTTAGAAGCTGGCTGTGGGATTGCTGGCAGGACAGCGGGAGTGCTGGCTAGCAGGATGTGTGGTATGCTGGCTAGGTGATGCAGTCATCAAACATTTTATACTGTGTCTAGGGGTAAGACATTACATACTAGAGGGCAGATGGTGATCATGATGTTAATCAGATGGATTTATATGACTTTATAAAAGTGCAGCACAACTTTGGGAAAATATTGACAAGGAAAAGGCTCAATCATAAAGGAAAGGATTAATCTTCTAAGGAGGAAAGGAGGGATCTCAAACTTTTTTTGCTTTATGCTTTACTACCATCATCATCATCAAAGCAGTAGCCATCACTGCCTTCCAGACAGGGGTTGTCCCTATTTGGGAATTCTTACTCCATAACTGCCTCATCCACCTCACTGGAAGGCAGTTTGCTGATATTTTCATGCTGTTCTGCTTCCTCTTCATCACCACTGCCATCCTGTGGTACAAACACAGACGTACTTGTCTTAGGTGGAATGTGCCCTTCATTCATTTTAATAAATGCTAGCATACCAACATTTCTAGGAGATAGATTCATATGCCTGTCCTGAACAATAGCCCCCACCAAACTGAATACCCTGTCCATGCTTACACTAGAGGGTGGACAGATCAGATACTTCACTACTATGGAGGTCAGTGCTCACCACTCAGTCACCTTGCTGCTCCAGTACAGCAGAGGCTCTTGCAGTATGTTCAGGTGCTGTGTCTGCTGAATATGTATTCACCATGTATTGCGCTGCATGCAGTCCTGCTGAATCATCAGCCTGTTCCTCTTTCTCACCTCCTGGAACAAAGCATTCCAAAGTGGATTTATGGTTATTTGTCCTGTGAACAACCCTGTTTTTTCAGCCCACTAACTCAGATGGTAGTAACACCCAGTCTGTCATCACTGTCATGCTGTGCCTTACATAACTGTGACTGTGATATCTGTCCCTCGTGAACCTGTCTTATGAGCTGATTGATTAGATTCTGTACCTGGTCACATCCACCTTCAAGAATTGATGACAGGCCGCTTTTATATCATGGGTCAACCATGGTGGCAAATCCAAAATCATGAGACTACAGAATACTGGAAATATGGGTACTGCAATTTATTATTTGCAGCATGTGTTCCATTAACATACAGCTTGTACAATCGCTGCCTGCCTCTAACACTTGCTGTACATTTACCAAGGTCTGCCTCAGCACCCTTAGCAGTGGTATGTCCTGAATGATAGAGGCAGTGTCCCCACCTGCTGCCTGTGTGGCATGTTCAAATGGCCTCAGAATCATGATTAGGCCATTCATGAGTTGCCATTGCTTAGTTGTGAGAGACAGTGATGCACCAGAACTGCCACAGCTTGTGTGCAGCAGCAGGTATTCTGAGATGGCTTACTGCTTGTACAAGTGTACAATATAAGTTGCATGTATTAAGGGTTTGAGCATCTAGGAAGACATCTAGAAAGCAGCACATAATTATATAGAAATGTAGAAGTGTATAAGGCATCTCCTAGGCAGATCAGTGAAGGGGTGTGACAGGGACTATATGTGCTAGTGGAAGAGGGCTGGTAGGGAAATGTTGATTGGGAAGGCAGTAAAATGGATAAAAAAATTACAGTTAGTGCTCTGTAGCTATTGATGTATGCATAATTTGCCAAATTCGGACATGCTTAGCAGGGATAGATGAGGGAAGGGGGTGGCATGGGGGAGAGAAGGGGATACTTTTAATGGAAATGCAAGGGTTCGATGATGGGCAGATAGTGAAATGGGGATGGTGGTAGGATGCAACAACTGCGGAACACCAATATTTCTTAAAATTGTGTAGAGAATGGGAGGATGTCTGGTGTGTACCCAAACAGGGCAACTCAGAAAAGTGATCGAGGGGGCTACAGGAGGAGCTGAGGCTGGCAAGACAGGCTATAGAAGGATATGGTTCAGTGGCGAGGGGAGAAGGGTAGGGAACAAAGGATGGAGGTCACTTAGTGCAGCAAGGGGGGGGGAGATATGGAGTAGTAGAGGGGGCAATGAGCCAGAGGGACCCAGGTCTGGGGGCAGTGAGTAGGGGATATAAAGGTGAGGAGGTGGACAATGGAAGGAGAAAGATGGCAGGGAAAGGGGGAGAAGTGGAAGAGGCACAGGACAAGGACTTGGAATGAGGTAACAGGAGAGCATGGAGAAGGTGGAAGGAGGAATAAGGGTAGGGTCTTCAGGTAACAATAGCACAATTATGGAGGGGAAGCATGTATACAGCGAGGAAGAGGGTAACTTAAATGTAAATGGGGTTGGGGAAATACTGATGGGGATATGCTACAGGGATGGAGAGGGGAAATGATGTGCAGGAGGAAGAGGAGTTGGATAGCAAGGGAAAGAGAAAGGGAAGTGGGTAGATGAAAATGGGGGGGATATTAGTACTGGGGGATTCAATGCTAAGAGGTGTCAGGTGGGGAATCAACGGGGGAAGGCACAGTCATATCTGAGTAGAAGTCATGCCAGGAATGACAGCAGAAAGGGTGGGGCAGTCAGTCCTGAAGTATGCTAGAAAGGGAACGGAGAAAACTCAATTAATAATACATTTGGGGACAAACGACCTGGCTGAAAAGACGATAGATGTAGTCCAGAAGAGGTTTGAGGAGCTGGGAACATTATGAGAGGGGGCAGGTAGATCAATAACTTTGTCAGAGGTACTACCAGTGCCCAAGGTGAGTACAGCAAGAAAACAAAGAATAGAGGAATTTAACAAGTGGTTAGGAGCATGGTGTCGTACCAAAGGATATAGGTTTGTGGGAGGGTGGTGAAGGATTTGGGAGGACAGTAGTCTATACGCTAGGGATAGATGGCACTTAAGTGAGGAGGGCAAGAATGTGTTGAAACAGAGGACTGGAGAGTACACTGAGGTAGCTTAAAATTTAAACTGGGGGGGGTGGCAGGTGGAGATAGAGCATGCAGAGGCCACATGAAGGGAAGTCACATGAGCTTACCCCCCAAATCAGGGACATGGGATTAGGTGAAAGTACAAAATGGAATGTTAGAAGGGGAGGGCAGGCGGATGGGGGGAAGATAAAGTGATGGAAGGTGGTCCCATTGAATGTTAGAATTCTGGGGAATAAAATGACTGAATTACAGGCCCTCATGGTGGAGAGGGAAGTGGACATGGCAGCCATCACTGAAAAATGGGCCACCCAATACCATGACTGGGGCCTGGCGGTACAAGGTTACAGGTTATTCTGCAGGGATAGGGTAAATGGGAGGGGGGTGGTGCTATACATAAGGGAAGGTCCAATGTGTATGGGGAGGGGGAAAAGAGCAGTACAGAGTCATTATGGTTGCTAATCCAGGATTCCAGAAATAGGACTCTCCTGATTGGGGTGATGTACAGTCCGCCATCCCAGAAGGAGGAGTTAGACAGGGAACTAGTGGAACAGATTAGGAGGTCATGTGGGAAGGGGAGTGTGGTGGTAGTGGGAGTGTGGGAAGGGTCAACATGCTGGGAGTAGATTGGGGAACCCCAGCCACCAACAATAGATGGGAGCAGATAGCAGATACTGCTGGAAGCTTTGCAGGAAAGCATTATGTTACAGGTGGTCAGCAAACCAACCAGGGGAAGGAACACCCTTGACCTAGTGCTGACTAATGGGTAACTGGAGATGGATCTGAGGGTGGACGAACCACTGGTAGGGAGTGACCACCATTCAGTTTGGTTCACATTGAGTATGGGCAAGGAGGGAGTAGCATTCAACATGAAGGTTCTTGACTTCAGGAGAGCCGATTTTGCGAGGATGGGGAAAGTAGTAAGAGGGTATCTAGACAGAATCTAGCCCCGTATGGATACTACCCAGAGAATGGAGTTCATAAAAAAGGGGATGGGACAGGCAACCAAATCCTGCAGCAGGGCTTAGAATAAGAAGGGTAGGGCAAAAAATCCAAGCTGGATGAGCAGGGGTGTTATGATGAGGAGGAAAAAAGTGGCCTTTAAAAGATACAAGAAAACAGGGAGGGGGGAAGAGGAGGACTACTTGAAGGAAGCAAGAGAGGTTACAAGGGTAGTAAGAGCAGCAAAAGCTTCAAGGAGCTCAGGCTGATGCAAGGCATTAAGGAGGGAAGAAGGACTTCTTCAGATACACCAGGAGAAAAGGAACTGTAAGGAACAGATTTTAAGGATTAGGAAGGAAGGGGATGGGTGGAAAAAGGGGGAGAAAAGGCAGAAGCACTTAATGACTACTTCTGCTCTGCATTTACCAAAGAGGGGGGAAGATACCCAAGGGGGTGGGAGGGCAGAAAAGGAGGGGATTGGTGAAAGATGGGGTAATCACAGAAAGTAGGGTGCTAGAGGGCTTGAGGGTGCTGAGGGTGGACAAGGCACCAGGACCAGACGGTGTCAACATCAGGGTACTGAAGGAGCTGGCAGAGGTCCTAGTGGGGCCCTTGGTGGATTTGTTGAGTGCCTCATTGGACTTGGAGTGTGTGCCACAGGATTAGAAGGCGGCTCATGTGGTTCCCCTCTATAAGAGTGGCCCCAAGGATGAACCTGGTAACTATAGGCCAGTGAGCCTCACATCCATCGTGGGGAAGCTACTGGAGACAATCCTGAAGGAAAGGCTGGTGTCTCTTCTGGAGACCAGCGGGTTGCAGGACAACAGACAGTATGGCTTTATCACTGGCAGATCCTATCAGGCCAACCTGGTGGAATACTATGACTGGGTAAATAGACAGTTGGACGGGGCCATGCAGTCGATGTCCTGTATCTGGACTTCAGCAAGACATTCGACTCTGTGCTACATGGGAGCCAAGGAAATAAGCTAGAATGCATGTGGGCTGTTGCTAGGATGGTGGGATGGGTAAGAAACTAGCTAAGTGGAAGGCAACAGACAGTGGTGGTGGATGGGGAGCTCTCATCACCAAAGGAGGTGATGAGGATAGTTCCACAGGGCTCATTGTTGGGACCAGTGTTCTTTAGGCTATTCATGGCAGACATTTTGGTGGGTATCAAGAGCAAGATCAGTCTGTTTGTGGATGATACCAAGATGGGGCAGGTGGTGAATGTCATTGAGGGGTGGCAGGGGTTGCAGGAGGATCTGGCAAAGCTGGAGACCTGATGAAACACCTGGCAATTGGAATTCAATGCCAAAAAATGCAAAGTGCTGCATTTTGGGGCCAAAACACCAAGAAGGAGCTACCAACTGGGTGTGGTACAGCTAGCTGTGGCTGAGGAGGAAAATGATTTGGGGGTAATCATAACAGGATCAATGAACAACTCAGCTCAATGTAGGAAAGTGGCTACAAAGTTCAGTAGAATGCTGGGTTGTATTATCATGGCGGGGTATATCATCAAGAAGGGAGGAGGTTATTCTACCATTGTGTAGATCGCTAGTAACGCTGCACCTGGAGAACTGCATGCAGTACTGGTGACCGTACCTGAAAAAAGACATTACGTTGCTGGAAGGGGTGCAACACAGGGTCACAAAGATGATCCATGGTCTGGGGGACTTACCATATGAGTGCAGACTGAGGGAAGTGAACATGTACTCGCTAGAAGAGAGGAGGGATGGGGGAATATGATAGAGACCTTCAAGCACATGAAGGGCATAAACAAGACTGGGACGGAGGGACTACTCAAAGTAAGGGAAGGGAAGGGTACCAGGGGCCATGCTATGAGATTGGAGGGGTGCAGATTCAGGAGGAAGATGAGAAGACACTTTTTTTTGGAGAGGGTGGTGGCCGAGTGGAACATGTTACCAGTGGAGGTGGTATCCTGCAGGACAGTGAGCTGCTTCGGAAGGGGCTGGGACAGGGTATGAGGGAGGGTGAAGGAGGTGGGGTAAGGGAGGGAAGAGCAGCTGCTGAATAGGGTGGCTAGCTGCAAAATCGAGCAGACTCGATAGACCAATAGGCCTGCATCTGTCGGCAAATTTCTTATGTTCGTATATTCATAAGTGCTTGATCATGTGCAGCGTCGAGTTCCATCTGGTGAAAACTTCCAGCTTTAGACAGTGCTGATGCAGCTTGTTCTGGATCTGCAGCAACTGTACATAAGATAGTCACAGGCCTTTCCAGAAGCAAACTGGATACAGATGTGGCAGGCCACAGCCAACATTGACTTGGCTTCAGAATATGATATAAACTCCTGCACTACAAGATTAAGACAGTGTGCCATGCATGGAACCCAGAAAACCACTATCACTGATGTGTTTCAGCACATTAGAGCCATTATCACTTATTATCACTTATTATGAAGCCCGGCTTCAGGGAAAGTGGGTGCAGTCTCTCATCAATTTTGGTCAGGAGCATTTCTAACATTTTGTGACCTGTGTGTGAGCCTGTTACATTCCTCATTGCCAGTGTAGCATGCTGACGAATAACCAGAATGTTGCTACCAGCACAGCTGGGTTTCATACAGTTTTTTCCCATCCTAGTGTAAACTACTACACAGGGTATCTGTGGCCAATTGGCTGTAATACATAAACAGGAGCTACAGGTACCAGTTGTTTGGCCACTAGTCAACATACTCATATTAAGGTGCATGTATGGTGCTGCTGAATGCTGCAGGGCATGTATTATTGTGTGTGTAACAGTCCTATAAATTTCTGTAATGATACAGGTGGAGAAACAGGTTTGCAACAGAATCTGCCATTTTGAACAGGCTCATGCCATCAACCTGCAGAACTGCACATTCTCCACAAAACAGAATGGCATTAGATCTATGCCAGCATTTCAGCAGTTGCTGCATTAAGTTCACATATAACAGCATGATTGGATGGGTATTTGGTCTGATGCTCAAACATACTATGCAATGTACTGTATGCTGCACCTTTCTGGGTTTTGGTCTTGAGAGACCAAACAGCTGGCCTTTTGCACACTGACAGCATGGATGGTGGAGTAGGTTTGGACGGGGGGGGGGTCACAGATGTTGACCGAATGAGTGACATGATTTTCATGTTTTATGGACTGGGATTGATGTGCATTGTTGACTCTGGCTTCAAATACTGACAATACATCTGCTACTCTGCCCATTACTAAGCAGCCCCACCAACTATTCCTCCTCATGTCTGTACTAGTCCTCTGTGGTCACTTCTGAATCCTTTTGGTCTGTATCTATGCCACTTTGGATGCCTTGCTCAATGGGATCGATAAGGGAGAAGGCCTCACTGCACCAGCTTCCCTTAGGTGCTGAGTCCAGCATAGCAGGTGCCTGCATTTGAGGTGTATGCATTGTCCACCAGTGCCAAGGTTGCTATCCTTTTTCCCACAGTTTACATGCGCTTGACGTAGCTAGTATATAGCCACTGTTTCATCAGCTGGGTTGAGAATGTAAAAATCCCAACCTAGAGATTTTTTAACCCTTGTTTTCAAAGGTGGTGGACCAGGTACTGAGACATTGAAGGGCTAGAAATGGGTGTTTTGGGGCATGATTTCTGCACTGCTGTGACAGATGACATCCTCTGCTATTATTATTGGCTGGGGGAGGCTGTGGAGCAGCCAACATGGTGGACACATTTTCTGGAGCTCCATGATGAGCTGACAAAGTCCCACACAAAAGATTAATGTACAAGTTGGCCAGCCTGGGAAAGGGTCCAAAGATGGTAGCCTGGGTGAAAAAATTGGCTGGAGAACAGGACACAGAGGGTAATAGTAAACGGAGTCCACTCTGAGGAAAGGGGGCTTACTAGTGGGGTACCGGAGGGTTTAGTACTAGGACCGGCCCTCTTTAATGTCTTTATAAGCGTTGCAGAGGGACTGGAAGGAAAGATATGTCTTTTGCAGATGACACAAACATCTGCAACAGAGTTGATACCAAGGTGGGGTGGAAAGGATGAGAAGGGATTTGGCAAGGTTGGAGGAATGGTCAAATGTATGGCAGCTTAGATTCAATGCTAAGAAGTACAAAGTAATGTACCTGGGAAACAAAAGCCCAGGTGAAGAGTACACAATGGGGTGTGAGATACTAACAACAACAAAAATGGAAAGGGACCGGGGGGTAGTCATATCAGGTGACCTAAAGATAAGCAAGCAATGTGAGAGGGCAGTAAGTAGGGCTGGTGGGATACTAGGATGCATAGGGAGAGGCATCACCAGTAGAAAACAGGAAGTTGCTATCCCTCTGTACAGAAAGCTGGTGAGACCCCATCTGGAGTACTGCATGCAGTTCTTTAGACCCAGTCTCTGCAAAGACATAGACAGGATAGAGGCAGTCCAGAGGAGGGCAACTTAAATGATGCAGGGTATGCACCAGAAGACCTATCAAGAGAGACTTAAGGATCTTAATATGTATAGCCTCGAGGAGAGGAGGGGAGGGGGGACATGATTGAAACTTTCAAATACCTCAAGGGAATCAACAAAGTCCAAGAGGGTAGCATCTTTCAGAAAAAGAGGTGTGCAAGAACAAGGGGGCACAATTTGAAGCTAGAGGGGGACGAATCAAAGGTAATATGAGGAAGTATTTTTTCACAGAGAGGGTTGTGGATGCATGGAACAGCCTTCCTGAGGAGGTTGTGGAGTCAAAAACAGTGGTGGAATTCAAGAATGCATGGGACAGACATAAGGCAATTCTAGGGGATGGAGGTTGGAAGAAGTAGGCTGTTAGTTAGCTAAGATCTGAAGCTTATCCATTAGGTAGGAAAATGGGCAGACTGGGTGGGCCAAGCGGTCTTTAACTGCCGTCAAATTCTATGTTTCTTTGAAAACAAAATTGCTTATTTGCCCTAACAAACTGCTTCTGTGAGTGAACGTTTCCCAGTATGGAGTTGTTCTAGTTGGCGTTCCCAGTATGGGGCCGAAGAAACATCAGCAACAATCAGCACAGGGTCTAGAAACTTATTTTGCCACTCCAAGGACAACTACATCAAAGAAGCTTACTGGGCTGACTTTCCCTAGCAGTCAGGACCTCTCGCACATCACTCAACTTCTCAACAAGCTGCAGGCAACTGGGGATGAGAAGAACAGCCAGCTTGCTTCTCTGGAGAATAAACTGACAGATCTTGATGCTAAGATTAGCGAAAATAAGACTGCCATAACCAAAATTACCACCACTATGGAATGGCACTCAAGAGTGAGTACAGGCCTGATCCACGATGTCGGGTTTCTGCATGCTAAAGTGGACATTTCTGAAAATGAGCTCTGTCAGTGCAATGTGCATATTGTGGTTTCTTCCCTCGCCTGGCGGGCTGATTTGGAGCAGTTGGCGGCCTTTTTTTTTTAAAACATATTTTATTAAAAGCAGCTTCATACTTTACATATAAGTGCATATGTAGTCTTACATGTGTACATTCATGGTCAACAGTTACATACTGGGTTTAGGAATATGCAATTAGAAGTGTAGCACCATCTTGACTAACTAGGCCTTCATACATAGTACCCTTACTTTGAGATTAACCCATCAGAGACTGATCATACCAGATTCCACTGCATGTATGACAGGGGTACATATTTAAAAAAAAATGCTTTTTCCTGACCATTAATGCTTAATTGGCATTTTTCTAGTTTCATACATGATGCTAAGTTATTTACCAGTGTGCTATGCTTAGTGGAGTGTCACTTACCCAGTGCTGGGGAAATCATTTTCCTCGCATTTACTGTTGCCAGGTCCCAGAGTTTATATGTAGCCTGATTACTATGCACTCTCATTTCTGCACCCAGCATAAATTCTAAGGGGGGGGTTGGAAGAGTTATTTGTAACATTTTCTGCATAATATCATGAACCTGTATCCAAAACACTGCCGCTTTACTACAAAGCAATGCCAATATGCACACAATTACCTTTCTCTATCTTACACTTTGGACATACTTCAAGTCTATTTGAGTTATATATATTGAGCTTGGATGGGGTCAGCTATGCTCTGTAGAGAAAATTTAGTTGAATCTTATGCAGTTTGTTAGGCTTCAAACAGCAGTGGATCTGTTTTATAGCTGCTCTCCATGTCTCATCATCAATTATAATTACTGGTGACCCCCTTTATCAACTTGTTTTCAGGTTCTTCAAAACACCATACTAATCCAAAATCGGGTTATTACGGCATTTCATAAAACTTCCTCTCACTAGCAGTGTTATTCTTTGTAGCGAACCACATTATTAGCCCCTACTTTTTTGCAATTCAATGCAAAGAAGTACAAGATAATGCATATGGGGCACAACAACCCAGGCACAATATATCAGTCGAGGGGTGAGGATATAGAATGCACCAAGCAGGGAAGGGATCTTGGGGGTTATCATCTCTGATGACCTCAAGGTAGGGAAACAGTGTGACAAGGCAGCAGGTAAAGCAAATAGGATGCTGGGATGCATAGGCAGGGGCATCACCAGCAGGAAAAGGGAGGTCATAATTCCACTCTACAAGACACTAGTGAGGCCCCACCTGGAGCATGGTTTACAGTTCTGGAGACCTTACTCATGTAAGGACATTGGGTAGAGAAGGTTCAGAGGAGGGCAACAAAGATGGTACATGGATTGCATCACAAGTCCTGTGAGGACAGGTTGAAAGAATTGAATATGTACTCCCTGGAGGAGAGAATGGAGAGAGGGGATATGATAGAGACATACAACTATCTTACAGGGAGGAACAGGGTGCAGGAATACACTATTTTTAAGTGAAAAAGATGTTCCAGGACTAGAGGGCATGGGATGAGGTTGGAGGGAGGACGATTCAGAGGAAACGTGAGGAAGAATTTCTTCACAGAACGGGTGGTGGACAAGTGGAACACCCTGCCAGAGCAAGTGGTGGGGGCTGAAACAATCACGGGATTTAAGAATGCATGGGATAGACATAAAGGAATTCTGGAGGTCAGGGTTAAGGGGCAACAGACTTCTAGGAAAACATAAAATAAACTTACAAGCTCAAATGTGCAAACTGGGTGAGCTGTAGGCCCTTATCTGCCGACATTGTCTATGTATCTATGTATCTATGTGGGCAGGCCGAAAATATCAAAAAACATGGCAGCTAAAATTTCCCTTTGTGATGGACAGACTAGTCCTTTAAGTAATCCTAGACCAGCTGCAGTAAGTAGTTTTTATCAATTATCTGGTTAATCCTGCCTTTCAGGGGAAAACAATTTAAAAAAAAGCTATCTGGTTGATCCTGCCATTGTTGCATTTTGGTCAAGGCTTCTCCTGACCCAGAGCACTCTCAAACGGACGTTGTTGCACTTCAGTCGGGGTTCTGCCCAACCCCACGCACTCTCAAATGTGACTGCTTCCTCGCAGTCAGCGGTATTATTTTTCTTAACAAAAAAAAAAGAAAGTTTCCCTACTGCACAGGGAGTGTGAGTGAGTGTGTGTGTGTGTGACACTGTCTGTGCGACAGTGTGTGTGTGTGTGTGTGTCTGTAAATAGGGGACAGACTGAGACACTGAGCAAACATTGCTCCAGTAATTATAAAAATTAAAAAATTAGCAACTGTGTGTTTTTTTTTTTTTTTGCAATTCACTTTTTATTAAATTTTAAACCAGTTAATACAGAGACATGGAAAGAAGTGTAAAACCAGGTGTACAAAAATATCAAACTCAATACATCCAGACAAGTCACCACCATAACCGTTGGTCTCTGTAAACCCCCGACCTCCTCCCATCCCCCTCCTGTGCAAGGCACTGTGCTACACCCATCAGAAATGAAAACTAAGCCTACCAGACTAAGTATATGCAGCTAATACTGAGGACCAGATTCTCTCGAAGAGAGGCAACTGGTTAGTAGAACAGCTATCATTCTTTCCACTCTGAGACTCACTAATAGTTCAGACAACCATTCCGCATAGGAAATAATTGTAGAGTCTTTCCAGTGCTTTAGGACTAATCTTTTCACAGTATTGAAATCAATTACATAAGATACTTCCTTGCTTTGACCTGGCAGTTTGACATTACGCCCAATAAACAAACCTCCGGGGTAAACATCTCCTCCAAGTATAAAAGTGGGCTAGCTTTATCTTTGATCTCTCTCCACAAGGGTGTAATTCTTGAGCATTCCCAAAAGATATGGAGCAGATCTCCCACCCCTGAAGCACATCTGTAACACTTAGGGTCAGGCAAGACCCTAAGGTCTACTAGTTTTTGAGGGGAGTAGTAGATATTGTGCAAAATCTTAAACTGGGTTAACTTAAGGCGGTCCTGTTTAAGAAACTTGTGACAGTTCGTCCAAATATCGACCAGTCCAACTCAATATCAGGAAAAGCCCTGCCCAGCGTGTCAATAAAGCCAGATTTTCAGTGAAGGTCCACTGACTCAGGACCTGATAAAGTTTTGAGATCGCGTGGGGTTCCAATCAAAGGCGCACAGTATCCCAAAAAGTAATATGGAATGGGTGGCCCCATTTGTTCCTATTTTTGAATAAGCAGGTGATGCAGTTGTAGCTTTGAAACAGTCCTTTCCAGATAAGTTAAGTTTATTTAATATATGAGAGGTTGAGACTAATTTACCATCCCTCTCAGGAGATCTCGAATCGAACACTCCTCTAGATTAGATAACCAACCCTGTCTAATAGTTTGATGCCCAATTAATAAGTGAGGATTACCAACAATTGGTTGAGTGCTGCCAGAGATGCTCATATTTTAAAAAGTTACAGAGTTGGTTGTGTATCCTTAGGAAGGTCCCTATAGGCGAATCCCTAAAGGAATGGAGCACCCCAGGGGTACTATAATACAAGGCTTCAGGATTAAGACCCAGACTCTTGACCCACCTAACCTCTAAATTAACCCAAAGCGGGACATAGTCTTTAGAATGGGAGGAGGTGTTCGACAAGGCCCATCTGCCATATTTATTTATTTGGGCCTCCCAGAAATAAAGGGCAAAATGGGGTAATTTCAGTCCTCCTAGCTCTTTGGGCGCCACCAGTTTTAGATAGGACATTCTAGCCTACCTAAAATTCCAAATGAAATCGGCAACCAGTTTATGTACCCTGTTAAACCATGCCAGAGGAATCCAAATATTAAGCATAGCTAAGGGGTAAAAAAGCCTAGGAAAAATTTTCATTTTAACTATGCTTATTCTGCCCCAAAGTGACAGAGGGAGCTGCCCCCACCTCTTCATGTCCAACTCCAAGGTGCGCACTAAAGTATCTAGGTTAAGATGACGCATACGCTCTGGGCTATTCGCCAAATGAAGACCTAAGTACTTGAGAGACTTGGGACTCCATCCTAAACCCAATCCTGTAATGTCAGTTTAATAACTCTGCAGTTTAAAGGATATACCACCATTTTCTCTTGATTTAATTTGTAATTGGATAGGGTGCTAAACTCCTGTATCATTTCCAACAAAGCGGGGACCGAAGAGGCAGGTTGGATACATAAATTAATAAATCGTCCATAAAAGCTGTTACTTTCACCACCTGATCCCTGATTCTTATCCCTTTGACCCTATTAGAATGAACAATCTGCCTAATCAATGGTTCCAAGTACAGGTTGAATAGGAGGGAAGAGGACACCTGCCTAGTCCCAACATATAGGTTGAGCGGTGAGGAGTCACTCCATTACAAGTCACTCTTGCTGTGGGGGTAAAGTATAGGGCCCTGACCCAGCTAATAAATTTCTCCGGAAACTCCACCTTATCCATCACCCAAAATAAGAAAGCCCAGTGAACACTATCAAAGGCCTTTTCAGCATCCAGAGAGACCAGTGCCAAAGGGAGGCCGGCCTCATCAGCTACTGAGAGGACATGGGATAATGTTCTAAAATGATCTGCCGAGATCTGCCTTCATAAAACCGCCTGTTCCGGGCCTATTAGGTTTGGCAGCAGTTTACTAATTCTTTCGGCCAGAATTTTAGATAAAATCTTAAGATCATAATTTAACAGGGAAATAGGCCTGTAACTACCTGGGTTCTCAAGAGGTTTATCTGGCTCAGGTATAAGTACTATAAGTGCCTCAAATAAACTTTTATCCATATCGGCTCCCGAGAGAATATGTTGGTATACCCTAGATAGTAAAGGGATCAACTGGTGAGAAAGGGTTTTATAAAAATTTGGCGAAAAACCATCAGGACCAGGTGTCTTATCCATGGGTAGACTTCTGATAGCCATTTCTATTTCACTGTGAGTGATATCGACAATGAGCGACCTATGATCTGTCATCTCCAGGCTAGGCAATGGCAACCGGTCCAAATAGTGTTGGATCTCAGATTGGGAGGGTGGAGACTGCATTTTCCCATATAACACTTCATAGTAATTTCGAAAAGCAAGAGTTATCCCTTCTGAATTAGTTATTATACATTTATCCTGATCTGACCAGATCCCTTCTATTACTCGGGATGCTTCTAGCTGTGCAATGTGCCGAGCCAGAAGCCTCCCAGGCTTCTCCCCCTGGTCCGCATATCTAGCCTAGTTTTAATCATAGCCAGCTCAGCCTGGTCACCCAGCATTTTAAGGTATTCGTCTCTGACTTTTATTAGTTTAACCTCGTCTCCTCCAGGGATAGTAACAGAAGTCTAACTGCAGGCCCTTAATTTGGTCCAGCAAATGTAGCATAGTGGCCTTTCTCTCCTTTTAGCCCTAGTGGCTTGACTTATTAATAGACCTCTCATGTATGCCTTAGCACAGACCATAAAATATCCGACCTTATACCCTCCTTGTCATTAAACAAAATGAATTCTCAATTTGGGACGTCAGACTGTTGATTACTTGGGGCCCTCAATAACTGGTTGTTAACTTTCCATCTATTACCTCTACTACTCACCGACGGGACAGAGAACATAGCCTCAACTGCCGAGTGATCAGACAGGGGCCGCCACTATCTCAGCCCCACAACACCTTTCAGGAGGAGCGAGAGCATAGTATGTAGTCAATCCTCGAACCCGGTTATGTACCGGGAATAGTAGGTGTACCTTAGTATCTCGGATGGAGCACTCTCCAAACATCGGCTAGGCCCAGGCGGACCACTAGGTCATCCAAAGCCAGGGCAGCTGGGTGGAACACCCTTGTGTTCTCGGGACCTATCCATCCATGATCTAGTACCAGGTTAAATCCCCCTATTACCATAGGGAGGTGGCTAAATAGAACAACGCTCTTAATAGCCTAGTCAGAAAATCTTGACTGTCAGGTTGGGACCATAAACAACCCTAGTAAAATTTCCATGTTATATAATTTCCCCTGTGCTAATAGAAATCTCCCTTCTCCATCTGTAATAATTTTAGTAAGACTGAAAGGAACTGATCTATGCAGTAGAATCAATACTCCCTATTCTTGGAGTTTCCCTGTGATGAAAGTACACTCCCAAATTGCATTCTCCTCAAAGCTTCCACTTCCTCTTGAAACAAATGGGACTCTTGCAAGAAGGCAATTCTGATCTTCATGACCTCTAAATATTTCAAGATTCTAAATTGCTTTACCTTATGTCTGGCCCCTTTAACATTCCATGTACAAAATTTAATCAAGGTATCGGTCCCCATAATCAAAATAAAAACTTGACAAGCTTAGTAGGCATACCTTAGTATCTCTAGCACCAGTGACCTTGCACCCTCCCGTGAGCCCACCCCCAATCCCACCAGGCCAAAAGTCCCCCATAACTCAGAAACCCGAAAACATGAAGAAATTGTCCCATTACCCTTCCATCCTCTCGACCCCACCTCCTGCCCACCAAACCCCACCCTCTGCTTCGAGCCCATGATACCAGGATGCCAGGCTTACCTTTCCCCACTCCCCCCCTCTCGCCCCCAGATTTACAAACAGGAATTAAGTCCCTCACTGTAAGAAAATAAACGGTATTAAAACCCAGCCCCAAGTTGGGCGAATACGGGGATCGTACCCCCTTAGTAAAACCTAGTACAAGGTTAGGCCCTCCAAAAACGAATAGGATACAAGCAAATGCAAGACCCATTTCTCGGGCATATTGAAATGAGATAATGTCCAAGCCCAGAAAAGAAAAAAAAAAAAAGGGGGGGGGTTCATTCAAGTCCAAACCTCTCTGACGAATATAGACTTTCTTGTGATAACAAAGAGTCTCCTAAATTATAAAGTCCCCGGGGGTCATAAAACCCCTTCTAAATGATTGAAATAATGCCCAAATTGCCCTTGCAACTAGGGTCTAATAGTCTTGGCCCAATAAAATATGCAATCCGCACTTAAATCAATTCCGCTGTAGGGCGTGATAATGTCTCCCAGAAAAATAAGCAATGTTAAAACCCAGCCCCAAATTGGGCGATTAAGTGAATATACACCCCAAAATAAGACCTAGTGCAAGGTTAAGCCATCAAAAACCAATAGGATGTGTTTGAGTGCAAGATCCTTCTGCGGGATATTGAAGTGAGATAGTGTCAAGTCCCAAAAAAAACAAAAAAAAGCATGCAAATCCAAACCACTCGGACATATATAGAGTATCATAGGATAACAAAGAATCTCAAAATTATAAAATCCCGAGGATCATAAAGCTCCTTCAAAATAATCGAAATAATGCCCAAATTGCCCTTTGGACTAGAGTCTAATAATTTTAGACTAATGGAATATGCAATCCACATTTAAAACGAATCCGCTGTATGGCGTGATAATGCCTCCCAGAAGAGAACACCGACTCTTTCAGCCTCCTCCTACATCCTTGAATAATTCGGGATAGGCCTCTCACAGAGCCAAAAACCGCTTCCACAGAGTCGAATGATTTCCAGTCGTTGCCCAACAGCACTTGTAATCTGGCAGGGTATCCATTCTGAATTTGATTCCGCCGCTATCAGTCTTTTGACATACGGTGGAAAGTATTACTTTAGCCTTACAGACCGTGGGAGGTCTTGAACCCTTACCCATGAGCCTCCCAAAAATCTCTTGTCCTCTCTGGCTTTCCTGATGATCAACTGCCTTTCTTGATAATTCAAATATTTTATAATAAAAGGCCTTGGAGAATTGTTCAGGTGGCGGCACAGGCACCTAGCGTCGATGGGCCCTCTCCACGATATATTTAGGCCCAAAGGTGAAGGTCCGGCTATCTTCTCCGTTAATTTCTGGGCAAAGGGGATGGGTCCTGAGCTTCAGCCTTTTCAGGCAACCGATGAGGACAACGTTGTTTAGCCGACTCCGACCTTCTAAATCCTCCACCTTCATCTCTAATTTCTGGATCTTCTGCGAAATCTTTACCACCGGCAGCTTCGGTTCTTTCCTGCTTCCTTCTAGGAGTTTGATCGGGCTTAGCTATCAAAGCCCCACGAGAGAGATCTTCCATCGTGGCTTTAATGTTTTAAGCTCCCTGCCATGTCTACCATCGTGGTTTTAAGGGTCTGATCTCCTCCAGAAAGCGCAGAGAGTTAAAGACTCTTCGAGGGGCTGGATCAGCTTGCCCCTTGAACCAGCATACCACGGAGGCCTTGAGCTTTTGGCCGCTTTCTCAGGCGTTGCAGGTGGGGTGTGCTTTGGAGCAGCTTTCTCATCTCAGCCTCCATAAGTGGATAGAGCACAACTTCTTCTGTCAGATACCGTCGAGTTTATTTAGAAACGGGTGATAGAAACAGCGAGTTTGATCAGAATTTTTGGGCGAGAGACAGAGCACTTAGGGAGATCAGCTACTCCGCGTCCCGCATCACGTGACTCCCCGCAACTGTGTGTTTATGGATTTTTTTTTACGCACCCTTGGGGTCTGATGAGCTCATAAACCTCTCGAGCTTGGCTCTCGAGGTTTATGGGTCATCACACCCCTCGGGTGTGTAAAAAAAAATCCATAACACACAGTTGCCTATCAATTATTCTCTATTTTATGACTGCAGGGTGGAGCTCTGCAGACATTTTTCTAGAACAGTAGAAATAAGGAGTTCACCATGGCCTGGATGTTCAGACTGCTTCAGGCAGTGGCGCAAGTCTGGGCACAGCACAACTGTAATGCACAGAGGCCAGGTCCAGGTGATATTCAATGGGGATGCACCATGATGCAGCACCATTGAATATGGCAGGGTCAGTGCACATACTGCGCAGTGGCACTGCGCTGGCACAAGTCACAGATAGGGAGCACGGGGATGCATCAGTGCAAGTGCAGTTGCGCTAGGCACATCACCCGTGATATTCAGCAGGGTGTATGCAAATGAGGCCATAATATATGCAAGCTGCAAATGGGGCCATTTGCATGTCATTATAGCTCCATCTGCATGCTTTGCACAGGGTAGCCCGGTGACTTGCGCCTGGCGCCCTGCACAGCATGACATGTGCTGTGGGGATCCCGGGGCATCCTCGCCCCATAGCCATGATTGCACGATATATGTTTACAATGAAATCCCTGGTAGTCTAGTGGCCCCCCTTTCCCTGATTCCCTGACAAATAATATACATGACTATCCCTGGTGGTCTAGTGGTTCCCCCCTTGAACCCAAACCCCCGATTCCCCAATGTATGCTACTATGACCATCCCTGGTGGTCTACTGGAACTCCATCTGCCCCTTGCCATGAATACTGTAAATGTAAATGACAACATTCCCTGGTAGTCCAGTTGACCCTCCTCCCTCCTGAGTCCCCTATCATGGTAGGTCGCCCACACATACTTCCCTGGTGATCCAGTGGCACCCCCCCAACCCACCCACCTACACAGGACCCCTTGCCCACCCATCATTGGTGGGCAACTGCATCCCGCCCACATATCGCAGGATGACAAGTACAGTATCGGCTGTAAGCCCATTGGTCCCCTGTGTGGACCAATGGGCTTGCAGGACATACTGTACTAGACAGACCCAAATATGTGAATATAGTACAGTATGCCCTGCAAGCCCATACTGTATCTGTTATTTGGCATGTGGCCAGACGGTATGCGGGTGGGATGCAGCCACCCACCGATGATCGGGGAGAGCAGGGTGGGCAAGGGTCCTGTGTGGGTGGGAGGGAGGGTGGGGTGCCACTGGATCACCAGAGAAGTACATGTGGGTCATCTACCGTGATCGGGGGCTCAGGAGGGAGGGGGTCAACTAGACTACCAGGGAATGTTGTAATTTACATTTACCATGATCGCGGCAATGGGTGGGGGGGTTCCACTGGACCACCAGGGACAGTCATAGTAACATATACTAGGGAATCGGAGTCTCGGTTGGGAGGGGGGACCACTAGACTACCAGGGATGGTCATGTATAATAGTTATAGGGGAATCAGGGACTGGGGGGGCCACTAGACTACAAGGGATTTTGTTTTATGCATATACTGCGCGATCACGGCTATGGGCAGGGGGGAGGTCCGGTTCAGTGTGTGCTTGTGGATGGTGTTCTGGGTGGGCAGGTGACCACCCAAGGCTGGCCTGCTGTGTTGCACCCTGCAATACTGCAGACCACCTTTGGGTGGCTGGGAGTTGTGCCTACTCTGCAAAGGCCCAATTTTGAGCCCCCTAATGCGGCACAATGCAGGGTTGCGCCAGCACATGTGCCGCACATCCCGGGCTGAATATCGGGATGTGCTGCATATGCATGGGCACACCCAGCATCTGTGCTCATACCTACAATGTGCATAGCACATCGGGAGTTACACTGCACGGGATGCCTTTTTCAATATCCCGCTGGGGCACAATGCAGGGTTGCTGGCCTGCCCCTTGAATATCTGGGCCCAAATGTCTACGGACTTCTTTTTTTATTAGAGTTTTATAGCAATCCCTTTGCTCAACAGTCTGTTTACTGCACTACATTTTCTCTATTAGTGTTTCCCAGTGAGGAATGAGGTTTAGATTTCTCAGATCAACACAGAATTAAGTGTTGTTTTTACTGCAGGAGATCAGGGGTGTCATCTGTAACTATGCTATTCTGCAGTGGAGGTATTGTTTTCTTTCACTCTGACACTGTTTTTTTAAGTTTTGATGGTTATGTGTGGTTCATAGCTCTGTGCTTGTGCTATGTACTGTAATTGGATAATGTAGGTTGTGCTTAGATACAGAGGCCAGATCGGTAAGTAGGACAGTGCTCCTCAGATATTTGGTAGTTTGAATTGATCAGTGCTTAGGTACTTTGAACATAGTTATACAATCAGCGGTTATAGTACAAGTGAGCTGGATAGACTTATGCAAAGTGCTTAGATGCTTGAGCTGATGAGTAACGTGTTGTGACTTGGTATTGGTTTGGCCTTATTCTGTATCTCACCGTAAAGAATGTTTAGTCTAGTAGTATGAGACCCCCCAAAAAGAATAATAATATCAAATGATTATCTCCTCCAACTCCGGAGTGTATGATCAGTAGCACGCAGGAGAAAGGAAAAACCCCCTTTGGAAACCTCTGAGGACCCATGGCTACTGCACACCCATCCTTCTGGGTATACTAAAGGAGAATAATCCTAATTAGCAATATTAAGCTAATTTGAGTTCCAAAGTTTGAGATCCTGATCCAGTGAAGCAAAGCTGAATAAGTACAGAATATTCGGTTGGTGAATGTAGAAGCATCCTTCTAGCAAATCCAAGTCGAGAATCCATGTCAGAGCAGAATGAAGCCGAATCCTGACTATCGAGGAGGAAAGATTGCAGTGAAGAAACCTGGGCAGACAAGCTGGCAACTCTACTAGAAGTGGTAAGTATCCAGAAACCATATTAAATCAATGTCTTCGGCATCAGTTAAACCAAGGAAGACAGTATGAAATAGAGCTCATCAGGGAGTTCACGAATATGATAGTAGCAACTCCGGAGGAGTTGATGTAGCATGGCTAGCCTCCACCCTGGGTGCTGACCTTGCTGCCCTTCTCGCCTCCTCTGGCTTCTCCCTTCCCAGTTCCGGATATTCTTGCTGCATTGGATTTTGCTTCCAGAACCCTTCCCCTGTACCTGTCCCACCCCCTCTTGAACCCCTCCACTGTCTCTGCCTCCACCAGCCCCATAGGCAGCGCATTCCATGGCTCCACCACCCTCTCAGTGAAGTAGCACCTCCTCCTTTCTCCCCTGAATCTCCCCCCCTCCAGCTTCCACCCATGCCCTCTAGTGGCCCCTCCCTCCTTCCTTGAAGCACCCTGACTGTTCCTCCCCTATTTACCCTCTTCATGTACCTGAAGACCTCTATCATGTCCCCCCGGTCCCTTCTCTCTCCAATGTGTACATATTTAGCTCTTGAGCCTCTCCTCATAGGTCCGGTCCCAAGCCCCAAATCATTAGGGTTGCCTCCTCTGGACCCTCTCCAGGAGGTAATGTCCCTCTTTAAGTGTGGCCTCCAAGCTGCACTCAGTACTCAAGTCGCGGCCTCACCAAGCAGTTGTACAGAAGGAGTATCACTTCCCTCCTTCTGGAGGTGATCCCCCTAGCGATGCATCCCAGCATCCTGTTGGCCTTGGCTGCTGCCCTCCTACAAGTCTCCGAGTTGTTCATCTTGACATCTACCACCACCCCCAGGTCCTTCTCAGCCATCGAGACTTGTAACATTTCCCCCAGGGTGTACACTTGGCCTGGGTTTCTGGCCCTCAGGTGGAGTACCTTACATTTCCCTGCATTGAACCTCAGCTTACACTTTCTAGACCATCTTTCCAGAGCCGCTAGGTCCCCCTGTAGGGCCACCCTCCCCTCCTCCCCATCCACCACTGCCCCCAGTTTTGAGTCATCCGCAAAGAGACTCATTTCACTCCTGATTCCTGTCCTTATGTCAGAGACGTAGGCGTTGGGGGACCACGTGATGCAAGACGCTGAGTAGCAGCTCTCCAGTGTAGCTCCCACCGCTTGAGGATCTAAAAGCACAATTTCAACTATTAAAAGATCAAAAAACGATTTACCGGAATGCCACTGTACGGATTAAGGCCGAGTGAAGATTCTGATCTGCAGGAATGGAAGCAGAAATGCGTCTAGCCCTTCCTAAACATACCCCACCAGTCTCACCGGAGAAGCAAAGCAAGGGCCTAAGGCCCAACAAGCACAAGGAGGAAAATTTAGGCTTTAAGCTCCATGGGACGAAAAGAACAAGAAGGGATCCCTAATGCTGGAGATTTCTCACCGAATTCACTCCATTCAGGACGAGGTCAAATCTCTGGCAACCGATATTAAAAACATAACCGAGAGGCTGGAGGATCTTTCCACAAAGATCGCGGATAACGATGCCCACACAACATCTCTGGAGAAAAAAATGGATCGCACTAATGAGGAAGCAACAGATATGCGGCACAGAATCAAGAAGTTAGAAGCGAAATTGGAGGATCTAGAAGGTAGAAGCTGCAGAAACAACGTGGTCATTCTGGGATTACCAGAAAAAGAAGAAGGGAACAACACCATCATTTTTGTGGAGAAGCTGGTAGAAAAACTTGCCGGTCCATCGCCTTTTGGGAAAGTTTACATGATCGAAAGAGCTCATAGAGCTTTAAGGCCAATGCCTCCACCAGGAGCCTTCCCACGCCAGATCATTTGTAGATTCCTCAACTTCCAAGAAAGACAACACCTATTGGGGAAAATTAAGGAAATGAAAGAAATCAGTTAAGAAGGAGCAAAACTGAGAATAACACAGGATCTCCCTGTATCTGTCCAGCGCCGTCATACTAATTCCACCCCATAGTGTAATTAATTGCAGCAGAATAAGAGTTCAGAATGGGGAATCCGCCAAGCTTCAGGTACTGTTAGAAGGATCGTGGGCTACTTTTGAAGAAGTGGAAGTAGCCAGAATGGAACTACAAAAGTCCAAGCCGGAACTGCTTAAAAATCGCTGAAGAGGAAGGGTGGAATACTGAGAAGTGATCTCCTTGATTCAGTGTGATTGATAGTGAAGGTACGTCGGGGTGGTTCAGATTATAACCCGAAGGGAAAGTAATCGTTTGGCTCTTAAAATCCTAATAAGGGCTATGGTAATCCTGCATGTTAAAGTATTGCAAAAAAGAGAAGAATGGGTGACAATCACGATTGGTAGCATTAAACTCTTGCAGTGTGGAATCTCATTATGGAGGGGGAGAGAGCACGTTGATGTGTTGGCTCATTAGTGAAGGAACTGTGTGTAAGAGACTTGGCTGTAAATACTCCAGACGACAGGGAATGAGGCTTTTCTCCAGGATGGAAAGTCAGTTAATATTTACTTTGAGTAAGTTTTGGACATTTTCAGTTATACAGCCCCCACGGGTTTGGAGAGTTTAAAAGTTAGTTAATCCAGATGGAAGCGTCGATATACAGAGTTAAAACTATCATTGAGTTGATTTGCGCTCACGATTGCATGGCCTGTAGAGCTGCTAAAGCCAATGAGAGCTGGGGGCAATGTTATAATTTGGAGACTAAGAAAAAATCACTGATCTGGTTTATAGTCCTGCACGTTAAAGTACTGCGGAAAGGACAAGACTGGGTGACAATTATGAACTGGTAACAGCAGACTGTTGCAGTACGGAATCTCGTTACCGGGGGGGGAGAGAGAGCGTGCTGATGTTTGTTGGCTCAAAAACGAAGGATCTGTGAGTAAGAGACATGGCTGCATAATACTCCTCTACAGGTTGAAAATCCGGTCCATATGTACTTGGACTAAATTTTGGACAATGTCAGTTATGTAGCCATATTGGGTTGGGAGAGTTAACAAGTTTGTTAATCCTAGTGAAAGTGTTAATACATAGATATAAGTCTATCATAGAGCTGATGTGTGTTTCGATTGCATGGCAGTGCGCTGTTCAATCAAATAGTGCTGGGGCAGTTTTATAATTAATAGACCAGAAGCATGTCACTGGTTTGGTTTAGTAGTAATGTATCGGCAATCAGGCGAGCTATGACCAATTAGGTTAGATTACTTATAGGATTAGATGCAGCTGCAAAGCGAAAGCAGAAGGTTCCCCTGATATGGTTGAAATATTTTGGGACCTGGTTAAGATACAGTTTGGGACACTGACAAGAATTGAGGGGTGAAAACTTACTTGTACTGGGAAGGATTTGAACCAGACCTGGGCTCAGCACGAAAAATGACTTATGAATAAGTGCCATCTTATGGTTTAAACACGCTCTACGCCTCTCTTTGTTAAGCTTTTCATTATAGAGATATCCTTTCACTCCAGATTTAGAGAGAATGGTTGGACAGTAAGAAAGTATAACCCGATCTATAGTGAGATATACTAGAGTGTCAGAGAAACAGACATCTAGCGGCGGGAGGGAATGGACAGGAGTAGCAAGGAGTGATGTTGCAGTCAGTGGGAGAGCAGAGGGGGAGGTAATGGTAAACAGCCAGTATTAGTAGGGGTTTCACCCAGGAGGGTTTAGTAAGTGGGAATTATGGAATGAGGGGATACTAGGGTAGAGATAGATAAGGGGCGAGAAGTACAGCAAAGTTCAGTTTGTTCCAGTTACAGTTACAATACTAGCAGGGTCTCACTACGAATATGCCCATGTCAGAAAAAGAATAATGGCTAAGATAGTGAACATAGTGTCTTGGAATGTAAAAGGAGTTGGACACAAGGTTAAACAATATTTGATCCTGAAGCACCTTAACCTGATTGGGGCAGAGATAACTTTCCTACAGGAGACACATTTACTAGATATTGAGGCCATCAAAATGCGCAGGCAACAAGTAGGCCAGGTTTTTGTGGAGAGCTCTCTGAATAGAGGAGGTACAATGGTTTGATTCGTAGGAAGCTCCCCTTTACCCCGGCTAAAATAGTTAAGGACCCGAAAGGTAGATTTGTGTTTGTGGTAGGTCTCTTGAATGGGAAGGAAGTACTGTTAAGGAGCATTTATGGGCCAAACCAAGACTCTCCCAACTTTTGTGCAGATCATAACAACATTACTTCCTTTCCTTTTGATCCGATGATACTGAGGCGACCTCAACTTGGTGTAGACCAATAATGGATAAGAATGGCAGAATCAGGAAGGATTGTCCGACTCCAACGTGCCCTCAGAAATCTTTATGGACCAACTTGGACTCTCAAGACAGCTAGTGGGTATTCACCCAACTGACAGAATATACCTTCACCTCCCTGGTCCACAAAACATCATCCAGAATAGATTATGTGCTTATCTCCGCGTACATACCCCAAGTCATCGACGTCAGAATACAACCGGCCCCGTCGGATCATTCCCTTGTCTGTTGTCACCTATCTATTGAACCTCCTAGTAGGAGTGGAGGTAGATGGAAACTTAATGACCAATTATTAAAGACCTAAGCTAGCCTGTATGGTTCAGGACCATATTGATCTGTACATAGCACACAATCAAGGTACCACTCAGAGGCGGGAAATAGAAAGGTGTGCTTTTAAGCCTACCTAGGGGAGTCCTCATAAGTCTAGCCAGCTAAGAGGAAGAAAGAAAGAGAGACAAATGTCCCTACTATTATCCCAGATAAGTTTAATAGAAAAGACTTATCCCCAAACACTTCCAAATCATAGTACAAGAACTCATTAAATTAAGGGCAGCCTATCTCGAGGCTGCTTAGGGAAAAGCAGAATATGCTATTATTAAAACCCAGACATCATTTACCGACCAAGGTGAGAAGGTGGGAAGGCTTTAGCTAAAGTTAAACAATACGAGTCCTCGAGACATATAGTATCCATCAATCCAGATCGGAAGGGCAAGTGAAAACCTCCTCAGAAATCACATCGAATTTCTCAACTACTACAAAGAACTTTATGGTCCTATGGCAAACCCACCAACCCAGTCCCTACTAGACAATTATTTACAGGAGGCCAACCTGCCTAACCTCACTGAAGACCAACAAAGGGAGTTGATATTACCCATTACATCTCAAGAAATATCTAAAGTCATAAGCATTCTTCCTTTAAACAAAACTCCAGGAGTTGATGGATTCTCAGCTTACTTTTATCAAAGATTCAGGGCCTCCATCATCCCTTTGTTGTTCTCTCTGTTTCAATACATACTGTCAGGAGCTCCTGTTGATGCCTCATTGTTTGAAGCGCTTGTAGTGCTTATTCCTAAGACCGGAAAAGAACCTGAGTTGGTTACCAATTATTGACCAATCTCCCTGCTAAATCAGGATGTTAAAATTCTATCTAAATTATTGGCGTGCCGTCTCAACACAATTCTCCCTAGTATTATTGGATCCGAACAAGTCGGTTTCATGAGGGGTAGATCCTCGTCGGACCACCTTCATACCCTGTCTCATGTCTTCTCGGCGACCAGGGATGCTCCCTATCCAGCTGCATTGGTCTCCCTGGATGCCGAGAAGGCATTTGACAGGGTTAACTGGCAGTATCTACTTAGTACTTTGAAGGCTTTTAAATTCCCAGACCTTCCTGACATGGATTGGATCCCTTATAGCTCCCCAGGGCAAGAATAGCAGGAAGCGGAGTAATCTCTGACCGTTCACACTTTACTCCGGTACTAGACAAGGTTGTCCCTTGTCCCCTTTATTATTTAACATTTACCTAGAACCATTGATCCGTAGGTTGGAGGCCAGTGTAGAGTGCAAGGGTTCCAATTCATCCATGTGAGGTTAAGGTCTCAGCCTACGTGGATGACCTGCTCCTTCATTTGGCCAACCCAGTCTCTTCTCTTCCCCCAATGTTGAATATCATAAAGTCTTTTAGCACGGTATCAAACTACAAACTAAATGTATGTAAAACAGTTGTCTTCCCTCTCAATCATAAGTTGTATAAAGCAGATATAATACAACTAGGTCTTGCCTGGAAGCAGGACTCTCTGAGATATCTAGGTATTGAGCTGACAAAGCAATCGGGTAAAGCCATTAAATTAAATCTGGACTCGTTATGTCAAGTGATAACCCAAGACCTGAAGAGGTGGGCATCATTACCAATCTCCATGTGGGGGAGAATCAATCCATTAAAGATGAATGTATTTCCTAGGCTCTACTACCCTCTAGCATTGCTTAACTTTTGGCTACCGATACCATGGTTCAGAAAGGTTAATAGTCTTTTCACAAAGTTTATCTGGCCAATAAAGCCCCAAGGATAGCTTTTTACATATTGGGGGCTCCAAAACGAAGGGGTGGCCTACGCTTGCCTAACATACGGCTTTACTTCTGGGCAAGTCATATTAATAAATACCTGAGATGGTTAGAGCCATTAACAACCGAGTACACTCCGAGATGGCTCATTATAGAGCAAACGAGGATCAGAAGTAATGGTATGGACCCAGAATCACTACTACATATCAAAGACAGCCTCCTTCAGAATACATTAAAGAATACCCCTATAGCATTGTCGATCTGGATTCACAATCAATTTTGCCGCTCCCTCAAATATAACAATATCGGAGATTTGACTCAGAACCCGTTTAATAACCCCAACTTCAGGATTGATGGCAAATGCCTCCTGTAGCTTGGTTACCCCAGTTGAAAGGTATCCCAATGTATGCCTTAAAGAGAGGGGATATATAGTTCAGCCCAAGAGATAAAGCACAAGTTTAAGGTACCTGCCAAACTGTTTTCAGAATTATCCAATTGAGACATTTATTGATTAAAACTCTAGAAATAAACTAGACTCAAATAATAAACCCTCCCTCATGAAGAGTGAAACGTTTGGTGGGATCTCAGAATGCGGTGTCCAAAATCTATCGGGCTGTCTACAACTGGTTGCACCCGGGAAGTTTTGGACCGACCCACTATTGGTCCCCCCATTTCCCAGGCTATAGCCTTAACTGGGAGGAGCTTTGGTCTAACTGCCATAGGTTCATAACACAAGACAGATTAAGACTGATGCAGATGTACGTTCTGCATAACCTTTATTATTCTCCTGAGATTAGTACGTTTCGGCTTGACTACCTCCTCTATGTGTGATAGATGTTCTAGTAGTGAAGGCACCCTGTACCATATTTTCTGGTCTTGTCCCAAAATAGTCCCTCTTTGGGTGGCCATTCAGACCAAAATTGACCCAATCCTGGGGATCGAAGACCTTTTTAAACCGGAAATATGCATTCTGGGTGATTTTTCTGGCATTGGATTCAAGAATAGGAAATTCTATATGGCCTTGATTTCTATGACCCTCAAGAAAGTAGTGTTAAGGCACTGGAAAGACCAGTCAGAAATCAAATATGGAGAATGGGTAACAGAGCTGCTAGTGAGTTTGAGAACAGAAAAGGCCATTGCAAGCCTATCCAATAGATTAGGCAGGTTTAAAGAGATATGGGACCCCTTCTATACTCTGTTCACAATCTAATAGAAAACACTGATTAAGACTCTGTAATTGTTTCATATTGTTAAAATGGTAATGTTGGAACTGTGGAATTGTATTGATCAGGATGTATAATATTGCTGTACTCTGGGTGGGAGGGATACAGGGGTGGGATGCTGGGGTAGGGGGGGAACAGGCTTAGTCCACTGTATCCTGTCAGTATACAATGAAACTGTACTTGACTGTCTGTCTGGTATGATGTAAAACCAATAAACTGTAAATGGAAAAAAAAAAAAAGAGACATAGGCGTTGAAGAGGAGGGGCCCAAGGACTGATCCCTGTTGAACCCCACTAATGACCCTCCTTGGGGATGAGACTATCCCGCCAACTACGACCCTCTGGGTCCGATTCTGGAGCCAATTGCCTATCCATCTGATTATCTGGTTCCCCACCCCCATTTCTTCCAGCTTATTCAACAAGCCCACGTGAGGAACAGAGTCAAATGCCTTGCTGAAGTCTAGAAGGAGGACATCCACTGGTCTACCCAGGTCCAAGGCACTCGTCACCCAGTCATAGAACTCCACAAGGTTTGTCTGACATGATTTTCCTGGGACGAATCCATGCTGTCTATCGTCCAGGCACCCTGACTTTTCCAGGTCCCCCCCCATCCTCTCCTTAACAATGCCTTCCATCACCTTGCCCACCACCGATGTCAGGCTGACAGGCCTGTAGTTCCCTGCCACCTCCCTTGATCCCCCCTTGTGGATAGGCACTATATTCGGCACCTTCCAGTCCTGGGGCACCCATTCTGTACTCAGAGAGATGGTGAAAAGCTCCGCTTGGGGTTTCGCCAGGACATCTGCAAGTTCCTTCAGCACTCTGGGATGTAATTTATCTGGCCCCGGTGCTTTCTCTGTCTTAAAGGAGCTGAGGGCTTCCCTCACTCTCTCTGCTGTGATTTCCACTTCCAGTACCTCTTCTCCCTGCTTAGCCCTCCCCCCTTTTGCCAGTGATGCCTCTCCCTCTCCCCAGACCCGCCGATCGGTAAGGGTCCCCCCCTCCTCAGTATCTCTGTCTCCTCCCATGTATGATGCAGCACCCCCATTTTCCTTGGTGAAAACTGTGGTGAAGTACTCATTTAGTACCTCAGCCTGCTCCCCCGGGTCTTGTGCCCATCTCTGCCCTGATTTAATCCTGCTAATCTGCCCCTTCACCCTTCGTTTTTCCCCAATGTATCTGAAGAACCCTTTGTTCCCTCTCCTAATTTCCCTGGCCAGGTTCTGCTCCTTCCTTGCCTTAGCCGCCCTCACCACCCTAGTGGCCCTTCTAACCATCAGCTCATACTCCCCTCGATCCCTATCACTCCTTGAACACTTGAATTGCCTATAGTCTGCCTTCTTTCCCTGCACCACCTCCTGTACCTCCCTGGTCCACCTGCAGGGTTTTCAGGCCCTACCGCATTTTCGTCTTACTCTTGCACAGGTGCTGGTAGCATCCTGTACCCCTCTCCTGATGATTTCCCACCTACTATCAGCGTCCATGTCTGTCCCAATCACATCCAAATGCTCCTAAAGGATCCTTCCCATTTCCTTAAAATCTGTCCCCCTGAAGTCAGTTACCTCCGTCTTTGTGCAGCCTTCTAGCCCTCCTAGGTCCAGGCAGAACAAGACCGTGGCATGGTCACTCCCCGCCAATGGGTCCCTTACCTCCATTCCCCCAATCTGGTCACTGTCTGCCAAGACCACATCCAGTACCCGCACTTCCCTGGTCGGTTCCCCCACCTGCTGAGTTAGGAACGCGTCCTGAAAGACATCCAACAACCTCTGTTCCCTGGTCACAGAGGATGTCATAGTCTCCCAGTCTGTTCCTGGCATGTTTAAGTCCCCAACACCACCACTGTTCCTCTGCCCAGTCTGCAGTGTCTCCCAACATCTGCCACCAAACTCTCCCCAGCTCCTCTGCCAGGGCAGGGGGTCTATACACCACTCCTATTTTTACTCTTTTGCCCCCCCTTGTTATCAAGGTGACCCAAATGGCCTCCACGGTTCCCTCTGCCTCCTCTACTCCACCTATGCCAATGCAGTTTTTGACTATCATTGCTACCCCTCCTCCCCTTCCCTCCTCCCTGTCCTTCCTGAACATAGTGTAACCCTCCAGGTTCAGGCCCCAGTCGTGTCCTGCAGTGGCCCTGGTCTCAGTGACCGCTGCCACATCCACTGCTCCCTCAGTTAGCATCGCCTGGAGCTCAGGCATTTTATTTCCCAAGCTCCTGGCATTTAGCAGGACTACCTTCCATCCTTTCCCTATACTTCCATTTCCCCCTGTTCGTGTTCCCATAGGGATTCTGTTTTCCCCTGGTCTGCACTTTACCAGTCGGCCTTTTCCCACAATCCTCCAGCTCTCCAGTGGGGTAGAGACAGAGTCCCTCCTTTATCAGCACCCCCTTGACAGCCTTTTCTCCCATCCCTCCCCCGTTCACAAGTTTAAACCCCACCTTTCACCAATGAACCCCTCCATTTTCAACTTAAAGATTCCCCTCCCCTCCAAATTGAGATGGAGTCTATCTCTAGCATACAGCTCCTTATCCTCCCAGGTCTCCCCCCAATCCCCCATCAACCCATACCATCTGGCCTCACACCACTCCCTGAGCCACTGGTTTATCTCCCTAATCTTCCTCTTGTGTTCTCCACAAGCCCTTGGCACCGGCAGGATTTCTGAGAAGGAAACTGTGCATACTATGTCATGACAGACCCTGGCAAGCTCCCTGAATCTTGCCTGTATCTCCAGCTCACTATTTCCCTTAATGTCATTTGTACCCAGGTGGACCAGTATGTCTGGGGGAACCCCCACAATCCTTTGCCAGCTGATATACCTTGTGCTTAGCCCTGTGCACCGTTAGTCCATGGAAGCATTTTGTTCTAACTGGCCAGGCTTCTCCCTCCCTATCCCATTTGATACCCCTGATCATAGAATCCCCCAACAGGAGCACTCTGACCGCTCCTTTTCCTCCATTTCCCCTTCCATGTCCCTCATCCTTTCTACCAGCCCCTCCACCCAGCCGGCTCCTTGTTCCTCCCCCTATCTGGGTGCCACATGCCACCCCCTCCTTATTTACCCTGGCCACCCCCTTCCCTCCAATCCTATGCCTCTCCTCCTCCTGAGTATCCTTCTGTACCTTGCTAACTCCCCCCTCACTACTCGTGACTGGTCCTTCTCCTCCATCTGCTAAACTAGACTGGCTCATCCTCTCTTCCTTCCTGTTTCCATTTAGTCCCTCCTTGCTTGTCATGCTCCTCTGGCCTAAACCCTCAGCTCCCTTTACTGAATCCTTCTTGTACTTCTGGTCCTTCTCCTTTACCTTTCCTCCCAACTGGTCCTTCTCCTTGCGCTTTCCTCCCTCTTCCCCTGCCCCTCCTACTCCGATTCACTGCTCCCCCATTTTCCTGCATTCCAGGTTCCCCCTGTTTTCCTGCTATCCGGCCCTGCCTCCTGCCCCCACTCCCTTTCCATCTCTAATCACCCCTGTCATGGCTACATCACCCCCCTCATCCTTGAGCAGAAGAAGTGAATTGAAGCGGTTAGTGAGTGTAAGGTCTGATCCACCTCCCCGCCTTGCTTCCTTCTGTCCAGCCCCGGCCATCTGCCTACTTCCTTGAGAATGTTGTCCCTCTGTCCCTCCTTTGTGAGGGTCCCCAGTTACCTGCCTGCTTTCTTGGTAGTGTCCTTTTGGACCCCCTCTGCCAGGGTCTCTATATGACCCCTGAGTATTCTCCTACACCCTTTTCCCTATGCCACCACCCTCAATGCTTGGTGCAACCCCGTGGGAGATCCCCTGCCCCCTTCCCCAACCATACCACCCCCCTTCCCCAGCTGTCTCTTAATCCCCGCAACCTCCTCCCTAAGTTGTGCCAGCTGGTAGCACACTGGGCAACCACCGAACTTCCAAGCCCAGTCCAGTATCATGGCTGCTCCACACCCTGTGCACCCCACCACCCTCCCAAGGATGCCGGCCCTAATGATGTGTGGTTCCATTCCCTTTCAAGTAGGTGTCCTTGGGTGAGCCACCAGGTTCCCCCCTAGTCCAAGATACACCCCATCTGCCTAATCAGGTCACCCACTAATCTTAGATACAGTCCCACAGTACACTGGTAACCCTGTTACTAGGTGCAGTACAACACAGTAAACTTATAAGGGAAATGAACAACTCCCTAAGCTGCTCTCTCCCAGCCTTTAAATCCAACCCAGTGGCTAGAACTACATGAGCTGCACCTGTAGCCTTTTCCTCCAATTGCAGGACAGGTGTTCCCTATAAATTAGCAGAACTCTGGGGAGGGAGGGTGGGAGGGTGGGTTTGGGCAGACACCCCGACTAGAGAGAGTGTATCAGCCCTGTGTCTCCCCCCTTCAAGCCCAGCAGCCCAAGCACCAGGCCCCAGCAAATCCCACCAAATAGGTTTTAAATCAGAAGAAATAGGCCTCCCCAGCGCAGCCTGTTACATAGTGAAACATCCAACAAATGAGCCCACTTACCACCACCAAATCAGTTTTCAAACTTTCAACAGCCCCCAAAACAATACCCTGCTAGCCCCTTAGAAGTAAGAAAGAAAAGAAATAACCTTCTACCAAGTAAAATACACAAGAACCCTGTGAAAACAACAAGCAGCAGCTACTGTCCTGGAACACAACTGATCCTGTCCCCTTCCAGTTCCTTCTGAGAAGACAAAGCAGCTTACACCACAAACCTGATTCAGCTCTGCCTCCAGTCAATTAGCTGAGTGAGACCTGGCCAGACCATTAACACCCTTTCCCCACTATGCAGTAATCTGTGCAGCTACTGAAGTCAGCAACAATGAATCAAAATTCAACTCAAAGCCCCCAAAATATGTTTGCTGCCAAAGGAAATAGGTCTCCAATTTAATCAGCTTCACTAACAACACATCAAAATAGGCTTGAAATTAACAGATATAGGTCTCCAATTCAAATAACCAGGCCCCAGCAAATCCCATCAAATGGATTTTAAATCAGAAGAAATAGGCCTCCCCCAGCGCAGCCTGTTACACAGTGAAACATCCAACAAATGAGCCCACTTACAGCCACCAAACCAGTTTTCAAACTTTCAACATCCCCCAAAATAATACCCTCTAGCCCGTAGAAAAGAAAAGAAATAACCTTCTACCAAGTAAAATTCACAAGAACCCTGTGAAAACAACAAGCAGCAGCTACTGTCCTGGAACACAACTGATCCTGTCCCCTTCCAGTTCCTCCTGCCTTCAGGCCCAGTCTGGGTGTGGCAGGCTGACAGATGTATGAACCTCCAGGCCAGATGTGGCGCAGGCAGGCATAGTGTAAAAATAGTCGAATCTCTAGGCCCTGAAGGCAAAGCAGGTACGAGGCAAAGTAGGCACGTAATAGAAGTGTATGAACCTCCAGGCCCAGACAGGGCATGGCAGGTTGACAGAAGAAATGAACCCCCTGACACGATGTTAGGCGATGCAGGCATGGTGAACAAATAGTAGAACTTCCAAGCCGCAACTCAGTGAGGTAGGTGGAGTAAAAGCAACCTTGGAAGTTGCCGACTGAGCTGAGAGTCAAGCTAATAAGTAATCGAGTGTGAGGACATTGCAAGTCCAGTAGATAGAGTTAGTAAGTCTGGCAGCCAGGGAAAAGCAGGAAGGAAATGCGATGCATGGTGTGAGCAATAGGCTGCAAGTTGTAAGCATGGCCTGCATGTAGAACGGTGGTGGTAGTAATGATAGTAGTAGCAGTGGAGGTCATTAGCTTGCATAAATGCAGTGGGAGTAGCAAGTAGTACTGATCTATGGAAGGTGTGTAGTGAAGATCGATGAGAATGGAATTAGCAGATGATTAGTCTGACCTTCCTAAAGTAATAGATTGGTGACCAAGCGGCAAATCATAGCAAGGGCCACAATAGGAAGCAACATCCTCATTCCAAACAATAACATGTTTATTGAAGCAGTCCCATAAAGTTAGTGATAGATAATGGTTTAATCAACTGAGTTCATTGGAGCAATACTTGTGGCCAGAAGGAGCTGCAATGTTATAAGAAGCCTTAGAAAATGCAGAGCTGGGTAACTATGACAGTAAGTCAAGCACCAGATGCAGTGCATGGCAGGTAGTGCATGGCAGGTGAGAGGCGTGGGATGACTTCATATTAAATGTTGAGCTACCAAGCCGACACTGGATGTCTGGTAATGGTGGCAAAGACAGCGTGTACAGTAAGACAGATAAGATACCTTGACGGTAAGCTTCAAATGTATGTCCCTGTCTTCCTGTATTCAGTTGAAATTATGACAAGTATAGGCTGGCAGGAGCTGAACCAGCTAAATTCTAGAGCAGGTTACAAATTGTAGGGTAGAAGCAGTAGTTACTGCAAATGTAGGCAGTCGTACCCGCTTAATAGTGGGAAACAAACTTGGAGGTGCTGAGGTATCGTATCGAGTGAAGAGCCAGAGGGTGCAAGCGGGTGATGCCATGATTCATTCAGGAAGAGTCATGCACTTAGCATATATGTAGTGGTTGATATGGAAGGCTTGCTATTCTGGCACTTGCACTTGGACCAATGGCGCAGTAACAGGAAAGCCGAAGCAAGCTTGTATGGCGCTGAAGTAAGCAGCATGCGGAGGATGCAGGGGCTGGAAGAAGGCAACATGGAGTAGTGGATAAATCGTAGCAGAGTCCTGTGGAATCCAGATGGCAGTGAGGCAGGCGAATGCTGTCTGAATGGAGCACCAAAGAAGGGAGGTGGCAGCAGGTGAGCAGGAGCTGCAGCTGGCAAACTAGGCGCAGCCGGCAAAGAGAGAGAGAGAAAGCCCCCCCAAAAAAAAGAAAAACAATGAGAACAAGTGCAGAACAGCACAGGAGGGATGGATCGAGAGGACAAAACAAAGAAGGAGGGCAGGAAAGTAGACAAGGAATGAGGGAAGCGAAGGTAAAAGAAACAACACGGGGCAGAGAAGGAAGGAAGGAAGGGGGGGCCAGCCGTGACCCAGAAAGCGAGTGCGACTCACTCTAAGCAGAGCGGAAGTAGTCTGCTCATCTAAATAGGATGTGGGGGAAGAGCTCTTCCCCCACATAACTACAGGTGATAGCTTTTACAGAAATAATAGTCACGACAGTACATGTATTTCAGTCTTGATTTGTGCATCATTTTTATGTTTCCTTACACTTGCGCAAGAAACATCTTGTGGTTGCTTCAGAATGACATTTGGGAAATGTGTCACGGATGAGTCCAATGCACAGCACTATACCATGGGCTCGTCCCTGGCAGACCAATGAGAATGCAACTAGACTGTGACACTGTTTCAGTTTTCACAGATGGAAGCTGTTGTTGAGTTGAAAGAAATGAAGCACACCAATGGGAGCGCTTCATTCCTTTAATTTACATATAGCGTAAGTAAGCCGACGAGCAGCTGAGTGGTTTTATTATGTCTAGTGTTGTTACACACACTTCCTCACACTAAAATAAAACAGGTACCACTGCCAGATACCCCTACAGTCAGAGGTGGGACCCACAAATGTTCACTAGCTCGGTTCTCTCTAACTCGGCACCCGCCACACTGCTGCTGCTCCCTCCTTGCTCTGAATCCCCCCTCCTGCCACCACCAAGGCATTTACAATGCTATTGGTGGCTACTGCTACCCTGCGCACTCACCCTTTCTCCCTCCCTGCCATGCACTGCCGTTGGAGTGGCTTCACTAAATGGCAACTCGTTGCAGCTCCTGTTCTAGCCCCTTCCTCCCTTGGCTGCCACCTTAAGCCCCATAGGGCATAAATAAATTCAGAATACTGCTGCCGGAGCAGTGATTCAGGAAAGTGGGAGGAGGCACTTTCCTCCCCTGCCTCCTCCACCTCTCGCTGACTCCATTTTGCTCCTCTTCTCCCACGAGTGCAGAATAGGCCACAGCCTAATTTCCGTATGGGCTGGGAACTTACAGTGTCCGAAGGCACTTTCACTAAAGCACAATCGTGGTAGGGGATGCACCTCTTAGAGAAATCACAAGTATGCCGCAATTAACCATCCCGCTACCTCCCACTGTGCAGTCCCACCTGCCACCCTCGTTCCATGGTCCTGTTTAAACCTTCCTGCTACCTCCCTCTGTGCAGTCACACCTGCCACCCATTCCCCGGTCCCATTTAACCCTCCCTCTACCTCCCTCTGTGTAGTCACACCCGCCACCCATTTCTCCATGTACAGTAGTTTTGTTTTTTTAAATTAACTGCTGAAATAAAGAAAAACATTCCCCGTCTTTTTCTTTTAACCTGTAAACAAGAAAACAGTCCCTCGTCATGTCCCCCTTCCCCCTCCCCCATCCTGACCCTTCCTCTGTGCACTCACCTCCCTGCACCCACCACCCCATACTTGCCCTCCAGAGCTTGGTGCTGTCAGCTTCTGTGGACTGGGACACATCTGCACTCTTCAAAGCCGAACCGCAAACTGAGGATTCAAGGTAAGTGCTGTATAATGGCTGTCAATGAGGGATTCAACTTATTTTGATATCTTGGTCATTTTTACATATTCTTTTATCAAATTTTCAACATAGGGTTCTTGGGACCCCACTTCATGAACAGTGGCACTGTCATTTCATTACTTGGCCCCGAAAGATGATTTTGTGGTTGCTGTGCAGAATCACCTTTCCAGATAGATTAATGAAATGACAGTACCAGTGTTCATGAGGTAAGGTCCCAAAAAGCCCATGTTGAAAATCTGGTGAAAAAATTCCTAAAAAAGGCTGCGTTACAAGTGTGCATTGTGCAGTTTCTACGCAGATGTATAACTTTCTTAATTTATAATATTTTCACTCCAAATTTTCAACATTGCCATTTTTCATACCACCTCATGAACAGTACAGCTGTCATTCTTCAAATCTGGTCCAAAACATCTTTTCACACCTGTGGTGCACAATGACACAGTCGCTGTGCTAAATAACCTTTTAGGATGAATGAACAAAATGACAGGGGCAGTGTCCATGAGGTGGGGTCCCCAAAAGGCGACATTGAAAATTTGGTGAAAAATCTCATAACAATGGCTGAGTTATGAGCAGTCATTGAAAAAGATTGTGCGGTGGGCCCACGAGACATTTCACAGTCCCAGAAACCCCAAATAAAAGTTTATTTTTCTTTCTGGCATCAGTGTGTCTGTGTGAACAGGGCAAGGGCAGGCTGGCAAAATCAATCTTTGGGGCTTGCCCACCAGCACAGTGGTTGGATTTCCACTTGCGACGCTAACGACCCGAGTTTGGGAATGGACCCGGGAGTCGGAGGGCCAACTGGAGGGAGATGGATCAAGCGTTCTGGGGACTGCTCTCCTTTTGGGGAAGGGGGGAACAGCGTTCATCACTTTACAGACCCCTCGCAGAGGCTGTTTTTTTCCCGTCACCTGTCATGTGATGTGGCAGAAGTGTCCCTGTGACACTGTGTGTGTCCAGACAGTTCAACCAATCCCGATGAAAAAATCTATTTATTTTTCAAAATGGGACACTCACTCAGAGATCATCGAGGGGCCTGGTAGGAGAGGAGTGGCTCAGCCACGGGGTAAGGAGCACAATGGTACTGAGCAGGGGCCAGGCTGGTTTGAGTTCACTTCATAAAAAGTGAGGAAATTAAATGCAAAAAACTACATTAATGCACTAGTCAGGGTTCATATCATGCCATTTAAAGTATGGAAATGTGGTGTTAGGTTTCCCAACCATAACACCCTACCCAAGTCACCCCCACCCTACCATACCACCCCATCCTACCCCTCCATCCTCCACATACCTACAGGCATCGGGCGTGCCTTGGGATCATCGGCCCATTCCATAAGTACATAAGATGAGATGGACCCTAATGCTCATCCCATTCTGTAAATAAGTAAGCTGAGATGGACACAGTATAGGGGAATAGGGTGAGCATTACGGTCCATCTCAGCTTATGTATTTATGGAATAGGGTGAGTGTTAGGGCTGATGACCCCAAAGCACACCTCAACACCTGTTGGTGTGTGGAGGGTGGAGAGGTAGGATGGGGTGGTATGGTAGGGCAGGGGAGAGTAGGGTGGGGTGTTATGGTTGGGAAGCCTAACACCACATTTCCATACTTTAAAAGGCATGATATGAACCCTAACTAGTGCATTAATGTAGTCTCTGCATTTATTTATTTATATGTAGCACTGTTCATGCACACTTTGAAGCTGCTCCACCGCCCACCCTTGCAAAGCACAATGTCATGGCTTTGTGACATCAGGTAGTGATCAGCCTATCACGTGTCAGCAGCACTTTCTGAATGGAGTGTATGCTGTTTTTTCAATACCATTAGTTTAGTAGAAAGGTAGCTGACAGTAATCTTTGGAATATGAAACAAGCGATATGCTTTTTGCCTTCATACAAAGCAGTATTATCTTTCTTTATTACTTCATGGCTGCAGAGTAAAAGAATTGAGCAGCAGTGTGTAGCTGTCAGTGAATATTGTGTGCATGTGTCATAACTATGACTGTGATAGCTGTCACTGATGCGGCTGTGGTTGGGTGGGGCATTGTCTAGATGTGGGAAAGAGGTTTGTGACTGTTGAGGTTGATGCACTTTGTTTTTTATTATGGTGTTGTTTTATTCATACTGTGTTAAGTGGTTAGTGCCTTGACAATCACTGGTTGTGGGTAATGGCTGTGACTACTGGGTTTTTGTTCAGAGATGTGACTGAGGTGGGGTGGTCAGTGTTGCCACTGTTTTGTTTATGTGTCACAGCTTAACATCGTGATAGTGGTGTGATCAGTACTGTGACTGGGTGTGTGTGGTGGAGTCATCATTATGTATGTGGGTGAGTGATGTGAGTGGTGGTCAGTGCTCCCACCGAGTCTGTGGGACAGCACTGTGAATACTGGGTGGCTGCATTTTCCTAACTGTGGTGGGTTGAAATGCTTTGTATATTGAGTGTGCGGGACCATGCTGTGACTGTTGGGTGTTGGGTATCACTGCTGTGACTGTCAGTGGTGGTGTGTCTGTTCTGTCATTTATGGTTGTTTCGATCAGTGATGTAACTGTTGGGAGTGGTTGTCAGTGCTGTGACTAGGTGGCTGTTGTGTCGGGGCAGTGTTGTGACTGAGTGGGGGTGGATACTGCACTGTCATTGATTGTCATATTGGTGATTGTTGTCACTGTGAGTGTGACTGTCATTGCAGGTCAGTGATGTGACTGTGCTGGGTGGGGAAGTTAGTGCTGGTACTGCTAGTGGTGGTTGCTAAGTGCTGTGATTGTCTGTGGGAACGCTGCTTTCACTCTGTGCGTGTGTGGGGGGGGGTTGGGGCAGTCCTGTGGTGTCAGGGTGTGATATTTAGTGTTGTGACTGTTATTAGTTGTAATCTGTGCTGCTGTTGCTGGTGTGGTGGGGGGTGCTGTGAGAGTCAGGGGTGGTAACAGGCAATTCAGCGACTGTCATGAGTGGTTGTTGAGTGCTGTGACTGTTGGGTGGGGATCAGTGCAGCAGCTGTTTATAGTAGGTGGACCGAGTTGTGAATGTCACAGGTGAGGATCAGTGCACTGACTGCTGTGTTTGTGAGTTCAGTGCTGTTATTGTCTGGGTAGGATGGGTGAAGTCCTCTGACTGTCATGTTTGTATACCTGGGCTCTGATAAACTGGGGTGGGTGGGCAATGATGTGACTGGTGGTGGTGCTGATAAGGTCCAGACTGTGAGATTGGGTAGTGCTGTGAATTTTCAAAAGCCAAGCTCATATGTAACACTAGGAAAACAAAAAAGACTGTGCTAAGACTACCACAGAGACTAAAAATCACAGTCTTAGTTGTCCGATTCAAAACCTTTTATCAACAGAAACCATGTGAAAAGGTTAGCAGCACTCCTACTCCCCAAACGTTTTCAAGTCCCACTTCTCAAGGGATACCTGAGACTCATATCTGTTACTTATTCAAGATTAGTTCAATCATATGGCCCCCCTTCCCTATATCATTCTCTCCACCTCCCTACACCTTTTCACTATTTGGGGCTTTCCATTGGCTTGTATGATCTATTATGTGGATGCTTGGGAGGCTGGTACCTTTGCACAAAATGGTACATTATGTAACTTAATGTGTGTGTATACCATTCAGGACTTAACTTAAATAGGAAACAGGTACGAGAGTCAGCTAACCATGAGGATGAGCACATGGGAGTGCTGGTAACCTTTTAACATGGTTTCAGTTTTTTCATGGTTTTTTCATGGTTCAGTTCTGGTGATCACACCTCAAAAAGGACATCAACCTGCTGGAGAAGGTCTAGAGGAGGGCTACAAAGATGATAATGGGTCAGCAGGGTAAGGCATATGAAGAGAGGTTGGGGGCACTGAACATGTACTCCCTGGAAGACAGGAGAGAGAGTGAGGGAACATGATTGGGACCTTCAAGTACCTGAAAGGGATAAATAAGGTTGATAAGGAGAGTCTCTTTAAGCTGAGTGGCAACCATAACACTAGGGGGCACAGTCTTAAGTTGGAGGGTGAGAGTTTTAGGAGGAAGGTCAGGAAGCACTTCTTCACAGAGAGGGTGGTGGACACTTGGAATGCACTGCCGGAAGAGATCATCTCATTAAAGACACTGGGCAGCTTTAAGAGAGGCTGGGATAGGCTTGGGGGAAAGTAAGGATCATGGGTAGGGAGGACGAGAAGAGTGGGGGGAGGGCAGGGATATTAGATCAAGCTGTGGACCCTGCAATATGAGCAGACGTGATAGACCAAATGGCCTTCTTCTGCTGACTTCTTTGTAGTTCATATGTTTCTTTTTTTAAAAGCTTTTGAATCAGACAGCCAATATTGTGGTTTTTAATCTGCAGTAGCCTTACCATGGTCTCTTTTGTTTGTCACAGTAGTATCATTCTGCTTCTTTTGCTCCATTAAATTTATTATTTCTGAGCATCTCATGGTTTCTCCATGAAGCAAAATGTGTACAAAGTCACTGAATAACATCAACATTGCTTTTTTGTGTGAGGGGAGCAAGGGGTCAATAGAGCGAGCTAGAACCTGAATGAACATTAGGTTCCAGGGGTTGATAGGGTACTATGGCCAAACCGGATGGACCATTGGTCTGTTTTATTCATCCTTGTCTATGACTCTATGTTCAGCAAGGTACAGTATGCTGAAAATTGTGATTTAACAGTGATGGGCACACTACCATAACACTCAGATTTTTCATGTACATCAGGGTTCTCTCGTATATGTATGCCACAAACACTTTAGGGAGGGGCACACGGTTATGTTGGTGCATACATGTCCACTACTACTCAGGCTTGCTGCAGAATCTTCCAGTGGTATTAATGGGAGAGAGAGAGCTCAGTCCACTTTTAAGGCATCAGACTTACTAAGAGCTCTTAAGTAAATCCTGACTTTTATTAATACTGTCACTCCTTCTTTCGCTTTACTTCAACTAACTCAATACACCGCTGCCACATATACCATGCAATGAAACATGTGGCACTGACAAATGCTTGTTAAGAGAGTTTTTAAATAACCCAGAGAAAACGCATTTAAAACATGAGTGTGACAGATTAGCTATTAAGCAAGAAATACAACCAGAGATTAGCAAACATCCCTGGGACTAGTAAATCAAAGGTCACAGAATGGAATGCTATGAACTGACTCCTCAGATGTTCTGAATCTCACTGAAGAAAAAGAAAGTGTGTGTGTGTGTGTGTGTGTGTGTGTGTGTGTGTGTGTGTGTGTGTGTATGATAAAGCACAATAATTAGAAATATGTAAAACACATAACTGTGTGTTCATTTGTCAGTATTATTTGTGACTATCTAGACTCACAGTTGAAACATGTGGAGTCTGCAATTAGTGTTCAATAGTCAAACTGTAACCTGAAACAGGACCACCTTGTCCACAGGGCTTGTTTGTCCTAATGATGGCAGTGTACTCAATGGGGGCTATTCTTTAAGGTGTGGAGTGGCTACACACCATGTATCTGGGGTGTGTAGACACTCAGCAGCCACTGCACCCCTGACCTGATGCTCCATGGAGGAGTGGGTCTGACGCTCACTGGATTCCCCAGCCTGCTGGCGATCCCTAAGCAGAGATGGTTTGGGGGTGGTTCAGAGGGCATTCTTGAAAGCATGGAGTGCTGGGCATGAGGGCGCACAGGCTACACCAACATGCCCCAGACATAGCCATTACACACCCCCCAGGATGCCGGCCATGGCAGTGAAGTAGTGGCAATGGGAAACCCCCCAACATGCTGTCCCTGCTCTCAGTGTCCTCTTGGAGAGCCAGGGGTGGAAGACTGGCCATCTGCCCACCCTGGTGCTGCAGTTGTGCCGCAGTCATCTGAATGCTGTGGCACTCCATGGGTGCAAGTGCTCCAGTGGTGGACCAGGTCTGGGCATCCCATTGGATGCCCGCCTATGTCTGCAGAAGGGCTCCCATGTACAGGCATGCCAGGGGGTGGGACCATGGAAGGGAGCCACATGGTGGCCGGTGAATGTGAATATGACCACCGCACATCGGCCTGTGCGGGACTCAGTGACGGGTCAGTGCACTTTCTTCCCACCCTTGGAGAAGCTCTCCAATATGCATGTATGAAACTCAACTTTTTTATTACTGAATAGCAGTTATGCATATGTGAAACAAAAGCTCAGGGAATCACCACCAACCAGATAGAAACAAACCTCTGAACCCACATTTCAGGATTTGATTTTTTTTGTCTTCACAAAAATCATGAGCAAAGCCTACTAGAGAGTGCAAGTTCACTCATTGTCCCTTTATTCTATTCTTTTTTTGGTAACCAGATATTGCCCACTGAACACAAATGCCTATTTTCAGGGGTGACCTGGGAGCACTGGGATGGTTAAGTGACTTGCTCAGAGTCACACATTATGGAAGTGGAGGTTGTGGGAATTAAACCCAGGTCTGTTGGATGTACCAAGCTCATTCACAGCTCATTGCTCTAATCTCTAGGCTATACTTCCTGTCCCTTGAGAACATGATATCTGTCAGCAGAATTCCAGAACCAGACAGTGGAGAACCGCAGGATATTTGGGTCACAGAGACAGGAAAGCAGCATCAGACCTTGTTTGTAGAGTGGCTAACTCAGTTCACAAGTGGCTAAAACACTGGGTGCATTTTATCCAGTGACTAATTGTTAGACCCTAGCATTTACTTAGCTAGCATGAAGCAGCAATGGATCATCTGCTGGATGTGTAAGGGAAATATTTTGTACCCCTTCCAACAACATATTCTTTTAAACTTTGGAGTTGGACAATAGCAATTTCTATTAGGCCCAGTGGTGCTAAGGGTTGAGGCACTAACCTTATCTCACACCATGCCAGCGACCCATGTTCAGGAGAGGACTTGGGTCACCAGGGTTGGCTGGGGATGAGAGGATTGAGCATCTGATGGACTGTTCTCTTCTCCTGGGGAGAGTGGGTTGTGCATCCTACAGTTCTGGTGGTTCCCAGTGGAGACTGGGAACATTGCCACCAGTGGGCTACAGACATGGGGTATGGAGGTGTCCTGTGGATGGGCGCAGAAGTGCGCCTGTTGCCCACTGGTTGTCATTGCACATCCATGCCTCTGGGAACTTGAAACAAGGACAAAGGCCCTGGCACCCAGGAAGGCAAAGGTGGGTCCAGTGGATTGCCCCCACTCTCAATACCGGGTCTACCCCAGCCAGCCTCTGAATCTCCTCTCTGCTCCAGCCACTGTACTAGATTCTAGATAGAGCACCAGAGGAGTAGGTGGTCCCACCTTGTGGGGGGGTCCTCAGAGCCGGTGGGTTAGGGGGTTGGTAGTAGGGTGAGGAGAGATCCCAGGATGGAGGTTAGGTCCAGAGAGACCTCAGGCGGAGTGGAAGCTGGCCAATTCAAGAGACCACACCAGAGAGAGAGTCCTAAGGGACCAGAGAGGGAAGCATAAAGAAAGTTAAAAAAAAAGCTCTGTTAGTTCTTACTTCTTATCACAACCGTTTGTGTGAATAAGGAACCTAGAGAAAACTACATACATATATGCATGGGGGATAACTAAATGACAATTTCACATGATAATGAGACAGCTATAGATGGACATACTGTACAACGTCTTCTGTTGTCTTAGAATTCCAAGTAATAACTCCTAGTATTAGATAAAACAGCTTTGGAAGCAGGAAAACAATATGCTCTTATCAGTTTTTATACCTACAGTGTTGTGTAGAGGCACGACATCAGACTATACATGGCAGGTATCCAGGCATCCCTCTGCACTCTGTTCACAGGAAAATACATGTGACCAGCTGTTACTGAGCTTGCAACAACTATTTGAAGATAGAGGGGGGACGGTTCAGAGGTAATGTGAGGAAGTATTTGTTCACAGAGAGGGTTGTGTATACATGGAACAGCCTCCCTGAGGAGGTCACGGAGTCAAGAACAGTGGGGGAATTCAAGAATGCATGGGACAGACATAAGGCAGTCCTAGTGGGGGTAGGAGGAAGTAAGCTGTTGGTTAATTAGGATCTGCAGCTTATCTGTTAGGTAGGAAAATGGGCAGACTAGGTGGGCCAAGCGGTCCTTATCTGCCATCACATTCTATGTTTCTATGTTAGCTGTCTCAATTCCTCTACCATCTATTACCCATTTGATTATCATGTCTGTGTAGCATAGTACAACATGAATTATGTGTGCCACACAGTTTACAGTATTGTCTTTGAGCATATTAATAATTTTACACTGTAGCCATTTGAATCACACGACTTGTCATACATAGAAACTGATGGCAGATGATGACTACTGGGCCCATCTAGTCTGCCTGTATTTAATTCCTTATGTTCACTTTTGCTACAGACACAACTTGATCTACATCACTGTCTCTTCCACCTCCTTTCATCCTCCAAACCAAAAGTTAGTTGGTTGACCAGAATTACAGCCCCATTACAAGTGATTTTCCAAAAATGAATAAAAAAAAAAAAAAAAAAAAAACGTAAGGTTGCAAATTGTAAAAAGCATCCTTGGCTATCTGTCATAACTGCATATACAATGTCTGGGTTATTAAAAATAAAACAAAAATAGATAAAATACCATATAGTAGCTTAATCAACATTGTTATACAGCTGGGTACCATCATAGTACAGTAAATGCATACTGTATGTGCCTATCATGGTATCATGACTCTATGAGTAGTATATTCCTTCACACATGTTCCTCTTAATTTTTTCAGCCTTGCTCAATGCATATATTATTATTGATTTGATTATCATATCTGTGTAGCATAGTACAACATGAATTATTTGTACCACATAGAAACATAGAAACATAGAAACACAGACTTTGATGGCAAATAAGGACCACTTGGCCCACCCAGTCTGCCCATTTCCCTTCCTATTGGATAAGCTGCAGATTCTAGTTAACCAACAGCCTACTTCCTGCAACCCCCCACTACAATTGCCTTATGTCTGTCCCATGCATGTTTGAATTCCCCCACTGTTTTAGACCCAACAACCTCCCCAGGAAGGCGGTTCCATGCATTCACCACTTTCTCTGTGAAAAAAAAAATTCCTCACATTACCCCTGAGCTGTCCCCTCTATCTTTAAATTGTGCCCCCTTGTTCTTACACATCTCTTTTTCTGAAAGATGCTACCCTCCTGGACTTTGTTGACTCCCTTGAGGTACTTAAAAGTTTCTATCATGTCCCCCCTGTCCTTCCTTTCATCAAGGGTATACATATTAAGCTCTCTCAGTCTCCCTTCATATGGTTTCTGATGCAGACCCTGCACCATTTTAGTTGCCGTCCTGTGGACTGCTTCCATCCTGTCTATGTCCTTGCGTAGATGGGGTCTCCAAAACTGCACACAGTATTCCACATGGGATCTCACCAACTGTCTGTACAGAGGGATAACCACTTCCCTTTTTCTACTTGTGATGCCCCGTCCTATGCATCCCAGTATCCCCCTGGCTCTCCTTACTGACTTCTCACATTGCTTACCCACCTTTAGGTCATCTGATATGACTACCCCCAAGTCCCTTTCCATTTTTGTTGTTGTTAGTACCTCCCCTGCTATTGTGTACTCTTCTTCTGGGTTTTTGTTTCCCAGGTGCATTACTTTGCACTTCTTTGCATTGAATCTAAGTTGCCATATGTCTGACCATTCCTCCAACCTTGCCAAGTCCCTTCTCATCCTTTCTACCCCTTCTGTATCAACTCTGTTACAGATCTTTGTGTCATCTGCACAGGGCATACGTTTCCCTCAGACCCTCTGCAATGTTACTTATAAAGATGTTAAAGAGGACTGGACCCAGTACTGAGCCCTGAGGTACTCCACTGTAACCCCTTTCTTGGAATGTGTTCCATTCACTATTACCTTCTGTGTCCTGTTGTGCAGCCAGTTTGCTACCCAGACTACCACCATGGAACCCACTCCCAGGCTGGCTAACTTGATTATTAGTCTTTTGTGTGGGACTGTGTCAAATGCCTTGCTAAAGTCTAGGTTGGCCATATCCACAGCCCCTCCCTGGTCCATTACTTTGGTAACCCAGTCAAAGAAATCAATTAGGTTCATCTGACATGACCTTCCTGCTGTAAATCCATGCTGCTTTGGGTCCTGTGCCCTGCTGGCCTCTAGGTACTCAACAATTCTTTCTTTCAGAAGTGATTCCATCATTTTCCCTACCACTGAGGTCAAACTTACAGGTCTGTAGTTTCCTACTTCTGCCTTGCTCCCACCTTTGTGAAGGGGAATCACATCTGCCCTCCTCCAGTCCTCAGGTACCACCCCATCCTCCCATGATTTGTTAAAAAGTGTGGTCAGTGGTGTCACTAGGTCCTCCCTTAGTTCTTTTAGGATTCTGGGGTGAATCCCGTCAGGTCCCATTGCTTTGTTCACCTTGAGTTTTAGGAGTTCTTTCAGGACTCTTCCTTCTGTAAATGGACTGGTGTCAACCCCTACCCAGAGTGCTTCTATTGTCTGGTTTACGTAAATCCTCCTCATCTTCTTTTGTGAATACTGAGCAAAAGTATTCATTCACTATCTCTTCCTTTTCACTGTCTCCCTCTGTCCACCTCCCATCTCCTTTATTAATCTTCACTATTCCTCCCTTAACCTTTCTATGCTCCCTAATGTACCTATAAAAGGTTTTATCCCCCTTCTTAACTGAGTTGGCTATTTTTTCCTCAGCTTGGCCCTTTGCTATTCTGACTGCCTTCCCCACTTCTTTCTGCTTTAATTGATACAGTTCCATATCATGTTCCTTCTGTGATTCCTTATACTTTTTGAATGCAGCCTTTTTTTCCTTAACCTTCCCTGCCACCTCTTTTGAGAACCATAGTGATTTTTTACTCCGCTTTGTTTTCTTTATTTGTTTCACACAAAGGCTTGTTGCCTCTATGATAGCAGTTTTGATTTTTCTCCATTGTTCTTCTGTCTCTCCTTTTTGGCCATTTGCTAGTGCATTCCTCAGGTATTCACCCATTTTGCCAAAGTCGGCCCTTCTAAAGTCCAGTATCCTTGGTTTTGTATGGCTTGTTTCCATGGTTGTGCTTATTGTGAAGCACACTGTGCAGTGGTCACTTGTTCCCAGATGTCTACTGACTTCTAAATTTGTGATCCTCTCTCCATTTGAGAGTACCAGGTCTAGTATTGCTGCCTCCCGAGTGGGTTCCAACTCTGGCTGTCTAAGGCCTGCCCCCTGGAGGGCATCAAGAATGACCCTGCTCTTGGATGTGGCTGCAGTACATGTCATCCAGTTAACATATGGCATATTCAGGTCCCCCATCAACAGTATCTCCCCTTTTTCAGCCATTTTGAGAATGTCCTCCATCATTTTCATGTCCGTTTCCTCCCCTTGAGAATGGGGTCTGTATACAATCCCTGTGAGGATTGTGATGCCATTCCCTGTCTCCAAGGTAACCCAGAGTGCCTCTTGTCCTCCCCCTTTACTTTTTAGTTCTGCAGCATTGATCTCTTCCCTTATGTATAGAGCTACTCCACCTCCTCTTTTACCCTCCCTGTCCCTTCTGTAGACAGTGTACCCTGGTATGTTGACATCCCAGTCATGGTTCTCCATGTACCATGTTTCCATGACTGCCACAATATCCAATTTTTCATCTTCCATCAGGGCTACTAGCTCAGGAAGCTTGTTTCCCAGACTACGGGCATTGGTACTCATTGTCCTCCATTTAATGTTGGCTTTTTCCTTTTTTCCCCCCCATCCCTGCTCTTATTGCCCTTGTCTATTTTTCCATTTACCCCTGTCCTGCCCTCTGTTGAGCTCTGTACCTCAGTGTTTACCTTACTACCTGCCATGTTTTGTGGGGGGGAGGCTTGAAATTTCCTGCCTCTTATCAGCACCTCCCCCCTTGGCTAGTTTAAAAGCTTGCCAAGGACAGTTTACAGTATCAACATTGTGCATATTAATAATTTTCCACTTTATCCATTTGAATCGCCTAACCTATCATACATAGAAACATAGAAACTGATGATAGATAATGACCACTGGGCCCATCTAGTCTGCCCATTTTTAATTGCAATCAGTTTTGCTGGAGAACCAGCATGATCTGTCATTACTGGAGGGTAGGTGGCTCGTGGGAGTCAGCTTCTGGTAAATGGGCAAAGGGGGTGGTGCTTCAGCCTTTTAAAAGCCCTTGCTGCCCACTAGCGCAAGTGGGAGTGGTGCAAGCATCACTTGGAAAGAAAATTTGAACAAAAAAAAAATCAGTTCACCAAGTAGGTACAACAATTGTTTGTGTTTCTCTATAAAATAATGTTTTTAAAGAAGAAGGCAATATAGTGCAGTGGTTTAAGGCTCTGAGCTACAAACCTGGAGACATGGGTTTGAATCCCACAGGCCCCACTTGCATACTGTGTGACCCTGAGCAAGTCATTTAACTTCCTCCTTATGCTCCCAGATTGCACCTGTACACAAGCTTCAGCTCTGTGTGTCTTTCCTAGTTAATAAATAAATACATTTAACACTAAGGTCTCCTCTAAGACAGTAAGATTGTTTTTAAGTATGCTGTGACTTTTAATGTAGGTTAGTTAGGGCTTACTATCCTATTTCTAGAAATAAATCTGTAACCTACTTGGATCACACAATACTCAGGAACTATAGAAAACAACAAAGTATATATTAAGCTTTGGTACATATAAAGCTTTGGTTTTTAATGTAGGTTAGTTAGGGCTTACTAGGTTATTTTAGGAAATAAATGTATAACCTTCTGGACTACATAATAACTAGGAAATGTTTATATTATAGAAAACAACAAAGTACATATTAAGCTGTGGTGCAACATTGTTATTTTTATATCTGAAGGAATTAGCATTTAAAATAAACAGCAGCTTCCGGGTCCAAAGTGACCTGAAAATGGTGATGCAAAAAAAAAAAAAGTTACTTCCTAGAGAGAAAAGTAACTTGAGATAGGCCTAGAATTGTAAACTGTTTTCAGACTGTAATACTGAGCTGTACAACAAAGGGAGAAAGCATGCAGCTGTGAAGATTGCTAATGGTGACACTGGTCTGTTACCTGGCTGGATTACACTCTATGCACTGTAATAAAAACAAACAAATTGGAGCATATTGGCCAACTTACTTGTTTAGAAATAAGCAGAAGAATATGGAATCCTGTTTTAGAACCAGGAGAGACATTTTCAAGAGAAACTGGAAATATTTTTGTTCTACCAACCAGGCAAAGGTAGTTGACCCAATGACATGCATACAAAGTTTCATAAGGATTGTACTTTGTATTTCATGCTTCTAATTTGGGGGGGAGAAGTTGAACTTAATCCAGGACCTCAAGTAGATATGAAAGTAAATATAAAAATACTACATGACAATGCCCGAAGCATGGCCCCCAAAATGGACCAAATTCAGATCATGATTCAAGAGGTAGATCCTGGACTATTTGGACTCACCGAGACAAGGCTAGCAGGGAATATAGATAACAATGAAATCACTGTCCCAAAATACCAACACTTCAGATCTGACAGGGTAAAGAGAGGGGGAGGGGTGTTATACTGTACATAAAACATTCTTTAGGGCATGCTGAAATTTTGTCAGAATGAAGTACAAGTAGTATAGAATATACTGTATAGTGGTAACTTACTTGAGTCTTAAGATGGCACTAGGGGAACTGCACTCTCCACCTAACACTAAAATAGAACACATAGAAGAAGTAATAAACACAAATTATGACAGTGTAGGAGAAAGACAATTGGTACTGATGTGAGACATGAATGCAGACTGGTATACACCTAGGGGAAGAAATCTAAAAGAAGCAATATCAATATTGGAGTTAAAGCAACACATTATAAAAACAACCTGATTCACCACTACTGCAACTGATGGTGCTGTCTTGAACCTTATATTTACATTCCCTCAGATCAATGCACAGGAAACAGGAACCTTACCACCATACTTGGGTGACCATAACCCAGTTTGTATAGTGATAGGATGTGACCATCTTTATCTCAAACAAAACAACCTAAACATGGTCAGTGACATGTGTCATTTCTCAGTAGATAAGTTCAAATTAGATTTGTAGAAAGAAAAGTGGGAAAGATGTAAGCTTATCCCCAGTCAAGAAACAACAGTTGAATACTTTCTAGACACAGTCAACAGTATATGTGATCAGGAGAAACATCTTCATGAGAAACTAGAAATATTTTTGTTCTACCAATCAGGCAAAGGTGGATGACCCACATATATAAAAAGTTTTATAAGGGCCAGCCCGGTGGTGTGGAGGGTTGAGGTGCTGGACGCCACACCTCACACTACGCCGGTGACTCGGGTTCTGGAATGAGCCCGGGTTGCTGGGTGTTGGCAGGGGAGGGAGAGGATTGAGCATCCAGAGGACAGCTCTCCTCTCCCGGGAGGGACAGGGGTCCCTGTTCGATGCTCAGCTGACCTCTGGTGGAAGCCGGAGATACAGCAAGTGCTAAGCATAGCGAAGGGGTGGGAAGTGGCAGTTGTCGGTAAGGCCTTTATGTCAGGGCACTAGCCACTCCCCAGAAAGGGAAAAACACCCTTCAGCTCTGGCGGAGATGGAGAGCCAAAACTTGCCCATGATTTACGGCAGCCCTCCTGGCATCCTCCCGACCAGCGCTGGCAGAGAATTGTGGGGTGTTGGAGCCCACCTCATCCACACTCAGGGGGGTAAACCGAGGCTACATGGGTGATGGAGAACTGACCCAGGTAGGAGTGAACTGTATTGGGATGACTCATATGTACTCCCGAGGAGACCAGAGCTGAGGGAAGAGAGGAGGAAAAAATAGAAAGAACAAAAAAATAAGTTTTATAAGGTTTGTACTTTGTATTTCATGCTTGGAGGCCTGGTCAGACACTTGGCAGCTAGGGTTCAATGCCAAAAAGTGCAAGGTGCTACATTTTGGCAAACAAATTCCCAAGGAGGAGCTCCCGGGGGGGGGATTCAAATAGCCAAGACCCAGGAGGAGAGGGATCAGGGGGTGATCATAATGAGCACAATGAATAACTCAGCACAGTGTAGAAACGCAGCTGCTAAGGTCAACAGGATGCTGGGTTGTATTGCCAGGGGCATATCCTCCAGGAGGTGGGTGATCCTACCGCTATATAGGTCACTGGTTAGACCACACCTTGAGTACTGCATACAGTACTGGTGATCATACCTGAAGAAGGACATTAGGTTACTGGAGATGGTGCAGTGTAAGGGAATGAAGATGATCCAGGGGTTAGGGGACATACCCTATGACAGCAGGCTGAGGGAGTTAAACATGTACACCCTGGAAGAGAGGAGTGATGGGGGGACATTATTGAAACCTTCAAGTGCTTGAAAGGAATAAATAAGATGGGCACAGAGGGGCTTTTCAAATTAAGGGGGGGGGAGTGTGTAGAAGGAGGCAGTATAGCGCAGTGGTTTAAGGCTCTGAGCTGTAAACCTGGAGACCAGGGTTTGAATCCCACAGCCCCCACTTGCATACTGTGTGACCCTGAGCAAGTCACTTAACTTCCTTGTGCTCCCAGGTCGCACCTGGAAACGAGCTTCGGCTTAGTGTGCCTTTCCTGGTTAAACAAGTTCCCCTTTCTCCCCCCCCAGGTTCATGAGGGAAATGAGGAGACACATCTTTATGGAGAGGATGGTGTCTGGGTGGAATGCATTGCCAAAGGAAGTGGTATCCTGTAGAACAGTGGGTTGTTTCAAAAGTGGATGAGACAAGGTAAGGGGGAAGGTCATGGGAGGAGAGGAAGGGGAAGCTGTAGTTTAAGGGCTGCTACTGTCGAACAGACTTGATAGACCTTAGGATCGTTATCTGCTGGCCATTTCATATGTTAGTATGTTCATATGAATGCTCCTTGATGTAATCAATGTAAAAGAAATACTAAAGTTCCCTGGATAAATGAAAACATTTTAAAAATGATTAGAATCAAATTTAGACTTTGGCATTTAGCCGGAAGAACGAAACAGCAAAATGACTGGGAGAACTTTAAAAAAAAGGGAAATGCATGTAAGGAACAAATCAAAGAAGCAAACCCTTACAGAAATAATTAAATGAAATGTTTTCATGCTGCACACATAAAACTACCAATGTGATATGCGTGCTGCAAGCATGATTTAAATGTTAAATTGGAACCAATTGCATGCATCTGGCAATTGTGCAGCAAGCAGGTGTGGAAAGCATGTTTTTTATCTTAAATTGGATCAGATTGCATGCATGTGGCACGCATGCAAAAAAGCACTGATAACTGAATACATAAAAGTTAAGTGACTTGCTCAGGATCACACCGTATACAAGTGGGGGTTGATGACATCCAAACACAGGTCTTCAGCTTCCAAGATTCCTGGTTTGCAGTTCAGTGCCTTTAGAAAATAAGCTACACTGCCTGCTTGCTTGTACTTCAATACAAATCTGCAAATATCTGCATGCATGCGGCATGCTTATAGCCACTGTTATACTTTTAGGTTTTCCCCCTTCATCTCAGCTGCACAGCTGAACTGTAGCACACATACTAATGGAAACACATGGTTCTTCCTATCCCCAATACACACACTTACCCACAAAACTACTTAATTACTTCTGTCTGGCCTTTACTCCTACTATTTTCTCACCATAGTTTTGAATATTTCCTCACAAACAGAGTTTAAGGGACAAACACAAAATCAGCAATGACTCAACACCCACCCACATGGCCAGTCCCCTCCAATACACACACACACTGTAGCAGGTGCAGCCATGCTGTTACAGACAACCCAGCAAGTATAGATGCAAGTCAAGAGTCATATTACAAATATTATCAGTAAAGCTAATTGAATTTGGTGGGCAATTAGAGTTAATATAACTTCTAAAGATCCATACATTCTATTACTGCTTTACCAGGCCTATGTTAGGCCATATTTTGATTATGTCTCTCAATTATGGAGCCAATTTAAGCAGAAAGACATAATCAGAATAGAAAGACTACAAAGAAGAGTTAAAAAATAAGTTGTTTCTGATAAAACACTTACCTATGGGGAAAGACTTTCAAAATTTAATCTAATGTCTTTGTAACAGAGGGACCTTTATTTACATGGACATATATAGGATATACATTTAACATAAGAATGTGGATTGGACTTAAACAAGTATCTATCAACACTGGAGGCCATCCACCCAACTGATGAGAAACAAATAAAAAAAAAGGGTCTACTTTTTGTCAAAGAATTGTTGGGCCTTAGAATAGTTTGTGATTAACAGTTATTATCAATCAAAATACATTTAAGAACAGGTTGGATAGTTTTTGAGTTCTAACAAAAATTTAATCTACTATATGTAGTTTAAGGAGCTAGATCAGCTACTCAATCTTTTGCTCCTTTTCTGTCCTTAGTATGATCTTTAGTAAGAGTCTCTTACTAAGTACTAGGGAGCCAGAGTCAGGAGTCTTTAAGAGATGATGTCCATGAGTCAGGCTGATGGGGCGCACCCCCTTGAAACTAATGGAGTTATTTTTTATTACTGTGTTATGCAATATGATGGTGAGTTAGATAATAATGAAGGTCATGGTTCTACTAACAAGGCCCTTGTTTGTCCAGTGGTGGCCTTCATTAATCTCCAACTCTCCATCAATAATTCATAAAATAGTAATAAAAAAATACCCCCATTTATTTCAATGGTGCATGCCCCTGCAGTCTCCTTTACCCTTTGTCATAAGGTGCCTGAGCATGGAGATGTCGAGGTCAGCTTCATTGGGGAGCATAAGCCTGACTATAGAAGGGCTCCAACAGTCTGTGCATACCATACCTCTGAACTGTCCCTGAATGCAAGGGACAGCCCTCATTTTACCCCTGAAAACTGCTCTGCTCCTCATCCATCTCTCAAGGAAAACATGCTGCTCACACAGAGGATGTTCTGTAAATTTAGACTTTATGGCAGGGGCACCATTTCAGATTTCAGCAGGGGGGAGCCAACAACCAGTGGAGGAGAGGTGATAGTTAGCCACTAGGCATCAAGCTCTAGAATGTCTGAAACATCTCTAAAAGGAAAAACTTATGTGTTGTGACTGAAAAGTGATATGCAAATGAGGAAAAATTCAAATGTGTAAGATTCATCTGTCTATACCTTGGAGCAGTGCATCAGATTTTGGCTTAAACTCAACTAGTTACTAACCATTTTTTTTCCAGGCTGAAGTTTTGACCCCCCACAAAAATGTCATCCCGATTGCTCTCCCTGACTCCATTCCATTCAATACCAATCCTGTATGGGCTGTGAAGTCACCCAAAGATGCTGAAATGTGAAAAACACATCAATATTTCAGTCCTTCCTCCTTCCCCAATCACCCCGTAAAAAAAAAATATTTGCTTTTACTTACCTGCTCATCTGTTCAGAATGTGTGGCTTGGCCCAGTGTGTCTTCAGCCCAGTTTTCAGTTCACTCCTCCTCCATCCTTCTCCCAGAAGCTGGATGCTAGAACTGGCCATCCCAAGTCCCCAGTGTGGTCTGTGACCAAGTCATCTCACCAACTGAACCCACCCAACTTGTGTTCTTTGCATCTTGCATGGCTACTGCCAAGGCTGCTGCTACACTGCACTGATCAAGACCTATTAAGGCCACCCACACTGCTGTTACTGCTGTTGCAAGGCCTAGCTTGCTGCCCAGGGGGCCTGTGCTGTTTTTTTGTTTTTTTTTTGTGAGGTGAGCCTAGTAGAGTAAGTAAGTAGCCTAGTCTCAAGTTAGCTTCTAGCTCACCCTCTGCCCCTTCAGCTACCAGGGGAGATGGAGACTCAGTAAGAGTAGACTAACAAAAATAGGCCGCCACAACACTGCTTTTGAGAGTTCAGTGCTCATCAACTCCTCCAAGCTTTAGTGTGCAGCCTGTCTACTCTGTGACGGGAAAGACAGTGTTACACTTTTGTGTTACGCTGTGTTTACAGTGTCAGTGGCTCAGTAGGTAGCATACTCACCTCTGAAGCCAGGACACATCAGAGAGCCATGGGTTCAGTTCCACATCTGGCACTTGGGTTAATATTCCAATGATGACACTGTAGTGCAGCATGAGGGGTGCTGCACCTCTCAGGTGCCTTCTTTGGATGAGACTTTAAACCAAGGTTCCATCTGCCTGGATTGGTGGTAGTTCAGGTGGATGTTAAAGATCCCATGGCACTTATGGAAAAGAGTAGGGAAAGTTTTATTAAAGCAATACAACAAAGAAATTCAAACAGAAATGCTATATGAACCAGGAGAAATATAAATATGTAAGAACAAAAACCCATCATACTGTATTACAATCAGCACCTAGGCTGGGGAAGGGGGAATATAACAATTCATCCTATTTTATCTTTCAAAAATGGTACTTCTTTCCAATGTGCTATCTGTTCATCATACCTTAAATGTTGCTTCTCATACATGCATTGGTTTACTAAGTCCTGCTCAAGTCTTTCTGCTACACATTTTGGGTCTTAATTAACTTGCTGCAAAACAAATTTATACCTAAATTGCCATAAAACAAATTTAAACAAGGCAAAAAAAGTATTAGAAACCCTTTATCTAAGTTAGTTCATGTCAATAATCCCTCCCCCACCACCATTTTCACATATGTCACAGTTTGCCATTTTGGGCCCTTCCATCTTATTGCTAAGCTTTCCCACACTGCTTGAACATAAGGGCAACATATTAAAAAATGAGATATAGATTCCTACTGGGCCACACAAGACTGTCTAGGACACATTCTTTCAGACTGACTCTTGAGTTTGGCATTACCTTTTACACACTGAGCCTACCATGAATACACAACCAAGAAACATCCCATATTCTGGGCGGAATTCTTTTATCCTGCAAGACCTTTAGTACCTTCCCATTATGTGTATCTGGTATGCCTTTAAACTCAGGGGAGATAGCATGCACCTGTGCTTGTATTATGGAGTATATTGATTTACTAGATTTGGACACAATCTGTTCAGGTAGGAGTTTCCATTTTTTATTCTTTTTGAGTACTGGTTGAAAATATGCCAGGCAAGCTTTCCCAGAGGAAGGCATTCCTCTCTGTAAAGACCATACTCTACACAAAGGCCTCAACCAATATTCTGCAAACAACATCCATGCTTTACTTTGTGGTCTAGTGAAGTCTAACACATTTCTCTGGAAAAAAATATTATAATAGAAGGAAATAAGATTTACAAAATTTAAACCACCTTGAGCAATGGGCAAATAAAGTATGTCCCTTTTGATAGGGTTCAGCCTGCTGCCCCAACCAATTTGGAAAAATAAGCTTAAGAGTGTTGTTTCCAGGTTTTGAGGTAAAGGTACACTACACTAAGGTATAGAAAAAGAGGGAGTAAGAAGGTTTTAACCATCATAACCTTCTTTCATTTCGTCTGCTGCCAAGTTTTCCAAATAGCCACCTTTTTTTTTGCAACGACTAATTTTTCAGACCAGTTTAAAAAAGCATTATCCCACCTCCCAAAAAGTATTCCTAGTACTTTAAAAGGTTCCTCTGAAACTGGTATATCCTGTAGGACATCAACTAATAGGGTTGAGTCACTAAGTGGATAAACAATACTTTTGTTCTTATTTATGGAGGCTGCTACTATAGCAGAATAAGAATCAATTTGATAAAATGCTCTATGACCTGAGGCACAGTCAGCAAGAAAGACACATACATCATCTGCATATGCTACAGTTTTGATCACAAATGAATTATGTTTGGAGTGAAGACCCACTATCAACTCATCCTGGTGTAGTAGTTTCATAAGAGGATCTAGACAAAAAACATACAGTAAGGGGCTCATTGGACACCCCTGTCTCACCCTTTTATCTATAGAGACATATGTTCCCAAAAATCCTTTACCAGTGGTACAGCCATCGCTATTTGGTACAATAACTGAATCTAAGAATGAAATTCAGCTGGGATTCCATATGTTCGAAGGACATGTATAATAAAGTGATGTGGCACTCTTTCAAAGGCCTTCTCTTGGTCTAAAGACATAATATAGCCAGTAATCCGATTTTCCTTTCCCTGTTCTATTAATTCCCTAATAAGGAGAAGATTGTCTTCAATAGATCTGCCAGGTATTGAACACGTCTGAGTTACAGATATTAAATGCAGAGCAACTTGTATCAGTCGTGCATTAGTATTTTCATTAAAATTTTCAAGTCAGTGTTCAATAAACTCAGAGATCTCCAATTGTTAAGATTACTTCTATCATTTTTTTAGTGTAGTAAAATTTGGACCACTAAACATCAATTAAAAACTTCTGTAAGGATATCCAGAAGAAGAGGACTAAGGGATTTATAGAATTCTGTTTGTAATCCGTCCAATCCTGGGGTGGTATCATTTTTTAATTTTGTTATTGCCTGTTTTATTTCCTCTCTATGGATGGGTCTAGTATGTGACGGAAGAAGATCTGCCGGAAGATCTGGTATCTTCAAATTCTCCAAGAAGTTCAAAATATGAGAGTCCTCTATAGTCGAAGAAGCATACAATCATTTGAAATAATCAGTAACTTCTCTTAAATTCTCAGGTATGGAGGTAACTAAGGAATCTTCTTGGGATCTGACTTCTGTTAAAATCCTATTTGATACCTGCTTACTATAACTATCAAAAACATCACCAAAACCTTTTTTTTCTTGTGAACAAATCCTATGTTCATTTAACATAGATGCTGCCCTGGAATACTGACGGGCATCCATAGCTTTCTTTACAGCCTGCACTTGGGAGGTTAGGTTGATTTGTTGTGAATTAATAGCAGAATACAATTTTTCCAGTTGGGATCTTAAAGTAAGATATTGCTTATGCTGGTTCATCTTATGTGATCAAGAGAATTGTATAACTAAAGTCTTTATTTCAGTTTTTATCTCCACCCACCAAGTGCTTAAGTCACCAACTAACCCAGCCACTGACATACAAGCCTTCAACAACTCCTGAATGGAGTGTAATATTCATTTTCCAGTAATGTAATATTGAGTTTGCAATAGCCCGGCCCATGTGGTGTATATAACCCTAATCCTAACATGGTCGCCAGGACCACATGATCAGAAGTCTCAGTCGGGATGGATCTTGCTTGAGAGAAATGTACTGGTTGAGTTGTAAAGACAAAATCTATCCTGTTGGAAAGTCAGCCCTTAAAGAAAGTGTGTCCTCCTTGTAAATGACATGCCTTATAAGCATCCTGAAGGTTACAGGTAGACAGTATATGCTTGAGACAATTAGTGTCACAAAAATCTTTATTAGTACGTGCCCTTCTATCTTGTTTAACTATTACGCAATTAAAATCCCCACCCCAAATTATATGTTTGGTGGTGAACAAGAATGGTTTAATAACGTTGAAAAAATCTACCCTATCTTTTTTCCTTACCAGAGCATAAATGTTTATTGCTCTCCATGCCGAGTTTTGGTACATAAAATCTAATAGCAATGCCCTCCCAGACTGAATTTCCACCAATTTGGTTATATGGAACCCATCACCATGAAACAAAATCCCCACACCATCACAAACATCCACCCCGAAAGAAAAAAAAGAGGGGTCCCAACACTAAAGCCTTTTAGCAGCTTAAACCAAGGACAAAGTATTCAGTCTAGTGTCCTGTAAAAAGTAAAGATCATAGGCCTGATCCTTTAACATGGTGAGGGTCACTAGCCGACGCCGAGCATTTTTAATACTGTTGGTATTTAATGTGGCAATACTCAGCTGCAATATCTGTGATATCTAAGGAAAAAACAGTGTAGGGGGATCAGGTAATTTTCCCAGATCTAGTGTTCCTCCTAGGTCTAACCACAAGCTCTTTTGTCCTTTCTAGTCCCGCTGTAGGTTGTGTGGTATTTTCTTCAGAATCAGAGGACAGAATAGTCTGAGAGGATATTTCTGAATCTCCTCCATGGTCTGACTCTTGTGACATTTTGGATAAGGCATCAAACTTATTGCTCAAGGGAATAACACTCTCAGGAGAAGATGCTTTAGCAATTTTGGACCTTAACCTTGTTTGTCTAAAAGCTCTATGTTTAGCAGTGGTTCCTATTTCAGGGAGTGGCATAACCGTGTGTTCCTCGGGGGCAGTGTGGGAGGTGTGAGATACTACCAGTGTTCTCCCTCCTTGGGACATCCCCAACCAATTCCTGTTCCATGGGAATTTCTTCCTGCACTCTTATGTCCGTTCCAGTATCGGGGAGGGGTGGGGGTGGCTGTGCAGGAGCCTGACTGGGGGGGGCTCAGGCAGCCCAGAGGGGCCAGAGGCTGTGACAAGAGGATCAATAATAGGCTTATGGGTAGCAATATCCTTCTTTTGGGCCTCAGTGATGATACAGTCCTGATTTGGGCAATCAGCCCTGTTATGTGAGGCCCAGGGCAGGTTCTAAAAGCATGACCTATTACATCACACAGGTTACATTTAACTCATTCTGACAATCTGCACTAGAATGACCATAAGAGAGTCACAGACTACATCTAAGGTGATCACAAGCTGAACTCAAATGCATATAAGACCCACACTTAAAATAAGTCTTCGGTTGGCTGCATAAAAACAACGTCCCCTTTCCCATCCCAGAAACAAGCTCTTAGGCAAATGAATAGGTTCGATGTTGTTATGTTTTAGGCAGACCCAAAATTTCCAGCTCCCTGTCCATAGATATTCTTCATCAAAAATAGGTTGAGGGGCACCCAAAACTTTGCATCTTTGTTGTAACCAGTGGGAAATGTCATGCACTGCAACATTTTAATTCCGAAAGAGAACAGTGACCATTTTAATTACAGGCTTGGTTAAAAGTATGGCTCTGACAGGCAGCCATAGGGCCGTGCATCATACTTTGTCATATGTTGCCCAAAATCTGTCTAAACCCTGGGGAGTTTTAAAACTTGATATCATAAAGGCTGTCCACGGAGACATGGATTAAAGCATACATTTCATTAGGAAAAAAAAAAAGAGATGCTTTAATAAGGTGTTTCCCCCACATAAAGACGATCAGGAACATTTGGCAGGTCCCCTAGATACTGCAACCGAACAGCATTTCTTCTCTGCATGGGGGGAGGGGGCTGGCCAGAAAAAGCATCTCATTTTCCAAATTCCTCCCATGTTGTCTGTGATTGTTCTCTGGAATCAGTTTGTGGGCCTTGTGGGGTTTGTGGGGTTGATTCTGTGTCGATACGGTCACCCCAAGTGGGAGGGCTAGTGCTAGGCCCTTCATCCCCTGAAGATGAACTCAAAAGCCTAACTCAGCACAGTGTAGAAACGCAGCTGCTAAGGTCAACAGGATGCTGGGTTGTATTGCCAGGGGGCATATCCTCCAGGAGGTGGGTGATCCTACCGCTATATAGGTCACTGGTTAGACCACACCTTGAGTACTGCATACAGTACTGGTGATCATACCTGAAGAAGGACATTAGGTTACTGGAGATGGTGCAGTGCAAGAGAATGAAGATGATCCAGGGGTTAGGGGACATACCCTATGACAGCAGGCTGAGGGAGTTAAACATGTACACCCTGGAAGAGAGGAGTGATGGGGGGACATTATTGAAACCTTCAAGTGCTTGAAAGGAATAAATAAGATGGGCACAGAGGGGCTTTTCAAATTAAGGGGGGGAAGTGTGTAGAAGGAGGCAGTATAGCGCAGTGGTTTAAGGCTCTGAGCTGTAAACCTGGAGACCAGGGTTTGAATCCCACAGCCCCCACTTGCATACTGTGTGACCCTGAGCAAGTCACTTAACTTCCTTGTGCTCCCAGGTCGCACCTGGAAACGAGCTTCGGCTTAGTGTGCCTTTCCTGGTTAAACAAGTTCCCCTTTCTCCCCCCCCAGGTTCATGAGGGAAATGAGGAGACACATCTTTATGGAGAGGATGGTGTCTGGGTGGAATGCATTGCCAAAGGAAGTGGTATCCTGTAGAACAGTGGGTTGTTTCAAAAGTGGATGAGACAAGGTAAGGGGGAGGGTCATGGGAGGAGAGGAAGGGGAAGCTGTAGTTTAAGGGCTGCTACCTGCACAATCGAACAGACTTGATAGACCTTAGGACCGTTATCTGCTGGCCATTTCATATGTTCGTATGTTCATATGAATGCTCCTTGATGTAATCAATGTAAAAGAAATACTAAAGTTCCCTGGATAAATGAAAACATTTTAAAAATGATTAGAATCAAATTTAGACTTTGGCATTTAGCCGGAAGAACGAAACAGCAAAATGACTGGGAGAACTTTAAAAACAAGGGAAATGCATGTAAGGAACAAATCAAAGAAGCAAACCCTTACAGAAATAATTAAATGAAATGTTTTCATGCTGCACATAAACTACCTAATGTGATATGCTGCAAGCATGATTTAAATGTTAAATTGGAACCAATTGCATGCATCTGGCAATTGTGCAGCAAGCAGGTGTGGAAAGCATGTTTTTTATCTTAAATTGGATCAGATTGCATGCATGTGGCACGCATGCAAAAAAGCACTGATAACTGAATACATAAAAGTTAAGTGACTTGCTCAGGATCACACCGTATACAAGTGGGGGTTGATGACATCCAAACACAGGTCTTCAGCTCTCCAAGATTCCTGGTTTGCAGTTCAGTGCCTTTAGAAAATAAGCTACACTGCCTGCTTGCTTGTACTTCAATACAAATCTGCAAATATCTGCATGCGGCATGCTTATAGCCACTGTTATACTTTTTAGGTTTCTTTCCCCCCTTCATCTCAGCTGCACAGCTGAACTGTAGCACACATACTAATGGAAACACATGGTTCTTCCTATCCCCAATACACACACTTACCCACAAAACTACTTAATTACTTCTGTCTGGCCTTTACTCCTACTATTTTCTCACCATAGTTTTGAATATTTCCTCACAAACAGAGTTTAAGGGACAAACACAAAATCAGCAATGACTCAACACCCACCCACATGGCCAGTCCCCTCCAATACACACACACACTGTAGCAGGTGCAGCCATGCTGTTACAGACAACCCAGCAAGTATAGATGCAAGTCAAGAGTCATATTACAAATATTATCAGTAAAGCTAATTGAATTTGGTGGGCAGTTAGAGTTAATATAACTTCTAAAGATCCATACATTCTATTACTACTTTACCAGGCCTATGTTAGACCATATTTTGATTATGTCTCTCAATTATGGAGCCCATTTAAGCAGAAAGACATAATCAGAATATAAAGACTACAAAGAAGAGTTAAAAAATAAGTTGTTTCTGATAAAACACTTACCTATGGGGAAAGACTTTCAAAATTTAATCTAATGTCTTTGTAACAGAGGGGACGTTTTATTTACATGGGACATTATATAGGATATACATTTAACATAAGAATGTGGATTGGACTTTAAACAAGTATCTATCAACACTGGAGGCCATCCGCTCCAACTGATGAGAAACAAATAAAAAAAAAAGGGTCTACTTTTTTGTCAAAGAATTGTTGGGCCTTAGAATAGCTTGTGATTAACAGTTATTATCAATCAAAATACATTTCAGAACAGGTTGGATAGTTTTTTGAGTTCTAACAAAAATTTAATCTACTATATGTAGTTTAAGGAGCTAGATCAGCTACTCAATCTTTTGCTCCTTTTCTGTCCTTAGTATGATCTTTAGTAAGAGTCTCTTACCTAAGTACTAGGGAGCCAGAGTCAGGAGTCTTTAAGAGATGATGTCCATGAGTCAGGCTGATGGGGCGCACCCCCTTGAAACTAATGGAGTTATTTTTTATTACTGTGTTATGCATTATGATGGTGAGTTAGATAATAATGAAGGTCACGGTTCTACTAACAAGGCCCTTGTTTGTCCAGTGGTGGCCTTCATTAATCGCCAACTCTCCATCAATAATTCATAAAATAGTAATAAAATAATACCCCCATTCATTTCAATAGTGCATGCCCCTGCAGTCTCCTTTACCCTTTGTCATAAGGTGCCTGAGCATGGAGATGTCGAGGTCAGCTTCATTGGGGAGCATAAGCCTGACTATAGAAGGGCTCCAACAGGCTGTGCATACCATACCTCTGAACTGTCCCTGAATGCAAGGGACAGCCCTCATTTTACCCCTGAAAGCTGCTCTGCTCCTCATCCATCTCTCAAGGAAAACATGCTGCTCACACAGAGGATGTCCTGTAAATTTAGACTTTATGGCAGGGGCACCATTTCAGATTTCAGCAGAGGGGAGCCAACAACCAGTGGAGGAGAGGTGATAGTTAGCCACTAGGCATCAAGCTCTAGAATGTCTGAAACATCTCTAAAAGGAAAAACTTATGTGTTGTGACTGAAAAGTGATATGCAAATGAGGAAAAATTCAAATGTGTAAGATTCATCTGTCTATACCTTGGAGCAGTGCATCAGATTTTGGCTTAAACTCACCCAGTTACTAACCATTTTTTTTCCAGGCTGAAGTTTTGACCCCCCCCCACCCAAAAAAATGTCATCCCGATTGCTCTCCCTGACTCCATTCCATTCAATACCAATCCTGTATGGGCTGTGAAGTCACCCAAAGATGCTGAAATGTGAAAAACACATCAATATTTCAGTCCTTCCTCCTTCCCCAATCACCCCGTAAAAAAAAAAATTTGCTTTTACTTACCTGGTCATCTGTTCAGAATGTGTGGCTTGGCCCAGTGTGTCTTCAGCCCAGTTTTCAGTTCACTCCTCCTCCATCCTTCTCCCAGAAGCTGGATGCTAGAACTGGCCATCCCAAGTCCCCAGTGTGGTCTGTGACCAAGTCATCTCACCAACTGAACCCACCCAACTTGTGTTCTTTGCATCTTGCATGGCTACTGCCAAGGCTGCTGCTACACTGCACTGATCAAGACCTATTAAGGCCACCCACACTGCTGTTACTGCTGTTGCAAGGCCTAGCTTGCTGCCCAGGGGCCTGTGCTGTTTTTTTTTTTGTGAGGTGAGCCTAGTAGAGGTAAGTAGTCTAGTCTCAAGTTAGCTTCTAGCTCACCCTCTGCCCCTTCAGCTACCAGGGGAGATGGAGACTCAGTAAGAGTCGACTAACAAAAATAGGCCGCCACAACACTGCTTTTGAGAGTTCAGTGCTCATCAACTCCTCCAAGCTTTAGTGTGCAGCCTGTCTACTCTGTGACGGGAAAGACAGTGTTACACTTTTGTGTTACGCTGTGTTTACAGTGTCAGTGGCTCAGTAGGTAGCATACTCACCTCTGAAGCCAGGACATCAGAGAGCTACGGGTTCAGTTCCCACATCTGGCACTTGGGTTAATATTCCAATGATGACACTGTAGTGCAGCATGAGGGGGTGCTGCACTTCTCAGGTGCCTTCTTTTGGATGAGACTTTAAACCAAGGTTCCATCTGCCTGGATTGGTGGTAGTTCAGGTGGATGTTAAAGATCCCATGGCACTTATGGAAAAGAGTAGGGGAAAGTTTTATTAAAGCAATACAACAAAGAAATTCAAACAGAAATGCTATATGAACCAGGAGAAATATAAATATGTAAGAACAAAAAAAACCCATCATACTGTATTACAATCAGCACCTAGGCTGGGGAAGGGGAATATAACAATTCATCCTATTTTATCTTTCAAAAATGGTACTTCTTTCCAATGTGCTATCTGTTCATCATACCTTAAATGTTGCTTCTCATACATGCATTGGTTTACTAAGTCCTGCTCAAGTCTTTCTGCTACATTTTGGGTCTTAATTAACTTGCTGCAAAACAATTTATACCTAAATTGCCATAAAACAAATTTAAACAAGGCAAAAAGTATTAGAAACCCTTTATCTAAGTTAGTTCTTGTCAATAATCCTCCCACCACCATTTTCAATATGTCTAGTTTGCCATTTTGGGCCCTTCCATCTTATTGCTAAGCTTTCCCACACTGCTTGAACATAAGGGCAACATATATTAAAAATGAGACATAGATTCCTCTTGGGCCACACAAGACTGTCTAGGCACATTCTTTCAGACTGACTCTTGAGTTTGGCATTACTTTTTACACTGAGCTACCATGAATATATCTTTCCATGAATTTTTATCCGTAAGATCTTTGTATCTGTGTGCCTTTAAACTCAGGGAGATAGTGCACCTGTGCTTGTATTATGGAGGTATGATTTACTAGATTTGACATAACTGTTCAGGTAGGGTTTGTTTTTATTCTTTTATACTGGTTGAAATATGCCAGCAAGCTTTCCCAGAGGAAGGCATTCCTCTGTAAGACCATACCTACACAAAGCCCAACCAATATTCTGGTAACACCATACTTTGCTTTGGGTCTAGTTGAAGTCTTTACATTTCTGGAAAAAATATTATAATAGAAGGAAATAGATTACCAAAATTTAGCTTTTTGATAATGGGCAATAAAGTACGTCTTTTGATAGGGTTCAGCCTACCTTCCATCCAATTTGAAAAATAAGCCTAGAGTGTTTTTTCAGGTTTTGAGGTAAAGGTTTACTACACTAAGGTATAGAAAAGGGGAGTAAGAAGGTTTTAACCATCATAACCTTCTTTCATTTCGCTCTGCTGCCAAGTTTTCCAAATAGCCACCTTTTTTGCAATGACTAATTTTTCAGACCAGTTAAAAGCATTATCCCTTCCCAAAGTATCCTAATTTAAGGTTCCTCTGAGCTGGTTATCTTGGACATCAACTAATGGGTTTAGTCACTAAGTGGATAAACAATACTTTTCTTATTTATGGGCTGCTATAGAATAAGAATCAATTCTTATGCCTATGACCTGAGGCACAGTCAGCAAGAAAGACACATACATCATCTGCATATTTTACAGTTTTGATCACAAATGAATTATGTTGGGTGAAGACCCACTATCAACTCATCCTGGTGTAGTAGTTTCATAAGGTTAGACAAAAACACAGTAAGGGGCTTGGACACCTGTCTTGCCCTTTTATCTATGAGACATGTGTTCCCAAAAATCTTTTACCAGTGGTACAGCCATCGCATTTGGTGCAATAACTGAATCTCAGAATGAAATTCAGCTGGGATTCCATTGTTGAAGGATATGATATTAAGTGATGTGGCACTCTTTCAAGGCCTTCTCTTGGTCTGCATAATATAGCTAGTAATCCGATTTTCCTTTCCCTGTTCTATTAATTCCTCATCAGGAAGATTGTCTTCAATAGATCTATTGTATGGTTGAGTTTAGATATTAAATGCAGACACTTGTGTCAGTCGGCATAGTATTTTCATTAAAATTTTCAAGTCAGTGTTCAATAAACTCAGAATCTCAATTGTTAAGATTACTTCTATCATTTTTTAGTTAGTAAATTTGGACCGCAACATTTATTAAAACTTGATGGATATCCAGAAGAGACTATGTTTATAGAATTCTGTTTGTAATCTGTCAATCCTGGGGTGGTATCATTTTATTTTGTTATTGCCTGTTTATTTCCTCTATGGATGGGTCTATATGTGAAAGAAGATCTGCCGGAGATCTGGTATCTTCAAGTCTCAAGGACAATGTAAGTCCTCTAGTTGAAGAAGCATACAATCATTTGAAATAACATTAATTCTCTTAAATTCTCAGGTATGGATAACTATGAATCTTGGATCTACTTCTTAAATCCTATTGATACCTGCTTACTATAACCTCAAAAACATCCTGCTTTTTTTTCTTGTAACAAATCTATGTTCATTTAACATAGATCTGCCCTGGAATACTGACGGGCATCCATAGCTTTCTTTACAGCCTGCACTTGGGAGGTTAGGTTGATTTGTTGTGAATTAATAGCAGAATACAATTTTTCCAGTTGGGATCTTAAAGTAAGATATTACTTATGCTGGTTCATCTTATGTGATAAAGAGAATTGTATAACTAAAGTCTTTATTTCAGTTTTATCTCCACCACCAAGTGCTTAAGTCACCAACTAACCCAGCCACTGACATACAAGCCTTCACAACAACTCCTGAATGGTGTAATATTCATTTTCCAGTAATGTAATATTGAGTTTGCAATAGCCGGCCCATGTGGTGTATATAACCCTAATCCTAACATGGTCGCCAGGACCACATGATCAGAAGTCTCAGTCGGGATGGATCTTGCTTGAGAGAAATGTACTGGTTGAGTTGTAAAGACAAAATCTATCCTGTTGGAAAGTCAGCCCTTAAAGAAAGTGTGTCCTCCTTGTAAATGACATGCCTTATAAGCATCCTGAAGGTTACAGGTAGACAGTATATGCTTGAGACAATTAGTGTCACAAAAATCTTTATTAGTACGTGCCCTTCTATCTTGTTTAACTATTAACAATTAAAATCCCCACCCCAAATTATATGTTTGGTGGTGAACAAGAATGGTTTAATAACGTTGAAAAAATCTACCCTATCTTTTTTCCTTACCAGAGCATAAATGTTTATTGCTCTCCATGCCGAGTTTTGGTACATAAAATCTAATAGCAATGCCCTCCCAGACTGAATTTCCACCAATTTGGTTATATGGAACCCATCACCATGAAACAAAATCCCCACACCATCACAAACATCCACCCCGAAAGAAAAAAAAGAGGGGTCCCAACACCAAAGCCTTTTAACAGCTTAAACCAAGGGCAAAGTATTCAGTCTAGTGTCCTGTAAAAAGTAAAGATCATAGGCCTGATCCTTTAACATGGTGAGGGTCACTAGCTGACGCCGAGCATTTTTAATACTGTTGGTATTTAATGTGGCAATACTCAGCTGCAATGTCTGTGATATCTAAGGAAAAAACAGTGTAGGGGGATCAGGTAATTTTCCCAGATCTAGTGTTCCTCCTAGGTCTAACCCCAAGCTCTTTGTCCTTTCTAGGCCCGCTTGTAGGTTGTGTGGTATTTTCTTCAGAATCAGAGGACAGAATAGTCTGAGAAGATGTTTCTGAATCTCCTCCATGGTCTGACTCTTGTGACATTTTGGATAAGGCATCAAACTTATTGCTCAAGGGAATAACACTCTCAGGAGAAGATGCTTTAGCAATTTTGGACCTTAACCTTGTTTGTCTAAAAGCTCTATGTTTAGCAGTGGTTCCTATTTCAGGGAGTGGCATAACCGTGTGTTCCTCAGGGGCAGTGTAGAGGTGTGAGATACTACCAGGTTCTCCCCCTTCCTTGGTACATCCCCAACCAATTCCTGTTCCATGGGAATTTCTTCCTGCACTCTTATGTCCGTTCCAGTATCGGGGGAGGGGGTGGGGGGTGGCTGTGCAGGAGCCTGACTGGGGGGGGCTCAGGCAGCCCAGAGGGGCCAGAGGCTGTGACAAGAGGATCAATAATAGGCTTATGGGTAGCAATATCCTTCTTTTGGGCCTCAGTGATGATACAGTCCTGATTTGGGCAATCAGCCCTGTTATGTGAGGCCCAGGGCAGGTTCTAAAAGCATGACCTATTACATCACACAGGTTACATTTAACTCATTCTGACAATCTGCACTAGAATGACCATAAGAGAGACACAGACTACATCTAAGGTGATCACAAGCTGAACTCAAATGCATATAAGACCCACACTTAAAATAAGTCTTCGGTTGGCTGCATAAAAACAACGTCCCCTTTCCCATCCCAGAAACAAGCTCTTAGGCAAATGAATAGGTTCGATGTTGTTATGTTTTAGGCAGACCCAAAATTTCCAGCTCCTGTCCATAGATATTCTTCATCAAAAATAGGTTGAGGGCACCCAAACTTTGCATCTTTGTTGTAACCAGTGGGAAATGTCATGCACTGCAACATTTTAATTCGAAAGAGAACAGTGACCATTTTAATTACAGGCTTGGTTAAAAGTATGGCTCTGACAGGCAGCCATAGGGCGTGCATACTTTGTCATATGTTGCCCAAAATCTGTCTAAACCCTGGGGAGTTTTAAAACTTGATATCATAAAGGCTGTCCACGGAGACTTGGATTAGAGCATACATTTCATTAGAAAAAAAAAAAAGACATGCTTTGATAAGGTGTTTCCCCACATAAAGACGATCAGGAACATTTGGCAGGTCCCCTAGATACTGCAACTGAACAGCATTTCTTCTCTGCATGGGGGGAAGGGGCTGGCCAGAAAAAGCATCTCATTTTCCAAATTCCTCCCATGTTGTCTGTGATTGTTCTCTGGAATCAGTTTGTGGGCCTTGTGGGGTTTGTGGGGTTGATTCTGTGTCGATACGGTCACCCCAAGTGGGAGGGCTAGTGCTAGGCCCTTCATCCCCTGAAGATGAACTCAAAAGCCCGTGAACTTGCTTAAATCAGAAGCTGCAAGGTTATTTGGGACCACGTCTTCTGAGTGAAGATCTAAATCAGAGTCCGTAATAAAGGAGCCAGACTGCAGCAGTCCCCCTCTTCTCACTTCCTACATTTCCCATCGAGACAGGGTTCTCTCTGTGCACTCCTGGAATCAGTCTGTGTACTGAATCTGGAACCCAATGGCCCTCCGTTCCTTGGTTTCCACCCTGCATTGCAGAGAGAGCATTCTAAAGACCAAGACAGACCACCTGGCTCATGAGTCCATGATTCAACAGTCTCTGTTCTTCCCTTTCATAGGCCTAACCCCCATCCAGGTTTGTCACATTGTCAAGCAACGAAACATTAACAGCACTTACAGGTCTTGAGTCTTGCACAGGAGGATAACCAGATGTGGTTGGGAGGTTAGGAGCAGCGGACAGCAGATTAGGAGACTTTGAAATATCCGAGTGGCACTCCTTTGATGCTTGTGCGTGATCAGGCCTACTGACAGGTGGCTCACCTGATCTTGACTCACCAGTCTGCAAGACGGAGACAGTACAGAGTTTTCATTAGTCCTAGATTCTGGTTGAGATGTACACTGATCCGATAACTCTTGTACATCAGTAGTCGCAGATTGCTCTTCTGCCATAATTACTGCCATGACCAAGTCTCTTGGTTCTAAATATATTTTTCAGCCATATTTCGCCAAGTACAGGAGTGCTAGAAGGCATATCTTCCACATTTCCTACCACATTCATTACCATTGATTCCATACCAAAAGCTGCAGATTGTGAAATGATATTCTGAGCTGGACCTATAGGGAGGGAGGTCTGCTCACCTACAGGTTCACCAGCAGAATGATTGTCTGGATCAGCATCCATCGAATCAGTAGCTCCCCCTACCACAGAGTAAGGGAATTTCCCCTGTGACCTGGCTAAATTTCCCTCATTTACTAAAAATACCACCAACTGCTCAATCTGGTTCAATCTCAGTTACTTACCATCTGTATCCTTCCCCTCGGTTGCCCCTAAAAAAGGGACTTCTAGGCCCAGTGGGTTTACCAGGTCAACAAATCTAAACAAACAAGCAAACAAACACTTGCGTGACTCATGTTCTCTTGCTTGGCTCCTCCACATCACATGTGATGGTGCCGCCGCTAATAGGTGGAGAGAGTGGACAACACAATACAGACACAGTCAAGTCAGGAATGCACCTGCAGCATGAGCGTACACAAGCCAGGGGGCACTAATTGTGCAACAGATTAAATCCAAATTTAATACCATTATTGCCACACCATAAGAACAACCTAGGCACAGATGTGGGGGGGGGCAACGGCTTCCCTCTTCCCTACCTAAATGGCAACCCTGCTTTATGGTAGAAATTCATTCTCAGGTGCTACTGTAAATATAATGGTTTCCACTGTGTTCTGAGGTACTGTATCTCTATGTTTTAGGATGTGTCCTGATCATTGTTAGGGTTAGTGTCCCTCTTTGTCTCTCATTTTTAGTGTCCATGTCCCTCATTTCAGTGACAAAATGTGAGGTATGGTGCATGCTTCCAAGACCCTACTCAGCACAAAGAGTGCTGAGCATGGCCATAGTGTATGTGCTCCATACAGAAAGACAAAGGGAAATTACAGTAAGTGAGTCAAAACAGTCATGGAGAAACACATTTGTAGCATTAAATACAGTATGCATAAGGGGATTTGCATGGCCCAACACAAAAAGGTCAGGCTTCACAACACAGAAGCCCCTCTTTGCACATCTGGAATGGGGGTATTGTCTGACTATATATCCTAGGCATTTAATGCAGTAAGCAAACAATACTTTATAAATTAATGACAATTTAATGACAAAAATCAAAAGCTATTAATTTACAAAAGGATCAGAATTAATGAGTTTACCTAATTTTAATGGGGAATTAATGAAAATGTATTTTAATGGCTGTAATTGCTACTAGTAGTATGAGAAACAGAAAATGATGTGTTTTTTTAAATGTGATTTGCACCAGCTTAGTTGCTGTATTCATGGCAAGCGTGCAACATGTGAACCTGATGTGATTTTTAAATAATGTTCACACTAGCTTAACTACTGCACTCATGTCAAGCATACAACATGTGAACCTGTTGTGATTTTTAGAAGATGTTCAAACCAGCTTACCTGCTGCAACCATGTTAAGCTTGCAGAATGCAAACCTGATTTGCTTTTTAGACCTGGTTCGCATAGGTTCACTTTTTTTTTTATTTATTTAGTTTTTGCTGACCGGGTAAGTGCACTAGACAAATCCTGCCTATTTTCAGGCATGACCTGGGTGGGGATACAGATGAACGCCAACTGAGCTTGAACCAGATTAAGCTGTTAGTGGTATTTTTTAGTAAATGAGGGAAATTTGGCCAGGACACCGGGGAAATTCACCTACTCTGTAGATGGGTGGCGCTGTCCGTCTGTCTGCAGGGATGGCTGAGCTCACTTCGGAGCTGGAGGCTGAAGGTGATGGAAGTGCTGCTGGGGAGGATGTGGCTTTAACTGTAGGAACAACTCGACGAGCTACCTCCCCCACGATAGACACACTGGAGGGTACCAGGGTGGACGAATTTTGGTTATCTGCTACACCGCTTATAAATGAAGCAAGTATAAACTCAGTGGCTTCCCAATTGCATCAAACTCAAACATTGGAGGAAAAACGCACTTATCTACAACAACAACTGCTTCTTTTAGAAGCGGAACTAAGTCAAAAACAACTAACCATGGACATAGAGAAAAAACAGAAACGGAGTCCAGAAAATGCCTCTTCTTCATTTGCTTTAACTAAAATGTTTGTGGCTGGTTCAGTCTCACCAGAAGACAGTAATCGGACTGATACGGAAGCGTACGAGGTTCCGGGAGATTCAGGATGGTCACCAGATCGCGCTCTGAAAGACGCCGGATGGCATCAAATCGAAAATGGAGAATGAAGCGCAGACCCAGTTCTACTGAAAAAATCTGTCTCAGAAGACCTTTTGCTTCTAGATCATACCACAGCTTCTTCGGCAGCATTATCATCGGAAGCAGTAAACTTAACATCGGAGCCTAAGGAGCGGCCTACCCCAGAGAAGGACAACACTGCCTAAGGTAACAAAGTTTTGACCTCAGATATTCCCCTCCCTTCAAATATATCTAGTGATTTATTGGGGCTTTCTGATCAAAATAAAACACCAGAAAGTATTTTAAATATTGGGTCTGTGCCATTTGACTCACAAGAACAAAATCAGGCCCAGAAACCAGAAAATACTCAATGCCCTTCCTATGCAGACGTATTCAGAAAACCAGTTGAACTAGCCAAAAGAAGAAACGCAATACAACTCAGGTATTTGGGAGGCATGGATCCTGCCCCAGATAGATACTTTGTGGGGCGTATTTTATTAAAACAATCTTTAGGCTTCACACCATCAGAAGTCTATGCTTTGATTCATGCCCCGGGAGAACTTTCTTTTGATATCAGCTTTAGAACTCCTGAACTTTTAGAACATTTCTGGATAAAACACATGTCTGTTAAAACCAATCCTTTATGGACATCTTTTCAAGTAATCCCTTTAACAAAATAACCTTTTAGAGTCATTACTATTTTATTTAGAAACGAGGGGGTTAATATCTCAGATATTCTTTACTGGTTGGAAAAACATTGTGAGATACAGGGTACCTCCGATCCTATTTTGGATGCAGAGGGTTTCTAGAATGGGGGGTGGAAAATGAAAATAAAGTTAAATCAAACTCCAGAGGGTTTAGAGCATCTACCAAATTGTTTTTTACATAGGTAGGGATAAAGGATTTATTTTTTACCCAGGACAGTCAAAACGATGTTTTAAATGTGGTTCCCCCAGACATCTCAGTTCTACTTGTACTATCCAACAATGCACATATTGTGGAGATACAGGCCATATCAGTGTTCACTGTGTTAGCACTCCAAAGTGAAACCTTTGTGATGAAGGTGGTCACAACTTTATGGAGTGTCCATGGGCTGCACACAATACTGCAGAGGCAGATTATGGTATACAGGATTTTTATGTACATAGAGCTACTAAATCTGTACCTTCTTTTATATCTGAACCTCAACCACAGAGGAGACAACAGGGGCATACAATACACCGTTCTTTAACGGACCATACCATGGTTACTCCCTCTGAAGGCTCTAGGACAGAACAAACAATTCCGGCTTTACCAGAAGAAAACATGGCGGTAATTGCACCCGAGTCTTCCACACCCCAAAAGGGCCAGCATACCAAAGAGGTTATGCCCCCTCCTCCTTCACCTTTGGTGATCTCAGTTTCCCCTGTTTCACTTCAAATGGAGGTCCCTGTTTCTCAGTGTCCCTTACAACATTCTTCACAAACAATAATGGGTATGCCTGTAATTGATAACAGATACTCGGTGTTATCTGTTGATAATGATGGGGCAGATCTGGATTCTGATTCAACTTCCATGACTTCTTCCCAAATGGAGATTGTTTCAGATCCAGACATTGGTATGAATGTACCTAGTAAAGTGAAGAAGAAAAGTGGTTTTAAACCTAGACAAGGGACCAGGAAAAGCACAAGATTATCAATGGCTATCACTTGATTAAATGTTTCATTTAAATGATTGTGCTAGCTATGATTTAACAATAGCCAGCCTTAATACAAATAGTATCCATTCTGAGGTACGAATGTTTGCTACTTTTGATTTATTTTCTAATCTCAAATAAGAAATAATATTTTTTCAGGATACCAGATTGTATTCCTTACAAGATTTTGTTAAAGCTTCTGAAGCATGGATATGGGGTCCTAGTTTTATTTATTTATTTATTTAGTTTTTGTTGACCGGGTAAGTGCACTAGACAAATCCTGCCTATTTTCAGGCACGACCTGGAGGAGGGGGATACAGATGAATGCCAAGTGACCTTGAACCAGATTAAGCTGTTGGTGGTATTTTTTTAGTGAATTTTTATTGGTCAGGAGGAGAATACCTTTGTCCGGGTCTAGGGATTTGCTTTACTACCCCACATGTAAAAGTTACACATATGGTAGATATTTTTCCTGGTCATGCTTTTTTGTTAGATATTATTTTAGCTTCACTAGATTTTAGGTTAATTAACATATATGGTCCACAAACTAAAACTGGTAGAATTTCTTTATTGAAAAAAATACAGCCTTTCCTTTTTACTAGTAGGAATGTTTTGTTTGGGGGTGATTTTAATGTTAACCGCATGATTCAGGATAGACATTTTTCCACTTTAAAAGTATATTGTGATACTCATTTTTTAAATTCTTTACTTATTCAGTCTGGTTTAAATGAAATATATCCACTCCAAAACATGGTCCCCCATACTTTTTTTTAAGGAAAAATATCTTCCTGTATTGATTACTGGTTTGTTTCTTCTTCCTTACAAACCAGGGAACCAAATATTTTGTTAGTAGCCATGTCAGACCATATACTTCTCAGTGTTACTGTTTCGAATTGCCACAGAACCTTTAGGGGGTCAGGATACTGGAAATTAAATTTGTCTTTGTTAGATATCCCTGAGGTTAAGGAAGGTTTCCAAGCCACTATCATGGCTAGAAAATCAGTATGTTTTTTATATGAGAGTAAGCAAATATGGTGGGAAGACACAAAACGTGAATTTCAAAATTTTTTTCAGACAATAGGTAGATTATTGGGTAGGTATAAAACACAGGAATACTCCACAACCAGAAGATCTTTACTCATATTTCAGGAACATATAATGCAAGGTCTCGTATATGATGAGAAAGAATTTTGAAATCTAAAAGAAAAATTGACAAAACTGCAATATAATCGTATGTCTTCTTTACGGCAGGAACAAAGGTTCGGAATCAGTGGCACTAGAGCTCATACAAATCCTTTCTATTTTTGTAATGCTTCCAGACAAACAAAATATATAACAACATTAAAAAAACCCACAGGAGGAGTGATTCATGAAAAAAAATGATATTTTAGAGGAAGTAGAAAGGCAGCTTAAATCACTGTTTACTGAAGAATTACAGCTTACAGATTCCTGTATACAGGAATGGTTGTCCTCATGTCCCTTTAAAAAGGTCTCTGAATGTTTAATCCCAAGCTTAATACAACCCATCTCAATACAGGAAGTAAGAGATGTAATTGTCCATTCTCCCATAGGAAAAACACCGGGTTCCGATGGTCTACCAAATGAATTATACAAACTTTTGGTACCTTGGCTGATAGATGAACTAGCCGGTCTTTTCTCAAGTAGTTTTCATACTAAAATATTACCTTCAAGTATGTATATAGGTTTGGTGATATTAATATATAAACAAGGTGACAAGGATTGTTTAAATCACTGGAGACCAATTACCCTCCTGAATAGTGACTATAAATTACTTTCACAAATTCTTAGCAATCGTTTATCCCTTTGTTTAGAGGATGTAATTCATCCCACCCAATTTTGTTCAGTACCAGATAGATCAATACAGGATGGTCTTATTTTATTACGAGAAATATTTTCAAGTGGCTTTTCAGGTGAGCTTATGGGCTTCATTCTTAGTTTGGACCAGAAACAAGCTTTTGATAAGAGTCTCACACAATTACATGTGGGCCTGTCTTGCACATATGAATTTTTCTTTATCATTTATAGAATGGTTGAAAACTTGTTATAATGCAGCTTTAGCAATACCATTTGTAAATGGATGGTTAGGAAATCCAGTATTAGTTACTAGAGGCGTTAGACAAGGATGCCCTTTAAGCCCCCTGTTATATATTTTATCTTTAGAACCCCTTCTTGCTCAGATTAATGTTACTGATAGTATTAGGGGTTTATCAATAAACAGTACGTGTGCGGAAATCAAAACAATTGCTTATGCTGATGATCTTTGCATTACATTGTCAGATCTCCCATCGTGTCATGCTACTGTGGCCTTGCTGATGGCATATGCAGAGGGCTCCGGATCTCAAATAAATCTATCAAAAAGTAAGTATTATTCTCTTAATGTAGATCCCCTGGTGGTCATGGACTCTCCCAATATTCCGGTATGTACAGGTCCCGGTAAAATTTTAGGAATCTTTTGGGGCATGGATGATCCAGCTAGGTATAATTGGAATCTTTATATACTAGTTGCTCAGTATAAAGTTTTAAACTGGAATAAATGGAGGATGTCAAAGAAAAAGATGGTCTATATGGTCAAGACCTTTTTATTAAGTATGTTTTTGTTTTGGGGGGGCAATCTTTCCCCCTCCAGCATCTTTAGATACAGTTCTTTATGAATTATTGTTTTCTGCCATATGGGGAAGTAGATTAAACCCTATTAAAAGAGGGTTATTATATCAGGATTTTAATTTGGGCGGGATTAGAGTGGTAAATCCCATTATGTTCTTTTTTTCTCTGTTTGTCACTAAGAATATTTGTCCTTTGTTACACAAAGTTGGAAAAATCTGGAAAGGATGGGTGTGGGATGCCATCTCCCCCTGGGTCTTAGAGTGGGAATCTTCTAAATGCATTCCAAAACAAAAATCTCTGACAGGACTCACCTGAGTATTTTAGATCTTGTTTTTCAAAATTGAACGCCTGGGGAATTTTAAGAATTCACCTAGAAACATATCAGAGGAAGACATTGTATGTGAAGATTATGGAGAAATTTTTGATTCCCCCAGCTTTTGCAGAATATTCATTACCTAAACTTTCACAAATTAATAGTATGTTGACATCTAAACAGATCCCTTCCTACATGTGGGATGTAGTTTGGCTTACTGTACACTTGAAGTTGAATGTTAAGGGGAATCTAAAGCATAAAGGTGTTTTAGATAGAGGTTGCCCAAGAAGACACTTATGTCATGCTCCAATTGAGACTGTTCAGCATTTGTTTTTTGATTGCCCATATGTGGTTCAATTTTGGTCATATGTTAGAAACCAGTGGACAGCAATACCTTTGAAACAAGTAACGGAAGAAGTGTTATTTTTTGGAATTTTGCCTCACTCTTGGAGTAAATACTTTCCTGATACGATTCATGTAATTTTGTCATGTATTAAGTATCATATTTGGCAAGCATGCTGTGTGTGGTCCTTGCAACAGCAGTATTTGACCCCAATACAGTTATTTTCAAAAGTACAAAATACCATTGTAAAGATTAAACATTTTGAAAAACTCCAGGTTCCAGAAGTTCGGTTTAAAATATATTGGAAACATTTAAATTGGTTAGACACAGGGTAAACTAACCAATACTATTTTTTGCAGTTCAGCTTTTTCCCCTCTTTTTCAGTTATAATATTTCTATGAGGGAATTTTATTTTGGTTTTTTGAGTTTAACTTTATTAATTTTTTTTATTTTATATGAAGGAATATAATTTTGTAAAAAATTTTCAGTTTTTGTGTGATGTACCACTGTTTTGTTTCCTATATTCCTTTTATGTTATTATATGAAAATTCCCCTACTCATCTAGAGGGAAAGGGGAGAGGTGGGTTATTTTTCCTCGTACATTTCAGGATTAATGTATGAATTAATACTAATTTAAGTTTTTATATGTTTATTTTGTCTTTTTTCCTTCTTTTTTATGGTTATGTATGATGTAAACTTAATCTACATATACTTTGTTATGATCTTGTTTCAGTTTTCAATAAAAAATTCCCCCACTCTTTTAGTGGGGGTATGTTTATACATGTTTCTTTTCACACCGCTTGGATGATGTATGATTGCAATACTTCTTTGAGTTTGTTTTCTATATGATTTGTTTATTATTTTGTGTGACTTATCACTGTTTGTATTAATTTTTGTTTTGCTGTTATGATAATAAAAAATTCCCCTACTCTTTTCGATAAGTGCCATGGGATCTTTAACTTCCACCTGAACTACCACCAATCCAGGCAGATGGGACCTCGGTTTAATGTCTCATCCAAAGGACAGCACCTCAGAAGTGCAGCACCCCTCTCATGCTGCACTACAGTGTCAGTACTGGGAAATTAACCCAAGTGCCAGTTGTGGGAACTGAACCCACAGCCCTCTGATCTCCTGGCTTCAGAGGTGAGTGTGCTACCTACTGAGCCACTGACACTGACCACTTTGTCTATGTGAACCGCATGCACACATTGCACGATTAAGCATGTGGCATGCATTCTGCATGTACACAGCACACTTATATTTCTGTAAGGGAAAGATAGCTACTATAAATGTAAATTGAACAAAATAAAGATCCAAAAAGTTTATAGCAAACTGTAAATAAACTGACTAGCCTGGTAAAGAGAGAACCCCGAAGATCTGGCAGTTGGTATACAAAGGCAAACCTATAAAAGACCTGAAGAAAATAGCTGATATGCTAAATGAGTAGTTTACTAATTTACCAGATCTAGGGGGACACTGACTCTTCAAACCACCAGGCAAAAAATGAACTTAAATTGTAACAGCAGTGATTTCAATCCCTCCTTTTATTTTAAGTTTTTGCCCATTTCTGATGTAGAAAAGGGTTTAAGAAAAATACACATACACAAAATCCCAGGGTTGGATGAAGTGGAGGGAAAATTTGTATAATTTGCAGCTGATTATATAGCACCCACAGTAACATATATATTCAATTGGAGTTAATGTTCAGGAAATTTCCCATCTGTATGAAGGCAAAGTAAGATGGTTCCAAATTTTAAAGGGGTGAAGCACAGAACCCTGGAAATTGCAGACCAATAGCCCTTTTATCAATATTATCAAAATGTTTATAGGCATGTTCACCAAAAAATATCAGAATACTTAGACAAGTATAGTGTATTGACACCATACCAATCAGGCTTCAGGAGAGGACACTCCTGCACTATGGCACTTGTGGAATTTAATGATCTGGTTGCCTCCTCACTTGATGCTAAACAAGAAACAGCTGTTCTGTTTGTTGATTTATCAAAGGCATTTGATGTGGTGGACTACTTTCTACTCCTGGAAAAAATCAAGGCACTGGGAATAGCAGTCGACCCTTGGGAATGGGTCAGATCATATCTGACAGGAGGATCACAGAGGGTATCTGCATCCCAGACTTTGTCATTCAATAAAACTGTAGTCCATGGTGTTCCTCAGGGGTCTGTACTCGGACCCCTGTTGTTTCTATTATTCAACAATGACCTCCAACAGGTGGTACAACATTCAGCAATAAGACTATATGCAGATGACATGGCACTCATTAGCACAGGAGCAAATTTGCAGGATATGAAGGCAAAACTGCAGTCAGATCTTAACAGGGTTAGGGAACAGTTCACCAGGACGAAACTTTGGATGAATACAAGAAAAATCAATGTCTTGCACTTTGGAATAAAGGGTGAGTCTAAACTACTTATACATACTAACAATAATGATCAAATAGAACAGGTAAAGAAATACCATTATTTAGGAGTGATGTTCGAGGCAGAACTAAGTTTTGATGAACACATCACTACATTGATATCCAATACAAACAAAAAGATAGGAGCCCTTAGGCACACCACTAAATGTCTTAACAAGCAGGCATGCAAAACTTTAGCAGAGCAAATGATATTGCCATCTTTAGAATGCGGAAATCTAATATACAGAGTTACAAGCAAAAAATTAATGGACAGGTTAAGTAAGACACAATGCAGAATGACTAGGTTGTGTTCTAAGAAGTAGGTTCAACACACATCACTGTGACATGCTGTTAAAACTAGGGTTATCAACACTTGAAACAAGAAATCATAAAACATAGATAAAACTTTTACACAAACTTTCAATTTATGACTGAGAACACTATATACACAGAGGAGCTGTTTGCAGAGAAATACAGCCAGCTTGTATATCTAAAAGATCAATCTGAGTATATGTAAGACCAGATTTGGGAAAACAGCTTTACACTTCCAAGCAGCTCAATATTGGAATATTCTTACCTTTGAAATGTGTACAGCTATATCCCATCACAAATTTGTCACTGCTGTAAACAATTATTTTCCAATGATTTGTAATTGTTAACAGTATTTTGAATTACTTATAACACACTATCGAGCCACTCTGAGGACTGCAAAAAAAAAAAAAAAAAATAATAATAATAATAATTAAGGAAGAGAAAAGGAAAGTGGAGGCAAATTTAGCTTATAGGAAATATAATGGTAAAAGTTTTTTTTTACATATATCAATCAAAATAAGAAGTATAAGCATGGAGTGGGGCCATTAAAGAAGGATAACATAGAAATTAGGAAACCAAAAGAAATGGCTGATGCACTAAATTAATTTTTTGGTACTGTATTGGAAATTAATGGAGAAGTCATAAATGCTAAAGTTCATGAAAAACATAAGATATCTGATTTGTTAACAACAAGGGATGAAGTAAAAAAATTAATAAAGAAATTAAAGATACATAAATCTGCAGGCCCAGACCAATTGCACCCTATATACATAAAAGAAATAGAACCATTAATAATGGAAATATTGGTAACAATCTTTAATTAATCATTTACAACAGGTGAGGTGCCAAGGGATTGGAAGCAGGCTTTCGCGGTACCATTGTTTAAAAAGGGTGATAAGCCGGACATGTCTAATTACAGGCCTGTGAGCTTGACAGCATTTCTGTGAAAAATTGCAGAAAGTATATTGAAAACTAGAATAGAAAAAAATCTGGAGATACTGGGATTTGTAGATGAAAAACAGCATGTATTTAAGAGGAATAGATCCTGTATTACTAACCACTTGTGCTTCTACAAAACTATAAATGAGAAAGTTAGTGAAAATATAATGACAGACATTATATTTCTGGATTCCAGAAAGCTTTTGAAAAAGTGCCACAGGATAAATTGAAATAGAAAACAGCCAGTATGGGATTGGATAGCCATATAGTTGTTTGAATAAGGAACTGCCTGGGGAAAAGAGTACAGAGAGTGAGAATTACAGGGAAAGTTTCAGAAACTACAAAAGCAGTGAGTGGTGTCCCACAGGGATCAGTCCTCAGGCCCATTCTTTTTTCATTGTATATGTGATTTGCATCATGGTATTAACAATCAGATTGCCAAATTTGCTGATGACATAAAACTAGGGGGACCTGTTAATTCACATGAACAATGGGATTCAATGAGAATGGACTTGGAAAGGATTAAGAATTGGGCAAAACATAACTGGATGAGTTTTAGTATAAAAAAACCAGTGGTGGTGCATTTAGGGAAATCTAATGGGAAAAACAAATATATGTTGAATGGAGAGGAATTGCAGGAGGTAGAGAAGGAAAGAGACTGGGGGGTAATCATTGACAATCACTTGAGTTTTGAAAAACAAAGGACTTATACAAAAAGTTAATTACATGGTTAAGACTATAAAATGCAGTTTTGTGAATAAATCAATTGGCTGTTTATTGCCTATATATAGGTCGTATGGGAGACCTTGCTTAGATTTTGGGTCACAGCTGTGAAGCCCCTATAGAAAAGGAGAAATTAAGAGAGTGGAGGTGGTGCAAAGATGGTATGCTAAAATGATGGGACAATTAGGTAACTATGGGTATGCTGAAAGGCTAAAGAGAACTCGCCTGTTCTCCTTGGAGCAAAGAAGACTACGAGGAGACTTACTTTTTTTGTACAGAATTATTAACGACAAAGTACTAGTAAATGAGATCGGATTGAAATTTCAAACAAAGCCCTAGGGTCTAAGAGGACATTGAATGCAAATGAAGTTGGACACGTTAAAAAGAGCAAGGTCTACTACTTATTTCTAAATAGAACTGGGAGAATATGGAATATGTTGCCAATGGAGGTAGTGGCCAGTAAATCAATAGAGGGATTCAAAAAAAGAATAGATCAAATGATAAGAGATAATAGGTTGAAATGTGCCCACTAATGTGGGGAACGGTTTTCATATGGACCAAGGTCTTCTACCAGTATAATTATTTAACATACTAAGTAACTGTTGCACATAGAAATGGAATGACATTTTGTGTATATGTTGTGTGTGTACTGCTGTATTGTATGTATTTTTTATTACTATTTTAGTGGTAACTTGTAAATTCATTCTATGCAGGACTGTCTTGCAAACAGGTATTCTTCCCTAACGACATGTATTATCCTGTTTAAGAATAAAATGTTTATCTATCTACATCACTTTCTCTTCCATCCCTTTCCTTCCTCCAAGGGTTCCTTTGTGCCTATCTGAAGCATTGTTCAAACTAACAACTAGTTTCACCCCTACTGCCTTCCATGAAAGGCTGTTCCAGGAATCCACCACCATTTCTGTGAAAAAGTACTTCCTCACATCTCTCCTAAAGTTACCTCCTTCTGGCTTCATATCATGACCCCTTGTTCTACAGCATCTTTTTCTCCGAAACATACCTCCCTTCTGTACCTTATTAACCCCCTTGAGGTATTTAAAGGGCTCCATCATATACCAACCCTCCTTCATCTCCTCCAGGGTGTATATATTTAAATCTTTCAATTTCCGCTCATAGGGCTTCTGATGCAGACCTTGCACCATTTTGACATCCTGCAGCTTTCTTTTTGTCACTTTCTCCTTTTTTCAATTGTTCCTCCTTCCTCACCTTTCTTCTCTGACTGCTCCCCCCACCGGTCCTCCTTTGCTAACTCACTGTTTGGGATCTCCCTACTCTCTATCTCATTCTGTGGTGGCCCACTTTCTGTCTCCCCATTTGTTCCACCCCCAGCTACTTTAAATGTTCATCAAAGTAACATTTAAAATGTGCACTGAGGACTATGGTTTCCTCCTTAATGGAAGTTTGAACTCACCTCGGTATAGGCTCTTATCCTTCTAGATTAGCCCTCAGTCCCCATTGTAGCCATATCTCTCCTCTCTGCACCATTTCTTCTACCATAATCTGAAGGCCTTGGTGCGGAGCTCCCTTTTCTACCCCACATAGAACAAGACGCACTTGCCGCTCGTACTTTAAACACATGGTAAACACAGGATCAACCAGATAAATGCTCTAACTTTACCAAAAATGAAATTTAAACACAAAGTTGCCTACAGAAATTCCTCTTTACATTTAAACCCATGAAACATAGAAACATAGAAGCTGATGGCAGATAAAGACTGCAAGGTCCTTCCAGTCTGCCCATTTCTTTTTCTACCTTATAAATGTGCCATTGGCCTTTGCTCTGTCAATGGCCTATCTATTCATACTCATCTGTATTGCTCCCTTATGCCTATCCCATCCCTGTTTGAAGTCCTGCAGTGTATTCATATCCACCACTTCCTGAGGTAGACCATTCCATGCATCCACCACCCTTTCCATGAAAAAGAGCTTCCTCACATTACCCCTTAATCGGCCTCCCTCTAATCTCATGCTGTGTCCTCTTGTACTGCTATTTTTCTTATATTGAAACATGTTAGACTCTTTCACTTTGTTAATGCCCTTAAGGTGTTTGAATGTTTCGATCCTATCACCTCTGTCCCTCCGTTGCTCTAGGGTATACATATTGAGCTCTGTTAATCTGTCCTCATATTTTTTATGATGCAGTCCCTCCACCATTTTGGTTGCCCCTCTCTGGAGTGCTTCAATTTGGTTAATGTTCTTGTGAAGGTGTGGCCTACAGTACTGCACGCAGTACTCCAGATGGAGCATAACCAGTGTGTTGTAAAGAGGGATTATTACCTCCCTCTTTTGACTTGTGATACCCCTACTAATACACCCCAACATCCCCCTAGCCTTACCTACTGCTTTAGTGGTCTGCTTGGATGATTTCAGGTCATCTGTGATGATGATGCCCAAGTCTCTTTCTTCCCTTGTGACTGCCAGCAACTCCCCTCCCAGCCTATAGGTGGCTCCAGGGTTTCTCTTTCCTATGTGCATGATCTTGCACTTCTTTGCATTAAACCCCAGTTGCAACTCTTATCAAGTTAATGCATTAGCAGCCATAGTGGCTCTGATCAGAGTTTGTTATACTTAAGTCTTGTTCCCAATCTGTTCTGGCTCTGATTTCTGTGGTTGGGGTAGCTCCAAAAAATAATCCATACAATGAGGTCAGGACTGAAATATTTGGTTGGGGCTTGCATAGAATCACTTCAATTGGAGATAGTTGTGGATTTAGTCCCTGTAAGTGTTGTCATCTTCTCAAGTATGCAAAACAATCACCAGCAGGTAAACCATGTTGCTGCCTCAGTTCAGTGAAAGTTTTCAACACCCCAACAAAATACAGATCTCTAGTACATTTTATACCACCTTTCTTCCATCACAAAAGAGTCTGGTGCAAAAAAACATCATATCCTTTCAGTGTTTTAATGCTAGCACTCAGAGAACCGTTAGAGGAAAAGGCTCTTTGATACCCTATGAGTCGATGAGACCCCATCCACATCCTTACCATTTGGTAAGTAAAGGGAGTATGTTCGTTTAAACTTGCTGCTAGGATGCTGCATATAGCCCCTAAAGAGTGCACTTCTTATATACACTGCCCTGCAGGTGCTTTAGTGTTTGGTATGTGATAGAGAGATGCAATATGTGCCACCCAATAGTAGAATTTAAAGTGGGGGCAGTGCCAGTCCCCCTTCCTTGTGCAGGGGAAGCTGTAGTATGCTACAATTAATTCTAGCAGCCTTCTGACCACACAAAAGTCTATTAATTATACTGTTCAGGATTTTTAAAGAAAAGTATGGGAACCATTATTGGTAAACTATATAAAAGATATATGCACTTGGGTAAACTATTCATCTTGATTGTAATCACTCTATCTATAAAGCTTATAGGAAGCCCCTGCCATTTATCACAGTCTTTTTTATATTATCTAGTAATGACTTAAAGTTGGCCGCATATGTGAGTGAGGTTCTTCTTGGTATGCTAATCCCTAAATACTTCAGTGTTGAGACAACTTTTGGCTGCAGAAGTATATTTGGTAATATACTTGGATTGGATGCCCCTAATGGGAGAATCTCACTTTTCATCCAATTGATCTAATGGCTTGAAATCCTCCCATATTCTGTTAATATGTTTTCCAGGGCCGCAAGACTAGTTTTTGGGTTAAGTAAATTAATAGGTCATCTGCAAAAAGGGCTGTCTTCTGGGTCCCCCACACCCCCAGGTTGTAGGTCCCAAACTTTTTTATCCTTCTGTATTGCAGCAGTCAGAGGCTCCAGGGCCATAATATACAGTAGGGTGAAAGTGGACATCCCTGCCTGGTTCCTCTTATAAGCTGCAATGGGTTTGTAAGTGATCCATTTACTAAAATGTGTGCATTGGGTTTGTCATATAAAGAAGAAGAAGAAGAAGAAGAAGAAGAAGAAGAAGAAGAAGAATCAGCATTTATATAATGCTTTTCGTACACAATGTATATATACAAAAAGCATATTTCCCCCACCCCAAAGTGTTTTATTGTTTCAAATATATACTTCCTCTCCACTCTGTTGAATGCTTTTTCAGCATCAACACTCAGAATGGCATCTCCCTTCGACAATGAGCTAGTCATATATTTCCAAACAATATTAACGATCTGCCGTACATTATGTTTACCTTGCCTACCCTTTACAAAGCCAGCCTGATCTGCATGAATGATGTCCTGCAGGAATTTTTCAATTTTTCCAGCTATCATTGAAGCAATTATTTTGTAATCTGCTGTGAGCAGTGATATTGGCCTGTAAGAGGAGCATTGTTGAAGGTCTTTACCCAGTTTAGGGAGTATAACTATAGTAGCTGCTCGTAGATTTGGTGGGAGATAGCCTGTTGCCAAGCTTTCCTGTATCATATCCATTAGTGGCTCTTTAAAATGGTTCTGAAAGATTTTATAAAAATCTATTGGAAATCCATCAGGGTCTGGGGCCTTGTCTTCTTTGAGGTGTTTTATTGGTGCCTTCATTTCTTCCCAAGTGATGGGAGCCACTGTTTTTGTTTGAGTAGCACTTATGGTTGTGAGCTCTGTTTTGTTTAGGAACCTTCTAATGTGCTCAGTGGAGGGTGAGGCCTCTGAAGTATACAAATTCTCATAATATTTCCTAAAGCATTCCCCTATTGTAGAATCATCCTGAACTACTCAACCTTCTGGAGTTGTTTTTGGAGATACATTTGTTGCACCCTCTCTGCTCTACAACAGCCAGTCTAGAAGTTTCCCTCCAGCATACCCTTCGAAATAATACCTTGCCTGCATCAATAATAAGGCCCTTTCTATTTTAGTACTGTGAATAGTATTATGCTCCCATTTTAATTGTAGATATTGGTACCTGCCATGGGTGGGTGCCATCACAGAAACATAGAAACATAGAAGTTGACGGCAGATAAGGACCGCAAGGCCCATCCACTCTGCCCATTTCTTTTTCTACCTTATGAATGTGCCATAGACCTTTGCTCTGTCAATGGCCTATCTATTCATACTCATTTGTATTGCTCTCTTATGCCTATCCCATGCCTGTTTGAAACCCTGCACTGTTTTCATATCCACCACTTCCTGAGGTAGGCCGTTGCATGCATCCACCACCCTTTCTGTGAAAAAGAATTTCCTCACATTACCCCTTAATCGGCCTCCCTCTAATCTCATGCTGTGTCCTCTTGTACTGCTATTTTTCTTATACTGAAACATGTTAGACTTTTTCACCTTGTTAATGCCCTTAAGGTGTTTGAATGTTTCAATTATATCACCTCTCTCCCTCCTTTGATCTAGAGTATACATACTGAGTTCAGTTAATCTGTCCTCATATGCTTTCTGATGCAGTCCCTGCACCATTTTGGTTGCCCTTCTCTGGACTGCCTCAGTTTGGTTAATGTCCTTGTGAAGATGTGGCCTCCAGTACTGCACGCAGTACTCCACATGGGGCCTAACCAGTGTCTTGTAAAGAGGGACTATTACCTCCCTCTTCTGACTTGGGATACTCCTACTAATACATCCCAACATCCCCCTAGCCTTACCTACTGCTTTAGTGGTCTGCTTGGATGATTTCAGATTATCAGTGATGATGATGCCCAAGTCTCTTTCTTCCCTTGTGACTGCCAGCATCGGTCCTCCCAGCCTATAGGTGGCTTCAGGGTTTCTCTTCCCTATGTGCATGATCTTGCACTTCTTTGCGTTAAACCCCAGTTGCCACTCTTCCGACCATTTTGCTAGTTTATCCAGATCTCTTCTCATTCTGCCCATTCCATCTGGATCATCTACTCTGTTGCAGATCTTGGTGTCATCTGCAAATAGACAAACCTTACCCTCCAGTCCATCTGTAATGTCACTGATGAAGATATTGAAGAGGACTCGCCCCAGGACTGATCCCTGAGGTATCCCACTTGTGACTTGCATCTCTTCTGACTGTATACCGTTTACTACCACTCTCTTTTTTCTGCCCGTCAACCAGTTTGCCACCCAGTTGACCAACATCTGACCCATTCCTAGCCTACCCAGATTATTAATCAGTCTTCTATGTGGAATAGTATTGAAAGCTTTGCTGAAGTCAAGGTAGGTAACATCAACTGCTCCCCCTTGGTCCACCACTCTGGTTACCCCGTCAAAGAAATCTATGAGATTAGTTTGATAGGACCTTCCTTCTGTAAACCCATGCTGTCTTGGATCCTGTGCTCTTATGTATTCCAGGTGTTGCACTATCCTCTTCTTAAGGAGTGTCTCCATAATCTTGCCCACTACTGAGGTAAGACTGACTGGTCTGTAGTTCCCTGCCTCCTCCCTGCTACCACTCTTGTGGAGTGGGATCACATGAGCCCTTCTCCAGTCTTCTGGGATCTCTCCTGTACTCAGAGACTCACTAAACAGTTCAGATAGTGGCTCTGCTAGTTCCACCCTTAGCTCCTTTAGTACCCTGGTATGTATGCCATCAGGTCCCATTGCCTTGTCCACCCTGAGCTTATCGAGCTCTTGTAGGACCCTTTCTTTTGTGAAGGGACTAGTGCACACCTCCCTCCCCCTGTATGGTGCAGAGCTGTGGGCCCCGTCCTACCTTCTCTTCAGTAAATACTGAGCAGAAGTATCTATTTAGGATAGATGCTTTTACATGGTCCTCCTCCTAACATGCCCCCTTATCCCATTTGATCTTAGCAATACCCTCTCTGAACTTTCTCCTTTCACTAATGTATCTATAGAAAGTCTTGTCACCTTCTTTTACTGTCTGTGCTAGTGTTTCCTCAGTTTAGGCCTTTGCCTGCCTTACTGCCTTCCCTGCTTCCCTTAGGGAAGTTTGGTATGCATCCCTATCTTCATCCTGCTGTGTTCCCTTATATTTCCTGAAGGCCAGCCTTTTGGCTCTGACCTTTTCTGCTACTGTTTTTGTGAGCCAAAGTGGTTTCCTTCTTCTTTTACACTTCCTTTTCTGTCTAACACAATGGGATGTGGCTTCAAGTATTGCATCTTTAATGTTTGCCCACTTTGCCTGTACCCTCTCACCTGTATTTCTTTTTGCCAGTGCTAGCTTAACTCTGTTGGCCATCTTATCAAAGTCAGCTTCTCTGAAGTCCCATAGTTTTGCCTTGGAAAGGGATGATTTTGTTCTAGTGGCCAAATTGAACCATACCATGTGATGGTCACTGGCTCCCAGGTGACCTTCTACCTGGAGATCTATGAGTCAGTACTAGATCTAGGATAGCCCTGTCTCTTGTGGGTTGTTGTACCAGTTGTACCATATGTTCTTGTTCTGCTTTTTAGATCTTTCCTCCAATTCTAACAGATGCTTTTCCTTTATATACTTTTTGTGTGCTGCAAATGATATTATAGAGCCTCTCAAGACTGCCTTAAGGGTATCCCACCTAACTGTGGCTTTGGTTTGTCCTGCAGGGTTGTTAGTTAAATATTCAGTTATTTGACTTGTGATAAAATTTTGAAAGTCTTCTTTTTGTAGGAGTGCCTTCCATGCTCTGCTTGCTAGCGAAGCACCCATACCCGAGAAAGCCAGCTGGACAGGGGCATGGTCAGAAGCTATAACTGGGCCATGCATCACATTTTTTATAGTGGGTATCAGACTCTGGGAGGTGATTGCTAGGTCTAATCTGGAATGCAACTTGACTGAGTGTAAGTAGTGCATATACTCTCTGCCTTTGGGGTTCAAATATCTCAAGGAATCTAATAATCTATGATCTCACATTAATGTGTTTAGGGCTTTTACATTTTTTATTATTGGGCCTCCTACCCTAGAAGTGCAGTCCAGTATACTATCCAGCACACAATTAAAATCTCCACATAGGTTCCAGGGGCCCTCAAAAGTGGACATTTCCATTGACAATCTAGCAAAGAATTCTGGAGATTCAACATTGGGTCCATATATGGAGCTTATTGCTATTTTTTGCCCCAAGTTAAGTTGTACCTGGATCAGTGCATACCTTCCCCCTGCATTTTCCAGGCTAGTTTGACTGACAATTCCAGGAAATCTGGGTCTCGGCCAAATGGCTGCACCTCGAGCTTTAGACAAGAAGTAAGCAGCATGCCATCCCCCCTTCTAATTTTCAGACACTTTCGCTCCCTTTTTCATTGTCATGTAAGTCTCTTTAAGACACAAAATATCAGTTTTTAATTGCTTTACTTTACCCAATACTCTCTTGCATTTATGATGTGATTTAAGCCCATTTATACTCCAAAAACATACATTAGGTGAGTTATTTATTATAAAGCTGGAAACCTGTACCCACTTGTCTATATGATTGATTGCACACCATGACAGCTACACATCTTGTAAGTAGAAGAATTTTAAAATAGTTCAGTATATATGAATAAGAATTCAAATAACACATTTTATTTTTAACTAAAAACTTCAAACTGGTTGATATGGCTATACTAACTAACCCTGGCCAAATCACAAGCATGGTAAAATGGCAACAACCAACAAAAACCAGTACATTCAAAGGAGAAAAACCCTTACTGTGACAGGGTGACCCCTGTCAGGTGTGGGTGCCCGGTAGGAAGACAAGGGTCCCTTACACCCCCCCCCCATAAAGTGTACTGAAGCTAAAAGAACATAAAGTACAATGTACCCTTTAAAAATATAAAATGAGGCATTAAATAAAAGGTGACAGTAGTGCATTAAAATGTTTATGTTAAATATGTATTAACTTCAAGCTGCCAAAACTTGTTGGCTGGCTGATTCTCCTAGGGCAGGCATGCCTTAAGGTAATAATTCTAGTACCACTGTATTGAAATAAAAGAAGGTGTAAATAGTACATAGAGGATATGCAATGGGGACGAGTGGAATACATAATTTATCTACACAAGAGCAGTTTGACCTCGGGTAACCTCACGAGTGGCGTAGCCATGAGTGAGGTGTCCGAGAGCAAACTGCTCATGTGTGGATAAATCATGTATTCCACGATGTCCACATTGCATATTTGATTTATGCAACAGGGATGACTTTTTTGTGCAGTTTTTATTTTGTTTTTTGTTTTCTGCGCATTTTTTTTTTTATTCGAAATAGTACGGATTGTATTGTGGTGCCCAGTGTGTTAATACGTGCTTTGGAAGTGGTTGCTGGGGGTGGGTGTAATGTTGCTATAGAGTCTACATCCATAGGGCAGTAGCGCCTGTTATTACTGGCTGTTAGTGTTTTGTGGGAAGGCCAGAGGTTTCTGAAAAGATGGCGGTTCATTTCTAACTTAGTGACAGCGATCGGTATTCTCAATGTAAAATTGCTTATCTGGGTGAGCGTGTCCATTTATGTGGCCGTTTTTTTTTATTTTTAGTTTGTTGTTTTATTTTGCATTGTAAGTGTGTTACTGAGCGAGGATGCAGGGACTGACTTATTGAGACGATGTTGTTGGATTCTGTATCGGGCGAGAGTACTGTGCTGAAGGGACTCGGAGGAGAGAGAAGAAAATAAGGTAGGTACAAAAAAAGAGGTGTACCAGATTGTTGGATGGAGCTGGCTTTTCAGCTCTATATGAGTTACCCTGCTGTTCTGTGCTGTAGCAGTGGTTGCATACAAATGGGGCTTAATAGTTGTTTTATTTGTTTTATTTAAGACACTGAAATAAAATATAAAATACAAACAAACTATTCTTACCAGGTTTTATGCTAGTTCAGGTGCTCTCCCAGTGAGAAATGATTGGAAGACTTATTATTTATAGCAGGAATTACTGGTACTTTTCACAGAATAAATAAATGAAACCAGGAAAAGTAAAACTGGGTAGTACCTGTAGTCTAGAGCTCATAGAATGAATAAGTTCCTACAGGGAGACAGCGGTCCCTAATGGCCTGTTTTACACTAAAAAAAATGGGAGGGCACTGTCCAGAGGAGGAGGAGCTACAAGTCATTAAGCTCCTGGTTGAAATAAACTTGTGTATCTATTCAAGTGTTATATATGTCTATAAATGTTTGCTCCTCTGTTAACAAAGGTTTAGAAATAATCCATTTGTTTTAGTATAGGCTGGGTTATGAGCCTCAGAGGGACAGGTTTAAGTTAAGGGGCTTAATGTGGGTGGATCCCAAGTATGTGATGTCATCCCTACAACAGTATAAAAGCCTACCACTAAGGGTAGAATTTTAAACAGGGTGGTCAGTGAAGAACTGACTGGGAGAGATGCAAGACCTCGTGAGAGGGTGCTCTTACACTACCACTTGAATGGCAAAAACTAACCGAATTTCTTTTTCTGTTAAATTTTCTGTTCCAAATAAAATGATAAACGTTTATGTTAAATGTTTTTTATTCACCTTATTGTCTGCCTGAGTCTAAAGTTATTGTGAAATCCCACATGCAATGACACTTAACCCCTTAACCTTTTGCAACACATCAATTGTGCTTTAACCCCCTAGCTAACTGGTTTATTGGTACTTACGTGCTATCATGCAACTCCAGTTGTACCAAATTTAGTACAGTATATCACATTTTCATAACAATGTATTTGTCTAGTTAAATGTAGGATGTCCCGCCCTATCCAAATAAGGACAGGGCAGGAACTCTTGTTTATTGGGTAAAAACTGAGTTTGATTATGCATCTTGTCAAACTTCTTTTTTTTGGAGAGGGGGAACCCTACACCCCTTAAAAAGCACACATGGCATGTCAGGGAAATGACTTCCAACCAGCCAGATACAAACTGCTTTGTACCTTGTAACTTATATGTATTTATATGTCTAGTGTCCAACCTAGATAGTACCCCAACTTTGTACTCAGAGCTCAGTCTTTATATTCATCTTTAGTTCAGTCTGGGTACTACAGCACATTTATTCCATTTGTATGGGACTCACATAAGATATGATTATTTTGCATGCCCCCCCATCTTGCTTTAAACCCCTTATCACCTTGATCACACCACATTAGAGGCATCTGGTGGAGTATAGTGGTGTTAGTCACCTACAACATGCCCAAAACCAGTTTTGCTAGTCAGATCTCCACTATACTCTATAAAACATGACATCATGACTGTGTTAATTTGTGAGTATGTCCATGTTTTATTGCTGCCAAATATCTGTGTGATGCTGTGCAATACACACTGTAGGTGCCCAAACAACTCTTCCCCTGACTGCCTTTTCAGCAGCAAGCAGTGGGACTCAAAACTCGTACTGCATCTTGGAACAGTCATCAGGGATCCTGCATTCTAATAAAATTGTTCATCCCTGCTCTGGACAGCTGATGTTGTTGATGTTTCAGATTTAATTTGGACCTAGCAGCTTTTAAACAGAGTCAAGGAATCACAGGGAAGATCAGGCACTTTTCACAAAGGAGCCACGAAGGCATGGCACGTACCTACATGTAGGCTGGTGAATGACATTCCAGGGATTCTAGTACTGCTCTCCCATTGGTGCGTTCCAACCGTGCATCACTTGGCTGGCTTTTAGTCAGTTTTATGCTCTGTTGACTGTTATTCCAAGATGTGTAGGCCCCTTGTTGCATGGGACTGTTCTTTGGGAGCACGACCTAGTATGTACATTTTCATAAAGTCAACCAGTGCCATTCAACTACTTGTTGATTCAGAGTGCTGACATGGTATACAATACTGCCTTCAAAACATTTTTCTTGGGAACATGTGGGTGTGCATGTTGCTACAATTTCTGTTATGCTTACAGTCATTGGTTCTTCACCCATGCCAGTTTGTAATTTACCAGAGTTTGACATTTTTTGTAATGTACCAGAGTTTGACATACTGGTATATGCCCATGAAGGCTCTCATCTAGGCAACTGCTGACAATTTCCTACCTGTTAGCCATTTTTGTTATGATGCTCATTTTGGTGTTTGCAGTACCAGGTGAACAGGAGCTCTGTGATTAGTTCTTCTTTAACCCCTAGTCCAACCACATAAATGTGTTTAACTACAATGACTATTTTATTAAAACTGGGTACATTACAACATTTTACATTGTCTTTTCACTTGCATTGTTTCCTTACTTTGAGCAGGAAAATAAATTGTTCAGCCATAATTGTTTTTACTCATATAGAGAGATATTATAGTCCATATGTTAACATTTGGCCCTTGATGATAATATGCTTGGGTTTCAGATCCCATCTTAATTGTTATTTAAACTGTTCTCTGACTGCTTTGTAAGTAGCTTCATTAGTAGTAGAAAACACTTACATAGCCCTTACTTAATCAGTGGGCTGGCGGTGTGTCTCTTGTCCTTGATCTGCCTTTTTCTTCTGCCTCCACCTGATAGGCATAATCTTCAGCATCTTTGGGCTTGGTGAAGAAGTGGGGAGGACAATACGACTTTGAAATCATAAGTTTTGCTGGATATATCAGGGCAAAATCCCAGCCATGCTGTGCAGGGTTATTTTAATTCCAGAACATTTTTGCTGTTGACTTTGTAATTCACTAGTATAATCTTGAAATAGGGACACATTTCCACCCTCTACAGTTAAGGGACCATAAGCCCTGGCAGCTTGTAACATCCTTTCTTTGTCAGGGAATCTTAAATATTTTACCAGATAATGTCTTGACCTTTCTCCTGGCTTGGGTCTTGGTCCAGTGTGATGGTCTCTCTGCATTTCATACTGGCCAGCTATATCAGGGAGACCTATTCATTCAACAAGCTATTGCTGTACAGCTTTGCCCCCTTTCTTTCCCCGGGTACCCTCCGGTAATCCTTATATGCAGATGTTTGATCTTCTTGCTCTATTTCCCTGGTCCTCAGCCCTCAGGATTAATTTTTCAACTTGATCATTTAATATTTTATTTTCTCTGTCCTTATCTAGCATTTTGTCTTCCATCTCTCCAACCCATTTTTCCACTTCATCTAGTTGGGTGGTATGAGTGGCTGTAGTCTCTGGGAGCCCTGTGAGCACAGACTGGATAGTTGTTATTTGGGCCATTATGTTAGAAAATGCAGCCTGTACTTCATTATGTAAATGTGTTATCATTCCTGGCAAGGCGGCAATCATTGGATCTTGTAGTCCCTTTCCTGGTCCTGTTTCCATTGTCATTTGTTGTACCCTGGTGCGTGCCTCTTCCGGTGTTAGATTCAGCTTATCTGTGCCTTTAAACTGCAATAAAGATTGCTTCTTGGATAGTTTCTGTTATCATATGATGATTGATTAAAAATAAACAACTTTTATATCATCAGTTTAAAATAAAACATGCTGTTTAAATGTAGGTGCCACAAGGAGCCAAGCTATTATGGAGCTACCATGCTCTCCAGCTTGACCATGCCCCCCCTGTTGGCAGCCTTGGATCAACTGATTTTTAAAGATTTGGCATCATTATCCAGAGACTCTGGCATTAGCATGGTCCAAGCCTTTGTTATCCCAGTTTACTCCTAACTACACAGAGGTAGAGCAATTCATCCTCTTATAGCTTTTGCCACTCTTTCCACCTCAGAGGCACAGATCCCCTTGCTACAAGCAGCACATAATAAAGGAGAGATCCTTTGGGAGGGCAGAAGGTTGGGATTTTGCCCTGATTTGTCATCACAGACCCAAGACCAAAAGAAACTTCTGCAGGGAATTAAATACTCTTTTGCAAAAAGGTGTGACAGCACAACTACTTTTCCCAGCTAAGCTGCACACTACTACAACCAAACGTTCCATATATTCGTGGACCCTGAGGCTGATTCTGCCTTTCTTGAAATAATAAACTTGCCATCTTCCATGGTAGCCTCTAAGCCTGCTTTGGATGGGGACCCTGAGTGATTATATTTAAGAAATAGTTTTGGATTTTGGCCTAGGGTATATTACTCTGAACTGTGGGGATCTGTGTTTCTTATTTGACCCTGTTGGCTCCTCATGTTTAACTGATTCATACAGGCAGTTTGCTTTTCCACTATACCCTGTTATTTCGATTCCTTATCCTGCATAATGTTTTGCTCCTACTGTAGAAGGATGACGGTCTTTTTTCTGTGTGCAATGATACACCACTCAGTTTGTGAACTGTTTACTATGCTTCATAATTGCATGACCCCTGCATGGTCCCTTGTAGGGTACCTGGATGTGTACAGTGACCTGTTAACGTAACTAAGCCCAGCATCTCTCTAGAATGTATTGTGTCTTTTCTTACAGGTGAACATCCTGTTTACCTATACTGTATGTGTAGTCCTGTGAGTGGGGGGAGATATCCGGCAAAGAGATCATATCCAAGCAGTTCTATGGTGAGGGCAGCCCATCCTACAGTAGACATCCCCAGGCTATTTACTGCTCCTTATTTTCTGGGGCAGACAAACTTTATCTGAGTACATTATTTTCTGAAAATTTCTTAGTTAGGCTACATTGATCAGATACTGTTTGAAGCCTATTATTGTGCATGTACCATGTGTTTACATGTTGTGCCTTTACTTGTATTGTTACAATGCATAAATAAAAAGTAAAAAAAAAGATTATTGGCTAAACAGTGCCAACAGCTGAAGGATTGTGTGTGTGTGTTGGGGGGGGGGTCTTTAATACTTCCCTGGCCTTTACATTTGTTTTTCTCAGGTTCCCAAAGAGAGTCAAGATCATCATCCCCATTCCCACCTAGACTGCTAACCTCCTGAGATCTGTTCTCCTCCTCATCATCATCTTCACTTTCACACCCTGTGTTTCCTTCTCAGCAGCATCTGATTCCCTGCATGAAGAAACCGTCAGATTTGCCACATCAGACTGTGAGTCATGCTCAGGCTCATCAACACCAGTTGGGGGAACATCAACCACCTCATCATCCTCAACCACATTCTCACAGAAAGATATTGTTGAGGTTCTTTGACTGCTCCTATTGTCCCTGCTTCCATAGCTTGCACTCCCAGCATCAGCACCCACCAGCATTGATGCCACAGATTTCGCTGAGAAATGTTTGGCTACATTAGTGCCTCCAATTGCAGCAACTACTCCTTGTCGAGTACCACCAGCAGTACTGACTCCTGATTAACCTTTTCTTTTTTATTTTTTTTTTCATTTTTAGTTTTTGGTAACTGGGTAAGGCCCACTAGGCAGAAGTGCCTGTCTTCAGGGGTGACCTGGGAGCACAACCTGAATCACAAATGGTTATGCTACCCTTCAAAACTATGGATACTATGCTTTTCTTGGCAGCATCACCACTGCCAGCAACTCATACTTTAGTGGAGCATCTCTTTACAGTATGGGCATTTTGTTATATTTGTAGATTTCGGAAAACAACACAGCACAACACAATATTTAACAAGAGTTTACTGAGGTACACAAACAGTAAACTACAGCAACACCACAAATAGTTTTTTCTTTTTTTTTTGCAAAAACAATATGCATCAGGGATTTAAGGGACTAGAGGGACACATGTTAGTCTATGTAGTACATTACAAGACATTACTGAGACACATAGACAGTAAACAACAGCAGTATTACCAATATGTATGTATTTTTTTTCTTTTCTTTTTTTTTATAAAAACAGTACACAGCACAGATTGAAGGAACTAGGGGGAGACACACAAAACTGCACAACACTTTACAATATTTTACTGAGGTACATATACAGTAAACAAAAGTCCTACTGCAATTTTAGGAGGGTTTATTTTATTTTTTTTACACAAACAATACACAACAGAGATTTAAGGGACTATGGGACACATGCAAGATGCAACAACTCAGGTAATTATAATAGTATTACTGTGTACACAAAAAAATGCTATAATCAATCAATAAACAAAATGAAATCTATACATTCAAACTACACTGACAAAAATAGTTCAGTAAAAAACACCTAACTGGTCAGCAAAACTAAAATTACAAACCAAAGAAAACAGGGAACAAAATCACACAAAACACTGACTACAACAGCACTAATACTGCTTAGACAGGAAAGGCTGCTAAGCCTTCCTTTTGCATGTTGCAACTAGCTACTAACACAGCTCACCACCCCCCAAAGCACTGTATCACTACACGCAGTACAGAAAATGAAACTAGAACCTTAAACTAACCAACAAAAAATGCCACAGATAATTTTTAATCTAGAGGCAGAAGGCACAGAAGTTACTTAGTGGAATGATTTGTTTGAAACAAAAAAAACTGCAGGCTCAATTTTTACAGCCCCAAGAATGCCACAAGCCCATGGTGCACTGATCATTTGGCGCACAGGGCTTGTGACATTCTCCCGGCTGGTGAATGGGATTTTCAATCCCAAGTACCAAATGTTGCATGCTAGACCAGCTTTTCCCTGTCTAACTTGTGCCATTTGGGGACCCATTTTAATGGGCTTGCACCAAATCTTTGGCACAAGCTGCTGTGAAGTTTGAAAAGTGTTGTAACTGCGCATGATGTACTAAAATCAAGTGCAGTTGCATCAATGGAGTTTGTCGTAGCAGCGCCAAACAATGGGGTTGATGCAGGGCTTCACACAAGCCCTATATCACCCTTTGAAAATTGAGCCCTGCAAGTTTTGAACACTTTCCAAAGGATTTTAGGCATAGAGAAACAGAACAGAATTAACATCAACACGCTGTTCATAAAACAGGACCAAATTCAGCCTATACATTGCAATACAGCTCATTGCAGCAACATGTGACCTGCAATCCCATAGATCACTGCAAAAGTTCACCTTAGGGGTGCAATAAACAGATGAAGTTACCAAATTCACCAATTGGAAAGTTCTGCCTTTAAGGCAAAGTTGAACTTTACATTGTGGATTAAATTTGTGAATTTGATAAAGTTCCTTAACTTCTCTGCAAAGAAAAAGTTGCCCACCACTAGACCTGTGCAAGTCACTTAACCTCTCACTTTTCTATTTCATTTTCCTTTAAATGCCAAACAATGTGTGCAGTAACTGTAGGAGGGGAAGAATAAGTTTCAGTATTATGACTGTTCTGATTTAGTAACGTCTTTACTTGGAATTTGTTAGATAGTCAGGCTACTATGGAGAGGAATTTAACCAAAGATTATCACTGGGTTAAAACTGAACATAAACTTTGAGCATTGAAGAGATAGTCTATTTAATGAGAAGAAGCACCAGGTAGTTGAGAGTTAGAACTGGGAGAAAATGAAACATGGCAGAGACTATTGGTTTGGTGGGTTTTAAATTATTTTCCAGTCTAGTGTTAGTGAGCTGCTTATTGCCTGCTGCAGGTAGATGTTGCCTTACAACATATACAAACTGCATTTTTGAAGGGATGAAGATAATGAGCACCTGTTTCCCTTGGGTACAGATTGTTTTCATTTCTGTACTAAGCAACTACTTCTCTCCCTTGCCTCTGGGAAGAACACCAGCACAGGAATACTTTATTTGGCATTTAATGGAAAAGGAGAAGGAAAAGCGGTGCCACCAGCAAAGAATATGTCATATAAGATTTGTGTGGAAAAGGCACTGCTGTAATGCAGTAATAGTGTCATCCTGAGAACTGACACCCTTAGAGTACTAGCACTGACATATCACTTGCAGGAGATGTAATCTTATGTAGCAACTCATATCTCCGCTTTGTATTTCTTTTCATGCAACAGTCTTAATGAAAGGCATTGTGGTCTAGTTGGAAGGCACTGTGGTCTCTAGAGTGGCTAAAGAACTGAACTGAAAAACAAGGGCGCACACCACTGAATGTATTGTACTGCAGCAGGTAACTAATGGGTTACTACATTTGCACTGTTGATTAACCAAGAGCTTGGGTGAACAGGAAGAAGAGAGAGAAATACAAGCAAAGAGAGACATGAAGCAGCAGTTGCTAAAAATGTATATTATCCTAGAACTGAAATAAAGACATTATACTGGGTAAGAGTCTGGGGATTTCTATTTTGGAACACAACTGTATTCCAACACAGCAACTGGCTCATTGTGTGATTTTTTTTAGCAAGTCTCATGGCGTCACCATGCTTCACTGTTTGGTTCTCTAGCTATAAACTGTAACCTTATTTTAGGGGTGCTGTTCCTTTATAAAGCTGTAATAAAAGTCTAACAGGTATAACTGATGCTAGCTTAGCCCCCAGAGAAAGATACACCATGTACTGATACAAGTAGGCTGCATTAGCATTCTAGCCTAGTACAGGTTTGCTGCCTGATGCTGGATTTAATGTTGCGATTATTTAAACTTCAGAGATTGCTCTAAATTTTAAGGATGCCAGCCTGCTCCAGACCCATAAGCATGCTGCCTACCTTTCATTTTTTGTTGCTTCAAGTGCTAAGTCTGGCTTTTGTGATTAAAGGTACGTTTGGAATTATAATGGTAATTGCTTTAAGCAAACACCAATAATCCCTGTGAAGTTAACACAAGTAATCACCAGCTGTTACAAAATACATGTTGAATAAAGGAAGCATGGTTTATACTGCAAATGTAAATGTATTCATTTATGTGAAAACAAAGTTTAAAAACGGAACAATGCTGCCTAATAACAAATAAAGCTCAAACTCTCAGAAGACTAAAAAAGCTGTAAAGATCCATTTGTGTGCTTTGGTGCTGTCATGACTGAAACTGAAGCAAAACAGTCTCGCATCTGACCAAAGATATAGGTTAGGCTAGGTTTAGTTTTATTTACAGCCCGTCTAATAACTCAACGTACTTTACAAAACAATATGAGACAAACAGAGCAAGACAGCACAAATAAAATGTATACAATGGGGGTGATGAATAACACTGGTGGCTAAAAATGGATATTTTGACAGCTGCTGTGGAAATAACATTATTTCCACGGAAGCTGTACCAGAGTTCCATTCAACCAGCAATTATGAGGGTATTATACATTGTGAGCCTGTTTTCCGAGTGTTTACTAAATGTTCTTCATGTCTCAAAATGTGAAACCATTTGATCTTAACATTTTGGAACATGAAGAACAAGATTCCTCCTAAACCAATTACATCATCCACAGCTGCTAAAACAGGATAGGGGCACTATGGCCATGGCTCTACCACATTTTTAATTTTTGCTATCACTTATTGCCATCTTGCTCCATGGCCCATAATTGGGGGAAGGGCCACAGTCCCATCCCCCAATGTCCACCAGCTGACACCAACCATCTACCCCCAGAGCTTACTCCACCTGGTGGGGTTGGTGGGGGTACCCCAAACCTCACCAAAAAATGGATCCAGTGTGTTGTCAGTGACATGGCTATTCAGGGGCGGGACCTGCAAGCTCTCTCCATCATCCAGCTAAGAGCATGTTTTCTCCTCCTGTTTTTACTCCCAGGGGGCAGAGTATATAATGACACCAGTGATGGTACCGCGCATGCACCAATGTTTGTCCTGTCAGGTGTCTAGCCTGCCTCTGACCAGCTTGTCGTCAATGCCAGTATGCCAACCCCCAGCCTCTGATAGGGGCCAGGCACACACCGACAACTAGTCACCCCTGCCCTGAAGTAGGAGATCTGTCCCTGGGATGCTCCATCCCTCTCTTTCCCTGCTGACCCGCGATGGCCCGTGCTAGCTCCTGAACATGGGTTGCCGGCATGGCTTTAGGTGTGGCATCCAGTGCCTCAACCTATAGCACCACCAGGATGGCCAGGATTGTGCCTTTTAAATGTAATATGCACAATAAACAGTGTTACTTACTAATCACTCCCTTTGCAGCTTGAAGGATGTCATCATAATTTTGGAAAGTAAAAGCCTGAGTAGTATTGGCAGGGGGTGGGCTATAGTCATGGCATACTGAGTTAAGCCGCAATGATCAAACTTTAAAAATGAATATGAAGGGCTTGACCTTCAGGGACATCAAGGAACTAGGCACTGGTAGATGGTGTCTGTTGGTAGTGGTGGTGGTGGTAGAGTTACTCCACATATTACAAATTTGATCAATAAAATATAAGAGTGTAGGTGAACCCACTCAATAGAGGGGGAAGAACTTAACCCTTACATCCTTGGCCCTACCACTTTTCAGACCCTTCTGCCTGCTATGACAGCACTGATCAAAAGTTCAGTTATGGAAGTATGAGCTGAGCTGTCACAGAGAGCAGACAGCCTTGCATGCCAATTCAAAATAGGCAGTTTGAAGTGAACCTCAGTAAACCACTCTAGCTGTAACCACCATGGTAGCAGTTTGAATACTAAATTGCAAATTGTTTAAATGTGGTGTGTGTGTATGAAAAACAGACTTACATTGCATTGTAAGAAATGAAAAAAAAAACACTTCATTGAGAACTCACTGGATTCTGAATGCTTCATTAGTTTGGTGACATCAGAAAGGCACCCTGAGATTCACTCACATGCTCCTGATGTCACTGAAATAACATTGCATTGAGAATCAGCTTGTTCTCAATGAAGGAGGGTTAGTTACGGTATTCTATACAAATCTGACTCTTTTGGGATGTTTGCATTACAGCAGCACAAGCTGGCTGTAGTGTGAGCTGGGAGCCAACAGCACCTCACAGAGAAGTAGCTCAGCAGTTCAATGACGCCCACTGTTGCAACTGCATGCAGTGTCAGTTTCCTGAAAAACAACCCCCCACAAACTGTAGCTACCTATTACCCATCACTCCATAAGTCATCACCATGCTACAACATTGTGAACAATGGGGCCTATTCACAAAGGTGTGGGATTTACATGGAAATGAAATGTAAGTTGGGGAGGTGTGCAGCTCCATGGCGTGCAGACCCCGTGCAGGCAGAGGAAGGAATCAAAGAGGTGCACAGACACATGCAGGGATGAGCCAGAGGATGTGCATGAACAGGGGCCCGCCCCTTGACCCCCAACATATATGGAGGTGTGGAACAGCTGCACTGGTAGGGTAATGCATTGACACGATGTACGATGGAGGCAGAAGACACGCAGGTGAACCAGGACCTGGGACAGCAGGCGGCCGCTGTACCACCACTGCCCACACCAGC